>OV743326.1:7727427-10227427 GCA_928268935.1 Lasiommata megera | reverse complement strand
TAGGAGCCGAATAATGACATAAATTCTGACGTAGCAGTATTTCATTTAATCATCATCATCATTTCAACCGATTGACGTCCACAGCTGGACATAGGTCTTTTGTAGGGACTTCCAATGAGCACGGTCTTGGGCCGCTTGTATCCAGCGGCTCCCTGCGACTCGTCTGATGTCGTCTGTCCACCTAGTTGGGGGTCGACCAACGCTACGTTTACCGGTGCGGGGTCGCGGTTTAATTTAATATCGGGCTTAAATTTGAATTTTAAAATTAAGTTACCTTTTTCACGTATTATACCGTGGATTAATAACTATATTGTTCATTTATACTGTCTACTTAACTGCTTTTCAGTTCAATTAAGAAAATTGAAATAGACTCAACGATATTTTGTTGGTAGAATACAATAGAACGAATCTCGAACTATAAGTATGCAGCGGTTCAAATGCGGTGTGAAATTGATAAATTTACTTCACCAGCTTTTGTATAATCGTTAATTCTACTACAATTATTGTAAGCAACATTGTGTCTACGAATAAAAACAAAAGTTAGATACTCGTAGTAAGATCCTTGCGAATGAAAACACCCAAGAAAACTTATAAAAAAAGTGTACATGTAATAACTAATTCCATTCTACGCTATCGGCCAAATCGGAAACCTTGATTAATACCGCTAAACAAACGTGAGTATTATTGATAAGTCGATAACTGAATCTGATTTAATCGAAATCGATTCGAAAGTAAGTTCGCAGGTAAGCATGGCGCTAAATTTCGCATAAGATATTCTGTTACATTTTATGCGAAATTTAGTATCATGATTATAGAAACAATCAGGTACTAATAGTTTGGAGTACAAAATTGGCGCTGTCCACCCTCATGTCTCGGAGAGCATGCTAAACCGTCCGCGTCTGTCCCAGATACTATCAGTAAAATTGATTATAAATCCATAAATCAGAAGAAACGGAATATTTTTATATGCATCTGAAAATTTTATAACTTTCAGCTTTTAATTCCCTTTCTTTCTTGGGATTTTCCTTTTTATCGCAAAGGTGGATAAAGCCTTCATATTTCATGCCCTCATCCCAGACTAAATATTTTCAGTTTTTCCTGTGGGTTAAAAGATGTATGCAAATCTTTTGACGATGGTCAGATTTATTTTTCTTACACTACAAGTTAGCTAGCCCTTGACGGCAATCTCTCCTGGTCTAAGATGGTAGCGAGCTAACCTGTTAAGGGTATGGGTAGACCAATACTCCTAATTAGTTTCTACGCGACATCGCTTGGCGAATTAGCCACAGCCGGAGCCACCCACCAGACAAGACTCGAGCCAGGAATCGAACCCAGGACCTCCAACTTTATAATGAGACAGCGCATGCGCTGCGCCACGGAGGTCATCGAAATATAAATAGTGCCGTTAAAATATATATTCGTCTTGGAATTTTATTTTTATTTATATTAGATACAGGTTAGCCAATGATACAGGAGTAGACGTGTAATTGCATTATAGCGAGACACAGTTAAGGTGCAATTTGACAGTTACAGCGGCCACTGCAAATTATATCTGAGAATAGAACTGAAGTCGTCCCCGACAATTACTGGGCAATTGAGACAAAAGGATAATGTTTGGCCGCTGTGTCAAGGTCAACACGCTTTATTTGTCCAATTGAACATAAAAATTGAAATCGCATGAAATTGGTATTAGTTTAATTTTATGTATTTTAAATAGTCTAACCGATACGGAACTGGAGATTGTAGATGGATAAAATGAATACTATCAAAATGGGTCTGAACGAACCGTGTGAATTCTACTAATCAGAAGATTTAAAGACCGATATTATAATTGGTGCGACCTACACTGCGTGTTAGGATTCATTGGAAAAGGTTAATACTTTGAACCAATCTCTGTTTTAACTTGGTGTTAGTTTTTTTATAAATTGGTTAGTCTTCTAATACAAATTAGCCTTATTTTATCTCACCTGGTGGGAAGTGATGAAGCGGAAGAAAGTAGCGGCAGTAATGTTCTGTGTGGTATACTTATATTAAATCGAATACACCTATACTTCGGTTAATCTAAAATTTTGACGACCTCCGTGGCGCAGCGCGTGCGCTGTTGCATTTTAAAGTTGGAGGTCCTGGGTTTGATTACCGGCTCGAGTCTGGTCTGGTGGGAGACTTCGGCCGTGGCTAGTTACCACCCTACCGACAAAGACGTGTCGCCAAGCGATTTAGCGTTCCGGCACGATGTCGCGTTGAAACCAAATAGGAGCGTAGGTTTACCATACTCCTAACAGGTTAGAACGCTACCATCCTAGACATCATCATCACTTACCTCCAGGTGAGATAGCCGTCAAGGGCTAACTTGTAGTGTAAAAAAAAAAGTATACGTAAATAAGAACTTTTTTTGTTAAAGTTAACACAAGGGTTGTTACTGTAGTTTTGCTGCTTTAGGAGTAGTTGGAATAGTACGCAATATAGATTATTTTAAGAGCACCAATATGAGTAACATCGGTTAACAGACGTGGTTGAAATAATCGATATATATTTTGTCACAACATATTTATGTTTAGGAAGGTTAAGAGAAGCATCATGATCAACCCATTACCGGCTCATTACAGAACACAGGTCTCCTCTCAATATGAGAAGGGTTTGGCTATAGTCCACTACGCTGGCCATGTGTGGAAAGGCAGACTTCACACGCCTTTGAGAACATTATGGAGATCTCTCAGGCACGCAGGTTTCCTCACGATAATTTCCTTCACCGTTGAAGCAAGTAATATTTTAATTGCTAAAAAACGCACATAACTTCTAAAAGTTAGACGTATATAATAAACGTGGTCTATAAACTTGTAAGTAGGTACAGTTGTAGATGTAAAGATACAGTAGATGCAATGTCGCGACATTGCTTTTTTTATAGATGCATTTGTTATAGCTGTCCTATGACAAACTATATGACCTTATAATAAAGTATGGAACCGGTTTTTTATTATTTATCCAGACGAATTACGAATTTGATAGATTTAAATGTAAGCTTATAATACTGGTAGTGGTTGGCGTCTCAAAGCCATCTCTTGCAAGATATGGATCCTTTGCAAGTATTTCCGCCATTCACGGTCGTGTGCCACGTACAGTTAGCAACAGAGTAGTAGGTTTGCAACCTTTTTTTTTTTTCAATTAACGTGGGTAATCCTCATGGATATCACCGCGCCCGGGGAGGCGCGATGGTTACGGACTCTTACCGACTAAACCCCCACGGTGTATCCTTCCCGCCGCCTGGGGGCCGGGTAACACTCGCGCACACGTCCGCAACCAGGCCGGTGTCCGTCCGAAGGCAGACCCAACTTGGGGGCAATATCATATGCCCCCAAATAGGTCTGCAACCTAGGCCAAGTATTCTTTGGTGTGTGTGACGTGCAAACATGTGTTTTCTGTTCCGTATAGTTACAGGTTCACTGATTCTGTTCTGGGATTGAAATTCATACTAATTGGAACGAAAATCGCTCCTTTAACCTCATTTGCTTCGATAACAGCTAGTAAGGTGCATCTTAAACGGTCTTTAATCTCTGAATTGATTACATAGAGATAGAGAGAAAATAAGCTGTGATAGCATAATGGTCAAGACGTTCGCATTTTAATCGGAGGTCGGGGGTTCGATCCCTGCAAGCACCTCTAACTTTTCGGAGTTATGTGCGCTTTAAGCAATTAAAATATCACTTGCTTCAACGGTGAAGGAAAATATGAGGAAACCTGCATGCCTGAGAATCCACAATGTTCTCAAAATCGTGTGAAGTGCCAATCCGCACATGGCCAGCGTGGTGAATTATAGCCAAACTCTTGTCATATGAGAGGAGACCCGTGCTCTGTAGTGAGCCGGCAAAGGGTTGATCATGATGATGATGACAGAGAAAATTATGTACAATGACCTTTCTGTTGTTAATTTGACATATGGTAAAAGTATCCCTATCTTCTTAAACTTCTGAGATAACGTGAAATTCTGCAATTCTGCAGAGTAATAACACAAGAAACACGAGTAAAATCCGCAGAATGTAACTTCGCAAAAGTTTATTATTAGCGGAATAGCACATCAAGTTTTTATGGTCGAGTTGAACATTTTCGCTAACTATTAGATAACTACCTACCTGAAATTTGGCGCGAATAACATTTGTTTATAGACTTCAAACTCTCAGTGCAGTCATTTATTTGGTTAAGCCCGGAATAGATATGCTGGATAGTATCAAATAGGTAGTAATTTGATTTCTTACGTAAGCTCGTAAAGTGTAATATCGATGAACTCTTAAACAAAATCTGTCAATACTTAATAACGTATTAAATACTGATATACCTACCAATCTAAAATAATATTGCAGTGGTTTAACTTTTTATGAGTACATCTTGTTGTGCAATTGTGATAATACTAGTAATTAGTGATATAATAATAAAAAAATATTAATTAGGTAAAAACACGTACCTACTTCAAGTCCTACGTAATGCTATAAATACCTATCTAGTTTTCCTGAATATGTTTCACCGT
The DNA here is from genome assembly GCA_928268935.1 of Lasiommata megera. Lineage (NCBI taxonomy): Eukaryota > Metazoa > Arthropoda > Insecta > Lepidoptera > Nymphalidae > Lasiommata > Lasiommata megera. The sequence goes on along the minus strand of OV743326.1, from coordinate 10,222,908 downwards.
CGAGTAAATATTATGTTAATCTAAATGTTATAATAAATATGAGAATCTTCAAGTGCTCTTTAGTATAATAAAAAAAACTAATATATTTTTAAATTTCTGAATTTTGTTGGATTTGTAAAAATAGCTGAACTTTGATATATATTATGAAACAGCTGTCTTAAGACTGTGATATTATACAGGCACTCAACCCAAATGAGTAGGTTAATTGATGATACGCAAAATCCAAATATTTTTTTACGATTTTCTTGCACACTTAAAGGTAGAAGAAGTAAAGAGAGTAAAACAAACAATTGTTCACTCTTTTTACTATTCTTGAACGTTTATTTCCATCGAATAACATAAAAATATATATCATAATATAATAATATCTTGGCAGGTATTTTACAGACCAGAAGCTGGACGTGAACCTAAATAAACCATACTTTGCCCTAGCCGCAGATTTATGCGGCGTATGATTGATATAAATAAGGAAATAGGTGATTTAGACTGGCTTTCACAAGTCATTTCTAGAAAGTTGCGTCAGTCAACCGCAGTGAGAGTAGGCACAAAATAACTCTTAACGCAGGACATTGCATAAATCTCATTCATATTGTTGTTAACGATCTAAATTAGCTCCGACCACTTGTATACTTCCATATCGCTAAGGTTCTCAGCTATAAATAGATGGACTACATATGCAACACACGAGATCAATTTTACAATAAAACTGCATTATTGCAATACAAACAAGCGAGCGGACGAGATTGAATGATGGCCGACATCGATCGTCGGTTTTTACTCACTTTCGCGGCTGGCCAGTCCACATGTGTACTTCCTTAGTTTATGGAACAGATAATTCGAGAATCCCGCACAGCACATGTTGAGAGTTTTGAACTGTAAAGCGATGGTCAGCTTGTGATTGGTGTCGACGTCATTTTTGTGTTGTGATGAGACCGGCGCAAGCGGCGGGCGGGAGAGGCGAGCGCGACCGATCGTCGCACATACCGCAATACAATTGACTGAGCACTGAGCTCGCTGCCTCACTGCTCAATGCTAAGCCAGAACACGGTGCCCCCGAAAATCACATACACCGAGCTTTAACACCATGTACTAGTACCGGGGCCGCCGAACGGCTGCCTGTGGTCGCAACGCACCATGCACTGATATATTTTCGTCTCCGACCACCAATTAAGTTAATAACTGACGAAATGTAAATCGATCGGCTCTGTTCCTTCGTTATGAATTACAAACGGTGGCTTGTTTACGTGAGTCACATTATTCACGTGGATTCAATCATGTCGTTACATTCGTTACAAGTAACCTTTTTATTATAGAAAATGTTTTACTATTCATTATCTTTGATCGACAGTCTTCTTAATTTGTTTGTATTTTGTCTTCTTTAGCAAGTTTTCGACCAACTTTATATAAGTCGAAGGTGGGTATGTGGGTTTTTTTTTTAAATTGATAAGTGGTCCGAAATTTAGAAACTGACTTCGTAATTTAGTCAGATTTTTTAATAGGTAAATGTTTAATGATTTCCAAGTAAAGTTCTTAAAATACCTTCATTAATATATTCTCTTTATATAGAAACTTTTAGTTTTAAGTAGATGATCTTATGAAGTATTATATTAAAAAAGCAGTTTGACGACCTCCGTGGCGCAGTGCGTGCGCTGTCGCATTATAAAGTTGAAGTCCTGGGTTCGATTCCCGGCTCGAGTCTGGTCTGGTGGGAGGCTTCGGCCGTGGCTAGTTACCATCCTACCGACAAGATATGTCGCCAAGAGATTTATCGTTCCGGCACGATGTCGTGTAGAAATGGGCTATGGGCTTACCATAGCTCAACAGGTTAGCCCGCTACCATCCTCGACTGCATCATTGCTTACCACTAGGTGAAGTCGCCGTCAACTTGTAGTGAAAAAGAAAAAAGAAAAGTAGTATTAGCATAGACAAAGCATCGGTTCAATCCTCTCTAAGCCGTCACTTGTTCTATTCTATGTAGTAGTCCACACTATACAAAAGGAATGTTTTTCTGCACTTTGCAAAAGTGAAAAAATTATACCAACGACAAGAAGATTTTTTTCGAAATCTGGTTATTTTTATTTAGTTGTAAAATATATATTATAAAAACTTAATTTTTTTGCAATTTCTTTTCCAACAATTGGCATTTTGTAAATAAAAAATACTGTTGGAACTTCATTTTGCTAAAAGGTTTTTTTATTTGGTAAATATTATCTATTCACAGGAGCAAAATAGCTTTTGATGCCATAGGTATATAATTTTTAAAATAATTGTAGCACTAAAGTTTTAGTTTAAGTGGTAAAATAAAGTCTTCATAAAGAAGTCTCTTTGCCCAGCTAAATGTTTCGCGGTTTTCGGGACTGGGATTGCATCACATTAGGACAATTTATAGATTGGGTATTGGATTGTGCTGCATACTTGTCCCGTTTCGACACAATTCCAATTTCGTATTTATAGAGGCAAAATGCGGATACGTTAGCGGTGCGCAGGCATTTCAGTCGGTCAGTAAGCATTTTTTAACTCGAGATGCGTTCTAAAATTTATATCATTAGTTAAGAGTGTTACTTCGATTTAAAAATATAAGATCTATTTAGGTTTAGCTACGTTAAATCAATCTTTGTACTCCATACGTTATTAAACGATTGACCGGATTGTAATTGTGATTTCTAATAAAAAGAAACATTTTTATTAATGTCATTTTTTATGTAGCATGCTGGTTACAGATAGTAGAAATATATAATAACTTTATAATTTCGACAATCTTTATATTTTTTGTATGCCATGCATAAAACGATAAATAAAATCAGAAAATGCTATATAAAACAAATACAATGGACCAGACTTTAAAGTGAGGATTATGTTAGTAAATTGGTCTGAGAGACAAAGGATTGCAAATGTAAGATTCTTCATATCGATAGAATTCAAATGAATAGTTTACAAATGCAAAGAAAGCTAGATTTTATTTGTATAGTATCGTAAATAAAGAAGTTTATAATATTAAGCATACACATAAGCATAAGTGTAGAATTTACCAAGAAATAGTCCATTACAGAAACATTTAAGTTAAGAAAAGTAAATAAATGGTATATTATATCATTTGCACCTCATATCGTGCTCATGAAAGTAACATTTCGTTTGTCCATTGTGATGACTAATTGGAGCTACTGGAAGTGAATTTTAATAACCATAGCAATGTTAAATAACAGATAATTTCCGGCCTTGGCGTTCCCAAACCCTATACCAAAAGGCTGTCGATTCGCTAATGTTTAAGCATGCTCATATTTTTTGAATTTAATTGAATATACGTATAATGAGGTATCTACAGAGGGCTGATTAGATATTTCAATATTCTTGATGCTCTGTTTCAGAATTATAAACCTTATTTTGGGATTATCATGTCCAATCTATAATATAATAAACTGTAACAGGACAAATTCTGTACATTATATATTTTCAAAATTTTTATTGGAGGATGCTTTACTATCGATTCTTAGCTCAAAATATTTTTTTTTGTCTATCTGTCTGTCTGTATCTTGGCCGCGCATCACGCCGAAGCCACTGGATGGATTTGAATGAAATTTGGTATAGGTGTAGCTGATACTCCAGTTCAACATATAGAATAGCTTTTATCGCGGAATTTAGCACGGTTCCCTTGGGAGAAGGGATGAAAGTCAAAATGTGTATTTACTTGTAATTCATTAACGCGTACTCCGATTTCACTCATTTTTTTTGGTTAAAAAGGAGATACCTTAATTTTTATCCTGCAATTATTTCAAGGTCGTCCGTTTAGCAATCGATTGCTTCGTGAATGGAAGACAAACAAACACACTTTCACACAGAGTAACTCAACGCAGACGAAGTCGCGGGCATGAGCATGGCATAGTGTCAAATACAATTATTATATTAATATTGTTTGAAGCGATGGTAGGATGTTACTTTGTTAATTTTATAATTCTCTAAAAGTGGTTAACGGTTGATGTTGCATGTTTTAGCACGGTTATCTGTGGTACGTACTGGCAGTTGGATTTGAATTTATTTTTAGCATTTGAAAGCCCAAATCTTGAGGAAGGATAGGCTTGTTTAACATCAGGTAAGATCCTTAGAAGGTCAGCGAACGAAGTAATAGCGTGGGCGGGCGATGCGACTCGGTGGGTTTGTGTATATTGCGAAATATTATACAGTACAGCAGTGGGGTTGCGGGACACCGTATATCGGTATAAAATTAATAGAAACCTTAATTTCTCTAATTGGATAACCTGTGAAATAACTAAAATAGTAAATTTTAAATAACATTAGAACTTTAAACAGTATTTTTAGCCAATTAATTTATCGCTTTAGGACCCAATTAATTCGAGCGCTGCTTCGTTAAATTCGAACAAAACAGTTTTAATGTTTTGCTCAAACAAAGTTTGTTACAGGTCAGGTACAGTTTAAGAGAGCTAAAAAGAGTAATTGGATTCACTTCAAGTTTATGGGGCGTTGGGAAACTGCGGTAAAGACTTGTAAAATAACTGACATAGAAAAAAAAAAAATTGGTATTAAGCAAAGTTAGATTTTTTTGAAAAACATTTTTTAATACGAGTGTGTAGATATTAATAAACTAATGTAGTTTTTTATTTGTTGTTGAACGAGAAAGACTTATGTCAACCACATAAGTGTTCCTTAAGTCAGAAGTAAGGCTACACACGCTAGAGGTTTAGATTTACCGTTCGACCCCCCCTTTATACCGTCCGACCCCCCCGTTAACCTAAACGTCGCCTAGGCCGAGGTTCGGCCTCACAGAAGGTGCCCTTAGGCAGACGTTCCCTTAGTTTCTTCGAGTCCTAGGGCTCAAAATTTCTTCTAACAGCCCAGTTATGCTGTGGCAACCAATATGGGCAAAATAGCACAGCTAAAAAACAGTCCTATATCTAATTAAGCCTCGACATGGACAGCGAGAACATGGCTAAAATTGTGCTATCCTTTTAGGAGATATACTATGAGAAAGATGGCAGATTTAGACCTGCGTCTAGTATCGTAATTTTTTTCAAGCCGCTTGTACAATGTATTTCATCCTTCCTCGTGCTGTGGTTAAATCAAGGTTTGCTCGCGCAACGCTATGTGTTCACAGTGTAAATAAACAATTAAGTGGGTAGATATATTAATATGATATAACCGTATTTAGTCTGCCATTGTACATATACGTGCAAAACTTCGAGCACAGTTAACTTTCATCCGGGTTTTCCCAGCGCGTGTTCACGTTTTGCGGAACCTCATTGAAAGGGAGATCCGGTGTGAATATATAAAATATATCCGGCTTAATAAATATCATATTAGGCCGGGGAAAAAGCCTTATAGTATGTATGAACTTGTAGTAAAATCTCCATGGCTGTTGTTACCTGGCTAGTTCTGGTATTAAAAAGGTAACGTTTGAAATCAGAAAACAAATTAGTAAAATTTTGCTACCCACTAATTTTTTATTAATTTTTCTGCCTGTTAAAATGACAAAGAGTGAATCTAATGAAGAATTCGACGTTAAAAATGGTGCCATCGTTAACATCTATTTCTGGTTCTATTTCTTCTTCATTCTATTCTTTTTCTCTCTCTGGTATACACACGTACACGTCATTCAAATTCTATCAACTAAGATGTTATATAAAATAAACTTATCATATTATAATGATCTAGTTCCTTGACAGATACAGAATTATAGCTTCGAGCAACATAAGGCCATAAAATGAAACATGCTTCCGTTGAGATTGAATTTGATAGATTTATCAAGAAATTATAATATGACCAAAGTCAAAGTATTTATTATTGAATTCAATCATACAACATACGCTGTACTTAGTTTTCGATCGAAGGTCTTTATAATGATAAAATAACGTGTATGTCTGTTAAAACATTAATTCAAAAATTATTTTTTTAATTAATTTCTTGCAACACCCAATCATTGAATAACCTATGAAAGTGTACATAAATTTATTATTATTAATTAAGCACTGGATATATTGAACCTTTTTGATGATGTCTTTCATCAAAATCATATAAGACTCTCGTCTAATAATAAATAATACGTGGTAAAGTGGTAATTATATTATGATCATTCAAAGCACCGGAACGCCGCAGGCTCGTACAGTCTTATATCTCGCTGATTAACTATTATTATTTGATTAATATTTTATCTCATGCAGATTTGCATTCTCTGTGGATTTAATTAAGTTATCATTAGATGGTTTTTTATTTCGAAAGTAATAAACTCCATTGTTTGCTAAAGCAATATCTTAAAGACAACATTTGGTGAAAGAATATTGCTGCAGGATAGCGCATGTATTAAATGAACAACATTCAAGTCGCACGGAATGGACATAACGCCTTTTCCTTACGTGATGACTTTGATCGTTTATTGCACCAACATGCTTTATTCCACGTGATTTTGCTGTGAGAGGTCGAGAGCAATCACTAGCAATATAATTTAATATGACTAAGAAATACACTGTATAAATAAATATATAATGGCGCTTTTGTAAATGTAACTATTTCTTGTTTTGTGCCATAAATACATTTGAATTGAACGTTCTTTCTAGATATCTTAGACCAGACACGCGTTGACGAGCGTTAACGATTATTATGAATGCCTTAAAGGTTGTATAGTTCTTATTTCTTAACTTTCTTGGCCAGTAAAAAGAGAAGTCGTTACAAATTTGGACCAACCTGGGAATCGGTAGAACTTCGTTGAGCTAGTTTACTAGCAAAATAATAGTAAAATGTTCCTAAAAATAAATTTATTTTCGAAATAACGAACAGACAAATTTTAAATATTTATAAAAAGAAAATATGTCGCAAATTAATGGAATACGGCCTGAACTTGGCATGCAAACAGCTTGGCCAAAAAGGTATTAAGAAAGGACTTTTGGAAAATACGTCTCATAAGGTGACAGAATGAGATTTAGTCAATTGAACGTAACTAAACGTCCTATAGCATGGACAAACCCAGCTAAACTAAAAGTGTGTGGAGATTTGAAAGTATTTATACTACAGGTACTTAGGTAGGTATGTAACAGTAATTTCACGTAGTGTTTTTAATTCCGGTATCCGGCAATGCAAACATACTTAACTACTAGTCATAATAATTAAATGCATACGTGGATCGTGGCGAAGTCAGCAAAAAGCCGCTAAAGGAAACGACCTTGTTTCATTGACCGTGGCCTTTGAGATTTTTTTTAGGAAGTTGTGGACATTACAGTACTTTGACCCCACGGTTGTATCGGAATGATTACCAATTTGGATGAATCAGCGATTAGTAAAAGTAGATAGGTAATTTTTTTTTATATAGACAAGCTATTTCTGGAGATTTTGCCTGAGTTTATTGTGGTTTTTTTTTATTCACCACAAGTTAGCCCTTGACTGCTTCTCACCTGATGGCAAGTGATGATGCGGTCTAAGATGGTAGCGGGCTAACATGTTAGGGGTATGGTAAACTCATACTCCTAATTGGTTTCTACACGACATCGTGCCGGAACGCTAAATCGCTTCGCACGGCCGAAGCCTCCCACCAGACAGATTTGGTTTTTCTGGGCTACAAAATTCTATGTAAATCACGTTATCTATATGTTTTTTTTTCTTTATGACCTGTTTAATGCATTAGTGATAAAGTTTATTTCCTCTTGCAGCAGGTTCTGTGGATAAAGGTTGCCTGTAAGAGATTGTTTGCAGCAAAAAGGTCGCCTTTGCATGCCTACTATTTTATTATTACGTTTATTATTTTAGATTCCGTTTTGTCTTTCCCTGTGTATTCTTACGTCTTAATAAGTGTTTTTTTTCATTTGCAAATATAGTTCTCGAGTGTTTTTCGATATAACAGATGCATGTTATAGTAGCAGCATTTCATCAAAATCGGTACAGTAGTGGAGCCGAATGTAACAAAACCACTCAAATCATGATGAACCCATTCTCGGCTTACTACAGAGCACGAGTCTCCTCTTAATATGAGAAGCGTTTGGCCATAGTCCACCGCGCTGGTCATGGCAGACTTCACACGCCTTTGAGAACATTATGGAGAACTCTCAGGCGTGCAGGTTTTCTCACGTTGTTTTCCTTCACCGTTGAAGCAAGTGATTTTTTCATTGCTTAAAAACGCACATAACTCCGTAAAGTTAGAGGTGCGTGCCCGGATATGAACCCCCGACCTCTGATTAGGAGGCTGACGTCCTAACCACTAGGCTATCACAGCTTCACACCACACAAATACTATCACTTTCTTAATATGACTATGGGTTTTTACGAGAATGGGGAGAAGTTGACACCTGGAAGAGACCCTATGAGTCTCGCAAAAATATCGGGGTGTAACGCTGATGTTCCAATTTTTATATCAAAATACCCACCGACAAAATGTAAGGAATATGCGGTTAGACAAACATTCGTATATTTATTAAAAAATTAAACGATTTAATAAAATATCGGTCATAAATTATCAACTGCTATTTTTTTTTTGTTGCTTTTGGTTTTTTATTTATTATTTGGGTTCCCATTCTACCTGAATGACAATAACCGTAGCATAGTTGGTTAGTAATTTTTTGTTGACTACCAATGCATGCGGCTCTCAATACACTGTACTGTTGTAACTGTACTTTCGCTTAGTAATTAGTAGTAGCTTTAAACGCGCAAGTTGCTAAGTTGAAAGAAGCACAAACAAACAACCCACTTGGCACTTGTAAAATATTTAATTTTTCGGCAAACCTATCCCAACCTGAATCTGTCTTATAACCTATCATAACCTAAACCTATCCCAGATCCAAATTTTAACAATTTTGTTTTACTCCACCACTTATCTTACTGTTTTTGTTAGTTATGATGCTGTCAAAGCTAACTAATGGCGGACTAACATCGCAGAGCTAATCGAAGACGAGGTCCCCGCTATCTTACGTCATCCGGACGTGGGCTACATCCACGGCCTCGGAGACGTACGGACCACTCACCGTCCGTTATCCCAAACTTCGCCTAAGCCGAGGTTCGGCCTCAAGCCCTTAGGCAGTCATTCCCTTTGTTTCTTCGAGCCCTAGGGCTCAAAATTCAGAGGCAGAGTTTCTTTCCGAAGCTCGCCAAACAGCCCGGTTACACTGTGGCAACCAATAGGGTTTGTACAGCTAATAGACAGTCCGAAAAAAAAAGCAGAGCTAAATGGCTTGGTGACATATTTTCGTCGTAGTACTCCACGGCCGAAACGTTGCAAGAGAACAGACCAATAAGAACTCACTATAAATAATATATTATATTTATTCTCTGAACCGTCATATACTATGCAATTTGTATATGAACTCAATAATATAAAGACAATTAACTATCTTCATAATAACCTAGCGATTATATGAAACACATAAAATTTATTACTAGCATTACGGACTTCCGAATGGCATATCATTATTAAACAACAGAAACTTGACATTTTAAAACGTATCCAATTTTATTACGCTGGTCGATCGGTTTTTCAGTTCGTATACATTTATTGCTAAGTGATTTTATTTCGGAAGATATGAACATGGGTTGAAATTAAAATGTACGTTATATTTGAACGAAACTTTATTAAGTTTATTTAGTTTCAATCCCAATATCTCCCTATTTTTTATATTTAAATAAGATATAACTTCTATCTACATTTAAATACATACATATAATAAACTTATTATTTATATCCTACTAATATTATAAACGCGAAAGTTCGTAAGTATGCATGGATGGATGTTTGTTACTCTTTCACGTAAAAACTACTAAATGGATTTTTATGAAACTTGACAATAATAATAAGCAATAAGGCCGTCCTTACATACTCATGTGTACGAAGTGTTCCATGTTGTTGTTTCATAATAATTTGTGTGTAATCTATCTATCTATTTATTGGAACATGTTCGAAAAATACGACATATGATATAGAATAGAATAGAATAGTTAGATAGGTACCCTCATCTATGACTGGCAGTGTGAAAGGCGGTTTAATATAATATTCAGATCGGTAAAAAATATATGGATTATAAAAATAATGCCAAAAAACACGTAATCTTTATAACATATTAAAAAGGTGAAACGGGGATTTAAGTAAGCTAGAAGGACAGTCGCCGAAAAATTCGAAACTCGTAAATTATGAATATGCATCATATATTAGTCCGTTTTAGATCCACGTAGCAGCTATGGCTTTGTTCGCTGGCATTGTGAACGGCGGTATAATCAAATATTCAGACATCACCAGCACTGGGAAATTGGTGCGGAGGAGCGCCGATAAATATTTTAGAAGCTACTCCTGAATGGAAATGTATTTTCTCGCGTTACGTTTACGTTTTATCCCCATTGCATGTATTGATTGCTTAACCAATGCATGAAGTGCCCGAAGATGTTCCAGATAACTGGGCTAACTGTCTCGCTGACCTACAGAGATCCAAATGATGAGGTAATTTAGATTGGTATGGACTAACTTAGCGTCGAAAATCTGGACTGTGATTGGACCTTTTTTTATTTCTATGCCTTTTGCTTTGATTTTGTTTGCTATACTCATTAGGTTTTAATTTGTACAAAATGTGTGTTTATTTTAAAATCTGTACATTCCCCGACCTAAATTTTCGACAATATTTTCAGAAAACAAGGATCGTCCAGTTACAGTTTCAGTTTATCATATATATTTGTTGATATTATCCATTATTTTATACCTCTTCTACTAATAACTATTATTCATTCATTTCTACCTCTTCTACTAATAACTGTTGTCTTAATCGGAGCTTATTACTATTTTAGTTTATAATGCGGCAGTGGAGAAGCGTTATCTCATGAATAAGAAATCTAGGCTTCAGCTTTGCCTTACAATTTTGTTTTACAACGTTACGATGTAACGAAAAACGGTGATAGCCTAGAAGCGGTGATAGCCTAGTAAGCGGTGATAGCCTAGTGGTTAGGGCGTCAGCCTCCTACTCAGAGTTTGGCGGTTCGAATCCGGGCACGCACCTCTAACTTTTCGGAGTTATGTGCGTTTTTAAAAATTAAAATATCATTTGCTTCAATGGTGAAGGAAAACATCGTGAGGAAACATGCACGCCTGAGAGTTCTTCATAATGTTCTCAAAGGCGTGTGAAGTCTGCCAATCCGCACATGGCCAGCGTGGTGGACTATGGCCAAACCCTTCTCATATTGAGAGGAGACCCGAGCGTGCTCTGTAGTGAGCCGGCAATGGGTTGATCACGATGTAACGAAACGTACATATTTTAGGTGTGTTATTAAATTATATGGTCCTTAGCCAGTTAATGTACCATAATTGAGCACAGGCTTCCTTCACATAGAAGAGTAAATTAGAGCATTGACCCACTATTGACGCTGCTTTTCTGCGAATTTGCGGGTTCTATAGATTATTTTAAAAATTAGTAATAATATCAGTGGTAGACGGCTTACAGTGCCATGAAGGCTTTCATTACGATTTCGTAACTGAGGGCTATTGCTTTAAACTTCTTGATAGGATAACTCAATATCTAAGAACTATTGAATCGAACCTATCTATGATGAAATAGTGACTAAATGACTGACACAAAATTTACAGCCCAAAATGGAAATGTGAAATTGAACACTGTCTTCATTAATTAAACTATTTGAAAATTCATCCCTAGACGTAAAACGGGGGTGAATATTGTTGTTATAGGGATAAGTTGTTTACCGGGGATAAAAATGCATCTTATTTCCATGTCTAAGATCTGTGCAGTAGTTTTCCGAACTTAGATAACAAACAAGCGGAAAAAATACAGACCAATTTTTGCATTTATTCGTAAGAAAACATTACCTGTCGCTGTAAGTATTAATTTCATGATATTACCTTAAATCATTTATTTTATGTGTCTGTTTACATTACCGATATATTTTTAGATAAGTATTATATATAATATTATTATTATATATATATTTTTTGGAAGCTGTGATACCCTAGTGGTTAGGGCGTCTTAATCAGAGGTCGGCACGCGCCTCTAACTTTTCGGAGTTATGTGCGTTTTTAAACAATTAAAATATCACTTGCTTCAACGGTGAAGGAAAACATCGTGAGGAAACCTGCACGCCAGAGAGTTCCCCATAATGTTCTCAAAGGAGAGAAGACAAGACTTCACACGTCTGCCAATCCGCACATGGCCAGCGTGGTGCACTACGGCCAAACCCTTCTCATATTAAGAGGAGACTCGTTCTCTGTAGTGAGCCAGTAATGAGTTGATCATGATGATGTATATTTAACTTAACAGCCCCTAACAGCCAGTTTTATCTTTTAGGCTCCGTTCGAATAAGTTGCCTGGAAGAAGTCACACTTAATTCGCTGTGCCTTTCTTAAGTTTGAAATAAAGTTGTTTCATAAACAAATAAATAGAGAAATCAATTAGTATGGATGCCAGTGTTTTGGCTTTTTTATTCTTTCACGTATTATATTTTCGCGTCCACAGCATTATTAGACGAATACACGTTCGAAGCCGCTCTATTAATTGATCTACGGAGTAAATGACTATAAATCATTTTTTTCCCCTTATTGCTACAAGTAATTATTAATTAGGTATCGTTAATTATTATACGAGGTTGAAATAGTGATTTGTATCGTCAAACAGAAATATTTCTCGCTAATGTAAGGAAAAATTAGATGACACTTATTTACATAATTGGTAAGTAATCTATGCTGAAGGAAAGGTCAAAAAATAAATCTCGATGTAAATAATTGACTGATTGCTATATTAATACTTTGTATATTTATCGTCATATATAAAAATAAATGTCCTGACTCACTGACTGACTGACGAACTCCCAGCATATACCTGTATATTGGATCTAGCTAGCTGATGTTTGGCAGAGAGGGTTTTTTACGATATGGCACAGAGATAAGGCCGGATTTTTCGAAATTCGATCCCTAAATAGGTGAAATAGTGGATGAAAGTTTGTATGGAATTTCGTAATTTTTTAAATTTTAATTAAATTGGTATACCCAATACAAGCTGTCCATTTTAGGGATGGAATTCTCAGTTCGATTCTTATACCCTATACCTTATATTTTAAATTTGGAAGAGCTCTATTCTGCTGTTACCATTACACACCTGAAGCGCTAAACAAATTATATAAAGTTTGGCAACGAGATAGATTGCATTCTGGAGACGGATAAGATACCGAAAAAATAAAGATTTTTCCACCGGGTTTTTTATTAACCTTACTCCACGTGGGTATAGTCGCGGGCATCAGCTGGGTTTGAAAAAAAAAACTTAGTATCTAAGATAGTATTAAATCTTATTGTTTTCCTCTGCAATATATTTTTTCTGTTCCTTTTGAATAATTACTAATCAATATTGATTGATATCTTTGTTTAATTAATGCATTTAAAATAAGTAATCAATTATTTAAATCAGAAAGGTGAATAAAAATAAAAACTGGATACTTTTTCTTTGTTTATACGGGACCATTATTGATAGGAGGAGAAACTTGTTAGTTTTGTAAGCTGACGAAGATGGTGTGGTATCTCAAACCCTCGACTTAGTGGAAGGAAACTGCACCCTTATCAAGGGTTGAAACCATCCAGGTCGTAATTGACCATAGAGCTTGCAGTTAACCTGGCTACCATAGAAACTATAGAAGCCTTACCCTTACCATGAATTTTTGTAAGCCAACCACGGTACAGAGCGTTTATTAAAATAGCTGAAAGCAGTATTATTTCAATATTGTTTACACTCTCCATTAAAGTATGTGATACGAAACAGCAAAAATACTTCTTCCAGCGATTGTTTTAAGCTCTCTGGGCATTATGCCTTAAAGTAGTGAGTGAGTTGAGATGTTTTTTGAATTGTTTTTGGGGGTTTTTGTATGTTTAACGGAGCGGGGTGGCCAAATTTTTTTTTAATTACTTGATGGTAATAAAACATGTACACATTTTGACCGACTAGCTAAATAAAAGCTACATAAAACTTTGGATTTTTATAGTAGACATATATAGATCAGCATATTAAAAGATTATCATTTCTACTTTGCTTATAATAAGATAAGATATAAAACTAGCGAAGCCGTGGGCATAACACTTTTAATGGCTTATATATTTTTTGGTCTGTTAAGCTTGACGTCATAGGCTAGGCAGGGAAAAACCATTACTAGATAACAAAATCGGATACCAAAACAACTGTATCTAAGTACGTCCTGAATTCTGGGATAAAATTATATCTACTAAAATATAATATTCTACGATCGATATGATATTTTAATTCGAGTTAGTGTTATTTAACGTGGTCGAATTACCGGTTACAAATTCAAACTTTTTGAATGTATAAAGTCAACTATCCTTTTTTTTTCACGCTGTGAAATTATTCAACGCATCCCCTCCGGAGGCGACGTAGGCAAGACTGCGCCGCCTCCGACGGGGTATGTGGGACTCCCCGGCGGTCAGGCTGGCGACCAGAATACCCACTAAAACCCAGCGATGCTCCTTCGCGTTGCCTAGTGGCTGGGTCACGGGAACACTTGTGCGGTCGACCGCGGTCCAGCCAGCGGCGTCCGCCGAGGCAGACCCTCCACGGGAAGTCAACTATCCTATTAATAGGTAAGTCATGTAAAAATACTCCACGTCTTATATATCTGATTGCGGAACAATCATTCATGTTTACAGTATATTCGTATGTCTAAATGTATGTAAAATAAATTATTATAAGTAAGTAGATAAGATGGGCTTTTTTATATATGATGGGCATAGATACAAAGTATCCTGCTATTTTGCTCCCGGCTAAGTTTGTTCTAGCCTCATAGCTTTAGTTTTAATTTTACGAATATAGTAATCACCATGAAATAACTACTATGTAAATTATTGACGCGTCAAAAGTGCCTTTTTAAGGACTATTTGAATAAAGATTATTTTGAATTTGCTATTGAACGCTATGTTAAATAAAAGCATATTCAAGCTTAATTTCACTAGCTAATTCAGCTTATAACCGACAGACAAAAGACAAAGGTTATTATCAAAGGTATTCATAAAAAGTTTTATGCGCCTGAAAAATTAGCTTAATTTGACCAACATTAATTTGAGCCATGTAAAACACAAAGTCATAAAGCCGAAAGGTACACTTTGTTTTTTTAATGTGAACTTTATATTGTGTGCAGTAGAATCCGTTGTCGCGTGAGCTGTCCTTTCGTTGTGGACTTTGTTATTAATGACCCGGTGCGGGTCCGGAAGTTTTTGTTAAAATACTGGAAATCAATTTCAATTAAGTCTTTAATATCAAAAATCGGATGGAACCATTTTAGCTCTGAAATGTTATATAGGTGCTTCGTCGTTCTATGCGGATTTTTGAGCTTTAACCATCATTACAACATCAAATCAAATCAAATATTGCTTTATTCGTGTAAACCTATTTATTACAGGCATAGTTCATATATGAACGTTCAAATGTGAAGTGTTGGTGACAACTATAATCGCCAACTTAAAACTAAAGCTAAGAGGATTCTAATCGCGCCCAGGTCTAAGATTCATCTTAAGACCCACAACAAACTTAGTAGTTTTTTTTGTTATCACCATCTCACATAATCAATAATAAGTTAAAGTGCCTATGGAGTTAGAGCAATTCACACCCAAGCCTTTTATCGTTTATATAATTCTTACATTTCATAGAAATAAAAAACCAACTAACTGCCTTGACTCGCATACATAGATTTCCGCATAATAGTGTATTGTTAAAACACTATAATAATGGTATTATTAAGATGGAATATAAAAAACACGTTTGTCACATTTACATTTGTTTACACAAGTCTACAAAAGTCGACTAAACTGCGTCATAAGCGGCGTCTTGCGATCAACGAATCACAAAACTTAATCACACGGGCTTGACTTGTGATTGGTTGCATGCAGGTCGCCAAGTTGAACGCCAACTATGCCGGTATGGAGGCCAATCGGACGCGGCTGTTTAGCCTTGCCTGATCTGATAATAATGACAGCTTCTTCAGCATAGTCTTCAAAAGCATTACTCTCTTTTTTGTCGCAACAATCCAGCCTCTAAGATTGTTTAAGGCGACGCTAGCAGAGAAACTTTTGAAACAATAAAGAGTTTTTTTATACGCGACAAATTAGCTCTTAACGGCATCTCACCTGAAGGTAAGTGATGATGCGGTCTAAGATAGTAGCGGGCCAACCTATTAGGTGTATGGTAAACCCATACTCCTGATTGGTTTCTACGCGACATCGTGCCCGAACGGTAAATCGCTTGGCGATAGGACTTTGTCGGTAGGGTGGTAACTAGCCACGGTCGAAGCCTCCCACCAGACCAGACTCGAGCCGGGAATCAAACCCAGGACTTCCAAGTTTATAATGCAACAAACAGCACACGCGCTGCGCCTCACAGGTATCAGCATTTTAGAGGAATAAAAGCCTAAATCTAGCCGTTTAGGATACCAGGCCAAAATTATAAAAATAATTCATTACACTATCAATACAAGTATACCACTTATATAGGGCTTAGGGCTATTAAAAATAAATAAGTACAATTCGGTACGATAAAGTTGGTAAATAATCTATAAGTACATACTAGTATTGTTAACTCAGGATTAACTCTGCGCTTATATCCCTGAACATATATAGCGTGATATTGCGTCTGGGGAAAGGACATGGGTTACATTCTAGTTCGTTTTTTGCATTATAGGGAAAAACTAAACTGGAATAAACGTAGTCGCAACAGTTATACTTTTTGTTTATAGTTTTGCCAAATATGTAAAGTTATTAAGTAGGTACAATGATTTTTCGTATGAAATTAAACCAATTTAGTCATATCCCATATTGTTATCGCGCTGCGGTTCCGTTTGTATATTCGATAAATGAGACAAACGGGATTGGTCAGTTATGATTTAACGATAACCACATCGGCATTAATGTGATTATCGTACCGCGTACCTTCCAGCCATCTGCGCTGTAGCTTGAATAATCCTTGGTTCGATTTTGGCTCGAATAATTCGAAAAGGATAACTTAATTTACTCAATTAGCGCTGGTACCCTTGCAAGTATGTTGCGACAACTATATAAAACTCCTGGAAGTATCAGAAAGATTTTAGGTATTTAGTGCTGTCATCATCATTAAACCTCTTTCATAGAAGACACAGATTTGGCATTGACCGTGCCGAATCACTCTCTCCTTCATGCTCCGATACGGGTAGGCGGGCATTTGGGATTTTTAAACTTGCAAACTTATTTTTTTAAAAGCGGTGATAGCTTAGTGGTTAGGGCGTCAGCCTCCTAACCAGAGGTCAGCGGTTCGAATCCGGGCACGCACCTCTAACTATTCGGAGGTATATGCGTTTTTAAAAATTAAAATATCACTTGCTTCAACGGTGAAGGAAAAGATCGTGAAGAAACCTGCACGCCTGAGAGTTCTCCATAATGTTCTCAAAAGCGTGTGAAGTCTGCCAATCCGCATATGGCCAGCGTGGTGGACTATGGCCAAATCCTTCTCATATTGAGATAGCGTGCTCTGTAGTGAGCCGGTAATGGGTTGTTCATGATGATGATGATGAAACTTATTTTTACTAAGGCATTAGTCGTGTTCTGAGGCACTACACCGATTTATTTGCGCAACAAGGTTATGTATCACGGCTTGTTTTGAGATCCCCTTGGCAGGAATAACCAATACCAAATATTGTCCAAATCAGGAGTCGATAATGAATGAAATGAAATCTACAGTACTAACGTGGTATTTATGCCTAGATATAGTAAATTGCCTAGATATAATATATCGTATAGAAATAAAATACATGAGGCTTCCACACTATAACACACTTCATAATAATGGCATTATTAAATCGAACATAAATAAACACGTTTTTCGAATGGAGTCCCCTTTTATTATGTTTTTGAACATATAAATCTTTTTATATTTTGTCGAAAATATTATTTTGAATTTCGATCCGCCTTCAACCGGATGTTGTTTATGAAAATGTAAGAGAATAAATCACGATAAAGATATCATTGCGCAACAAGGTAATGTATCAGAACAAATCTCAGTAATGTCGGTACAGCGAATAAACCAGTGCGGTGGCCATACTTGGCAGACAGCCTGTCGCCGCTTGGCGAGGCCAGTGTAATTATTTGATACGGCTAAAAGAAGTTCTAAATTAAAGTAGGATACACACGCATTAAGTCCAGCCAACCATCCATCTCGCATTTTTGCACATAACAATTGAAGAGTTATAAAAGAATGCGAAAGTTAGACGGTTAAAATTAAAGCGGAAACTTTTTTTACTACAAGTTAGCCCTTGACGGCTATCTGACCTGGTGGTAAGTGATGATGCTGTCTAGGATGGTAGCGGGCTAACCAAATTCAAATCCAAAAATAATCTTTATTCAAATAGTCCTTAAAAGGGCACTTTTGACGCGTCAATAATTTACATAGTAATTATTTCATGGTGATAACTAAATTAAAACTAAATAAAACTGATAACGAAGTTAAAACTAAAGCTATGAGGTTTCCAAACGCGCCCCGGTCTAAGAAGAAGCCCACAACAAACTTAGCCAACGACCTGTTAGGAGTATGGTAAACCCACGCCCCTAATTAGTTACTACCCTACATCGTCCTGGAACGCTCAATGGCTTGGCGACATGTTTTTGTCGGTAATATAAAATATAGTAGGTGTAAGCTTCTACCCGCTACTTCGAGTTAAGTTATTGTCATTCGTGCGCGAACTTTTGAATTTCAGTTTGGTAATACTGACTGAATGGTCTTTTTATAGTAATTATGAGTTTATCGTTAACCCACGAACCAAAAACTAAAGCCATTGTTTCAAACAAACTCTTTAATATACAACTTTTTTTGGGTAGGTATTCAATTTTGGCTTGCAGTTCATTATAAAGCAAATTTCATACATCATCATCATCATTTCAACCAATAGACATCCACTGCTGGACATAGATCTTTTGTAGGGAGTTCCAATGGCCACGGTCTTGGGCCGCTTGTATCCAGCGGCTCCCTGGGACTCGTTTGATGTCGTCTGTCCACCTTGTTGGGGGTCGACCAATGTTACGTTAACCGGTGTGCGGTCGCCATTCCAGCACCTTGGGACTCCAACGTCCATCGGTTCTCCGAGCTATGTGCCCCGCCCATTGCCACACAGGAGGACAGTTAATTTCTCGTGTACCGGGTAATCATTCCTCGTTTACTAATTTGTTAATATGTAAACGAATGTGTGCCCGGCCTTAAAAACCTTGGAGGAAGAATTATTTTGCTCAAAAACTTATAATCATTTAAAAATCTACACTGACAAACAGTTCCTGCTTATTATATCTATATAACAAAATGTTGTTGCAAAATAAAACCTACCTATTTGATATTTTTTAGGGTACACAAAGATTGCTAACGTGGACTTATTAGTAGGCTGTTAATTTAATCGTTCGTCTGTCTGTCAGACAATCAGACTGACGACCTCTGTGGTAAAGCGCACTTGCTGTCGTATTGTTAAGTTGGAGGTCCCGGGTTCGATTCCCGGCTCGAGTCTGGTCTAGTGGGAGGCTTCGGCCGTGGCGGCTCGGCTTCCCAACCTACCGACAAAGACGTGTCGCCAAGCGAATTAGCGTTCCGGCACACTGTCGTGTAGAAACCGATTAGGAGTACGGGTTCACCATACCAGGATAGCCCGTTACCATCTTAGACCGCATCATCACTTACCATCAGGTGAGATGCCGTCAAGGGCTAACTGGTATATTTAAAAAAAAAGCCTGTCAACGAGCTTTATATCTTTAGAAGTTGAAATTTTCACAGTGTTTTTATTTCATGCAAATAAACTTATGCTGAAAATATCAAGTAAATTAGACTTGTATTTCTGAAAACATTTTGATTTTCATTGTATTATGATATCTTTATGAACTTGATTGCACCTTAGTGGGCCACAAAATACCATGTCCTGAATCATACAAAATTTTAGTCATTTGTTCATTCCAACAACCGTTGATATGAAAAAAAATTACTAAATTTTTTTTGTCAGTGAAAGTTTTATAACATAGGCTATTAATTATGACATATTGTTATTGATTTATTACTGATTCGTGTTCATTTATTCATATTTATTCAATCGTTGTCACTATCTCACATAATCAATCGTAAATTATAGTACATATTTAAGTTTTTATACATATATAATTTTTTATTGTACAAAACTAACCCATGATAAGGCCGCATCATTATAAAGGAACATAGTTCCATCAACCAGTTACCGACATGCTACTGAGTATGAAGGAGAAAGGCGTAGGCCGTGGCCCATCAGAAAACATTGTGGGGAACACTCGGGTGTGCAGGATTTCACACTTTTGAAAGAATGAAAAAAAAAAATAGAAAAAAATTTTTTGCCAAAATAAAATACGTTTTACATAACATTTATCCGTTGGGACATCCTTTTAAGTTATTATTTTACTTGTGCCAGGATGTCCCGCCTTCCGTAAAATGTACATAATATGTATTATATATGTATATATTCTTATATATATAAAATCAAATCAATAACCAGGAGTGTGTGTGTTTTTGTTTTTGTGTGTGTGTGGGTGTGTGTGTGTGTGTGTGGTGTGTGTGTGTGTGTGTGTGTGTGTGTGTGTGTGTGTGTGTGTGTGTGTGTGTGTGTGTGTGTGTGAGTGTGAGTGTTTGTATTGCGTACGATCGGAATTTTACTTGTTTACTTCGACTTTTGAAACACAAACATACCTATCTCCGCCGGATATATCACTCGGTCCCTTTGAAAGAAAGGTCATCCAATAGGACACACCATAATCCATATCATACTGGTGCTTACAAAGTGTAATTTACACTGTACACTTTATGCGCTGTTGTGAGCCATTAATCTGTTTGCGCGTGTTTTGATTAATGCACTTCCTCGTGTTCTTGCACTGGCAAGGCCGAAAGCCTATTAAGATTGTCTTATCATCGTGTGAGAGTGAGGTTAGAGGTCGCAGACGTTCGAGAGACGTTCGAGGAAAACAAAACAATAAATCGAACTACATTTTAATAATTACATGAAGACTTCGTACCCCTTTTTAAACATATTGAGGGATGTGGGAGATTCAGCATTTAGTTCATGTTTTGCGGTCGAGTGCACAAGTGTTCCCGTGACCCAGCCACCAGGCGACGCGTAGGAGCATTGCTGGGTTTTAGTGGGTATTGTGGTCGCCAGTCTGGCCGCCGGCGAGTCCCACATACCCCGTCGGAAGCGACGCAGTGTTGCCTGCGTCGCTTCCGGAGGGGATACTTTAACGCATTTTCCAACGAAAAAAAAAAGAAATTTTGTTCATGTTTGAAACATACACAAAACAGTGTGCACAAAACTACAATTACACTAATAATATAAATACGAAAGTTTATATGTAAGTGTGTGTGTATTTTTGTTTCATTCAAGTTGCCAAGATATGTTTGTAGGCAATAAGGAACGCCTTATACCTTGTTGGTTATATGTATTTTTAATTTATGAGTAATCTATACATATATTGCTATAAGTTGGGTCTTTACCGTCACAAGGCCAGCTCTGCGTGTGTCTATATGTAATGTGATCGTAAAAATCTCGGTAATACAAAGAAAACATTAAGTAACCGTAAATTCCTAAGCAAGGCACCTTAATGGTTTTAGGGATTTAATTAAAGGTTACCTTGTACCTTGGGTTATACCCTGCGCTCTTAGTATAAATTTGTACACTATAAATCGTACAGGAGTTTTCGAGTATAGCAACACTGTAGCCACAATGTAAAATAGACCTCATGTCTTTAATTATAAAGCTTAAATTACAGTATTCAATGCAGCAAGGCTTACAAGTAACTTACGTACAGGTTGTTTTGAAAAGTCTTTGTTTGTAAACAACCTACAACCGTTTCGGGACGCTGATTCTACTTAGAAGATTTTCTAGAGTATTATTATTCTTAGAATATTATGCTTATAATTCTTAGTTGTACTTTTTTTTTTATTCCACATTAAGTTAGCCCTTGACGGTAATCCCAACTGGTGTTAGTGATGATGCCGTCTACGATGGTAGCGGACTAACCTGTTAGTTGTATGGTGAACTTATTTATACTCCTGATTGGTTTCTACACGACATCATGCCGGAACGCTAAATCGCTTGCCGCTTTATCTTTTAAGATGGTAACTAGCCGTGGTCGAAGCCTCCCACCAGACCAGACTTGAGCCGGGAATCGAACCTCGAACCTTCCATATTATAATAAGGATGTTGACATTTAAAGATTCTGTCTACCGTTTGTGTAATCTCTCCTATAAAAAAATCTGTGTCATCTGTCTAGTAGGGATGAAATACACATCCCCTTTTGGAAGTTTAAAATGGGTGAAGCAGTTTGTTATTCTACCTACTTACAAACTACAACGTCAAAAATATGGGAATCACTCGGCGACGAATCAACGAAGCGTAACTAATTGTCCATTGAGCGATTTCAATAACCGTAACAATAATCTACTCTGTACTCATATCCGTCAAAGGAGTTTTCAGTTTGTATCGCCGAGCACAGATTATACATAAATATAGCTAAGCAAATTGTCAACAGTGGCACACGGAACGAAAGCTATCAGTCAGAAACTGTCAGAATTCTTCACGACTGTCAACTTATTTGCAACATAATAACTCTCGGTTTCAGAGTGTGTTTGTTGAAATTGAGGCAGTGGAGAGTTGGAATGCGCGATGTGTTTCTTCTTTATCATTGCAAATGCTATGGATACATACGATTTTTAATATTATTCAAGCACACAATATAATTATAATGCACTGATATTTCATTTAGCGTGTACACTAAGGACATTAGAAATCTTATAAATAAACGTGGCATAATGTAACGGAATCATCATCATGATCAACCCATGGCCGGCTCACTACAGAGCACGAGTCTCCTCTTAATATGTGAAGGGTTTGGCCATAGTCCATCACGCTGGCCATGTGCGGATTGGCAGACTTCACACGCCTTTGAGAATACTATGGGGAACTCTTAGGTATGCAGGTTTCCTCACGATGTTTTCCTTCACCATTGAAGCAAGTGAAGTTTAATTGCTTAAAAACGCACATAACCCGAAAAGTTATAGGTGCCCGGGTTCGAACCGTAGGAGGCGGACGTCCTAACCACAAGGCTATCACAGCTTTTTCAACGGAACGGAATACTGCAGTGTTTTGTCGCACTCTGACATTTTAAAGGTGCTGTCAGTTGAAGTATGACAAACTACTGCATAATTATTCCGACGTTACACGTGGTGAACGAATTCTATTTAATTCACAAGTAGTAGATGCCTAGTAGTAGTAGATGATTTCGTTCGCGTGGATTAAGGTTCATCGGTTTTTTGCCCTTTACACGAATTTTCTTTCGCGGGTATTATTTAAATTAACTGGGATCGACAGTATGACTTAACTTGTTCACTGGGGCTCGACGAAAACCACTAGATTAATTACTCCGGGCTGGTAATAAGATTATTTAAAAGTTTGCAAATTAGAAACCTAAAAAATGTATTGCCTGACCCCAGACTTGATCCTTAGATCTTGCTAGTCGTAACTAAACATCTTAACCTCTATATCAACGAGGCAATTATTCTAAAGAATTTATTAGGGCTATACAAGACCTTTACAAAAAAAAGACTGCAAAGACATTTGAACACGTGTTGTTTCTGTTACATTTTAGTACTGAATGGACAATGGGCACAAAAGCATTTCCCAACTTTAGAACATCCTAAATAAATAACTACTTGTGGTAGATACAATATCCCTTTGTTGCCTTACATGATAATACTGGGGCACTAAAAGTATATTATAGTATTTCGACCATTGTTGTATTTATAATAATAAAACTCCATTGACAAATCGTTGTGAACTAACAGTTTCCCATGTGTTTTGTAAGCAATCTTTTATTCTGTATCGAATATCGAAATTTGGTCGCGAATTTGACCGCATTTGATCCGATTTATTGAAATTTAGCCGTCTTAACTATATATATAGTTTGTTAGGATGCAAGCTATTTTTGTGCAAAATTGTATCTAAAGGCCGTGCATAGCGTTCTATTTAGCTCGAGAAAATATACTGTTTAAACCTAGCTAATGTAGGTAGTTTACAGTGAAAGTGACTCCCCCGACCTAAGCGCTCCTCTCCGAAAGAGGAGACCTAAACATATCCTTCATGACCCTGACGATCAGATGACTACTGACAACACACTCGTACCACCTACCACACAATCATACGCTACACACCGTCTTCGCCGGCGAAGACGAGGTCCCCGCTATCTAACGTCATCCGGACGTGGGCTCCATCCACGGCCTCGGAGACGTACGGACCACTCACCGTCCGACCCCTCCCGTTATCCCAAACGTCGCCTTAGCCGAGGTTCGGCCTCAAAGGAGGCGCCCTTAGGCAGTCGTTCCCTTAGTTTCTTCGAGCCCTAGGGCTCAAAATTTCTTTTGGCAGAGCTTCTTTCCA
This sequence comes from Lasiommata megera, assembly GCA_928268935.1. NCBI lineage: Eukaryota > Metazoa > Arthropoda > Insecta > Lepidoptera > Nymphalidae > Lasiommata > Lasiommata megera. Next base: position 10,198,491 of record OV743326.1, on the reverse strand, counting down.
AAGCTCGCCAAACAGCCCGGTTACGCTGTGGCAACCAATAGGGTTTGTACAGCTAATAGACAGTCCGAAAAAAAAAAGTGAAAGTGATCAGTATCTAGTTTCAAATAAAAATGGCTTAGTGCATATTCAACCAGCACAAGCAGTGGTGGTAAGATGGTTTAATATGAAACCAAGCGAGCATGAAGATCAAAAATGACGTTTCTATCGTTTTTATTTTCGAAACTAAAAATAAAACAAAATTTATTGTTTGTTGATAAAAGGGCAATAGAAATTCAGAATCTGTAAAAATTCTTACTTTACCTATTCTCGTTATAAGATAAGAAGGCACTTTTACAATGGGTAGAAACAGATGTGAAATAAGCTGATCATAGAATGTATACAGAATATATTATAAGTGACGGCATAGGAGAAAAATACCATTATCTGTGACGGCATAGCAGTAGATTTGACTGCGTGTAGATATTTCACATCAAAGACCCCGTCCAGTGAACAACTTTAGTTAGAGTTAGTTAGCTACTGCAAACGATTATTTTGCTTAATGCAAAATAATCGTTTGCAGTAGCTAACTCACACAAAATCGGTCACAACACCCACCCATAAATCAATATACGATGGTTAACATAGAAACATAGCAGCGTCGTAGGTAAGCATGAACCAGTACCGTACGAGTTCCAGGGTTTGATTCCCAGGTTTGAACAATAGTTGAAAGTATTGATTTTTTCTGCGAAGAAATTTTCAGCACATCGTAGTTTTAAGAAAATATCCCGACGTGGGTTGATAACGCTAATCGGAATGATAATTAACTGATAAAATGTCAGGCAATATAATTGTAATGATATTACCGGTGATAATCTTTGAATCCCGCCAACCAATAATGGCTTAGCGTGGTGGGTCAATGCTCTAACTCCAAATCTATCAGCGTGAAGCCCTAATACCGAGATGGGTGGCATGATGACGAACTGAAGGTTAAGTTAGATAGATACATGTAAAACTTCACGTTTAAATTATCTTTCATAATTTGAATTAATACTACGAAATCGACTAGTTTCCGGAATTCAGAGAGTTTACGAACTAAATATAGCTCCGCCTCCAGACACGATATTGATGAACGATCCAGCTGATCGGACATGCTGGTCATAAATGATTTAGGTACATAGAGTACTTATATTTTAATATGATGTTGGATTGGCCTAGTTGGGAAGAAGCTAATCAATCGATATTGCGACGGAGTTTGTTGTGGGCTTCTTAGTTAACCATCTAATATACTATCACAATGAAGCTATGATAGCCCAGTGGTTAGACGTAGATCAAGGGTTCGATCCCGGGCAAGCACCCCTAACTGTGTTATGTGCGTGTTTAAGCAATTAATATATCGCTCACTTCAATGGTGAAGGAAAACATCGTGAGGAAACCAGCATACCTGAGAGTTCTCCATGGTGTTCATAGTGGTCAAAGGCGCGGTGAAGTCTGCCAATCTGCACTTTTTTTTTACGCTACAAGGTAGCCCTTGACGGCTATCTCACCTAACCTGTTAGGGGTATGGTAAACCCACACTCCTAATTGGTTTTTACGCGACATCATGCCGGAACGCTAAATCGCTTGGCGACACGTCTTCGTCAGTAGGGTGGTAACTCCTCCACCAGAGCCCACCAGAGCGTACTCGAGCCGGGAATCGAACCCAGAACCTCCAACTTTATAGTGCGATAGCGCACGTACTGCGCCACGGAGGTCGTCAAAACTTGGCCAGTATGGTGGGCTATGGCCAAACTCTTCTCATATTGAGAGGAGACTCGTGCTCTGTAGTGAGCTGGCAATGGGTTGATCGTGATGAAGTAGAACAAGTTATGTTCATTTGAACTTATTCAGTGTAAATCGATCAAAATAAAGTGGAACTAGTGTTCCACTTTATTTTGATCGACACTATACTAATCGTCTTCAATAGCTCCAAGGTTTTTTTTTTAAATAACATGTGGATTATAAGAAAAATATACTTTAGTGTTCCATAAACTCCATCAGTTCGTTCAGCATTTCAATGCTAAATGTTACAAAATATTTTCAATCACAATGGACAATGAAAAATAAAAGAATCATTTTATTTTCTGTAAGGTCAATCTCTAAGAAGGTAATTTGCGCAACGGACCTGGTATCTAGTTATGGACAAAAAATTTAGCACACTTGCGCAGTTAACAAGAGTTTAATTTTTAACGAACTGAGATGTAAAATATATGTGAGCCAGTAGGCGTCGTTTAATTACGCGAAATGTTTGAGGGTAAAGAAATTAACCTCACCTTATGGAGAACCTCACCTCAGGTTAACCCACTATGTTTTCCTTCACCAAGCAAGTGATATTTTAATTGCTTGAAAATGCAAACGCTTTAAAAACGGACCCCCGACCTCTGATTAGGAGGCGGACGTCCTAACCACTAGGCTATTACAGCTTTTTTGTTCTACTTTAACTTTAACAACAAAAAAACTAAAAATAGCTTTACTCACATAGACCTATTACAGGCATCTATGAATCGTCATCATTTTATTATTTCTATTCGTGAAGTGATGGTGATAACTAATAGGGTTCAAATTACGTCCAGGTCTAAGAAGAAACCCACAGCAAACTTAGCCGGGTTTTTTTGTTGTCACCAACTCACATAATCAATAATATATTATAGTACCTATGGAGATAGAGCTATGTATCAGTCATGTATTGTATCATCATATATGTATAAGTCATGTAAATACAAGCAGTAAAGAGCGTTATATCTAACCCAACAGTCTATGTCAGGTTAGTGGGATAAATAGGTACCAATCCATTCATGTTGTTCAAATTCGGTTTAGCTACTTTAAACGATTTTTATCGCATATACCTAAAAAGCTTCACCCCACGGTTTCACCCACGTATTTCCCGTTAACCGTGGGAATACAGAGATAATTTATATCCTATGTTATTCGCTGATAATATAGCTTTTAATTTATTTAAAAAAACGGCTTTGTAGCTTAGGCATGACAGGGTTACAACAAACTAAAATTAACATTTATAATCTAAGTTAGGATTAGTGATTAATTACCGGGAACATCGGTTTAAATTTCTCTCCGAGGTACCGGAGTAATGAGAATTTCTAGACAAACTCACTACCTAACAACTAATTGTTTTGTGCTAGAAATGTGTGCATTAACAGGGTAACCGACATAACTCGAAGGGCTTGAACGCTGAAGTGGCAGTGGGCTGGTCACGTTTGCCGGAGAACCGACGGACGTTGGAGTCAGAAGGTCCTCGAGTGGAGACCACGTCTCGGCAAACGGTGTGTGGGCCGTCCTCCGGCCAGGTGGAGCAATGATCTCCGAAAAGTGGCAGGCATCGACTGGATGCGAAAGGCCATGAAGACAGGATGAGTAGGCGCTACTTCAAAGAGGTCTATGTCCAGCAGTGGATTAATGTTGGCTGATGATGATGATGATGATGATTGTGTGCATTCAAGTGTACTTATTTTTGACCAGAACCATTATTTGTACTTAGCATCTCATATCTATTGTTGGTTAACATGTTGGTCTTTAACAGCGGAACGGTTTGCAGAAAATAATTTCATATTCCATTCTTGTTATTTTCTGTCGGGTAGGATACTCCGCGGTACGACAACCAGTTAAGGATTACAGGAAAAAATACAAGATTTCAGAAATAATTCCAATAATTGTGATAAATAAAAAAATATACAAATAATTATATATTTCTTTTACCTGAATAACATAAATCAGTTTCTGTATCGTATTATATATTATTTATAGAATTGTTCTGAGGTTTCGAAATATGAATAAACCTAAATCGATGGCTCTTCAAATCCTATGAATGCCTAGTACGAAAATTTTAACTTACTAGTAAAAAAAGTTAAAATTTTCGTACTAGGCATTCATAGGATTTGAAGAGCCATCGATTTAGGTTTATTTTGTACACAAAAGCGCCATCTATAACACAACTTTCATGCTATCGAATAAGTAACAAATCTAGTACTAGTCATTCGTACATCGGAAAACAAAATGTATTTTTATTTCAAACTAGAAAATAGACATGTATTTAGTGTATTGTATTCAATATCGCCTTTAATATTATTTACTGCAAGCAATAAGATAAAAATGGATATTTGTTTGTGACCAGCAAAATAAAGCTTCGAAATACACACCTTATTATGTATGTAAATCATAATATATTAAAATGCATTCATTTAATTGCACGTGTTTGTTCCGACGTAGTTCATTAAATACAATATGTATTTGCCACAAATCAATTCATTGCATTAAGAGTGGATAAAATTGCGTATAACGTTCTATATAATATCGTTATACTACTATATAACGATTATATAGTAGTATAAAGATATTATATAGAACGTAGTACATTAGATATGCATGGTTGTGTCCATTTTTAATTTACTATACATTGGACAGTCATGAACAGAATGCTGTTTGCCTGCACTGAAAATGAAAAAATATTGCTGCCAAATAAATTTATTTAGTCACTATCAAGTTAAATTTTTGATATAAAAATGTTCTGTGGGGGAATATAAGGCATTTTACAAGAAACAAAAAAAAATCCTCATTTACTAAATCAAATCAAATCAAAAATAGATTTATTCACATAAACCTATTACAGGCATCTATGAACCGTTAATTTCATTATATGTATTCGTGAAGTGATGGTGATAACTACAATGGACAACTGAAAAGTAAAGCTAAAGAGGGTTAAAATCGCGCCCAGGTCTAAGAAGAAACCCACAACAAACGTAGCCGGTTTTTTATTGTTATCACTATCTCACATAATCAGTAATAAATTATAGTACCTATGGAGATAGAGCAATTCACACCCAATTACGTTTTAAGGTTAATATTTTTTATTTTGTACTTTTTTCTGGTCAAGTTATTACTTGAGTCAGTAGATTGTACGAGTTACTTGGAAATAAAATAGGTAAGTTAAAAAAAATATACTATACAGTAGAAGCAGGTTTAAAGAATTATAAATATGATTAAGTATATAGAGAAATACTATAAATCAATAATCAACGAGATTTAGTCATTATACTTCGGTGTCAAAACATTCCTAAACTATGACAAAAAGAATCTTAGGTAAACCTAGTAACTATAATTCCTATTGTTGTTTAGTAGTATAGTTTTTAGTAACGTAGTATAGTTTTTTTCGTCAATTGAGACGTACTTTGTAAAATCATTTATAATACAAACACATGACGGTCTTGTCCAATAAATAATGTCAGTAAATTAGTGTTTACAATAAATCAAATTTATTCCATTTATTTGGATCAATAAAAACCCCATGACTGTATGACTGTAAAATTATCATCATAATGTAATAGGCTACAAGTTTCGTATTCAAAGGGAACAAAAAGTTAAAAATACAATCATCAGCAGTCAAGCCGTGAAATACGAAACCATAGATAAAGTATCCATTTCGACTATGATGTAGGTCAAATTGAAAAAAAAAACTTTTGGTTCACATGTTATCTCAGGTACGTCTTACAAAGAATATAGTTACAAAAATTCTCACTTTAGATCTCATATTTGGGAATACCGTTATATTTTTTATTATCTTAATTAATAAATGTTTGTGTCAACTTCAGATTTTTATTTTTTATTTAAAAAGTCGACGCTTATAAGGCTTTTGATGCGAATATATATAGTTTTTATTGTTTTCATAGCTGCGCTACATTCGATTAACTTAAAATTAACCTATGAGAGTTCCAAACGCCAGTTACACTGTTTACTACTTAAGAACGACTGAACAGAATTGGGTGAAAATTGGTGAGGAGGCTGCTTAGCCTAGAAGGACAGAGGATACTTTTTATCCTTTATAAAATTTTGGAAGCAATTAATTTTTTTAATTAATAAGCGGTGATAGCCTAGTGGTTAGAGCGTCAGCCTCCTAATCAGAGGTCAGCGGTTCGAATCCGGGCACGCACCTCTAAATTTTCGGAATTATGTGCGTTTTAAAAAAAATTTAAATATCACTTGCTTCAACGGTGAAGGAAGACATCGTGAGGAAACCTGCACACCTGAGAGTTCTCCATAATGTTCTCAAAGGCGTGTGAAGTCTGCCAATCCGCATATGGCCAGCGTGGTGGACTATGGCCAAAACCCTTCTCATAATATTGAAAGGAGACCCGTGCTCTCTAGTGAGCCGGTAATGGGTTGTTCATGATGATGACAGTGGCAAACTTACTCCAAATTAATTATTACTTTATATCTTCGGAAAGGGCGCGAATACATGAATGGGAACAGGAATGAGCCATGAGATAGCTCAAAATTAAAGCATTATAATCTTCAATTACAAAACGTGGTTCATGCCATAGGAGTATTTAAAACGGACGAAGTCGCAGGCATCGGCTAGTATCGTATATGTAGCAGTACAGCTTTTGAATGAAACGGTGAAGGCTTATTTATATCTTCTTACGTATCATCTCCCCAATCAAAGCACTATTACTTTAGTTGGTACAACTAATTGAAACACCTTGAAATTTGAGATTTAGTAGGCAGTCGAAATACGGTGCGATGTGATTCCAATTTCATGGAAATATGACGCGTTCGGGTATTTTGAATATGAATAGCCGAATATTGCCCATAACGACTTAATGTTGGTGTAAAGGTGTTCCTACAAATCAAGGCGACATCAAATTATGCGCGTGCACTGTCGCATTATAAAGTGGGAAGTCCCGGATTGGCTTCTATGTTTGAGACTGCTCTGATGACCTAGCTAACATTTGACATATGGGTTCCTTTTATAATGAAGACAAGATAGATACTTGGCACAAACGTTCCTTTCATAATGAATACAAGATTCAACAACACAATTACGAGATTCAACCCCAAACGGTGAAATTAATTCATTTTTGAAGGTAAATCTATAAGAATTGGTATATGGCCTTCCGAGTCGAGCTTAGAAATACTTGGATTCTATCCTTAAGGTTATAATCCCCTATTACTATATACACTATAGAAATGATAGAATCTGTGAACGACTGTTGCCCAATTTGGAGAACGACTGTTCTCCAAATTGTCAAAATCCAATGGATGGATGAAATCCATTTACTGTTAACCTTAAATGCGAATTCATACAAGATTTTGTTAAAATCTTAATCGACAACATTATAAAAGGTCAAAGAAACATAGATCTTACTCAGCGAATATTTGGTGGTGCCGGTTAATCTTTCCTTGATAAGCCGAGCGGACAGCCGCAACCCATCTTTTATGGGTACCATCATACACTCACAAAGCTGACAGTCACAGAACACGGTAAGGATTCAATATTTAATAACAACATTACAATCGGCTCGCACGGCATCGTTCCAGCACACCTAAAACAACACTGGTGTGAACTGCGAACGGTGTGTGTTAAGTTTAATTTATACTGTAATAAATAACACATTGATGATTCTATTAGTAATTGGTCGCTCACGTGGCATTTGCCTGTTACGTGTTACATGTGATAAAAGTTAATACCTAAATTACCATTATTTAAATCTTTACCTACTAAATAACATCGTCATAATCTGCCGTACAATCTCACATAGCGCAGGCTCCCACTCTCAAAGGCGAGGGAATTAGAGTTAAAAATGGTCACATGTTAATGAAATATTAACAATTAAGTGATCTTCTACTTACGGGGTTGGTCAATACCAATTTCCTGGTACTGGTACTAAACATTTCTAGATAGATAACTCAACCCCTTTAATAAAGCGTCCCAGATGGAGTGCCAAAGAATCGCGTTAGCATGCACTTTGATACAAATAACTCAACCCCTAAGAATGTTAGTCCAACCCCGGATTTAGTTAAGCCTGAGTAAACATCGTAACCGATACAGCAACGAGGCAGTCACGGGCAGATAGAGAACAGAGACTGTCTTCTTATACCTATCCACCCATCTCTCACAATCCATCTACGAGTATGTTTTGGTCTCCTTTGTTCTTTCACATAAATATTTAATTCTCTTCTGGTAACTTGAATTTCTGTTCTCCGCATAACATGACCATAACTATGCTATTAATCCTCATAATATCTATCACAGGTACTACTTTTATATATTTATAAAATAATAAGCTTTTGAAAAAAGTGCACCCTTTTGAAAATGCCTGGAAACAATCAAATCTGTAAACAGACATTTTCTAAAAAGCTATCTAGTATATTATCACCTAGGTTATTTGTCGTTGATCCTAGTTGTTCGATTTTTTTTATTTGTTTGCTAATGATAAAATATTTATATCAATAATTAAGCTTAGGGGAAAAACACAGACGTATTTTCCTTAGCTATATATAAATATATGCAAGCGCTTAAAATGCTAGGAGATTCTTTTGTAGGTTGCATAATGACTTTCGGGGTTTAGTTAGTAGTTTCCATAGATAATTATAACTCAGTTATGAGTTGAATCAATCAACACACTAACACTAACAATAACACTTTAACTTAAGTAGCTTTACCTGAGTTCCTACACCTGGATTCCCTTTTGTTTTCTCTAATATATATTATTGTTTTAAAACCATAAGCTGCCTATTGCTCGCTGCGAAATAATGTTGGCTTTGGCACAAATACAAAGTTGTCGGTATACTTAGTACCGAGTGGACAAAAGTCACGTTCGCGTCTTACCTCGAATTTAAAATCCGCAGTAAAACGTAAACCACTTTTAGTTCATCGCGATTTCATTCTATACTAATTTTCAGTCTGTTTATGACGCCCTTCTAGAGCACACCATGCCTGAGGAGTGAAGATGTGCACAGTAAAGGGTGTGATAATTTTATCTATACAAGCGGTCGCAAAATGATGCGAATTTGACATGTATGTTACAATAATAAATTGTACCTTTATTCATTGCAACAAATCTCAAACTCCTCCATTAACACACCGATGCTAAAAAGGGGTATGATGTTTTATCTTCACATATTCATTTATAGATATATGAATAAAATACAATGAACCTTCATCATTCTTCGCCGTTTCGTCCACATCTTCGATTTCTCTGTTTGTCTCCAATTCATTCGCAAAAAAGCACAAAATTCACAAAACAAGTGATCTAATATTTGGCTGGATCAGTTTTTAAATCATCTTAGGTTTCCTAAGTAGTCATAGAGAGTATTATCAAGAGTCGTACTATCCGGCAAAATCCGACGAGAAGTTAAGATGGCAATAGACTTAAATGCTACTGAGTGTTCAATTGACGTTTATTAAGGTCCAAAGATGTTCTAATATAAACTTCGCACTGACATAGTACGGTAATATTACTTCACACTAGACGGACGGACAACATGAAACAAGGAAGGCATGAGACAAGGAAGTTGCTGGAATTAAGCGAAAAGAACTTGAAACTATGGATATATCGGCGTACTCATATGAACCACTCTTACATGTATATCGGATCTATCGGATAGGTTTACGGTCAAGGTCAAGTTTGATTAGAATCTAGAAAACTAAGCATGGATAGCACGGCCACTATGCAATTTAACGGATTGTCTTCAGCAGCTATTTAATGCTTCTATCATCATCATTTGTCTAATCAAGATTTCGGACGTCCTTCCACGGAACCAAGTACTTCGGCATGCACCGATATCTTTCCATATATCAAGTGTATTTACGGAGCAGAAAACCATTGTGAGTGAAGGTTATCTGTAATATTCTGGCATAAGTAAGTCAAGCAATTCCAACTGGCATGGCTAGAACTTGACATGTTTTTTTCGAGTTTGCAATCCACACTATATACATATATATATATATATATATATATATATATATATATATATATATATATATATATACTACCAAATACTACCAGAACTGATGATACTTCACAGAAAAACCCAATACCTAACCATCAGTATCACTTACAATTAAATCAAATCCCAATCAAGCGTTAAAGCATTGAATCAAATGAACCTTATTACTTTTTCTAATTAATCGAGAAGTGATATTTTCGAAGGCAGATAAAATAGTAAGCGATATCGTCTTATCAGTTAACTGAATCATTGGAAAAGATAGATAAAATAATGAGTTCGTGATCACGGTGGATGCATCTCTACCGAAACATTGAATTAAGAGATAATGTTGCGAGATAACATCGTGGTGTTAGCAGATATCTACACTACCTACAGAAAGTTATTATAAGATAGTTGACTTAAATTTCAACGCTAAAATAGACTGATTAATGTGAAAGACTGTATATTGTGCCCTTAAATGTATATTTATTATAATTTTTGACGACCTCCGTGGCGCAGCGCGTGCGCTGTTGCATTTTAAAGTTGGAGGTCCTGGGTTCGATTCCTGGCTCGAGTCTGGTCTGGTGGGAGGCTTCGGCCGTGGGTAGTTACCACCCTACCGACAAAGACGTGTCGCCAAGCGATTTAGCGTTCCGGCACGATGTTGTGTAGAAACCAATTAGGAGTATGAGTTTACCATACCCCTAACAGGTTAGCCCGCTACCATCTTAGACCGCATCATCACTTACCATCAGGTGAGATGTAGTCAAGGGCTAACTTGTGGTGAATAAAAAAATAAAAAAAAATCTAAACCCATCCTATTAGGGGACTTCCTAACTCCCTTGACTGGAATTCCTAACATTTATTGTCCACACCCAGGAAACCTGTGACTTCATGAGCTATCATTATCATCATCATGATCAACCCATTACCGGCTTACTACAGAGCACGGGTTTCCTCTCAATATGAGAAGGGTTTGGCCATAGTCCACCACGCTGGCCATGTGCGGATTGGCAGACTTCACACGTCTTTGAGAACATTATGGAGTACTCTCAGCTATGAGCTATAGTTAGATATAATAAACATTACACCAAATTAACATTTAATGATCCCATTAAGTATGGAACTTAGTGGGATAATTTCTTATTACCTTATTTGGACCATTTCCAAACAGTTAAAAAAGCTTTAACCAGAAATAACTGTATCTGTAAAAAAAAACTAGAAAATTATTAAAAGGAAATGTGGTCATCTAACCTTGAAATTATAACAATGACTTTATTTCCTTTTAGAGCTACAAATATAAATTTACTTACATTTATCAAGATAATCTTACGTTTAAATGTGACAAAATATTACCATAAAAACTCATTATAATAATAGCGTCCATCCATACGTAAATCGAATAATTTCATGATTGTATTATTATAATCTACCTATTTTTACGCTGATCTGGTTAGTAGAGAGTCACGGTCAACTATTACTTAAAAATAGATTAGGTAAGTACGTAACAATTACTGTGTTTACTTTACGTAGCATAAATAATCGTGAACTGATTAAAGTTGCTTTTCTTTTCACGTATTTTGTAAAACGTACTATTCAATACCATCTGCATTTATAAAAAATAATTGCGTCTGATTTATTGCCTGATCTATCAACGCACAGTTCAAACTACCTAACGGATCTGTTCGAAATTGTAGACGCATCTATCTATACGCATCGTATCTATACGCATCGTATCTATACGCATACATGCGCTAACAAAAATTATTTCATAGAATTCACCCCTTAGTCTGCCAGATATAAACATGTAAACGATGAACGTAACGAGGGAAAAAGTAAAACCGACTTATATTATATGATTGAAACACACAAAGATATCCATTGGAGAGCATATGAAAATTTCACTTCATAAATGAGTCCAAAATATTACAGCTAGATTCAAGTAGAGCTTTTTTTATCCAAACTAATCTAGTTTCCGAATTCGAACAGTAATGGAATAACAACTCTGTTTTCATTTAAACACAACATTTAGAAAATAATTCATTTATATTTTAATACACAAAATTCATATTCAGCGCCGTCATACTATACCGTCAAACTGTTATTTCGGAAAACTCATTGCCAAGATTGACGAGAAATATTTAACCTAGTTTTCTTTATATCTCATCTGATTTACCTGCCTCTTTAAATAAACTGCGTTTCATTCCAGAGGCCGATATTTCCGTTAATATTGCGTAAAAGAGCGCTATAACAAACGCATGGTTGTTTTCATATTTATTTTATTTGCGGCTTCCCAGCGAAAACAGGGAAAGAGCGTTATCAATGGACATTTTAAATAATCCGATTGAAACATTGATAGCTGGGTTGATTTTAATATACAAGAATCATAAATGAAATTTGTAAATCAACGCGAATTGCTGTGAATAAATTCATAATCCTGAAATATAGAAACTGCCGAACTCTGCCGGCAAAGGTATAGGTTTGAAACTAGTCGAGCGAACTCGGCAGAAATTTACGTGAGTTCAGTTGTTTATATTAATATGAATTCAACGCATGTTCTCGATGGCTAGTATTCTCTTTTTAGCGCTTTTATCAATAAACGTTGAATCGCTTTCCGCCAAGCTTGTCGCTAAATTGTTCGATTTCGGACTAAGACGTAAACATTTAAATAGGTACCTCCCTAAAATAGTTTGCGGCCAAGCAATTACCAGTTATTATTGTAATTCATGATAAGTACGGAGCGTGCATCAATCATGTCCAACGTCAACTGAAAGCGTGGCTAGTTTATGACAGGAAATGCAGAAGCGGCATACTTTGCATGTAATCTTCCTAAATGTAGATTTATCATCCTTATGTTTTCCTAGTACCGAGATGGGTTTAGTGGTTGCAGTGACATTAATATAAAACTTATTTTATTTATAACGAGTTTTTCACTTGGATCCAATCACACCTAATGGTAAGTCTTGAAGCGATCATCATTACATAATTTCTTCACAGTCATACATACAATATTTTCGTTTCACCTATTTTTATTTTATAGTCGGTACTATATTACTTGCTTACAGAAAAACAGACAGGGGTTCCAGATCATTGCAGTTCGCCTTCATATAAATATATGTTTATATGTCTATTGACATACATTTATTTATATTATATTATTGAATATATATATATATATATATATATATATATATATATATATATAAGGATATGTGTGGTATTGCGTATTATGAAATATATTAATTAAAATGTTTCTTGGATATCATGGACTTTTGGAAGGAAACGACTTCTATTTGTGTAACTTAAACTTACTCTATGACTCTTTTTGAAAGAAGTTAAGTATGAATATTACACTCGTACTAGTAGCAGAGTTAAAAAGGGACATTTTTATTTCAAGTGAACTCAAGTACAATTTACGCAGAACTGTTTACTTGAATTAATTTAAAAGAAAAATAATTTTCAATTTGTTTTCTATTTAGCCCACTGCCAATTGTGTAAATAAACGTGCACGATTGATTGCTACATCATGACATATATTGTGTACCTCTAGTCACCGTGTGTGACATCATTTGCACATCATAATATTTGACAATTAAATTAAGGCCATTGAATAAAACATATTATCTTGTTCTTGGGCCACATTTTACAAAAATACCAACTCTTATTACACTAAATTTACTATTTTTTTACAGTTGTGTGATATTAAATAATAAATTTGACCTCAGTGGCGCAGCGCGTGCGCTGTTGCATTTTAAAGTTGGAGGTCCTGGGTTCGATTCCCGGCTCGAGTCTGGTCTGGTGGGAGGCTTCGGCCGTGGATTTTACCACCCTACCGACTAAATCGTTCCGGCACGATGTCGTGTAGAAACCAATTAGGAGTATGTTTATCATACCCTAACAGGTTAGTCCGCTACTATCTTATACCGCATCATCACTTACCATCAGGTGAGGGCTAACTTGTGGTGTATAAAAAAAAAAACATTGTGTACCTTACGAAATAAAAAGAAATTTCAAAATATGGAGTCTACTGGGCATCCTAGAGCTCACTCGGGAGTTACGTTGGTCAAGGAATTATTTTGGCTATTCAAAGGGGAAATGCTGCTAGTATTTTGGGTACAATACCTCGTACCGGGACCATCGACGACGTTTTCGTAATCTAGCGCAGCTGTATTTTATGATTAAAAGCAAATTTATTTAGATATTTATCATTTGCTTGATTTAAAAGAAAGAGGAATGTTCTTATACTTAACGTTTTGCTGTGAGTTTCAGTTTGATCCGAAGAGATACGAACATCGGGAAGATCCTAGGCATAAGTTCTTATTTAAAGGATATATAGAGTATACTATAAAGACAGAGGAAAATTTTTCAAGAGAAGAAGAGTTCAAATGAAAATATATTAATTAGGAGTACACTCAAATTATAATATGATAATTATTTCATAGGCAATACTGTCGATGACTGCAATTGGTTAACGATGCGGGTATATTACGTGTTTTTCAATTTGCAATCTGCGGTTAGTAATAATATAATTTATATTTTATTAACTTGGGGCTAACATTAACATTGTGTATATATTATATAACCCCACATTATTAAAATTAGCGTGCCAGTTAAAATTTTTACTTGCTACTCTTGTCTGGACTAAATGTACGGCCCGAGATCGCTCTGCCCCCGCATTTTAAAATCCTGCTGAGCTATTAATTTTAATGATATGACGTGAACGGCAATTTTGATATACATTAAATGCAAAACGTATCTACGTTTTCAATTGGCTAAGGAATAATACTGATTTGTTTAGGTAAATGCTTCAAATAACCTCTTGATTTTTTTAATACGAAAAGATACAAAGGGTTAAATTTAGAATATAGACGTGTTCTATCGGAAACTTTTATTGCAGTGTTTTTTTGAGCTATCCTTGAATCCTTAGTAAATTAATTTGGACATTTTCGTAAGGCATTTGCAAGATCTTTTTGACTATACAATCCTTAGTACATTAATTTGCACTAACCCGTTAGACATTCGCAATGTAGGAAAGCGCACATACTCGTAAATATATTTATTATGGCACTACAATATAAATCTTAAAGAATTTTAAATCTTCGCTTTTTCTCGACTGTAATTATGCGTATATTATGCATGCAATCCTTCTTATTATTAAGTCTATTGATGAAAATCGCATCGAAATCTGTGGCACAGTTTTTGCAGAGTTATTACTGTAAATCTAGCACGTGGATTTCCAACGATCACCGCAAGGAAGTGTTCTTGCATTGTCAAAGAGATTTCGACCGTGTTTTCGTCCTGTGACATTTCTATTCTCCTGAAACTAAAACTGAAACTTATTGCTGTATTAATCTAGGACATGTCAAGACTTAGCTCTGTGCCACATTCAATCCAAAGTCCTTTAGTTATTGAAGTAAAATGAATTCTTCACGATGTTTTTCACACGTGTTCATTCATTTTGAAAGTATAAAAAATTTAAATAAATTTTCATTTTCACAAGCGATATTTCCTTTAATATGTGACTCGCGTTTTCTATCCCTCAACAGTTTGGTTGTCTAACGTCTCTCTAATGAGCTCATCATCATCGTCATCATTAACAACCGATTGGCGTCCACTGCTGGACATAAGCCTTTTGTAGGGAGTTCCAATGCTCACGGTCTAGGGCCGCTTGCTTCCAGCGGCTCCCTGCGACTCGTCTGATGTGGTCTGTCCACCTAGTTGGGGGTCGACCAACGCTACGTTTACCGGTGCGGGGTCGCCATTCCAGCACCTTGGGACCCCAACGGCTCTGAAACGTGGTCGCTCACTATGGGCCTCATAAGAAGGCTTAGAGTCACTCAACGGGCGATGGAGAGAGGATAGTATCTCTACGTGATCAAATCAGAATTGAGGAGATCCGTAGAAGAACCAGAGTTACCGACATAGCTCAGCGAATTGCGAAGTTGAAGTGGCAATGGGCGGGGCACATAGCTCTGAGAACTTATGGACGATATACTCTATTAGACATAATTTAGATCGTGTTGTTTAATTTACAACATTTCGTTTTGAGTGGAATTCGCCAAAAAAAAATGTCCTGCGGTTTCAAAGCACTTACTTTAATGAGATCGTTCTTTTAATTGTTTAACTTTGAGTGCTTGGCAGCAAGCCCCGTCCTGATTTCTACTTGACCTAAACCTATATAAGAAATAACTCATTAAAACGTAGTTCCAGATAATTCATACAACGTTATTCCATTGAAGGGAATAATAATTTAACGAAACATTGCAATTTAATTAATGGCTTTAATGAAGTATACGATGAAAGGTGGTCCCGACATACCGGAAAATTTGTATTATGAAGTATGATTTAGTATATTAGGTATACTAAAAAGGAAGCTGTGATAGCCTAGTAGTAAGACATCAGCTTTCTAAACAGAGGTCGGGGGATCGAACCCGGGCATGCACCTATAACTATGAGCGTTTTTAAGCAATTAAAATATCACTTGCTTCAACGGTGAAGGAAAACATCGTGTGGAAACCTGCATGCCTGAAAGTTCTCCATAATGTTTTTTTAAAGTCTCAGCATGGCAGACAATGACCAAACCCTTCTCATATTGAGAGGAGACCTGTGCTCTGAAGTGAGCCGAATATTGTTTGATCATGATGATGCTGATATTGGGAATGCATAAGAATTATAAATACATATTGATCAGTCAGTCAACTCTTCCTTTTATATGTATACAGTTTTAGCTAAAGTACGCTGTAAATCTTGATCCACCAATTATATCCTAAATTAACCGCACCTCAAAAGGAGGAGTGGATGAAAACAAAGTAGAACATTTTAATCCTTTTATAAATCACCTGAATATTTATAGCGCCGGTAATTGCTTGCGAACAGCCGTTGTTTGTGAGAGCAGTTTAATCGAATTATTTAATCTGAACACTGCAACGCTGCAGTGTTGTTTGTGTGTACAAAAAAAAACAACATTCCAAATGCCGTAAGGCTTAGAAAAAATAATGTGATAATCGGAACAAAAAAGTTAGACGCGAGCAAAAAATATTACCGTAAAAAACACTTCTGGGTGCGGTACAAAAGGTTTTCTAATTCGATGGTTGGTATGTTCTTGATAGTTTTTGCTTAAATTTTCATATTTTGCTTTTTTTTTTCTTTCGGACAGTCAATTAGCTGTACTAACCCTATTGGTTGTCACAGCGTAACCGGGCAGTTTGGCGAGCTTCGGAAAGAAGCTCTGCCAGAAGAAATTTTGAGCCCTAGGGATCGAAGAAACTAAGGGAACGTCTGCCTAAGGGCGCCTCCTTTGAGGCCGAACCTCGGCTTAGGCGACCTTTGGGATAACGGGGGGTCGGACGGTGGAGAGAGAATAGAGAGCATTGTCAGTGAGACCAACTAAGTATGTTGGCTCGCAGGTTTGTGCTGTGTACAAAATTTGCGATGAGTGAACTACTGCCGCACAGCAACTTGAACCAAAGTTACATAGTAAGACAGAAGGCGTCCGTATAAAAAAGTTACAGAATATGAAAAAAACTGATGGTGATATTTGCAGCTATCGCATTTCTTTACGACTTCACCTCACGGTAATTATAGTTTATTGAGAATGTATCTCGCTATCTATAAGTTATTACCTGTAAAAGATCTCTTTGCGATGAGTCATCACAGACGGAATGGAGAGTAGCGGCGGTGCCAGCCAGCCACCCGAGGCTGAGTGAAACGTGTGTAGAGTTTATCCTGAAGGATTATAGTATTGTACTGTGTAAATACCCTTCTATGTATTGCTTTTGTTGCATGTGAAGTTTGCAGGTAAAAAGAGGAGCTAAAAAGAGGTCACAAGGATTAAGTGACGTAATATTAAGTAACAAAAGTTTTTTCTCAACAGATACTTTACTTTCCGTAATACGGGTAGAGATCAGATAGGATTCTTTCCCACCAAATCTCCTTTGTATGTCTAGTAGTTTGTAGGGTCTGGGATCATGAGTCGCTAGGTTAAACTAGCGGGTCTTTAGTATGTAATAATTACTATAAGCAATATTAATTTGTTTGTTAATAATTTCCTTTCACCCCAAAATTTCTATTGCATAGGTGATATGGAATCGTCGATCTGACGTGTAACATACTCGCTTAAGCCCACCAACACTGACTGAAGCAGCGTCGAGGGTCTGAGCTTCTATTCCCCCTCTTCTATGAAAGAAGAGGCCAATTACTTTGGGACAAAAATAGATTGTAAACCACATGGTTTATTGATATGAAACATCTTTTAGCTTGGCAGTTTAATCTTCCCGTATGCCGTCACGGTAAAATGGAATGACGCGAACTTGCGCCGTCATACCCCTTTACATAAATTCTGCTATCAACTTTGACGTTTCAATTTTTCCGGACGCCCCGAGACGTCAGTTTCTGTATTTCTCTAGTACTTAGGGATAGTTAGTTAAATTGAAAGGAAAGCCCTTTTCATATCCTAATTTTTGATGAATAATATAACTGAATACTACCGAATATTGTCGTTTAATAGAATTATATTTTGTCTTGCTATAATTTTTGGCACAAACGTTATTTTATCTTCGCACGCCATGTAACTAATGGCAATGCATAAAAAAGGTCCACCCAAGTGCGAATCAGACTGTGTACTGAAGACCTTGTTTCCATTTACGTATAATTTATTCATTTGGTTAAATAACGTAGCTACCCTCAAGAATAATGCCTTACATTTCGCTTTTCGTTTTTGAAAAAACTAAGTAGTATATATATAAAAAAAGTACGTAGTATGTAAACTAAGTAATATGTATAGTTTAAGTAGCTCGGAGAACCGATGGACGTTGGGGTCCCAAGGTGCTGGAATGGCGACCCCGCACCGGTAAACGTAGCGTTGGTCGACCCCCAAAAAGGTGGACAGACGACATCGCAGGGAGCCGCTGGATACAAGCGGCCCAAGATCGTGGCCATCGGAACTCCCTACAAAAGACCTATGTCCAGCAGTGGACGTCTATCGGTTGAAATCATGATGATGGTGAAGTATTACTGATAAAAAAAATGCTAGGTTTTTAAAGCTAAGGTTTAATAGCTATACGGTCTATGCTTCCTATTAAGTACAATAAAATAGGAGCTATAATTTGCCTCTTTTGAAGCAAGGTTGTGTGGCTGACAATCATTGCTCCAGGCCGACAATTAGCCGTGAGTCGACACGTACTCGTAGGTATATGATACGCCTCTCATATGCTTAATTTGTTTAATAAACATGAATTAATAGAGTACAAGAGACTTGGCACCACGTGATCGCTAATTTATGTGTGCATTCGATAAATCTATATAATACCGGACATTGTGCACATAACGCGCACCAGAAACGCGCGACGCGTGTCGAGTCAAATCAAATCATAGTATTTTCAATGATCAGATACAAGCCAGGTGTTTATTTTATGAAGCATATGTTATATTGAAATTGGGATTATTAAATTTGTGGTTAAAGCACATTAATCCATATAAGAGCAGCGTCATCATCATCATGATTTTAACGACATCCGTGGCGCAGCGCGTACGATGTTGCATTTTAAAGTCGGAGGTCCTGGGTTCGATTCCCGGCTCGAGTCTGGTCCGGTGGGAGGCTTCGCCGTGGCTGGTTACCACCCTACCGACAAAGACGTGTCGCCAAGCGATTTACCGTTCCGGCACGATGTCGTGTAGAAACCAATTAGGAGTATGAGTTTACCATACCCCTAACAGTTTACCCCGCTACCATCTTAGACCGCATCATCACTTACCATCAGGTGTGATGCAGTCAAGGGCTAACTTGTGTTGAATAAAAAAAAAATTATCAACCCATTGCTGGCTCACTATAGAACACGGGTCTCCTCTCAATATGAGAAGTGTTTGGCATAGTCCACCCCGCTGGACACGTACGGATTGGCAGACTTCACTCGTATTTACGAACCCTATGAAGAACTCCCAGGCGTGCAGGTTTCCTCACGATGTTTTCCTTCACCGTTCAAGCGAGTGATATTTTAAGTGCTTCAAAAAAAAAAGCAGCGTAGTGGGACCAAAAGAGGAAGCCTGTGCCCAACAGTCAGTTAATAGGCTATGATGATTGTGCACGGTGGTCCGATCGTCTCGCAGCCCCAACTTCCGTCCGGCCATATGAGATCGTGAGATCTGTACGAGCTATGCAAATAGCGGTACTGCGCCACGTGACTAGTAAATGATTATGGTAAATAATATCGCGATGTCAAGTCTCTAATGGCTGTAAGCAATACGTGTTAGGTAGAGCATACGGATTATGCCAATTGGGCCGTTGGGAGCACTTGACACTATGGTGTACTCTTCAATGTCATCTAGAGATTGCAATTAGATCTTTGCTGAGACTTGGGCCACGAAATAAATCCGTATTAACAATGGCTGGTAGTGTACTCGCATTTTGGATGAATAGATTGTGCAGTATAATGTTGAAAATAAAATCGACAAATGATTTTTAAGCTCATAGAAAATGCTGAATTTTTGAGGCATGATTGCATTTTTATGTCACTAAAACATTTACCAGAAATACTGCAAGAAGTACTGAATGACGTCACCAGCGCAAATCTATGAACCCTTGACGCACGCCTAGTTAAAATATCCGTAATGCAACAGTACTTTTGACAAATAATCTTAACCATTAATATCAAAGTGGGGTATGCCTGTAATATACAAAAATGTGTCTAATAATACTAATATTATAAACGCGAAAGTTTGTAAGTATGGATGGATGGATGGATGTTTGTAACTCTTTCACGTAAAAACTTCTGAATGGATTTTTATGAAGCCTAACAATAATATAGCTTGTACATCAGAATAACACCTAGGCTACAATTTATAAAGATATTGTGTGAATTGTCTAAAATATGACGATAAGTGTTAAAAATGTACCATCTGCGTGATAATTTTAATATCATTACGTTACTTTTCTACGCCAGGCCAGGATTAGTATTTCGAGTAGCTTATCTACACGAAATACTAATCCTGCGCAGACGAAGTCGCGGGCACCATCTAGTATGCTATAAAAGTAGTGATTCCGTGTGAATAGAATTTTCTGACGTCAAATATGACCACTATTCATACAATAGTCGTCAAGGTTGTTACAAATTTCAGTTGTGATGTCTTTTATTTGATTACAAATGAAAGCTTCACTTCGATCGTATTTTATTTGAGAATGATTGTGACATAATCTGATAGGTATATGACACTTCTTAAACTCACACTCCCAATCGGTTCTCTAGGCACGGGCATCATAAAGAAACGCTTAATAACTTGACAATAGATTGGTAACTAGCCAGAACGAAAGTACTTAAGTTGGATTTATAGACCGATATTATTATGAAATTCATAAAACTGACCCTGGCAGGAAATCGAATCTAAGTAATAAAATAACAGCCGTTGCACAAAGTTCGTTCTTATTAAAACGTACTTGTAAAATCATGTATCAAGAATTAGTGATGAACGGAATTCATTAGATTTTATCATGATACTAGTCGATGACCGCGACTTCGTCCGCGTAAATGAGCGGTTTCTTGAAATGTAACGGAATAAAAGTATATTATGTCCGTCTTCTAGTTCTAAGCTACGTCCCCATCGAATTTCAGCCAAATCGGTTAAGCGGTTCTTGGGTTACAAATAGTGTAACTAACACGACTTTCTTTTATATATTATATATAGATATAGCATGTTAAATTATTATCAAATATAACATGATAAAATCTAATGGATTTGTTTTAATGTTCACATTTTTATAATGAAACTAATACAAATCATACAAATTACAAAGACCTATTTTGCAAACTACTGATAATTGCGGATGGATTTTCAAAAACCCTTGCTTACTTTTGGAATACACATAGCTATCTGTATTATAATCAGTATGTACAAATTTGAGCCTTATTAGTCCAATACTTTGAGTTGTGCGTTAATAGATTGGTCAGGCATATATATAGCAATATGTTTATAATAAATTGTTCTTTTCTAAAATGGCACTACCTTTTTTCCGGACGAGAGTAATCTTATGCCCTTTTGTACCTTTGATATTTGATGATAAGTTGATCAGTTAAAGCATGAAAGCCTAGTAAACAAACATACGAAACCACATTCGTACGTTTAATATTAGTGAAGATTGGTAAATGAAAATAAATAAAAGTTTGTTTAGCGTCTGAAATCAAGTGAACTTTAAAACTGATGTAGACATTTCCTTTTGAATGAGGAAAAGCTTATTAAAGTCACACTACCGGACAAAGGCTGGTTTCCACCGTTTGAATATGATATTTCCTCGTAATTTGGAAAGCCCTGAATATATTTCAATAAACTTTCGCCCAAAGTTTGATGTTGGCGGTTGGGCCGCGTAAGATAAGTTTGGTCAAGCTGAGAAATTTTGATGAAATTTTCTGTGGGAACTACCCACCGATCAGTAAGACGTTTTCATAACTTGCATAATGGGAAATTATTTTCATACCAATAGAACTTTTACTTCTTTGCGTTAAATACTTGCCTAAATTATAAATTTTATTTCTTGTAAAGATTGCACGCACTGAGATAAAATATAAATATAGCTGCAAATTATTTTTTTGCAAAAACATAAAGCGTATGGTTGCTAGCATTAAAGCTAACTTAATCACTGATTGTTCATTTCATCATCATCATCATGATCAACCCATTACCGGCTCACTACAGAGCACGGGTCTCCTCTCAGTATGAGAAGAGTTCGGCCATAGTCCACCACGCTGGCCGTGTGCGAATTGGCAGACTTCACACGCCTTTGAGAACATTATGGAGAATTCTCAGGCGTGCATGTTTCCTCACGATGTTTTCCTTCACCGTTGAAGCGTGATATTTTTTTTTTTTTAAACTCACATAACTCCGAAAAGTTAGAGGTGCGTGCCCGGATTCGAACCGCCGACCTCAGATTAGGAGGCTGACGCCTAGGCTATCACAGCTTCTAATTAAGCATTTGTGTCAATGCAATGCAATGTCAGCCTTACCTCGGTTACATTATGAAAATTACAAAATTATTATTTTTACTAAATATATTTTATCCATTTCTACACTATCCCTAGTTTCATGTATAGTAGCGGTACTATAATTTAGTTAACTGACTCAAACATGTAATACTTTAAGAAATGCAATTTTGTATTGTTAGACATTTGTTTTTTCAATACGCTTAATCATATCATCGCGAGATTTAATTATTAGTATCTATTTACTGAAGCTAACCAGTTTACTTTAGCATCCAGTAGTAAGCCATGTTGATTTACTAATGAAAAATTCCTTTATTGATATCTGTATAAATCCCCTAACCCGAGGAAGAGGACTCGAAAAAAAAATTCCTTTATAACATCGTCCTCACTATTACGTAACATATAAGCGCTATGGTATGAATCTTTATTGTTTTATTTTCTGTATGTAGTTAATTGCAAGTCATAATATTATATTATTTGTTATTACATTCCGATATAGAGCACATGGAAGTACGTAGGTAACGTAATGTAATTAACCGGATTTAAATCTTTTTTAGTATTTATACTGTGACAATGGTTTTGTATTTGTTTCCAAACGACGTCGGCTTTAGTGAAAACATTTGCAATGCAAATTTTTCAGTGGTTTAAATATGTATGGTTTCTCAGTTTCCTTTGTCGTTTTAACTTACACTGTTTTCAAATATTTGGTTGTATGGTACATTTATTCTGTGGCAAGTCATAATTTTATGCGATTAAAAACTCAGTAAATCAGTATTTCAAGTGTTATTTATTTTTTACTTATAGTCTGAAATTAACCATGACGCGCATTGCGTAAAGAAAAGTGCATTTATACCTTTGAAGACTTCACGGTTTATTTTGGCAGTAGCCAGATATTTAAATCTCAAAACTTAAACTGGTTTATCGAGCGTAATAACAAATTATCCAAGTTTTGATTTATTGCTGAAATCTCGACGTAATGATAATAACTCAATTTAACAAAAAAAATTATTAGAAAGCGATGACGTCATACCAATTTGTGTTATTTAAAATCACAGAATAACACTCCGGATTAATAACGAACCACAATGAATCTTAGATTTCAACGTAACACTGTTAGTCCCAGAGGATTGTAGACATCCGTACATACAGACAACATTGCGGTAAACATATAAGCTTTGACACCCTCAAATTAATTTATCTACGAACGTAACGCCGCAATCCTTTTTCCGTCATTTTGTCACAATTTTCCTCTTCGTTCGAAAGCACAGCACACGCGATACCGACACTGGTTACCTTAGTGACAGTTACTTGGTCGCGCGTAGACTCAAAGTATTTCGATATCCGTACGCGACATGTCAGCGCGCGAGGCTGGGCGGCCGGTGACTACTGCCCCACAGTACTGGCTGCCCAGTTTACAAGACACCGGAGCGTGCCATGCGCCTTGTCGCTTCTAGATCTCACTCCCCACATTCATGGTCAATGCTAACTGCTCAGTTTCTTCCTGCTACCGAAATTCGGCTTTACTGCGCTATTTAAAGCACTACCTGATTAAGCTCATCGTTTAACCGTAACGTTATTTGTTCGGTCCAAGTCCCTGGAGGGAGATATATCTGACTCTGTATGTGATTTTGTTTGCTTTATTACCTGCGCTCCATGGTGGATTTGTGTCACATAAATTTGTGCGTAATGGACCGCGTATAAATGTCGCTCTTGCAAACAATTTACACCAGAACTTATTCTGTAGTTTTTATAATAAAGACTAACTGGTACTCAAAATTACTACGCATACAGCGTGGTAATTTTGAGTTGTATGGGAGAGAACTAACGGCATGGTTAAAATTGAACTATGTCACTTGAACCGTTGATTTTTCTAGAATACAAAGTCCCGTGTAGGTTCTTTTTCGATTTTTTATCCATTTCTGTGCCAAATTTCATCCAGACCCGTTCAGCGGTTTTAGCGTTATTCAGTAACTAAAATAAATAATATTAATATTCAAATTAATATCTGTAAAATTTTATTATAAACAGTATGTCATCGAAATACATTCATTACATGATGATGACAAAATATGATGATTGCACATAAAAACTTATTAGAGCTAAAGAAATAGCTTAATCATAATTTATAAACATATGATGTGGATGAAATATATGATATGAAATCATTCATGACGTGGGTTAAAAGTTTATGTTATATATATCTATAAGATAAACAGATTGGAGCCTAGAAATAAGTTCGGTGCAGCATACAAATAACTTTACTTTTTTATTAAATTATGACTATGTATTGTATTAGTTCTGTTTCCGGAGTTTTTATGTAGATAACCTTTACTAATTTTGTATCTGGATTTTTTATTTATTAAACATAATTGCTTAAAATAAATTATTAGATTTATCTTAGATATTTTTCTAGTTACTCTATTTATTAATTACCTCAAATTCCATTTTATATTTTATTTCTACTATATGTATTCTATAAATATTGACTTTGCAATCAAAATATCACTCATACTTTTTCTATTTTTAATCGAAATTAAAATTTAGGATTTCAAAAAATATATATATACGTAACGTACGTAAAATATGTCTTAAATTTTCCAATATTTTTCTTAAAAGCATTAAAATAAAAGAAATCAACGTGTCTAACAGATTTTAGTGCTCTTGAATTTTATATTTCTTACAACTATCATCACATAAAACAATCGTTAAGCGTTTACATAGCCCAGCATAGATAGGCCTCGGCCTAACATTCAGGCATTAAATTCAAATTCAAATTCAAAATAATCTTTATTCAAATAGTCCTTTAAAAGGCACTTTTGACGCGTAAATAATTTACATAGTAGTGATTTAATGGTGATAACTACATTCGTAAACTTAAAACTAAAGCTATGAGGGTTCCAAACGCGCCCTGGTCTGAAAGCATGAGAAGAAGCCCATTAAGGCTTACAATTCTGATAAAGAATAAAAATAACCGAGTTATAAGAAAACAACTGGATGTATATATAAAAAAGTATTCTTATTAGATGGATACGTCACACGAGGTAAATGCTGTTATAATTTCACAATCTCAGTATCACCAGTCTGTGCTGAGTCAATAATTCAGGACATTCCCGTACGTATAGAAATAAGTGAGAGGTAAGAAATTGCTATGTATGAGGAATAAGGATAAGACTGCCACGGGGGTTTTTTTTACCGTTAATTGTTTTTTTCGGCAATTTACCGCTTGGCTGCGATCTCACCTGATCGTAAGCGTCGCAAGCGCGAACCTGTAGATCTATGCACGCCTCAAGATGTACCAATTTCACTTCTTAAACACTATATTTGTCTGGTGGGAGGCTTCGGCCGTGGCTAGTTACCACCCTACCGACAAAGGCGTGTCGCCAAGCGATTTAGCGTTAGGTAAACCAATTAGGAGTGTGGTTTTACCATACCCCTAACGGGTTAGCCCGCTACCATCCTAAACTGCATCATCACTTACCACCAGATGATATAGCCGTCACGGCTAACTTGTAGTGAATAATATATATATATATGAGATAAGATCAAAAATTGGGCAGTCATCATTATCTCGTGGTGTATGTTAGCTAAATGATTTAATCTTTTACAAAATACGGTTCAGAGTATCAGTCTCCAAGGCGTCGCGCTGGAAAAACAGAATACTAGCCAAAACAAAGTATGCACGCCATTATATCATTTTAAACAATTAAAATATCACTTGCTTCAACGGTGAAGGAAAACATCGTGAGGAAACCTGCACGCCTGAGAGTTCGCCATAATGTTCTCAAAGGCGTGTGAAGTCTGCCAATCCGCACATGGCCAGCGTGGTGGACTATGGCCAAACCCTTCTCTTATTGAGAGGAGACCCGTGCTCTGTAGTGACCTGAGAATGTGTTGATCATGATGATTTTTTCACCAGTATAAGCATACCTAAATGGTGATTAATAAATTTACCGGCATATTTGGAGCAATTTCTTGAATTACAATAGAATGACATGCATTGTTATCACTGAAATCGCTAATTAATTCAATTTTCGCTAATTAATTTAATTAATTCAGGTTTCCTCACGATGTTTTCCTTCACCGTTGAAGCAAGTGATATTTTAATCGCTTAAAAATGCACATAACTCTGAAAAGTTAGAGGTGCGTGCCCGGGTTCGAAGCCCCGACCTCTGATTAGGAGGCGGACGTCCTAACCACTAGGCTATCACAGCTTCTAGAATGCATGTAATTGCAATTATTTGGATGGACAACTATAACAAATTGTTATTTGTTAATTAAACTACTTTTTGTGCGAATTGTATTAATCAAAAATTGTGGATTTTCCTTTTCAACGAATAAGATAGTATGACGTAATACGCATTAGGTAACATTTTTTCTCTATGCAATGGCAGCATTAAATATGCAAGTAGGTAATTATTTGGTCGTAAAATTAAACAAAAGAATCATTTTTTTGATGTTGTTTTGTTTAGTTAGTTTTAACTTTGCATATCGAAACAAATTCACTGAATTGCGCTTTCGCAAATAGGATGTATTCCTTCTTCCCCCCTTAGATTTAACTAAAAGAGCTTATTCATAATAGGACCCATTATTTTACCACTTCGTAAATAAACAATATTATTTTTACAGTTGTTAGTTATTAAACTAATCTGAAATTAAGCAATTAAAATATCACTTGCTTCAGCGGTGAAGGAAAACATCGTGAGGAAACCTGCATGCCTGAGAGTTCCCCATAATGTTTTCAAAGGCTTGTGAAGTGTGTGCCAATCCGCACATGGCCAGCGTGGTAGACCATGGCCAAACCCTTCTCATATTGAGAGGAGACCCGTGCTCTGTAGTGAGCCGAGAATGGGTTGATCATGGTAAATCTGCTGAAATGTTTTTTTTTTATCCACTACAATTTAGCTCTTGACGGCAATCTAACCTGATGGTAAGTGATGATGCAGTCTAAGGTAGTAGCAGGCTAACCTGTTAGGGGTATGGAAAACCCATACTCCTAATTGGTTTCTATACGACATCGTGGCGGAACGCTAAATTGCTTGGCGACACGCTTTTGTCTATAGGGTGATAACTGGCAACGGCCGCAGCCTCCTATCAGACCAGATTCGAGCCGGGAATCGAACCCAGGACCTCCAACTTTATAATGCGACAGCGCGTGCGCTGTGCCACAGAGGTCGTCAAATCGTCGATTTATTATCCATACCGCCAAATCATTTTATCATATGAAAATGTATATGTAACACCAATTCTGTTCGTGTCTGAGCCACCACGTTGGAACCTGTAGCTTAGGGAATGCAAAAGTTTGCAGATTTTGTTCACAACTGCCTTGAGAACATTAAAATGTGTGCGAAATTTATACCGTAAAATGTTCCGCAGTACATATAGTCTCTTTCTTGCCCCATCCTATGCGGAGTCGGTACATGTCTTCTTTAAACTTGAAGACACGTTTTGGCATATTTATTACGACCCTCGCATACCTGATGCCGACCCTCTTCGGCAATTATCACAGTACACGTGCGCCGTAGAAATAATCTAGTGTAAAACTTTCAACGAACGTATGAATGGGAACGCCAATAATAACATTATTATGCATGTAATTGGGTTCCGATGGGAGTTTGAAGTGCTCATACAATTTTAATGTCGAGTTCCAACTAATTGGGAAGTGCTGGGTGGCACACGTTCGTTCCGCAGCTCTATCGAGTGTTCGTAATGAATTTTAATTAAAGGTTTTTTTTTGCCGGCGTCTATATTGTAGGTTTGTAGTAAAAAGTTTTAATATAACAACAAAGTGTATTTAAATATATTAAGAATTCAAATTCAGAATAGCTTCATTCATGTAAAACTTATTACAGGCATATGTGAAACATTCATACGTAATATAATATATTTTTTTTACAGTTTATACTAATGCAGGGCCGTCCTTGCCATTTTTCTGTATGACTCAAGTGTTCTCTCAATAAAGATTTTTATTTTTTATTTTTATTTTTATTATTTAAATTCGTTTACTTAAAACTAAAGCTAGGAGGGTTACAAACGTGCCCAGTTCTGAAAACAATCTCATAGCAAACTAAGACGGGTTTTTTTTTGTTATCACCATCTCACATAGTCGACAACTAGTGCTAATATTTCTAAATAAACGATGTTGTAAGGGAAACAAAACATTTTTTCAATTCGCTTTTAAAATATCTCAGGTTTCAATGTATCTCTATGCACAATATTGCCAAGATCGGCTTAACTGTGAAGACGTACATAACAAAAACTATTTTCCGATTCCAAATCCAGTGAGAATGTTCTCTATATCCAGGATGCAAGAGCTACGAGTATGTGCCAAATTTTGTTATGAGACAGAGGGTGAGGGAGTATTCTATGAAGAGGTTACCGTTATTCAATTACGCACTCTTTGGCCCAGACTAATAAAACAACAAAACTAGTCATCAAGATCAGTCCTAGTTGGTCACCCTTCCAGTTAGTATGTCCAGCTATCGTTGCTTGACCCACGCAATCGATCGATAAGCGCTGTCGAAAGTATAGAAACAGAACCGCTGGGTGTTTTACTGAAATTGCGTCATCTTGTAGAGTACTGTTACAAAATAGAAACACAAACGAGTAAGATTTATTAACAAAGAGTTTCCTGCAATCGTGAGTCAACAGGTAAACGACAGTGGTACCTAGTTTATAAAAGATCGGAAATACTTAATTTAGGTATGACGTAAAGATAATTTTAAGATTTACCTCAGATGAAGCTGTGGCAAATTTTAATGCTTGTCATATAAAACATAAACTACGTTTGAAGGAACAATAGCTGTACCACTACTACTAATGCGAAAGTGTGTCTGTCTGTTTCTATGGTTCGGCTCAATCGTTGCACCTATTGTGACCAAATATAGTAGATTGAAAGCTTGCCTCCTAGGAGCTAGGAGACGACACAGAATATATTTTAGGTCGATTGAAAATATTGTTAAATGTTACCTGTATAATACCGGTTGCTTGGAAGAGATCACTTGCAGTGATAAGGCCGTCTTTTTATGTCTTTTTTAATTTTTCTTTTTGTATGCTTTGTCTTGTGTGTAATAAAAGTTTTATTATTATCTTTTAGAAAGCCTTTGTGCTATCTATACGAAGATGGTTCTATTTTTGCGTATAAATAAATAAATTTAAATCTGTCAAGCTAAAGGAAAAACAATACTTATACGCAGGAGCGTTTTTATGTTCGCGGAATGAGAGGGTTGGAGGGGGGTGATTAGGCTCATTAGGATCGTACGGTGTTTAGTGACTCATAATTAGTATAAATACGAGATTTCATTGTTATTAGACTATTAGTCTTTGAGCTATCGCCAACCAAGCAACATAATCAGGAGTGAAAAGTGAAATATGGAAAAAATCGAATATCGTGCCGTTATAAAGTTCCTTACCAAGCAAGGAAAATCAGTTGCGACCATAATGGATGAGATGTCATCGGTTCACGGTGACGGACACGTTCTGACAAATGTGTCCGTCTTGCAGGTGAATATATCGAAAAGGAAAAATAATTTGTTTTTTTTTTATTTCAACCCCTTGCCCTTCATTCCGCGAACATAAAAACGCACCCTCGTATTAAACAAAAAATACACGTACCATGTTATGAACCAAAGTTAAAAGAAGAAGTTCTATTTATTTTTTATTTATTTATATGAAATAACAAATAAAAAAATAAAAATTGAATAATCGTTTTATGTTACAAGCATACTCCCGGAGGCCAGGTCCTGACTTACTTAACGAAAATTTAAATATTATTTTTAATTATGGCTGTCTAAAGTATTAAGAATTAGAAGTATTGAAATCCATCCCGTTTCGGGCCTGTTTCACAATATCGATAGATAAGGCTTAATTGATGGATAACTACGATAAAAATTTCGTTAGTTTTTGTATTGCAAACGTCAAGATGTCGAACCTATCCATCACTTCAAGTTAATCGGACGATTGTGAAACATGCTTTAAATCAAAAGAATATTAACTATTACTTATATTATTTTGGGCGAACTGACGCAAAAATAAATATGCTAATAATATATGCAGTAAATATGAAATTTAAAAATTATACTTCGATTTTAAAATGTATATCTCTTATGCCATATCGTAACACCTATCACATATCGCCTACAATATATGCAAGAAATAGTTTGTAGTCGAAAGTTCAACAATTCCTTGATATTCGTTTGGCATTCTTTTAACGCAAAGCATTTAATATACTAGAGTGGTTAGATGGAAACGTTATCGTGTGACGTATCTACGAGTACATACATTACAAACCAACGTGGTATTAAAAATACTGTGATAAAACTTAGATGCTGAAGTAAAATATAGGTACGTGTGTTATCATAAAAATAATGATAGTAACCGATTGCAATTATAAATATATTTTAAAAGTCTGACGCAATAGAGAGGTTTTACTGTGTGTGTGTGTGCGTGTGTGTGTGGCGCCGTAGCTCTAAAACAGGTAAACCTTTTTGGATACGGTTTTATTTATAAGAAACCTAGTTACGTAGCGATGGTTTTTAGACACGTTTTATTAAAATCTATATGTGATATGGGGGATAAAAGTGTGTATGAGAAATCGGATATTTTTAAGCAAACTTAGATTAAAAACGGGTGATCTGAATATTACAATAAGACATGTTTTGTCAAAATTGGTTCAGCCATTTTAGAAATGGCAAAAATGATTATGAATAATCAAAAACCGATTCGAATCCGGGCACGCCTTTAACTTTTCGGAGTTATGTGTGTTTAAAATATATATATATATATATATATATATATATATATATATATATATATTTATATATATATTATATAGTGATTTATATATATATATATATCTATAAATCACTTGCTTCAACTTGCTTTTGGAAAATATCGTAAGGAAACCTGCACGCCTGAGAGTTCTCTATAATGTTCTCAAAGGCGTGTGAAGTCTGCCAATCCGCACATGGCCAGCGTGGTGGACTATGGCCAACCCTTCTCATATTGAGAGGAGACCCGTGCTCTGTAGTGAGCCGGTAATGGGTTGATCATGATGATGACTATAGACCTAAACAATAAACAGCAAGTATAATTTGCTATATTCCGCCGACAACCGGGAGATTTGTATAATATAACACCACAAAATCTTCCACTAGAACCTCTTCGCACGTTTCGACCCGACACCGGATCATCCTCAGGAGATTGACTTTACTTTTCTCGCTTGTAAAGTTATTTATTGATCATGATGATGATGATTGAGAACCACGAGACCTCGAAATCTGTTAGAAAGTATCCACTAACCGAGCAGCAGGGTCTCGTCATCGAGCGCGGTGACGAGCGAGTCGGTGCAGCAAGTGTTGGTGTTGTCTATGGAGATGCGCACGGAGGCGCAGTCGGCGGGCGAGTGCGGCAGCTGCTCCGCCGACTGCGCCGACACCCGCCCGTTGGCGAGCCGCAGCGAAGCCGCGCGCCCGCCCGTGCCTGTCGCCGCGCCGCCTCCACCATCTTCGCATCTGGAAAGAGCAAATTATCAATTTTATGGAAATTTTAAAGCTGGTGATAGCCTAGTGGTAAGAGTGTTGTTATCTTATCATTGGCGTAGGTTATTCAGGCAAAGCGTTCGTCTTCAACGTTAGCTGTGATAGTCTAGTGGCTAGGACATCAGCCTCCTAATCAGAGGTCGTTATGTGCGTTTTTAAACAATTAAAATATCACTTGCTTCAACGGTGAAGGAAAACATCGTGAGGAAACCTGCACGCCTGAGAGTTCTCCATAATGTTCTCAAGGGCGTGAGAAGTCTGCCAATCTGCACATGGCCAGCGTGGTGGACTATGGCCAAACCCTTCTCATATTGAGAGGAGACCCGGGCTCTGTAGTGAGCCGGCAATGTGTTGATCATGATGATGATGATGGAAGCTTTGACGACCTCCGTGGCGCAGCGCGTGCGCTATTGCACCATAAAGCTGCAGGTCCTGGGTTCGATTCACGGCTCGAGTCTGGTTTGGGAGGCTTCGGCCGTGGCTAGGTACCACCCTACAGACAAAGACGTGTCGCCAAGCGATTAAGCGTTCCGGCACGATGTCGTGCAAAAACCAATTAGGAGTATGGGATTACCAATACCCCTAACATGTGAGCCCGTTGCCATCTTAGACCGCATCATCACTTACCATCAGGTGAGATGCCGTCAAGGGCTAGCTTGTGGTGTATGAAAAAAAAAGCTAGTGCTAAGTTCGGTTCTTTTCGCAAGTGTGAAAAAGTTATTTTAAATTAGAACGCGGCGAGAGTGTTGGCTGATTTGTTGTAGGAACGGATCGGTGTGTTTTCTTGCACTGTTTAGAAGCCGGGGAGTGATAAAGGCTAGCTACTTTTTATCCCGCAAATGCTAGGTTTCTTTTTTTCTTTTTTATTATAAATCTGCGATCAGTCTATCAGACTATAAACAGTTGAGTTGGCAGTAACAGAATGTTTGGGGGAACTTAGTACCAGTGCCCTAGATCCCCTTAATAATGGAGCACATCGGCTCTTTTGAGTCTCTTCATGGAGGGAGGCTGTAGCAGCGAGTGTCACAGTGGGCTTGGATGCGATGTCAGGCGATCCCTATAGGTAGCTGTATAACGTTTTGCTTCGTCTGTGATGGTAGGAATTTCAAGATATTCGTGGATTTCTGAATAGTATATAGTATGCTAGGTTCCTTAAAAAATATTATTTATAACATGTTCTTATCAAATGGTCACAATTAAACTTCGTATCTTATGTATTGGAATAATAAACACAAGACACTTTTTTACCACGATATTACTTGAATTCGACTTGCTGGTTTTTTTTTTCACGCATTAATTTTGGCATCTTTCAATATGGAGGCAAAGAATTATTCTAGTATAGTATAAACAAGATTAGTACGCGAGGGCACTAACACTTCAAAATGTCTGTTAATAGTCTGCTAATAGGAGGTGGTGTTTGCAGTTCACCCACAGTTTTAAAGAGCATAAAAAATAATGCTATAGCAATCTCTATTTTTATATTTCCGGACATTACTCAGCTTTTACGCACGAACAACTAAATGGTTTTTAGGAACGACCTTATTACTATTAAACTATTCTATTCCGAGGAGCATATTATCTATTAAATTTGAACCATTCTAAATTTAACAGCTTCGTCCGTCTCAGCACGTAACACGTTCTACGAATCACGGTATCTGTTCAGGCGTTTCCTTTTTGTCGCATTATAAAGTTCGAGGTCCTGGTTTGATTCCCGGCTCGAGTATAGTCTGGTGGTAGGCTACGGCCGTGGCTAGTTACCACCCTACCAACAAAGACGTGTTGCTAAGCGATTTAGCGTTCCGGCACGATGGCGCGTAGAAACCAATTAGGAGCGTGGGTTTACCATATTCCTACCAGGTTAGCCCGTTGCTTTCCTAGACAGCATCATTACCTACCACCAGGTGAGATAGCCGTCAAGGGCTAACTTGTAGTGTATAAAAAAAAAGGTCCAAATTGTTGGTAATTGGTTTTGTTGTCATAAAAACCGTAGTACGAGATTTTAGTTAGACCGGAGTAACCTTCCCCTATGCTGTCAAACTTGGATGTCATCTCATGTTAATGTTACGACCACCAATTCTCTTTGTATAAGCTCGGTAGGTTCCTTAAACTCTGAGATGTAACATGTTGTATGACTTCAATAGAATGGGTAAGTCTAACTTGCAAACGATTTGTTACATTTACCAATATGGCTAACGGTGGTTAAGATGACCTTCTAGTACGATGGTAAGGTCTCTCAAGTGAGGTCTCGATCTCGATGGAGGAGTTTGAATTCAGGAGCAATTTGAATTTTTTTAAGACCTCCGTGGCATAGATTGTGCGCTCTCATATTATAAAGTTGGAACTCCTAAGTTAGATTCCCGGTTCGAGTCTGGCATCGAAGGTTTCGGCCGCCGAGCGGCTAGTAACCACCCTACTGACAAAGACTTGAGGCAAAGCGATTTAACATTCCGCCACGATGTCGGGTAGACACAAATTAGTATGGTTTTACCATAAAAGGTAAGTTAACTTTCATCTTATATTGCATTATCACCTACCACCAGGTGGTTAACTTTTTAGTTGAATGACTCACGGTAATGATCGACAGTTTTGATGGATCAGTTTGAGTGATCTAAACAAATCAATCTAACCTATAAAAATAACATCAAATTATGAAGATAGACGCCGTCCCTATCGCCAGGGAAGACTTTGAATAGGATAGCATTACTAAATTCAATCTGAGATCTGAACTTTGAATTAAATTGATTTCGAGCGGGTTGTAATTAGACATATATTAAGCTAATATCAAGAAGACTAGACAATTATTCCGCTTATCCATACACAAGAAGACATTAAAAATGACTTGATAGTGGGTAGGAATATTAAAAAGAAAACAGGGGCAAAATAGGGTATTCATAAGCATAAAGACGTTTGATTTATACTAATACAAGTATCGACATTCCAGTCATTGGTCATTCACCTATCGAGAGTTGATTCGAATGTTTACAACGTGCTTGAAACTAAAGCAATGATGTTTTCATAAATACTCTTGTTTGCGTTGTAAATCTTGGGACTGTATCGCGTTTCGCATTTTTTACTCCAATCTCCGTGTAATGGTGCGAATAAAATCTTTTTATAACTTTTGCATTTCCGTCTCAGATCGTTAACCGAGCTATAAATACAGTAATTTCTTTTGGAACATATTCACATTTAAAGATTGCGGAGGCTAATCCAACACTGGTAAAGCGTGGTAAGTCAGCAGTTGGAATTGAAATTTTATTTAATTGTCCATTACTGCATTATAGGTATTAATTGAATTATTTAGATTTAATAAGGTTAATTTAATTTAATTTATGCATGATGATCATTTCAAGAAGGTCACTATCTCGTGTTTATTATTCTTTATTCTGTTTTTGGCCTCTATGTTTTCATTGTGACCAGTTGTGATCCAATGATCCAATAAAAATAAAAAATAAAAATTATCAACACAAGTTTACAAATGACATTCGTACTCTCATATGATGGCATTATTTTCAAATAATCTGTAGGTAAGCTGTGATAGCCTAGTGCTTAGGATGTCAGCCTCCTAATCAGCACGTACCTTTAACTTTTCGGAGTTACGTGCGTTTTTAAGCAATTAAAATATCACTTGCTTCAACAGTGAAGGAAAACATCGTGAGGAAACCTGCATACCTGAGAGTGCTTTATAATGTTCTAAAAGGCGCGTTAAGTCTGCCAATCCGCATATGGCCAGCGTGGTGGACAATGGCCAAACCCTTCTCATATTGAGAGGAGACCCGTGCTCTATAGTGAGCCAAGAATGGGTTGATTATGATGATTTTTTCACCAGTATAAGCATACCTATTTAACCTAAATGGTGATTAATAAATTTACCGGCATATTTGGAGCAATTTCTCGAATTACAATAGAAATTTCCCAAGCGACTTATATTTACACAACGTAGAAGTTTGAATTAGTCACATAATCCACGTTTGGAATTTTTGTTGGAAAATACCGACGTTCGTAATACGAACGGAAAATGTTTGATCGGTGGATACAATTCATGATTAGAATACGGAATGATTGCTATGCATACATTATGGTTGGAACTGACTTAACAGTTTCAACTTGGGCGACTTGCGTGAATCACGTAAAGGTGTAATATATGAAGTAGCTTTATCCTTTAAGAGCTTCTTATCCTTTTGCCGTGTGAAGGAACAGAAACAAATAATGGAATTGTATACGGGCATGAGATAAAAACTAAGCTACGAGTATAATCCATTTTTTACTTCTCATTTAATTTAACTTTTTCTTTCTTTTCCTTACATGTAATTCTTTCTTTCTACATAATTATTATATATTATATAGCTGTGATAGCCTAGTGGTTAGGACGTCCGCATACTAATCAGAGGACGAGGTTTCGTTACCGGGCTCGAACCTCTACTTTTCGGAGTTATGTGCTTTTTTAAGCAATTAAATGTCACTTGTTTCAACGGTGTTTTGCATCATCGTGAGGAGACCTGCATGCCTGAGAGTTCTCTATAATGTTCTCAAAGGCGTGTGAAGTCTGTCAATCTACATATGGCTAGCGTGGTGGATTATAGCCAAATCATTCTCATATTGAAAGGAGACCCGTGCTCTGTAGCGGGCAATCGATTGATCTTGATGCGGATGATATCATTATTTTATCTTATAAACAATATACCAAAAACTATGTAGGTAGGTAATACCAAATACGACTTAAAAATAATAACATGGTGAATAAGTAATTTCCAGTAATTATTTTAATTTTAATTAATTATTATTAATTTCCTGCAAATTTTAACGTTTAGAAACATGTGGAAGCTCGAACTGCATGGTTGTAGACCAAATTCCATTTGGTTTACTCTTTCAATAATACCGGATGTTAAATAATTGTATACTTTGGAGTTAGTCAGGTTTTGTTTATATTTTGTTTTGTTAGTTGGGTTTCGAGTATAGTCAGGTTTTAAATAGATTGGTTTTCAAACCAATTCTGATTATTTAGCTAGACTGTCAGCCTCCTCATTACCTCTGAATCGAATATGCGGTGGAATCCATTGTAATCTTAATTCTTTATTTAAAAATAAATCCAATATCTTTGAGAGTATAACGGAAGCTTTCGAGACCCCTATGCGACTGGAGGCGCATAGGGGTCTCGATAGCTTAAGGTTTAAGTGCACTCTTACTGACATGAAGATTATTATCTTCACACATGGTAAATTTTGAACGTATATCAGAGCTTTAATATTAATCGTAATTTTGTATTAATAATTGTATTAAAACTGTTACTAGGCGATTTCTATACATATGGTAAAGTTATAATATTGATATGATAATAAAACACCAAAAAGATTTTTATTTAGGAGACAATGAAGCGGGTTTTAATGCAATTTCGTATTTATTTATATTACATACATACATACGTACGTATGTATACGTATATACGTACATATTTTTTCATTTAGTATTAGTTATACTTGCTACTATGTGACAGGCTGTGATTAATTTTTAATCCAGAGAATTACAAAATTTGGGATAAAATTTTGGACAAACTTCTATGCAGATTTCACGCCATAACTCCATTAAATTTTAACCGTTTTTTGCAATTGTTTTAAATTAATAATAATGTGGAATAAATTTAGTTAGATAAGCGAACTTTGATGAAAATTGGTAGTTGGTCTGGGTGTACCTAATAGAGGCACTAAATAAGTAATATTATAAATGCATAAATGTATGTGCCTGGGTATATCGACTAACTGTGCCCCACTGTTTAAACTATAGGTCAAGCTCTCTTCCTTACAGAAGGTATTTGTATAAAATAATTAAGTGTATTAAATAATTATAATTATAGAACATGATAGGTGTTAAGGGAAACGTTAATTCAGTGTGATTTCTATTCCACTAGTTACAAGTTAGCCTACTAATCTCACCTAATGGTAACTAATGATGCGGTCTAAGATGGTAGCGGGTAAATCTGTTAGAAATACTACGGTTGAAATGAAAAAAATCTTTATTGAGTCTCAAAGTGTGTGAGTGTGTGTGTGTTTTTATGTTTGCCAGCAGGCAATAATTAAAACAATTTTTGTACAAAATCGCACTTTGTTTCAAGATAAGGTTGAACTCATAATTCTAATTGGTTTCTAAGCGTCATCGTACCAGGACGCATGGCAGCATGGCGACGGTTATATTGCAAATAGCCGCGGCCGAAACCTGTACTTGCAAAATTCTATGTTATTTTTATTATTGGCATCGTTTAGCATCGTTAATGAAAATATATGAGCGAAAATGATAAATGGAGTTGTTATTGTTAACATAGATCGAAATAAATTATTCGGTAAAGGTAAAATACCGGCGAA
Source organism: Lasiommata megera (assembly GCA_928268935.1). Lineage (NCBI taxonomy): Eukaryota > Metazoa > Arthropoda > Insecta > Lepidoptera > Nymphalidae > Lasiommata > Lasiommata megera. Next base: position 10,159,902 of record OV743326.1, on the reverse strand, counting down.
ACAAATTAACACGCCTTTAAAATTTAGCCGCCCAACAAAATTTACATACCTACTCACCTCTCCCTACATTCTCCCAATTAAAATTGGTCCGCCTCTGGAAAAAGAACAATTAGAATGCTGGCCGGTCCCTACCGCAGTGTTTCAGTATCGCACAATTCACGTGAAAACTTTTTTTTTCCAACATTTTACTTCGCCCTGACAAATTACAAATAAAATTCTTTATGAAACGCTACGCCGTCCGGCGAATGGCAGAGTTTTTATGTTAACTACACTTCATTAATATCATAATATTCGTTGTAGTTTTACCGCAATTTGGTAGATTTCAACAAAATCTAGTTTACCAATTAAGCATGAAGAAGTAATAATATAATCTATCGTATATATTAATAGTGCCTAACTAACTACGCTGCTATTGTACGCAATACTATCTGTGCAAGAAATTCATTGCTAAATTGCTGCTTTGAAACATATAAGGACAACTCCACTAAAAACGTGTAAATGATTATGATAAACAAGCTTGGGCAGGAAATATTGCTCTAATAAGATCTAGATGCTCTTCAATAGTTTTAAGTGACATGTGAGATGGAGATTACAAAAAGAAACCCGGCTAAGTCTGTTTCGGTCTTCTTAGACCAGGGCGCTTTTAAAATCCTCGTACCTTGAGGTTTAACTTTATAAATGTTGTTATTAACGTCAACTTATGATAACGTAAGCTAATGAAGTATCAAAAGTGTCTTATAAAGTATTATTTGAATAAGGTTTATCATTGATTGAACTGAGATATAGAGATTTTATGACAGACAAACCCATTACGGAACAACTCTGACCTCAGCCAGAAAGAGAACCTACGTAATACATTGGTATATTTCTAACACAGATGCCTGTTTATATAAATAAAGCTATTTTTAAATTTGAAATACCCATATATCATGTAGAATTCATATTTGAAAATAAATTGTGATTTATTATGTTTATATGACAACAATGAACCTAAAACTAAAAACCTGAAAAATATAATATAATAACTAAAATATATTATTAAAAGGAGTCTCTTTAGGAAAGGTCTTTTGTTTGCTTCGGCCGTGGCTAGTTACCACCGACACACACGTGTCGCCAAGCGATTTAACGTAGGAGTATGGGTTTACCATACCCCTTACAGGTTAGCCCGCTACCATCTTAGACTGCATCATCATTTACCATCAGGTGAGGTTGCCGTGAAGGGCTAACTTGTAGTGGATAAAAAAAAGGTTCCGAAGATACTGGCAGCGTCCTCCCTTTGAATAGCTAGACTAATTCGTTATCCGAGGTAGCTGGCAGCTCTTCGGTCTTCTGTGACGTTTGTATGTGTTGTAGTTATTATAGCGTTCAATTCGTCATGCTAGTTGTTCAATCACTTAGAATGGAGAAAAAATCCCACAGACATTTCACCATGATCAACCCAATTATCGGCTCACTTCAGAGCACGGGTCTCCTCTCAATATGAGAAGGGTCATAGTCCACCACGCTGGCCATGTGCGGGTTGGCAGACTTCACACGCCTTTGAGAACATTATTGAGAAATCTCATTTACACCACTACTTTGTTAGTAATTATTAATGTCTACGAAATAAGCGTCAGCCGAGATGTTGTTTAGCCCGGGTTGTTTGAGATGCAGCTCCCGGGGGTGGTTCATTGAGTATGACGTATGATACGCTAACGAGCGAGCTCACGTTGAGAATTATCTTAACCTATATCCGTTTTGCATTGATCTGCCTGCAGATACAGTGCCGTGTGATTTTGATATAATTTGTATCATCATGATCAACCATTGCCGGCTCACTACAGAGCACGGGTCTCCTCTCAATATGAGAAGGGTTTTGGCCATAGTCCACCACGCTGGACATGTGCGGATTGGCAGACTTCATACGCCTTTGAGAACATTATGGAGAACTCTCAGGCGTGCAGCTTTCGTCACGATGTTTTCCTTCACCGTTGAAAACCGTTTAAAAACGCCCATAACTCCGAAAAGTCAGAGGTGCGGGCCCGAATTCGAACCGGCGACCACTGATTAGGAGGCTCACGCCCTAACCACTGGGCTATCACCACTTCACTAGTATCATCATGGTCTCCTAATATTTAAGGGAGACCCGTGCTGTGTAGTGAGCCGACAATGGGTTGTATACGTTGATGATGCTTGCGGATATGAAGGCAGCCATTTACTGCCGTCGTTGTATTATCAAATGTGGTTACTTCCACAGACATTAAGCTGCTTTCCATGCGAGTGAATATTCCTATCTTGTATTGCTTAAACGTGCCTCGACGTGCAATTCTTTACACAGAACGATGTTTATAATTAGTGATATCTACATTAAATCAAAACACAAACACGTATTCAGTTCCCTAAGGAGGTAATATACCGCCTCGCCATCTGCGCACGGGAGTTTGCTCTCGTATATAAACACAGTTTGTGTACCTACATTTGTTTTCTACTCTGTAATAGCTGGGTCCACATCAATTAGGTATTCTCGCGAGTAAAGTTTCTTGCGACGTTGAATTTTCACTGCAGTGTCGACGGTCAAAATCTTTTGTCTAAGATTAACACGAGGCTTTAAAATATGTAAACGAAATCTTACGTCGTGTCGAATGCTATCCATGGAGGCGTTGAAAAACTGGTACATAATAAATAAGTTATCATTCTCGATTATGCTAACAATAAGATTTTTGGTTTAGCGTAAATCGAATCAAATCAAATCAAAATAGCTTTATCTAGCAAAATAGAGTTCTCCATAATGTTCTCAAAGGCGTGTGAAGTTTGCCAATCCGCACATAGAGAGCTTGGTGGACTATGGCCAAACCCTGAACTCTCAGGCGTGCAGGTTTCCTCACGATGTTTTCCTTCACCATTGAAGCAAGTGATATTTTAATTGCTTATAAACGCACATAACTCTGAAAAGTTAGAGGTGCGTGCCCGGTAACGAACCCTCGACCTCTAATTAGGATGCGGACGTCTTAACCACTAGGCTATCCTTCACACCACTCCAATACGGATCTGCGGTATTAATTTTATATATAACTATTTATTTCTACACCAAAGCAAGTAATAAATATACGACAGAAAAGTAGCAATAAGATAGAAGAAGGATACAATAGGTTGACGTATCGCATAATACGTACCATTCATCTGCCAGGCAACATTAGGATTTTTTTTATACCCAACAAGTTAGCCCTTGATGTCATCTCACCTGATGATAAGTGATGATGCAGTCTAAGAAGGTAGCGGGCTAACCTGTTAAGGGAATGGAAAACCCATACTCCTAATTGGTTTCTACACGACATCGTTGGCTAAATCGCTTGGCGACACGTCTATATCGGTAGCGTAATTAGGAAACGATCTTAAGGTCTTTAGTATTATCACATATTAGCAATGTCACTGGGTCCGACGGTCCGAGACACAGTGGTTCAAGTTAATTTCCGAACTCTGGGCTAGTTCTAAGAACTTCTTTACAGGAGATCTCCTTATCTAAGTACTAGTCTCAATACCTACCTGAGCATATACCTACTTAATTCTTGCAGTGGTCATGCTACATGTCGATCAAATAGAAGCATTATCGACCACAGCTCGTGGTAAATTTCATTAGCGAACATGCGATTTTCGAATTATTGCTAATGGTGAGTGAAGCAAGTACCATTTTGCGTACAAAATACAATCTTATAAAGATTGAACTTGACCTTGATGACTAGAACTTGATGTACCTTTGACGTAAGATTATGTTTTTAATATTTATTTAATAGGAAGCCAACGGTATACAAAGAAATATATATATATAAATATATGTTTATTAAGACAACTTATGTATATACACTAAGGACTATCAATCACAGGCTAACTCGACATGCGTTATATAAAACTTCTAAATAGTAATCTTAAACTAAGACTAATTGTATTGCATATAAAAGAAAGGAAGAAGAGAACAACAAGAAATACAAAAAATAAAAGCAAAAGGCGACCATATCACTTAAAGCGATCTCTTCCAGACCACCTTTTATATATATATATATATATATATATTTACAACAAAAATATAGTTAAGCAATCAAGCGAAAGTATTGTATCATTTCAACTGTTAAAGCGAATAGGGTATCCACGAGATAGGATTACCTTGTGTGGGTACCTTCGGAAAACTACAAAACTGAATAAGTTTTTGGTGAATTAAATATTTTTCATTTTCATTTTTCAAAAAGCCAATATACCAATTTTATATTTAACTAACAATGTAATAATAATTTTAAAACACACACATATGACATATTATGTCTAGCCAATTACTTTCTGGCTGGTTTGCGGTCGAGTGCACAAGTGTTCCCGTGACCCAGCCACCAGGCGACGCGAAGGAGCATCGCTTAGTTTTAGTGGGTATTCTGGTCGCCAGTCTGGCCAGCCACATACCCCGTCGGAAGCGGCCGCAGTCTTGCCTGCGTCGCTTCCGGAGGGGATGCGTAAACGCATTTCCCAGCGAGGAAAAAAAAGCCGATTATTTTATCTATCATTCAGATAGCTAATAAATATATTTTGGACATTTAGTACCCAATCTAAATTTATTTAGAAACATAACTAGAGTCTGTTCTGCTAGGTATGTTCCCGTTGAGTGGAATGAAGAATGCTACGTATTTCCGTGTAGATCGTTAAATATTTTTTACCTCATGGTAACCGATAGCGCTTCATCTGATGTTTCATGTTTTATGATTGGATATTCATACACTATACTTATTATTTAATCCACATTGTACTTACTATTTTCGTGAATTAATTACAAATATAAAAGGGAGATATGAAATCTACTCAACACGTTTACTGAGATAATTGACCATAAGAATTGTTAGATTTATTATTTATTTATTTATTTATTATTAATATACAAGGAATATAATTAGTTATTAAATAAAGGCAGCGAAAAAACCAAAGAGGTTTGTCCTCGGTGCTAATCAGTAACTTAACAGCTTAAAACTAAAGGAACTGAGTAAGCATATTAGGCATGAAAAGAACATTTCCTAACTTAGTTAGATCAAGGGCCCTTCGATATAATTTGCGAGTTAATCCGCCCTTGCTTAACCAAGCAGTGTCTAAACTATCTTTGAAAACTTGCTTTGAGAAAAACGGGAGTACTTTAAAAATCTTTATAAAAATCAGGGTGCTGAGTGCGTTCGTCCGGGAAGTAAGTATACAACGGGTCCCCCGAGTGTCCAGTAAAAGCAGCGAGAGGGACATGCCGTGGTGCTTTTTAGTTCGGGTATACCCCCCTTCGGGAGTGGGAGTCCAACACAACCTCCTTCCCGCCCAAAGGTACGAAAGTAGCCATAAAGCTTTTCCACCACACTAAAAACAAAAAAAAAAAGGTACTGAGTGCGAGATTTCTACTTATTTGATCGCGTTTATAGATTCAAAGAAGCGCCATCTACTGTGCAACAAGATCAAGTTAACTTTAACGCTATCGAAAAGTAAAAAATCTCGCACTAGGCGCTCGGTGTAGAAACTTTAGTGCTTTTGTTGAGTGTTGTGTTGTGCCTATAATTAGATTAGTTAACCCTGGGTGTGCAGTTCGGCACGCGACCTCGCGTGGCGGTGTCATGGTCACGCCATTAACGTACAGGAATTTAATACCGATAACATTGCTCTTTCTTTGTTTTTTATAATTAAATTGTACTTGTTTTCAGGATATAAACTTTTGAGTTGAAATTTGCATACATAGTTAATAAGACTTCAGATTACAGATTGGTTTCTTTATTGAAATTTGTTCAGGTATCTATTTAAACACGAAATAACAACGTAACGTAATTAAGTACTTATTGTCTGTGGTGGAATAATAGATACCACCTAACCGATGTGATGTCTATTTTTTTATTAATTTGATATATTTATTTTGCTTTACGGAATTCGCCATTTTTGTATAAACTTTTTTGTAGGTACCAATAATTACTTGGGTTCATGTTAATTCCATGAAAGTTTATACCAAAATAAAGCAAAAAGAAACTTACTTATTTAAATACTATGAAAGTTAACTATAGAGGATAATTTCATCAATATTTTCGGAATAAAAGTTATGCTATATGCGTTACAAAATACAAATAAATGAATATTAATATTTAAATATTATTTAGAAATTATCAGATATATTGTAAAAATAACTTTTATAATAGTAAATAGTACGCCATCTAGCGTCTAGTAGCAAAAATACTAGTGAGAGCGCCATCTATGCTATTACTTGCACAACGTCTGTGATAATTCGTAAACTTTTCGCAAATGAAATTTGGCGCTAGTAGCGTTAACTGTATAATAGAGGTTTAAGCACTGAAATGTTAACCAATTTGCATTGAGTAGGTATATAACGTTTATTGATATTGAATTTATAATTTTAATAGAAATATAATTTGTTTCATCTGGTCAGGTGACAGAAAGGCTTTTTAGCCCAGAAATGCAGACAGCACACTTGGCACTAGTATACGAAGGCATGACTTATTTAGTAATTATTTAAGTTAGATCAATAGTTAAACTTTTAAATTAAAATAAATTAAAAAAAAAAAAACAGAATAAAACTAATTGAATTAATCAGAACTACATGCATTTCTTAAAAGAATGTAATAAGTTTCCCTTATTCAAACTAAGATGCTTATAAAATGTTTTTATAAGGCAAAGCACGTTTGCCTCCCACGTTGATTCTCTGGGATTCAAGCATATGAATAATAACGTCGTGGCATGACTCAATTGCCACATATTTGAATAATGGGCCTTTGCATATGCCGTAATTCGTAATTTTAAATACTTGTTTTATCATCCGCTATAGGACGGGGGTCTCCCTTTCAACATGACAAGAGTTTCGGCCTTAGGCCACGTATTCGTTGACATGCCTTTGAGAACGTTATTAGGCATGCAGTTTTCTTCACGATACTTTCCTTCACCTTTATGTATGAGTAGGTGTAGGTACATATGCAGGTTTTTTTTCTTATGGTTTCCTAATCTCAAGGTTACTTGCTTAGTAAGTGATAAGGCCGCCTTTTTGTATTCTACTTCTTTCTTCACGTTTCTGTTATCTTGTATTCTTTCTTAATTTATGGTGTACAAATAAAGTATAATAATAATATTACAAAACACCATGCTCTTGTCTGTCTTCTACGCCTTTGGAATATATAGCTTTTTTTATATACACTACAAGTTAGCCCTTGACAGCTATCTCACATGGTGGTAAGTGATGATGTAGTCTAGGATGGTAGCAGGTTAACCTGTTAGGGGCATGGTAAACCCATACTCCGAATTGGTATCTACGCGACCGTGACGGAACGCAAAGCCTCCCACCAGACCAGACTCGAACCGGTAATCGAACCCAGGACCTCCAACTTTATAATGCGACAGAGCACGCACTGCGCCACGGAGGTCGTCCTATATATGTAATGCCGCCAAATTGTATACTATTTTGTATTAGTCATTCAATTGTTTTTCTCTTTATTTTTATGGTACAAAATAAGTATATAGGATATCTACGGGGCAGGGGCGTGTCTTCGTCGGTAATTTGGGTAGACGTGGGTAGTTTCGGGCAAAGAGACCAGATACTCTTGGTAGAACAGTATTACAATGATAAGTATGGTAATTTATAAGGAGCAGACTATACGCTCCACCAAGTACGACTATGCACTACTGCGACCCAACCACTGATCCGAACCGACCAAATGCAATGAATGCAATGCGCCGTCCCGCACGGTTAGTCTTATAAGAACCTGCATACGTCACTGTGTTGCGTAAAGAGAGGGGGCGATGCCACTCTCTTGTCTGTCGTACATGATTCTAAAACTAGATGGCGCTGCTCTCTGATTGCCGTCAAGTATATTCATTCATCCAATTAGTATATTACTTACGAGGCGTCTCACCCACTAGACTATGACATATTGATATACTAAAAAATATTTGCTTCATAGTCGTTTTTTAAACCAGTGGTTTATATGGTTAACTTTATTAGGTTACTAGGGATACTTTAGTACAAACAAATAGGTGCTGAAATGAAAAAAGTTTTACACAATTCATGGTTTTTTTTCACTATCGAAATTCACTTCCGTAACGATCCTAAAACTTTGTTACTTCGTTGAATAATTAAATTTTGTTACTACGTTGAATAAAAATATAAAACTCTTTATCATCGGCTCAGGAATAAAATGGTTTTTCTTTTCTTATGCCCTATTTTGGGTAACAGTTTTCATATCCAATATAATATAGATAAAAGTTTCATTTTTCATTTCAAAAAATATAGATACTTAAGTTATTCGTTTAAATCAAAAAAATTAAGAAAATAAAATCAAAACTAACCGCGTAAGGTGTAATTAAGAAAACATTTACATAAAAGCCCGAGATTCCAGGGCAAGGTAGGAATTTATGGGCCAATTATGCTGGAGTATATTTGTAGGTCATTAAGAGGGACGGCGCAATTGGTGAGGTTTGTTGCCCCTTACCATGTTTATGGTACCTTTTATGTCATAGTAACTTTTATTGTAATAGGGACTGGGGATAAGACGATACTTATGGTACCTTTATCATTTTTATATGATTTCGTGCTATTTCTGAGAACAGATTTTCAATTTTAGTACTGCACAAAATTAGTAACTCATTCAAAGGAAATTTTATTTTATTTTATAATACCTATTGATATCTTGGAGATGTCTATCAAAAAGTTCAAAGTTTTTTTAAAACGAAAGCTTGTAGAAAAATCATATTACGATATTAAGGATTATATAAACGATAAAAAAGCTTGGGTGTGAATTGCTCTATCTCCATAGGTACTATAATTTATTATTGATTATGTGAGATGGTGCTAACGAAAAAAAAACCCGGCTAAGTTTGTTGTGGGCTTCTTCTTAGACCGGGGCGCGTTTGGAACCCTCATAGCTTTTGTTTTAAGTTTACGAATGTAGTTATCACCATCAAATAACTACTATGTAAATTATTGAAGCGTCAAAAGTGCCTTTTAAAGGACTTCTTGAATAAAGATTATTGGAGTTTAAATTTGAATTGCCAACTATTGGTGTGAAATGAACACAATTTTTCGGCAATTTTTTTAAGGAAATCTGGTGAATTTGTTTCCGTTTCGCTATCTAATCTTTGAATATCAAATAAGTAGTCGGTTTAAGGGTTCTTTTGATAACCTATTGAAAACGGATCAGTGGAGAAAATGTTTAAATCTCCAGCAATAATCAAAATATTCTGCATACGGTGTACCTATCCAGTAAGAAATTGAATTTGCGACAAAACTCATTCAGCGGATTTGAATATGGTATATAACTAAAAAATCATGTATAATTTGCCTTCAATCTATATTGTTACATTTAATATTTAAAGAGGATTTACCGCTCTTTTTTATGCGAAAGCTTATTTGTAGATTTATACTTCTTAACAATAGAAACAGTTTCTTTTTCGGACTGTCTATTAGCTGTGCTAATCTTATTGGTTGCCACAGCGTAACCGGACTGTTTGGCGAGCTTCGGAAAGAAGCTCTACCAGAAGAAATTTTGAGCCCTAGTGCTCGAAGAAACTCAGGGAACGTCTGCCTAAGGGCGCCTCCATTGAGGCCGAACTTCGGCTTAGGCGACGTTTGGGATAACGGGGGGGACGGACGGTGAGTGGTCCGTACGTCTTCGAGGCCGTGGATGGAGCCCACGTCCAGATGACGTAAGATAGCGGGGACTTCGTTTTCGCCGGCGAAGACGGTGTGTAGCGTATGATTGTGTGGTAGGTGGTACGAGTATGTTGTCAGTAGTCATCTGATCGTCAGAAGAAACGGATATTGACAGTGGTTATTTTTTATACCGTGATTCAGTTATTATAACATCTTTTGGGTACAATATACTGTATATTATGATGGGTATTTTCGCTTTACTTTTCATCGAGGCCCTATGAGGCATTTTTGCGAATTGATCTAAATTTCCGTATAAGCGCAATCTAATAATAAAATTAAGACTTAAGACTGTGTATATATATAACAAATACTTTTTCATAAAAAATACACACGCAACTGTTATGTTTCTCGAGCTATGAGTCTATACAATGATGAATTTTCTGATGTAGACCTATTCGTTAGTTCTTTGAAGGGAATTAAAACAAAATGTTTTAAAAAATATCTATAATATAACTATAAACCTAACTTAACTTTCCCAAACCTATACATATATTTAGGAAAAGCTTTTGTTTTATTTCTATTCTGTTGTTTACATATGTTTCTTGTTTTTGCTCAGTGCTCCTATAATTTTTATAAATTATGTATTTTTTCGGCAATGTTTTGTCTATTCTTAAGTTTCTTTTTTGTATCCATATGTAAATTAGTTTTTAAGCAAAGACTGTTTTTCCCAAAATAAAGAGAAAAATAATAACACAATAGATGGCACGCCTTCGATTGCGTTCAACGTGATCAGAATCTAGCAATAATCACTCCAGTGTACAGGCATGCGCGTATGCAAAACGTGGGCGAAGCTGCAGGCATACCCATCGACCCTTTCCCAACCGGAATCTATCTTAAACTTTGACCTTATCCGGAGAGAATGTGGGTCATAAGACAAACATATTATCCCAGGGGAAAAGACACAAATAAAATTGGCTCCCCTATCGAGTTTGGCAGACGCTGACGTTGCTATATTAAATGTAGATATGATAAAGTAAGCAATTAGCATTGAGTCAAGGTTACGGTATCAGGTTTCTATAGTATATTACGAAACGTGTATTCTGGAACTTAACCATCATCATCATGATCAACCCATTACCGGCTCACTACAGAGCACGGGTCTACTCTCAATATGAGAAGGGTTTGACCATAGTCCACCACGCTGGCCATGTGCGAATTGGCAGACTTCACACGCCTTTAAGAACATTATGGAGAACTCTCAGGCGTGCAGGTTTCCTCACGATGTTTTCCTTCACCGTTGAAGCAAGTGATATTTTAATTTTTTTTAAACGCACATAACTCCGAAAAGTTAGAGGTTTATTACCAAATGTGTATTCTGGAACTTAATAATTTACCTTAATTTTTGACGTGACTATAGTAAACAGGTAATAACAGTCCACTTTTGTGTATACTGATTTTCAAGCTCTACAGTTTACTCAATGAACAAACTGTTGCCAATAAAAAATAAGGAAAAGACAAAGTCCACAAACGTATATATATTTTAAAACTCGCGATGCAAAAATATACATTTTATTTTTGCAAAGTGGAAATAGAAAATATAGTTACAAAGCAATGAAAAAATTGCCAATGTGTCAAACAAACTTCTTTCACTAGTTTACCCTGAAAAAAAAATAAAAAATAGGGAAAACATTATAACTGTGTATCTTTTGGCTACTGCAAAATTTCTGTATAATTTACCTACTTATCCGTCATCTCTAGACAATATACTTTGTGGAAAGCATAAACTGGCGCCTGTCATATAATGCATTTCATATTGGTGTCTCTCTAGTCTTCGAATGTTAGGTGCAAAAGAAACTTTTGACCTACCTTCCTTCTAGTTTTTGATTAGTTTTTATTTCAAATCTATAATGAAATTTTCAAATTTATAATGTAATTTTGAAAGTAAACTTCAATTCTGTTGTCTGGTAAAGTAATTTCTTAAGTAAACTAAATTTACAGATCTCGTAATATTATTCACTAAGAAAATCTTATTTTTTATTTTTTTAATACACCATGAGTTAGCCCTTGATGGCATCTCATCTGATGGTAAGTGATAATGCGGTCTAAGGTGGTAGCGGGCTAACCTGTTAGGGGTATGGAACACCCATACTCCTAATTGGTTTCTACACGACATCGTGCCGGAACGCTAAATCGCTTGGCGACACGTATTTGTCGGTAGGGTGGCTAGCCACGGCCAACGCCTCCCACCAGACCAGACTCGAGCCGGGAATCGAACAAAAGACCTCCAACATTATAATGCAACAGCAAGCGCTGCTCCACGGAGATCGTCATTGTAAAAAGGATTGTACTATTTTAAGACCGAGCATTAAATATAACTGTCCGTACCGTAACGAAAGCATCGTTACTAGGTGAGAGCAGTAATAAAGTGTTGTACGGGGTGCTATCAAATCGCGAGCTGTCTAAAAATAGCCGGGTCAATAATGGCAAGAGAAAGCACGTCCGACAAACTGAGCGTTAACTTCAAACCTTCACGTTTATAAATGATTTTATTGGAGTGATGTAACAAATTGTTCTTTATTTTTTTTCTCTTTTTATGTATCATATTAGCCAGTGTCAAGTTCATAGCAATGGAGAATTTAAGTTAGTGAAAAAGGGCCGGAAACCTCGCACCGGGCGGACCCGGCTCCCTCAAACCTTTCCCAAATCAATTTTAGTTAACCATTCAAAAAACTAGCCCACAAACGACACCAGTCCTTTTCAAACTTAGCCAACAAACATTAAATCAAGAAAAGCGTGAAAAAACTGCGCCCACTCAATACAAAGTCTCAATTATTCTTTTATACAATATGCTTTAGCGGTGATGGTCAGGGCGTAAGCCTCCTAAACAGAGGTCGGCGGTTCGAATCCGGGCACGCACTTCTAACTTTTCGGAGTTATGTGCGTTTTTCAAATATCACTTGCTTCAACGGTGAAGGAAAACATCGTGAGGAAACCTGCACGTCTGAGAGTTCTCCATAATGTTCTCAAAGGTGTGTGAAGTCTGCCAATCGACATGGCCAGCGTGGTGGACTATGGCCAAACCCTTCTCATATTGAGTTGGTTAATCATGATGATATGCTTCATCATACGAGTATAATGATAAGATTATCAGAGGTTTGTACAGTCAATCAAGCAATTATAACCTTTATTCAAATAGTCCTTTAAAAGGCACTTTTGACGCGTCAATAATTTACATAGTAGTGATTTGATGGTGATAACTACATTCGAAACTGAAAACTAAAGCAATGAGGGTTCCAAATGCGCCCTGGTCTAAGTAGAAGCCCACAACAAACTTAATCAGGTATATAATAATTTTGGTACAAGAAGGCATATCAAGCGCAACTGCAACATCCTGCATTGAGCCGTACCATTTACGCGCGCTATCCAGCTCAATCAAGACAATGTCGGCTAAGTATTCGTCTTAAAGCTCCTTTAATCGAATTGTCTATCAATGCTTTATCATATTGCTAAGTGTAGCATCTATCTAGATTAAAACACATACCAAGGTGGACACATACCAAGGATAAACATCTGCCAGCCAAGAACAAGATACAGTGTTGGACCACAGAGTGTACCACTCGTTGCCCATTCGTCGAAAGCAAGGTGCTTCGACACAAATATCGGCTTTTTTGAACAGTTATTTGCGTTAGCGTTTGACGTTTTTCAATTTACATTTCATATAGATATTTTTTTTCGGACTGACTATTATAGCTATACTAATCCTATTGGTTGCAACAGCGTAACCGGGTTGTTTGGCGAGCTTAGGAAAGAAGCTCTGCCAGAAGAAATTTTGAGGCCTAGGGCTCGATGAAACTAAGGGAACGTCTGCCTAAAGGCGCCTCCTGTGTGGCCGAACCTCTTCTTAGGCGACGTTTGGATTAACGGGGGGGGGGGGGGGGGGGGTATTTCATAGTTATGGATCTGTGATATAGGGGAATAACTCACGTAGTCTATCCATATTGTATCGAACACTAGAAATTTTCGATTCAAAGTTTCAAGTTCCGTCTGTACTGGCAGTTTAAAACATTAAAAACACAGTCGGGCGTCTGGAAAAAGACGAAAGCGATGCGGCACACCCACGCCTTTCTTTTTTTATCCAGATTCCACTCTGACCTTTAAACAATTTAATCCCGCTTTTGGAATTGAGAATTGAAAATCTTTTGAACTTTATCTTGATTCGATACAACTTGACCGAGTTACGTAAAGAAATACTCTCGTTTCGTCGTATTGTAATATATACGATATTTATATACAATCGTTTTGTTATTATTTGGACCAGTTGGTTGCTTAATAGTATTTTCTAATATTCTTTACTATATGTTATGGTGGATTTGTTTTCTCCAAAAATTAAGTTAAAGTTTAGAAAGATAAATTAAGATGAATTGATTAAGCTGTGAATTTGTTACAAATGAAAAGGAACACTATCTCATCTACAATATGAGCATAACCCCTGGTTTGACTTTAAATATTAAATATAACCTACCTGTATTATTACTCTGAAATAGACTTACTATTTAGTATTATAGTATTTAGTTTTGTGTTCAATATCAGTGATCCACGCCTAGAAGCACATAAACAATTTTAGTTTGCCTTTAATAATTACAATATAGACGTTTTTAAAGCGTAGTTCAACGAAGAACTTGGTCTTGGTTGGAAAGTTTACTGCCATAACAACGACATCTGTTGGCCGTGTAAAAAAATTAAAATAATACAGTAAAGATTAGCATGGTTGTCGCGGATTAAACTATAAATAAGAAAAAAACTTTTAAACTTTTTTTTCTCGGCGACGACTGTTGCTGCCAATAACAGTGCTGAGTATTGTGCAATAGATGGCGCTATTACGGTTCTATACAAAATGTAGTTAACTTTCACGAGATCGAATAAGTACTCTGATCTTTCGTGAAACCTGATCTTTCGGCGACTTCTGTGTGGCGCAGCTCGTGCGCTGTCACATTAAAGTTGGAGGTCTTGGGTTCGACTCCTGACTTGAGTCTGGTCTGGTGGGAGGCTTCGGCCGTGGCTAGCACCACTTACCACTCTTTTTTTTACACACTACAAGTTAGCCCTTGACTGCTATATCACCTGGTGGTAAATGATGATGCTGTCTAGGATTGTAGCGGGCTAGCCTGTTAGGAGTACGGTAAACCTACGCCCCTAATTGGTTTCCACGCGACATCGTGCCGGAACGCTCAATCGCTTGGCGACACGTCTTTGTCGGTAGGGTGGGAACTAGCCGCGGCCGAAGCCTTCCACCAGACCAGACTCGAGCCGGGAATCGAACCCAGGACCTCCAACTTTATAATGCGACAGCGCACGCACTGCGCCACAGAGGTCGTCACTCTATCGACAGAAAAAACCTTGGCCTCGGAGGTTATCGTAAAGTTTCTTTCTACATATCTATTTAAAAAGTCTTAGTATTTGCTAAAATCACACCATGTTACCTTTCATATTCAAACATGGCATATGTAAAGATGGCGGACAACTTACAAAGGAAGAAAGAAAACTATGAAGCGAAAACATCGCATACAAACTTGCTTTTCCCTTTGGCCATAGAATTACCTAGCGATAAATTCACTTAGCCCATCCCATTCACTACATAGCGATAGACGCCGGGTTTCCCGGGAGCCGACTCGTTCCATTAACCCGCTGCCCGGAGAGCAAATATGGTTCACCGAGCTTGTTAGCAACTATTGTTATGCGGGGAACGATAATATGCTTTAGATAGAAGTTGGTATGTAATCTTTTGAAATAATTTTTCGTTTTTGTTTTTTCATATATATTGGACAATGGACCATTTTGACGGTACTTTGCAAAAGTTTGAATTGTCGGATTGTTGTGACGACCACCGTGGCGCAGTGCGTGCGCTGTCACATTAAAGTTGGAGGTCTTGGGTTCGATTTCCAGCTCGAGTCTGATCTGGTGGCTAGTTACCACCCTACCGGCAAAGATGTGTCGCCAAGCGATTTAGCGTTCCACTGCGATGTCAATTTGGTGTAATTTTACCATATCCTTAACAGGTTAGCCCGCTACCACCCTAGACCGCATCATCACTTACTACCAGCTGAGATTGGCGTCAAGGGCTTGTAGAGTGGATAAAAAACAAATACATATATGCCTCTCAAAAACCATTGAAAAAATATCACACCGCAATATTCTATTTTATAGTGACCTCGAGTCACTATAAAATAAAACATTGCGATATTCGAAATTTCTAGGCGAGATTCAATACCCAACATTATTCGACTCGAGACTTTAAATCAAGATTTTTTGTCCGTAGTTGAATATAGAGGGTTTTCCAATAAGAGGTGTTATTTTGATATTCAAAGAAAAATGCCATTTTTTATTATAAATCATCAGATGTTTATTTCATTACAAAGAGGAAGGTATGCCGTTAATAGTGGAAAATAACATAAGGCAAATGACCACCACGGCCACGCTTACAGGACAAAATCCTTTTCATGAAATATAACTAATGATTAATTTACATGAACTATAGTTAGAATATAATATAGTTGAATATACCACTAGGATAGCAATGAAGTTAAGGTATGGCCAAATTGCCGCGTACGACGCAGGTTGAACTCCCCAGTATGGTCTACGCTTTATTTGTGTGGTATATATTAACTCCATGGAAATCGTTATAAAAGACTATGCGGTAACAGTATATACAGATGTACAGTGCAGATCAGGTCTTTCGATTTAGTAAACATGCTACTGTTTTGTCGAATTCGAATATTACTCGTGCAAAAGTAGATATTACCCCAAAACAAAAGGTCGCCTGGAAAATCGATATGGTTTCTGTTGAACTATGACAAATGTATTTTGTTGTGCTAATGACAGGCCATCGATAAAACACCATCGCCATTATGACAAATGTGATAATATCTAAAGTAAATAGCCTGAATATAATATTTGCACACTCGCAAACATGGAGCACTTTCGATTATCAAAAAACTATAACGTCAAAGTAAAATGGATCTTATATTTGTGGATTTACGTCTCACTTTCCTTACCAATGATTTTTATTTTGTGAACTTGTGTTGTGTGCATTAAAATATATTATAAATTTAATTTTTATTCTATTACAATACAGCGTCACGAAATAAATGTCGTCAACAGCTCAAAATTTGTAGTTTTATTTATAGAGGCATACGAAATGCCTAAACAGATTTGGAAATATGGGGTATCTATTATATATCGTTTCTAGTGGGTTGCTTGTTATTAGCACTCTGACCTTATAAGTTGGAGGTGCTGGGTTCGTTTTCCCGGAGTTACAATTTAAAAAGATATTATATCAGTACTGAGTTTTCTCTGCTCTGTCTTCTGTTGGATCGCTTCAGACGTGGCTATTAAGAACCTTACCAGTAGATCAAATTATCGTACAAAATGGTTGAAACATAACTGTAATATTTATAACAGGTTCCTCTGTCCTCTCCCTCGCCGTCCGACCCCCCCGTTATCCCAAACGTCGCCTAAGCCGAGGATCGGCCTCACAGGAGGCGCCCTTAGGCAGACGTTCCCTTAGTTTCTTCGAGCCCTAGGGCTCAATATTTCTTCTGGTAGAGCTTCTTTCCAAAGTTCGCCAAACGGCCCGGTTACGCTGTCGCAACCAGTAGGGTTAGTCCAGCTAATAGACAGTCAAAAAAAAAAAAAAATATTTTTCTCACCTACACCTAGTGGATTTATTCAATGAGTATAAAAGTACAGCGTTTTATAATCAACAACGGTCGCAAGCTTCCTTTGTTTAGACCGCCTATATATTTTGACAATGCCTAGAATTTGAGTCCGGTTACTTAAGGTCCTTAGTCAAACTATAACCGATACCTACACCGATAAGGCAGTTGCAAGTTCGTGACTTCGATAATATGAACCCCTAGAAAAACTCCATTAAGATCGTATTATCTAAATAATATTATAAATGCGAATGAGTATGTTTGTTTGATATATTTTTGTACTTTAACTTCTCAACCGATCGTAATGAAACTTGGCACAGATATGGCTTGCAATCTTCCGATTTATTAATACAAGTACAAAGGTTTTTATAATATACAACGTCCTATCCGTCATCTTCATTTATTTGAATGTAAGTTTTCTGTGATAGTGGTTAGGACGTCAACCTCAGTATCACTTTAAGGAGTTATGTGCGTTTTTGGCGATTAAAATATCACTTGCTTCAACGGTGAAGGAAAACATCGTGAGGAAACCTGCATGCCTGAGAGTTCTCCATAGTGTTCTCAAAGGCGTGTGAAGCCTGCCAATCCACACATGGCCAGCGTGGTGGACTACGGCCAAACCCTTCTCATATTTAAAGGAGACCCGTGCTCTGTAGTGAGCCGAGAATGATCATCATGTAAGTTTTCTTGCAGCCAATAAGAATATTCATAGCAAAACTGTAAAGATCATTACAGGTCGTTATAAATAACTACCGGAATGAATAAACGTAATACCTTCCGTTCGGAATGAATAAACGTAACATTCCGTAGAAATGAAAGTTGTACCGTTTGGTTAGCTGCTACGCTTAACCGTAGGCGTTTGCTACGTGCGCCGCCTACGCTCTACGTCGGAGGAATTCTATGAATTCCGGGATATATTCCTGGCCTTCTATATGCAGCGATATACAGATAGATATTCAGTATAGCCTCTATCAAGTTTTACTACTATCAAGTCTTGATAAAAAAATGTATTAGTTTTTTAACGTTTTGCATTTGCTATCTAGATACGAGTATATTAGCCTCATTAATATATTGATTTTGTTTCTGTTCTTTGAGTTCCAGCCAGGTAGGTTGACGCCTCGTCAAAATTTCATCGCCGTTTTATTTCCTCATGTATTCTTGGTTGAAGTTATACTTAATTGATCTTGTTTTATACACCACAAGTTAGCCCTTGACTGCATCTTATATGATGGCAACGACGCCCTCCGTGGCGCAGTGCGTGCGCTGTCGCATTATAAAGTTGGAGGTCCTGGATTTGATTCCCAGTTCCAGTCTGGTCTGGTGGGAGGCTGCGGCCGTGACTAGTTACGACCCTACCGACAAAGATGTGTCACCAAGCGATTAAGCGTTCCGGCACGATGTCGCGTAGAAACCTATTAGAATTGGGCTTACCATATCCCCATAACAGGTAAGCCCGTTTCCATCCTAAACTGCACCATAAATGGGCTTTTTTATGACATGGCAGGTCTTCGGAATTAACCCAATCCACGATGAAATTTCGCATTGTTATTGGCATCCTAAGTTTCCAGCGGAATTTAAATAAACATAACCTCTGTGAACAAAGTCCCATTCAACAGCTAGTAACATGAAAAATGTTGCCAACAAAATCGATCGCTGATATAATATTTTGCTCAGCGCCGAAGTCTTGACGCGTTCGCCGCACGTGACCTGAAAACGTATTACCTAACCCTCCCTGGGCCACTACCTACCAGACTCTGCCACCTAGGGAATGTGGCTCTGTTTATTTTTAGAATATAATTTCGAATTTCAAGTCCTAACTTCTTTCTGGACCATAAATATTCAACTGAGGTTTGATCAAGCTATTTATAGTTTTCTACAATATCATGATCAACCCATTACCGGCTCACTAGAGCACGGGTCTCCTCTCAATATGAGAAGGGTTTGGCCATAGTCCACCACGCTGGCCATGTACGGATTGGCAGACTTCACACTCCTTTGAGAACATTATGGAGAACTCTCAGACGTGCAGGTTTCCTCACGATGTTTTCCTTCACCGTTGAAGCAAGTGATATTTTAATTTTTTTTAACACGCACATAACTCCGAAAAGTTAGAAGTGCGTGCCCGGATTCGAACCGCCGACCTCTGTTTAGGAGGCTGACGCCCTAACCACTAGGCTATCACCGCTAGTATCTACAATATCGCATAGAGATAATTGAGGTCTGTAAGGTACTGGTTTCCTTTGACACACATTCCTTAGTTCACATGCTGCTCACCGACGAGGCTAACCAGTTAAGGATGTCTCCTCGAGCAAATTCCAACCCATCTATATGGCATTGAACAGAAGCCGATAGACACAATTCACCAATTCGAGGCTGAAATTGAACCAGAAATGAAGGAACAACCTGTGAGAGAAACCCTCTAAGCTCCTTCTAAACGCAACGGGAATGCTTGATGTTCTCTAAGGCAGGCGAAGGTGGTTGAATATGGCCCAACCCTTCTCATATTGAGAGGAGACCCGTTCTCTGTAGTAAACCGGCAATGGGTTGATCATGATGATTAAGAAGTAACAAGTTGATTTATTAATAAAACTTGATTATAACAATATGATAGTGTATCTTGAACATAATATTACTAGTGTTATTTAAGGCTAGAGGCTTCGACGCGTAAAATTAAATACCCCCGGGATCTCTCTAACTTTCCGGTATACTAAGACGTTATGCTCAAGGACGCATTCTATTTCCTTGACAGCTTTGGTAAAATAATTTTAGCTTTTTATAACAATACGAAATCGTGTACATATTACGTGTGAAATATTTTTTAGTATCCAATATTACACGAAAATTACTTTCGTATTTGTAAGCAGGAGCCCGAGCGATCTGAAGTAATGGAATTCCAGCCGTGACCCAAATAAATACAATTTTGCCAAGGTCACTTCCAAAGGTAGTAATAGGTAAGATATTCGAGGGCAGATATTTTTAAATTAAAAGGGATCTAAGTATTTTTTGATTTCATAATATTTTTTTCTAGATTCTTATAGTAAAATGACGGTTTCGTGCGACTCCATCCTGCGTCAAAATTTTTTCCCTCCATATCAGAATATATTCAGACTAAATACTATTCCGTAGCTTATTCAATATAATATTAAATAGGTAATTAATAATAGGTAGGTAGGAATTTGGGGTGCCAGGTCGGGTAACCTCCCCGTCCGTCCCTCTTGATTCGTCCGGGGGGAAGAGCAGCATTCGGGCCGGTGCACCCTGGTAACATCGGCTAACAATATCTTTTGTGCGATATTGTTAGCCTACAAGTATACTAAAGAAAAATATATTTTTGTCTACCTGACTTATTTGTCTACTTGGATTAGACAGGCTTATTAAACTTATATATATATATCCCAGAGGCAATGCTTTCTTTGATAAAGGAGAAATAGAAACCTACAAAGCTTAGACCCAAAGATAGACATTCCAACTCCATTATGTCTTCTTAAATATATAATAGTTGGAAGTGTTTGCAAATTAATTTATAAGTGTTGCCAATACGCTGGGTAAACCTGTTTCCTTAAATACTTCGACTGACAGCATCCTTTTTACCCTCACCGTATCAGCGTCATCTAAGTCTGATGCTTGTCATGGCCAAATATCCTGTAATTTATGAGTTTATTCGCGTAAATATTAAATTTAAATCATAATGCTCAAAATTGTATAACTACTGTTATTGTGTTGTTTTCTGTTTTATTTGTATCCTTTTTTTGTGGTGTACAATTAAAATAAAGTATTCATTCACATTCATAAATTCATTCAATGCTCCAGAAAAGTGTATTCAAGTTAACATATCACAAAGGATTGACTTAACTCGATAAAATTCCACATTATTATCTCAAATTAATATAATTTAATCGTCAAAAGAAATTGATGACTTACTTAACGAAAATAAACTGCAGTTAGCTTGATATCGACAAAACAAAGACTAGTCTACTAGAGTTATGACGACCTCCGTGGCGCGTTCGCTGTTGCATTATAAAGTTGGAGGTCCTGGGTTCGATTCCCGGCTCGATTCTGGTCTGGTGGGAGGCTGCGGCCGTGGCTAGTTACCACCCTACCGACAAAGGTGTGTCGCCAAGCGATTTAGCATTCCGGCACGATGTCGTGTAGAAACCAATTAGGAGTATGGCTTTACCATACCCCTAACAGGTTAGCCCGCTACCATCTTAGACTGCATCATCACTTACCATCAGGTGAGATTGCCGTCAAGGGCTAACTTGTAATGGATAAAAAAAAAAAAAAAAAGTTATGTTAGGGCGGTGGACGAGAGACTGAAAATAATTAATTTTATTTTAAATTAAAAACTAATTTTACAGAAGTTAATTTAAATAATTAATTATATCCAAACGTGAATGTGGGTGATGTCAGACTGTCGATACTTCCTATCATTCGATCGACGGTTCTTTCTGCAAACTGGCATTCTTCCCTATACCATTGTCATGTGGAGTTTCTGCGTTTCTCGGAATGCCAAGATTACGACATGGTAACTTCAGTCAACGTTTTTTTTTTTTATCCACTACAAGTTAGCCCTTGACGGCAATCTCACCTGATGGTAAGTGATGATGCAGTCTAAGATGGTAGCGGGCTAACTTGTTAGGTGTATGGTAAAGCCATGCTCCTAATTGGTTTCTACACGACATCGTGCCGGAACGCTAAATCGCTTGGCGACACGCCTTTGTCGGTAGGGTGGTAACTAGCCACGGCCGCAGCCTCCCACCAGTCCAGACTCGAGCCGGGAATCGAACCCAGGACCTCCAACTTTATAATGCAACAGCGCGCGCGCTGCGTCGTCAAAAAACGTATATTTATTACAGCAAAATCGAGGTTTAATAAATATTATACGCGTAGTAACGATAAACCGAATATAAAAAGTGTACGAATGGGATGATTACAATATATTTGCTTCGTGCTTCATCTAAACATCGAACTACATTAGCTTTACATGTACAGTCGGCCAAGAAATAGGGTAATACAATTAATGTAATCGCAGCCTAAGTGTACATTCAAATCAGACTCCATTAGTCTAATATGCAACGCGGTTATGTCATATTCAAAATGCACTTATCATTCGTGATGATAATATCAGTATTTTTTTTCTATCTAGTTGTCAGTAAACAGTTGAGTAGTCCACTTGCAAACCACGTTATGTTAAAAAAAAAACATTTTTTATCCAATGGCGCCAATCGGTTAAGGATTTAAAATATTAACGTCAGCATTTAATATACTGTGTTAAAACTCGCTATGATAAGAATAAAATGGGATTGAAATCTCAATACTTTTGCAAAAGTCGTTATGTTGATCGGCAGTCCACTTTCAAAAATCGCTAAGTTTGTATTAACTTGCAAACGACGCTAAGTTGCGTGGTGACTTTTGCAAAAGCCGCCATCTTGAGTGCCAGTACGCATAATACTGTCGAAGTGCATGCACGCGTTGCTTTCTTCAGATACTGCAGGCTTTTAAAAACGAGGTATTTTCTATTAAAATTATCATGGAGTATCAAGAACAAGAAGTTGTTTTGGCACCAAACAGAAGAGGACGTAAAAAGATAGCTGATAAATCTACATGGAAGAGAGAACTTGAGAAGTCGAAACGGTAAGATTATTATTTTATGGTTACCTTTTGTAAATAGGATAGATACCTGGTTATTTGCTGGGGATTTTTTTGCTCTATTGTTATTTATTAATGTGCCTATCTGTTTTGTTTTAGACATATGCCTAAGGGACTGCCAGTTATACCACAATGTGTACATGGAAATTCAAAACAGGGATACAAGTGTAACGACTTAACGGTTCAAGACTACAGTAAATTTCATCGGAATTTTTATTCAACTTCAGTTAAAGTCACCCAAGATACTTTTTTATTAAAATACTGTACAGCGCAAACTCCTAAAAAAGAAGGAAAGAGAAAATCCCAGACTATATGCTATTTTATACCAAAGCACGAAAATTTGGCTGGAAGACGCCGCGTCAAATTAATTAAGGTGTGTCAAAAAGCAATGACCACAATTCTGGGAATCTCTAGGGACAGAATTCAAAGAATTTGTAAACAGCATTTAATCACGATGGCAATGCCGAAAGAAAGAAGAGGAGGTAATAGAAAGTCCAATCTGTATTCTGATCGCACAGAATCCGTAAAATCGTTTATAAAGGGACTTGAAGCTTTGGAATCACATTATGTTAGAGGAAGATCTACTGTGCAATATCTGAGCAGCGATCTAAGTATAAAAAAATTGCATAAACTTTACAACGATGACGCTCAGAATGTGTCAGTGAGATATGAATTTTTCCGACGTATCTTTAACAAGTACTTTAATTTGAGTTTTAAGTCTCCCGCTACAGATGCATGTTCTAAATGCATTCAATTAAAAGAAGTTATTAAAAGAGAACGCGACACAGCAAAAAAACAGCTGCAAATAGCTCAGCTTCGTATTCACAAGCTAAAGGCCAAATGCTTTTACACTAGCCTCAAAACACAAGGCGACAACGAAATAATTTTCTCTTTTGACTGTCAAAAGAATTTGGTTTTACCAAAAGTACCAGACCAGAGTGCCTACTTTAGCCGACAATTGTATACGTATAACTTAACAGTATGTCAAGGGCCATCTCGTGGGGCTCAAAACTGTTTAAACACATTTATTTACACGTGGTTGGAAACTGAGGCAAAGAAAGGATCTAATCAGATTGCTTCGGCGGTATTTCATCGGCTAATGAATACCAATTTTGAAGACACTGTTAGTCATATTAAATTATTTTGCGACGGTTGTGGGGGGCAAAATAAAAACTCAATCGTTTTGGGAATGTTGGCATATTGGCTAAAAACAAAAGCTCCACGTCACATCAAGAAACTTACGCTGATATTCCCTGTAGTGGGGCATTCATTTTTGCCCCCCGACCGTGTATTTGGAAATATCGAAAGAGAAATACGTCCTTTAGAAGTCATTGTGGAACCCCAGACATATTTTGATATTTTTAAAAAGTATGGTACGGTTCTCAGACTAGGCAGCGACTTCCATTTTTATGATTGGAAATCAAGCGTTAAAAACGTACTTAAGTTACCTGGATCTTGGCACTTTCAATTTAATGCCTCTAAAAGATTCTTTTTAAGAAAGGATAAAAATAATAGAGTTGCCATTAAAGGGGAACCTAATTATGTATCTGAGGTAATAAATTATGGCAACGTTTGCAAAAGAGGCAAATCATTCGAAAATATTGTGCCCGTTATGATGAATGTTGGAGTTCCAGTAAAACCAGTAAAGTTAAATGATGTGCGAAATCTTTTGAAAAAACATTTCGGTGAAGATTGGGCTTCTTACGATTATTTACAATATTACAATTTTCTTCAAGAAGAACCAAATGAGACTGTTATAGAAGAGACTGATAATGAAGAAACCATAATACACGAAGAAATAGACTTAAGAGTGTAATAATAGATAAAAATTGTAATTTCTTAAGAGTAGAGGAAAATAGAAGCTTATATTTGATTATTTCAAAACTGCCTATGTTGATTGCATACAACTGCAAAACTATCTATGTTAAAAAATCTTTTGCAAAACTAGCTATGTTTAATTTTAAAATGCAAATTAAATGATTATTATGAAAGAGTGATTTTATTTGCTAACATAATTTAATTCGATGTGCTACTAAGTTCATGTAATACACAAAAAAATGCATCTTAATATCGTAATTTTAAGTCTAAACATTTTAATTAGTTTTCTCAATTAATTGCTGCATAAACTTAACGGGGTTTGAAAGTGGACTACTCAGTTGTAACAGCAACAAGTTATTATTGATTATGTGAGATGGTGATAACAAAAAAAACATCCGGCTATGTTTGTTGTGGGCTTCTTCTTAGACCAGGGCGCGTTTGGAACCCTCATAATTAGTTAGAATTTAGAGCTGCAACCGTGCTGCATATCAAATTCAAAATAATCTTTATTCAAATAGTCCTTAAAAAGGCACTTTTGACGCGTCAATAATTTACATAGTAGGTATTTCATGGTGATAACTATATTCGTAAACTTAAAACTAAAGCTATGAGGGTTCCAAACGCGCCCCGGTCTAAGAAGAAGCCCACAACAAACTTAGCCGGGGTTTTTCTTTTTTTCGTTATCACCATCTCACATAATGAATAACAAACTATAGTACCTATGGAGATAGAGCAATTCACACCCAAGCTTTTTTATCGTTTATATAATCCTTAATATCGTAATATGATTTTTCTACAAGCTTTCGTTTTATAAAAACTTTGAACTTAACATATGCTTCTAATTTGAGTACACGTTAAAGAGATTGGCCAACTACACACATAGATACAACATTTCAGGTGGTAATACATTAAAGCGCAAATAAAACACGTTTGCGGGATAACATTTATTATGGATACTCATTCACTTCACATCGTTGTACCGGCGTCGAGGGAATGGGAGATGTTAAAAGTGAAGGGATTAAAAGCTAGGATAGAGCGTTCCGAAAGAAAATGAATAATACGAAAGCAGGCTTACAAAAAACACTGGACTTGAGATTGAGAAAAAGAGGGTAGATTTTCATAGCCTCACAAGATTTGAGACAATGCAAGATATATTCAAGTTTATAATAATATTTAAATTGAATCGGTTTATTTTTAATATACAATCAAATAGCTGGTTATAGTTAGTATTTGAGTAATGAATTGTAATAGAAGATAAGTAGATTCATAATTTTTGGAATGTTTTATTAATATTTCGTCGTGCTGATATACAAAAAAATATTATAGTTTTGTTAAATTATAACATTGAAAAATGTTTACTGAAATAGCAAAAAGGTTAGTCGACATCACAGGAGACCGAAGAGCTGCCAGCTACCTCGGACAACGAATTAGTCTTGCAATCCAAAGGGGAAACGTTGCCAGTATCTTCGGAACCTTGCCTAAAGGGACTCCTTTTAATAATATATTTTAGTTATAGTTTTAGTTTTAGGTTCAATTTAAGGTTTATTTTAAGTTTTTAAGTGTTTATAATACAGTAACATTGTTTTAGTTGTTAATTATAATTGAATAAATTTGTTAATTTACTGCAATAAGTCAGATATGATATGGATTAATTTATATAAGAGTTTATCTATTGCATTATAAACTAGAAGCTAGAAAGTAGTTCAAATTCGCGTTTGACCTCTCTGACATTCACGTGTGACTTACATTCGATTCAACGATTCGTGCGACCTACTTTAAAGTGGGATTTGAGACATCAATCAAAAGTCCAGCGAAATACATGAAGTTAACCAAAAATACAGACAGACGGATACACAGATAAATAATATAAAGTTAAATAAACAGATGAGTACAGCCAGATGAAACATAGAGCAGGTGAGGGTACATAGATAAGAGACAATAAGAAGCTTGCAAGACAGAGACAAGAAGAGATAGAAGAGACGTACAGATGGTTGGTCTGTTCATGGTCATTGGTGTCTGTCCAGCGAAATGCATGAAGTTAACCAAAAATAAAGGCAGACGGATACACAGATAAATAATATAAAGTTAAATAAACAGATGAGTACAGCCAGATGAAACATAGAGCAGGTGAGGGTACATAGATAAGAGACAATAAGAAGCTTGCAAGACAGAGACAAGAAGAGATAGAAGAGACGTACAGATGGTTGGTCTGTTCATGGTCATTGGTGTCTGGTGTCGGCTGGGAGCCGGAGCGCCGAAGCCGCCAGATGGCGTGGCGAGCGGCCACGAGGCGCGCGAAACCGTGACGAGCCACACTCAAGAGCGCTACACGCGCATTTCACCCCGCGATCAACAAGTCACTCGCGCGAGTCGCGCAACCGCGACACACTTAACGAGCAACGCTCACCATCGACTGGTACAAGGATGAGGAGTTTTGGTTTAGGATAAAGGATCAACAAGTGAATAGGATGAAGGATAACAAGTCTCCGTTACAATTTATAACAAATATTACTATAACAGTTAACAACTCTCAGTGTCTACAAAACTATACTAATCCTCAAAAAACACTACGAGCAAAAAGCCTGCCTAAAACGAATATCACAACCGAATATCACAAAAGCGGTGGCAAGCGAAGCTTTTCAGTGGACGGCGGCGGCTTACGTAACGCTAACTTATCTACGCGTATAATAAATATAAAAAACGTGCAAAATTCCCTAAACGATCACAGAAATAAGCCTTTAACACTATTTATATTAATGTGCCCGGGGGTTATGTAACAGAGACTCGGTTTGTGGGAAGTAGGCAAGGACGGCGCAAGGGACATGCGCGTGGGTTAGGAGTCAGGCGAGCACTGGTGAGTGGTGGGCGCGAATATCACGGTTTCGTCCCCCCCGCAGCCTTCCACCCCCTACCCTCTGCCACCCGTTCAATTCAGATGTCCTAGCTTCAACTTACGACACATTTTCAGATGTGAATTCGTTATTGACTTTTAGTTTATGAAGTATCGGAGACACCCCGAAAAAACGGGCTTTAATTGACTGTTAGTATATAAACGATTCGAGTAAAAGCTGTTCTTATTAGACGTCGATTAAGGTATTGCCGCTTGACATTCTTAAATTCCGTCAAACAATTAATGTCCTATATAAAGAGCACTACGATTTATTTTTAGCAGGTCATTTTTAAGAAGACCCTATTTTCTTTAGTAGGTAATCTTGAAAACATACTTTGTTCGCCATGACTTAATTTATCTATTCTTATTTTACTTTTTATTATAATACAGTACCGTACAGTATATTTATATTTTTTGAAGACTAAAACGATTAAAACTGGTACTAAAAAGTTACAAGTATAACATTGTCCATGAGTATGATTAAAATTGTTTAATTAAACCGCGGGTAAAGCTGTTTCTAAGAAATAAAAAACATCATACCTACTGAATCTATTTAAAGTACTGCCATCTAGTGTATAATAGCGGAACTTAAAAGAACGGCAGTAACCTTCGTGCCCTGGGGTATACAAAACCATCAAGACCACTTCAGGTGAGGCTTGAAATGTAGGCTAATCTGTAATATCGGCTATACAAACAGCCTTCGGGTGAAGGGTGAGATGTCCTTGAACAGCGCCCTTTGTAAGCACAATAGAAAATGCTTTCTTTGCGAGCCAACAAGGGGTCTATGTTTAGTGGATGTAGGGTATTGTATTTTTCGTGTAGGCATCGTTAAAGTTATACTTATAAGGCATATGCCAATTTTAATTTTTGAAGTTTATTATTATACTATTAGCGTATTTTGAATTTGAAATTTAATCTTTTCCTGTAAAAGTTTGCTGTAGCGCTGACTGTTGCGCGGAATTATATGAAACTACAGTGCCTGCATCATTGCCAGTCATTTATCTATTCGTTACTAGATGGCGCTAAACATTGTAAAAAAAAAATATATGTATTTACGAATCACAGATTAATTACCTAAATTATTCTGAGAGCAATCATTATTACATTGCAATACAAAAAAAAAAAAACTCATATTGTTTAACGATATTTTACCATATTGTCGTTGAACTTAATCAAATTAATTTGTTTTGAAGCTTTAAAGTAAGTCCATAGGAATATAATGAAATTAAATAAAAAATTGAACAATCTTAAAATTAGAAGTAAAATGTAACTAGTTTTGCACGCTCCCAGACATACATAACATTAAAAATTCATTCAAAGGACGAGTTCTCGTAATTGTAATACAATTTTATAAACAAATTAACAAATGAAATTTTTGCGAAGTCTCTCAATAAGTTCAAAGTTTATATAAAACGTAAGCTTGTAGATAAGCCCATCATAGTGAAATCAACAAAAGATTCTGTAAATGATAAACAAGCTGGGGTACAAAATTTTGCTCTAATAAGAATAAGGATTGCTTTGGGCTTCTTCTTAGACCAATGTACGTACCCCTCATAGCTTTAGTTTTAAGTTTACGAATGTAGTGATCACCATCAACTCACTACTATATAAATTATTGACGCGTCAATAATACCCTATAAATTATATTATTTGTATAAAGATTATAATTGATTGATTGATTTATTCTAGAATATATTTTTATTATACTTTACACATATACTACAATCATAACGAAATGTAATGTACAATGAAATAATACATAGCTAGTAAATAAAATACTATTTATTGCCCTTACAATTATTGCCCCAAAGGATTAAATTTGTAAGACAAAGAGTGTATTTTGAATGCAGAACGGAAAACATTAATTTTATTCTGCGGTAAATTTAAAAGCTTTACCGTGGTCTGAACTTAATCGTTGTATGCTTGAATCTAATATTAACCTAGAAAGAACTACAAGAGCGAAATTAAAAACTACAAAATTGAGGAGATTTAAATGAATTCTGGCAGTGATATTAAGCCGCTATAGGCGCGGGGAACGCTTGAATAACTAAGAACTTGACGCCTTGGGCGACGATTTTAAATGAGATTATTTTGATGAGCGAGAACAACCTTACTTGTGGAAATAATAAATAATATTTTAGTTTTTCTTTATACACTAAAATTTAGCTCTTGACGGCTCACCTGGTGGGAAGTGATGATGCAGTCTAGGATGGTAGCGTAGGTAAAACCACACTACTTACAGGTTAGCCCATCCTTCTCCTTGGTTTCTATGCGACATCGCGCTAGAACGCTAGCTTTGCGACACGTCTTAGTCGGTAGGGTGGTAAGTAGCCACGGCCGAAGCCGCCCATCAGAAAAGACTCGAGCCGGGGATCGAACCCAGCACCTCCAACTTTATAATGCGACAGCGCACGCACTACTCCACGGAGGTCGTCAAAATGTCTGTGGTTTTGAAGCGGTGATACATAAATTCAGATTTATCAGAGAAGTGAATTGCGCCGCTATGGATTTCTATCTTTTAGGAGTTACGTGCGTTTTAATTGAAGCAATTTAAAATTCAATATCCTATGATGATTTAATCGGTTAACAGATTAAAACATTTTTGTAACACAAGGTCTCCATACAGTTCCTTAAGTATCACCGCTTCAAAATCTCAGACATCAAATAGTCGAGAGCATGTTCTTTGAGACGAAATTAAAAATAATAGGTAGGGCTGAGGGTTCATTAGTTTATTTTCGTTTGCGAACCCGCATACTTAGTAGTTCCAGTGCAATAAACCCAAGCGTTTTTGCAGAGCTGCAAGATGCTTACAGCGATGGTGCTTAGTTGAAGAGGCTGGCGCTTCGTTTGTCACGAACAAGCGACAATTACTGTAATGTGTGAGCTTTGGATTTTAGAAAATGCTTGCTTTTATGAATAATATTTATAATTGCACTGGTATACGTAATTTTTTTTACGAAAAACATAAAAGAAGAGAAAATTGAATAACCAAAAATCGTAGTTTTATATAAGGAATAGAAATTTTGTAGTATAAATAATAGACACTTAGAATTTTAGATTTAGATGACGCTGGATTGAAAATCTCTCTGAATGGTCTAACCAATTCGTTCGATTACTCAGTTTACTGGTCATCTATACCATTAAATTAAAAAAAAAAATACAAAATTCGTGGGTTTTAAAACATATGTATTTTCCGTCAGTTTAAATTAGAATATATTGGGAATGAAAATAATGCTTTGTTTATTAATAACTTCAATATCGCATATAATACACGTCTAAAGGGACTCCTTCTAATAATATATTTTAGTTATTATATAGTATTTCTTTTTTGTTTTATATTTTTAGTTTTAGGTTCAATTTGAGGTTTATTTTAAGTTTTTAAGTGTTTATTAATAGAGTTATATTTGTATAGTTGTTAATTATATATAAATTATCAATAAAGTATAATACACGTAGGAAGTGTAAATTATTTCATTTATATTAAAACAAAATTTTCGAGTTCATAATTTTTATCAAATTAATACAACGGTAGTAAATATAGTTGTCACAATATGTATTACTTTGTTATACAATTAAATATAACATAAGAATTATAATTATTTTTGCAAACAGTAGGTACTTGGACAAGGATCAGATAAAACAGCTACTTTGACGAGTAATATACAGAAAATACTGAATAGACGTAAAATTTTGCACTTAGACAATAAATATATTGCAAGACCTTAATTATAAATCATCATCATCATCATCATGATCAACCCATTACAAGCTCACTACAGAGCACGGGTCTCCTCTCAATATGAGAAGGGTTTGGCCATAGTCCACCACGCTGGCCATGTGCGGATTGGCAGATTTCACACGCCTTTGAGAACATTATGGAGAACTCTCAGGCGTGCAGGTTTCCTCACGATGTTTCCTTTACCGTGGAAGCAAGTGATATTTTAATTTTTTGAAAACGCACATAACTCCGAAAAGTTAGAGGTGCGTGCTCGGATTCGAACCGCCGATCTCTGTTTGGGAGACTGACGCCCTAACCACTAGGCTATCGCCGTTTAATTATAAATGGCAAACGGCAAATGGCTAATGGGAAAGCCAAAATAACGTACACTCATGTGTTCTAGAAATGCAAAAGATAAAGTAAAGTAAACTCCAACTCGTGAATACGAACAAACTATTTGAACTGCCGTAACTAGTAAAGTGTCCCCGTTTTATTTGTAGCGCACAAATATTCGAGCTACATTACAGCGAACTGCGACCGCCTAGCAATAACTATGCTGAATAAACTAACTAAAACTAAACTATCAATAGTTTAGTTTTAGTTATTTTTAGTTTATAGTAATTTTTCCTACTAATATAACGGCATGTTGGTGACAACACACCTTGACGTCTCTGATCTGAATTGAGTTTTGACGACCGAAGATGTTCCGTAAAGTTGCTGGTTCTGGGTTCGATTCCCAGCTCGAGTCTGGTCTGGTGGGTGGCTTCAGCCGTGGCTATTTACCACCCTACCGACGAAGACGTGTCACCAAGCGATTTAGCGTTCGATGTCGCGTAAAAACTTAAGAGTATGGGTGTATCACATCCCTAACAGGTTAGCCGGCTACCATCTTAGATTGCATCATCACTTACCATCAGTTGAGTCAAGGGCTTATTAGTAGAGGATATCAAAATTTATAAATAAAAATCTATTATATCTTGTCAGACATGAAAGCGGAGCCGGCTGTTGTGCAAGCAAGGTTGCTTGCATATGTATATATCGTGCACATACAATGCACGTCATGTCTTACATATGTATATATGCACATATAACAGACACCTGAATAAACTAGACTATGCTCGATTTAGTTTTATAATAGTAGTAGTTAGATACTTGCAGGCAAGGCAGTCAAGCGTAGTAAGCGATCTGTTCTCTCCGATTTTACAGATATCCAGATATATAGATAGATAAAATCTTTATTGCATAGTACAAAACTTAGATTCTAAAACAAATAAATACAAAAATGGATAACAAACATAATGCGCAAAAGGCGGTCTTATCCAGTAGTTTGCACAAAAAATCAAGCGATATTTTAACACTCAAATGCGTTCTCCATTTTAGAGGTCGTTCTAATTGTAGGGTCGATTATGAACAATGAAAAACTGTAGCGGAAAGAAATATATTGTAAGTTAGCATAATCACTGAGATGCTCCAAAGCAATCGTCCCCATTTTCATCTGCACACAATGTTTTCTATTTCTTGCGCTTTTCGATAACTATGCCTGATGGAAACACAATTATGCTTGGAAAAGAGGCCTTAAAGATACCCATTTAAGATATATGAAATTTAAATGAAAATACACTTAATTGTACAAAAGAAGAGCTACAAGACAGCAAAGAAACACAAGGAAAAGAAAACGGTCCAATACGTTGCCTTATCGGTAAGATCTCTGCTAGGCAACATAGACCAGGATATAGTACACACACACACACACACACACACACACACATGCGTACACACGCGGACATATAAATATATTTGTGTTTGTGTGTGTCTGTGTTTCTTGTCCTTATCCCACGCTATGTGGGGTCGTCACAACACGTCATCCTCTTCCACTCACTTCTATCAGCCGTTACTTCACTACCCGCACCTTTTACACACATATCCTCTTATACAATATACACCCATCTCTTCTTTTATGTTAATTAATGTATAATGTTATAATTATGTTATATCCAGACTTATTTTCCATCGCCCTATTCAGTTTTCTGTCAGGGAAAAGGAAATATTTGCTATCGTTCAATAAATATTAGCTCGTTCACACTTGTCTGAGGGCGACGAACTACGGTGAGTACTTTACGGTTGAAGCTGTGAAACTCTGGAATATTGTACCTCGAGATATGTGATTCAAAGTCCCTTAATTTATTTAAACGTATCCAGTTTTTTTAAGACTATTTAAATATATTTATATAAAAACATTTACAATTATGTAAGTTGGGTTTAACTATGAATTATATATTCATCATACATTCAAATAAGTTCTATCTAACCTAACTCTATTGTATTTCCATTTTCGTATTATTTTCTGTGGTGTTCAATAAAAGTGTATTCATTTTTCATTCATTTATAGCCATGTATGATAATAATATATATATTTAATAAAAAAAATTAAATGATATTAAAAATATATATTATAAAATGTTATGTATATTATAATATTACCCACGATAAAAAAGGTGTTCCTTACCCCTCTTGTGGCTAATATGTTTTTTGTTTTCTTTTAGTCTTCTTTTTCGTTTTTTTTTTATTATTATTATTGTCTGAATAAAGTCCGAATGTTGAAAAAAACCATCGGTAAATTCGTTATTCGTTTACTAACCCATTTAAAAGTCATCATCATCATCATCGCCATCATCATTAGCCAATATTTATCCACTGCTGGTTCCATTGAAATAGTCCTTTAAAAGGGGCTTTTGACGCGTCAATAATTTACATAGTCGTGATTTGATGGTGATAACTAGATTCGTAAACTTAAAACTAAAGCTATGAGGGTTCCAAACGCGCCCCGGTCTAAGAATTTGAATTTGAAGCAGCGCCAACTTATTAAAACTATTAACATAAAACGGCAGATAGTAAAACCCTGACAGATTTCACGTTAACCCTGATATAGCTGCATATACTCTTATTATGCATAATATACATTAAACGTTGCAGAGTTCTACAGTAATGCGATGTCACTCAGGTGAAGAGGCGTCGCGTCGCTTAATTACAGCTCTGCTCGTGACAAACAAACGGAAACTAGCATAAACTTCACAAGTTATAAGTAATAGGTTTTACCTCTGAAGCTCTGAATCTAAACACCAGACAAAGACGAACTTAACTTGTAGATAAAGTGCATCTATTTAGTATCTCTAGAGCATTGTTAATTATCATCAACAACAGCCACCTCATAGTAATTTGACGGAGTTTGTCACAAAACCAGGTGGTCCGCCATTTTTCCCGTATATTTCGGCCATCTTCTTTAAAATAACAATAATAATAATTCTTTATTTCGTGTTTATTTCAATGGTCCCATAACATTACAAAAAATTTAACCTCTTGAATACAGTCAGAAATGATATTTGAAGTATCCACAAAATAATAAGAAAGTTATTTTTGAAACATTAATAATAAAAATATAAACCACGAAAACCTCGTGAGAGCTGAGACGGAGCAAAAACGCAAGTATCTCGATCTGGCTCACGAGGTTTCCGACATGTGGCATATGTAGTCCGCTGAAACCGTCCAAATCGTCATATCTGCGAATGGGTTGATCCCAGTCAGCCTCGCTCACCATCTGGGGTTCCGTGGCAGTTCGCTCGCAGCCAGGATGCAGTGGTCTTGCTGGACTCTAGGATAGTCCACCGGTTTCTCAACCTGTCGCCCTGACCCCCGGCCGTCTGGTCTCCCCTGCCGGGGCGTTATCCTCCACCCAGTGCAAATATGTATTTATGTAATGTGTATGTAGGTTTATTTATTTTTATCTATTTAAGTATATAATATCTCTTTTGGCGTTTATATGTATTCATTTTGCACACGGGCGTGAGAGTTGGGATATATTGATAATAATATGTACCAAAATACTTTTCTGTAATTATAATGTTACAATCAGAAATCTAATTCTTGAACCTATGGATGCAGGACCAATGTTTTTTT
Organism: Lasiommata megera; assembly: GCA_928268935.1. NCBI lineage: Eukaryota > Metazoa > Arthropoda > Insecta > Lepidoptera > Nymphalidae > Lasiommata > Lasiommata megera. Next base: position 10,124,530 of record OV743326.1, on the reverse strand, counting down.
TTATCCACTGCAAGTTAGTCCTAGACGGCAATCTCATTTGATGGTAAGTGATGATGCAGTCTTAAGATGGTAGCGGGCTAACCGGTTAGAGGTGTGGTAAACTCACACTTCTAATTGGTTTCTACACGACAACCTGCCGGAACGCTAAATCGCTTGGCGACACGCCTTTGTCGGTAGGGTGGTAACTAGCCACGGCCGCAGCCTCCCACTAGACCAGACTCGAGCCGGTAATCGAACCCAGGACCTCCAGCTTTATAATGCAATAGCGCGCGCGCTGCGCCACGGAGGTCGTCAAACCAATGTTTCGTAAAAGTATCCTCATTTCAAGTGACCTAGACAGTATTGGTACTTAATCTTTCTCAGGAGGAGGAGAATCTCTTCGCTCTGAGAATGGTGTAAAAGTTTGCTGTTGCAAACATTTGGCACAACAAATATTTGGTATAATAACTAATCGCTAATATCAAAACTAAAAATGGCGCAAACACCATTTTGAATATACGTTATTAATTCAAATTTCAGATCGATCGGCGGTATGCTCTTGTCGGAAGTACACTCGTAGTATCTTCATAAGGATGCGAAAACTGTTGATACTCGTATATTAGATCTCAAGTGCATTGTGACTTCGCTTGGTAAACCTTGTCCAAAACTGGCTGGTGTAAAAGCTTTGCTTTGTCCGGGCACGCACCTCAAGGACGTTTGAAATTGATGTGATAATTCAAATATTATATTCATCATCATCATCATCATGATCAACCCATTGCCGGCTTACTAGAGAGCACGGGTCTCCTCTCAATATGAGAAGGGTTTGGCCATAGTCCACCACGCTGGCCATGTCAGGATTGGCAGACTTCACACGCCTGAACGCCTCATCATCATCATCATGTAGCTATAATGTACATATGTACATGTAGCTTATGTACATATGTAACATGTAAATGCAGCTATGTAATGGACTTTTAGCTTTCCTCCATGACTTGAATGGTACGTTAAGTCAAGGCCCACGTAAGTTTTTCCAAAATTTACGTGATCCGTCTGTCTGCGGTTTCATGACCCGCATTAGGTCCAATTTTTTTACAGAATGTTTATTTCTCTTGCCGTTTTGACGGGGTAATATTTAATTCTGTTTAACTCGACGTTTATAATGCCAATTCAATAAAATATGTCATATTGGACCTTAATATGAATCCTTAGTATACGAGTACATCATCATCATCATGATCAATCCATTACAGGCTCACTACAGAGCACGGGTCTCCTCTCAATATGAGAAGGGTTTGGTCATAGTCCACCACGCTGGCCATGTGTGGATTGGCAGACTTCACACGCCTTTGAGAACATTATGAAGAACTCTCAGGTGTGCAGGTTTCCTCACGATGTTTTCCTTCACCGTTAAGCAAGTGATATTTTAATTGTTTAAAAACGCACTAAATCCGACAAGTTAGAGATGCGTGCCCGGATTCGAACCGCCGACCTCCGATTAGAAGGCTGACGCCCTAACCACTAAGCTATCACCGCTCGATATACGAGTACAATTCACATTTATCAAGCTAGTTTTTTTTGGAGCTGAAATTGGTTTACTCAGAAAAACATGCAGGTTAAAAAAACGCGTAAAATATGTTCTATTTAATATAGTACCAAGAATGCAACAGAAGCCGTTAGCTAATTAGTGAGGTAATCTTTTGATTCTGCACGTATAGTCAGGTTCAAATAAGATGGAAGGTCACATAATGTAAGTATAATCCGATTTGATTCATTAGCAAGTCTCTCTATGGATAGTCATCATTAGAGTCTAGTCTTGTGACGATTAGTAAGGGAAATACAATAAACCTATCTATAGCTTCACCATAATCACCAGTGTTGATACTGGTGATATTGCTTATATCAAGTAAGTCTCCTTGCGGCATGAGAAGGGATTTGGCGTATTCCACCACACTGGCAAAGTGCGGATTGCATGCAGGTTGCCTCACGATGTTATTCGACACCATTATAGCAAGTGATACTTCACTTAAATTGCTTAAACTAAAACGCACAAACCTCCAAAAAGTTAGATAGGAGGAGAGGAGTTAGATTAGAACATGATCAACCCATTGCCGGATCATTACTACTGAGCACGGGTCTCTTCTCAATCAATGAGCAGGGTTTGGCCAATGTCCGCCACGCTGGCTATATTCGAATTGGCAGACTTTACACGCCTTTGAGAATATTATAAATTCTCAGGCATGCAGGTTTCCTCACGATGTTTTCCTTCACCGTTGAAGCAAGTGATATTTTAATTGCTTAAAAAACGCACACAACTCCGAAAAGTTAGAAGTGCATGCCGGGGTTCAAACCCCCGACGCGGACGTCCTAACCACTAGGCTATCACAGCTTATAAACATAAATCTCTAATAATACAGTCCACTATACCATCGAATGGGAAACAAAACGCTACAATTTCTTGTTACTCTCGCACAGTAAAACATAAGCGGCCGATTTCCACTAACAAAAGCTCCGTGCACTTCGGCACACCTAGTTTTGCATTCAAAACTCCATTCTTACATGAAAATAATTTCTCGCAACTGAAAAGAACAGCGGGCGAAACACGAAAGTTTTGTAAGAGGCTAAAAGGGGAATAGAAGGTCCGATAATCCGGAAATCTCTTAAGGCCGGCAAGGTAGATGAAATCTTTACTTGCTCTTAGGACCCTTGATGTCCAGTAAGCTCATGAGCCTACGTCGTAAATTTGGGATTTGCATAATAAAAGGTATTTTGTTCTCCAATATACTTTGCGTGATTCTTTTCTTATTGGGTAAGGTATCTATTAAAATATCGCTAACTTGTATCATAAACATTTCAACTATAATCGGTAACGTGTAATCCTTTAATATGTCTCCGCCTATAACCCTCTATTTATATGGAACCCTCATAGCTTTAGTTTTAAGTTTACGAATATAGTTATCACCATGAAATAACTACTATGTAAATTATTGACGCGTCAAAAGTGTATTTTAAAGACTATTTGAACAAAGATTTGAATAATTAATTGACCAAACGTTTTAAATGACGTAATTGCAGTGCCATCTAATATAGTGCCATGCCATTAAGAAGTTTGGAATGTGACATGTCGACTTCGATTATGGTGACATAACGCATAGTATGACATGAATTTATGCCCAGTTATAGGATAGGATTCCTCACTCTGCAGCACTATTCGTGACCTCCCTTTTACTTGCAAAGACCATTGGTGAGATTCTCTATCATACTTAATCCGAATTAAAAATAAAAGTAGTATATTTTCGAAATGTATGATTAGTTTGTAATTAATTTTTTATACACTACAAATCGACAATCTCACCTGGTGATGAGTGATGATGCTGTCTAGGGTGGGCTAACCTGTTAGGAGTGTGGTAAACCCACGCTCCTAATTGGTTTCTACGCGACATCGTACCGGAACGCTAAATCGCTTTGCGACCCGTCTTTATCAGTAGGGTGATAACTAGCCACTGCCGAAGCCTCCCACCATACAAGACTCGAGCCGGTTTATTTATGTAGGTATTTATGTAGGTATTATGTAGGTACACACGAGCAAGCGAGCTGACGGGGTGCCTGAGGTTAAATATCGCAGAATCCATCCTCCTAATCGGTTTCAATAGCAGTAGCATCGTTCTGGAACTCTAAATCGCTTGATCTGTCTTCGCTAGTAGGGTGGAAACAAGACGGGAAATCGAACCCACGACCTCTCTCATATAACACGAATATAACATGTACGAACAAAGCTTCGCCTTGAAGGTCAACCAAAAAATTATTTAAAATTTTCCTTCATGTATCTTTTTTTTTACTCCTTACGAGTTAGCCCTTGATGGCTATCTCACCTGGTGGTAAGTGATGATGCAGTCTAGGCTGGAAACGGGCTAACCTGTTAGGGGTATGGTAAACCCCCACTCCTAATTGGTTTCTACGCGACATCGTGCCGAAACGCTTAATCGCGTGGCGACACGTAGTTTGTCGGTAGGGTGGTAACTAGGCACGGTCGAAGCCTCCCACCAGACCAGACTTAAGCCGGAAATCGAACCCAGGACCTCCAACTTTATAATGCGATAGCGCGCGCACTGCGCCACGGAGGTCGTCAAATTCAAAATAGATTTTTTAGAATCAGTTGTTCTTGTATATGGTAATCATCCATTTGTGTTTTGTTAAAGCATAAATTGAGATCAATCATATTGAGTAATTTATTTGGTGGATGCATTTCCTGTTACACCAGCTAAGGTTTAAGTTATGCAATTAGGCTTGGCGTTTTCATGTAACAGGCGTTCAGAAACTCACTTGATTGAATATGTTGGGAAAGTTGCTAAATAGTTTAGATTTTGGGCCGTTATTTTCTATCTCATATTTTGTATGCAAGCGGTGATAGCCTCGTGGTTGAACCTTTGGCCTCCCTCTTCCCCGACCTGAGCGCTCCTCTCTGAAAGAGGAGACCTAAACATATCCTTCACGACCCTGACGATCAGATAACTACTGACAACATACTCGTACCACCTATCACACAATCAGACGCTACACACCGTCTTCGCCGGCGAAGACGAGGTCCCCGCTATCTTACGTCATCCGAACGTGGGCTCCATTCACGGCCTCGGAGACGTACGGACCACTCACCGTCCGACACCCCCATTATCCCCAACGTCGCCTAAGCCGAGATTCGGCCTCAAAGGAAGACGTTCCCTTAGTTTCTTCGAGCCCTAGGGCTCAAAATTTCTTTTGGCAGAGCTTCTTTACGAATCTCGCCAAACAGCCCGATTACGCTGTCGCAACCAATAGGATTAGCAGAACTAATAGTCAGTCCGAAAAAAAAAAAATTTACCTCCCTTTCGGGAGCAGGTTCTCTAATTTTTCAGAGTTATGTGCGCATTAATTTAAGCAATTTTAAATTTACTAATGAAAGAAAACATTCTGAGTAAACCTGCATACCTCAGAGTTGTTTATAACTTGTGATTTGAGATTTCATTGAACATATGAACCCTAGGCGGCATCAATTGTGGCACATATTTCCTAATACACTATATTAACACAAATACAGCACTATATAAAATACTTGTGAGATTCACCAATCAGGTTTTGAGTTAATTTCCCATTCCGAACATCTAAATGTAACAGCTAGCTTAGCTAAAAAAATCTCTTAGAGGCTATATTGTCTATGAATAAACTGAATAATTCACCGTTCCGATTCACTCTACATAGAAGCCTCTAGCAACGATATGCCCTTTTGAGACTGGAGGCCTTACCTTTGAGAACCATATCGATAGACGCCCGTGGCCTTTGCCCTGTAGCCCTTGTCCTACATTTCTCGAGCATCGATACGGCCTGTTAGAGATTTAATTTGGCAAGTGTTTTGCGGCTGGCTTCTTGCCCAGTTTTCACTGGGGAACGGCCTTAATATCTTTTAAAGCCTTTTCATCAATAATACACTTGTTATGTTAATTCACAAAAGTGGCTGTGATAAATTATATCTCTATATAATAATAAATGATATATTTTCTTTATTGAGGCGACTAGGGCCCATCTTTGTACTAACAAAACTATATTAGTACAGCTTAAAAACTATGTTAGTATGTCTACACTTCAAACAATGGAGTCAAATTAAATTTAATTAAAACAAATCAAACTAAATCGACTTAAATTAAGTTTAATTAAAACAAATTAAATCGAATTAAATTTAATTCATTAAAGCTTGAACCATCAACGGATAAGCACCGAAATAAAGTGCTGTAGAATCAGTGAGTCAACCTTTATCTCTAACATATTCAGGATACCGATTGAGCTCGACCGTAGCCTTACTTTTGGCGGTATCCTCATCACCATACTGGATAGTGCCACTAGTATATAAGTGAATCCTGCATCTCGCTGACGAAGTTTTCATATATAAGCGCTATATATATAACTTAACAAGAGGCAAGGTTGGACTAAGAGTTCTCTGGCTCAACACTGGCTCGGAGGAAGGTCTTTCCATTGGTACGGTCGAGCTTATGACCATGGCTCTTGTACAAACAAATTTGTCATCATTATGATCAACCCATTCTCGGCTCACTACAGAGCACGGGTCCCCTCTTAATATGAGAAGGGTTTGGCCAGCTTCCACCACGCTGGCCATGTGCAGATTGGCAGACTTCACATGCCTTTGAGAACTTTACGGAGAATTTTAAGGGATGTTTTCTTTCACCGTAGAAGCAAGTGATATTTTAATTGCTTAAAAACACATTACACGAAAAAGTTGGAGATGTATGCCTGGGATCGAAACCCCGAATTCTTTTTGGGAGGCTATTCGGTACTTGAGTTAACATTATAAGATTTACACACAAGCCTTATAAAAAAAAAACGTCTAGTTATTACTGAATAAACTATGTCAACACTACAAGTTACGGAGTAACTTATCTATATAAATAAATAAAATTCGAGTGTCTGTTTGTAATATTGAAATAACCGTTTTTTACTGCATGCATATGAATATATATATATATACGGTACATACACCAAAATAACATTTTTTACAATTTTTTTCTGTCTGTATGTCTGTTTGTTTCGACTAATCTCTGAAATGGCTGGACCGATTTTTACGGGACTTTTATTGGCAGGTAGCTCTCATTCTTTTTTTTTTTTTTTTAGAAAGGAGATACTTTAATATTTATCCTGTAATTATTTCAAGTAATTCGGATTAGTAATCATTAGTAAATATTGCTTCATGATTGAAAGACAAACAAACACACAACGCAGACGAAGTCGCGGGCGTCAGCTAGTTTTAAATAAGAAGCAATAAGAATATGATTATATTCGATTTTGTTAAACAAAAAAATTGTTTACCCAAGCATAAAGTTAAGTAGAACTTTGTATAGAACTGAGCGTCTACTACATTATTGATCGATGTTTAATAAGCTTGAGTAAAAGTTTGAGTTATCGTCTTAACTTATAAACGGTAAGCCGGTTTCCTATAAAGCTCTATTGTCTATCTCCTCTGAAAAAGGCCCGGGATGAGATGTTATAACATTACCCGGAACGTAGGCACTTCAATCGCTTTTGCCTCGAGGCAACTTAGGAGACGATTATGTCTGCTTTATAATAGAGTGAAAGCATTGAATAAATAATTATCCAGTTAAAATGCACCATCGTTAAAAAGCAGTAACTAATTGGCTTAAGTCATTATCGTATAATGAGACGGGAGCTCTCTTCCTAACTATGAAGTAGTTTGACGACCTCCGTGGCGCAGTACGTGCGCTGTCGCATTTTAAAAGTTGGAGGTCCTGGGTTCGATTCCCGGCTCGAGTCTGGTCTGGTGGGAGGCTTCGGCCGTGGCTAGTTACCACCCTATCGACAAAGACGTGTCGCCAAGCGATTTAGCGTTCCAGCACGATTTCGCGTAGAAACCAACTAGGAGCGTGGGCTTACCATACTTCTAACAGGTTATCCCGCTACCATCCTAGACAGCATTATCACTTACCACCAGGTGAGATAGCCGTCAAGGGCTGACTTGTAGTGTATAAAAAAAAATTGTTTCACATATAAACGCACACATTCAAACATAAAACGCAAACACACGCACATCTATATATATATAAAAGAAAGTCATGTTAGTTACACTATTTATAACTCAAGAACGGCTGAATCGATTTGGCTGAAAATCGGTGGAGAGGTAACTTAGAACCAGAAGATGGACATAGAATACTTTTTATCCCGTTTTACATTTCCAGCGGGATTTATGAAAACTATAGTTACAGCTTGCCACAGACATTTTCCTCGAATCGGTAGCTTATTCCATAGGAGTTTTTAAAAACCCCTAATCTACGCGGACGAAGTCGCGGGCATCGACTTGTTTGTTATAAAATTTAAAATAGAAAGAGCGAGGGCTCCAAATACAGGTTTTTTTATACTTAAATGGAGATAATCGACCATTGTTTTTGTGATGTGATAACCAGTATGTCGGCGTAAAGGAGTTATGAAATTCATTCAGCGGAAGAAACACAAGCCAAGAACAACCAGAATTCAATAATTACCCACATTTGAACTCTTGATGTTTTGTTAACACAATTTAGACTTTAGCAATCATTTTTGTACAAGCATGCTTTGCTATAAATACGGGCGGTCGATGCCTTTCATGGCATTCTCGCTCGAGAGGTCGGACCGTTCGGACCTCTTAGTTATTGTCGCAATAAAAGTGTATGTAATCCCGCAAGTTATGGTTGTAATTACTATAAACGAAAGTAAGCAAAATCGTGACGTCAGCAATGCTGACGTCACTCTTACTAAACAACAACTCGGACGGCCTTCACTCGTCAAAAACATTTTAATTTTTCTTTTTTAATACGAGCCATTTTGCCTTTATTAGGTTTGTCATTAAAACAAGTTGGTTTTCACATTGAGTGCAACACCCAGTAAATATCACGATTGGAGTAACGTTGAAATAAGTTATCTTGAGAGATGGTGATGACAGTAAAAAGTCCAGGCTTACTTTGCTATTGGCTTTATTTTCTTATAACTTGGCTCGTTTGGAACCCTCGTAGCTTTGGTTTTAACGGACGAAGTGATCACCATCAATTCACGATGTAAAATAATGAAAAATAGTATATATGAAAGCTGCCTCATCATCATCATCATGATCAACCCATTGTCGGCTCACTACAGAGCACGGGTCTCCTCTCAATATGAGAAGGGTTTGGCCGTAGTCCACCACGCTGGCCATGTGCGGATTGGCATACTTCACACGCCTTTGAGAACGTTATGGAGAACTCTCAGGCATGTAGGTTTCCTCACGATGTTTTCCTTCACCGTTTAAGCAAGTGATATTTTAATTGCTTAAAAACGCACATAACTTTTAAAGTTAGAGATGCGTGCCAGGGTTCGAGCCCCCGACCTCTGATTAGAAGGCGGACGTCCTAACCACTAGGCTATCACAGCTTTAAAAGCTGCCTGCCAGGTTTAAATACAAAACACTACTTTGAATTGGAGTATAAATTTTAGTCGACAGCTTATTTCGATCGCTTCTCGTATCATCCGAAGTATTTCCCTAGACAATGCGGAAGTTATCCAAAATCACGTAGTAAACCACCCTCGAATGAGATACGTGTTTAGCTATTTCCGATCCGTTTGTGTTTACAATTTGAACCAGTCGCGCGACGATAATACGACGACATTTTCCGATATATTTTTACTGTTAGCAAAAAGGTTAGTTGCTATTTTTTGTATAAATATTTAATAATAATAAAATATAATACTACTATATATGAATATATATAATATGTAATGTGTATATAGGTTTATTTATTTTTATGTATTTAAGTATATTATATCTCTTTTGGCTATTTTGCATACGAGCATGAAAAGTATAATAGAAATAATACTATAATTATATCGTAAATAAATACTTATAATTCTTAATTCAGGATACTCGTATTATGACAAAAAATAAACCCAAAAGATAACAATTAAAGTAATCAAATTAAAAATTAAGTAAACTGTGAATTTTTAATTATAATATTAGTATATAATATAATATTAGTCGAAGAAGTATTAATATTTTTTTAATTCTGTTTCCCTTAACCTGCTATAATATGGGTACTCAGTAGGTTACGTTTTTAGTCATAGTCTATATTTTATATTATTATTACACTTTCTTCATGGATTTTTACATTTCTATGTAATTATTGTAATGTTTCTTTTTGTATCCTTATATATTAATGTTGTGTTTACTTTTAAATGGGTACTATATTTATTAGTTGTTGATAGAAGTTGATAAGGAGAAGTACTATTTTTAATGTAATAATTGAAGTGTAGCTGTAAGTAAACCAACTAAATAAATACAAAATGGAAATAAGTAAAATAATCTCAGGTATTCTTATACTTAACATTTAATACAGTTAGTTTCGTAGAATATTGTTACTATATGAAAACTTGTTATCCTTAGTAGTTGATAAAGTAATGCATGAAGTTATTTTAAGTCCTAGAATAAGAATGTATGTTATGTCCGAGGCTTTTGTTGTTTATTAAAGTATCTTCCTAACAATTTTTACTCGTAAGTATAACAGATCCACATGATTCGACGTTGACTAAGTACGGGACTGAAAAGTTTTCTGTGATTCAGTTTTATTTATTTATTACAGTTACAGTAAAATCCTTAAGATTTTTTTTTTTTGCTATATACATTTCAAGTATGTTTTCGACGGCTACCTCACCTGGTGATAATGCAGTCGCTTGGCGACACGTCTTAGTCGGTAGGGTGGTAAATAGCCACGACTGAAGACCACACTCCAGACCGCAATTGAACCGGGAATCGAACCAAGGACCTCAAACTTTATAATGCGCCAGCGCACGCACTGCGCTACGGAGCTCATTAAAAATAGGTTTACGTATACAGTACCTTTTTTTCTATGTCGTGGTGGAAAAGCTCTACGGCTACCTTCATCCAGAGGTTATGTGAAACTCACCCCCCCCCCCCCTTTATCATTAGGGTATACCCAAACTAAAAACCACCACGGCATGTCCCTCTGGCTGGATTTGCTGAAAGCCCAGGGAACCCATTGAATACTTCCCGGACAAGGTACCTAAAGTACAGTACCTAAATCAATACAGTATTATTACGAAAGCATGTCTCATTCTTTTTTGCATCCCTCGGCAAAGATAACCCGCAGTGACGGCTTCGACCTTATTTTACTTTGAATCAGATTCAATAAAGGACGTCGATCAAGCTGGAATAAATTACTGGGGCAACTTACCTAAGCGGAAGGAGCATTTAAATCATACCGGGACCGATATCACTCTTATGCTCCGTCTAGACGAGCCGATAAGTAAGCTACCGACAACTACTTATTCTTAAATATATTCACCCACAAATACAGGTATATCTGGCGTGGGTACCGTCGGATACAACAAACACCTATAATGTTACGGATAAAAATAAAGATAAAAGATTTATTATTAGGAACAAATAATACAGGAAGCTTAAACACATAAAAACGATGATCCTGCCGAATTATAAACTGTGTTGCAGTAATCATCGCCCTCCAAGAAATATATATAAAATATGCAAATTCGACCATGCGGATTTGAGCTTTGTGCTATTCTAAACCAGTTGTACCATTAACAACATCAACGTTAATGATATGTGTACAACCATTTCAATAACTCATGAAGTTCGAATCTGTAGTTAAAAACTAACAAGTTGGCACATATAAATGAGGCTTTTTATCGAACCCGCGGTCTGACTCCGCCGTTCATTTAACTCAATGAACGGGAAACCACATTGTAAAGTTTGATTTCTGTGATTTGTTCCCTGCGAATGAATTTGGCTGCCTAATGGAGACAGATACACGATTTAGGAAACTACATAGGCGATTCAACCTGATCAGATGTTTCTGATAACTGATGAAAAGAGCCCATCATCATGACAATCATGACTTTTATTTGAGGTTTTATAATTTTCACAGTCTTTTATAATTTTTCGCAAGCATCTATAACATGAAAACAAGATATAACAATGTGCTTCGATTAGCATTATCTATATTATCGATATCCTTACTTAATATTATAAATGGAATGTTTGTTACGCTTTTACGCGATAACTACTCAACCGATCATCATGTACACATATTCTTGGAGGTATTAGAAGTATCGCAAAGTACTTTATTGTCATGATTTCCAAATGTTTTAGATTTTAGTGTCATTAAATGAGAATAAATAATTGAAGTATGTGATTTGATTTAGGTTTACTTTTGACTATTTTAATGAAAAGTATCTCAATTGACTGTTTTCTTAAGACACCGGATTTGAATAAGGCAAAACGGAAATCATGACGTTCGAATCGGTCCTTTATAAGTTAGTTAGTCGTTGGTCATTGTTGATTAGTTCGTGTTTAGTGTTGGTACCGAAAAGTGGTCTCCAAGGTTCTGGTTTTACAAAGGTGTGTAAAATGTTATAGATAATAAGTATAGATATTGAAGAGTTGTGTCCCTTATCAATAAGGTGTTTACCATCCTGTAAATAAATAAGAATAGATACTGAAGAAGTGTGTTTTTTAACATTATATATATAGGATCGGGCGGATTTTGACTTGATCCGTCCGACATCGTGTGGGCAATTTTCAGGTATCGTGCAATAAAAACACCTTTAGATTTGACTCGATTTATTCGAACACTGAATTTAACTTATATCGTAATATTAAATTAAGATAATCACCACTAAGAGGAACGCAGGACACTTCCGTGACAACGTCTCTTTTCTTCTTTTTTACGTTGAAAACTCTGTCGAAGCAAGCCAAAACTGTTTACGCTTGCTAACCGCTAGCTGGCGCGCTTGCGTTTCACTTATTGTATGTACTCATTTCCAACTGCGACATATATTTAAAAAAAAATACGAATATAATACAATAAAAATAAATTTTGTTTTTTAAATTACATTTATCATATTTTATTCATTTCTATTTTAACGATCTCTGATACTTATTAAATGACTTCAAGTCGCGAGAAATGCATTATATAGATTATCGATCGGCGTAAAACTTGAAATTCTCATCTTGTTTCATTATTATTTATTTTAGCGGCAATAAAAGCACACACTCTGAAATTGCCAACTCTCTACTTATCACTGCTCTTATGATAAAGCATTAAGGACACCGGATGCTTAGTAATACGGCACCCTTGGGATATTGAACCCTAAAAACGAGATCTGTTACTTTACCCGACACGCAAGAGTCCACAGTTTTAAAGGGTACCGTCGACAAAAAAAAATGTAGCCACTATTGCGTGAGGCAACCTTTAGCTGTGAATAATACATTCACAGCAGAAGGTCTCGTCACGGAATGTTCGCGTGCCGCAGCAGTGTTTGCACTTCACTTTGTGTTTGTTATGGGGGGTTTTGGCGCTATTAACGTCGCTGAGTTATACAAAGCTAGACTTAATTGCCGCTTGAGCGTGTTTCCATAAGTGCATAGCGTAGCAGAAATATTTAATCACTCTTATCTTACTCACCGTACATTTTTTATAACAATTTCATCATAATCATCATCATGATCAACCCATTGCCGGCTCACTACAGAGCACGGGTGTCCTCTCAGTATGACAAGGGTTTGGCCATAGTCCACCACGCTGCCATGTGCGGATTGGCAGACTTCACACGCCTTCGAGAACATTATGGAGATCTCTCAGGCATGCAGGTTTCCTCACGATGTTTACGTTCACCGTTGATGCAAGTGATATTTTAATTGCTTAAAAACGTACATAACTTTGAAAGTTAAAGGAGCGTGCCCGGGCTCGATGATGATTAAGAGGTGGACGTCCTAATCACTAGGCTATCACAGTTTCATAAAAATTTAGCAACGATTAAAATGAAAATGAGCTTATACAACAAACTAACAAAAATAATAAGAACAACTTTTTAAACTCAAGCTGATTCTCGTAAAGTAATTAAATCACAAAATGTAATTCATATCTTTTGCCAGCGACGTTTTTATTCACTTGCGTGGCTGGAATTACAAAAACTGCAATGCTATGTACTTAATGACATCGCAGTCTCGTAATTTTCGCCATTGTGACAGCATCAATGCTGTTATTGCTGGAGAAAAATTGTTTACCTTTTTCAATTTGAATACTCTCACTACTTTTAACTAATGAAGGTGTGGATAAAAAACAAATGGAATCGGTGTAACAGCATTCTAATAACAGGTCTAACTTCCTAAACTCGTGTCGATTCGTGTATAGCTGAATTAGTAATATTTTTTTCGCAATGATGTGGCGTCACGCCATATCGCGTCATTTTCAAAAGAGTGCTGATGTGAATTATGAACTGGTATGGATGTTTTGGGAGCATCGACGCAACCTTCATCTAACGAAAATTATTCAGTTAGTCTCAAGCGGATATCTCAGCGGATATTCGATGATATGGATGCGGATATTTATCATAATGATATCTCAGCTCAATACGGATGTGACAGGAGTACTACGAAATACCTACAATAACACTTTGCTTTTTGATGTTTTAAACAATCCTTATCTTACTTTTTTGCTATAAACTTTGATACATATAGGTATTTGTATCCTGGAGATAAAAAGAGGATACTTTTTTTATCCTCTACAAGTAAGCCCTTGGCGGCAATTTCACCTGGTGGTAAGTGATTATTCTGTCTAAGCTAGCGGGCAAGCCTGTTAGGGGTATGGTAAACTCACACTCCTAATCTACGCGATATCGTAACGGAACGCTAAATCGATTGGCGAAACGTCTTTGTCGGTAGGGTGGCAACTAGCCACGGCCGAAGCCTCCCACCAGACCAGACTCAAACCAGTAATCGAACCCAGGACCTCCAACTTTATAATGAGTCATCGCGCGCGCTGTGCCACGGAAGTCGTCAAAAAACTAATACCTAAAAGCATTAGGTAATCCGGAAATGTGATTAATAAATATTTCCTATATAACCTATGTAAAGTTGCACAGCCAAATCCTGGCGACATTCTCCACATAGCCTGGAGAAAGAAAAAGAGTAAGTACTTTTTATCCCAGGACACCTATGGTGCCTGCGGTATTTTACTATAGAAGTAAAACGCGGGTAAAGTCGCGGACAATAGCTAGTAGACTATATGTCCAGCGATTGAGATAATCGTGATAATAAAAATAATACGATATGATTTTCAGCTCAGTATTAACGCAATTAGGAGGCTGTTACCGGATATACATACCTTTTCCCAGTTTATGCCCTGGAGCGATAGCAATTTGGCGAATCAAGACGCATAAAATTAATTTACGTTCGCGAAATATTTAAATATCAACAGACCATTCACTCCCAGGTTTCTTCCCTTGGGAAATTCGCGTACTGGTAAGAAATGAGATTGACTTCCTATTTGAATAAATTTAAAACTTAACAATAATATTTTACTGAGCCATAGATATCAAGGTCAAATATGAAAACATTAAAAATTTAGAATGATAAGAATCCTGGCCTGTGTTATGTTAAATTTTCTATTGGTCTAATGATCATTGTGTTGACAACGGATATCGATGTCTTTGGTTTGATTTCCAGATCAGGGAAGTTATATTCGTTATTAAGTTTTTCAGGCCAGATGTTTAAGCACAAAATGGGTTTTAGAATTGGTGCAGTTTACCCCGTGCCTCTGAGAACGCGATGACTCATTAATTCATGGTTCGTGAATCATCAAAGCCTTTTTCGAACAGTGTAGTGAATCTATGCTCTCCCCCTCTCCGATGTGAAATCATGGAATGACTATCATCTTGATACAGAAAATTTCAATTAAAGTTTAAATTAAAGAAAATTAAAGTTTAGATTTATTTGGTGTTTCGAAAATGGCGTAGATGACAAAATTCAAAAATTCAAAAATAATCTTTATTCAAATAGTTCTTAAAAAGGCACTTTTGACGCGTCAATAATTTACATAGTAGTTATTTCATAGTGATAACTATATTCGTAAACTTAAAACTAAAGCTATGAGGGTTCCAAACGCACCCCGGTCTAAGAAGAAGACGCTTTGACTACGTCAGAAAAAAACTATGTCAATCCGAAATTCGAAGTCCGAAGAAATGGAATCCTACGGAATCAATACGTGCATTCCATCCGGAACTTACCTAGCAGTAAGCCATTTCAAGCGAACTGCGAGTATATTAAATATTTGGCCTAAGAAACTATTTAAACAGCAACAAAAACAATAATCGTGTCGAGCTCCCTCCCTAGAGAACTAACTCCAACCCTCCCTAGAGCACATTACAGCTACTCATGATGCTAGTTAATTAATGTAGGCGCACATGACAAGCCGCTTCTCTTTGACAAATGACTTTATACTATGTGTATCTATTCGTAAATAAAAATCAGCTTCCACATACATTCAAACAGTCCATAGATGTTTTCTTATAAATTTTCAAGTAGCGCTGAATAAAAAAACTAATTACTGTGAGGAAGAACTATTCAATCGCAACTTCTTCAGTAGAAAGGAAGAAAACTTGGTTATGAGTGTTTAAAGCTATATCCCGCGTTCAAATTCAAAAGCTAGCAGCATACTATGTATACCTTAGAATCTAGATGAACAAAAGCTATAAGTAAGGTAAGGTAAGGTATAAGCTATGATAGGTGTTTCGATCCCGGGCACGAACTCCTAACTTTTCGGAGTTATGTGCGTTTTTAAGCAATTAAAATATCTTTAACTTTCGTCAACGGTGAAGGAAAACGTCGTGAGGAAACCTGCATGCCCGAGAGTTTTCCATAATGTTCTCAAAGGCGTGTGAAGTCTGCCAATCCGCACATGGCCAGCGTGGTGGACTATGGCCAAACCCTTCTCATATTGAAAGGAGACCCGTGCTCTTTAGTGAGCCGGCAATGGATTTATCATGTAGGTATAACATTCTTTAAAAACTTAACAGACACTGTTACATTTAAATAAGCACATTGTAAAGATAAAAACAAAAAAGACACACCCAAACTTTCGAGAGCGTGTGCCAAAATGTTATATTTATCTCAGCTCAAGTAAAACGTTGGAACAACTTTTAAATACAACACTTTCCCTTTACAGTTTTTGTTCACTATATTTTACAGTTGTTTGTATTTAATATTTCAAATGATATATTTTTAAACGTGCATAACACGCCATTGTTTGAACACTTCTTGTAGTGAATTAAATGAATGGAGATAGGTAAATACAGGTTGGTTTATGATATATAATATGCAATTCGTTTTAAACACGTAACTTATGTTTTGCTTTTAAATTGTTTTAAAAGGCAATGCGCTGGCGCAGTGCGTGCGCTGTCACGTTATAAAGTTGGGAGGTCCTGGGTTCGATTCCCGGGTCGAGTCTGGTCTGGTGGGAGGCTTCGGCCGTGGCTAGTTACCACCCTACCGACAAAGACGTGTACTTTGCGACATGTCTGTCGGTTTAGCGTCGATTTAGCGTTCTGGCACGATGTCGCGTAGAATCCAACTAGGAGCGTGGGTTTACCATACTCTTAACAGGTTAGCTACCATCCTAGACAGCATCATCACGTACCATCAGGTGATATAGCCGTCAAGGGCTAACTTGTAGTATATATATATATATATATATATATATATATATATATATATATATATATATATATATATATATATATATAAAACTACTGGCATGACTAAGTTTGTTGTGGGCTTCTTCTTAGACCCTCCATGTTTGAAACCCTCGTAGCTTTTGTTTAGAGTTTACGAATGTAGTTATCACTCTTCAGATATAAATTATTGACGCATGAAAAGGGTTATTTAAATTAAGTTTTTGATTGATTACTTAAAATCATTCCTTATAGGATGCATACTTTAGCTACCTGTGGGCCAAATTAGAAGTTTTTTTTGTCGTGGTGGAAAAGCTTTTTGGCTACCCTCCGTCCTTTGTGCAGAACGGAGATTATGTGAGACTCCGGCCCCCCCCCTAGTCGATGGGATATACACGAACTAAAACCCACCACAGCTTGTATCTCTCACTGGCTTTTCTGAACGCAATCCTCGAATTTGACTCGTGCAATCCTTTCAGTGGTATAATATTGTAATTAAACTAAGTGCAAAATTAATTTAGAAAATATATATTAATATGGTTATTATTAATAGTATTTATATGTATTCAGTGTGTATATTATTATTAGTATGTATATATTGCACCACCTTCCTCTTTCCGTATCTTTTACGTCTTTTGTTGCCTGGAAGCCATCGCTATGTAGCGATAAAGCCGCCAAATTTTATATCTACTGGTTTTGTGTAATTCTCTGTAATTTTTTTGTTTTTTTTCCTATCTTGTGGTGTGCAATAAAAGTAAGCATTCATTCATTCATTCAACAAACTTTTACACTGACGAAGCCGCAAACGTCCGTCATGCTGCCTTCATAAAAAAAGTTAAAAAACGCGGTACCCTCAAGTTGCCAACTCTGAAATTTAATATTCGCAGGTGCAATAGACTACAGCTGCCATTTTTCTTCCGTCCCATTGTTTCGTTAAAATTAATGATTGTCTTAACGCCTCTGCTTTTTCAGTTACAATTAAGGAAATTTAATTCAAAGTGAAACAATAGCTAAACGAAACTCATAATCAAACTCTCAAGGTTTAAGGAATAATAGCAGAGCAACAAAACTCGACCATAAACCATTCCAAATTTAAAGGATAAGGAAACCTTTAGATTTCAATATAATATGAAATAAATTTGAGAGCTCCGTTCGAGAATTATTACTAATGATAAGCGATTGACTTTACGACCCTTTCTGGGTCCTGGCCACTCCCTCTCTTTCTCTGCGTAATAGCATTTCAGAATTTACTGCTGCGGCCCATCTGTTAATAAATTGACTATTTTTAAGCTAGTGCATAGCTTATATCGCGGGCCTTGAGCGTGGAGACCGAATCCAGAAATTCCGTAACGAAAATAATCCTAACACCAAGAATGCTTACTTACTAGATCTATATAGATATTTCGCCACTGATATTACACCGTGCCGTGGAACAGTGATTTTCACGCTTCCTTCTTGTGCAGAAGGTCCCAGGTTCGAGCCTGGGGTACGTCTAGTTTTTATTTAATTTCTTTATATTTTTTATCACGTTTTTTTTTTAAATCTTTTAAAGCTATTGCATAGCTTCTATCGCGGGCCTTAAGCGTGGTGACCGAATCCAGAAATTCCGTAACGAAAATAATCTTACACCCCTCCACTAGATGTATATAGATATTTCGCCGTTACAGTTGCCGTGGAAAATCACGTATGCTTTTTGTGCAGGAGGTCCCAAGTTCAAGCATGAGGTACGTCGTGTTTTTTTTTTATTTCTTTTTTTTTATTACGTTTTTTTTATTTATATTATTATGACAAGCATTTTTATTCAGTTTCACCTGTCCCGTTGTCTGTCTGTAATCAAATCTTGCAAGTTAAATTTTACTCAGTTTTTTTAAATTAATTTTATCAAAAATAACCTCAATATTATCACTTTTTTATTAACATTGTTGTTTTTGAAATATTAATAATAAGGTTGACAAAAAATGCTATGCAATAGCTTTACCGCGGCAGTCCCTTAGTGCCACACGTCTTTTTTTTATTAATAACAATTTTACGAATTGTGTAAATAGCAGTTATGGAGCCCCGATGTTAAGTGATCATGTCACACACAAAATTTAGCATCCGCTATGTTTTGCTGGCTGTAAAACATATCACCTCCAAGTAATATATGACGACCTCCGTGGCGCAGTGCGTGCGCTGCCGCATTATAAAAGTTGGAGGTCCTGAGTTCGATTCCCGGCTCGAGTCTGGTCTGGTGGGAGGCTTCGGCCGTGGCTAGTTACCACCCTACCGACAAAGACGTGTCGCAAAGCGATTTAGTTTTCCGGCACGATGTCGCGTAGAAACCAAGTAGGAGTGTGGGTATACCATACCATCAGGTGAGATTGCTGTCAAGGGCTAACTTGTAGTGAATAAAAAAAAAAATAATAATATATGACGACCTCCGTGGCGCAGTGTGTGCGCTGTCGCATTATAAACTAATACGTGCTGGGTTCGATTCCCGGCTCGAGTCTGATCTGGTGGGAGGCTTCAGCTGTGGCTCGTTACCACCCTAGCAACAAAGACGTGTCACCAAGCGATTTAGTGTTCAGGGACGATATCGCGTAAAAACCAATTAGTGTTTGGGTGTGAGTGGCAATAGAGTGTGGGTTTACCATACCCCTAACAGGTTAGCTCGCTATCACCCTAGACTGCATCATCACTTACCATCAGATGAGATAGCTGTCAAGGGCTAACTTGTAGTGTATAAAAAAGAAATAGCATGGTACTAACAGTTAGGTGTAGACTCTGTCTTAATAGCCGACTTCGTCTTAAGTGAGAGGCAAACGTTCTGCGTGCGACTAATCACATTAAGCTGCCGTTTGAGCAAGAGGCTTGTGATTGGTCGACCGCAGGATATAAACTTGAACGTCGCTAAGGACGAGGTTGTATGCTTTACTTACAACATCCGATTTTTTTTATCCATTACAAGTTACCCCTTGACGGCAACCTCACCTGATGGTAAGTGATGATGCAGTCTAAGATGGTAGCAGGCTGACCTGTAAGGGGTATAGTAAACCTATACTCCTCATTGGTTTCTACGCGACATCGTGCCGGAATGCTAAATCGCTTTGCGATACGTCTTTGTCGGTAGGGTGGCAACTAGCCACGACTGAAGCCTCCCACCAGACCAGACTTGAGTCGAGAATCGAACCTCGGAAAGCACCTCCAACTCTAAAATGTGACAGAGCGCGCGCTGCGCCACGGAGGTCTTCATCCGATTTCTGGTATAGTCCTGACTTCATTATTATACTGTTACTGCACATGAATAAAAAGTTTTAGTCAAAAGTCAGAAAGATTTATATTTAATATGCTTTACTTCATCATTCATTCATCTTATCATTGTTATAGTTCTTATTTACTAGATGACTGATTGCGAAGCAGTGACGTCACATCTATGTCAGCTGTGCAAATATGGCGCTTGAAACACGTTACTTCAAGTCAAATATTTGTGCCTGTACAAAATACACAAATACTACGCATTGGACATCTGAACCCCTTTCAGTTTTAAAATAAACAAACGTTTCATCAGCGTTAGTGTTAATCTGTCACTTATACAGGCCTAGTTGGAAAAGGGATAGTAGGACTCCACCCTTAAAAAGTATTTTAAGAAATAATTATAGTTTGTTACGGGGCAAAGCTACAAATATAGAAATTATATTTATATAAGATTCAACAGTAAAGAGCTTTGCAATCAATATACAAACCTTTTTCACGTGAATCACTACGCAAAATTATTACGTAATAAAATATAATACTTTAGTATTTGTTATACAAAATATTAGTCTTTACAAACATGTTATAGTGACAACCCTATAGATACCAGCTAGTGCCTACGTATTTAGACTGCGCTTGCGCCTTATCAGAGCTTTACCAGATGCAAAGTGTAACGTTACAGTGAACATTACTGTGAGTATCTTAGATTTAGGTTTCCAACAACCAAACTTCCAACTTCGGAAAGCTCGTTCGTGTTAGTGGCAAGAACTTTGAATGTAAAATTAGTAATTAGTTTAATTATAAGAAAATTTGGATTTTCCTTTACCTCCACCGTATCCCGTATTTAACAAACAGTTGCTATAAACTAATATGAGTCCGGCATTAGTTCCACTGTGGCATGGTGGTATCCATGGAAATTTCTACAATTGGCAAGTCATACTTTTCCTACATACTCGGACATAAAATGTTTTTTTATTTTTATTAACGAAGATAAGAAAATCCGTCTAATTTTTCGCTATATTCTGTGTGTTAATCAAATCCTCACCTCACGTTTCTGTTAGCTCTTATTTTCTACGCGACTATTTTCCAGCGTATATTGTGTTAAAGGAAAAACACGTGAAACGAGAACTTGTGTTGTAAATATTTCATGTGAATTCTAAACTAAAATGTATTAATATTTTAATTTCATGTGATATTCGAGGAAACAATATTTAAATTGACGCAGTTGAAAATCAAATCTCCTTGATCTGAATGACGTTCAAGAATGCTGATGTTGTGGGATGAATGTTCGAAAATATTTTTTTTACGGATACCTACTCTATAATATATATCTATATTCCATTACAGACCGATCCATCCAATGTTTAGAGCTGTGCGTTGAAAGACATCATCTTCTTCTATTGATAACGAGTATTTACAGCAGTTATTTAAACATTCGACAGTTGCCAGTTTAACACAAAAACCGGTCACTTTTCAAGCTATATTTCGTGTGGGACTGCATAATTAGTAGGTTTATTAATAACTAGCTGACCCGGCAAACGTTTTTTTGCCATATAAATTATTTCTAGGGAATTTCTACTGTAGAAAAAAATAACTAACTTATTGTGTGTAAGAATGTGGTATATAAGGCATGGAGCGCTGTGGGAATATACGATGAGGGAATATAAAAATAACATAAATATTGTTTAGGTTTCATAAATGTTAGCTTTACAATAAGCTCAGGGAAATTTTAGTCGAATTAGAGTGAAAAACATTCACAATAAAGACGATAATTGTTCAGTTATCGAGCAGGATGACATATAATTAAATTACTAAAATAACTATTAAAAATAGGGGTTAGCGATAGAAGGGTGATAATTTAGGGGTGTATGTATTTTTTAATGCCACATATACCACAAAAATAAAAAAATAGATAGTAGCCGATTCTCAGACATAAATGATAAAAAAAATCATAAGAATCGGTCGAGCCGTTTAGGAGGTGTATGGGAACGAACGAGAATTTTATATTATACCATAAAAGATTTGAACTATTAACAATGTCCAATGTCTTCTAAGCTTCACTTACAAATATATTATTACAATATTAACTCCTATAGTAAATTAGAAAGTTTAGTGGTTATATTATGTTCTTATTCACTAAATATGGCATCGTCAAAGCTATTTATCTTTAGAAGGCTATCTGCAAGTCGTAGTGTGAAGTTAAAGTTTTGAGTAAGTGACAAAAATGCACGAAAAAGTGCTTTCGAAAAGTAGAGAAGTGCTTATAAATGGTTTTACCGTTTCCCTTCAACGCGAAATTTTAGCGTGTTTGAATTATGCTCTTGAAAGTTAATCTACAGGGCTAAGTGTTTTGTTTCTTGTTATGCATTTAAATTTTCATTACAGGTAGTTTATCATACTATTTTATCATATTTTTTTTTACCACTAAATTAATCATGATCAATCGTAAACTTTATTCAAATAACCTTGTAAAAAGAAGCAAACTTTGATGAGTTATTGATGCAAAATTACATAGTAAAGCATAAGTACATAAGTACATAGTAAGCAATTAAAATATAACTTGCTTCAACGGTGAAGGAAAACATCGCGAGGAAACCTGCATGCCTGAGAGTTCCCCATAATGTTCTCAAAGGCGCGCGAAGTCTGCCAATCCGTACATGGCCGGCGTGGTGGATTATATATATAAACTACTATATTGATAGGAGACCTGTGCTCTGTAGTGAGTCGGCAATGGGTTGATAATGATGGTGATGAATTACATAGTACTTAGTGATTTGATTTTGATAACTACATTCGTAAACTTTAAACTAAAGAAACGAGGGTTCCAAACGACTGGTCGTAGATTTAATCATTTATGGAACTGTTCCTAAATAGTCAATTTTAACCTGTATTGGTGTACAAATAACGAGTATAAACAAAATAAATAAATTGCTAGCAATTGCCTATCGAAACTCGTCCTTGACATTTTTTCATACACTACAAGTTAGCAGAGATTGCCCTATCTCTGCTGATGGTAAGTGATGAGTCTAAGATGGTAGCGGGCTAACTTGTTAGGGGTATAGCAAACCCATACTCCTCATATAAAATAAGAAATGGGTTTTCATTTTTTTAACATATTTTTAAACTTTATTATTAATAATAATATCGGCGCGAAGGAGTTATTAACTTCATTCAGCGGCGCCAAGAACCTCAAGAATTCCATAATTACTTACATTTGAATTTTTGATGATTTTGCTAACGCAATTTAGACAGTAGCAATCAATTTTGTACAAGCTTGCTTTGCTATAAATACGGGCGGTCGATGCTTTTGTGGCATTCTCGCTCGAGACGTCGGACTGTTCGGACCTCTTAATTATTGTCAGAATAAAAGTGTAATCCCACAAGTTGTGGTTTCAATTACTATGAGCGAAAGTAAACAAGATCGTGAGGTCACTCTTACTAAAAACAACTCGGACGCCCTTCACTCGTCATACCGATATTTAATGCAAAAAACTTCAAAAAATATTTTTTTATAAAACCTAATTGTATGTATAGTACCTAATGTATATAATCGAAGAAAAAGATGATGCTCTAATCAACAACTGTCATTTATGTCTTAAGCATTTTAGTGGTCGCGGGTGTCCTGGCGAGCTGCCAAATTAGCCGCCTGTGGCACCTCGTTACAAATTGCCGGGGAAAGCCAAGTTTTTCATCACTCTGCGATGTGGAGAACTTCCTAACGATATTATACTTGCACTGTAAGTGAAAAAACTGTGATAGCCTAGTGGTTAGGGCGTCAGCGTCCTAATCAAAGGTCGGGAGTTGGACCCGGGCACGCACCTATAACTTTTTGGAGTTATGTGCGTTTTAAGCGATTCAAATATCACTTGCTTCAACGGTGAAGGCAATCATCTTGAGGAAACCTGCACGCTGAGAGTTCTCCATAATGTTCTCAAGGCGTGTGAAGTCTGCCAATTCGCACATGGCCAGCGTGGTGGACTATGACCAAACCCTTCTCATATTGAGGGGGACCCGTGCTCTGTAGTGAGCCGATAATGGGTTGATCATGATGAAGGCGAACTTACTTAAATGATGGCTAAGATTATCACTAAAATATGTCTGTGTTTTAATTTCAATAATAAATGAATTAAAAATGTGTAACGGTACGACGTGTTGACACCAAATAAACATATTTTTAATATTATAGTGGCTTATGAAGGTGATTTTACTTTTATCAAACTTTTAAAGAAAGTTATAAACTGAATGCAAACAAAATATTTCTTGGTAAATGTTTCTCCAAAGTGGTCAATCAGTGCATGTAATTTCCACTAGCATATACAACTATCTATCTAGTAGATCCTCGCTGGCGCATGGCCAAATGGCCTGCACTGGCACCTAGTTACACGTCGCCGGATGTTGCAGACTTGCATGCCGGCCGTTAGCAAGTGTGTGTGGGGGGGGGGGGGGGGGGGGTTGTATGACTGCAAAAATTGTATGATATTTTTTTACGTTCATATTGTTTTTTTTCCCGACTGTCTATTAGCTGTACAAACCCTCGAAGAAACTAAGGGAACGACTGCCTAAGGGCGCCTCCTTTGAGGCCGAACTTCGGCTTAGGCGACGTTTGGGATAACGGGGGGGTCGGACGATGAGTGGTCCGTACGACTCCGAGGTCGTGGATGGAGCCCACGTCCGGATGATGTAAGATAGCGGGGACCTTTCATATTGTGCCTTTACCGCGCGGCTTTGATATTTGCTGGGACCACGCGTTAAGAAAAACCAATAGTCATGAATATATTATAGTGTACGTAATAAAACCCCATTACTTTATTTTTTGTGACTTATGATGTTGGTTTTATATAAATAACTTTTTTATTTTATTTTATCCATTACACTCCCAATTGGTTTCAACGCTATTTCATAGCGGACTGCTAAATCGCTTGGTAACACATCTTTGTCGGTAGTGTATTAAGTAGCCACGGCCGAAGTCTCCACCAGACTAGATCTCCGGAATCGAACACAGGACCTCCAATTTATATTTATAGTGCATACGCTGCGCCACAGAGGTCGTCAAAATCAGGTCCAATCCAGTAAGTCCACTCGCCAATCTGATTACCAGTCCCATCATTGACAGGTAATCAGATTTCGATTACAGGACCTCTAACATTATAATGTATACGCTGCGCCACGGAGGTTGTCAATATATATTTCTTACAGTCTTTTACGTAAAGCAAAGCAAACAACTCGTGGTAAAGGTTTCTCTTAAGTGGTCAATCAGTGCATGTAATTTCCACTTGCATATTCAGTTATCTGGTATATCCTAGCTGGCGCTCGGCCAAATGGCCTGCACTGGCACCTACTCGTAGTTACACGCCGCCGGATGTTGCCGACTTGCATGCCGGCCGTTAGCTCTGCGGTCTTCATGAACATTAAAGAATATGCATGCAAACATAGGAAAATATTATTTTACGGTAGTTTATCGTGTGCTTTTATATACTATGCGTACGCGTTAAGAATATTCTAAAATACATATTTTACTAGTAACTCTGTAAGCCTAATTTTTTTTTGCATACATATAGTTGAGCTCCTAATCAGAGGTTGGGAGCTCTCCATAAAGTTCTCAAAGACGTGTGAAGTCTGCCAATCCGCATATGGCCAGCGTGGTGGACTATGGCCAAACCCTTCTCATATTGAGAGGAGACTTGTGCTCGGAGCCGGCAATAGGTTGATCATGATGATGATGATGATGAGTTGGACCAGCGGGATTTGAACCTGCATCTCTCCGGTTATAGCAGCTTGAGTGTCTGCCAAATAATCAACGGTCTTTAGGTCGGCCCTACCACATATGCCAAAATTATTATATGCCAAAAAACTCCGTTCTTTAAGCATATAATAATTTTAGAAAATACTTTTTAAGGTTGTTACATGAACAGAATAAATCATACGAAGTATATTTAGTATAAAAGCAAGTTAACATGAGTTTTATAATATAGTTTTATATATTTACCTTTAGCTATATGAAATCACAGATAAACACTTTAATTTACTTGTACCTATAAACCTAAGTATAAATAGATTTTCCAATTTTATTACCTAACCTAAAATTCAATTCAGGACGTCACGAGATAAGAAACCCTTGACAAGTTTGTTTTAAAAGTTTCCTACAGTAAAGAACCGTGGGGGACGGCAAATTGACTTACTGAAAAGTCCGGAGGACGTTATCGGATTCCCGATAAACTGCAACTTACCTGAAATAAAGAAACGATAAGTTTTATTAATTAAATTCACCTAGTCGTACATCTAAACATAAATTGGTATTAATAATAAGCATAGGCAAAAAAAGAAATATGGAGATCCATAGAAGAACCAGAGTTACCGACATAGCTCGGTCCCAAGTTGCTAGAATGATGACGCCGCATCGGTAAACGAAGCGTTGGTTGACCCCGAACTACGTAGGCTCATCATTGATTAGTCATCATCATGGTGATGATCATATCACCGGATTGACGTCCACAGCTGGCCATAGGTTTTTTTTTTTAATTTATTTACAGTTTAAAATAGTTATATATAGAGTAATCGTCGAAGACATTGATAAAAAAACCATAGAGGTTTGGCTTCAATGTCGTCCGCACTCAGCGCCTTACATACTAATTAATTATAACTTAGACAATAAAAACAAAGGTGAATATATTAGTATTTAGCCAAAGAACTACTTCCGAAACAACCAAATACATTGCAAAACACGCCAATAGGTACGTAAATAGGTTTCCTCACTCGCTATCACAGTTAAAGGTTGCCAGGTTGTTGGTCTTTTTTAGAGAGTTCCAAAGTACACGGTCTTTGGCCGCTTGTTTACAGCGGCTCCCTTCGACACGTCTGATGCACCTACCTAGTTCAGGCTCGAACAACACTTCGTTTACCGACGCGGTGTCGCCATTCCAGCAACTTGGGACCGAGCTACGTACCTCGTCCATTGCCAGCTTCGCAACTCGCTGAGCTATGTCGGTAACTCTAGTTCTTCTATGGACCTCCTCATTTCTAATTTGAGCACGCAGAGGTATTCCTAGCATAGCTCTTTACATCGCATCTGAGTGACTCTGAGTCTTTTTATGTGGCCCATAGTAAGCGTCTACGTTTCTGAGCCGTTTTTTGTTCTTTCTATTGTTTAAGATTAAGTAGATGAAGCCATGAAATATCGAGGAATGTCAGAGTGAGAAACGTATATATGGATTATCTAAGAAAATTGAGACAAAGCGACGTATCGTCTGTGTCCCGGTTTTTCATTGTTCAAACAAAGTCGTGGCACTATTATTAAGAACTTGATTTCTATCAGTATTTCTGTTTAGTTATTTAAACAGTTTCTGGATTCTGTATTTCTTTTTGTTTTTAGTCACATTTTGTGAACATATTGCATAATAAAAGAAAAAGTTGTATATTGCCATTTCACTCGCCACACGGTGGATTTATCTATTTGTATTTAATCTAAGTTCAGTTACTGTACTGTCAAAAAAATTCCGGCAAACGACTAACCGCGTGGAAACAGATGAGGAGGATGAGTTCAGCCGATATCGCATCGGGTGTCTGGTTCTGCAGAGGTTCATGGACGACTGCAATCAATTGACGACCTCCGTGGCGCAGCGCGTGCGCTGTTGTATTTCAATGTTGGAGGACCTGGGTTCGATTCCCGGCTCGAGTCTGGTCTGATGGGAGGCTTCGGCCGTGGCTTGTTACCACCCTACCGATAGAAGAGTCGCCAAGCGATTTAGCGTTCCGGCACGATGTCGTGTAGAAACCAACTAGGAGGATGGGCTTACCATACATGGGCTTTCCCTGTTAGGGAACAGGTAAGCCCGTTACCATCTTAGACCGCATCATCACTTACCATCAGGTGAGATGTCGTCAAGGGCTAACTTGGGGTGTATAAAATAAAAAAAAACATCAGAAGCAAGATCACACCCGTCTGCTCGTAAGCCCACCATGTGCATATAAATATATATAAAAATAAAAAAACATCTGCAACTTTTTAATATAAAACTTTATAATTCTCTATTCTACGTTACTGTTTCACGAATACGAGGGTATTCGAGAGTGGCAATTTTTTTGCAATCCTTTAAACATCTGAAATGAGCAGCGTATTTTCATTTGAAAAGCAGGATTTAGTATGGAAATACATTGAAAATAATATTACCCGCGGTTTCATCCGGATGAATATGACGTCAAAATATGATTAATTCATTTTCCCTCGCTCTTTTCCCCGCTTTTCCTCATTATCTAGATGGAGAGTACTGGTACTAAGTGCACGGCAGTATGCCAGCTAAGTTTTTGGTTTAGCTGCCATTTTAGGGTTCCGCATTTTAACACACGCATTCGACGACCTCCGTGGCGCAGTGCGTGCGCTGTCGTATCATAAAGTTGTAGGTCCTGGGTTCGATTCCCGGCTCGAGTCTGCTCTGGTGGGAAGCTTCGGCCGTCGCTAGTTACCACCCTACCGACAAAGACGTGTCGCTAAGCGATTTAGCGTTCCGGCACTACATCGTGTAAAAACCAATTATGAGTGTGGGCTTACCATACCCCTAACAGGTTAGCCCGCTATCATCCTAGACTGTAACATCACTTACCACCAAGTGAGACAGCTGTCAAGGGCCCACATTTTTTTTTTCTTTTTTTATGGCTTTACATAGATTAGCCAATGTCAAGTTTATAGCAATGGAGAATTTTAGTTAGGGAAAAATGACGGGAAAGTTCGCACGACGGACGCGGCTCCCTCAAACCTTTCCTAAATTAATACAACCAACACCAATCCTTTTAAAAATTAGCCAACAAACATTAATTCAAAAAAAGCGTGAAAAAACCGCGCCCACCAAACAGGAAGTCTCAAGGGCCAACTCGTAGAGTATAAAAAAAACGCAGCAAAGTCAACGTATCTAAGATTAGAAAAATCTAGATAGATTTTTCCAAACCATTACTTTAGTTCAATGTAGGCCTTGACTGCAATCTCACCTGGTGCCAAAGTCAAGTGACCATTGTGTCTCAATGGTCGATCAATGACACTTACGAAACAAAAATGGCTATGAAAAAATATTTATTAAACAATAAATACAGTGCATACAACTGCCATGGGTACACTATATCGTAAACTACTGTGAACTAGCCCCATTTATATTTACTTATTAATGTTGTTATATATATTTTTAAGCTGTGATAGCCTAGTGGTTAGGACGTCAGCCTTCTGATCAGAGGTCGGGGATTCTAACCCGGGCACGCACCTCTAACTTTTCGGAGTTATGTGCGTTTTTAAGTAATTAAAATATCACTTGCTTCAACGGTGGAGGAAAACATCGTGAGGAAACCTGCACGCCTGAGAGCTCTCCATAATGTTCTCAAAGGCATGTGAAGTCTGCCAATCCGCACATGGCCAGCGTGGTGGACTATGGCCAAACCCTTCTCATATCGAGAGGAGACCCGTACTCTGTAGTGATCCGAGAATGGGTTGATCATGATGATGATGTTGTTAGGTTAATTTTTATCACTGCAGCCGTTATTGTAACACCATGCTTAGTATCCCTTATTTGTAACCCTGTCTAAAATAAATAAATAAAAAATACAACTTCCATGGGTACACTATAGTTAAAAGGCAATAAAGCAAACTTATATAGTTTTTTAAATTTTCTCTTTCTAGTATTGACCACAGAGCCAATTTTTTTCGGAGAATTAGCACCAAGTGGCAAGTGATGATGATAATAGATGGTGATGGAGGCCAACCTATTATGGGTATTCCTACTTAAATCCTAAATGGTTAAGCTAGTAACTAGTCTTGCCCAAAGTTTTTAGTATCTTTAGGACACATACGTTCATCATAACTTTTTTTTTATACACCACAAGTCAGCCCTTGAGGAAATCTCATCTGATGGTAAGTGATGCGGTCTAAGGTGGTAGCGGGCTAACCTGTTAGGGGTATGGTAAAGTCATACTCCTAATTGGTTTCTACGCGACATCGTGCCGGAACGCTAAATCGCTTGGCGACACGTCTTTGTCTGTAGGGTGGTAACCAGCCACGCCGAAGCCTCCCACCAGACCAGACTCGAGCCGGGAATCGAACCTAGGACCTCCAACTTTTATAATGCTACGGAGGTTGTCAAACACGTTGTCAAAAACTACTAAGCGTTTTTCTAAAAAAATTATTTTGAATTTGAATTTTTTCCATAAATTAATATATGTACTTAAATCTGTGTTTTTATTAATTTATATATGGGTTCAGAGATCAAAGTCATAGTCGATTAACAAAGCGTAACATTTTGAGTTATGTTTGCTAAAAGTAGGCCGCGCCACCCAGTTTCATTCGCTTTTTCTGAAAAAAAAACTTTAGAACAACACTCAGTGTATCACAAAAAGGTACTGCGACACCCTCAGTGAGAGGGCTGTTGAGATAATCTCTTTTGTGGCATCTCACACGAGTGGCCCTAACTTAGTGTGGACTCAGCATTTTGTCTTGTTCAATATTAATTTGAATTTCGATATTGACCTTTGAATAAGCTGAACGAAATTTATGTTCACTTGATAAAATGTACGAATGCGACTTAACTTTATTGAAAATGTTTATGTTGGGAATCAGCGCTATAAATAAAATGTTCCGAAAAGTTACTGTAGTACCTACTGTGTAGTTTGGAAAAAAAAGGAAAATTCTGAGTTTCTTGCCTTCGATATAAACTGTAGGTAGAGGTCTGGTGGTACTCCCTCAAGAGGGCTATTGTTTTCTTATATTTTTTATTATGGTCAAGGCTGGTCAGCATGCGCCTGTCTATAGAATATGCTCAATGCTGAATGATCACAGGAATATCTGCGACATCTCCTGCAGTTCTGTAGCCTCCTTTAAAAAGCAAGTAAGACTGTCTATTACTGCATTAATGGTATAAATTGAATTATTTAGATGTAAGGTTAATTTTAAGGTTGCATGCTGTTGTTTCTAGAAAAACACTATCTCGTGTTTGTTCTTCTGAAATGTTTTTTGTTGTTTTTATATTGATTGCGACTAGTTTAACGATCCAATAAAAATAATTAAATAAATAAAAATAATTATAATTTTTGTCTTGGTGGAAACGCTTTAGAGCCCTTGGGCAGGAGAGAGGTTAAGTGGGAATCTCCTTCCCCATAGGGGTAGGGCTATACCCGAACTAAAAACCACCACTGTATGTAACTCTCGCTAGTTTTGCTGGACGCCCGAGAACCCGTTGTATACTTCACGGACGATTGTTCGCCATAAAGAAAACACCTTGGGGAATTATAAAGGCTAACTAAGATATATCTCAAACTGTAACCAACACACTAGTCAATCCGTGCTGCACTCCATCTGACAAGGTACCACTCGCCAATCTGATTACCTGTCAATGAAGGGACTGGAGTGCGGACTTATTGGTTTTGACTTACTAACTTACGCCCGATGTTACTAATCAATCTAATCCAAAAACGCCAGATTGCAGATTGACTTTAGCATCGCCGGCCTTATCGAAAACGAGAGGTAAGAAAAGGACAGCACTTTAAAATTCGTGTATGTAATTTGCCGATTCGGCCATGAACAGGCAGCGTTTGAGTTTCAAATGCTTCACCCTGAACGCTGTTCTCATGTCATGTATTTTGATAGATTATCTTTTTGTCTGGTGGGAGGCTTCGGCCGTGGCTAGTTACCACCCTACCGACAAAGGCGTGTCGCCAAGCGATTTAGCGTTCAAGCACGATGTCGTGTAGAAACCAATTAGGAGTATGGGTTTACCATACCCTAACGGGTTAGTCTTGTTGGGTTTAAAGGCTAACTTGTGGTGTATAAAAAAAAAGATTATATAAGATATTGTATGACTCCAGCCTATTTTCGGGGGTACTAAGTTCACTTCCCAGCAAACATCTCTAACTAGTACGACTTAACTTTATGAGTATGAGTATGTTCGATTTAACTTTAGCAATTTTAAATGATGTATAATTTGCTTTAACAATAACAATCCGCAAATAGCCAGCGTGGTGGACTATGGCCATATTGAGAGGCAACAAGAGCTCTGTAGTGAGCCGGTAATGGGTTGATCATGATGATGATAATGATGATTAATATATTCTTAGGATTATAGAAGGAGGATCGTCATCATGCTCAACCCATTGCCGGCTCACTACAGAGCTCGTGTCGCCTCTCAATATGAGAAGGCCATAGTCCACCACGCTGGCCATGTGCGGATTGGCAGACTTCACATGCCTTTGAGAACATTATGGAGAACTCTCAGGCGTGCAGGTTTCCTCGCGATGTTTCCTTCACCGTTGAAGCAAGTGATATTTTAATTTCTTTTAAAAACGCACATAACTCCGAAAAGTCAGAGGTGCGTGCCCGGATTCGAATCGCCAACCTCTGATTAGGAGGCTGACGCCCTAACCACTAGGCTATCACGGCTTCAAGAATGTATTAATGACTATCTGTTTGGGTATCTACGTTCATAGTTGTTTGTACTAGGTATAGTAAGGCAGGCGTCATGAATCAAGAAACAAGGTAGAACAGTTTGCAATCCATTAGGGGTTGGGCGGATTACAGTTCTTGTGCGACGCAACTATCACACAGGATTATGTGCTGTCCTAAACGGCATTAAATTTGCCTAAATAGGCATCAAAAGGCGATTTCGGTACCCAAATGAGCATGGGAGTTATTTTATACTTTTATTGTATTGGAAGCTATACTTGAGCCAAAATGGGAAGCGAATGTTTAATAAACCGCGTTTCTAAGCCACCGACGACAGACTTTCATCAATAAATAACCTTGTTCCATCAAGAATCATCATAGATTTTTGTTTTAAATGGAATGGATCTACTACTTACTAGGAGTGTTTATTTTCTATTGAATTCTTGTTAATAATCAATTTAATTTTCGTAAAACGCTATGAAAATTAAAATACAATAAAATAGTAGTGAAATATTAAGTTTTTTTTTTTATTTTATTATTAGTTCGCAAAACTGTCAACAATTGCATAGTCATAGATCATTAGAATACAAAAATATCTTAATTGTACTGATTTCTCGATGCGAACATAGCATGCACAAGATGGGGTAAAAGCCGTTAAAAATAATAAAATAATAATGACTTAAAATTGACCTAGACGATAAATTAACAAAAAAGAAATAATAATACTACAAAAACTAATTGCAGTTTCTTAATTAATTCTTAATACTAGAGATGCTACACTGCAGATATCTATTTTATCACGAAGGGGTACCACATGGAAGCGAGATCATTTTATCTAGCTTGATGAATGAACAATTTGATTTAATTTCGTACAATCAAAGGAAGGTTCAAAATTGAACCCACATCTCTGGCTATCCCGGCCTTTACCAATTAAGCAACAGTCCACATACCACCAAAGCCGAAATTAATGTATGCCAGTTACCAATCTATAGCGATTACTAGCGTCATCTAGTAGGCAACATTGCAGTTTTAATCTACAATTCAAAGGTCCATATTAAAATGAGTTACGTTTGAACCGGAGATGACAATTGCTTTTTATAATACCTACACATGGAGTAAATATGAAATTTATAAATTTAAATTTAAAATACATGAAATTAAACATAATAATATATTTTAATAATATATTTTAGTTATGATATTAAATATTTATTTATTTTTTAAGATTTTTAGTTTTAGGTTAGGTTATAAGTTTTATTTTAAGTTATATATGTATTCCTAACAACTAATTGTCTAATTAATAATTTTATAATATGTATTGAAAAAAAAAGTGACCATTTGATACCTTTTATTTTAAGACTAGAGGTAAAAGTTGACAACGCAATAAAATGAAAATTAAATACATTAAACCGCTGTTTGAGTGCTTTACCAATTATGAATAAATTTCTAACGAATAAATCATAATATATATTAATACCCCTAATATAATTTACTACTAGGCAGGACTTTTCTACCTCGTTAGACAGACGATCAAGTATGTCATGAGTGGCTGATATGAATTGATCGCAAACACCCCAGGTTAGGTTACTTCTCACACCACGGAATAATGAGCACAAGATAAGCCAAAGACCGTATTTTTTTAATACTTTGTATCAAGAAATCAATAATGGGCAATATTTAATACTAGCTGACACCCGCGACTTCGTCTGCGTTGAGTTAGTGTGTTTGTTTGTCTTTCAATCACGAAGCAATAGATTACTAACCCGTATTACTTGAAATAATTACTAAACTAAAACAATTGGTGTGAGAAGTGGTAGGTGCCCGAGACGTGATGGCACAGGCGGTGGCATGCGCGTGAGCTGCGCGCGGTACTGGACAGTACTTGGACATTGCAACATTACTTTATTTTTCTTAAATACGTAGCCTAAGTTACTCCTTATTACATCAGCTACCTGCCAATAAAAGTCCCGTAAAAATCGGTCCAGACATTTCAGAGATTAGCCGGAACAAACAGACAGACAGACCAAAATTGTAAAAAATGTTATTTTGGTGTATATGCATGTAGTAAAATACGATTATTTCAATGTTTCAAACAGACACTCCAATTTTATTTATTTGTATAGATAAATTCATGAAAAAGATACTGACAGTAATCGCCAATAGACAAAAAAGGATGTACAACGACGCAAGATGTTAATTTACTAGCAATAGAAGTGATATTGTGGACTAGACCCATTTATATTTACTTAATAATGTTTTTATTTTTAATCGCTGCGTCTCTTTACTAATTTTGATATTGAATGGAAGGCTACGTATAAAATAATTTAGGAACATCATACAATACGTGGATGCTGTAAAATTATGATTATATACGAGCAAAATTTTACGCACTATAAAAGTATATTATAGTAGGTTATAAAACCAGAATGAGAAACATTAAGCCTGTGTTAAAGGTGTAAAATTGATAGTGTAATTATTTTTTAAGAGGTGGCAGCACTGTTGCGGATGGTGTACCGTCACATTTATCGTCCGGAGTTATGGTACCATTGATCGAGTCATTTCACCACTGTCGCGGATAATTGTTTGAGTTATGTTATAATATTCATATTATAGAATTTTAGAATCGTAGTAGCGTGACTAATAAGTGTCCTTAACACACCTTTAGAATATTTGAGCGATGTCATTTATATTATTTCTACTAGCCGTGCGTGTCGCTTGTATATCCCTTGCATAATCAATTAATAATAAATCGTATACTACACTTGCCCCGTTACACGCACTGCTTACGAAAATACAACGATAACATCTAAAAATGGAATAAGTAATAGTCAAACAAAAATATTTCATAAATCTAAATTAATTAGTTAAGATAAAGGACTCTTCAATTTCGTCTCTAGGATGCAAACAAACTGTGTGCCAAATTTCGTCAAGATCAATTAAAGTGTTGAGCCGAACATAGGAATCAACATGTAAGTATTAGACAAATTTTGCATATATAATAACAGTTTTAATTTTAAATATTAGGTGATTTGTTTTATTTGACTAAAGTAGAGGAAGACCAAAGAAGAGATGGATGGATTGTACATATATGAGAGGATAGTGAAGTGGATAGTGAAGTGACGGCTGATAGAAGTGAGTGGAAGAAGAAGACGTGTTGTGGCGACCCCACATAATGTAGGATAAGGGCATGAAAAAGAAGAATACCGTGGGTAGGTACACATTTCTGACCACATTGTTGAAGTGTAAAGTATTTTCGTGAATGGGATATTTTTGTTCGGACATATTTAACGGTTCTTCAGCGATAGCTAATTCCATTTTCTAAATTCAGTGAGAATTATGAGGCGGGTGTTATGGACTACATTACGTATTCAGGACACCGGCATTGACTAATATTGGGTTGATGGAAACTACGTGCCGTGTCGAACATTTTGCATTTATATTATATTTTGACGACCTTTGCGCCGCTGCGGTATATGCTGTGGTCCGATGTGACGGAAATTCCGGGTTCAATTCCCGGGTGGCACTAATGATAACTAGGTTTACCACAGCGAAGCGGTGAACTTAAGTGAGGGTTTAACTTAGCCCTCAAAAGTTGTCGCCTTCCGATTTTGGACATTGAAGTGTATTTCTATTTCTAAGGGATATAATATTATTAATGGACTCATATGTTTAATACTTCATTTCATGATAAGCTTCATATACCACTCATTGAGATCAGCGCTGGTTTCTGTCACAGAAATCATGCCAAGTAACGCTATTTTTAGATTAATTTCTCCTTTTTCATAGAATATATATTTCAGGTCATCTTATTATTAGTAGAACCAGAGAAGCTATTGAGATTTTTTTTTAAATATTTTTTTATCCACTACAAGTTAGCCCTTGACAGCAATCTCATCTGATGTAAGTGTTGATGCAGTCTAAGATGGTAGCGGGTTAATTTGTTAAGGGTATGGTAGACCCATACTCCTAATTGGTTTTACGCGATATCATGCCAGAACACTAAATCACGGGGAGACGTGTTTGTTGGGACAGAAGAATGGATTATCCTCCCACAATTTGCAATTGCGCGTCAGTAATAATTTATTATCAGTACATACCAGAGTAGTAGAGTAAGCGGTGATAGCCTAGTGGTTAGGGCGTCAGCCTCCTAATCTGAGGTCGGCGGTTCGAATCCGGGCACGCACCTCTAACTTTTCGGAGTTATGTGCGTTACAAAAAAAAAATTAAAATATCACTTGCATCAACGGTGAAGAAAAACATCGTGAGGAAACCTGCACGCCTGAGAGTTCTCCATAATGTTCTCAAAGGCGTGTGAAGTCTGCCAAACCGCACATGGCCAGCGTGGTGGACTATTGCCAAACCGTTCTCATATTGAGAGGAGACCCGTGCTCTGTAGTGAGCAGGTAATGGGTTGATCATGATGATGATGATGACATACCAGGTATCTACATGGTGGAGATGAAATTTGTTTCCTTGGCATGAGATATGGTCAGAAAATCTCTGAGTTCAGCGTTTTTATTTCAATGAATTGCCTTAAATTTATCACGGCTCTTCTAGTTCAACTACAGGTGTGGTACGGGCAAGTGGGTAATATGAGAGACATCAAGCTGTCGACGATAACTGATAGCTTGCGATGGAAACGCTGTTACCTAAGATTAGTTTACGGTTACAAAATTATGAGGGTGAATATGAAAATTACGATCTTCTGTTTACATAATTTTATAACAAATATCTAAATCCGTTGATGATTCGTCAATATCAGCTTATTCATGTCCCACTCCTGGTCGAAACTATGAAATATCTCAGTTAAAATGTAGGTAACACATTATAAGTAGTAATGCTCGTATTAAATTTAATGACTATTAATGCATTGAGGATTATACACAAAATAAAAACACATAAAATAAGAACTAAAGGGGTACAATCAACGTGTTCTTTTTTTGTGTTTTAGCTCGATTTCGTTGATGTCAATATAAATAGAATAGTATGCGTATTTCAAATTGCAGTGCAATCATTGATTTACCACTAGCCGTAGATAGAGCGCGTCAAACAAAAACAAGGCGAGAATTTGTCACCAACTAACTACACATTCCTACATATCGGTATATCGATGTATTACAACACGTTTTATACACTAGACATCTGGCCGTTATATTATCTATAGCGGCGCGTAGTGCTTTGTAATTCATTCGGATTATACGGCTCGAGTGTTAGAATCGGTGACTTTCGTCTAGCCTTGTCACACACTTGGGGAAAGGAGTGCACGCGTCGCTATTAGTGCACTACTTTTCCGTCGCATTTTTTGAGCGTTAATGATCGATCTACGGCTAGTGGTAAATCAATGAGTGCAATACGTAAACCTTCCGTAGATCCAACGTACGAAGCAGATTTTGAAATTACCCTCATTTAAAGTTAATAACTGTAAACGAAATTCATCAAATTATTTTCTGAAATAACATGCGCATGAAACTTTTCAATTAACATGTGCCTACAATTATTTTTAGTTATGACTTCAAGAGTCAGTTTTTGAAATAAAGTCTACGTCACTTAAAATCTACTTACTTATCCAGATAACAACTTTAAAATGGGAAAATTTCCGCGTGCATTTTAAAATCATGTTCTTAAACTTGATCCTAGTGGTGCATGTGTAAGATATTGTATAAGTTTGACCGTAAACTTTGTCTGCCAGCAATAATTGAACTTTAAGTCGAGAATTTTACGGCTTTAACGGATTCCTTGATATTGACAAACTTCGGAGTTTTTGCTATCGAGTTCCGCGATGGACCGGGAGTAATATTAGAAATAAAAGACAAGAGAGCTGTTTTTAGAATTTATTTTTTATTGCAGAATTTTTAGAATTTATTTCTGTCTTAAGTTACCTCATGGTGTTTTACTTCATCATACAAACAATTAATCGCTTAAGATGCACATAACTGTGAAAGTTGGACATGTGCGCTGGAAATCGAACGCTGTCAGAGACAGAGACACTGAATTCTCACCCAAAAGTCTTAATAACAAAGCTATCACGGCTTAGTAAATAAAGCTTTGCTTTTCAGCACGTAAAGTACTTACTACCAAGCCAAAATCATTTTTTTTTTATAAACCACAAGTCAGCCCTTGACGGCATCTCACCTGATGGTAAGTGATGATACGGTCTTAGATGTTAGCGGACTAACCTTTAGGGATATGGTAAACCCATACTCCTAATTGGTTTCTACACGACATCGTGCCGGAACACTAAATCGCTTGGCGACACGTCTTTGTCGGTAGGGTGGTAACTAGCCACGGCCGAAGCCTCCCACCAGACCAGACTCGAGCCGCGAATCGAACCCAGGACCTCCAACTCTTAAAATGCAACAGCGCCCGCGCTGCGCCTCAGAAGTCGTCAAATAGTCAATTAATTGCTTACGATTTACATAACTGTGAAAGTTGGACATGTGCGCTGGAAATCGAACGCTGTTAGAGACAGAGACACTGAATTCTCACCCAAAAGTCTTAATTAAAAAGCTATCACGGCTTAGTAAATAAGGCTTTGTTTTTCAGCACCTAAAATACTTGTACCTAGCCAAAATCATAGTCATATCGAAGCCCACTTTAATTTTGTTTTCGGAATAGGTAATTATCTTTTGGTACGTAACAGGAATCCAGTAATAAGAGAGAAAGCCGCTGTAATGAACGCTACAATGAACTCTATTGATCGCAAGGTGCGAGGATAAGGGACCAACAGCGAGATAACGTCATTAAAGTACGGTAAACTTTGTTTCTTTAGCCAGGTATAGGTATAAGCTGTAGGTTGAGCCAACGTGTCTACCTATAATCGATCTAAAGAAAATTAAGTAAAAAAAACATGATTAGATTAGAATCATGTTAAGGCCAGAGATCACCTACGTGCAATATTATTCTCATCATCATCTTCATGATCAACCCATTGCCGGCTCACAACAGAGCACGGGTCTCCTCTTAATACGAAAAAGGTTTTGCCATAGTCCACCACACTGGCCATGCGGATTAGCAGACATAACACGCATTTGAGAACATTACGAAGAACTCTCAGGCGTGCAGGTTCCCTCACGATGTTTTCCTTCACCGTTGAAGCAAGTGATATTTTAATTGCTTAAAAACGCACGCTTAGAGGCGTATCAAGTATTAATTAAGTATGAATGAGAAGCTGGGATGGCCAAGTGGTTAGGACGTCCTCCTAATCATAGATCATGGGCTCGAGGGGTTTTCTAGCTTTTCGGAAGTTTGTGCGTTTTAAGCAATTAAAATATCACTTGCTTCAACGGTGAAGGAAAACATCGTGAGCAAACCTGCATGCCTGAGAGTTCTCCATGATGTTCTTCTTGGCCAGCGTGGTGGACTATGGCCAAACCCTTCTTAAATTGAGAGGAGACCCGTGCTCTGTAGTGAGCCGGCAATGGAATTGGGTTGATCATGCATCATGCATACTTACCATTAAATTACACATTGACTTATAATCACTACATGTAAATGAATAAAAATTTAATGCGATTAAAC
Source organism: Lasiommata megera (assembly GCA_928268935.1). NCBI lineage: Eukaryota > Metazoa > Arthropoda > Insecta > Lepidoptera > Nymphalidae > Lasiommata > Lasiommata megera. The sequence goes on along the minus strand of OV743326.1, from coordinate 10,084,344 downwards.
TTATACTTAAGCAAAGGAGGCACAGTACAGTGCGGTAATCGACGTTCAAACGACCCTACAGAGTTCGTTAAAGTTAATCGAACGTTTGTTAACTTTGAATATGTTGTGGGGGAACACTAAAACACTTTATCTGCTTACTATGCCATTTAAACAGCTGCTCAAATAGGAGCTTTAGAGGATGCCAAATACGGTGCTTGTTTCTCGACAGTTGTACGAGAAATGCTGTGTCATTCATGCACGCAGGTGACTTTTATAAGGTAAGTAGGAGCTCAAAATTGATTGATTATACATTATGATTATGATAGCTTGATTATGTGTGATGATGATAACAAAAAAAAAAATTGGGCTTCTTTTTAGATCTAGGCGCGATTTAGCTCTTAGCTTTAGTTTTAAGTTGGCGAGTAGTTATCACAATCACATCACGAATAGAAATAATGGAAATTAATGTGATATATATGAACGATTCATAGATGCCCGTAATAGGTTTACATGAATAAAGCTATTTTGACTTATTTTGATTTTGGAAAAAAAAAACAACAAAAGATGACTGAGGGTTCTTCCATGTTTCATCGTCTATTGGAGTTTATATTCAGCGACTGTCTCTGTTTTCACATGTTTCATCGTTTATTGCATTTCATATTTAGCGACTGCCTCTATTTTCACATGTTTCATCGTCTATTGGATTTCATATTCAACGACTGTCTCTGTTTTCACAGGTTTTATCGTCTATTGGATTTCATATTCAGCGACAGTCTCTGTTAAAACATGTGATGTTTTATCATGTATTGGAGTTTACATTCAGCGACAGTCCCTGTTAAAACATGTGATGTTTTATCGTCTATTGGAGTTCATATTCAGCGACAGTCTCTGTTAAAACATGTGATGTTTTATCGTCTATTGGAGTTCATATTCAGCGACAGTCCCTGTTAAAACATGTGATGTTTTATCGTCTATTGGAGTTCATATTCAGCGACAGTCTCTGTTAAAACATGTGATGTTTTATCGTCTATTGGAGTTCATATTCAGCGACAGTCTCTGTTAGAACATGTGATGTTTTATTATCTATTGGAGTTCATATTCAGCGACAGTCTCAGTTAAAACATGTGATGTTTTATCGTCTATTGGAGTTCATATTCAGCGACAGTCTCTGTTAAAACATGTGATGTTTTATCGTCTACTCGAGTTCATATTCAGCGACAGTCTCTGTTAAAACATGTGATGTTTTATCATCTATTGCAGTTCATATTCAGCGACAGTCTCTGTTAAAACATGTGATGTTTTATCGTCTACTCGAGTTCATATTCAGCGACAGTCTCAGTTAAAACATGTGATGTTTTATCGTCTATTGGAGTTCATATTCAGCGACAGTCTCTGTTAAAACATGTGATGTTTTATCGTCTATTGGAGTTCATATTCAGCGACAGTCTCTGTTAAAACATGTGATGTTTTATCGTCTACTCGAGTTCATATTCAGCGACAGTCTCTGTTAAAACATGTGATGTTTTATCCTTTATTGGAGTTCATATTCAGCGACTGTCTCTGTTTTCACATGTTGATGTTTCATCATCTATTGTAGTTCATATACAGCCCATTGAAAGACAAACTTTTCGGTGTAGAAAAAGCGTGGGCGAACCTATTAAATAGCGCTATTGCTGTTTTCCTTTTACTTCAGCTATACGAGGGAGATTTATCGTCTCCCATGTAATAAATACCGACCACACAAAAAGTTCAATTTGTACCTCGCAAACCAATTGAAAGTGCGAAATCGTTGGTTTGATTTATTCAGTTATATTATAAGTGAAAGTGTACCGATGTTTTCCGCTTTTCGATTTAGCTGAACAAATAAAGATAGTCTTTAAACCTGCTTATATAATATTATATCCTGGTCAGTGTTGCCTGGCAGAGATCACTCTTTAGCGATAAGGCCGCCTATTGTACCTGTTTTCTTTAAAGAAACACACAGAATGTTTCTTTAATCTCTGTATTTCTTCTTTTGTGTGGTGTACAATAAAGTGTATTTTCATTTCGTTATTTAGAGGCTTAGATACACAGTTTCTCGGTGTACTTATAAAACGCAATTCCGTAAACTGCCTAATTATCCCTATCGGGGATTAATACCCGGATACCGGGAACCTCTCACTCATAAGACCAAAGTCATCAGCACACTGACTATTGAATAGAAACGTTGCAATTTGTATAGTACATATACTTCATCATTCGCTAACGAGGGTACAATTGTGTCTCATTCCATCCACATCCGTGGACTACGAACATTTTTCTTCATTCCCAAGCATTCTGCGTTCGCATTAATCTTTCTCAATTCCGATACACCCTTCTCTGTCTCTCGCGGATAGTCTACAGTGCGTCGAGCTCGCTCTATCACTTCGCACTGAAAAAAAGGCGAATGCCGAAAGCCGGTTTTTTATAAAGTGAAACATACACCGAAGCTAGACCGTTTTCCTTAAACGTAAATTGTGTTTAACCTTTTAATTAAACATTTTCGTGGGACTCACGGTAATTAGTTGCTCAAACTTTTCCATAAATAAATTCGTATTACGCTTAAACGTTAACGGGACGCGTTTTTTGTATGCATTTTTCGTTATTCTTTGTAACATTTATCATTAATTTGTGTTGACACAAACTCGTAGCATTCCAACAGTATGAAATGAACTAACTACAAGTTGTTTTTTGGCAAATAAATATTTTTCATTTTTTTTATTTTTTCATTTTCACAATACGCGATGGCGAGAGAAAAAATTATACTAGCTGTTTCATGTGACTTCGTCCGCGTTAATCTCGATTTTTATAAATCATTGGAAAATTATCCTATGTCGTCACATTACCCAAATGCTTGCTTAATGTAAACTATCGAAAACTGTATAAGTGATTTAGCGTGATTTTTTTTGTTGACAATTCGATCCTGGAAGGTAGATTTTTTTAGAACAACGGTTAGCTGGTAAAATTCGTCACGAAAACCAGCGTTTTACGATTTTTACGACCTCCTCATTATAAAGTTGGGGGTCCTGGGTTCGATTCCCGGCTCGAATCTCGTTTTGTGGGAGGCTTCGGCTGAGTCTAGTTACCACCCTACCAACAAAGATGTATCACAAAACGGTTTAGCGTTCCGGCACGATGTCGCGTAGAAAACCATTGGATGTATGGGTTTATCATACTCATAACAGCTTAGCCCGTTACCATCTTAGACTGCATCATCGCTTACACCAGGTGTGATACCGTCAACGGCTAACTTGTAGTGTATAAAAAAAATCTGGTTCTACTATAGTTTAGTATATACTATACCGTATAGTTCAGTTCATCAAGCTTACATAGCATTATGAGTTTATTAAATGTGACTTCATTCCAAGTTCTGATTTTTTTTTACATATAGGAACTGCACGCCACGTTTTGAGATATACTCTGCAATAAAAATAACATTTGATATCCAAAATTCTAACATTGATGAAGCGAAGACATTAATTCTCTAAATCCTTCACCGCTTGGAAAAGAGGAAGACCTGTCCCGACTGTATTATAAGACATTTCTTATTTAAAATGCTCTGCAGTTTGCTTCTTAAATTCTCTTTAATTCGCTTTCCTCGGGAAGAATTTTATTTCTAGCTAGTTTTATTTCCTAGTCATTATGCTGTCTCCCGCAGCAGCCTTAGCTGAAAAGAATGCGGCCTGTAGTGGGCGCGAGTGCGGAAAAACAGCCTTTTAGGAGCACTATTTAATTTCTTGCGACGTTTTATTATTTTTATATTTGTGTCGGTCTTTCAAATTAGTCTAGTTAGTGAGTAATAGCTTGTCAGCTACAATAACGCATAATATATCCTAGAATATCCTTGAGGAAATTTATTTTAACAAAAACAAATTGTAAATAATTACTAGAAGAAGGCGTTACTTTGCGGAAGTCCATGACAAACAATAAACAGAAAGTATAATTTGCTATATTCCACCGACAACCGGGAGATTAGTATAGTATAACACCACACAAATTATAAAAAATTATACTTTCTGTTTATTGTTTAAAAACAAATTGATTTGGATTAAAACTCTGTAATAACTAACTAATCTGTAACTACAGAGTTGAGGTCATGATCAACCCATTATCGGCTCACTACTGAGCACGGGTCTCGTCTCAATATGAGAAGGGTTCGGCCATAGTCCACCACGCTGGCCATGTGCGGATTGGCAGACTCCACACGCCTTCGAGAACATTACGGAGAACTCTCAGACGTGCAGGTTCTCACGATGTTTTCCTTCACCGTTGAAGCAAGTGATATTTTAATTGTTTAAAAACGCACATAACTCTGAAAAGTTAGAGGTGCGTGCCCGGATTCGAACCGCCGACCTCTGATTACGAGGCTGACGCCCTTACCACTAGGCTATCACAGCTTCATTACATTACAGAGTTGGATGGTGGTAAATAAATAATTCTTACAAAAATTTATAGTTTATTTAAGAAAATCGATCGACACGTTCTCACTTGATATAAAGAGATTTTATAGGCAATTTAATAATTTCATTTCTTATCCTCTATATCACAGAGAAAACAATTCTGTAGCAACTCTACATACCCTAACATAGTAACGTTGCAATTAAAATAAGAGCTTGGTGAAAAGGTGCCCCGAAAAGGGGACCGTCTGGCGGGACGGGCACGTATGCTCAATTACTCACCCAATGATGTGCTGACAAATTACTGACAAGCGGTATGTGTCGGCAAGCCAACACTCGCTTCTGGAATGTGATTAAAAATACGTACCCACATTGTATTGTCGATTACCACGATAAATGATTTTAGTAATTATTTTCATTGCATGATTAACCCATTGCCGGCTCACTACATGTTAAGAAAACACTTGTCCCAGTACTGATAATTCTGTATTCCAATCTTTAAAAGTCCTACTATAGTATAAAGGATTATATAAATGATAAACAAACATGGGTATGAAATATTGCTCTAATAAGATAGCTCTTAACATAATTTTAAGTGGCTTGTGAGATGGTGACAACAAAAAGAAAATTTACCTGGCTAAGTTTGTTGTGGGCTTCTTTTTAGACCGGGACGCGTTTGGAACCCTCATAGCATTAGTTTTAAGTTTACGAATGTAGTTATCACCATCAAATCACTAGTATGTAAATTATTGACGCGTCAAAAGGACTATTTGAATAAAGATTATTTGAATTTTGAATTTTAACATTAAACAAGTCACTTAAATTACAACTAATATGGTATATCGGAATTCTTAAGAACAACCCGGTTTGTAATAATTATTATTTATTATTATCAGCCCGTACTGTCCCAATGTTGGGCAAAGGCCTCCCTTTCTTCCTTCCATTTATCTCTATGTAGGGATATTTGGGGCCAAGCCGACATATAGGCATCGAGTTCATCACGCCAACGACGCCTCGGTCTGCCTCGACGTCTTTTTGTTTTTTGTGGCACCCAATGTGTAGCGGCCTTTGCCCAAAGTTCGTCGGACATGCGCATAACATGCCCAGCCCAGTCCCATTTGAGTTTGGCAGCTTTATCTCCCACATCCGTTATATGAGTCTTGGAGCGTAGTATGCTGTTTTTAATCCGATCTGTCAGCTTTACTCCCAGGATGCTACGCTCCATCGCTCGCTGGCAAACTCTGAGTGCGGACTTCTGATGGCATGTCAAAGACCAAGTTTGAGCACCATATGTGAGGATGGGGAGAATGCACACATCCATGAGCCTACGTTTTAAAGTTAATGAAAGTTTTCCCTTCATTAGGTCTTTCATAGCCCAATAACTCTTCCAGGCGTTTTCGGTGCGTCTTGCAACTTCTTTGTCTTGTCTCGCCTGGAAAGAGACTATTTGGCCTAAGTATGAGTGCTCATGAACATATTCAATCCCCGCACCTGCCACTTCTAGATTGCGCTTTGTGCTATTTGTCATGAGCTTGGTCTTTAACATATTCATCTCAAGTCCGACTTCCACGCTTACCTCGTTGAGCTCAGCAATCATAGCACCCAACTCAGAGGCTGATGAAGCAAAAAGGACTATATCGTCTGCGAATCGAAGGTTAGAAAGCCTTTTATCTCCCATGACGATGCCCTTTCCCATCCATTTCACTGACAATTTCCTGAACACCTCCTCTAAAACTGCAGTAAAAAGTTTGGGAGAGAGTGGATCTCCTTGCTTTACACCTTTCTGAATGTGGAAAGTCTGCCCCGTGGAATGTACTTTAATGGATGCTGTGCTTTTGTGATATATTTGCTGTAGTATTTTTATGTATTGTGATGGAATGTCTTGGCTATGTAAAGCTTCGAAAATTTTGGAGTGTTTTATACTGTCAAATGCCTTTGAGTAATCTATGAATGCTAAATAAAGTGGAAGGTCGAACTCTACATGTTTTTCAATTAATTGATTTATTGTATGGAGATGATCAGTGGTAGACAAGCCACGTCGGAAGCCAGCCTGTTCAGCAGGTTGATTTTTATCTAATTAACCCGATATTCGAAACTCTATTATTTTTATTAATGTCTTATATAAATGTGATACAAGGCTGATGGGACGATAATTACCGACATCTGTTTTGTCACCTTTTTTGTGCAGTAAAATGATATTTGAGTGACAAAATTGCTCAGGTAAATTACCCGAATGTAAAATAGAATTAAACAACTTTGTTATATGTGGAAGTAATACAGTCTCACCTAATCTTAATGCTTCTGTAGTTATTCCATCTTCTCCGGGAGCCCTACCATTGTACCATGTAATAATTAGCTTCCCAAAAAAAACTAGTCCAATCCATTTCCCGCCAAGTGTGTATTATCTATAACCGGATGGAAATCGCCAACAGACAAAGAAATACCTTAAAAACCTTTGTTAAAATCAATGCAAGAATTAATTAGATTAAATTACATACAAAAATTTGTTTTTTTTTTTATTAAAAACTAATATTATATATGGAAATCATGATGATATACAGAGCACGGGTCACGGGTCAAATGTGTTATATATGAACGCTTCATAGATGCCTGTAATAATAGGTTTACATGAATAAAGCTATTTCGAATTTAGACCTTTATTTTTACTCGGCAGCTCACGCCGTGCGCTACTGAGTTCGTATTTCTATCTAGTGGGTTTATCAATATTGCATTGTTCAATTTGGGGCTCACATTGTTTTATGAGATGTGTTAGCTGTGGTTAGGACGTCTACTTCCCAATCTGAGGTCGCGGGTTCGAACCCGAGCACCACTAACTTTTAGGAGTTATGTGTGTTTTAAGCTATTATAAAGGAAAACATCGTGTGGAAAGCTGCATGCCTGATTTCTTCATAATGTTCTTAAAGGCGTGTGAAGTCTGCCAATCCGCACACGGCCAGTTGGTGGACTATGGCCAAAACCTTTCTCATATTGAGAGGAAAATCGTGCTTTATAGTGAGCCGACAATGGGTTGATCGTGATGATTGTTTGACGCATTGAATCAAAATCATAAGCATAGTCAAGCAATAGTCGTCATTTTTAACAATAAAAGAAACAAAATCCATTCTATAGGACCTCTTTGCAGTGGCTATATCCAATCATCCGAGTACATCAGGCTCATGAATAGATTCATGTGTCGATGCATCGGCGAGCATCGCAATGCGGCGTCGTTCCTATTAGCAAGGCATTAGGCAAATCGGGGAAAAGCGTACAGTAGGTATACCTATAGGTACTCGTGAACCTGCCATAGATTTCTTTGTTGATACTACTTACTACCATTTATAACGTTTTTTTTACACACACTTTATACCCACTACAAGTTAGTCCTTGACTGCTATCTCACCTGGTGGTATATGATGATGCTGTCTAGGATAGTAGCAGACTTACCTGTTATGAGTATGGTATCTTCGATCTTAATTGGTTTTTACGCGAAATCGTGCCTGAACGCTAAATCGCTTATTGACACCGGTAAGATGGTAACTAGGGACGGCCGGAGCCTCCCACTAGACCAGACTCGAGCCGAGAATCTAACCCGGGACCTCCAACTTTATAATGCGACAGCGCCCGCACTGCGCAACGGAGGTCGTCAAACGTTTTTTGCAAGAGACATTTACAATGTTAGTCTCTAGCCACGAAACTTCTATGAATCGAACAGAAAGATCAAAAGAAAAATAATAATATTTGTTGCCACATTTGAGTATAAATTGAAAAGTCACTTGATACTTGAACGAGAAATGATACAGCCTTAAAAGAACCGCGCTTGTCTAGCAGATGTCTATTTACGTCTATTTATTACTTAATTTAAGGTTGTCACATATATATTAGGAAAAAATAGAAGCAAGAAAGACATTCCAAACTTTGCAATGCTTAAAATGAATAAGGAAGTAAAACGCCTCGAACTTGCCTATGGGATTTTAATAACGTATGAATAGAGGGATCTGCATATTAAAATCCCATAAAGTGGATCAGACCTGGATAGATCTGTTCCACTTTCGATTACGTGTTAAGTGGTTAACTAACATTTTGACGAGGAGCCCACTATCTCAGATTAAAGTAGCATGGCGGAATTCTTTGCCCAGCAGTGAGTCGCTAATGGACTGTAGATAAAGTATTTATGTTTTAAGTTATTTAGCGACACAATTGATGCTCTGACTTCGAGTAATTTCATGTTATCATCATCATCATCATCATCATCAACTTATTATTATCGTCGTAATATAATAATTGGTTTAGATATGAAGTAAAAGAGCTAATAAATATGTCGACCTGAAAATCTCCTGCATTAGAAGGCACGTTCAAACTTGAAAGTGAGGCTAAAATATTTCGCTCGTGTTCGCTAACAAATTCATAGAATAGTTGGCAAACAAGATCTCTGGTAAGTACAAAAAAATTTCGTAAGCAGGTGTTATTTTCAGTTTCAGAAGCAAAAAGTTGAAGCATTGTTTCATTAAAACTGAAGAGACATTCTTATTAAGTACTACGTGCTCATGGCGACTTGAAGTAAGTTCACTTATTTAAAACCGTGCAAAAAATTTTATGATGCAAATTACGTCATTCTGAGATAATTCGCGCTTCACTGCTGGGACAATAGCCCATCTCATATACTTTTTCTACATTATTCTTATGTTATATTGTTTTTGTATGAGCTATTTAATCAATTTAAAAAACGCATTTATTTTTGGAAACATATATAATTCAAAGATGCGCCACTGCTTTTTTGTTTCTCTGGTGAGTAGTTACTACCCTACCGACAAAGTCGTATCGCCAAGCGATTTAGCGTTCAGGCACGATATCACGTAGAAACCAATAAGGAGTATGGGTTTACCATACCCCTAACAGGTTAGCCCGCTACCATCTTAGACTGCATCATCACTTACCATCAGGTGAGATTGCCGTCAGGGGTTAACTTGGACTGTATGAAAAAAAAAACTGCCTAGCTGAATCACATACGGCATGGTTGTAACATCTAACATTTTTTTCTGACTGCGTCAATGCTGCCATTAAAAAAAACAAAAATTTATGTCGAAAACGTCCATCGATCTTGTCAATTATTAAACTTGAGCATTCAATGGAGATGCCTGAGGTTATATTAAATTTCCGATAGATGTAGGCTTTGTGCGGATTCCAAAGAAAACAAAGATAATAAAGAATATTGCTATCATCCGGAATAATAGGCAAATCTGTGTTTGAGTGAAATTAATAATTCCTTTTTAAGATTCACTTAGATCTCTAAAAATGCACTCCCAACTCAAGTTTCCAGCACAAGAAAGGTCAAACGTTACAAATCGGAAGATGTTTTCGCCATTTTCTTATTGAGAAACATACCTACCATATATAAGATTACTTACCTACGTACAGAACTTTATTAATCTGTGTTTCCTGATTAAAATACTCAGGTATTGATTTTGCGTAGCGAGCTCTTGATACTAATCTTGTTTCTTGTTTCTACTATTTTTATTTTATTATTATTAATCTTGTTTCTTCTAGTTAACGCAAACAAACAGATTTATCCTCAACAGACTTTCAGTACTACTTAACTTATTCTTATGACATCGATAGGTCAACGTACCTTGGGTACCAAGCTTTATTGACTTTTATCCACGACACGTGCGTTGGGAGCGTATTTGGAAGACCTGTGTGCCGTATAACGAAGTTATAACTTGCACACCACAAGGAATTTGTCTTCCTCAACCCCAAGTTAGGATCGGTAGATTTAACACGGCTTTTGGAATATAACTCTTAGGCATACAGTTTTCACGCTATGTTTTCCTTCATCATTAAAACCAGTCATATTTGATTTATAATTGCCTAAATTAAAAATGTTACTAAAAGTCGGTCCAAGAGAAACGGTGGCCGGAGTCTTAACTACCAGTAAGTATGTAGGCCTCACTTATATCGAATATCATAGCTATATCTCCATATATAAAGCTAATTATAGATTCTTATGTCTTGTGTTTTTTATTTGAACTAAAACAATACTAGAGTCATCATGATCAACCCATTGTCGGCTCACTACAGAGCACGGGTCTTCTCTCAATATGAGAAGGGTTTGGCGATAGTCCACCACGCTGGCCATGTGCGGATTGGCAGACTTCACACGCCTTTAAGAACATTATGGAGAACTCTCAGGCGTGCGGATTTCCTCACGATGTTTTACTTCACCGTTGAAGCAAGTGATATTTTAATTGCTTAACACATAACTCCGAAAAGTTATAGGCCAGGGTTCGAACCCCCTACCTCTGATTAGGAGGCTGACGTCCTAACCACTAGGTTATCACAGCTTATACTGAGTACATGAATTTATTGTAATCATATCGAAACACGATTGATGGAGATTAGTTATTATTAATTGAATTTGAAAAATATTGTTGGATGTTTATAATAATTATGTATATTGACAGATACGTAATGCAAAACATATAGCATATTGTAACGTTGTATTAATATTTTTAAGAGTTTGTTTACACTTTTTATCCTCAAAATTTTAAAAGAAACAAAAAAAATCAAATCCAGTCATTGTTTATATTTAACAGTAGATTCAGTTACGAATAAAGTTTATTATTGATGAACTCTTCAAGTTATTTTATCTTATTTCTCTTATAATCCTTTGTTAGTCTCTTAGCTATGTTGCTTCAAAAGTATTCCTTTTAGATCGTAGAGGTAATACAGACTAAGATAACTCAAAGATTTCAAACAAATTTCTAGCTTCAGTGGTTTAAAGTAAAGCCTTAAGATATAACATTTTAAATATTTAAGCTATGTTATATCAAGAGTTTATATGAGCCTAAAAATTTATAATTATTTGGATCTCTTTTATCGGCCTGAATAGGTGTATATCATAATTAAAATAAATTGATCGATGCAATTTCCGTTTTGTGAATTTCTTGCGTGACTTTTGAGCTGGATTTTTAATATAATGTTTCACAGCCTTATACCACCAAAATGCAATACAATTATGGCTTCCTAATATTAAAAATGATTGTGGTACTGATTTTTCATTATAAAGGTATCACGTGTATACATTCACAGGTATAACGAAATTTATATATCCTGTAAAATGTCATCGCGAATTTTTTTTATTTTATTCAGTGACTGCAAATCCCATGAGACGGCAACCCCTATGTCCTAATTCCGGGTTGCTACTGAGCATCACTTGACTGAACATTCCATTACGAAAACGAAATAGAAACGAACCTAGCACATGATTCGTAGTTGAACAAAGACGATGTTTATTTATTTATTTTATTTATTTAATAGGAAGCCAACGGTATACAAAGTAATATAATTTTATGAGAAGTTATCTATATAAACTTTGGACTCTGCTTACTGACTTACAGGCTAACTCAACATGCGTAATCTGATACTTCCAAATAATAATATATAAACTTAGACATTCTTTGTACAAAATATATAGTGATGATATCTATAATGTTCATGTTGTTGTCTACAGATCATCAATAAGGTTTTAATACAAACGATTATAGCAAATAAGGTGTAGAAATATAATAAAACAACTTGTTGGCTTGAAAAATATATCAACCAAATTGACATTTTATTATAAGAAAGGTATAACTCCAAGCAACGTTTGAATAGGACAAAATAGAGATGGCGCTGTTCCGTTACAATATGTATTTTTAATCAAAAAATAACTTTTAAATATAAATAAGATGTTTTTTTTTAATATACCAATAAAGGTCTATTAAAGTTTGTTGTATCAAAAACAATTTATCAAAACATCTACGAGTCAATTTCCATATCGTCGATAAGACTCCATATAAAATAATTTTACTAGCGGAGAGAACGCAGCCTGATTTTTTGCGTTACGCTTTATGGTCCACAGGGCTTGAAGTAAGTGACAAGCTAATATCAGTAAGACTGATGTTTGAAGATAACGTCGCTTAATCACGTCAATGTATCAACCACAAAATACCAGCTGGAAATACACTTGTGTCTTTTGTTACAAAGTTTGACGACCTCCGTGGCGCAGTACGTGCGCTGTCGCATTATAAAGTTGGAGTTCCTGGGTTCGATTCCCGGCTCGAGTCTGGTCTGGCGGGAGGCTTTGGCTGTGGCTAGTTAACGCCCTACCGACAAAGACGTGTCGCCAAGCGATTTTAGAATTAGGAGCGTGGGTTAACCATACTCCTGTTAGGTTAGTCCGTCCTAGACAGCATCATCACTTACCACCAGATGAGATAGCCGCCAAAGGCTAACTTGTAGTGTATAAAAAAAGTCCACATGACAAAAAAAATGAGTCTTAATATACTCATATATATATAAGTATACAAATTTACAGCAAGCCATCGGAAGCAATATCCAAAAGATAAATCGCAGACAATAAACAGTTTATTTTACTCTGAAGAAGCCAGCCGTTTTGGGATTCATTTAGTTCTGTGAAAAGGCGAAATTAAGCGGACGTCAGATTATAATGGATGAGAGAGTGAATTTCTTTTTTAAATTAAACAAAACATTGAAACGCGAACGTTGTCGGAAATGCTATTTATCACCCTTCAAAGAGTTTTATAGGCACTTCAAAACTTTTTATACAACAAATATAACAAACTTATTTATTAAGTCTACCGCAAATGATGTTACTGAAGACTACAAATTATACTTTACTTTATAAGCTCCAATGAGCTAACGAATCCGAACTGAATTTTATAGATATAATATTTGTAAATTTGTATTCATGAAACATCACAAAAATTTAAATATAAATTTATTTATTTAAACATCTTAATTGTTGTTTAATATCGCACATGCAGTGCGATATTAAACAATTAAAATATCACTTGCTTCAACGGTAAAGGAAAAAATCGTTCTCCATAATGTTCTCAAAGGCGTGTGAAGTCTACCAACCCGCACATGGCCAGCGTGGTGGACTATGGCCAAACCCTTCTCATATTGAGAGGAGACCCGTGCTCTGTAGTGAGCCGGTAATGGGTTGATCATGATGAATTGCATAATACTGAAATAATAACAGAAGAGCAAGAAGAAATGAAAAAACATAAAAGCAACAGCGTAATAAGCGTCCTTATCACTAAAAGTGATCTCTTCAAAAAATGTGACCATAATATGGTAATTTACAATGAGAAGCAAAAATTAATATTACTAAGTACGCATATAGTTTTTATATAATTTGTCATGAATTATTTGTATTTGTACACCCTAAGCCTGCTTATCTCTATATAATATCCTGGTCTAGGTTGCCTGGCAGAGATCTGGCTCTTTAGCGATAAAGCCGCCTACTGTACCTCTTTTTTTTTGTTTTTTTCTTTACTGTCTTGTATTTCTTCTTTTGTGTGGTATTCAATAAAGTGTATTTTCATTTCATATAAATTACTTTACGAAAACAACTCCATAAATAACAACCGTAGATCTTGGCTTATAGCATAATTCTTTTTTATATTGATTGCTGTAATTATATTGGTGCTTACTTTTAAATAACAGTGTGAGATGGTGACATTATCAGATCATCTACCCGAATTTGTTGTGGGCTTCTTAGACAAGGGCGAGTTTGGAACCCTTCTAGCTATTGTTTTATGTATGAACGCTTCATAAATGCCGGTGATAGGCCCATTTGAATAAAGACTGCTGATTAATTTTAATAAGATGTTAACGGGCTAATTTGGATCAGGGTATTTTAATTTAAGCGATTATTTTGCACAATTCTAGCAAGATAATTAAGATATTAATTGTACGTTCAACATTGTAAGTTATTGCATGCCTGAGAGTTCTCCATAATGTTAACAAGGCGTGTGAAGTCTGCTAATCCGCACGTCTGGTCTGGTGGGAGGCTTCGGCCGTGGCTAGTTACCACCCTACCGACAAAGACGTGTCGCCAAGCGATTTAGCGTTCCGGCACGATGTAGTGTAGAAACCAATTAGGAGTATGAGTTTACCATACCCCTAACAGGTTAGCCCGCTACCATCTTAGACCGCATCATCACTTGCCATCAGGTGAGATGCAGTCAAGGGCTAACATGTGGTGTATAAAAAAAAACATGGCCAGAGTGGTGGACTATGGTCAACCCCTTAGTGAGCCGGTAATGGGTTGATCATGATGATGATAATGAATACGAAAAAACACATCGAAGTTTATCGACCAAGCAAAGAGAGGTGCTTGATTTACTTAGTTAAAATAACATCTTGTTTGTTTCTCTTCTAGTCTGTCTATTTGTATTATAACTTCTGAATAATTAATGTAGCAACTTAAAATCCGATTGTCGTGATATTTTTGCCCAAAATAAATAATCAGATTGACTGATAAGCTATCAAAAGTTTTAGTATTTTCTCCCGAAGACTATAGCTTTTACTCGCGATAAGTCCGCTAAGATTTATGCGCCAAAAAGCGCCTAGGAACTCTTTAATTTTCCGGTGTTAATAGTACGCTAAATGTTTTTAAATTTTTTTAATAGTACTTCTCCACGGTGTCGTTAAAAGTTCGGTTGTAATGCAATTTGCACCTTGTTCAGTTTTAACAGAAACTGCAAGGTGGTAGGCGTGAAGTTAATTGAATAAGTCTTGGATTGAATTGGTATCGATATGCATTAACTGTTTGGTGTAGCATTGTGTTTTGTTTAGTAAAGCCTAACTCAGTTTTTTATACACTACAAGTTAGCCCTTGACGGCTATCACACCAAGTGATGATGCTGTCTAGGATGGTAGCGGGCTAACCTGTTAAGAGAATGGTAAACCCACACTACGTTTCTACGCGACATCGTGCCGTGGCGTCATCATTTTCACGTCTGCATTTTTAAGTCGGAGGTTCTGGGTTTGATTCCCGGCTCGAGTCTGGTCTGGTGGGAGACTTCGGCCGTGGCTGGTTACCACCCTACCGACAAAGACGTGTCGCCAAGCGATTTAGCGTTCCGGCACGATGTCGTATTGAAACCAATTAGGAGTATGAGTTTACCATACCCCTAACAGGTTAGCCCGCTACCATCTTAGATCGCATCATCACTTACCATCAGGTGAGATGCAGTCAAGGGCTAACTTGTGGTGAATAAAAAAAAAAAGTTTGAAGGGCCACTGTCAGCCGCGGGTTGCCGGTTAAAACAACCGTGTGTGTGAGTTAAGCGACATTTAAGCCTTATAATAAGCTAGTCCAGTCTGACTATATATACAAAATAATGTAATAGAAAAAACAATAAAATATTTATTCTTCTACTGTTCTTAGTTTAGTTCAAAAACATATTGTTGATTAAGTATTAAAAACCTGCGCTGGATTTAAATGCGATTTCATAACTCTTTAATAAAACTGGAACTTTGACCCGATCACCGCGATAAATAATGATGGTTTAAAAATATGTTCAAGTTGTCTACGCCTACTTCAATAGCATAATAAAGCAATATACAACTTGTCAACCAAAACTTTTTCTGTACCGCTGCGAAAACGTGTGACGTTGTACTGTAATAAAAGAAAATGTGGTACGAAATTACAAGACAAAAATTCTTTATAACTCCGAAATTACATCGAATTTGTACGAAAGTTGTGCTTTCGTACTTCGCATACTAAAATATACGCCTTAGGGATTCAAGTATAAGAATTTTGAACCAGTGAAGTAACAGAGCTCTGTAACCCAATCTGTACCGTTAGTATAAGACTATCTAGGCAATTGGCGTAAAGGTCAATTTGGTGACTTATATCAGTAACAATATCTTGGACTACACCTGGGCACGTTGAGATGTTTGACCGGAAAGCGTACGAGATAATCTTGGTAACAACGATTTTATTTTTTAATATTGATCCTTTACCGTGTGGAATCTGACACCACAGACTTTTGTCATAAAGGAAAACTCTTTTGAATTGAGTTTTATGTAGCGTGTGTAACGCGCATTTCTTCATCGCATTTATCGTAATTATCATCATTACAAGCAATGAATGTCTACTGCTGCGATAAAACAAGACAATCTGCGATTTTAACCAAGTGTCATGATTTCCAAATGTTTTAGATTTTAGTGTCTTTTAATTTACATGCATATATAGTAATTATTATCATGATCAACCCATTACCGGCTCACTACAGAGCACGGGTCTCCTCTCAATATGAGAAGGGTTTGGTCATAGTCCACCACGCTGGCCATGTGCGGATTGGCAGACTTCACACTTCTTTGAGAACATTATGGAGAACTCTCAGGCGTACAGGTTTCCTCACGATGTTTTCCTTCACCGTTGAAGCAAGTGATATTTTAATTTTTAAAAACGCACATAACTCGGAAAAGTTACGAGGTGCGAGCCCTGATTCGAGCCGCCGACCTCTGATTAGGAGGCTGACGCCCTAACCATTAGGCTGTCAACTAATACAAGTAGTTATATATAGATTGTGGTGATACCTATGTGTTTATGTATGATGTTTTTGGTCTCCTGAAACTCGTAAGTTACAAACATGCTTATTAGCATTGTTTGGAAGGCGGCTGTGTTTGGGATCCATATCCTAAATGTTTGCTCAACTAATACAAGTAGTTGGAACTTGCCTAGTTTACTTCGAGCACGTTTGAGCCGGCGACTGAAATATAAATGCGCTCCGTACACATTTCGTGGAGTTCTTTCGGTCATATTATGTGCAATAAATATAACCTACTTCAACTAATCATTCAGAGAAATATAGCCGGAAAAAGACCACGTGATTGAAGATGAACATCGTGATTATCATCATCATGATCAACCCATTCTCGTCTCCTCTCAACATGAGAGGGGTTTGGCCATAGTCCACCACGCTGGCCATATGCGGATTGGAAGACTTC
This sequence comes from Lasiommata megera, assembly GCA_928268935.1. Lineage (NCBI taxonomy): Eukaryota > Metazoa > Arthropoda > Insecta > Lepidoptera > Nymphalidae > Lasiommata > Lasiommata megera. The sequence goes on along the minus strand of OV743326.1, from coordinate 10,067,146 downwards.
ACATGCCTTTGAGAACTTTATGGAGAACTCTCAGGCATGCAGGTTTCCTCACGATGTTTTTTCCTTCACCATTGAAGCAAGTGATATTTTAATTGTTTAAAAACGCACATAACTCCGAAAAGCTATAGTTGCGTGCCCGGGTTCGAACCCCGGACCTCTGATTAGGAGGCTGACGTCCTAACCACTAGACTATCACAGCTAACGTTGAAGACGAACGCTTTGCCTGAATAACCTACGCCAATGATAAGATAACTACACTCGATCGAAGTCCCTGTCCATTCCGTTCCAATCTTCTGGTTGTAAGTGATGATGCAGTCTAAGATTGTAGCATACTAACCTGCTAGAGGTATGGCAGTAATATTAAATACAGAAATCTGATCGACTTTACGCGGGATCGTACCGGAACGCTAATCGGAATCGGAGTACGCGTTTACGAATTACAACTAAATACACATTTTGACTTTCATCCCCTCTCCCAAGGGAACCGTGCTGAATTCCGGGATAAAAACTATTCTGTATGTTGAAACGGAGTATCAGCTACTCCTATACCAAAGTTCATTCAAATCCAAGTAGTAGTTTCGGTGCAATGCGCGGCTAAGATACAGACAAACAGACAAAAAAAAAAGAAAATTGTTTGGGTATCGATAGCAAAGCATCCTCAAATTAAAATTTTCAAAATATATTTAATGTACAGAATTCGTCCTGTTACAGTTTTATTATATTATTATATAGACTAGCTGACGCCCGCGACTTCGTCTGCATTGAGTTTGTTTGTCTTTCAATCACGAAGCAATAGATTACTAACCCGAATTACTTGAACTAATTACAGGATAACCATTAAAGTATCTCCTTTCTAAAAAAAAAAATGAGTGAAATCGGATATTGATTCGTTGGTGGGAGAAGTTGTGGGAGGCGCCCGAGACGTGATGGCACGGGCGGTGGCATGCGCGTGAGCTGTGCGCGGTACTGGACAGTACTTGGATATTTCAACATTACTTTATTTTTCAAAAATAAAAGACTTTTTCTACAATATAAGTAGGTACCTAAGTTACTCCTTATTACATCAGCTACCTGCCAATAAAAGTCCCGTAAAAATCGGTTTAGGCATTTCAGAGATTAGCCGGAACAAATAAACAGGCAGACAGACAGCTAGACAAAAATTGTAAAAATTGTTATTTTGGTGTCTGTACCGTATAGATATTCATATGCATGTAGTAAAAAACGGTTATTTCAATATTACAAACAGACACTCCAATTTTATTTATTTGTATAGATAACATTGCAATTATAACGTTATCCGTCGAAAAATGCACGACGCACAAACAAATTTGAACTGTACATGTTTGTTTCATGCACAATTCAGTTGGAAGAGGAAGTTGAGCCGGCGTAACTTTATTGCGAACTGTCCAAGTTTCGCGGATGATACTTCAAACGGAACGTACTGAATATGTAGCGAAGAATATTATTATTTCACTCGTGTGCACAAAACTATGATCTTACACATCCGAAGTACAAGTGGGATGCACTAATTATGATAATAATAGATAGCGTGTTTTATTACATTTATATTAATCTAGCAACACTCATCATCATCATCATGATCATCACATTACCGGCACTACAGAGCACGGGTCTCCTCTCAATATGAGAAGGGTTTGGCCTTTGTCCACCACGCTGGCCAAGTGCGGATTGGCAGACTTCACACGCCTTCGAGAACATTATGGAGGACTCTCAGGCGTGCAGGTTTCCTCACGATGTTTTCCTTCACCGTTGAAGCAAGTGATATTTTAATTAAAAAAAAAGATAGATCACTCACTAGCAAACATATATAGATAACGCATCTTTACTATTATCTTTACCAATATTGTAAAAGCGAAAGTGCTTATTCGGTCGGTTTTTGTTTCATGGTTTGCTCACAGAGTATTAATATCATAAAATGTTTTCTAACACCAAGTATTTATTATAGCGCCAAGCCGGATTCAGTAACAACCCGATCCTGAGTTCAACTGACAGATCATATCAAAATCTAAAATTATGTATATAAATACTCTTTTTTACAATTATACACCACATAGTCTATACAAATAAATAAAATTGGAGTGTCTGTTTGTAATTTTGAAATAACCGTTTTTTACTACATGCATATGAATATGTATACGGTACATACACCAAAATAACATTTTTTTCAATTTTTGTCTGTCTGTCTGTCTGTTTGTACCGGCTAATCTTTGAAATGGCTGGACCGATTTTTACGGGACTTCTATTGGCAGGTAGCTGATGTAATAAGGAGTAACTTGGGTTAATTTTATTTTACTCATTCTTTTTTTTTTAGAAAGGAGATACTTTTATGTTTATCCTGTAATTATTTCAAGTAATTCGGGTTAGTAATTTATTGCTTCGTGATTGAAAGACAAACAAACACACTAACTCAATGCAGACGAAGTCGCGGGCGTCAGCTAGTTGTAAAATAAAATATTATAGATTGAAACTTGAATTATTGTAACCAGAACCATTCCGGGTAGAGAGATGCTGATTAAGTGAATAATGCACAAGTGGTGTATAATATAACCATACATGCCGATACGTTAACAAAAGCTGATTACATTGATCCAATACATAATGATGGTAGTAATATATACATGAACTGTAATATATACCTTTGTTCAGTGATGTATTTGTTGTGTATATTAGACATAACAAATACATAACTGAACAAATATAGATTAACGTCTTTAATACCTAACTGCTATGTGCAAGATAATGACTTGTTCGTCTATTCTAAATCCTAAATAAGTCTTCGCCCTTTGTTTTTTATTAGTAAGCATAAATGACCTGGAACTTAAACGTGTTTTAAAATAGTTTTACCGATATGCAGGCATTCGGAGAATTAGGTACCAGGGTGACCGAATAGTTTTTTTTAAATTACAAGTTAGCCCTTGACGGCTATCTCACCTGGTGGTAAGTGATGATGCTATCTAGGATGGTAGCGGGCTAACCTGTTAGGAGTATGGTAAACCCACGCTCCTAATTGGTTTCTACTCGATATCGTGCTGGAACGTCAAATCGCTTGCCGACACGTCTTTGTCGGTAGGGTGCTAACTAGCCAAGGCCGAAGCATCCACAAGATCACACTTGAGTCGGGAATCGAACCCAGGACTTCCAACTTTATAATGCGCACGCACTGCGCCACGGAGGTCGTCAAAAATCGTCGATCCAAGATCCACCACGACCAAGAAACTTAAATATCAGACTATACAGAAGAGAAGCAATATGCAGATTTCGGCGAAAACATGCTCTTAACCACTTGACTTTCAACGAAATTCGGAGAAGGTATTGACTTTTCCGAAACTGGTGCTTTCGACTACGTGACTGGGAAAGCTAAGGTGCTCACTGTAACCGTCAAATATTATGATGTCACAATCACTGCCATTTGATAGTAATCGTAAAAGCTAAGCGTAAAACCTTCTTCTAGAGACTAGACCCAAGTGTGATGTCAATAAGCTGAGGACGATGACAATAATGAATTACGCAGTATCTGAAAAAGTTTATTCTCCAATATACTACCTAGCGCCATACATAAATCATTCACTTTTTACACTATCCGATGAAGTGTCACGGTAAATATCGTTTTTATTGGCCCGAATTTTCATCGGCTCAATTTTGAACAGTGTATTGTTACATAATTAATTGACAGCCTGTTTGAAAATAGTGAATATGTAGTCGATATTACATTTAAAACGGTTATTCGAAAATAAGCAATTCTTGGATTACATAATTTGCATAAAAGTAAGCTTGTTGAAATCTCCTACTAAAATGTACCTAAAGGTTTATGTAAATGATAAACAAGCATAGGTATGAAATATTGCTCTAATAAGATAGCTCTTAAATAATCTTTAGTGGCATGTGAGATGGTGATAATGAAAAGAAAAGCCTGACTAAGTTTGTTGTGGGCTTCCTCTTAACCCAGAGCGCGTTTGGAGCCCTCATAGCTTTAGTTTTAAGTTTACGAATGTAGCCACCGTCAACTCATTACTATGTAAATTATTGATGCTTCAAAAGTGCCTTTTAAAGGACTATTTGATAAAGATTGATTGATTGACTTGTAGTCAGTTATCTTAGATTAGTTTTTTATAGTAGTGGCTGTTGCAATAGCGATTTGACGACTCATATTGTTCACGCGTAATAAAATTGACCGTAATTGATACAAATAATAATGTGAAAGTTTGTATGTTTACTACTCCTTCCACCAACAATGACCAAAGTACGAGTATATAGCCCTGATTCAACATATATAAATCAACATACATATAACTAGTTTAGTTTAGCTTAAAATGTTAGATATTCAACGTTGCAGGATTTCACTATCTTGGAATTAAAGTAGCGATGGTAATAAAATTTCCCTAGCTTTAATGTGCCATTAGGGGTTCATAAATGCTCATGTATACATAATCGACTTTTAATAGACATCGTTCGTAATCAAATAGCTCCATATCCCATAATTATTATGGGGCTCATCTGGATCGAAATGCGTGCCATATCCACGAGGCTCCAAAGTTTTCTGATTATGATTAGTTGTTTAATACAGTGCTCTTAATTGGTTGATACTATCAGTTAAAATCATTGCACACAAAAAACGCGTGCGGTCGAAAGCAATGGAGTCTGCACTCTAAGAGTTCTTTCTGAAAAAAAAACTTTTAACTAACACGTGATGTTAACAAACGAGCGAGTAACGGAATGGCTCGCTTGGAGAGGTCATAACGCTTTTTTCTTACGCGACGATTTCCCCTAATTAGATTTCATACCCATTTTATACACAATATGACATTTGGTTGTACATGTTCTGTACACCGCAAAAAGTTAACTTACCTACAGTTATTTTACGATTTTGTTTAAAACGAAATGAGGAATGGACAGGAGATCGAAACGTTTCCATACATTCTTCGTCCCAGATCTTAATTGAATAAAATTAGCACTATTTAATCTAGATATACGAGTTAAAGATTTTAAAGTCTGTGCCTGGGCTCCGGGAGTCCAATTTATTTATAGATATTTTTATTGCTTTTTTGTTTTCTGGAAACCCAGCTATTTATCTCTTATTTAGGCTGAATAGACGTAATTTTATTTATTTATTTTTATATCAGAAACTATTCAATGAAATAATTTCCCGAGATTCATCAATCAATCTAGTAACTGAGCTAAGAAAGTTTATGTAAAATTTAGGTTTTGATTACGACAGCGTTTTCAACAGCTGATATCGCCTACACGTAATAAGGTATCTAATTTAAAAGAAGGTAGGAGGCATAAAATACAATTTTACTCATAAATTATGAAACAATAAACGTTAAACGAAACAGAGAACATGGACAAACAGAATTCAGACCCCAAACGTTTGCCTGAAGTGTCAAATGACAAAGTGACAATTACGTAGGCATCTATTGTTCTGGGACGAGAATCCCTGGGATAATATTATTGTATCGAGTCAGTCAAGGTTTGTTGACATAAAAAAGTTTATTCCCTCTTTTCCTTATGGGAATAATAAGTATATTTTTAATCATTATTATTTTAAGATTTCCAAGCAATAAATGAAGTTCAAATTATACTAGGGCTCATTTATTTTATTTGAGTTGTTTTTTGCATCCAAATGACTCTTAAGCGATTGTATTACCATCATCGTCATCTTGTTCAACCCATTACCGGCTCACTACAGAGCACGGGTCTCCTTTCAATATGAGACGGCATTGGCTATAGTCCACCACGTTGGCCATGTGCGACTTGGCAGACTTCACACGCCTTTGAGGACATCATAGAGAACTCGCAGGCGTGCAGGTTTCCTCACGATGTTTTCCTTCACCGTTGAAGCAAGTGATATTTTAATTGCTTAAAAAACAGCACATAACTCCCAAAAGTTATAGGTTCGAAATCCCCGACCTCTGATCAGTGTCCTATCTAGATCTCACATTTTATGATTTTATAATAATTTGATTTATTATTACTTATTTTTTTTAGATTCTAGATTTTAAAATGAGCTAGTTATTAGTATTTCATGATACTTCAGGCCCAAGGTGCTGTTTTCCTTTGTAAACAAAAATTCAAGAACTAGTTAAATGGATAAGGCGTAGAGTAAAAGAGGTACTTCTCTGAAAGGGCGTGGTAGCATAAGATGGAATACTCGGAGAGACTGGCTGACTTTGCGGTTAAAAAGGGATTAAATGCTCTCCCCATTGCGTCAAAAGTTGGCGGTTATTCCACCAACAAAAACCTTCCGGAAGAGGGTTGACGTCACACTGGCTGTTCATAATCAAATAATATGCAGAACCAAACCAACCAGCTTTCGAGTTCGAAGAAGACATTTTATGCCGAGCTACCATAGCGTGAGAATCCAAAAATCTAAACGAGAAAACTATTAAATACTTCCTTAGAATTATTTCCTGATGAAATTATAACCTAACCTTCATAAACCTTCTTAGTTTTTTCTTTTTTTTTTATCCACTAAAAGTACGCCCTTGACGACAATCTCACCTGATGGTAAGTGATGTTACAGTCTAAGATGGTAGCGGGCTTACCTGTTAGGGGTATGGTAAACCCACACTCCTAATTGGTTTCCACGCTATATCGTGCCGGAACTCTAAATCGCTTGGCGAAACGTCTTTGTCGGTAGGGTGGTAACTAACCACGGCCGTAGCCTCCCACCAGACCAGACTTGAGCCGGGAATCGAACCCAGAACCTCTTTACAATGCGACCTGAAATGCAACCATAGAAAAAACCATTGATCTATCGGCATCGAATAATTTTCACTCAAGAATATTAAAAAAAAACCTATGTAAGTTTTAATAGGTAATTCGATCTAGGCAATGTTTTGTATAGCTTGCATATTGGAGATGGAGACTAAACTTTTAGCTCAAGATAAGTATTCCTTATATTCATCAGTAGCGGTGACGACTAGTAACATCTAATTACTGAACGCAGTATCGGTTCTACAGATCCGGGACATTGCAGTGTTTCCTAACCATCTGGCAACTCTACTCTCGTTAGCGGCCACATACCGAAGCCATAATGGCATCGTCAAACGTCAGTCATCAAACATTATATTGGGCTATGAATATGACGTTAAATATAATAATTCTCTCAACAGCATTGTCGCATACATTATTCATACGTCGGTTTAATGCGCTAATAACCTGAGGCCGTCTCTGGCTTAGTTGTGGTAATGTATTCAAAATTACAATTGTCGCTTTTATTGTTATATTATACGGAGCAAACTCATAAAGTGTGGTTGAGAGAGATTTTGCCTACGCAGAGTTTACCCGTTACAATTTATTTATTATAATAGATCATAATGATCACCCCATTGTCGTCTCACTACAGAGCACGGGTCTCCTCTCAATATGGGAAGGGTTTAGCCATAGTCCACCACGCTGCCCGTGTGCGGATTGGCAGATTTCACACGCCTTTGAGAACATTATGGAGAACTCTGAGACATGCAGGTTTCCTCTCGATGTTTTACTTCACCGTTGAAGCAAGTGATGTTTTAATTTCTTAAAAACGCACAAAATTCCGAAAAGTTAGAGGTTCGAACCCCCGAACTCTGATTAGGAGGCGGACGTCCTACCACTTGGCTATCACAGCTTCTTTATAAAGATATAAAAGATATTTATCATAAATCTAGACATTATACACGCACGATTTTTAATTTAATAAAAATTTATATTACTTGTTTAGTTGGTGAAGGAATCGCGAGGAACCTGCATGCTTGAGAGTTTCGCCATAACTATTCTCAAAGCGGCCTAGGTAGAGAGCCTCAACCCTTCTAATGCTGAGAAAAGAACCTGTGTTAGAGTCGGTTGAAGGTTGATAATGATTATAAATTTGTGTTACTTCTGTGATCAAGCGTCCTTTGTTTACTTGTGAGGTAAACAAACGAACGCTTCTCTATAACAGATCCCTTCTAGCCACCCTTAGATGCGACCCGAAATAGATAACTACTGCTACTACTATTTTAATACATTTTTATATCCTAATATATTGTAATAAAATAATAAATATTTATAATACAATTAATAATAAACTATGAAGTTAACTTCTATAATTATACAAATCATGCTGATATCGAATCAGTTTTATATTTACGTACCACGTTAATAACGCATTCTATTGAAAGTAATCCAAAGCAGCGATCGCAATTTGGGTGAATTGGCCATCATATCGACATTTTTTGTAACTATTGAATTCGGTGCCATCTTTAAAACCGTGCCCTACGGTAACTCCGTTTGTCCCTTCCCCACCCTGGATCCGGGGCTGGCCACAAAAGGTCTTATAAAAATACGCTCTCTTACCGGAGTACTTTGGGGCGCTCGGACTGATACACCAGTCCAACAAACCCAACAAGTCCCAACGTCACCCTAGGGGACCCGTTAGGGGGACGTTTCCCCAGATGTCGCCGAGCTCAAGTCTTCTCTCAGGCTGAGTTTCATGCTCGCCAAAAACCCTCGGTGACGCAGTAATAACTACTATGGTTATCTGCAACTGTCCATTCGAAAATGTAAACGGAGTACTCTCAGGAGTAGTTGACTCCACCGTGTATCGATGTCTAAATCCTCAGAAATTATTATATTAATTATTCTAAATATTATATATTATATTATTAATATTATGATATTCTGCACCGACGAGGTTGCAGACATCAGCTAGTTTACAAATAAATTTACATTAATAATAAATCCATTACATTATGGCCAATGAATTTTTGTGAATCGAGCTCGATAAAATTGGTTTCATAAAACCACAAATGGTGTAGTCAGGTGATTTTAATTGCGTTGGCTTCGATTCTGTTTACTCTACTTTTCACAATTGTTTCATTGTTTATCACAAAGTGATTTCGTTTATCAAATTTCAAACTGATGGGTCAGTGTTTAATTAAGTGTATTTATAATGAATTAACCTTATATACATTATATATACCACTATGTACTTATGGTATATAAATATATTAACGTTATTAATAGGACGTATCTTTTTTAGATCAATCAGGTTACCTTATTTCAGTTTTAGGGTAAAATTCACTAAGCATTTCCCAGGATTGAAAAAAGATATGTGATCTTATTTTTTAACGCTAGGAAATGCATTTAATCCCCCTCCGGAAGCGACGGAGGTAAACTGCGCCACTTCTGGCGGGGTATGTGGGACTCGCTGGCAGATAGAATGGCGATCAGAAGACCTACTAAAACCCAGGAATGCTCCTTCGCAGCGCCTGGTAGCTTACTCAGTCACCCGCAACAAGCCCATATATCTCTTCTAATCTGTTCCAATCCATGGTGTAAGAGCAAGAGGAACATCTGTTCCGAGTATAATATGGTTAAATGTTTTTTTATTAGCTATATACTAAATATAATCAAATCTCTGTGCAGACAAATCAGCAGTTAAAAATGAATGATTGATAAAAAAACAGTCGCAATTGTGCTGACAAGAAAGTCGCAGGCAAGTTTTTTTGAAATTGAATTGAATTGAAAACTATTCAATATGGCCTATTCTGGTTGGAGGTTTTGGTAGTGGCTAGATACCAACACTTCAAAAAACTAAAAAAGTACCGCCAAACGACCACTATGGTGACGCATAGAACCGATTAGGAGTATGTGTTAAATATAATCTCTAATAGATTAGTTTACTTTTTCTGACAACCTCCGTGGCGCAGCGCGTACGCTGTTGCATTATAAAGTTGAAGGTCCTGGGTTCGATTCCCGACTCGAGTCTGGTCTGGTGAAAGGCTTCGGCCGTGGCTAGTTACCACCCTACCGACAAAGACGAGCCCTCAAGCGATTTAGCGTTCCGGCACGATGTCGCGTAGAAACCGATAAGGAGTATAGGCTTACCATACCCCTAACAGGTTAGCCCGCTACCATCTTAGACTGCATCATCTCTTACCATCAGGTGAGATTGCCGTCAAAGGCGAACTAGTGGTGCGTAAAAAAAACATCCAAAACTGCATTATCACCTAGCTCCAGGTAAGATTTCAGTCAAGGCCTTTGTTAAATAGTAATATAGCAATAATAGTAAATGGAATTAAAGAAGAATACAAACCATAATATGATAAGTATCTACATACATACAAAGTCTGTTTTTTTCCGCGCTATTGTTGTCTGATGAAAATTGTTCGAATAAACAAACGAACCGAGTATTCTCTACCGTTTGTAGACTGGAATTATCTGTGCCTATTCAACTTTATTACCTGCTCTTGATGTTGACCTGAAACGTCGACCATCGTGACATTGATCGTTAACCAGGGTAAAGTGGTTAGTAATCCCGGCCTTTCAACGGACGTTTCTGTCGTACATTTTCAAGTCACATCCACTCCCCTCTGATTATTGCACCCAGGACGCTTACGTACGTAAGAAAATTCGCTCTCGGTTATGTTTAATAAAAAAGGGGGTATAACTAAAATTCACCCATATACGAATAAAAAATGTGCCACTCTACGCATTTTTGAAAATCTATAACTTCATCGTTAATTTTTTAAAAAATGGTCAAACATCTCTTTTTGTCTGCGGCTGTACTTTATTTATTATATTATGATTTGTTTATAAATTATAATATATATATGTATTATAATATATATTAATTTGGTTATTATTATGTTACCGCCACGATTGTAAGAAGCTATATATACATATATAAATTATGATGTTTTTATTAATTAAGACATATATTTTACAAGTTTTTTGTACCGGTTAAAATGTTATTAACATACATACATATATATTTGTATATATTATTGCACCACCTACCTTCCTCTCTATTACTGATCGGGCTGGTGATCATTAAATTTACTTAATAAAATATAAAAAAAATACTATCGGCGTGCTTAGAACCTCTATTACATTCTAATCTAACATAATACTCATTTTTGTGACGTATTATAATATACAAACGTACTTATGAGTGACTTTGATACGCCTATTTAAATAAAAAGTTATAAAGTTTGAGTTTCAGCTACGCTTAAGTTTTATTTAGGTTAGAACCTATTTACGCTAGTTTTATCGCTGCCGTTGTGTTTAACTTAATAACAAACGGGAAGTTTTTGACGAAATATAACGTTTCGCGTTAAGTGCGACGAAATGTTGTTATAAATGTTTGCAGAAAACGTTACTCCAGCGGCAAAAAGGAATTTCTAAGTAGGTCAAACCACTCTTCCATCCCAGCGTGCGGCGTGTAACTAGGCAGGTATCAGCTAAGCAAACATTTGTATAGGATGGCCACGGATCTAAAACACATCTATCTTTCACACAATGGCTATAAGACGGTGATACTGGTAGCTTGCTTGTAAGCGGTAGGTAAAGAGATCATTGATCCATCGCATGATTACCATATAAAGTGGGAGAAGCCTATAAAATATGTCGATTACATCTATCAACTTACTTATCTTTTAAGATGCCTAGCTCTCATGCATTCTCGCGTTGTGAGTTCACATATCTATAATATAATAAAACTGTAACAGGACGAATTCTGTACATTAAATATATTTTGAAAATTTTAATTGGAGTATGCTTTAATATCGATACTGTGCCCAAAACATTTTTTTTGGTCTGTTTGTCTGTCTGTATCTTGGCCGCGCATCACGCTGAAATAATCAGTGATGTGGAATTCAATATTGTTAATGTTTTTTTTTAAAAAGGCTTTCATCATGATCAACCCATTACCGGCTCACTACAGAACACGGGTTTACTCTCAATATAAGAAGGGTTTGGCCATAGTCCACCACGCTGGCCATGTGCGGATTGGAAGACTTCACACGCCTTTGAGAACATTATGGAGAACTCTCAGGCGTGCAGGTTTCCTCACGATGTTTTCCTTCACCGTTGAAGCAAGTGATAATTTAATTGTTTTAAAAAACAGACAATAGGCTTTAATATAATTTAATTTTAAGTATGTAATATGAATTTTGTTAAAATTGCTGAAATTGTCCATTAGATTTTGCTGAAATTAAATATTAAGATACTTTCTCAAGTACGTCGTCAGTAGTACAAGAGAACACGAGCGCAGCCGCGGTTTGGTCTAGTTATTTAAAAGACAAAAGCCAATTAATACCTTTGGTCATAAATAGCCACTGTATTTCGAGCACACTAAGTTATTAATACATTAGTTCAACGTGCTAAAAACCTGAGCCCATCTCGAAGCTTATAATGTGGTAATGTATTCAAAATCTAGTTCTTGGTTTTCATGGCTGAATTATACGGAATAAAGTAGTAACGCTGCTCGGTAGACAGTGCGACGGCTTACGACTGAGATTATGTAATCGTTTAATAATGGTACTTCACATAACATCATTATCCTATTAACGCCGTACTTCTGGGCCCGAGCCTCCTCTCATATAAACGCATAGAATAGATTATAGATTCATAGATTTTTGATACAGGAACTGATGTCTGGTGACTCTATCATGTGTTGTTGGGCGTAAATTAGCGTTTTATTTAAAACCTCGCATAACGAATTATAAAAGTGGAGGTCTTAGGTTTCCCGGCTCGTTTCTATTTGTAGGCTATTTTTCTTCTTTCTTTTTACACACTAAAAGTTAGCCCTTGACGGCTATGTCATACGCGACATCATGCCGGAACACTAAATCGCTTGGTGTTTGTTGGTAGGGTGGTAACTAGCCACGGCCGAAGCCCTCCACCAGATCATACTCGAGCCAGGAATCGAACCCAGGACTTCTAACTTATAATGTGACAGAGTGCGCACTGCGCCACGGAGGTCGCTTTGATCGTGGCTAGTTTTGGCCATTTAAAATTATTATCATAATTATCAATCCCTTACGGGTCCAAAAGAGGCCTCCTCTTTGGAGGATTTTAGCCGTAGTACACCACGCTGGCCTTAATAAAGCATTTAGTAGACTTACACGCCTTTAAGCGGTGATAACCTAGTGGTTAGGGCGTCAGCTTCCTGATCAGAGGTCAGCGGTTCGAATCCGGGCACACACCACTAACTTTTCGGAGTTATGTGCGTTTTTTAAAACAATTAAAAATATCACTTGTTTCAACGGTAAAGGAAAACATAGTGAGGAAACCAAAGGCGTGTGAAGTCTGCCAATTCGCACATGGCCAGCGTGGTGAACTATGGCCAAACCCTTCTCATATTGAGAGGAGACGCGTGCTCTGTATTGAGGCGATAATAGGTTGATCATGATGATTAAGAACATTATAGAGAATTTCGTTTAGGCATCTGTCTCTTAAAGCAGACGACAGATGACAAAATAATGAAAACATAACATCGGAAAGTTTGAGCTGTCTAAAATCTAACTAGATAGTCTAGTCAGGAAATATTCCTAAATATAAGCCTCTATATTCTATGTATGTAAACATAGTTCGACATTAAATTTGAGCACGTACAGTATTGACAGCACGCATCGACAGTATGTTTGACATGGTAACTCCATAGATAGGTACTTGTTACAAAACATGTCTCACTTCCGTTAGCTACACAACTTACATACGAGAAAACAGCAATATTTTTGGATTCAGCGATCGGAACAATCGAAATAGATTTAGCAGTGAATTCACGTGAACGGTTACGGTTGAACAAAAAAAAATTCCACCGGTTTGTAAAATATTGTCCATAAAATAGATTTGGTCTGGAATAGCTCTATTTAATTTGTTTTGAAACAAACATTCCCGTAGAAAAAATGTGATTTGTTAGATTTGTATGGTCATTTAAATAAATAAATACTTAATTTTTGTTCACTGTAACTACGTATACGTGTCTATTCTTGCAAGTAACTTTCGCCATTTAAATTAATCTTATCTAGAAAGAAGGCTATCTTATGTCATCCGGACGTGGGCTACATCCATGGATGGAGCCCCGGAGACGTGACGTTATCCCAAACGTCGCCTAAGCCGAGGTTCGGCCTCAAAGGAGGCACCCTTAGGCAGACGTTCGCTTAGTTTCTTCGAGCCCTAGGGCTCAAAATTTCTTCTGGCAGAGCTTCTTTCCGAAGCTAGCTAAACAGCCCGGTTACGCTGTGGCAACCAATAAGGGTACCACAGCTAATAGACAGTCCGAAAAAAATATATATATATATATATGGTTTTTGTATTTGTTACGTAAAAATAAAACGCCTTAACACCACTAAACTTAATATAAAATAATCTGGATAAGCTCTGTCAGATATGGATGTCCGGAAAATATAGCGTTTGACCTAATGTACCGATTTTACATGTGAAAGTTGGCACACACTCAATACAATTATGGGTTAATGTTGGTGGATATATGAGTAAAATAAGACACAGACTAATGTTATACCATGGGGCGTATTAACAGAAATGAGAATGCATTTTTCCATGACCTACAAGTGGGGTCTTTACATGCAATAACATTATTCATACTTCTACTTCAGTACTTAAAATGAAGCTCTTGACATCTTTTTCTACTAGTTGAGACCCATTCATTATTCGAATTGTCAGTTGCAGATAACCATAATAGTTATTACAGCGTCACCGGGGGTTTCTGGCGAGCAGACTCAGCCTGAGAGAGGAGCACCTGGGCTCGACCTCAAGACTCGGACCTCGACTTAGGGTGACGTTTGGTGAGTATGTTGTACTGCTGTATCAGTCCAAGCGCCCCCGTGACCGTGGATAAAATCCACGTCTGGGTGATGTCAGATAACGGGGACCTCGTCTTCGCCGGCGAAGACGCTGTGTTGAGTTTTGTGTGGTGTGACCTACCTGGGAAAGTTGAGACCCGTTTTTCCCGATAAGTAAGGAGCATATTTTTTATCTCGAACGATCACAAATCAACGGTCATGTCTAACAGCGATTCTTGGACGGAGGCGAGTTTCAGTTCCATAGACAAAAACTTTGAGACATTTGTCACCGACATAACTATGTAGTTGTATTTTATGTCCTTTCAGTATCAGTAGGGATGAGGCCACTTCGCTGGTGAAATAATTGCAGCATAGTACAGTACAGAATTGTATTTCGACGCATAAGTTTAGAGTTTGTAAACTTGTAGATGTCACCGAAATATGGGTGGCAAGTTTACGTCTATGAAGAAGGAACTCGTACGGTTCATATGCTTTAAATGCGGAAATATAATGCGAGAAACGATATGGCCATTATTTAATTTGGCAAAAATAGCAGAACATAGGTAACTAGTTATAACTATGTACTCGTTACGCGTACTATGTTACTCGTATCAACTGTTTTGTATCTTCCCACAAACAAAGCCCGGGGGTAATTGATCAATTATTTCACTTCATTACGCGCCTCTGTTCCGCCTCGTATGTATATTTATTATATTTACCTCGGCGTTAGCAGGTAAAGGGTTAATTCGCTTACATTTTTTAAATGTTTGGCTTTATTTGGATCAGCGGCAACAACAGGATGATAAGAGACTTTAACAAGTCATTTTTTTTTGTTTATTCATGTTTTGTGATCTTATTTAGCAATAAAATGACTAGGCAGCTAGAACCAGTAAAAACTTTGCAGTAGATGTAATTAAATATGCATAATATGGCTTTGATAACGCTAAGTTCGTCGTTCTCGATTTTCTTCTTCACAAAAGTGTCAGAATTTCATACTAACCTTATTAGTACAAAAGGAAACGAATTTTTCAAATTTCTGATCTAATGGACGCCTACTGTGTTATGAATTATACTTTTCACGTCGAAACCATGCATTGATTTCGATTATACTCGTACTTGGCAGAGAGAAAGTTTGCTTACGAAAGCTTGAAACAAACGTAGACGAAACGCGCTGTAAACCTTGTAGAACATAAATTAATATCTAAGATGTCAGTCTTAAGGATGCATGCTACTCCATATTAAATCAAGATTGGTAGATTGGTTGTGCTAAACATAGGTGACGTACAAACTTACAAAGAAACAAAAAGGTGAATTTAGTACAGTAGCATTTTTTAATTTGTAACAGCAAGTTAGCCCTTGACGGTAATCTCAATTGTTGGAAACTGATGATGTAGTTTAAGATGGTAGCATAAATAAATACTTTAATCCATTCAAATAATGAGCAGTAACAGCCTAGTGGTTAGCGCGTGAGCGGTGATAGCCTAGTGGTTAGGGCGTCAGCCTCCGAATCAGAGGTCGGCGGTTCGAATCCGGGCACGCATCTCTAACCTTTCGGAGTTATGTGCGTTTTAAAAAAAAATCACTTGCTTCAACGGTGAAGGAAAACATCGTGAGGAAACCTGCATGCCTGAGAATTTTCCATAAAGTTCTCAAAGGCGTGTTAAGTCTGCCAATCCGCACATGGCCAGCGTGGTGGACTATGGCCAAACCCTTCTCATATTGAGAGGAGACCCGTGCTCTGTAGTGAGCCGGTAATGGGTTGATCATGATGTTTCAAAGAATATTTATATAAAGCTTTTATATAAACACATTCTTTACACAGGCGTAAAGCAAAAATAAAAGCATTCGCAGCTTATCAAGTTTGGTTACACTGCGAATTTTTCATTTTCAACGCGACCAGGTTAATCCACCGAGTGAATTTGTTACAGCAAAAATTTTGACGGCATTATAAACCAAAATACTTTTCGCATTTGTACACGAATTTTATTTTACCAGACAGAAACTACGTTGGAAAGTTTACGTTAAGATAATCCTATAAAGCAAATAATGTTAAATAATCATACCATAACTGACACATACAACGAGATGTTTTGTTATATATATTGCTTATAAATAAGGTTAGAGGTTATGAAAAGGAATTGACTGCTGTCAACAGTGATTAAAATTGAAACTGATAAATTCGGAAAAGGCGTCTTAATTCTTTAATAACTCACTCGCATTATCTGCAATAGATAGTAGTATATTTTATTTATTTATTAGGAAGCCAACAGTATACAAAGAAATATTTATATATATTTTAAGACAAATTATGTATACTTAGGACTATCAATGTATACTCACTTACAGGCTAACTCGACATGCAAATATAAGAAGAATATAAAACTTAAAATAATAATCTACAACTATAAAATTATTTTAATTAAAAAGCCAAAATACTAATAAATACTACTAAATAGTCCAAAATACTAATAAATAGTATATGTACTAGGTACGTCATAACCCACGGCAGCAGTTTCGTTTCTCTTAATCCTTACGAATATTAAAATACAGAGAGTCACTAAAGCAGGCGAAAATGCGCAATCGACAGCATTGTTGCCTGCCTATCGGTCTTTTATCGGATATATTTTGGCGCTCAAGAACTTTAGAACCTCGTGCCGCCTTCACCGTTTTACCACATAACTTGAGCGCTGGCACCCGAACAAAATTCTTTTTCGGCTAAAATTCAATTTAATTTTATGTCGCAAGTGTTAAAAATAGATATAATGTAATATATAATGAGAAGCCAACGATTTGTAAATACAGAGATAGAAGAACAAAAAAGTTGTCGTAAATATAATGTAATGTATCGTTTATAGTAAAGGTAAGATAGCACTTTCATATATATAACCCCAGAATAATAAATAAATTATAATATCACAGGTTACCGCCGCGTGTTTATCGTTGACTACCGTAGCCGAAAAACATTGGGATTAGAAGACCTACACTCCATTAGAGGGTAAATTAATCTCCCCTTTTTTTTTTTTTTTTTTTTTTTTTTTTTTTTTCCCGTGGTGGAAAAGCTTTATGGCTACCTCCGTCCGTTGGGCAAGACGGAGGTTATGTGGGACTCCCCCCTTATTGTTGAGGTATACCCGAACTAAAAACCACCACAGCATGTCCCACTCGCTGGATTTGCCGAACACCTGGGGAACCCATTGTATTCTTCCCAGACATCCACCAGCCGCCCCAGCCTTAGCAACAGGGCTCCCGCGCTAAAACAGAGAGGTTCAGGACAGCTTGATCCCCCCCCAGACAGTAAGGAGACTCGTGCAATGACGGGTAGTAAGCCCAATAGCTACCCGCCGCCTCCCAAGGGAATCTGACGAGCAGCGAAAAGCCGCCGTCTTCTTCCCCCCCGTCTACGCCGAAGTGGATGCGCGTCGACAGCCTCTTCGCGCACACGCTCCGCTGCCTCCTTCCGTGATATTACTTCTTCACAGAAGTTGGCTACGGCATCCCAGGATCTCTCACTGCTCAACATTGCAGAAACTACGCCAGGCAGCGAGAGGTCTCCGCCGATCGTAACCATCAAAGTGTGACGCTGAGGATCCCAGTTCCTGCACACTTCTAGGGTGTGCTGGGCCGTGTCATCCGCAGCACCACACTCATGGCATGAAGTGTTTGGCTCCCTCCTCGCGACCCGGTGCAGATAATGGCCAAAGCAACCATGTCCAGTCAAAACCTGCACCAGGCGGAAAGAGAGAACCCCATGCTCACGCCGGCACCACTGATCCAAGACCGGGCGGATAGCCTCTATGGTTCGTTTGCCATAAACGGCATCCGTCAGGCCCGCCTTCCATCGGTCACGCATCCTTCGTGCAGCCATCCGCTGCATTCGGCCGACCACTTCAGGCGCTAGTCTTTCGCCTCTCGCACGGCTCTCTGCTGCGACGCGGTACGTGCTAGCAAGCACCCCCGCTTCTAGCTCCCAAGGGGGAGTGCCTGCCAACACGCAGGCCACCGCGAAGGCAACCGTCGCGTATGCCCGGCTTATGCGATTTGCCACCACCCTCTGTGGCCTTTGTAGAAGGGCCCTGGTTGGCGCGCGGAGAGCGTCGAACCAAATGGGGGCCCCATACGTCGCCATGCTTCTCACAACCCCTGCGAACAGGCGACGGCATGGAGCCCCTGGGCCGCCAACATTCGGGAGAAGCCGACCAAGTGCGGCAGCAGTTCCCACCAATCTTGGAGTGAGCCGGCGGAAGTGCTCCTCAAAATTCCACTTTCGGTCCAAAATTAGTCCCAGATATTTCATGTGGGGCTTGATTTGGATCGCCTCTCCTGACACGGTGATGCTGGCACGTGCCGGGGGCCGCCACCCCATTCCCCTGAATAGAATGACTTCAGTCTTCGGAAGCGCCACTGTTAGCCCCAACATCCCAATTCGTGTGACTATCAATTCGGTGGCCACCGTGGCCCTCCTCACCGTCTCCCTATAGCAGCTTCCACGGACAACAACCAGAGTGTCGTCCGCATAGCAAATTACTGCCATCCGGGGCAGCAGTACCGAACGAATGGCCCAGTCAAACCCAAGGTTCCACAAAAGGGGCCCCAGGACCGACCCCTGTGGAATCCCACAGGCCATCAGTCTCTCTTTCCTCTCCCCATCCCTACCCTGATAGAGTACTAGCCTTTCCTTTAGGTAGTGCCCTATCATACGGCGCAGATAGTGGGGCACAGCGTGATATCGAAGCGCTTCCTCTATTACGCTAAATGGAAGGGTGCCAAAAGCATTGGCAATATCTAACGATACCGCCACTACTCCCTCACCTCTCTTCTCCGCGTACTCACAAAAGC
The DNA here is from genome assembly GCA_928268935.1 of Lasiommata megera. NCBI lineage: Eukaryota > Metazoa > Arthropoda > Insecta > Lepidoptera > Nymphalidae > Lasiommata > Lasiommata megera. Next base: position 10,047,743 of record OV743326.1, on the reverse strand, counting down.
TTTTTAGAGCACCTACGGCGTCAATTGTTGATTTTCCCACTCTGAAGCCATACTGGTGCTCCGAAAGGTCGGGGCCCTGCATGGCAAGATGCTGGTTTATTCGAGAGGCAAGAATTCGCTCCAACATCTTACTAACCTCATCAATTAAGACGATTGGTCTGTATGCGGAGGGAGAGTCAGCAGATCGGCCATCCTTCCGCAACAGCACCAATCGCCCCTCCTTCCATACCCCGGGGAAACGCCCCGCCTGCAGGCAATCATTGAATAACCGCCTGAGGTGGACACCGAGGTGTATCAAGGCCATTGCCAGTACCTTTCTCGGTACTCCGTCCGGTCCCGGTGCCTTTTTCCCTTGACGCAAACGCTCACACGCATCTACCATCTCATCCTCCGAAACTGGGGGGCCCTCGACTGGTTCCTCCAGCTCCCGAGACGGGGTCACCATTATGGGAGGCGTAAATTCTGGTGGTTCGGGAAAGAGTCCGGAAACAACCCGCCTCAGGAACTCCGGTTCCATAGAATACATGGAGATCGCACTGCGCATCTTGCCTCTGACCATAAGGTATGGCCGACCCCAGGGATCCCTATCCAGAGCTGCCAGGAACTCCTCATTTGCAGACTCCTTTGCCCTAGCAATAGCAACCTGGAAGTCTGTTTTCGCCGTGCGGAACTCCCTATAAAGGCGATCCTCATCGTTCGCGTTCACTGGCCTCCTGCGACGACAACGGGTGTAGGCCCGGCGTGCCCGATTACAGATGGCGCGGATAGCCGCGATCTCCCGTGACCACCAGTACACTGCTCTCCGCGGGGGTAAGCGCCTTGTCCTGGGCATTGCTGCATCGCACACCCTCATTAGTGCATCGCGAAAACGTCTCGCACTGTCTTCCACCGAAACCTGAGGTGCAATATTCCAGGTCTCGATGATGGCACTCTCCTCCACCAATTCAAGGTCAAGGTGAGCCAATGCCCATCTGGGAAATACTGCTCCCCCTCTCCTACTCGGACTTCGCAAAGCTGGAAGCGACGCAAAGATCCTCCACCGTATATATCTGTGGTCAGACAGCGTCTCCACATTGTCAAGGACGCGCCAATCCTGAGTGCGTGCGGCAATGGCAGCGGTAGCGAATGTTACATCCACTATTGACCCCCCCTGCCGTCGAACGCACGTATTGACGCTTCCCTGGTTAAGGAGTACCAGGCCAAGCATTGTGGCCCAGTTTTGAAGCTCGACTCCCCTCAAGTCAGTGACAGGAGACCCCCACGCAGCAGACTTCGCATTCAAGTCCCCCATCAGGATTAACTGCGTCGGCGCCGCACCTCGAATCACTGGCTCAAGGCTTCTTAGGAACGCCTCGAAGTCAGAAAATGGTCGATTGGGGGAGAAGTACACACCAATAAGAATCACCTCTCCCCACCCAACCGCCACAAAGCCCGGTCCACTGCGTTTTGGAATCAGTGGAGGAGAATCCGCATGTCCTGACACCACTATAGCCACAGAGCCTTCGGTGTCTCCTGCCCAGTTTGGCTGAGGGAGTACAAAATAGGGCTCAGCGGCCGTCACCACATCGATCTGCCACTCCGCCATATGCTGCATCAGTAAATCCTGAGCGCGGGCAGAATGGTTCAGATTAGCCTGCAAAAAGTCTCGTTGGCTTGCTGACATTAAGCTTCCATGTCCATTTCCTCCTGTGCCGGCTCATGCTGGCCTCCCGGTGATTCAGAGACCTGAGTCAAAGGAGCCTTTCCCTTTGTAGGGGGTGGTGTGCACTTCAGTCCACCCATGACATGCCCGGCGTTCCTACCCAGCTTCGCACAGATTGCACAGTTCGGTTCAGCCGAACACGAAGCCGCCTTGTGCCCTTCTTTGCTGCACCTGAAACACAGAGTGCTTCGGTCAATAAGTGAGGGGCAGAGTGCCCTTGTATGACCCGTCCCTAAACATCTGAAGCATCGCATCGGCAGGGGCTCCAGGAGAGTAACCCGGACCGAGGTCTTTGCTGCAGTAACTGGGCAACGGATGAGGGTTGACCCGGTCCCACTGGATCCTACGCGTATAGCGCCAACCCTCACTTGCTGCGACGGAACGCTCCCCTTATCTGCAATCGCCCGTTGTATTTCCTCGGGTGTGACAGATTCATCTAAACCAACTAGTCGTAGACCGGTGGTTTTCGTGGGCCGGGAAACCGTCACCCATTCCCCGACCAGGCCCTGCAGCTTACTGGCAAGCTCATCCGCCGCTTTGGCACTGCCAGCTCCTGGGATCTCGATTATTCTAGCCCCAGTTGCCGATTTTCGCACCCGAACGTGGTCTACTCCCACCTCCTTCAGTTCTAGGGCTGCGGTGGCCGTCTTCAATACCGTTGCGTAGCTCTGAGTGGCGGCGGCTTCCGGTCTCAAGGTCATAAGGACGGCTGAGGACTTTGGGGAATTCAACTTTCCCTTCCGGGTAGCTGGGGTCACCTTAGCGGATACGCGAGCCGAGGTGGTCGGAATGGTTGCATTGGACTTGCCTGCTTGGGTCTTTGTCTTCCTTCCGACCACCTTCGACCAGGCTGGTGGAATACGGTCCGTCCCGGTCCCCTCATTTTGAGTTGTATTCCCTGACACTGCTTCCAGCAAGGGGACATTAGGCTTGGCCTGTGGCACACTGTTTGGCTCGGCGGCTTTATCCCTAGCCTCTGTGCGCTTCTTTGCTGGGCGTGCTCGTGACGGACCCGCAGACGGTTCGTCGGGAGAACGGCCAGCAGCCTTCTCCATCTTTTTATCCGCCGCGAGCGGTGGTCTCAAGACGGGTTCCAGAGGGAGCCGTCTCTCGACCTCTCGAAGGCGATCGTTGACCATTCCTCCAATAGAAACAAAGAGGTCCCTCTTCAACGTCTCTAGCATTTCCACAAGCTCCGAAGGAATCGTCTCCCTATAGGGCGGACCCACTCGTGAAGGGGATTTCTCCTTTGCGGAGAAGGAGGACCGAAGGGCCTTGACTTCGGCCGTTAGAGAGGCCATCTCCTGTCTCATCCTCTTATTATCAGCCCGGAGCCTTCGGGCTTCCTCGTCCATTGATATCCCCTGGAGTGCATCCATGGCCGTGGCTATCTCCTTCGTAGCCCGGTTTATTAGCCCTCTGACGCCGCTCTTGAGGTTGTTGGACCTCTTTGTTTCAGCTACTATTGAAACAACCGCGCTTCGGGTTTTGTCAATGAGCTCATCTCTAGTAGGGATGTACTCTGCGGCTTTCTCCGTAGCCCCCAGTGTAGGGCTCCCCTCCCGGATTTCTTTGTACGCCTTTTGAGACCGACTTCGAGATCTGGTCTCAGGGGGAGTTAGACGGTGCGAACCATCTGCCTCTGCCTCCTCCTCGAACGAGTATCCTTCCAACTCCTTAAGGCGGGCTTTGGCCGCATTAAGCCCGAGGAAAGCTCCCCTTCCCTTCACCTTCACTCGGGTTTTGGTGACCGGTTCGGGCTCAACGGCGACAGCCTTCTCCGAGGGCTCTCCCTCTTCCTCCTCCATATTGTCTGTAAATTCACGAGGCCGCTTTGGAACTGCTCCAGCTCCCTTCCTCGGGTCAGCCAATGCCTCGAATACTGTATCCGAAACTGCGACTTCTCTCTCTCCTATCTGGCCTTCCAGCCCTCTCATCAAATTATTTGTTTTATTGATTTCCATATTGAATCCCACGAGTATGGGGGAATTATGCGGTCCATCCCGGTGGTGCCCCCTGCACCGAGATAAGCCTAAGATAACTCGCCAAAGGGTGTCGGCCGGTACCCTGGCGAGGGTGGCACTAGAGACTGAACTACCCATCAGCCATGCATCCCCTCACGGTGCGCCGCCGCTTGGGATTCGGGGTGTTTTTTTAGAGAGGTTTTCTTCCTCGCGATCCGGCCGGTTAAGGCAAGACCCTCGGCCCCGTGCAGGCCATGAGACATGACCACGACGCCTCACTACGGGATTACGAGCCCGACGGCGGCTAGATAAGAGATTACCATAGCCTATACAGTGGCATCGTAAGTGCACACTGTACCCGCCCTTGCTCCTCAACTGTGCCCTCTGTTGACCAGAGGGACACGCAGAGAAACGCCCTCCCATGGTCAGGTTATTCGCCACCATTCAATAACCCCCCGACGAATCGAACGGTTATTGACTGGTACCCAGGGTGCACCACGTGGAGGTTACCCGACCTAGCACCCCAAATTAATCTCCCCTGCAGGGTGGCCGATTATAATAAAACGTGAGGGATAATAAACGTGAATGCTTCCTTACACAAACAGACTAACGGATAAAGGTAGATGGAGTTACGAGCCGAGCACTAAACGTACAGTTTTTATATTATTGACAAGGCAGTTACGGTTCGCCACCGGTGGGCAACAAAGAAACTTCTGATTTACTTATAATTAAATTTAATAAAGAAATTGATGTTAAGAAACACACTTCTTCAGTATCTATTCTTATTTATTTACAGGATCGTACACACCTTGTTGATAAGGAACACAACTCTTCAATATCTATACTCGTTTATCTATAACATTTTTTACACCTTTGTATAACCATAACCTTGGAGACCACATTTCGGTACCAACACTAAACAATAACCATGACCAAAGATTAACTAACTTATAAAGAGCCGATTCGAACGTCATGTTTTCCGTTTTGCCTTATTCAAATCCGGTATCTTAAGAAAACAGTCAATTGAGATACTTTTCATTAGAAAAGTAAACCTAATCATTTAAGTCAAATCACAAACTTCAATTATATATTCTCATTTAATGATTAAGATATTATATGTATGTAAATTCAAAGACACTAAAATCTAAAACATTTGGAAATCATGACATTACAATAAAAATATTACTAACTAGCGGATCATTCCGATGTTAGGAGAGTTCTCGGGATTAAAATCTAATTACTAATCGAATCTACATTCTAAGTTCCTATCACTAACACAAGTGGACTCTTCCGATGCTAGGAAAGAAGTCGTGGGAACACTCTTTTCTTGCGTTCACGGGCTCGGTAATATAACGCCGACGCTAACGCAACGTTATAGTGGCGTAGGCCTGGCGTTTTAGATTTTTCGATTATTTTACATTTTGTCTGTTTATTGTTTTTGAATTACGAAAAAAAGTGAGTTGATGAAGTTAAAGAGCAAAGTTTTTAATTGAATAAATATGTAACTCTGTGTTTCTATCTAGGGCACTACTGATTTGGATGTTTTTTTTTTTATTTGAAAACTAATTTGGACAATGATTCTTATAATTTATTGAAATCGGTGTAGCATTTACTGAATATGGAGATAAAAAATCAAATAACTACAGCTAAGCCCAATTTAGCATATAATAATTGCACATAGTGTGTACACAATTAGACATGTTTAATTTGCGAAGGGGTTTTATTTTTTTTATTCCCTTTAATATTTATATTCAAAAATACCAGTCAAAGACGCGTAAGCAGTTTAGTGCTTTAATAATTTAATTACTCTTCTCATAGCACGCAAGGCGTTATTCGTTAGTGTGGCTTCAACGAGAGAGGAAAACGTCACAATTTTAGGAGAGTACTGCCTTGTGAAATACAGGTATATAGGTATAATCAGGGGCAGTAGATTATATTGCGCAAGTACGAACATACATACATACATCCCACATATTCACCATACTTACCATACTTACCATACTCACCATTAAAGTGCGTTTATAAGTTAGTTTACAAGTTGTTAATGTACTTATATTGATGCTTGTTTTTGTGAAATAAAGAAATTATTATTATTTCCATTATATACTAACTCTCACGCCCGTGTGCAAAATAAATACATATAAAACCAAATGAGATATAATAAACCATATATTATTATTACTTAAAACATTTCATTGACTGCACCTAACCCGTTTATCGTTTTCCAACAGTCTGTACCAACGAAAGGTAACATAACATTTAGGTAACATATTATATCATAAAATATTACGCAAGAGGTTTAACGCTCTCAGGGTAGGGGTTAAAAAACAAATATAATGGAGTTGTGTTTAAAAAATAACTGTTTGTGAAAAATGTGAATTCATCACTGAGCCAAGGTGAGATTGCCGATTGGGTTATCCGGGCGTTTAACAAATCCAGCGAGAGGGATATCCCGTGGTGGTTTTAAGTTTGGGTGTACCCCACCGATGAGAGGGGGGAGTCCCACATAACCTCTGTCCTGGCCAACGGATGGAGTTAGTCATAAAACGTTTCCACCACGGGGAAAAAAAAGGTGAGATTGCCGTCAAGGGTTAAATTGTATTGGAGTTAAAATAAACATAGCAGAAGTAGGTACTATGGCAATATTTTTCCGCGAATTAAATCAATTTAAACTTGATCTTAAATGTTCATTACATGGCTATGTGATAATTTATCGTTTCTCATACATGGGTAATACAGAATTTATCATCATCATCATGATCAACCCATTACCGACTCACTACAGAGCACGGGTCTTCTCTCAATATGAGAAGGGTTTGGCCATAGTCCACCACGCTGGCCATGTGCGGATTGGCAGACTTCACACGCCTTTGAGAACATCATGGAGAACTCTCAGGCGTGCAGGTTTCCTTACAATGTTTTCCTTCACCGTTGAACCAAGTGATATTTTAATTACTTAAAAACGCACATGACTCCGAAAAGTTAGAGGTGCGTGCCCGGATTCAAACCGCCGACCTCTGATTAGGAGGCTGACGCCCTAACCACGACGCTATCACCGCTTCACAGAATTTATAGTAACGAATTATTTACTAGGCTAGCTATAGGTAATCATGCAACATTTCCATTCAGAATTGTCGCCAAACAGAGCAAATTACCTACTGCTGTTAAACGGCAAACTCCATTCAATATTATCGACACAATAGACACGAGAAACGTTTTGATAAGTTCTGCATTGGAGCGGGTTGAAACTGAATTGGAAGGTTGTTTCAATTTCGCTACGATGCGCCATTCAAAGACACTGTCAGTGCTTCGGTTACTAAAGCGATTTCAATATCAGTTTTTGTAATTAATGGCTGCTTCAATTAATAATTAGAACACGCTTAAACCTCGACGTGATGCAATGCGGTATAGGCAATGGGCGGGCGACATTTAAAGTATAATTAAATAAAAATTAAAATTGCGTGTCATCATTATCATGATCATTCTCGGCTCACTACAGAGCACGGATCTCCTCTCAATATGAGAAGGGTTTGGCCATAGTCCACCACGCTGGCCATGTGCGGATTGACAGACTTCACACGCCTTTGAGAACATTATGGAGAACTATTTTTGACCGACCTCCGTGGCGCAGCGCGCGCGCTGTTGCATTATAAAGTTGGAGGTCCTGGGTTCGATTCCCGGCTCGAGTCTGGTCTGGTGAGAGGCTGCGGCCGTGGCTAGTTACCACCCTACCGACAAAGGCGTGTCGCCAAGCGATTTAGCGTTCCGGCACGATGTCGTGTAGAAACCAATTAGGAGTATGGCTTTACCATACCCCTAACAGGTTAGCCCGCTACCATCTTAGACTGCATCATCACTTACCATCAGGTGAGATTGCCGTCAAGGGCTAACTTGTAGTGGATAAAAAAAAAAAAAAAAAACTATTAGGCGTGCAGGTTTTCCTTCACCGTTGAAGCAAGTGATATTTTAATTGCTTAAAAACGCACATAACTCCGAAAAGTTATAGGTGTGTGCCCGGGTTCGAACCCCTGACCTCTGATTAGGAGGCTGACGTCCTAACCACTAGGCTATCACAGCTTCCAAATTGCGTTTATTCAGCCTGAATAGAAAAGAGACACAAATAGCTGTTACCAGGTACCGACTTATACATCTTAAACGGATGTGGGTAGAAATTGGCTGACCAAGGCGCTGTCTCAGCTTGATTGTGCGACAAAGTTGAATGCAGCGCTGATTTCGAGGCATAACCCAAAGTGACATCACGGAGTGACTGGGATAGCGTCACTTCAGCGTGGTTAAGAGTCGATGGACGTTGGGGTCCCAAGGTATTGGAATTGCGACCAATAAAGGCGCGTTGGTCAACCGTTACGGGGTAAGTAGAGGAAATAGAACGTATCGCAGAAAGCTACTAAAACGCCCAAGACCATTGACTTTGGAACTCTCAACCTATGTCCAGTATTGGACATCAACAGTTATGCTAACAGAAGGCAGTTATTGTACAACAGATTTTTTTTTTATAGGTAAGGGGTATTCTCTGATATTTGTAAGTATTGTCAGTAACAGTGTGAAAAAACTATGTAACGATTTATACAGAGTTCATTTTTAAAGCGTAAGAGATACTTGGTAAGAAATAACGGCGCGTCTTCAAAGTTCAGCGATGTTATTATAAGATAAGATTAGATAATATTTTATTGTTTAAAACGATTTACAATATATATAATGGCCCTACCTTCTGCACTAGGAAAACATGTATTACAGAGGGTAGTTCCTTCCAGGGATATAGTATATTTATTCCTAGAGATAAATTATCTTGTACTAACATTATTTAAGAGTTTATGAGTATGTATGTGTGTGTGAACGAGTGTGAAAAAAAAAATTGTGTGTGTGCGTTATGTTTTTGTCATATTTATTTTCTTTATTATTGAAAGGTATATGATGTATTATACCAAACATTACTGACAGTATTTTCATACGTTGGAGTGTCAGGAACTTTTTTACAGTACCGCATGAGGAAGACCGGAAGAAAAGAACCGTGACGAAGTGTTAACGTCATTTTCAAAGAGTTTCCGGTCGGCGCTAAGGGTCGTTCTTGTCAAAAGCACAACTAATAAAATATGCGAAACTTCAGTAATGCCTTTGTGACTCTTAAAGTCAGGCCTTTCTCCTCGCATCGTTCAAGAATGTATGTATTCACCCCAACAGACTTTGTGAAATATTAGCAAATACTCGTATATATATATATATGTGTTTATATATACGAGTATTTGCTAATTTAAATTACGAATATTTCAAAAATACAATTGCTATATAGCCATTGTATTTTTACGAAAACACAATCCATAATGTTTTATCCAATTCAGGAAGCACATTTCTCGACATTCATTCATTACATAAACTTATGTTTATTTTTATATATGTTGCATATACCTATATATATATATGTATATATATTATTTGAATATTTATAATTATATATGATAATTATTGCTATTTATGTAAATTAGTGTGCATTCTTTAATATGTATAATTTTATGTAAGTTTATTTTTAATTATGCTCTTATTGGTACACCAACTTTGCAGTGATAAGGCCGCCCTTACACCGTTTTTGTCTTTTTTTTTTTTAATTTTTGTTTTTGTATGCTTTGTCTTGTGTGTAATAAAGAGTTTTATTATTATTATTTCTCAAGAAAGATAGATAAGTTAAGATTCCTAGAAATAGAATAGGATAGATCCCTATTAGTGATAAGGTCGCCAGTTGCTGATTGTTTTTGTCTTTTTCATGTATGTTATGTCCTATAGATTGCATTAAAGTTGTATAAATAAAATAAATAAAATGAATAAGTTATGTCCGCAAATTAGTATTAGTTGATTAATTAAAAAGATCTTAAACAATTAATGGCGCTTTTTTAATTTTATTAAAATGTACGTAAAAGTAAATACAAACCTTGCAGTTCCAAAATTTTATACGATATACTTAAATGTCATAAGAAGAGTATAACAGCTAAATACAGCGTATTTTAAAAGCGTACGTAAAAGTAAATACAAACCTTGCAGTTGCAAAATTTTATACGATATACTTAAACGTTACAAGAAGAGTATAACAGCTAAATACAGCGTATTTTAAAAGCGTACGTAAAAGTAAATACAAACCTTGCAGTTGCAAAATTTTATACGATATACTTAAACGTTACAAGAAGAGTATAACAGCTAAATACAGCGTATTTTAAAAGCGTACGTAAAAGTAAATACAAACCTTGCAGTTGCAAAATTTTATACGATATACTTAAACGTCACAAGAAGAGTATAACAGCTAAATACAACGTATTTTATTGTTTTGTACGTTCTCGTCGTTATCGTCACCCAGTAATACGAAGCTAATTTAGCTGAACTCATCCCAAAAGATACATAATTCTCCGGAATGAGCCCATTATAAGAGGCTTTCAGTTACCCCTGTCTTGTATTTTATTTCCAGCGGCTCCATATAGATCGTTTCTGATCCTAAACGTGCATACAACAGTTACAAATTTGTGTGAATTTATTAATATTATATGTGCTATTTTATTAAAGTAAATGAAATCGCAACCCACAAAAAGTGAAACGAGCGAGTGAGTAATGCCTTATTGGCGTAACAAAACGAATTTCGTAGTTTGTTGCCCTACAAAATAGTTTAAAAAAATCTCGAGTACCTAAACGCACACTGGTGCTCCTAAATGGTACTTTTGGATGGTGATTAATTAGCCCTTACAGACAACATGGTGCAACATACAACTAGATTTATGGTATTTTGCAATTTTTTTCCAAATGTGACCAGGAATCAAAATTATACGGAATGCTGAAACTGCCTTACTAATAACTTATAAAAATTAGGTTCTCAGTAACAGTAGGAACAGTTCCAGTAATAACTAACTTTTAAAGTTACCCAAAAAAAAGAAAAACGGGCACGTAAATACTTTGTCTCAATTTTCTCACATAATATATACGCTTCTCACATCATTCATTCCTCACTTTTTCATGGCTTCATTTACTTAATCTGGGAATTTAACAATAGAGCAGAGTCACGTAAGTAAGCTTTACTCTGTGATATTTGTATGAGGTTTTTAAATTATGACATTTGGTAATTTTTTTTTTATACACTACAAGTTAGCCCTTGACGGCTATCTCACCTGGTGGTAGCGGATTAACCTGTTAGGAGTATGGTAACCCCACGCTCCTAATTGATTTCTACGCGACATCGTGCCGGAACGCTAAATCGCTGGGCGACACGTCTTTGTCGGTGCATAAATTACAGATAAACGCAAACTTTTCCGTGACATTCGTTTATTTTGATTTGATTTCATTTGAACAATTATTTTTGTACAAGGTACCGAGAAAGGGTTTCCGTACACTGAGAAATTCGTTTCTCCGCTCGTTAAGTAATCCGATATTAATGGTAAAGTGGAAACACCGCCGCAGAGAGTAGACTTTGACATTAATCAAAATGTTATTTATTTATATTTTATATATTCTTGAAAAGATAGATATCTTACAGGAAGTTTCGAGTGAATTTATTCGTTAAAAGAAGTTTAAACCAAGAACTTATCTTCTTCTTATTAGACCAGGGCGTGTTTGGAACCATCATAGCTTTAGTTTTAAGTTTACGAATGTAGTTATCACCATCTACTAACTAATATGTAAATTATTGACGCGTCAAAAGTGCCTTTTAAGTGATTTAATTGAAATTGAATAAAGCTTACGATGATTGATTGAAAGCTACTCCTTACTTGCTTCTATTCTGAGTAGTCTTTTAAAGATTTATCAAGATTGTATTATTCTGGAAGTCCCGTTACAATTACTTCAGCAGTACCAAAAATCTCTTTGTAACTAATTTATAAATACAGAAGTGCACGCACGCAGTTAAAAAAAAATTTGTTCTATTTTAATCTGACTTCACAGTTTTTTTTTAATAAATTGATTTCTTGATCTTCAGCGTGTTAATCTTATATATTATATAAAATCTTATATTAGGGTATCGTATGATACCCTAAACCAATACTAAATAATAAAATATAATAATAACCTATCAGCACCTGTCATATACGTTTCAACGTACATATTACCTTTACGAGGGTCAACGGGGTCTGATAGTTTGGGCGTCAGATGTACAATTGTCCGATATGTTTTAAACGCCCTGTGACACTTCAACCGACATTACTGTACGCATTTCAAAGCGTGACAAAACACTGAATAACTATTCTGACATACTGCCATTTTAATTAATTAATAAAAAATACAAAGCAATTAATAATCAATACAGCCTAAAACCTTCAGTATCAGATTAATTTTGGTTCCATCCAACCATTCAAACCAGATAAAGGAGATAGAAATATTTCCTTTTTTTATGGCTTTTGACCACCTGTACAACTGATTTTTACCTATACTTTTACATTTGTATATTACATTAAATACCTGCTTACCATTTCTCTCAATTAAAATATAAGGAGACATAAAACATAATTATAAATGTCATGAAACAAAAAATTTAAACGAAATAAGCGACAGATTGACAATCAGAATTATAATAGACTTTGTTCATGATTACTTATTTTAAAGCTTTATTGGATTATAGGTTGTAAAAAACTGAAGCATGATTCTTAAGCCGCAGGTTGTTTTGAAAAGATCTACTCATATATCTATCTAAATGAATGAGAGATTATTAAACAGGTCCTTAAAGTTCTTTTTGTTGAACCGTACTTCTCGGTGAGTTCGGAATAATTATTATTAAAATAAAAATTACGACGCCCGAAGTACCCTGATAAATCAAAATAAATGCAGGCAGCGTTAAAAATATTACACTGCGACACGTGATTTATGACGTTCGACCGCCACTGTGTAGCTTATTTATTAATTTTCCCTTGAATTTAACTTTAACTTACTCGCATTAATTTTATGGACTGCAGTTATATAGGAAACAAACTGGTTAATCTGTAAAACCATTAAACCCCGTGCATAAAACATACAATACAATTTTTTTTAATTATGAATGTATTATGTATTATTGGATAATCCAATAATATATACTCCCACTAGATTGATACCTATTTAATAGCCCACTTGAAAATTCACCTTTTTTTTATTTTTTTTTTGATATAGGTTTGCGACGACTGATTGACGACAATCAGTACCAGAAGGCACTGATGAGTTATAGTTTGGAGCGCGCTTGCCTAGAAAATGCCTACTCACTCTTCCCTTGAAGGAACTAAGGTTATACGTGGCTGGAAACACAGATGCTGGAATTGAGTTCCACACCTTAGCGGTTCGATTCAGAAACGTTGATGCAAATCGTTTCGTCCGAGTAGGTTGGATTTTAACTTTGTACAATATGTATAATACTTCCTTTATTTCACCAATTTAATAATTCATACACAGTCCTACTCACGAAGCAGTAATGTTTTTATGATCAACCTATTCTCGGCTCAGTACAGAGCACGGGTCTCGTCTTGATTTGAGAAGGGCTTAGCCATAGTCCACCACGCTGGCCATGTGTAGATTGGCAAACTTCACGCGCCTTTGAGAACATTATGGAGAACTCTCAGGCATGCAGGTTTCCTCGCGATGTTTTCCGTCATCGTTGAAGCAAGTGATATTTTAATTGCTTAAAAAACTGCACACAACTCTGTAAAGTGAAAGGTGCGTGCCCGGGTTCGGAACCCCGACCTCTGATTAAGAGATGGACGTCCTAACCACTAGGCTATCAAGCGCGCACTAGGCTATCGAATAACTAATATATTATGTTTAATACAAATAGTTTATAATTTCTTTCAACAGGGGCGGAGTATATTAAGTTCAAGTTCTCCAATGAATGCTAGGATTGTTTTTTTTAAGTTAAAATAGACAGAAAACTAAACAGGTTACTTTTAAAATAGAAAAAGTATCCGAATATGAACGTTATCAAATCTATAAAAGTTACAAGTAAAGCGAGCAAAAAAGGAAGGCTCGAAACGTTTTGACCTGCGTAGGGAGTGGTCCATTCAGATAATATCCCTGGGCATGTTATATGGACGTATGTAGGAGGGTGGCATGGGTTTGTGAGACCATTAAATTTTGTGTGACTTAAACATCGAGGTAGATTATTGGCGTAAAATACGGCCAACCGCCCCGCGGCGTCCGTAACATTTATCGTTGATTGTTTAGCGGCTAATGCCTTTTCCATGGTTTTTTTTTTGTCGATAACGTGGAAAGCAGGTTTAACTTTATGAAAGCCCATCTTACATATACATATAGTTGTGGTAGCCTAGTGTATAAGACGTCCGCCTCCTTATCAGAGGTCGAGGGTTCGATCCCGGGCAAGCACCACTAACTTTTCGTAATTATGTATTCAACACGGTGAAGGAAAACATCGTGAGGAAACCTGCATGCCTGAGAGTTCTCCATAATATTCTGAAAGGCGTGTTAAGTCTGCTAATCGCACCATGGCCAGTGTGGTGAACTATGGCACAACCCTTCTCATATTGAGTGGAGACCCGTTCTCTGTAGTGAGCCGGCTATGGGTTGATCTTGATGATATTTACATAATGAATAGGTATATCGCAGGATATTTAGCCAAATCGAGTTTTCGAGGTAATTTAAAACTAAGATAGTTTTTCGCAATGATTGGGATATTTTCAGCAGATCCCCCCGCCTAATCGAGTCAGCTGATCTGATGAGGCGGGGTTCTCTGTGTATCTCACTGATATCCAGAGAATAGTTCTGTGGATAGATTCTGATATATTGTGTCATTCGACGGGGATGGATTCGCGGTTGTATGTGACAGCGTTCCAGCAGCTCCGTCGTAGTTGAAATACCGCGAGCCGATCTTCGGCCTCACAGGAGACGTGGCAGACGTTCCCTTTATTTCTTTGAGCCCTAGGGCTATAAATTTCTTTTGGCAGAGCTTTGGAAAGAAGCTCGCCAAACTGCCCGGTTACGCTGACGCAATGACTTGACTACAGCTAAACGCAGTTCGAATCAAAAACAACGAACAAATCTGCTTTGATAGGCTCTAAATAGACAGAGGGCATCAAGCAAGCGCGGGGAGTTTTCGGCCTGGTTACCTAGAAACCCCTATACTACCAAAGTATTTATTTCCAGCAGAAGACATCTATCACATACATTATTTTATTTTCATATCCTTGACACCATATTGTTTTGAATGAAAAAAAATTGACGAATGGGTGGTGCTTTATGTGGCAAATATTATCCACGTCACCTGGTGACAAATTATAGAGTTATGCTCTTCACAACGCGATAAGGCACGGATAACTTTCACAATTCCATGAAACTGTTTCAAAAGTGCTTATAAAATCTTATATGAAAACCCATTTTAAATTTGCATTTCCTACGTGAATTTATCGGTCTTTGACGTTACTTTCCAATTTTTCGGTAGCCAGCTTCTAAGATCTAGAACGACGTCCTGTAATGTTATGATCTAGAGTCTGGAGTAAACTAGTTTGTGGTGACGTGTCAGAATGGCACACGGCCAGAACTTCGGCGAAGTTAAACTGTGTAGTTATAACTTTGCAGGACATAGTAACGATACTTCGTCATGTTTGGCGCACCTTTGTAGTTCGGAGGTATTGATTAATTCTATTAGAATGGAGAGAAAAATTCAAAATAAACTTTATTACATTTTTCTACACCAGGTTTTAACCACCGGGTTTATTTAACTATGATTTCTTTTAACTGTAGTCTAAGCTGTTGTTCTATAAGGTTTCATCTCTAATATAGTATATATTGTTAAATTTTTTATTGATAAATTCAAAATATATAATATAGTCTATATATAATATAGTAGTATATAATATATAATTAAACTGTGTTCATTCATTCATTCATAGTCCAATTATTATCTCTCGTACTTAGTAAGTCTATCATCACATCTGTACTGTTTGTGTGGTAAAACTATACACATTTCAGAATAATTATAACGTGTTGTTTTTAGATATGTACATTTAAGTATTATTTATTATTAATATTAGCTTGGCGCTGGTATATTTAACGAATTTATACATATTTTTGCTGTTAATTTAAAGCGAAGGTGATAAATATCCTCAGTAACAAAAAAATTAAGTTTACCAGAGTTTTCTGAATTTAAAAACGACACAATTTCGGTTTTTTTTTTAAATGTCACCCAATATTTTTGCGTCCACCGGAGAGCTTATTACTGGTAACACTTTGATAATCGTTCAAGACACGGAAGTCTAAGGCAAGCGGCAATATTGATTGTTAGGTCAGTCCCGAAAATCAGGAACGACCTAGTTCGACTGATGTGTCATCTGGGTTGGCACGCCGCCAGGGCACGACTTCGGTTAAGTTTAACTGCGAAGCAATTGCGTCATGTCTTCAATAGGTAACGTTCAAGTAGGTAAGATAGAAATAATTATATTATACACACACGCACGCACACAGCGCGAAGACAGAAACACACACATTTAGATGTTGCGAAAAATAAGTTATTGTTTTCTTGTTTTGATCGACTTTTCGAATTGTATATATATTTTTTAATTTCTGTCAATACAAATAGTTTTAAACTAAATTTAGGAATAAATTCTATATTATATATACACAACAACACTTGATATTAAAACTAAAATTAGTTATAAGTTAATTTATAATTATAATTGTTTCATCATGATCAACCCATTACCGGCTGATGCAGTCTAAGATGGTAGCGGGCTAACCTGTTAGGGGTATGGTAAACCCATACTCCTAATTGGTTTCTACGCGACATCGTGCCGGAACGCTAAATCGCTTGGCGACACGGTAGGATTGTCGACCACATATATACGCTATCGTGGAAGCAAAAAGTTATTTTTTATCTCGTAATGTGCGAACAAGAACTCATGGCGGCGCATCTTCATAGCTCGCACAGCTACAGAGCTTGATATTAACGGAAACGGTCACATATTTTCGTAGCGCAGATTTCACATCTTCGCAGCATAGCTGCATAGCACATCTCTGGTGGAAAAGCACCCGAAAGAACCACTATGCTATTCCACCGCATGGGTTATGGTTCTTAAACGATTATTACGTATTAGTGATAACACACAACGGGATTGAATTAAACTCAGAGTTTTGAGATTTTTAACACGGCCAGTTTCTTAACTCCCGCGTATTGAGATTTTTAACATAAGAATCCAATGTTGGCTATATTGGAATTCTCTTACAATCACTAGTACATGTATACAACAAAAATTGTAAGAAAATATGGCATTGTTAAATGCCAGAAAAATATATTAAGAAAAAAAATATGGGAATTAGTACAATGCGAAAATGTACGCGGGCACAAGATAAGTTTGACAAACTCGTCAAACAGATAACCGAGATTGGGGAAATGTAAAAAGGAAATAATGAAGATGGGACAATGAAATCACAGACATAATAGGCATAACTTACACAATAGAGGAATTGAAAGAAGATGGGACAGGCGCGTGTAAGGAACGTTTGGAATTCGGCTTAATTATAGCCAATAGGCTAAAGGAAAAAGAATTTCGATTTGTAATTTATTTGCAAATTCCATGTTTTTACTAGGTACCCGTAGCAAACGATGCTGCAGAACAGAACGAGGCTGGAAGTTAAGAATTAATTGTGTTACAATTAATTCTTAATTTGCATCCTATGCAATAAAAGCGGTGATAGCCTAGTGGTTAGGGCGTCAGCCTCCTAATCAGAGGTCGGCGGTTCAAATCCGCACGCACCTCTAACTTTTCGGAGTTATGTGCGTTTTTAAACAATTAAAATATCACCTGCTTTAACGGTGAAGGAAAACATCGTGAGGAAACCTGCACGCCTGAGAGTTCTCCATAATGTTCTCAAAGGCGTGTGAAATCTGCCAATCCGCACATGGCCAGCGTGGTGGACTATGGCCAAACCCTTCTCATATTGAGAGGAAACTTGTGGTCTGTAGTGAGCCGGTAATGGGTTGATCATGATGATAATGATGATGATGATGATTTATAATTATTTGCGATGATTAAGGGATATAATATTCTTGGTCAAAATTCCAGGATTCCAATGAATAATTAATCTACTGAACTCTGTTAACAGTTCTATAAATGAGGCGTGAGCTTAAAGTAAGCTTAGCTGGGTTATACTATCAATGTACCATAAAAGCGTGTCTGGAACATTCTTATAAAAAGTCTTTCAGATGACGTATGACCGATTGGCGTGTAGCCAGAAAACAAGTTCTGCAAAATTGAACTTTAAAGTAATAGCCTTGTATCTAATTATAGTATTATTCCATCCAATTCATTCTCCATATTCTTGACGACCTCCGTGGCGCAGCGCGCGCGCTGTTGCATTATAAAGTTGGAGGTCCTGGGTTCGATTCCCGGCTCGAGTCTGGTCTGGTGGGAGGCTGCGGCCGTGGCTAGTTACCACCCTACCGACAAAGGCGTGTCGCCAAGCGATTTAGCGTTCCGGCACGATGTCGTGTAGAAACCAATTAGGAGTATGGCTTTACCGTACCCCTAACAGGTTAGCCCGCTACCATCTTAGACTGCATCATCACTTACCATCAGGTGAGATTGCCGTCAAGTGCTAACTTGTAGTGGATAAAAAAAAAAAAAAATAGATTAGAAATACACTGCTGAACACGAGCAAGTAAGTCCTAACTAAAAATCTTACCCACAACCATGCAACAAGAACTTCCGACAGCAAAAACATCTAGGATATAACTGAGCTGCTGATGACCAAGTCTTCGGCGAGCTGAAATGAAGACTTGGGCTCAGTAACAATGATTCTCCCGCGGATTTCTTTGTATCAAGCCACGTACGTATAAAATATTACGATTCTAAAGGTAAAAAAAAAATGTAATGTAAAAGTATCAAGAAAAATCCAAACTCGCTATAACATAAAAGGTGCTTACATTTTGAATAAATTATACAGAAGCCCCAAAAACTTTCTTCACTTTCAGATAAGGAAAGTTGAAATAATTTCAACCACATACAAGTATGTGATACAAAAGATCAAAATAAGACCATATAATCAAAATAAGACTCAACAAAGTATATCCTGTAGGAAACCGATAGGTTGATCCGGCAATCAAAATTCTATAAACTACGTGCCAAGCCAAGATATCGTTAGGAAATGAATGAAAATTGCATCATATAACGTGGTCACTACGTGACGTAATCACCATACATTCCATTGACTTCTTTTGTTATTTTTTGTATAGTATTCAAAATCAAAATCACGTTTATTTAGCCTGTTGAAATACATCTCATCTAAAAATAAGTTTCTTGTGAAGAAATTGGCTGAACAGGGCGCTGCCTCAGTTTGATGCTGCGTCAAAATTGACTGCAGCGCTGGTTTTCAGGCATAACCCATGCTGATTTCACGGAGTGACTGGGAAAGCGCTCCTATAGTGTGGGATTTCTCTAATGCAGTGTTTCCCAATTAGTGCTACGCGAACCCCCAGGGGTACGTGAAGTTGCATCAGGGGGTACGCGCGGCTATCAGTAAAAACAAGTACAATTTCGAATCATGAATCAGAAATAAAATATTTACTGCCATTTTGCGACAACCTACCATTGCGAAAGCAGATTTTTGGCCATGACGAACTTAAAAATTTAACATCGTCACAGACTTCAACTTGAAGACGATTTAAAACTGAAATTGACTGAAGGACAATCAGATATTCAAGAGCTATGCAAAGAAAGACGTGCACATTTGTCACATTAGCGTCTTCGCCGATACATCATATTATGATTTTTGCTATTGTTCTGTAATTTGAAGATAATAAATGTTATTTAAACTGACTTATTTTTTTTATATATCATTGCTATAATAGCAGGTTTGAGGTCTTTTTTGAAGTGGTACGCAGCAAAAACTAATCGGGAAACACTGCTCTAATGCATATGACGTGTCACTCTATTTAGTTTAGCTTATCGCTTATTCTGCTCTTGTTATCTTGGTGCTAAAGGTTAAATAAAGTTTTTCAAATCCGACCTGTAGTTCCAGCGATTTGAGAGTTCAAATTAAAAATCACATATAATTACTATCGAGATTTAAACTTAATCACAAAAGCATTTAAATTTACTGATGACTTGCGCTTCCTTCAAACACGCACGTTCAAACTTTATGGCACTCGCCAAAGTTTATGCTATTTTAACATAATCAAATTGCGGAAACAAAAAAAATATGATTGCACGAGTAAATTTCATATAATCCAGTAATTGCATCCGTGGAAACTTAATTCTTGGTAAGCTATTGTGTTCAAAGTAGCCATAATTGCGATATAATTGCACATATCCTCGTCTTAGTGGAAATAATATTAACTATTAACAATCTCGTCATATTTAAGATAATATGCCACAACTCAATAATAGCTCATTCAAAACGGAAACCACCAAACTATACATTTGCTTATTACTCCCAGCCTTATTTGTACCCTTTAACTTTAATATACATACGTTACTTCATCATCATCATCATGATCAACCCATTCTCGGCTCACTACAGAGCACGGGTCTCCTCTTAATATGAGAAGGGTTTGGCCATAGTCCACCATGCTGGCCATGTGCGGATTGGCAGACTTCACACGCCTTTGAAAACATTATGGAGAATTCTCAGACGTGAAGGGTTCCTCACGATGTTTTCCTTCACCGTTGAAACAAATGATATTTTTTTTTAAAACGCACATAACTCGAAACTCGAAAAGTTATTGGCGCGTGCCCGGATTCGAATTGCCGACATCTGACTAGGAGGCTGACGCCCTAACCGCTAGGTTATCACCGCTTAATATAGTTAGATAGATAGTTCAATAATATTTTTTAATTTATAGAAGATACTTTAGTTTAAACATCTGTAGGATTGTTTTCAATAGGTAGCCAAATATGGTGATTTTATATTTTCCTTCACCATTGAAGCAATTACTTAAAAATGCACATTACTCCGAAAAGTTATAGGTTCGTGCCCGGGTTCGAACCTCCAACCTCTGATTTGGAGGCTGACGTCCTAACCACTAGGCTATCACAGCTTCAACGTTCAACGGCTACGTTACTTGATAGTGGTTAAATTCTGCATGGAAAAAAGTTAAAAACTGTCTGAAACCGATGCATAACAAAAAGCGTATAAATAAGCATAAACGATAAAACTGAAATATGTTAAACTGTTTGGCTGAAGGTTCTAATTTTATTCTCATCTAGGCGTATATTTTATTTTATCATATCCAAAAATTATCTCACAATAAATTTCAAATTTTAAGCCGAAAATATTAATTTATTCATCCAGAAGCCAACCTAAAAACGATGATGCTGGTATCCCTCTAGTAAAAAATCTAGGTTCTCCCCCCCCGATTCTCTATTATAACCATCTTCACTGTCTCATAGAATGTCTCATAAGATAGGTTTATTTATGTAAATACGAAAGAAAATTCAATATCAGAGTTAGGTTCTTATATATACATATAATATTATTGAAGCTACTTCAAAATTAACAAATATTAAATGCGACTTGTTTGAATATAATAAAAACAAACTAAAGCAAATCAGCCAAGAAACGCTATAAAAATCGATGTACGTTACCGCACATGTACTCAAATATGAATAGATAATGTTAATCCAACAGATAAGGAAAATCGATACAAACCTGCAATTCATGCCGCAGTTATACCGTCCGCCTTTGCTATTGACGCACACTATCGAAAGCGATTCGCTGATAAGTGAAATCAAGGTGGAATCGGTGTAATTTGATACGAAACGGAAAATTGGCTCCCAACCAAAATTGTTAATACCTATAGAAAGCTGTTTGCTTCTTGAACTAGTTCGAATTTGAAGGTTGACTTTGATTTGTTTTGTTTCATAAATTACCTACATACTACTTGGAGACACTCTCACTTATTAATTTTAATTCTTTATTACACACTAAATTGAACCTTTAGTACAATAGCGAATTTACTAAGAAAGTTAATTTGACTTGTTTTGTTTCATAAATTACCTACATAGTACTTATCTGTATCTAATAAGATATATATACACACTCACATGTTTATTTTAATTGTTTATTGCATAGGAAAGTGCCCATTTGTACCTCAAAGGCAAATTTACTAAGTAAATTTTGAAAAGATCGTAGTGAGAAGAAAAATGTCAACATCATCACGATCAAACCGTTGCTGGCTTACAGAGCACGGGTCTCCTCTCAATATGAGAAGGGGTTTGGCCATAGTCCACCACGCTGGCCATTTGCGGATTGGCAGACTTCACACGCCTTTGCGAACATTATGGAAAACTCTTATGCACGCAGGTTTCCTCAAAATGTTTTGCTTCACCGTAGAAGTAAATTATATTTTAATTGCTTAAAAATGCACATAACTCCAGTGTTTCCGGTGCGTGCCCGGGATCGAACCTCCGACCTCTGATTAGTAGGCGGACGGCCGAACTACTAGGCTATCACAGCTTATTATATATCGGTATTTATATATATATTATGTTAACTTCTTTTTGGTGTGAGAATTTAAAGATACACTTAGTACATGCATAACGTTTAAATAGTATAAATAGTTAGGTATATCATTCGTCAGTCAGAAGGTCAAATGTACACATGGAATTGTCACCAATGTACAATGAATTTGGCCGTCTCATCTTACCCATAGCTCTTTAAGATGATAAGAACTCTCCGATCCGGAAATTAAACCTAGAACCTTCTAATCTGTTCTTGATCTTGCTAACCATAGCCCAACGAGGCAGTCTGTTATTGTATCAGTACATATAAAGCTATCATGTTACTGATTACCCGGCTAAGTTTGTTGTGGGCTTCTTCTTAGACCGGGGTGCGTTTGGAACCCTCATACCAATTGTTTTAAGTTTACGAATATAGTTATCACCATGAAATAACTACTATGTACATTATTGACGCGTCAAAAGTGCCTTTTTAAGGACTATTTGAATAAAGATTATTTTGAAAAAAATCACAGAGTTTGTTTATTTTGTTCGCTCGCACGTTTTGTTAAAAACTGACACAAAGCGGCCTGGAAGACGGCGTCGGCTTCTTCAATCGCTCTGCACGTACTGTACACCAACAGTGCATATTGGCGCATCGCGTTAAAAACAGAGCGAACCTTTTATAACAAAATACAAAAATACAAAAAGTAATTCTGACATGCTTGATGATCAGTTCCTAATAAGTATTTCAATTATACGTTGTTACAATATAAAAAAATAAAATAAATGAGTGTGCAAATGATAAATAACGTTGTATTTTATTATTTTTACATGGTTAACAAAATAGCTCGTAAACCGTTCGAAAGGAATGTAGGGTTATACGCGCGCTACTATAAACTAAATCAAGTCAAAAGATAATATAAAAGTGAAAATGCTCTATAAAGCCAGCCATCGGGATCAGACACAAGCGGTTTCACAGAGAAACCACTATTTATTAAGCTCTAGCTCGAACTGTCACCGTAGGTGGCACATAACAGCTTTCACAGTGAAACTGTCTTATAACGCAAAAAAAGAGTTGTTGCGAAGTCCGCATTGTTAAATAAATCAAACTGGCGTTCAAGCAGATTGCATATAGTTTCTTGCATTAGGTGTCTATAATCAATCAAATAATGTTTCAAATATTTCATTATATTATAACCTTGTGATTAGTTTGCAATAAATTTGTCTTCAAAATCTTTTACATTGCATTTTTATTCATCATCATCGACATCGACATCATTCAAGTGATAGAATATCACTTGTTACAACGGTGAAGGAAAACATCGTGAGGAGACCTGCACTCCTGAGAATTCCCTACAATGTTCTCAAAGGCGTGTAAAGTCTGCCAAACCGCACATATCCAGCGTGGTGAATCACGACCAAACCCTTCTCATACTGAGATTAGACCCGTGCTCTGTAGTGAGCAAACCCTTCTAATACTGAAAGGAGGCCCGTGCACTGTAGAGAGCCGGCAATGGATTGATCATGATGAAACTTAATGTTTTTAGTTAAGCTTACGTGTGTGTCAAATAATTGTTAATGAAGTCAAGAACTATTTTTTTTTTAATAAATTACTATCAGTCGTATCGGCTTTGAGCCTCAACCCAACACTGTTGCGATACGTGTCGATGGGTACTGAACATAATTCCAAAGGCTTAACGGTTTTTCGGAGGCACCACCAATTTTGTAACGGAACATTTTAATATATATTTTAATAAATATAATCAGAATATCTAACAATTATAATGTCTATTTGTATGCAATACTCCAATCCAATTCATTATCAACCAATTCATAATCATTTAGACAATTGATCAATTGGTTACGTGGATGTTACAAGGAATTTTACTTATGTACTGACCTTTAAGGTAGATTACATGACTGTGCATTTAGACAGCAAGTTAGGTACAAAACTGTAGTGTAGGTGCTGTTGACATTTTGCAAACTACTGCAACTGCCATGCCGCGCTGACTGCTTGCGGGTAATAAACGCTTGACAATTAGGTACCTCAACTGCACTTCACGCCTAACCACTAAATGTATACAGTCGAAATGGGTTTCTGATGTTTTGATAAAGAGCATTAATTAACACCTTCCTATGTATTTTCGCTACATTTAAGAAACAACTATATCAACTTTTGAAAAATATTTAATTCAAGTTGGTTTACTTTATTAGCATTTTCGAAACGTCTACCGATTTCGATTCTACCAACGAATCGGAAGGCAGATTTTTCCAGTATACCGGGGTAGGGTAAACAACCTAAATAATGCCCTGCCAATTTTATTGTAAGCTAGATTGCGTAAGCTTTCGGTTTGCTTACATACACCTCATTACAAAACCAATTAATAGTCTATACCTATGCATCAATGTATATCTATCGGCCGATGGCAATAATCAACTAATACAAAAACTTCAGTTAGCAGATCGTTTTTTTTATTCGGACTGTCTATTAGCTGTGCTAACCCTATTGGTTGCCACAGCGTAACCGGGCTGTTAAGAAAAAATGTTGAGCCCTAGGGCTCGAAGAAACTAAGGGAACGTCTGCCTAAGGGCGCCTCCTGTGAGGCCGAAACTCGGCTTAGGCGACGTTTGGGATAACGGGGGGTCGGAAGGTGTCAGATCGAATGCAGTAGCTACTAACTACTAAAGTCAATCTGCTGTAAAAATTTTGTATTGGATAGATAATTAATTTTGACTTTTGACGAACTCCATGGCGCAGCGCGTGCGCTGTTGCATTTTAAATTCGGAGATCCTGGGTTCGATTCCCGGCTCGTGTCTGGTCTGATGGGAGGCTTTGGCCGTGGCTGGTAACCCCCCTACCGACAAAGACATGTCGCCAAGCGATTAGCGTTCCGGCACGATATCGTGTAGAAACCAATTAGGAGTATGAGTTTACCATACCCCTAACAAGTTTGCCCGCTACCATCTTAGACCGCATCATCACTTACCATCAGGTGAGATGCAGTCAAGGGCTAACTGGTGGTGAATAAAAAAAGAGACATAGGTTATTAATTAGACTTTAACTAGAGTAAGTTTTCTATGGATCTCATCTAGAGATACCAATTGATATGTGAACATAGAACCTCTCGAAAGAGATTGTTTCCAAACATATTGTCATGAACACAATGTCACCTATTTCAATAATTGTTCCACACAAAAGACACACCGTTTAATCTTAAATCTCAGCGAGTGGAATGTCAAACGGCCACTTCGCAAAGACAGTGGTTTCTTTGTGAGTGTCTGTTAGC
Organism: Lasiommata megera; assembly: GCA_928268935.1. Classification (NCBI taxonomy): domain Eukaryota; kingdom Metazoa; phylum Arthropoda; class Insecta; order Lepidoptera; family Nymphalidae; genus Lasiommata; species Lasiommata megera. The sequence goes on along the minus strand of OV743326.1, from coordinate 10,022,398 downwards.
GAAGCCGTAAGTAGGCTCTCGTTTAAAGTGCATTTGAGATTATTGTTCAGATACTATTCTCAACTAAAGCGGTGACAGCCTAGTGGTTAGGGCGTCAGCCTCCTAATCAGAAATCGGCGGTTCGAATCCGGACACGCACCTCTAACTTTTCGGAATTTAAAATATCACTTGCTTCAACGGTGAAGGAAAACATCGCGAGGAAACCTGCACGCCTGAGAGTTCTCCGTAATGTTCTCAAAGGCGTGTGAAGTCTGTGTGTGTGGTGGACTATAGCCAAAACCCTTGTCATATCGAGAGGAGACCCGTGCTCTGTAGTGAGCCGGTAATGGGTTGATCATGATGATGATGATGATGACTATTCTCAAAAACAGTAACGTTACTGAGCGACAACTCACGTAGACTAGGGCCTTTCAATTTGGCAGGTTTTCTAATGGGATGCAACAGTAGGGAAGGATTACGCAACTGTACCTTAACCAAGTTCGAATTTCGTTTAGCAAGTTCGAACTCGGTTCGATTTAAAGTCGATACAACAGTACGGTAGGATAACCCATCTGTACTTTAGTTCGAACTTGTTTAATGTACAGCTGTAACCAACTTCGACTTTCGAACAGTTTTGAAGGAATATGATTTTCTTATAATTTTATGTAGGCTTAATAAACTAAATCGATAATGATCGCTCTTATACAAAAATACTAACAACTGTGTGAGTCTTTAAATATATATTCAATTACTCGCACTTTTGTTTATACCATGGTAATATTTTTTTTTCTGTGATAATTAATTATATAATAAGTTATTGGAAAATAAATCTGTAATCTGACGAAATAGTCATTGATATATGCCAGTGGTACGTTGCTTTGGTTCAGTTATAGGCGTTATAGTTAAACATTAGACTTAAAGCTATAGATGCTACAAACATTTGGCTACTGTTGATTATTCGGTGTTTGACGAGTGTTATAAGTAAGTCACTTAAGTAAGTTGTTCGGGTACTTATACTAATAGTGAGTTGGATACTAAATACCAAAATATTACTCAAAAATGTAGGAAATATTTTTAAAATATCAGCTATATTTATTCATATAATCAAAACTTGGTATGTTAGGGAGATATTAAAATGAGTTTTTTCATCATTTTTCGATAAAAATGATGGCGCTTCTCCTCATTAACTAAAGCTGCTTCTGAAAATAGACACTCAGTATATGCAGTACTGTCGGGAGATAATACCGGGAGATAATAAATAAGAAAATCTATCATTCTTCAATGCAATTGGTCGAAAGTCATGAAATATTGGGCATATAACTAAAGCGAAGATATCGATATCATAAAGATAAAAAGTAACTGAAAATGAATTCTTACTTAGAGGTCCTACTAGATATTGTTTGTGTTTCTTTATAACGTGTGCATTAAACTTATTTTAATAAATAATGCTTAAATTAGGCCACTGATTTGGAAATAATGATTTCCTATTATGGAAATTATTGATTACAAATAATTCCTTTGACAGCATTGGCCCTGGAGAATACCAAAATTCTTTATTTTTTTTTCATTTAGCAATAGTTTTACTCATCATAAAACCAATGCCAGACAGTCATAGTCTCATAAAAGATTCACCGAGCAGTGCGATATAATCAGATGTGAAGTGAAACCTGTAAAAGTTTGCACACTAGCAATCATACTATGATTTTTGAGAGTAGAAACCATGTCAAAGTAAAATGGATCTAATTAACTTTGTTTCAAAGCTAAGTTGCTCCACTCTTCTACAGCCAACGCACCTGAGCATGGTTCGTAGAATCAATAGTGAAATTCCACTTTACAACGGGGATCACTAAGTTCATTTTACGTTGATATTACAGTGTTTCCATGAGCAAATTGTTCTGCTACTGGGGGACAAACAAAGATCCTATGTACATAGTTTGTTTTTTTATTAAATATTCATTACTGCTAGCTTCATAGTTGGTATGTAGAAAGTAACGCTATGCAAAAGAGTAAATAATTCTCGTAGCAAAGTACTTTCCCTACACGTTTAAACTTCTACTTGTCAACGTCTATATACTGTTAAGGATAAAATTGCAACGAATAAGATGATGATTCGAGGTTTATATAAAAATTAAGCTTGTAGAAAAGTCTTACTATAGTGTGAAGGATTATGTAAATGATAAACAAGCATGAGTATCAAATATTGCTCTAATAAGATAGCTCTTAAATAATTTTAAGTGTCATGTGAGATGGTGATAACAAAAAGAAAATTTACCTGGCTAAGTTTGTTGCGAATTTCTCTATGACCAAGGCGAGTTTGGAACCCTCATAGCTTTAATTTTAAGTTTACGAATGTAGTTATCACAATTGACGCGTCGAAAGTGCCTTTTAGACGACTATTTATTCAAGCTCACGAGGTAAAATATTGAAATGTGAAACGAGCAACTGGTGCATAACTGCCCCGCTCGTGCAAAAGTCATGGAAATCAGATAAGATAATGTCTATTATGCCATTTTAAGGACTATCTGTATAAAGGTTATAATTGATTGATGTCAGATGTTTCATTCGGGTATTGGCGCAACCCTGTTAGACCATGTAACATTGCCCCGAATTAGTATTCGCAATTGTGTCAAGGATGTATCGTTTTAACGAAGGCACTGCAGTTTGCATCAAAGTCAAGATAATTAAAAGAATTTGAAAACTCTATTATTTCTCTTCACAGTTGATAACACATTTTGGCACACCGCCAACCACTGGCATCTGGGTCGCTCGAGCGGTGCATATTTTTTAAGGGTTTTTCAATTTTATTGTATCGTATCGCGAAATATGATAGTTTGAAATTCTTGCCGATATTCTTGCGGTTATCTCCCTTCTGAGATATTGAATTGTGAAATTCGAGCATCGGAGGTTTTTGTAACCGAGCTCTTTAAATTTACTTCCTCCGTGGCGCTGTGCGTGCGTTGTCGTATTATAAAGTTGGAGATCCCGGGTTCGATTTCCGGTGGGAGGTTTCGGCCAAGCGATTTAGCGTTCCGATACGATGTCGCGTAGAAACTAATTGGGAGTGTGGGTTTACCATACTCCTAACAGGTTATTAATTTGGATATACACATTAAGACTGCATTCTGTAGGACATGAATCAAATTTAACATAGAATTCATATAAAAGTGTGATAGCCTAGAGAGGCTGCAATAGCCTAGTGGTTAGGGCATCCGCCTCCTAATTAGAAGTCGGGGGTTCGATCTCGGGCACGCACCTCTAACTTCTCGGAGCCATGTGCGTTTTCAAGCAATGAAAACATCACTAGTTTCAACGATGAAGGGAAACATCATGAGGAAACCTGCAACCTGAGAGCTCTCCATAATGTTCACAAAGGCATGTGAAATCTACCAACCCGCACATGGCCAGCGTGGTGGACTATGGCCAAACCCTTCTCATATTGAGATGATGCCAGTCAATGCCGAAACTTTATTCAACTGAGTTTGAAATTTGACGTGTTTTCTTTGGGTCAGAAATAACAAAAGTTGTACATGAAAAAATCCCACATGGAATAGTCAGTCAAAGTTGATTTTTGGTTCAAAATGCCTCTTCGACACAGAGTCAACATATGTCACAAAATGCAACCTTTCTACAAATATTGTCCCACGGGAGTATAAACCACCGAACTATAATTAAATCCCGTAAATCTAATCGTGACCTAAGTGATCGCCTATGTGAATGCTTAAAACGTTGATGTAATACTATTGATTTGTAGGAACGCGAGCGTTGGCGGCCGGCCAACTTTGCCCAATCGCCAATAATTACCCAGATGTAAATTAGGTACTAAATATCAATAGTTGTATTACGAGCGGAATATGGACATCAGCAATCTACAAATGTACAGTATGAGCGGCGGTATTGTGGTAGGTCAGTACCAGTAGCGAATTGTTACTATCGGGTACGAAATACGTATTTATGTCTCATAGGGAAATGTTCGAGGTAGTACAAACTTCGCATTTATTCACAATTCTAGATATAGGTTGATATAGGTCCCCGGCTAAGTTTGTTGTGGGCTTCTTCTTAGACCGGGGCGCGTTTGGAACCCTCATAGCTTTAGTTTTAAGTTTACGTATATAGTTATCACCATGAAATAACTACTATGTAAATTATTGACGCGTCAAAAGTGCCTTTTTAAGGACTATTTGAATAAAGATTATTTTGAATTTGAATTTGAATTTTTGAATTTGATACGCAGTATTTGATGGCAATATAAAGTTATTACACTGAGAAAGTTTGTCGAGAATTTATAAGAAACATAAATAGCTAGGGTATGAAAAATACTTCCGCATCGTGGTTTAATGGCGTACCCTATGACAAGACCAGTAGAGGAAGGAGTCCACCCCTGCACTATGTGCCATCTTTTTCTTCTTCTTTTTTTATACACTACAAGTTAGTTAGTAGTCTATCTCACCTGATGGTAAGTGTTGATCCAGTCTCAGATGATAGCGGGCTAACCTGTTAAGTATGATAAACCCATACTCCTAATTGGTTTGTACCCAACATCGTGCTGAAATGCTTAATCGCTTGGCGACACGTCTTTGTTGCTAAGTTGGTAACTAGCTACGGCCTAAGCCTCGCAACAGACTAGACTCGAGCCGGGAATCGAACCCAGGACCTCCAAGTTTTACCGAGAAGTATACAATGGGTCCCCCGGGCGTCCAGTAAAACCAGCGAGAGGGACATGCCGTGGTTGTTTTTTTAGTTCGGGTAGACCACCCATGGGTGGGAGTCCCACATGACCTCCGTCCTGCCCAAGGGACGGAAGTAGCTATAAAGCTTTTCCACCACGGCAAAAAAAAAAAATAAGGACCACCAACTTTATAATGCGACAGCGTATGCACCACACCACGGAGGTCATCAAAGCTACCGGTAGTTCAGAGCGCTTTGTTTCATATACTTGGGAGAACATAATATATAATTACCTATACATAAATCAAGAATGTACACTCCGTCCTTAACTTAAAGAAGTTTTTTTTTTGAACAATAATAAAAATAACGTATTGAAGAATACAATAAACAGAAAGTATAATTTGCTATATTCCGCCGACAAAAAAAAAGAAAAAAAAAAGGCCTTTTTTTGCCTTTCGCGCTTGTGAAGTCAACATCTCCTGAGGATGATCCGGTGTCGGGTCGAAACGTGCGTAGAGGTTCTAGTGGAGGATTTTGTGTGGTGTTATACTATTCTAATCTCCCGGTTGCCGGCGGAATATAGCAAATTATACTTTCTGTTTATTGTTTGTCATGGACTTCCGCAAAATAACGCCTGCTTTCAAGTTTAGTGCAAAAATAACGTTGCACTAAACTTGAAAGATAATGTCGTAGCTACCGCCCATTTCACTCGTTAATGCAAGTAGCGAGCGAATGAATTTTACATGAATTTAGGGGTTGAAGCTTCAGAGTGATAATAGACATTATCTTATCTGTGCAGACATTTGCATGACTTTAGCACGAGCGGGGCATTTATGCACCAGTTGCTGGTGTCACATTTCAATATTGAACCTTGTGAGCTTCGATCATTGTAAGCTTTTTACGTATTTTTTTTTTATCCACTACAAGTTAGCCCTTGACGGCAATCTCACCTGATGGTAAGTGATGATGCAGTCAAGATGGTAACGGGCTAACCTGTTAGGGGTATGGAAAACCCTAATTGGTTTCTACACTTGATGAATCGATTGGCGACACGTCTTTGTCGGTAGGGTGGTAACTAGTCACGGCCGCAACCTCCCACCAGACCAGACTCGAGCCGGGAATCGAACCCAGGACCTCCAACTATATAAAGAGACAGCGCGCGAACTGCGCCACGGAGGTCGTCAAAAACGTCGTTTTATTGTATAATATATGTTACTGCCAAAATAATTGATGATTATCAATCAATCTTTATTCAAAAAGTCCTTTAAAAGGCTAAAGCTATGAGGGTTCCAAACGCGCCCTGGGCTAAGAAGAAGCCCACAACAAACTTAGCTAGGTAAATTTTCTTTTTGCTATCGATTTTTTGGTAAGCTTTTTATAATAAGCTCCCATATATGAGATAGATATTGCTTGCATTTTTTTAAGTGCATTAGATTTCCTCATCTTCAACGATCTGTAAAATACCTTGTAAATGATTGTTCAGTTACGTCAGTGGAATTAAGTTGGTAACGCAACTTTTAAGCGGCTGAGCGTTCGTATTCATGTACAACATTTAACGACAGAAGCAATAAAATAAATCAACAATTTTAAACTTACATTAGGGATCGATTGCTGCCCGAATGACCCAGATCAAACTGGGTACGAGTCACATGACACAGCGGTGTTATTCGCTCGAATAAATGAGACACTATTAACAAAAAGCATGGCGACCAATGGTTAATACATAATAACACTAAGTATTATAATGATTCAGAACATTTTCATTTTTAACATTTGACGACCTCCGTGGCGCAGTGCGTGCGCTGTCGCATTAAAATGTTGGAGGTCCTGGGTTAAATTCCCGGCTCGAGTCTGGTCTGGTGGGAGGCTTCGGCCGTGGCTAGTTACTAGTTACCACCCTACCGACAAAGACGTGTCGCAAAGCGATTTAGCGTTCCGGCACGATGTCGCGTAGAAACCAATTAGGAGTGTGTTTACCATACCCCTAACAGGTTAGCCCGCTACCATCCTAGACTGCATCATCACCTACCACCAGGTAAGATAGCCGTCAAGGGCTTATTTGTAGTGTATTAAAAAAAAAAAAATCCGGTGTCCCATATTGAAGCGTTTTATAAGCTGAGATATTAAATGAAAACACAGTCATTCCATCAACCAATCATCAACTTTATTCAAATTCTTTTAAAGGCGTTTGTTATTGATGCGTCAATAACTTACATAGTACCTAGTGAGTTGATGCTGATAACTACGAAAGTAAACTTAAAACTAACGCTACGAGAGTTCCAAACGCGCTTTGGTCTAAGAAGAAGCCTACAATAAACTGAAAAAAGTAAGTATTATTTTTATTATGACCATCTCACATGTACCTTTAAATTATGTTAGAGCAATCTTATGAGAGCAATCTATCATACCAAAGCTTTTTTTTTATCTACTACCAGTTAGCCCTTTTCGGCAATCTCACCTGGTGTGGTGATGACGCAGTCTAAAATGGTAGCGGGCTAACCTGTCAGGGGATGGTGAACCCATGCTCCTAATTGGTTTACACGTCTTTGTCGGTAGGGTGGTAACTAGCAACGGCCGAAGCCTCCCACCAGACCTATTTATCATTACATATTTTTTTACACTATGATAGAACTTTTCTCAAGTCTTTCATCTTGAGAGATTCCATAATGGCATGTGGTTATTCGTTTGAATTTTATTTTTTATACACTACAAGTTAGCCCTTGAAGGCTATCTCACCTGGTGGTAAGTGATGATGTTGTCTAGGATGGTAGCGGCCTAACCTGTTAGGAGTATGATAAACACACTCTCCTGTTTGGTTTCTACGGGACACCGTGCCGGAACGCTAAATCGCTTGACGACACGTCTTTGTCGGTATGGTGGTAACTAGCCACGGCCGAAGCTTCCCACCAGATCAGACTCGAGCCAGGAATCGAATCAAGGACTTCCAACTTTATAATGTGACAGCGCGCGAGCTGCGGCACATTTCATTTGTGTGGTCGTGCCCATGAAATGTTTCACGATTTCGGTTTTCGGGAAAGTCCTGACACTTGGTATGTCTGTATAAACACTTAAATTATAATATTGAAACCTTACTTATATTATAATAACTAGCTGTTGCCCGCGACTTCGTAAGCGTAGAATTGCTGATTTTACTTGAGATTGAGGTTACCCGTGCGGCCAATGCCCTGCTTGAGAAAGTAAGCTACAGGCAAATGTCAAATTGCCGATTTTCGTATCTCTAAATTAAAAAACATAGGACTTTCATACAAACTTCAAACCCCTATTTTACCCCCTTCGGGGTAGATTTGGATGAAAAAAATTCTAACCTTATACTTACGCCCTAAAAGAAACCTATTTTCAAAATTTCAAGCTTGTAGACTTCATAATAAAAAAATAAGCAAAAACTATCATCCCCTTTTTTACCACCCTTGACAGGTAATATTTAAAAAAAAATTGATGTACATGTTTTTTATTTATTATTATTAATCTTAATGCAAATTTTTGTGTCTCTAACTCTAAAAACAAAGAAATTTCATACAAACTTCCAACCCCCCTTTTACCCTCTTAGGGGTGGAATTTCCAAATATCCTTTCTTAGCTGACATCTCTTAACTATCAACTACCTACTTGCTAAATTATAGCTTTATACGTACAATAGTTTTTGAGATCTCGTGTTTAATCAGTATGTAAGTAAGTCAGTATGTAAGTATGTAAGTGACCTTTCGCTTTTATATATATAGATATAATATAAGTAAGGTTTCAATCTGTATACTTTAAACCTTCAAACTAGGTATACCAACAAAGATAGAAATATGCATGAATGGTTGTTGACTTATCTAGACAGATGTCTGCATGAATTTCGAACCGTGTTACAGGAAAGCATCAGTTAGTAGCTTGAAGCTCTACGCTCGATAAACTTTTACTGTCGCTCACCGCAACATTTGTTACGGAAAATCTGAATCTTGTCGAAATGTTTTGTATAGAGATAACATGGAAACATACAAAGCGAGTGTATTATAGCAGATATACTGAGCGGCGATAACAGTATTGATTATGATTTAAAAAAGATGTGGTGTCGTGGGACACCAAGTAGGAACGAAGTTCCTTCGGCTAATGTAGAATCGACGCAATTTGTAAAAAAAAATCGTGCTCAATTTTATGTAGGTTTTCTTGTTTTTCCTCTTAATTTTGCTGATTAGTTTTTATTTAAGTACAGGAAAGTGTTCAAGAAATTCAGTATTTTAGGAAATAATAAATTACGTAAAATAAAAATAAAAAACGTAATTCAAATTATCAACTAAAATAACAAAATATGTCTCTTTATTTTTGTTTAACAACATAAAATTACATAAAAATAGAAATAATTAAAGAGGGAGTAAGAGAAAGGTATTATACACTACTCGCTTGTGTATACGATTGTCGCGCCTGCGCACGTCTTATTTAATGGTTTTATTCCACGGATTTTTTCTTACGGTTTTACTATCACATTTTTTTCAGTTCGGTCGCGCAGCATAATCCCTATCTCCTCCAAGCCTGCCGTAAGGAACTTCTTTCCAATAACTACCTTTTTCAAGGAACAAAACTTTTACAAAGCTTTCGTTAACTTCGCGGTGACAACCACAAAGCTAAGTCCACATTTATTGCAAGATGTGCAATAGTGAGATGTTAGTAAGCGATGTCAATCGGTTAAGAGGCCATTTCATTCTACGAAAATAATAGTCTGCAATTATTTATTTTCATTTACGTTTACTGATAACTATGGCAACAGTGAAGCTGTGATAGCCTAGTGGGTAGGGCGTCCGCCTCCAAATCAGATGTCGGGGATTCGATCCCGGGCAAGCACCTATAACTTTTCGGAGTTATGTGCATTTTTAAGCAATTAAAATATCACTTTCTTCAACGGTGTAGGAAAACATCGTGAGGTAATTTACATGCTCGAGAGTTCCCATAATGTTCTCAAAGGCGTGTGAAGACTGCCAATCCGCGCATGGCCATCGTGGTGTACTATGGCCAAACCCTTGTAAACTTGCTCTGTAGTGAGCCAGCAATGGGTTGACCATGATGGCAGCAGAAAAAACATTACATTCCTAGATCATATTATTGAAACAATGACTCATACATCCTCTTCCAAATCAACAGAAAAGGTTAACGACACATGAAATTTTTCGGCGGAAGTAATCACTGGTGAACTTTTTTACCAACTTTATAGTGTAAAATATACAGTGGTACATTCGCCCAGTGAACTAATCTAAAAAAAAACCTATTTATGTATGTAGCAAATTTAAAAAGCATTTGGACGAGATTTACAAGAGACACGTCTAATGGAGTAAGTGAGCTTGCCGCGCAATGGTCAGTAATATTTTACGACAATATATATTTTCGATTTTGGCGATGTTGGAGTGACAGCAAACGTCATAGACACGTGCTATCAATACTGTTGTGCACTGTATTTTGTATTTCTAAACTGAACGGAATTGAAAGGTCCAAAAATAGTGGTAGGACTATTTTGTATAACACTGTATTCGTTTTTGGGTGTTTTCTGAGATAAAGTATCTTATGTCCATCTCAGAGTTTTTTTTTAATCGTGGGTAAATCTTCATGGATAACTCTGCGCCACGGGGAGGCACAGAGGTTATGTCAGACTCCTACTGTCTAAAACCCCCACGTGTACTACACTGCTGTATGGTGGAGCGACGTGAAAGCTTTCGCATACAACCGCAACTCCACCAACGGGAGTCCGCCGCAATAGACCCTCCTAAGCAAACTACGGATGCAAGATGTTTCACATCATTAACATGACTGGTCAAAATAACGTTTACTCAATGAATTATATAAGCATAATTTAATCTGACTGAGTCTTGATGGTACAAAATACGGATTACTGAAAATAGTTGAGAGAGGACTTGCTTCGGTCATGGAACAATAAGGACGAAATACAACCGAATAGATAAACTTCGTATATATATATTTTTTTATACACTACAAGTTAGCCCTTGACGCCAATCTCACTTGGTGATGATGCAAAGATGTCTAAGATGGTAGCGGGCTGTCCTGTTAGGGTTATTGTTAACCCACACTCCTAATTGATTTCTACATCGTGTGGGAACGCTAAATGGCTTGGCGACTTTGTCGGTAGGATAGTAACCAGCCACGGTCGAAGCCTCCAAACTCGAGTTGAAAATCAAACCCAAAACCTCGAAAAATACAATTTCTCAAGCGCCATCTCATTTCATGTCATATACCTAGTGAGAGGTGGGAGGAACTTGCGCTGCAGAGGCAAGAGTGGCGCAAAATCAATGGATAGGGCTGTGGAATCCTTTGAGGAGCAGCGACTAAAAGACATTGACGCTAAGCGCTTAGCCAAAAAAACCAAGCCAAGGACCTCCTACCTCTACACTCTTAACGCATTGGGCCAGTTGTACTGCGCGCCGTGCAATCAGATTTTCAAAACCAAATTTGATTTCGCGAGCCATATTCGCTCTCATAATCGGCTCTAGCCAGGACCGCCGTTGACGGACACGTCAAGGAGGATCATATGCGCCTATCTTTCTTAAGGAATGACTTTCTCAGAAATTTTATCTTCGTGCACCACGTGGTTTTTATACTACACTATTCTTGCAACTTTAGACTATACTGCTCTTGATACTATAATTACGCTGCTCGTTTAGAGCCGAACTTTACCTCGTTATAAACAGGCCACACCGAATCGAAATATATGAATGGTAGCAGACATATAGCCTCTAAATATTCATTGCGGATGAAACGAAAAACATTCGACCCCCGAAATGACTGAGCGGGCAGTTGCCGCATATTTTTTATTAATTTTGTCATTTTCATCGCACTGCCATGGAGTTGTGAATAGGTCCATGAACGATTTAAGTTTTGATTATTACCTTTTATGTACGTATATAAGTCTGTTCAAATAGACCCATCATTTAAAAACCGAAATATATATATATTTTTAAATATTTTAATATTAGTTTCTGTCCGCGACTTCGTCTGGGTCTAAAGCTTCGCTCGTTAACAATTTTTATTCTTCCCACGGTAACTGTTTGAGATATCGGTATAGAAAATAGCATAGGTGATAGAAATTTGTAAGCTGTCTGCCCGCGGCTTAGCTCGTAAACAATTTTTAAGTTTCCCCCGGGAATTACTTAAGGAATCGGGATAAAAGGTATCCAAATCCGTTCTGCCGTTTTTACGTGATTGAGTAACAAACATCCACACTTTCACATTTATAATATTAATAGGATGTATAGGATTGCCCTATCATCATCATCATCCTGATCAACCCATTACCGGCTCACTACAGAGCACGGGTCTCCTCTTGATATGAGAAGGGTTTGGCCATAGTCCACCACGCTGGCCATGTGCGGATTGGCAGACTTCACACGTTTTTGATTGTCCTATATCCTATATATATTGGGATAAAATTTGTCATGCATGTAGCTTTTGACATGGAAAAGAACATAGGCTGTAGATTATCCCGATTCTTTAAGTAGTTCCTGAGGGAAAATTGAAAATTGTTTACGAGTTAAGCCACGGGCAGCTTTGGACATGTACTTTCTATACCGATCTCTCAAATAGTTCCCGTGGGTAGGTTAAAAATTGTTCTGGCTGGGCCGCGGTCGAGTGTACAAGTGTTCCCATGACCCAGCCACCAGGCGACGCGAAGGAGCATCGCTGGGTTTTAGTGGGTATTCTGGTCGCCAGCCTGACCGCCGGGGGGACCGCAATCTTGCCTGTGTCGCCTCCGGAGGGGATGCGTAAAAGCATTTCCCATCGTGAAAAAGAAAAAAAGGTTAAAAATTGTTAAAGAGCGAAGCTTTAGACCCAATTCTGAAGTCCACGCAGACTAATTCGCGGGCAGAAGCTAGTTAAACTTATAATGAGGTAGTATTAACAAAACGCATTCTGTCATAACGTTATAATATCGTTTTCCGATAGCACTGTTAAACATCGAGTGCGAAAGGATAATCTGATAATCGAGCGAACTCCCAGCGCAAATTGCTATTGAAACAAAACGCCGCTTTGGATATCGCGCTCGCTAAAAAACTCCCGCTTAAATAAACACAGCTAACAAATTTAATTACGTACCTACGGGTTGTGTGCACTTTACACTTATTTAAACTAGTTATACTTTTTTTTATACACTACAAGTTGGCCCTTGACGGCTATCTCACCTAGTGGTAAGTGATGATACAGTCTATGATGGTAGCGGGCTAACTTGTTAGTGGAATGGTAAACCCACACTCCTAACTGGTTTCTACGCGACATCGCTTGGCGACACGTCTTTTCCGGTAGAGTGCTAACTAGCCATGGCCGTAGGCTCCCACCAGACTAGACTCGAGGCGGGACTCGAACCCAGGACCTCCAACTTTATAATGCGACAGCTCACGCACGGAGGTCATCAAATATATACACCGTATTATATCCGTTACGTAATGATGGTCATTTGAACACGAGTACAGCTTTATAATGGTATAAAATACGATACGAGAGGAGATAAAATATTATCTTAATGTATTAAACACAAAAATCGTATTATATCTGAATAAAATTATTTATTTATTACAACTGAAACTTAAAATAAACCTTATATTGAACTTAAAACTAAAAATCTATACAAAAATATAATCCATCGTCACCATCAGCATGATCAACCAATTACCGGCTCACTACAGAGCACGGGTACTCCTCTCAATATGAGAAAGAAGGGTTTGGCCATAGTCCACCACGCTGGCCATGTGCGAATTGGCAGACTTCACAAGCCTTTGAGAACATTATGGAGAACTCTCAGGCGTGCAGGTTTCCTCACGATGTTTTCCTTCACCGTTAAAGCAAGTGATATTTTAATTGTTTAAAAACGCACATAACTCTGAAAAGTTAGAGGTGTATGCCCGGATTCGAACCGCCGACCTATGATCAGGAGGCTGACGCCCGAACCACTAGGCTATCACCGCTTCAGAAAATAAATATAATTACTAAAATATATTATTAAAAGGAGTCCCTTTAGGCAAGTTTCCGAAGATACTGGCAGCGCTTTGAATAGCTAGACTAATTCGTTGTCCGAGGTAGCTGGCAGCTCTTTTCGTCCAACACAAAAATTGTTTCTAGCACAGACTTTCGAACAGATATCATTGATTAGTAAGGTGGCTGAGATATACTCGTATATATATAAATGTAATTTAAATATTTGTTTTCAGTAAGTTTAAATCTAAATAGTATTGAACTGAATACTTTAAGGCTTAGTCCAGAAGCTTGAATCAAAATATAAACCACTAATAATATTAAATTCATACTTTAGATTAGAAAGCTTTCAAAGTGATTACGTTCGTTACTGCGGTCAAAGTCCTGTAGGTATTTTGTCTAACTTTAGAAATTGCCTGATTAGGATTTGAACCTGGAAGCCTTGATTTACCACTAGCCGTAGATAGAGCGCGTCATACAAACACTAGGAGAATTTGTCACCAACTGTACATTCCTACATATCGGTATATCGATGTATTACAACCCGTCTAATACACTAGACATCTGGCCGTTATATTATCTATAGCGGCGCGTAGTGCTTTGTAATTCATTCGGATTATACGGCTCGAGTGTTAGAATGGGTAACTTTCGTCTTGTCTTGTCACTGGGGGAAAGAAGTGCACACATCGCTATTTGTGCAGTACTTTTCCGTCCCATTTTGTGAACGTTAATGATAGATCTGCGGCTAGTGGAAAATCAATGATGGAAGCTCTCAGCAATACAGGTATTTGCTACTGCGACAAACAAACCGTCAAAAACTGAATATACTTTAAGTTTTACGGAATGTTACAAACACATTAAATATTGCTAGTATTATGTCCAAATACGATTAACTATAATTTAAAACCTATTATAGAGATATTTCTGCATAAGTAGGTTGTGTCTGTTGCATGGTAATAGTTATAGTTTTATTAATTATATTTAATTAGGAGATGATGGATGGGGCTGGCAAATCAAATCGGACAAAAGTACCAAAATAAATTTATAAAAAAAATCTTAATAACCCTAAGTATCTTAGGTTAATAATAACAGTCTTTTTTTTACATATATTTAATAAAATTCCTTAGCATTAAGAGAAAGAAATAAGATTCTAGGATATATACTAATAAAAATTATATTACTTATTTACGTGCTGAAATTCTAATTCTATCTAATTGAATAACAACTTATGTTACTATATATAATACAAAAAATATAATCCACTTTTTTTCATATCCGGTCAAGATTTCGCAAAATCCAGTCTTATGCATCGTTAACGTTAAAAGGATAAGGAAATTTGGCAAAGAGAATTCCTTTGTCAAATTACTGATTTAAAAGGTCCAAAAATTTAGGTCGGGTATTTATGAGTCAGTAATTAAGTTGGAACTACAATAAGATATTCTTACTGCGTACTTATATTTTACTGCGTACGTATATCCGTATAACATGTTAAAATGCCATCTCATTAATGTTGTGAACTTTCAAATAGACGGGGCTGGTGTTTACTTGTATGTCAAAGGCATCAGCCAAATGTTTGTTTTAATAATTGACTCTGTGCAAAGGCCAAAATACATTTGCTAGCGACGTGACCCAAATACCTATAACCAAAACGTACATAGTGTTTCCTACAAATAGTGCCTTATGGAGGACAAGCCTCTTCGGGTTTTTCGATGCCGTTATTGTAATATGAATTATATTTCCTTTTTATATTAATAACTAAATAAAAAATAAAATAAAATAAAATGTTCTTATTATTTATTTATTTAGAACATAGACTATTCATATGCGCAAATCCTTGGAAACCTTTTAATTGTATGCTAAATAATAAATTTATATAAATATTCAACAATGGCAAAATCTTTACAAAATTATCCAATTTAATATAATAAACTATAATAATTTGATAAACTACAAGTTTATTAATAAGCACTTCAAACTATTAAAGTTAAGGCTGAATAGAAAAGAAAATACGACACAAGATAACAAGAGAATTTGCAGATGGTTTTAGAGATGAAATCAAAATTATCGCCCGTAATCTGAGAACGAAGAAAGAGGAAATAGAGCAGTATCGTCCAGGATAATTATCTCAGGGGCGTTTCTCATAATTAAACCCCACGGTATGTCATGGTGCCTCATTCAGTTTTTTTTCTATTCGTGTTTTTGCATTTCTATTGGCGTATAACTTTTGTAGTGAATTGTTTGTATTTATTTCTGGATGATACCGACTTTAGTCTATTTAGGAAAATAAATATTATAAAATCGTTTTTATGGATTTTTTTTTTTGCCGTTCTCCAGTTTAAACCACGAAAAGAGTTACCTCAAACTGTACTGCAGATGGGGTGCCAGGTCGGGTAACCTCCACGTGTGCCCAGGTGCTGTGGGTCCCTCTTGATTCATCCGGGGGAAAAGAAGAAGCAAAGAAGAAGCAGCATTCGGGCCGGTGCACCCTGGTAACATCGGTTAACAATATCTTTTGTGCGATATTGTTAGCCGATGGCTAATGACCCGACACGGAGGGGGTCTCCGCGCGTCCCTCTGACCAAGCTGAGGGCGCAGTGGATGACCCAGGGGGTGTATCACCCCGTGTGGTGGAAGGCCTGTCCAGGTATGGGACTGGCAGGCGGGGGTGGGCGGCAGTCTGCTGCTGGAGATGGGGGTGACGACTGAGACTGGTCGTCCCCATTGGAAGTTTGCGGCCCGTCCAGGTATGGGACTGGCGGGCTGGGCCCGTCCAGGAATGGGACTGGTGGGCCGGGGTGGACGGCGAGCGTTTGCTGCGCTTGCCGTCGGCGATGGAAGGCCGGGTGCGAGAGAGTGTTCCTCTTCCACCTCTCTTGCTCCTGTGCCTTCGGAGGACTTGTGGGCGATGGGAACGGGGCCGTCCATCACTCACAGTACGGTTCTCAAGTTGGCTGGTGTGCTGTTGTTCCAGCACACCTCTTACCGGCGAAACTGGGCACGTCGTGCCCAAGGAGGGTCTGCTGCGGCGGACCCCCGCTGGTGGAGTTGCGGTTGTATGCGAAAGCTTTCCCGTGACTCCACCATACAGCGGTGAGCAGGAACACGTGGGGGGTTTTAGTCAGTAGGAGTCTGACATAACCTCTGTGCCTCCCCGTGGCGCAGAGGTATCCATGAGGATTTACCCACGATAAAAAAAAATAAAAACTGTACTGCAGAGGCGTCAAATAAAAACAAATAAACAAAATCTAATTAAAATTTCTATCAAAAATAAAAAACTCGAATATCGAGAGAAATAAAAAGGAAACGAGATTCGCGAATGGGTTTTAGAGATAAAGGCAAAATCATAGTCCGTGATCTCTGAATGGAGAAGGAGGAAATAGAGCAGTGTCATCGAGGATCATTATCTCGGGGGCGTTTCTCATAATTAAACTCCACGGTATGCGATGTCGCTTAATTTAGTACTATCGCGCTCATTTCGCTCGACGAACTTTGCTGTACGATTATCAGAGCACTGATTATTGCGTATTGTTGTTATTTTTGTACCCAAAACGTCCTCAGACGCCTTAGTGCAAAAAAAAGTATCCTCCGATATTTTTGCTCATTTTTACTACGATATTTGCTGTACGAATTTCGGAGCACTGATTTTCGTATTGTTATTATTTTTGTACCCAAAACGTCCTAGGGCACCTTAGCACAAAAAAATATATACTGCGATTTTTTTGCACATTTATACTACGATATTTTCTGTGCGATTATCAGAGCACTGATTTGCGTATTGTTGTTATTTTTGTACCCAAAACGTCCTAGGGCACCGTAGTACAAAAAAATGTATACACCGATTTTTTTTGCACATTTATACTACGATATTTTCTATGCGATTATCTGAGTACTGATTTGCGTTTCGTTGTATTTGTACCGAAAACGTAATAAGGCGGCTAAGTAAAAAAAATATATACACCGAGTTTTTTATACATTTATATTACGAATTTTTATGTACGATTTTTAGAGCACTGATTTGCGTATTGTTGTTATTTTTGAATATATAGCCTAGACTAGCCTAGCCGGCTACCATCTTCCTTCATGTTAGGAACATGGCAGTTATAAGCTCTGTCTATGTGTTACCGAGCTGGAGCGTTAAGACGCTGTGTTCCCCCTCGATAGGGTAATGGTAGAATCTACTTCCCATACCAGACCACAGAAATTTCAGAACATATAAATTCCTAAATGGTTTTCGTCAGACATCAAACCCGTTAGTTGGTCTCTGACCATCATTGTTATTCAAAACGTTACTTCTTGTCTGTGTCGCAGCGATTAGACATGGCCACCCTCGATTTAGCGTACCGGTACGATGTCGCGTAGAAACCGATTAGGAGTATGAGCTGAACTGCCTACTTCCTAACAGTCTTTATCATTATTTTTGTTTGCAACGCGCTACCTGAACAACTCGATTTATTCTTTTGCTCGTTGAACGAGTTCATAAAGGTACTTCATTTTTCTTTTTAAATTTCATTACAGTGTAGTTCTAGTTGTAATAGTATAATTATTTATTGTCACTAAAGTTTTGCTTATTTATCGCATTAAGTGTAATTCCTGTAAGGTAAGACTAGTTGTGAAATAAATAATCACTTTCCACCAGGTGAGCTTGTAGTAGAATAATAAAACAGTAAGTAAAAAAAGTAAGAACAAGGAGAAATCTACGCAACGTACAGAAATCTGAATGAATGAATTCACCCCGAAGCAATGGTCATGTAGAGCTCGTGTTATCTT
This sequence comes from Lasiommata megera, assembly GCA_928268935.1. Classification (NCBI taxonomy): domain Eukaryota; kingdom Metazoa; phylum Arthropoda; class Insecta; order Lepidoptera; family Nymphalidae; genus Lasiommata; species Lasiommata megera. The sequence continues at coordinate 10,004,018 of OV743326.1, read as the reverse complement.
TTGAAATAAGCACGCAGACATAACAAGGGATTTTCAAAGGGGTTAATAGGGATGAAAGTAAAATAGGCTTACGTACCCCGTAATCTGGGAATGAAAAGAGAGGAAATATAGCGGTGTCGTCGAAGATAATTATCTTAGGGGCGCGTCTGCACATTAAGCCCCCGCAGAACGTAATGGTGCCTCATTCATTATTCGCATTATACGTGACGCTGTGCTTGTTTTTTATTTGGATGTTTGCTCGAATAAATGTTTTTGGAACGTCAGGATGGGAGCTAAATTAGAAAAAGTGAAACGAGCGAATTTTATTTCATTGATATTATCCGCAGCTTACATAAGTAAGGGAGATAACTCCCACTGCTGGACATACACTTCTAATCTTTAAGCTCCTTTCTTTATCTTAATGGATTCTTTAGCATGTGGTTTTAAGAGAACAGACCCATAACACTGCTCCAATGTGGGCTTGCGGATTTGTGCCATACATAACTTTCCGTTTGGGTGTTTCACAACATCTAAACATTAGATTTTGTAGTTCTGGTCATTACGATCTAGACATTAGATTAGATTTGGAATTCCATTACGTTTCGTAATATATATCGAATCGTAATTTCGCAACGGCAAAGGCAACATACGGATCAAGGAGTTTTACACGTGTACAGGAGTTTCGATGTACTTAGATTCCAATGAATGTTTTTACATGGTAGCTTGTGAGGTTAGATTCCGCAGCAAAAAAGCCGTTACTGAATTAAAGTCACCCATAGATTTCGTATGGGTAGTATCACAATGTCCTCTCAATCTCTTTTCTGAAACTTTGCTGTTATTTTATTTTTATAAATCGTCGAAAAAACTTTTACACGTTCTATAATACATATTTCAATAATTGATCTGAATCGATCTGTGGATCTTTACCACCATATAATTCTCTTACAAAAACCAAAAACTGAAGTAATCAAAATCAACTATTTCATAAAACTGTAAAATCGTTTGTTAACAGGATCAACTCTCTTATATTAAAAAAAAACGAAGTAGTAATAAAATAGTTATAACTATAATCGTACTAATTTACAATCGTTGAGTGTTTTAGAGTCATCAACATCATTATGATCAACCCCTTACCGGCTCACTACAGAGCACGGGTCTCCTCGGGTCAAGGGTTTGGCCATAGTCCACCACACTGGCCATTTGCGGATTGGCAGACTTCACACGCCTTTGAGAACATTACGGAGAACTCTCAGGCGTGCAGGTTTCCTCACGATGATTTCCTTCACCCTTGAACCAAGTGATATTTTAATTGTTTAAGAGTATCCTTAATTAAATCTGAGGTTTTTTCGTTTTCTCAATAATAAACAAGAGCAGAAACATAGCTACCCAAAATGTACGCGCGCCACAGTTAATAATCGTGGATCTTAGAACTGACCTATTTAAGCTCCTAAATGTATGAATTCGAATGGAGGTCCACTATTGTATGACACTGGAAATCTAATAAACTTTTGTCGGGAGCTACCAATACCACGGTCTTCTTTTCTTTCAGCTTAATGCATACTCATAAAATCATTCAGTGTAAAAATTAATGTCAGGCTATTCATATTACCGAAATACATAAACATCGCTCATTCATGTGCGTAAGCAAACCTAAAGGTACACCCAAAGAGGCGGTATGACGAAAACAGACGTTACTAACTGAATTTACGAGTGTAATAAGGCTTATTTGTGCACAAGAAGCCATAGGGGGCTTTTTCGGCCCGTTGACCCAGATACCGGAAACTTAGCACGTCTCTGGGTCTTTGAAAGGATTTATTACCCAACTTATTTATAGATACCCATTTTTAATCGGCGGCCTATTCTTAGACAAGAAAGTTGTTGGAGTAATTTATTACGGTGAAATTACTAATTGTAAACACGAAAGAGATTTTCTTAAAGAATCTAATTTAGGTTTTTAAAGGCTAGTATTTAGTAGTCGTTTGTGAGGTCCTGGGTCGGGCTTACAATGTACCTACATAAATAGCTATTTTAAATTTTCCTGAGTTGTACAAAATAAGCGCAGCGTAGGACGACCACCTGCTCGCTGGACCGACGACCTGAAAAGGGTCGCTGGTGGCGGGTGGATGAGGAAGGCTGAGGACCGTGTGTGGTGGCGCGCTCTCGTAAAGGCCTATGTCCAGCAGTGGGCGTCTATAGGCTGATTGATTGATTGATTGATTGATTGATTGATTGATTGATTGATTGATTAATTGATTGTAGAAAATAATACAATCATCAATAATACTCGTATCATCGATACACAAGCTATACAGTGATTTGCCTAACGTTCGACGTATCGTAAAACTATGGCAAATAGTTTAAACATGTAGGTACTCTATTGAGAAAAACTAAAAGTTAGATTATCAGATAATTTTCAACTCAAGCTCAACGCAAATGCTCTATATTTAAATAATCTGATAAATATATAGATTTATTTACACATGTTTATTAAACGGTCTACCGTTGTCAAATATAAAAAAATAATGGTGCCAATTCTGTTATATATAACAAACAAAATAACAAAAACCATGAAATTGATGTCTAGAAGTCTTGAAGACTTTTCTACACGGAAAAAAGGATAGGTCACTTTTCTTTTAATCTGTCAATTTAGTTTAGTTTATAGATTTATGTACAACATAATCGGCAAAATAACTTACAATTTGTTTATATATCTCCTTGATTTATATATCTGAGAAATATAATATTGATTTATAATATTTTTCTATAGTATGTAATTATTATATGTAATTATTATATTTTTGTCGGCTTCTTTCAAAATGGTGGCCTGGAAGAGATCGCTTTTAGTAATAAGGTCGCCTTTTGCTTTTATATTAAATGTTTTTTTTTTCTTTCCACTTTTATTTTATATCAAAGTGCAATAAAGTTGCTTAAATAAATAAACTGCTTATTTAATATCTACGAGTAATTAGCCATACAGGATAATGCAACGTAAAATATATTTAATTGATACTTGGAGGTTCAATTGATTTGCATCCACCATTTAGCTCACCCTTGATGAGCAACGGCTGAGTAGACACACTTGCCCGATGCAATTTAACGGCTCATAAATTTGAGAAATGGTCGCACGTTTTTACGATGTTCATAAAAATTTATATATTTCAACTCGATATGAGGAAAATCGATGTTATTGTTACCAGTGAGGCTTATCTAATAATCGTTTATTGGACCTAAACACGATATTGATATTTAATACTACGATACGTTATATTAAACTACACAAAAAAAAACAAAGATAGTACCTACATAGTTCATAATGCTGGTTCAAAGTTAGACTTATTAACTTGCCATAAAAAACTGTTACAATTATATATTAGTATTAAATTCTTCAGGCTTATCAACATGGGATGAAAAAGTATAAATTTGAAGTAAATTCTCGGCTCGTAAATTTTACTTTTCGATGTAACGTAAACAATAATATTTCAATTGCTATAACGTAAATGTAAAACTTGAGATAACCTGCGTGTCAGAGTGTTCTTCTTAATATTATCTATCAAAAACGTGGGAACTGTAACAATTCACAATTTGCCAGCTTGGTGGACTAAGTTTACAGCTTATAGGTTACCTACATAAGCTTAGAAAGTTAAATCTACAATACTTTTTTTAACTGAAATATATATATTTAAGTTAAATCTACAATACATTTTATGACTGTTTTTTTTTTTTTTATATACACTACAAGTTAGCCTGTCACGGCTCTCTCACCTGATGGTAAATGATGATGCAGTCTAGGATGGTAGTGGGCTAACTTATAAAGGGTATGGTAGACCCATACTCCTCATTGGTTTCTACGCGACTTCGTGAACGCTAAATCGCTTGGCGACACCTTTTTGTCGGTAGGGGGTAACTAGCCACAGCCGAAGCCTCCCACCAGACCAGACTCGAGCCGGGAATCGAACCCAACCTCCAACGCCAGGAGCGCCACGGAGATCGTCAAATACAAAACTGCTTAATCCTGTTTTAAATGGCATTCGAATCGTGAAATATTAAGTGAAATCGCAACAGTTTCAGAGTCATCGATCACAAAAGAGCAAATACAAATATCTTCTTTATCTATATATATAAAAGCGAAATACCACTGACTGACTGACTGATGATCACGATATCTCAGGAACTATAAAACATACGAACTTAAAATTTGGAAGGTAGATTCCTTTTATGAAGTAGAGGTCAGCTAAGAAACGGTTTTGAGAAAATCTACCACTAAGGGGTAGAAATGGGGGTTGGAAGTTTGTACGAATGTCCTATATTTTTGAAGTTAGAGACATGAAAATTGGCAACTAAGTTTTTTATTATAAATGATAAAGATCTGTATAATCAATGTTACGAAAATCTACCCCAAGGGGGGTGAAATGGGGGTGGGGCGTTTTCATGAGGATTTTATGTTTTCGAAGTTAGGGACATGAAAATGGGCATTTAGGTAATTTGTTTTAAATAATAAAAACCTGTATATGCAATATTACAAAAATCCACCCCTAAGGGGTAGAAATGGGGGTTGGAAGTTTGTATGAAAGTCCTATATTTTTGAAGTTAGAGACATGAAAGTTGGCAACTCAGTTGTTAATTATAAATAATAAAGATCTGTATGATCAATAATGCGAAAATCTACTCCAAGGGGGGTGAAATGGGGGTAGAAAGTTTTCATGAGGATTCAAAGTTTTTGAAGTTAGGGACATGAAAATTGGCATTTAGGTAATTTGTTTTAAATAATAAAAACCTGTATACGCAATATTACAAAAATCCACCCCTAAGGGGTAGAAATGGGGGTTGGAAGTTTGTATGAAAGTCCTATATTTTTAAAGTTAAAGACATGAAAATTGGCAATTAAGTTTTTAATTATAAATGATAAATATCTGTATAACCAATGTTACCAAAATCTACTCCAAGGGGTTTGAAATGGGGGTTGGAAGTTTGTATGAAAGTCCTATATTTTTGAAGTTAGAGAGATGAAAGTTGGCAACTAAGTTGTTAATTATAAATAATAAAGATCTGTATCAATCAATGTTACGAAAATATACCCCCAAGAGGGTAAAATGAGGGTTGGAAGTTTTCATCAGGATTCGAGGTTATGGACATGAAAATTGGCATTTAGGTTATTTGGTTTAAATAATAAAAACCTGTATATGCGCAATATTACAAAAATCCATGCCAAAAGGGGTGAGAGGGGTGAGGGGTTGGAAGGTTACATGTAAGTTCTGAGTTTTTGGAATTAGAGAAATGAAAATCGGCAATTAGAGCATTACTTTTCAGTAACTATGACATGTAGGTATAAGCTCTTTTGCAAAATCACACATTGAAAGTGGAAACATAAAGAATGAAAAGGAATTTGGAAGTTAGGCCCTGCTTAGGCGTAGACATCCGCTAATAATTTGTGAAAATCCGCCGCAAAGAGGTTAATACCGGGGTTCATGTTGGTTGAAAATCTTATACAGTTTTGCTTCTTTGAATCCACTGAAATACTTTGTACTAAGAAATCCTTACTGTCCAGACAAAATCATAGTAATATTATAAATGCGAATGTGTGTTTGTTTGTCCTTCAATCACGTCGCAACAAAGCAATGGATCGACGTGATTTTTGAAAGTATAGTTGAGGACCTGGAGAGTGACATAGGAGAGTTCCCGTAGGAATTTTTACTTTAACTTATTCTGACTGAATTTTTAAAACTGATTCCACGCGGACGAAGTCGCGGGCGCCAGCTAGTAATAGATATACGTCATTCGTAAAGTATCTGAAATTCTAAAGCATACTACAGCGACTGACCTTTTCGCGTGGCGCATTTTTCCTTCCATTCTTGAAGAAAATCTCATCGAACAATACCTTTCACGGAAATAAGTGTCCTTGGCCGCGGATATAAAAGACCGTAAATTTATGAAAAATATACGGAAGACAATACAATACCTCTGCTCTTTTGATTCATCGAATTTATACTTTAAAACGTTATAGAAACTTCGAGAAGGTCAAATCAAAGGAACGAACCTTACCTCTCTTCAGAAAACTCCATACATTTTGGGTAGCTGAGTTCACTTTATATCGTTCAATCATTTACGTTTCTGGCGATCGGATAACGCTTGCGTAATTTTTCCGCCAAAATTGATCTTGGAATCTATCATTACATTCCAAGTTGAGGTTACTTGCGATTTTGTCCACAGGAAATAAAAAGCTCATTTCCTGTGGAAATGTTCCTCTCTTCGCATATAATATGCATTAGTTCATATTTAGAAATGGACATCGACCATCGACCTTGACGACCTCCGTGGCGCAGTGCGTGCGCTGTCGCATTATAAAGTTGGAGGTCCTGGGTTCGATTCCCGGCTCGAGTCTGGTCTGGTGGGAGGCTTCAGCCTTGGCTATTTACCATCCTACCGACATGGATGTGTCGCCAAGCGATTAAGCGTTCCGGCACGATGTCGCGTAGAAACCAATTAGGAGTGTGGGTTTACCAAATCCCTAACCGGTTAGCCCGCTACCATCTTAGACTGCATCATCACTTACCATCAGCTGAGATAGCCGTCAAGGGCAAACTTGTAGTGTACAAAAAAAACATCAACCTATGAACAGCTTCCCTAAATTGATCTTAAGCATTGATTGATATTTGAGAACCTGATCTTAGCTCGTTAACAGTTTATAATCACGGATCTTAATCGGTACGACCCTAATACTAACCGTATGAACCATTACATCATAATTATCAACATAAACCTAATAACACAGCATTCCCAGCAATAGGCCTCTCAAAGGATAAAGGTATTTAGACCATAAACCCATCACGCTGCTCCAATACGGTTTGGTGGACTTAAAAAATTATTATAATGTATGTATAATTTGTCTTAGTATTTATGTACAAGATCTTTATAAATAGTAACCTATGTGTTATTCTGATGTATAAACTATATTATTGTAAAGTTTCATTAAAATCCATTAAGTAGTTTTTTTTTAAGTGGTGATAGCCTAGTGGTTAGGGCGTCACCCTCCTAATCAGAGGTCGGTGGTTCGAATCTGAGCATGCACCTCTAACTTTTCGGAGTAATGTGCGTTTTTAAATTTTTTTTTAAATATCAATTGCTTCAACGGTGAAGAAAAACATCGTGAGGAAACCTGCACGCCTGAGAGTTCTCCAATGTTCTCAAAGGCGTGTGAAGTCTGCCAATCCGCACATGGCCAGCGTGGTGGACTATGGTCAAGCCCTTCCCATATCGAGAGAAGACCCGTGCTCTGTAGTGAGCCGGCAATATGTTGATCATGATGAAGTAGTTTTTACGTGAAAGAGTAACAAGCATCCATCCATCCATCCATCCATACTTACAAACTTTCGCTTTATAATATAAGTAGGATGTGCGTGTATACAATTACATAATTTTAAACAGTAATAACAATTAATAACAAGTCTTTATTCATATTTTTAACTTTACCCACGTTATGTACGTCTCTCATTAATTACTCAAATAATATTGTAAAATTACTGTAATTAATTTTCACGAGTATAAAAATTTTGCGCCCACAATAAATCGGTACGAAATGGCCTACATTATGGAAATAAAATGTATTCACGTTTAAAATGCAATTTTCCGTTGAACACTTCAGTGGATCAGCGCAAAAAGGATTGATTTTTATCCGTTGCAAAACACTCGTCCTATACAATAATGATAAATAGTATATAATGTTTCTTATTCCAAAGAATAATCAAAACGTTTCAACGGTGGTAAGTAAATTAAAAAATATATTTAAATAATGTATTATAAAATGTTACTGTATATGCCCTTAAGTCAGCATTTTCAAAAGCCCCGGGTAGGCACAAAAAGGCTTCAACCTTATTTCGTGGCCGTTTCTTTCACACCTCACGTACATTACATTTTGACATTTTTGAAACCTTATTTGTACGCTACCTTTGTATTTTCTAAGCAAATCATTGTTCTCTTTTGTATATACGTACTTTAAGATTTATGAAAAAAAAAAAATATATAATAATTTTTTATGTTATTAATAGGCAATTTATATATATAAATATTTTTTGTTATGAAATAATATGTAACAATACTATACTGTGATGTTGTAAAGCTGTGATGGCCTAGTGGTTAGGACGTCCGCCTACTAATCAGAGGTCGGGGGTTCGAACCTGGCAAGCAAATTTATGCAATTAAATGTCACTTGCTTCAACGGTGTAGGAAAACATCGTGAGGATACCTGCAAGCCTGAGAGTTCATAATGTTCTTAAAAGGTGTGTGAAATCTACCAATCCGCACACCGCCAGCGTGGTGGACTACGGCCGCATTTCTTCTCACGGTGAGAAGAATCCGCGACCTGAAATGTGCTGGTAATGGGTTCACAATAATGGAATGACTGTAGTCCAAAGTAGTTTTCCTATCCAGTTACCAAGAAGGTCGTCGTGTCTTTAACAAAGCTTTACGACGTCGGAACTAAGCTACACTACCGTCACTAGTGGGTATATAGTGTACAAACTCGTATATATGCCGTCCCCGGAAATACATTCTACGCGGTTTGGAATCTACTTTGCGGTGTGACCCCTGTACACTAGCCAAAGACCTTTTGACGCTAATGAACGTAACTCAACCCTAATGCATGAAATTAAAGTTTAAAATGCGATAAACTCGACTGGCTACGTCGTTGGTGCGTCAGAAAATTGCTACGGAGCTACGGAATTTCGAATCGTGACTGCATGATTCAGAACAATGTTTGAACTGAAACAGCGAGTTCTAAAAGGTACTTGGGTTGAGACGGAACTTGCTGGTTTACAGTACTTAGTCTCATATTTCACATTATGTACTTATGGAGTATACGTTTTTTAATTAGTTGTCTTATAAAGTAAAAATTCTTTTTTTTTCTGGTTGTGTTAAGAATTTGTGTGAAAAGTTGGAAACTAAAAAAACTCACCGGTTGAGACGAAACTGTTAATATGAAGCTAATGCGATTTTAATCTGATTAAAACTACACAAATTTTAATAATTATTAAAATATTAAAATTACACTAATTTTAATAATTTATGTAATTTTAATCAGATGCGCTGATAAATGAAAGGCTCTGGGGCCTTTAATTTTACTGAACGGTTACGGTTTCAGGAATTGTAAGCTTATGTTTGTATCCTCTTAGACGGTCTTATTTCAAGTTTAATAAGACGGTCAGCTAGGAACTTACTTCTATATGTAAAAATCAAATGCAGGAAGCGGAGGTGTGGCATAAGGTCAAAACAGGTCAATACGTCTCGATCATCTTTTATGTTTTTTATCAAATTTGTATACAAGGATTAGTTTATTTAAACAAAGCAACAGCCAGTAAATTTCAATTTTCTATTTAGTATGGGAATTTATGTGTTACGAAGTTCACCGGTTCACATTATTTTGTTATAAAATAAACTAGGTATAACACGTAGCTCTCATAGACAATAAAATTTTTATTGGTTAAATTAATTGGTTATTGTGTCTCTGGCATAACTTTTTATTTCTTATTAATCTTCTTGTCTTGTAAAACTGACGATAGCTATTAACCCTATAGTTGTAACAACGTCACAGCGTGCGCGAAGGTGTCGACGATGTCGGTAGGACGCCTTCTGTAAGACTCAAAAAGTTAAAATACTCGCGCTTGTGAATTCGCTTTCAAGTACCGAACACTATAAAGTCAATGTAAAATTGACCTTACGTGTTAAGTTTAGAGTCGCAATTTCAATAATACCTAATTTTATTTGAAAATTATACGCGTTGTAGATGTACGGTGGAATTTGAGTTCAAAAACTATGTGGTTAGGTTTCTATTTATACAGTGACATTGATGTTTCGATATACGAGAACGAATATACTATTCGAACGATGTTTGAAAATGAAAAGTACTAAGGTCAGACTAACACTGCGCATAGTTTGAACAACGAAATACAGCTTGACCTGATTTTAAAGCTTGCAACAATTGCTTGCATTGAGCTAAAGTGGTTGTTTGAAAACGATCTCGAAATTTCCATGTTTCCAGCCGTACCTCAGATGTATGTTCTAATTTACGGAATAATAATAAACGTTTAATAAAACCCAATTTGATACAATTTGGTATTTTTTATATTTTTTCCTGTCCTTTGGTGACCTTAAAATATCTACGAGATAGCTATAACATATCTCTGCTCTAAGAAAACTGTAAAGAAATCTACATTAAATCAATTGCAGCAACACCTTACAAAAAAGATACTAATATTTATAAAACGTCTTTACCGCCTTACCAAAAATTCATTAAAATCTTTGCATCTGTTACAATGACAAGTTCCCGACTAAGTTTGTTGTGGGTTTCTTCTTAGACCTGGGCGCAATTTGAACTAGACGAATAATGAAATGAACGATTCATAGATGCCTGTAATAGGTTTATTATTGATTTTGATTTTTGATACGTACAGAGCGGTCGATAACTATATACTTCTTATATTATAAATACGAAAATTTATCGTTTTTTTTTTTTTAGATACCTATATTTTTCTCAACCACTCACTAATCCTAAGAATTTGATTTAGTGCCACATTTGCGTACTTATGCAAGAGTTCATGTTATTGTTCGTCCAATCTTGGTAAAATTTGGCAGCTTGGAAATGTGCGTGGGCACATTTGAGCTCGGTAAACCTCGGATTTTGTAAAACCAGAGCCGCGGATGGAGGTATACAAAAAGTTAGCATGTAAGTATTTCCTTCACGCTGGAACTACAGAACCCATTTGACTTAAATTTTGGACAGCAGATAGATCATACCCTGGACTAAAACAGACGCTACATTGTCCCGAAAATATTTATGATTCCCGCGTGGTTTGTGCAAAATAGAATGTCGCAATGATGAACTGTATATAGATTCATTTTTCTATAACATCCTCAAAATTAAATCTATAAAGGTAAAAGCTGGCAAAGGTAGCAGAAACGAGAACGAGATCATAAATAAAACATGAGATAATATTCTACTACAAAGGTTGCTTTTTTCACACGATTTTTCAAAAACTTACGCACACGAATTCTCAGGTATCAACTGATTAATAATAAAGGAAAATTAAATCAAAAAGCCTTATTTACGCAAAATAACAAATCTATTTGAAAATGCAATAAATTTGTGTGTTTGTGCGTGAGCGCCCAAATATACCTATCGGAATAAGTTTTCCACGAACTCAATAAGAGGGAAACCATGTGATTCCGTAAGCGTTTTTCGTGCGGAAAAATTCAATTAGGTCATGTCTAGCATTATAGGAGAACAACAGTGGTTCTTGGCAAGATCCCAATGTTACAATGTACAAACAGGTAAGAGTGAAATGGTTGTATTATCCACATTGGTGAAGCTGTGATATCCTGCAGCTGTGATAGCCTAGTGGTTGGGACGTCCGCCTCCTAATCAGAGGTCGGGGGTTCGAACCTGGGCACGCACCTCTAACTTTTCGGAGTTATGTGCGTTTTTAAGCAATTAAAATATCACTTACTTCAACGGTGAAGGAAAACATCGTGAGGAAACCTGCACGCCTGAGAGTTCTCCATAATGTCCTCAAAGGCGTGAGAAGTCTGCCAATCCGCACATGGCCAGCGTGGTGGACTATGACCAAACCCTTCTCATATTGAGAGGAGACCCGTGCTCTGTAGTGAGCCGATAATGGGTTGATCATGATGGTATTGGATAGGATTGGTAAGTCTTGTTATTTTGCTGTTATAGAGAGATTTGCTTGAACACGCTAGTATAAGTTGGGTCCAAGTTTGTCCTAGCGTTCGATACGTGTGACGTCATACTACAATGTTCGCTCACTGCTATGCGAGCATTGAAATATGACGTTTAAAATAAAATGTGGAAGTATATACTAATCGTGCGTAATAAAAAAAGAAGAGTGGTGAAGCCAATATCGTGGTCTTAATAACGAGGTGGCTAAACAACGTAGCGTGTAGGAACAAATTCAAATAACACCCCTCCTCGAAATCGGGAATCATACAGCAAATGCGTAAGATCAAAGGGTTCGTCTTTCGACTGTAATGCGAATTTTATTATTCACATTAACACGTACAAGAATTTTTCATATGCGGATAAATGGGTATAGATTTATATACAAAATGTCGGAACGTGAATTATTGAATTATTTGTGTTTTTCGGTTAAAGCTAGACATACATTTATATGTTTATGTTTAAAAAAATGCCATCATTGTGTGGAACTTGAGGATTTGAAGTACTTAATTTTCGTTACACTTTATTCGGTATAAAAACATCAGTCCACTACTCAAATCAGTCAATTAAAATGTAAGAAATATTTAGATTTCTGACTAACTCATTTCAACATTGGTACATATATACCATAGTACACAGTGTAATGGTAGATCTCAGTATTGTAAGCAAAGTTTTGTGGATATGAAATAACATTAGAGGCAGTTGAAAATAACAATCTAATTAATGACTAACTATTATTTTTGAGTGTTACTTCAGATAGAAACAGAAAGAGCGTCATACTCTGTCAGTAGGTAACATAATGCAATATGAAGGTTTACCCGTTTATTTCATGGCAACTTTCTGTATTTTTCAACGCAATTACCTACAAATGTGATAGACACAGAATAAATCTGTTCGATAGACAGAATACTAAGTGTTAAATTTCTATAATAAAAGCGAGAAAATGCCCGAGTGTTCTCCATGATGTTCTCAAAGGCGTGTGAAGTCTACCAATCAGCACTTGGCCATCGTTTGGGACTAAGGCCCGAACCCTCTTCAAACAGAGAGGAGACCCGTGTTCTGTGTTCGCCCGGTAATTGGTTGATAATGATGATAATAAAATCATTCTCAGGAGATGCTTCCTTTACAATTATGATGCCCTAGTATTTGAGTGAATTGTTGATAACGTAACATTAAGGAATTGTGGGTGGTTAATTATAAAAAGAAAATATTAATTACAATAGGTATAATAGGTAGGATGTTAACTAGCCACGGCCGCAGCCTCCCACCAGACCAGACTCGAGCCGGGAATCGAACCCAGGACCTCCTACTTTATAATGCGATAGCGCGCGCGCTGCGCTACGAAGTTCGTCAAAAAATTTAACTTTACTTATCTCCGATAAGTGATGATGCAGTCTTTTTATGATAAGATGGTAGAGGGTAAATTGGCTAGCTGTTATATAAATCCCATAAAACCCATAGGAACTTCCATAGGTAGTATTAATAGTAATTACTGAAATAAGAAATTATAATAACCTACATTTGCCGAAGTCCCTATCTGCCATTATTCAAGCCAAGATGACCTCAAATACAACCTTGATCATTCATACAGATGCAACCTTGATGTCGGGTGGAGATACCAATAAATCATTATGATTTATTTCTCGCAATTCTCCGACAACTTTAGTTTAATTGCTTGGAAATATTATAGGAATAAATACTATAAATTAAGAAAAATACTTATATAGGCATTTACCACTTAATGGTAAAAAAAAAGTATCTTGTCGAATTCCTGTTCAAGTTTCCGCTTTTGCTGTCTTTCCCAACATATAAATCTAATTTTGAAGAAGTTTGCTATGGCAAACTAGAGTTATAGTTATGATAAAACGACGTATAATTAAGTTTATCAAAATACCCGCGGAATTTATGGGGTTTTCTGGGACAAAAGTACCCTATCGCTAATTCATGGTATAACTAGTCAATTTCTGTTTATTAGTTCTGGCGTGAAAGAGTAACAAACGGAAGTTTATAGGTACACTTATTTGAAAACATTCGCCATTAAAATATTAGTGGTATTAATAGTTGTTGCTAAGGAATTTTTAACCTGCGTTTTTTAAACCCAGACATAAAACAAAATGTTGCTTATATTCATAAAAAAAAGTACGAGAAACGCGTCTTAGTACGAGAAACCTACAGAAAGCGAGATATTGCTAAGATCGGCTGTGTGACTCAGCGATGACAAAAAAATACCTGTCTAAGTTTTTTGTGGGCTTGCTTATGAGCAACCAGGGCGCGTTCGGAACCGTCCTACCTATAGTTTTAAATCAACGAATGTAGTTCTCACCATCTCCTCAGAAATAAAAATAATGGAAAATATATTATACTAACGATTCATAGATGCCTGTATTAGGTTATCATTCATAAAGCTGTTTTGATTAGATTTTTTCTAATTCTCTAACAGTTTCTAGGGATCATTTAGAAATGCACTGTATATATGCCAAATTTCTTCAAAATCTGAAGAACCTGAATCTGAGAAGAAATTTTACATGTATTTAGTTTTTACGGAATAACGGAAATTATATACCCATAATAGTTTGTATAAAGGAATTTTATACCGAGGATTTAATAACAAAAATATTTGTTCGCTATGTATCAACCATACCATACCAAATGGTTCTCGCGGATTTTATGAATAATAGAAGCAAATGCAGACGATGCTGGAGGCAACAGCTAGTGTACTATATGTAAGAGAGACCTTCTAACTAACTAACACCTCGTTTTCCTGACGAGGAATTGCATAGGAGCTCAATACCGGTATAGCCGACTCACTCCAAAGAGGAGAAATAAAGAGAATATATATTCCCATCCTAAAAGCCAAAGCTCAAACATTAATAGCGCATTGCCTCGATCTGTTCTTATTATGGTAGCACCAATTTGCATAAATTATACGTAGCCCGCTGAACCCACAAAACATTTGAATGGATACCAGTTCAAAATCAATCCTATTACAAAGCAGTAGTGTACGTTTTTGTGAATTCAGTACTCTATAAGTTTTTTCCTTAGCTCTGGATGACTGTAATTGAATATTCACATCTCTATGGTGGTCCGTTCGACGTTTTGATCAAACTTGATGCAAATTGGAGTCTGAGCGGCGTTTAAAACTTCAGCAAAATCATTATAAACTATGCCTTCTGTATAACAAACAACTATCAAGTATTATAATATTTATTTATTTATTTATTTATATAACTTTATTGCAAATATTAAACATAAGAAAAACATAACTTAAAAGAAGACCTTATCAATAAAGGCGATCTCTTCCAGGCCACCTTTTTGAAAGAAGCCCACAGATATGTAGAGGTGGGAAATCGCAACACTTATACATATATACATACTAATAATTACATGGTACGAAAAAAAAATATATATATATGATGTGAGAAGAACGGATAAAAGTAGGCTGCGCAAGGTGAGTGATAAGATGAGGAGTATAATATAAACAGGCTTTATAGCAGAAATAGGCTGGCATGGTATGGTAAAATAATGCGGAGGAATGAATATCACGTTACCAGAAGAATTTTAAATTAATGTAAACAAAGCAGTAGAGGAAGACCGAAGGAGTCTGATGGATGTTGTGAGAAGAAAGAAGAAGAGATGTGGTAGCGATCCCACAAAGTGTGGGATAAGACCAAGAAGAAAATAACGTAGGTTTACTACTGTGAAGGACTTAAAGTAGTAGGCATTATCCTTGGCTTAACCTTTGCAGTGTACATGAAGTTAAATAAGAGAAATCACATTTTATTACAATAAAATATATTCCTCGTACTCGTGAAGTATTCAATTGAATTGGAATAAGTTAAAACGGTTATTAAGCTTTTGTATCTGCTTTGTTCCACCAATACCATACTGTTTTTATAATGATACAAATAAATAAAATTGGAGTGTCTGTTTGTAATATTGAAATAACCGTTTTTTACTACATGCATATGAATATGTATACGGTACATACACCAAAATAACATTTTTAACAATTTTTGTCTGTCTGTCTTTCTGTCTGTCTGTTTGTTCCGGCTAATCTCTGAAATGGCTGGACCGATTTTTACGGTACTTTTATTGCATATGCATGCAATAAGGAGTAACTTAGGCTATTTTTATTTTAAAAAAAGTCTTTTATTTTAGAAAAATAAAGTAATGTTGCAATTTACAAGTACTGTCCAGTACCGCGCGCAGCTCACGCGCATGCCACCGCCTGTGCCATCACGTCTCAGGCGCCTCCCACAATTTCTCCCACCAACGAATTAGTATCCGATTTCACTCATTCTTTTTTTTTTTTAGAAAGGAGATAATTACAATATAAACGGGTCTCCTCTCAATATGAGGAGGGTTGTGCCATACTCCACCGCACTGGCCATGTGCGGATTGGCAGACTTCACACGCCTTTGAGAACATTATGGAGAACTCTCAGGCGTGCAGGTTTGCGATGCTTTCCTTCACCGTTGAAGCAAGTGATCTTTTAATTTTTTATTACGCAAATAACTTCGAAAAGTTAGAGGTGCGTGCCCAGATTCTAACCGCCGATCTCTGATTAGGAGGCTGACGCCCTAACCACTAGGCTATCACCGCACCGCTCCGCTTCATTAAGAGTACTTACTAATATTTTCAATATTATGATTTGTGTTAGCAAAGCATTATATCAATGCTTACCAAATTAATTCGGTATATGTTCGAGTTATTTCAGTCTACGGTAAATCGTAGCTCTTATCAAAATCGCTCAGCTTACTAAAGACACCCAATTTATGGTAAGCGATCACAGTCGATGGCGACAATTTACAACACAATCGAGAACACTGTCCTTTGTCAAATTGAGGGAAAGGGAAATGAATAGGAGGCAAACGTATTTATGCAGAATGGTGTCTATTTAGAACAGCTTAAAACAATCCAATGAACTAGCAAAGGAACAGAAAACAAAGTAACAAACTGTTATTTTTAAAGCTAGCTGATTTACATTTTCGTATAAAAGCAATAATATTTCGGTAATCTACGTACGAAGCTGTAATAGTCTACTGGTTAGGACATCCGTCTCCTAATTACAGGTCGGGGCTTCGAATCTGGGCACGTTACTCTAACTTTTCGGAGTTATGTGAGTTTTTAAGTAGTTAAAATATCACTTGCTTGAATGGTGAAGGAAAACATCGCGAGGAAACCAGCACGTCTGAGAGTTCCCCATAATGTTCTCAAAGGCGTGTGAAGTCTTTCAATCTGCACATGGCCAGCGTGGTGGACTATGGCCAAACCCTTCTCATATTGAGAGGAGATCCGTGCTCTGTAGAAAGCCGGCAATGGGTTGATCATGAATCTACGTATTCTTACTTTACATACATACTCTTCAAGGTTACATACATCGATCCATACATGGCGTTTCTAAAAGCTTAGCATCGTTCGGCTCTGTATATTACAAGCAATGGGACGGGCTTTGATTATTCAGTATTAAGGCCATTCACATACATACGAGTATATACTGCTCAGCAAAGTCACTGCTCTGTGCTCGAGTGAAGGTTTTACGAGTTAATAACCATCACTTTTGAGTTAACAAACAACAGAGGGGTCTACCTTAAGCAATAGGACTTTAACAGGCTTATAAAAATGATTTTCCAATTAACATATTATGGCACATCGAAACCAGCCGTTAAGAGCGTTTTTCCTAGCTCATCTACATATCTGCTTAAAAGATATATTGCGGAGTCTGAATTAAATGGACGTCTAATACAGTGTTCAGTTTAATATGCTATTGATCGAAACTTCTAAGGAACTGACACTGATGGATCACTGGTTTCAGAAAGAACCATAGAAAATTCAGTCATCTACGATATTGGTAACTACAAAAGGTGGTATTTTATAAGAACCCTGAACTAATTTGGTATTAATTTATTATGACACCTTCATTATTTTGCATAAAAAAAGTAGTTTTAAATTATTAACTCACCTCAGTACAACTATGTGATACTATTAATAATTGTCTCAAGGAAATAGCTGGCTTTTTGTTTATTAAATACTAGCTGACGCTCGCGACTTCGTCTGCGTTGAGCTAGTGTGTTTGTTTGTCTTTCAATCACGAAGCAATAGATTACTAACCCGAATTACTTGAAATAATTACAGGATAAACATTAAGCGTTATAAAAAATTAAAAGATCACTTGCTTCAACGGTGAAGGAAAATATCGTGAGGAACGCCTGAGAATTCTTCATAATGTTCTCAAAGGCGTGTGAAGTCTGCCAATCCGCACATGGCCAGCGTGGTGGACTATGGCCAAGCCCTTCTCATATTGAGAGGAGACCCGTGCTCTGTAGTAACCCGGCAATGGGTTGATGACTCTTGATATACGCATTAGGTAGAGCAAAAATAGATAAATGATTCTCATAACCTTTTTACAATATGCCAGCCAAAAATATATCTTGTATATCTAATTGTTGGTGAAGTCAACCAACTTTTCACTTCTTTTACAAATTGACACCGCAACTTTAACTAAAAATTATTTTTGATTCATTAATCAGTATCAACATATAATACAACAATCCTTTTGCCCAATAAACCGTGTTTGATATTTCAAATTCAAATTCAAAATAATCTTTATTCAAATAGTCCTTTACAAGGCGCTTTTGACGCGTCAATAATTTACATAGTAGTGATTTGATGGTGATAACTAGATTCGTAAACTTGAAACTAAAGCTATGAGGGTTCCAAACGCGCCCCGGTCTAAGAAGAAGCTCACAACAAACTTAGCCAGGTAAATTTTATTTCTGTTATCACCATCTCACATGCCACTTAAAATTATATTAAGAGCTATCTTATTAGATTGAATTTTGGTGCAGTACTCACGTGTGGTTGGCGGAGGAGAGCCGCCGGTGTAGGCTGCGCAGCGACATGGCGTACCCCTAGCAGGGCGGGCTGCCGCTACCTTTGCCCCGCGGCCGGCGTAGTGCGCGTGCGCCGAAGAACGCACCCTCCTCGTTGCACGACTGCGAGCGCTGCGACGCCAACATGCCGACGGCGCGTCCGAGCGCGTGCAGAGGTCGCACGCGCGCGCGCCTGCCCCACCCGCGCCCGGCCACCACTTCAATCTTGACGGGCACCGCCGGCGAACACCCTACTCACAGTTCACACCAGCTAACCCTACTCTGAATACCCGATACTCAGGCCTCGCCCTCGCTCGCTATCATCGTGGCAAGATCACAATTACAGTAACAAAATTCGCCACACCGTCCCTGTCACCGGATACATTCACGCTTTTAAAGCGAGTTGATAATACTTCAGCTTAACTTGTCGCGATATGCTTGGCACTTGTTCACTTATAAACTAAATTATTTAAGCTAACTAAATTCATTTATGAAGGCGCTTTATCGGTTGCTCGGTTGTTTATATTAAATTAATTGTGGCGACGCGAAGCTTGTCTTGTCCCGCTGGTCTTTTGTATCTGTAACAAATAAAGAACGTGTTATATACTTTTATTTACGTTCAACGAAAAAGTTTTTTTAACTCCCATTGGTTCGTATTTAATCATCAGCATTTCAAAATCAATTTGGTCTTAAATCGAATTTTAAGTAATGGGTTTTAAATAGTAATTTTTTTCCCGGAGTCAGAAACGTGGTATTGTATACCTTTAAATCTCATTTTCGTCTGATATTCACCAATTCACATTACAGAAGCAGACTGAAAATCGTCCTGTATTGTTAACTTCTTGGTTAAGAGAGGCCTGTGTGAGGAGTGAGATGATGAAAAACTAGCAATATGACTAAAATAAATAGATATAGTTTAACTTTTTGTATAAAAAGGATAGATTTAAGCAGTAAAGACAACCTCAGCTGGTTACAGTCACCTTCAAGAGATGCCTGTGTCCATCCTATCTTATACCCTCAGACATTAATTAGTCTACTGATGATGATGATGATAAAGCAAAGAAAAGACGCATTAGCCTTGCGGATAATAATCCGCAAGAGTGACTCATACCACAACTTGGTCACGGAACGTGTTTTGACTCTAATTAGTACAAAGGGTAGGCTAGTTAATGAAAGGGTCAGTGAAGGGTCGTTCCCAGTAAATCACATTAAAGCAGCACCCTTTATTCGATGTATTGTAACGACTCTACCACACACTGTACAACTACGGCTGATTGCAAGAAGAAAATAAGAGTTTAGATGAAATGTTTATATAGACTACGGTTTGTTCGTTGAAATGCTTAAATGCTCTTTTATGCAAGTTCCATTAAGATTTTTTCTGTAATTATATCTAATAGAAATCATAGGCATAGAAAAAGGGGCTTAATTCCTATTGAACCGCGTTTTACAATTGGATATTGTTCTGACAAATCCAGTAACTTCTGCTTGCATTCATATGATATCGGAAGAATTTTCCTACCATAAAATGTTTAATATGCATTTTTTAACAGTCATAATCATCCATTTTAAGGCAAACTTTATTTTTAAACACGTGAAACGTTTACTCAATTATTAGTGCGCCTACCTGCACCCAAAACGGTCCAAGAAGAAGTCTGTAGGACACTTAGCAGTTCATCATCATGATCAACCCATTACCGGCTCACTACATAGCACGGGTCTCCTCTCAATATGAGAAGGGTTCGGCCATAGTCCACCACGCTGGCCATGTGCGGATCGGCAGACTTCACACGCCTTTGAGAACATTATACTCTCAGGCATGCAGGTTTCCTCACGATGTTTTCCTTCACCGTTAAAGTAAGTGATACTCGTATTTTGATTGCTTAAAAACGCACAGAACTTCGAAAAGTTAGAGGTGCCCTGGTTCGAATCCATGACTTCTGATTAGGAGGCTGAAGCCCCCACTAGGCCATCGCATCTTCTAAAAAAATGGGTACTAGACCTTTTTTTCGCCTGGTTTTATAAAACCAACAATGTATCTGGAATCGTTTTCGTTCGTTTTTATCCATTAGTTGAGTACACAAACCGCTTTCTTATTTGATGGCCCATTTAGGTTGACTATTAGTAATTCTAGCACCCGTCTGTAGTACCATGCTCATATGTTGCCGGCATATTCGAGTTGGAATTATTTGTTTAATAACAAAGCTGACCTACATACTGTTACTATAAATAGGTACGAGCTAGTGTTCCGGGATTGGAATAATAACACAGACGCTTCAAACTATTCGTAGCATCTGCATTTAATCATATCTCAAGAAAACAATTTCTCTTAATATATAAAAATACAAAGGAAATTGTATTTTATTTTATAATAAATAACCTATTGATATCTTGGAGATGTCTATCAGTAAGTTCAAAGTTTTTATGAAACGAAAGCTTATAGAAAAATCATATTACGATTTTAGGGATTATATAAACGATAAAAAAACTTGGGTGTGAATTGCTCTATCTCCATCAATCAATCAGCCTATAGACGTCCACTGCTGGACATAGGCCTTTTCGAGAGCGCGATACCACACACGGTCCGCCGCCTTCCTCATGCACCCGCCACCAGCGATCCTTTTTAGGTCGTCGGTCCAGCGAGCAGGTGGAGTCTATCTCCATAGGCCTTACTGTATTCGACTCTGCACAGATATAGTCGTCTCTAGGGCATCTATTTATGTATTGCATCCGATTCAATGTAGGAATGTCTGGTATAAAATCTAGTTCTAATTTAAAATTCATAACTGTACATTTTTTTTTTTTTTTTATCCACTACAAGTTAGCCCTTGACGGCAATCTCACCTTATGGTAAGTGATGATGCAGTCTAAGATGGTAGCGGGCTAACCTGTTAGGGGTATGGTAAACCCACACTCCTAATTGGTTTCTACACGACATCGTGCCGGAACGCTAAATCGCTTGGCGACACGTCTTTATCGGTAGGGTGGTAACTAGCCACGGCCGCAGCCTCCCACCAGACAAAAACTTTAGGCTGCCAGTGTATCGGTCTAATCTTTAGGTCATTCTAGAATGTTCTTGCACCACAATTTAACGCAAAATAATTGTCTTTCGTTCGGTCCGCGCAGTAAAACCGGGCTTATGCGGTCTCTACTCCACTTTCAATAGACTTTTCGCTTCTACGTCGGTCTGAGCCCTTAGTCGCAAAGGCTAAGACATAAAGCTTGCTTAGCCGTTTCTCCGACATATTAAACAGTTAAAATGAGACAAAGTTTTGTGTCTGACATAAATCTGTGTCATTTTAACACTAGGTAATCTGAGCACTTTTAATATCACTTTCTTTAATGGACAACGGTCAATAGCTTAGCGCCTTAATTGTATATTAAAGTAAATTTAAAACTTTTAATCTCCCCTAAAATTATAAAGTTTGCCGCAAACTTTTTTACAATATTAAGGTAGGTAGAGTGAGTCATAATTAAATTAATTCTAGTACTGTTAAAACCTCTAAGTCATAATTATTAGGGATTAATTATATACGTCACTTGAGACTCTTGAACCGAAGAGACTTAAAAAGGTATTTCATAATTAACGCATAGGTACGTAATTATCGCTTTACCATTCATACGTTTTTTAGACCTTGTACGGTGCTTGTTGACTTTAGATTAATTTAATTGCTGAATTATGGTTAGTACCTTATCAACAACAAAACAAGATTAAGCCTTAATATAACTTTTCGCACTAGTTGAAATAAATTTCGAAACAATTTAAATAATAAAGGTTGATTGACCGCTCGTATTCGATCTCATACTTAGCATGGCATTAAGTGGGTTTATCCAAGTAATTATGTACTTCACGCCAAATTTGTGCAACCTTAACCCACAACTGATCAAGTGTATGAGCTACAGTGTATGATAGTTACATACATATATATATATATATATATACACATATATATTATGTGACTATCATACTATATATATGTAGATAGTTATTAACTCTTTATTAGCATTAGTAAGTATTAGTATCTGTTAGTATAATAATTTTTCTTCTTTTTTTTCTGATCTCTTGGTAATTAAGGTAGATTATGTTGTTATAAGTGAACGCGTCCGTGATTGTACCAATATTCAGGCTCCCACTGAAGATCAGCACTGCGGCTTGCCGCAGCTGATGCTGAGTGGGTTGCCTTTATTTGGTCATCATTTGAGTATGTACCCTAAGCCTGTATATGTATTAAATAATGTTCTATAGGTTGCCTGGCAGAGATCGCTCTTTAGCGATAAGGCCGCCTATTGTACCTTCTATTCTTTGTGTTTTTTTTTCTTTACTGTCTTGTATTTCTTCTGTTTGTGCGGTGTACAAAAAAATGTATTTTCATTTCATTTCATTTCATTATGTATGCATAGTATGCATAGTAATTATGGAAAATTATGCAGCCAGAACTGTATGGCTAAATAAATAAAAAAATCTTTCTTTTATAACTTGTATGTTAAAAAAGGGATGACATATTCTGATATGAAAATAAATATTTAAACAAAGGTAACTTTACTGATAAATAAAGGGAGATATTGGTTTTAAAGTTTCTCATAATGCCTGAAATAACTACGACATATATAAGTGAAATATTCACATAATGTAGGCCATATTGCCCGGGTTACGTACTCTTGCCTATTGGGTGTACTCCATCATCGTGCATCGGAGAGCACATTAGGCTGTCGGTTCCGGTTGTTAGTCGCTGCTTCTGTCTGATAACAATCGTTTATCTCGTGGGAGATTGTTTCGTCCTATAGTTTTCTATTTCGCCTTCGTATGCGAGAACACCTGCGACATCTCATACAGTTCTGTGACCCCTTTTAAAAACAATTACGACTAGAACTCACTTGAGTAATACTACACTAGTTCCATATATTTTTTTTATTTCATTCTCCATTAGTGCAGGTATTAATTGAATTACTTAGATTATGACGACCTCCGTGGCGCAGCACGCGCGCTGTCGCATTATAAAGTTAGAGGTCCTGGGTTCGATTCCCGGCTCGAGTCTGGTCTGGTGGGAGGCTGCGGCCGTGACTAGTTACCACCCTACCGACAAAGGCGTGTCGCCAAGCGATTTAGCGTTCCGGCACGATGTCGTGTAGAAACCAATTAGGAGTATGGGTTTATCATACCCCTAAACAGGTTAGCCCGCTACCATCTTAGACTGCATCATCACTTACCATCAGGTGAGATTTCCGTCAAGAGCTAACTTGTAGTGGATAAAAAAAAATTTAGTTGTAATGCTAATTTTAATTATGCTTGTGGTCATTTCAAGAAGGTTACAATCTCATGTTCTCTCTGTAAATCTTATTAGTTATATTTGTTAAACGGTTATCAATTGAGATTAAAGTGTTAGACACCAAATTATGGAGAACTCTCAGTCAATCAGGTTTCCTCACTATGTTCCTCTGTTAACGCAAGCGGTATTTAATTGCTTGAATCTCACTCGTAGAAGTGCGTGCTGAGAATCAACTAAGCTTCATATTTATATATTTTAAACCAAGCTTAATGGACGACATTAAACTGATTGCAAAACAACTTTTTTATTGTAAATGCTTAGTAATGACTTCTAATAAAGACCGTTGGTTTTTGCGAACATAATTTGGACATAGCTGTCAAGATCTTTCTATAAATAAAACATTTATTTTTATAAATGTCGTGTACAGCCTGTAGATGGACGATTAAACTTAATTTATTCATTAAAAGTTGTTCCTGCCTTCTTTTAAATTGTTTTGAGATCTTGTCATTGGTTTAACTTTTTTTTAGTTTCTTCATTAAAGGAAACGGGACGAAATTGCTCAAGTGTTTAAGATATTTTGTCCATTTTATTTAACAGCGTCCAACTGTCAGTAACAATCGTGTGACTCTAAAACCAAAGTAATTATTAAAATTAAGTGAGCAATCAAAATTGTGTAACAGTAGATGCTATACATTTAGGTTTATTTTCAAAAGTTATTTTTGAAAGACTTCAAAGCATTTTGGCGTTGAGTGATCGTCAGCTCCATTTTACAATTCTTTGCCCGAAGGATGCATATAGAACCCTATTACTAAGCCACTGCCGTCCACCACTGCCAGTCTGTTTGTCTGTCTATCTCACTAACCATAACAGCACTAGCATAATAGCAGACAAAGTCAGTAATATTACTATGAGATTTAAAAAGATAATATATTTATATTTTATATAAATAAATACGGGTGTTTACGTCTATTCCAAAAAGCTGTGATAGCCTAGTGGTTAGGACGTCAGCCCTAATCCGAGGTCGGAGATTCGAACCCGGGCACGCACGCACCTATAACTTCGATCGGAGTTATGTGCGTTTTTAAGCAATTATAATATCACTCGATTCAACAGTGAAGGAAACCACCGTGAGGAAACCTGCACGCCTGAGAGTTCTCCTTAATGTTCTCAAAGCCGTGTGAAGTCTGCCAATCCGCACATGGCCAGCGTGGTGGACTACGGCCAAACCCTTCTCATAGTGCCTATGCCTTATGTATACACAAATGATATTATGCCCAATTACATTACGTTATATTTCACAGTTAACGCGGGTAAGCTCGCAGAGAACAGCTGGTCGGGCCTAAAATGAAAAAGTATTTTTTATCAAGACAATCTTCACAGCGTGTTAATTCAAATTAAATACGTATAGGAGGAGTTTACGTGTAGATTTCCGTGACTCATAATATTATTAAGTTGCCTCACTTAATTAACGCAGTCAGTAATTTTTATTCCTCTACAAGTCAGCCCTTTTTTGTAATCTCATCCAGTGGTAAGTCATTAGGTACTTAGCCCATTAGAGAATGGGCTGACCTAACCTAACCTAACTATAGCGGAAATAGCCCACTATCAAATTCGACTCGATCATGGCAATGTGAAAATGATTTGGAAAATGCGTCCCAAACACATTTAAAAATAAACCTAACCTAACTTGTTAGGTATTGGTTTTATACTCCTAATTGCTTTGTAATTCGCTTGGCAACACGTCTTTGTTGGTTGGTAACTAACCACAGCCGAAGCTTGACGACATCCGTGTCGCAGTACGTGCGGTGTCGCATTATAAAGTTGGAGGTCCTGGGTTCCATTCCCGGTTCGATTCTGGTCCAGTGGGAGGCTTCGGCCATGGCTAGTTACCACCCTAGCGACAAAGACGTGTCGCCAAGCGATTTAGCGTTCCGGCACGATGTCGCTTAGAAACCAATTAGGAGTGTGGGTTTACCATACCCCTAACAGGTTAGCCCGCTTTAGGTGAGATTGCCGTCAAGGGCTAACTTGTAGTGTATAAAAAAAAAGCCTCCCACCAGACCAGACTCGAGCCGGGACTCGAACCCAGGAACTGCAACTTTAAAATGCGTCGTGCACGCGATGCGATACGGATGTCGTCGGATTATTTCAATAATCAGATTGAAACATTCCATTGAAGTACCGCGTATTTCGACTTACAACCTTCGGCTATGTGTTCAGTCATTTGGAATAATTTCGCATTCTGGTGCAGAGCTGGCAGTGTACAATTGTACAACGACGTGAAATGAAAAGTTGCAATGTTGGGAAATATTAAAACAGTTGCCCCAAAAAACGCGTCCGCTGTTACTATTGTACCCAATTTACTGAGAACTCTAGCCGGCCATAGATGAGCGGAACCTGGATGTACTTGCTTCAAGTGATAACGAAGAATTATGCTACGAGTTAACCGTAATTAGAATTTAATCTACCATTATATTCATAGTAATATCATCATCATTACGATCAACCCATTGCCGACTCACTACAGAGCACGGAGCACTCTTTTCAATATGAGAAAGGTTTGGCCATAGTCCACCACGCTGGCCATCTGCGGATTGGTAGACTTCACACGCCTTTGAGAACATTATGGAAACTCTCAGGCGTGCAGGTTTCCTCACGATGTTTTCCTTCACCGTTCAAGCAAGTGATATTTTAATTGCTTAAAAACGTACATAACTCCGAAAAGATATAGGTGCGTATCCGGGTTCGAACCCCCGACCTTTGAATAGGAGGCGGACGCCTTAATCACTAAGCTATCACAGCCTTAGCATGATATTATTGCGACACGTCGCAAAGCGGTTTAGCGTTCAGGTACGATATCGTTTAGAAACCCATTAGGTGTATGGGTTTACCATACTGCTAACATGTTACTAATAGAATAATAGTTAATAGATAGTCTTACTTGCTTTAGGTATAAATTGAATTATTATATATCTAGTAAGGTTAATTTTAAGTTTGTGCATGCTGTGGTCATTTCTAGAAGGCCAATATCTGGTGTCTGTTCTTCTGAAATGTTTTTTGTTGTTTTTAGATAGTGGCCAGTTTAATGATCCAATAAAAATAAAAATAAAAATAAAAATAAAATAAATAAAATATGTTAGCCCGTTACCATCTTAGACTGCATTAGCACTTACACCAGGTGAGACTGCCGTCAAGGGCTAACTTGTAGTGGATACAAAATAAAATAAAAACCATACGTATCGCCAAGCGATTTAACTCAAAGAAACCAATAAGGTGTATGAGTTTAACAATCCCCTATCAGATTCACTGAATCATCAGGTGCTGTCATGGGCTAAGTGGTAGTGGATATAAAAAGCAAGCTACCCTTGTGTAATAAGAGAGAATCACATAAATCAGAAATTAAATACCCAAGTAAACAGCGCACTTATATAAGTACGTAGCATATTGAGAAGTTTTTTACCATAACAAGGTAACCCTTGGCAATTTCACCCGGTCGTAAGTGGCAATGACAGTCTAAGATGATGGTAGCGGTCTAATTGGTTATAACTAAGGCAGCTAGATTAAACAAAAGAAAAATATTAATTCATTTGACCGACAAAGGCGTATCGCCAAGCGATTTAGCGTTCCGGCACGATGTCGTGTAAAAACCAATTAGGAGTATGGGCTTTCCATACCCCTAACAGGTTAGTCTCCTACCATCTTAGACTGCATCATCACTTACCATCAGGTGAGATTGCCGTCAAGGGCTAAATTGCAGTGGAAAAAAAAAGTAATACAGGAATCAATGAATAGGTCATATCATTTATTTTCTATTATTTAAGTTCGTGAGTTGGTGGTGATAGCTACATTCGTTAACTTAAAAATAAGCTGGGAGGGTTTCAAACGCGACCAGGTCTAAGAGGATGTCCACAACAAACTTAGATGGTTTCTTTTGTTAATATACTCATACCATTAATTGGTTACTAGCAATATCTTGTTGATAATGTGACAACAAGACCCTTTGGCAATACCATCGGGTCGAACATAGGATCACTTATAAAAGTAAATTATATTTTTATTATCATTGGTTAGAAAATGCATATTCCGTGGCTCGAACATTTATTCTACTAGTTTAAAGCTCAAAAGGTCAAGCTAAACTGGATACAATGAGGGTAACGTGTCGCAAAGGGGAAAAATAGTATGTGAAAAATCTCATTCGTAGCTAGTTTCACCTCGTTTTTAAAATAGTCCATTATGAATGTTGAACGTCATTGAATATGTCGCGATAAATTACGCTAATCTTTTGCCAGTTATAGTTAAACTTTGGATATACCATTATTTTATGCAACTGTAGTTAGAGCAAAATAAAGGTAAATCATCATCATCGTCATCAACCCATTACCGGCTCACTACAGAGCACGGGTCTCCTCTCAATATGAGAAGGGTTTGGCCATAGTCCACCACGCTAGCCATGTGCGGATTGGCAGACTTCACACGCCTTTGAGAACGTTATGGAGAACTCTCAGGCGTGCAGGTTTCCTCACGATGTTTTCCTTCACCGTTAAAATAAGTGATATTTTAATTGTTTTAAAAAAACGCACATAGCTCCGAAAAGTTAGAGGTGCGTGCCCGGATTCGAGCTGCCGACCTCTGAATAGGAGGCTGACGCCCTAACCACTAGGCTATCACCGCTTCAGGTAAATAAATGTTGAGGTATATTTAATTATCGGATGCAACGCGGGTAGTATGAAAACAAAAAAGATAACAGGTCTTTTCTTTCCGGCTGAGCATTCGGTGATCTCTGATCAAAACGTCGTCTTGACTGCAGTGTCTTTGTAATAACTAATTGTAGAAGGTAATTAAAATCATTTAGCAGTGAAGCCTGTATAATAAGCCTAAAACTAGCTACATAGTAAAGTTTTTACCCCTTTTAACACTTGCACACACATCCATACACACGCACACAAACTCACACACACACAAGTTCACATGCACACACATGTGTAACACACACTAATTTTAGTACGTCGCTTTCGACTCATAACAGTTACCCACTTACTCATATTATATCCTATTATTGTTAATGTTTAGTTGTTGTTTACCGTGTCAATTTCACTTAGTTGCATTTATTTTTTTTACCTATTCCCTGTTTAACCTGGGTTCGATTCCCGGCTCAAGTCTGGTCTGGTTATCATTCGGCCGTGGCTAGTTACCACCCTACCGACAAAGGGCTAACCTGTTAGGAGTGTGGGTTTACCATACGCCTAACAGGTTAGTCCGCTACTATCCTAGACTGTATCATCACTTACCACCAGGTGTGATAACCATCATGGGTTAACTTGTAAATTAAAAAAAAACCTGTATGTATAAAAAAGTATGAACATATTTTGTATATATTGTGTAATCTCTTTGGCCTTATTTTAAAACTTTCTTGATTATATACGAATTAGATGTAACGCTATTGATTACTTTCAAATAAGTGCTTACACTTTGGGTAAAAATAGATTAATACTATATATAGGTTAATATTATATGTGGATGATGAAATAGAGGCTTCCAAAATAAATCAATAGCAACTCAAGCCCCAGTGGAATTGTCTGTAAACTGAGTTATACGAGTAAGTCTTAGAGGCCACTTATCGAGTGTATTTAGTTAGCTGTATGTGTCTTTCTCGAGGGCACAGTTGACCACTTTTATTATAGCTTTCAATTTTATAAAAGTTAAGTTTCATATTTTGTGATAGAAAACAACAGTCCATTGAAAACTTTTCAACGAAAATTAATCGTACATACCATATAAAGAAAAAAGTGCTGGAATGGCGACCTCGCACCGGTAAACGTAGCGTTGGTCGACCCCCAACAACGTGGACAGACGACATCAAAACGAGTCGCAGGGAGCCGCTGGATACAAGCGGCCCAAGACCGTGGCCATTGGAACTCCCTACAAAAGACCTATGTCCAGCAGTGGACGTCTATCGGTTGAAATGATGATGATGATGATTTACACTTCGATAGGAATTAATGACTAGACAAATGTAAACTACGCTTGTTAAAAAAAAAATGTTTGTGTCAGGTCCGATGAACGAATGGAGTTTACTCCTTCAGATGGACTGTCTAAATAGGCAAGAGGCTCACTAGTCTAAGCAAAAGATTAATAAAATATCAAATAATGAATAGAAGCAGGCGTTACTTTGCGGAAGTCCATGATAAACAATAAACAGCAAGTATAATTTGCTATATTCCGCCGACAACCGGGAGATTTGTATAATATAACGCCTCACAAGATCTTCCACTAGAACCTCTACGCACGTTTTGACACGACACCGGATCATCCTCAGGAGATGTTGACTTCACAAGCGAGAAAAGTAAAGACTTTACTTTTCTCGCTTGTAAAGTCAACAATCAATTGTCAATTGTTTAAAATATCAAATGGTAAATTTCCCTAAATAATGGATAAAATTTTATTATATTTATATTTTCATGATTATTCGGTAAACTTAGGCAAATATGCCAGTGAAATTGAAACCTTTCATCCAAAAAAAAACTAAACTTCTAGCATTGCCCTCGTGGCGTCCATTGTTATTTCTATTTAGCGTGGACCAATCACTTGCCAGCGTTTTGGCGGGAACCAATAGCGTGGCGGCCCGACATGATGACAACCAACTTAATACATTCATAATAGTATTCTAGTCTAAACCGGATAGACAGCTTTCAAATTTGGTATGCATGTCATCTGTGCTATGGAAAAGGACACGTATTTTCCATGCCGAGCTTTCAAATAGTTCCTATGGGAAGATTAAAAATTGTAAACGAGCGAAGCTTTAGGCCCAATTCTAAAGTTCACGCAGACGAAGTCACGAGCAGATACTAGTTTTACATAAACTTGAAGGATAGATAAGTGTAAGGACTCCGCTTAGGATTACTCATGCTGCCTTGAAATATCAAGATAACTTCATAAATACAATATTAACTCAAAGTTAATATGAAATACGCTTTGAATTCTCCTCTCAAAGAGTTAGGTATCACTATTATTGATAAGCTCAATCAACAATGAACGTAAATGAATTTCACGGCATTGTAGTTTCAATTCCATCAATTAATAAATCATGTAACGAGCTTTGTAACCGTTAAACGGCCAGAGGCGGCGTGCCTTTGGGATCGATAAGCCAAAGCCTGCAAATCCCCAGTCTCAAGTCTCAAGCAGCTTCGATATACTGAGATCTAACAAGCAACGTAGGTTCTGCCTTACAAGAAAAAATCCACAAAAAAGCAGATTAATAGTTAAGAGTTATTAAAAAAAGAAAATAATGTAGTGAAGTTTAAAAATTGTAAAACATACGTAACAATACATAAGTAGGTGGTCCTGGGTTCGATTCTCGACTCGAGTCTGGTCTGGTTATCATTCGGCCATGGCTAGTTACACTTACCGACAAAGACGTGTCGCCAAGCGATTTAGCGTTCTGGCTCAATTAACTGGTTAGCCCGCTACCATCTCAGACTGCACCGACATCAGATAAGATTGCCGTCAAGGACTAACTTATAAAAAAATATATAGTTAAAAGTAACGATAAAGTAAAATATTGTTTGCGTTATAAGACACAGAAAAATACACTACACTTAATTTTAATTTAAAAAAATAACTAGAATAAAGAAAGCAAGAAATCCCATTTGAATCGTAAGGTCGTCAACTATTGGCTCGGCCTACAGAATCTGTCAAAGAAATTCATAATACAGAAAAATCGTAGAACAGAAGCTAATGCCTACACGTATAAAGAAGCCCGTGAACGCCACTGCACAAAGGGTGTTTGTGAGCTAAACGACGTATTACTACTAAGACATTCCCCTCTATTAATATTAATTATGTTAATAAGGACCATAAGGGCCTTACAAATATACCTGACATAACGTTAGAATAGTTGTGCAGTGTTTTGTCACAATGCAACTGACAACACTTTTCAAATGTTAGAGCGTGACAAAACACTGCTTTACCATATCGACGTTGTTCCACGCTTATTGTTAAATAAGAGTTGCTGATATTAATGAAATTAATAAGTTCACACGAAACTTTAACCGCGTTCGCAAGAAAACTTCAAACTGTCAGTTCCAATCATGATCTCTTTTATTCTTTGAAAACAAAGTAAAAATAACAGTACCTTGATACAAGTTCACTTCTATTTTTAAACATTAAGTGGATATACTACGACCGACCTTCGGAAGGAATTATAGTTGAAGCTTTATATTTGGTATTGATTTTATACCACAAACTCCACGAAAACCTTCCGAACCCAAAGCGTAACTTACTCGTATTAGTTACGAGTACCACGCGTCACAGAAAATGTTTTTAATGTGTAATAGAAACAAAAAATATTTATTAATGTTGGCCCATAGTCATGTATTGAACGTACATATATATTTATTAAATTATTTGCTATTATAACTGTACATTGGTTAATTTACCTAATTATATAAATTTCAATGCAGTTGTGGAAATCTATCGATTTCCAGTAAATTTTATGAAACGTTTGTTTACATGAAAATTTATAATGTACCCATATGTGTTCGTATGGTTATACGTGACTTGACCACGCTGATCGTTATAGAGTTTTTCGCTAAAATAAGTTTATGAAAATCAAACAATTAGGAATTACAAAACTAAAACTGAGCCTTCTTTGACTGCAGCGCGTCGGGCATGTTCGCCGAGGCGAGGATGCCCGAATTCTTTGCTGTTGTCAGAGCGCGTATATCTTCCTTCTGGGAAAGATTGTGTAGTTCTGGGTAGCAGCATTCTTCGGGTGATAGGCCAGAACTTTGAACAGAGTCCAATGATGACGCATTGGATCTCGAAACATCGAGATCCAAATAGAAAATAACTGGCACAATAATTTTATTTTATACATTTTTATTATATTATTATTATTTTATGTCTGTACTATTGTACTTTTGGGTACTTGAAGCAACCGCCGCCTGAAGAAAACGCCGTATGTATAGACCCCTTAGGTTTTCGTCGCTATTCGAGCGGAAACCTGCCAATGACAAAAAATATAACGTGTGCGATATTGAATTATTCATTTCAAATCCTAGACTGCACGGAATGTACGCCACAGAGAGAAACATATTATTAGAGTTCCTTCGTCAAACACATGCAATATATGGTTACTTTCCGTATTTTAACTCATCATTATCAACCCATTGCCGGCTCACTACAGAGCACGGGTCTCCTCTCAATATGAGAAGGGTTTGGCCATTGTCCACCACGCTGGCCATATGCGGATTGGCAGACTTCACACGCCTTTGAGTACATTATGGAGAGGCGTGAATGTTTGCTCACGATGTGGTCCTTCACCGTTGAAGCAAGTGATATTTTTTTTTGTACACTACAAGTCTAATTGTTATATATGTATATTTAATTAACGTAAGAAATATATTGTAGATAAGTCCTATTACTTTATTAGTGTAAAGGATTAAGCAAACGGTAAAAAATCTTTAGTATGAAATATTGCTCCAAGTAATATCGCATTGCGCAATTCGTTAACAAATTTAAGTGACAACATAATGAACTAAGAATGCCCAAGAATGGTTGTTTTGTTGTGGGCCTCATCATAATCTCACGTTAAAAATTGTGTGTCCTCTTCAAAAGTTTCAAAAGTCAAGTTCAAGTTCAAAAGTCTTAAAAACGCCAATGTAAAATTTTGATTTTGATTTTTAAATTTCTTTAGAATGAGCTACTTCGATGCTATTGTCATTGATATGTGTGAATACAGGTTTGAATCCAAGACTTGAATACCGTGGGTCCAGCCATAAAATCCGACAAAGTCCGGCCTCGCCAGCGAGGTATCTCAATGAAATTACGATGTTAAGTTATGAGCCTAGCAGTGAGATATTAATGGACTGGTAACGATCATGATGATGTCTAAGTTTTATTTAAAGACATATCTAACTACAGAACCCTAAGCCTCGTGTGTGTTCTGCCACGCATATAGCTGGTTATTCCATTTTATGTTTAACTTTTTTTTCCGTCGATTTTCCATCTATTCTAGCTCCACACAGTAGTGGGGTAAAGTCGTCGCCTTCGATAGCTATGCGAATCGGGGTTGGCACTGCACTCCGGGAAATTGCTTTACATTCACTGTTTGTATACGTCTCGAGTTTTCTTCAGTACTGCGGTATTGGATAGTTGTATTGAAAAGCTATTGGGGATAAATTTAACGCGCTTGTATGTACGTGATCAAATCAGAAATGACGCAAACCGACGAAATAGGGGAGGATTACTGGCAACTTTCAACAATTAGACGAAATACAGATAGGTTAGTTTTTTTTTAGTTGTCGTGAGTCGCGTCCAATGGTCCTGGCGCGCCTCGGACGGAGTTAGGGGGCCTCCATCATAGGCCCCCCGTGGAGGGTCTGCCTCTGCGGACGCTGCTGTCTGGGTTGCGGTCGAGTGCACAAGTGTTCCCGTGACCCAGCCACCAGGCAACGCGAAGGAGCATCGCTGGGTTTTAGTGGGTATTCTGGTCGCCAGTCCGACCGCCGGGGAGTCCTACATACCCCGTCGGAAGCGGCGCAGTGTTGCCTGCATCGCTTCCGGAGGGGATGCGTAAACGCATTTCCCAACGGAAAAAAAATTTTTAGTTAATAAATACCAGCACTTAATTCACACCTGAGAGTGCATAATGTTCTCAAAGGCGTGTGATGTCTGCCAATCAGCACATGGCCGGCGTGGTGGACTATGGCCGAACCCTTCTCATATTGAGAGGAGACCCGTGCTCTATAGTGAGCCGGCAATGGGTTGATCATGATGAATAGCTAGCATTGAACGTTGGAGTCCAAAATTGCTGTAATGGCTACTCAAAGATACGTTGATAATCCCCCTAGTAAGTGAATATACGACATCAATACTGTCGAGATGTAAAAAATGGTAAATATCAATATAGAAGATTTTTCTATACGTATAACTACTCGACCTTTTTGACTGATAAGATTTGCTCCTCGGTGCTGTCTGTAGATGTTTATCGGTGATTTACACTTAGCATCAGATATGTAAATAAATACATGTCTGATGCTTTATTACCAGAAATGTACTATGTTCTTGTTGCGACATTCAGATGGTGCTGTTACCTCCTGGTATTAACACTTTCAACACACAATGAATGAATACGCTAAATGGATCAATGAATACACTTTCATTATCCACCACAAAATAGGAAACAAAAAGAAGGAAAACAACACAAACAGTATTCAATTCAGCTTATTTGTCTTATCGCTACACAGCGATCTCTTTCAGGCAATGGAAGACGTAGAAGACACAGATACGGAGAGAGGAAGGTGAGATATTTTATGGAATGGAGAGTGACAAAATATACTTTTTTTCCAGTAAAATCGCACGTATTTATAGCGAGATACCCTGGGTAAAAGTTAAAGCGCCATTCTGATATAAATTTACCATGCATCAACGCTTTCGCATTTGTTACCTTAGCGGAGAAAGAGGGATACAGTACATGCAAATAGCAGAACCTACCAACATAGATGCGGGCAAAGCCTCTGATTCTTTGATTTAAAAAGAAAAGTCTCGGTGATTCACTGACTACCCATTTTTCAACCATAAAATTCAAAATTCAAATATTCTTTATTCAAATAGTCCTTTAAAAGGCACTTTTGACGCTTCAATAATTTACATAGTAGTGATTTAATGGTGATAACTACATTCGTAAACTTAAAACTAAAGCTATGAGGGTTCCAAACGCGCCCTGGTCTAAGAAGAAGCGCACAACAAACTTAGGCGGGTTTTTTGTTATCACCGTCCCACATTATCAATAATAAATTATAGTAGTGGAGATAGAGCAATTCACACCCAAGCTTTTTTATCGTTTATATAATCCTTAAAATCGTAATAGGATTTTTATAAAATTTTTGCACCTATTGATAGACATCTGCAAGATATTAATAGGCATTTTATTATAAAATAAAATACATACTAACATTTGGCCTTAGAAAGCTGAAACTTTTTTTTTATTATTCACCACAAGTTAGCCCTTGACTACATCTCACCTGATGGTAAGTGATGATGCGGTCTAAGATGGTAGCGGGCTAACTTGTTAGGTAAATGACTCATACTCCTTATTGGTTTCTACACGACATCGTGCCGGAACGCTAAATCGCTTGACAACACGTCTTTGTCGGTAGGGTGGTAACCAGCCACGGCCGAAGCCTCCCAGACCAGACTCGAGCCTGGAATCGAACCCAGGACGTCCGACTTTAAAATGCAACAGCGCACGCGCTGCGCCACGGAGGTCGTCAAAGTACTAAACTAAGTAACTTCATTACAAACTTTCCTTTGTAATGCAGACAAGTTAAAAAGGTGGTCTTTCGAAATTTTCACTCCGTATTAATACAGATTATTTATAAGTTTAGTAATTTCCATAACTACATAAAAACTTATTTAGCACGCCGGAAGGTAATTACAATAACTTTACTAAGAACTCTATTTTTTCGGAATTCGAAATATGTTATACGAAGCGTTGTTTAGATATTGTATTCTGGAAACGGGTGTACCCGGGTAACATATATTATGTTACCGCGGTAAAATTTAATCTCACAGGAAATTTGATATTTTAGTGAAAATAGTCTAGAGGTAGTTTAGCGCCAACTTCGCCTAGATATTGTCTGTAATGTTAACACAGGAATTTTCATTTTACATGCAATAATATATTTTTGTTTATTACACCACAAGTTAGTCATTGACGGCATCACACCAGATGGTGAGTGATGATGCGGTCAAGATGGTAGCGGGCTATTTTGTTAGCGGTATGGGTTTACCGGTAGGGTGGTAACTAGCCACGGCCGAAGCCTCCCACCAGACCAACCTTTGACCAAACCGGGAATCGAACCCAGGTCCTCCAAATTTATAATGCAACAGCGCACGCGCTTTGCTACGGAGGTGGTATTCCACGTAAAGTATACTATGCTATCAATTCTATCTAGAATACCTTCACCTGAGT
The DNA here is from genome assembly GCA_928268935.1 of Lasiommata megera. Lineage (NCBI taxonomy): Eukaryota > Metazoa > Arthropoda > Insecta > Lepidoptera > Nymphalidae > Lasiommata > Lasiommata megera. Next base: position 9,967,208 of record OV743326.1, on the reverse strand, counting down.
TGACAAAATTATATTTCCCCACATTTGCTGCGAGTCTTTGTTTTATTAAACTGTACTGTTTTGGAGCATAACTGAAATAACAAATGTGAAGTCTTTCCACAATTTGTTATTCAAAACGTTACTATAAAACTTTTTGGTAGGACTTCGAACTCATTTATAAAGGTTTTTTTATAACATTTTAGTATAATAGTTTTTTATATTATTTAATTTTTATAATAAACATTGTCATAATAAAATACGTGTAATATGGACAACGTGTAAAATTAGATCATCAACCCATCGTGCGAAATGGCAGACTTCACACGACTTTCAGTACATTATAGGGAACTCTAAGGTATACAAGTTTCCTCACGATGTTTTCCTTCACCGTTAACCGTTTCACCGTTTTTCATGTTTTATTGCTCACGCCTACAATAAATCATGAAAAATTGCATTTGATATCGTCAGGCATAGAAAACACTTTATTCTCAGTTTTATTTAGTTTTTTGATGTTTAGATGCTCTATAAATAATCAAGGCTGCAAAAATAACAACAAATTTATTTTTTGTGTTTTTGGCATTAACTTTTTTTTCTTAATTAGTCCAATGTTATCGTATGTGCGAAAATACTAAAAAATTTAGCTTTCTGGCATAAATTTTGTCTTTTAATTAGTCCAACGTTATCGTATGTGCGAAAATACCAACAAATTAAGTTTTTCTGTTTTTGGCATAAAGTATGTCTTTTAATTATTCCAACGTTATCGTATGTGCGAAAATACTAACAAATTTAGTTTTTTCGCATAAAGTATGTCTTTTAATTAGTCCAAGGTTATGCGATATAATTAAGTACCCACAACATTTTTGGTCACTCGTGAGTGCATTGAACCCCGACGAGGCTCTCAGTCGCCATTATTTTCGTCACTAAAAATGGTGTCACCAGAATACATTATGAACCGTTATAAAGCTTTTGCAGCTCGTAAGATATTGTAACTGTAAATGTAATTCGATGACACCATTGTTGTAGGCAACGTTGGAATGCGCCGGGACTTTTGTTAGCACTTACAGGAACTTAAGTTGATAACAAAATCAAAAATAGCTTTATTCATATTATCTAAAAATCAAAATCAAAAATAGCTTTATTCATATAGACCTATTACAGGCATCTATGAATCGTTCATACATATTATTTCTATTCGTGAAGTGACGGTGATAACTACACTCGACAACTTAAAACTAAAGCTAAGAAATATCGCGCCCAGGTCTAAGAAGAAACCTATAACAAACATAGCCAGGTTTTTTTGTTGTCACCATATGACATAATCAATTATAAATTATAGTACCTATAGAGATAATATTAAAATTACAAAATGACTTTGAAATATAAATAACCTTGTCTAAAAACATACTCTCTATACAAGATTGCTCTTAAATGGCTTTAAGTGAGAAGGTGAGATGGTAATAACAAATACAAAACACTTACTAGACTAAGCCATATTACAACAATCAACCTAATACAGTTCGGGCATCAAAAGTACCTCTTCTAAAGGATTATTTGAACAAAGTTTTTGATTGATTGATTAAATAACAGTTTATTGTCATATTTTTATCGTGATTATCATAAATTCATTATGTTCTAGTTAAAAGATTAGGGTGAAAAGGTCTTGCTAAGTCAAAAAGTAAAATCGGTAAAATTCTTAATGTTAAAAATAGATGGACTGCAGATTTGCACCGAAGATGGTCATTTTTGCCCAAATCGGTACATTATAAAACTCAAATGAGTTATAAAATTTGGGTAAGTTAATTATCTAATTATTTCTTGGAAATTCACAAATCAAAACATTAATGAATTCTAAAAATTCTTTAAAATATCTGCATAAAATATTCTATATTTGTAGACCGGTCCGCATTTTGGTACATTACCGAAAAATCGGCAGCTTCGATACTACTGGCATACAAGCTCCGGAATTTAGAAACACTAATTAAACACGATGAAGTTATGACCGCTTGTGAGTAGTGACATATCATATTAAATTAATAATGCTCGGATATAATAATTTTAACTGCTATTTCGCGCGCGATCGTACAAACTAATCAGTCGTTAAGCAAATATGACCCAATTATAATAATAATTAATTGGGTGGGTAGGCACTCTTCAACTGTAATTAATAAACATGCTCTGATTTATGCATTCAATTAGTTTGATTAGTACTGTTTCGATGTTATCACTGTGTCAGGTTGTATCTAAAATTATCCGCCTTTTCGTTTCTATAGACCAGTTACTTATAAACGTTTAAAGTTTTTTCTTAGCGGTGATAGCCTAGTGGTTAGGGCGTCAGCTTCCTAATCAGAGGTTGGCGGTTCGAATCCGGGCACGCACCTCTAACTTTACAGTGTTATGTGCGTTTAAAAAAAATATATAACTTGCTTCAACGGTGAAGGAAAACATAGTGAGGAAACCTGCACGCCTGAGAGTTCCCCATAATGTTCTCAAAGGCGTATGAAGTCTGCCAATCCGCACATGGCCAGCGTGGTGGACTATGGCCAAACCCTTCTCATATTGAGAGGAGACCCGTGCTCTGTAGTGAGCCGGTAATGGGTTGATCATGATGATGTTTAAAGTTTTTTGTCTGGTGGGAGGCTTCAGCCGTGGCCAGTTAACACCTTACTGACAAAGACGTGTGGCAAACCGGTTTAGCGTTCCGGCACGATGTCACGTAGAAACCCAATAAGTGTATGGGTTTACTCCAAACAGATTGGCCGCTACCATCTTAGACTGCATCATCACTAACATCAAGTGAGATTCCCATCAAGGGCTAACTTGCAATGAATATAACAAAATTTCCCTACTTTTGGTTAGTAAAAGAAGGTTTCCTCAATACGTTTTCGTTGTATGGGACGAAGGATGCTCTTAGTCTCTCAACAAGCAATAGAGGGAGGGGAATACTTAATTTATTTGTACGAGATCACATTACAAATTGATATATCCTTTAGAGAAGGAATTTCACATGTTGCGATGCTGAATTAACAGTGGTCGGGGCATAGCTCAGAGGGTAGACAGATGTCAAAATCCCATGGTACTAGAATAACCTCGCACTGAAATTATCAGTGGCAGTAGGCCCCCACTAGAGGCGCAGTGACGAAGAATATGCCTTTATGCGTGGGAACACTCGAGTTGGAAGGGCAATTTGGGAATTCATAACTTCGGAATTTTCTCTAAGGTGGTCTTGTGGGAGGTTTTGCCTGTGTGTTAGTTATCATCCTACGATCAAAGCCGTGCTGCGTAGACACCTATTATATAACTGTCATCCTTTTAACAGCTCACTACTATCTTAACAAGATCATCACTCCACCACCAGCTGAGCTGAGATGAATAAGAATAAAGCAGCACAAATATGTCGGGTGCAAAAAATACTTCCAATAGATCTAAAAACACATCATCATCATCATCAACAACAACCGATTAACGTCCACAGCTGGACATAGGTCTTTTATAGTGAGTTCCATTGCTCACGGTCTTGGGCCGCTTGCTTCCAGCGGCTCCCTGCGACTCGTCTGATGTCGTCTGTCCACCTAGTTGGGGGTCGACCAACGCTACGTTTACCGGTGCGGGGTCGCCATTCCAGCACCTTGCGACCCACATCTGCATATAATAATATTTACGTTAGCTTTTTACGAAACCGTTATATAATGATGGTCATTTTCAAACGAGTGTTTTTGATACGAGGTATTATTAAGAGTTAATATAACTATAACTAAGTACGTAATACAAGATCTTATCTGAAATACAGAAAACAAATTAATGAAAAAGTAAGGTAATCTAGATGCAAACGACATTTACGGCATCTTATTTATTTCAGTTTATTATTAAGTTTTATATTGCTATTTGAAATTCAGTTGTTGCAGACCAAAAACAAATTAAATGATGCGGAATATTTTCAATGTAAATTTCCCATTCGGATTTAGTCGTTGGTAGAAATTTTTGTTCACAATCAGTTAACATAAATAAAAATTGCAAAAGCTCTAAATTTACCACCCAATGAAATCCTATATCCTATATATTATGAATAAAAATGAATGTTTGTTGATGTTTGGATGTTTGTTAATCAATCACGCAAAAACGGCTGAATGGATTTGGATGAAATTTGGCGTGCATGTAGCCTATTATCCCGGTACCTTAAGTAGTTCCCGAGCAAAAATTGAAAATTGTTAACGAGCTAAATCGCGGGCAGACAGCTTTGAAATTTTGTATGCATGTCATCTACACTAAGGGACGGAAAAGGGACATGTATTCTCTATACCGATCTCTGAAATAGTACCCGTAGGAAACTAAAAATTGTTAACGAGCAAAGTTTCAGACCCAATTCTGAAGTCAACGCAGCTGAAGTCGCGGGCAGAAGCTAGCAGTATATAGAAAAATGCGGAAAACATTAAGCCTGCCAACCTAGTTTGAAGTTGTTTTTTATACATATACGAGTATATAACCGCATATTAGTTTCATCATCATCGTGAACAACCCATTCTCGGCTCACTACAGAGCACGGGTCTCCTCTCAATATGAGAAGGGTTTGGCCATAGTCCACCACGCTGGCCATATGTGGATTGGCAGACTTCACACGCCTTTGAGAACATTATGGAGAACTCTCAGGCGTGCAGGTTTCCACACGATGTTTCCTTCACCGTTGAAGCAAGTGATATTTTTTTTAAAAAGGTGGTTATTGCGCTGTTTCGTTTGTCATTCCTTTATTATACCTTACTTTATAAGGTTTTCGTTTCGTTACTGTTACTTATATCTACTACGATATACTGCTGTAAATTTGTATTTGCAATCAAACCAAGAACCTAATCAATTAAAACTTAAGGCACATTTGAATAATTTACATTGTAGTTTTAACCTAAAGATTATTATGAAACCGGTATTGCTTGCTCAGGTTAGGTTCATTTCTCGCTTAGTGCTATTGAGGCAGCTGCGTTGTTCAATCCTCTACCACGCTATTGCTAAGCACCTAGTTCGGAGTTGTTATTAACTTGCGTGTATTAATATCTAAGAAGCAGTGATAGCCTAGTGGTTCGGTCGTCAGAATCCTAATCAGAGGTCGGCGGTTCGAATCCGGGCACGCACCTCTAACTTTTCGGAGTTATGTGCGTTTTAAAAAAAAATTAAATATTACTTGCTTCAACGGTGAATGAAAACATCGTGAGGAAACCTGCACGCCTGAGAGTTCTCCATAATGTTCTCATAGGCGTGTGAAATCTACCAATCCGCACATGGCCAGCGTGGTGGACTATGGCCAAACCCTTCTCATATTGAGAGGAGACCCGTGCTCTGTATTGAGCCGGTAATGGGTTGATCATGATGGTGATGATGATTAATTTCCTCCTGTTATCACATGTTAAAGTTTGCGTGAAGTAACAACTAACTCCCTAACATTTTTAATATCAGTTGGGTTTTGGGATATTATGTTATTTCAAGATTTTAATATATATCTAACTTCGTGGTGGTCCGCCAATTTCCCAATAAAAACTGTCCCGTCGTTATTAAACATCTCTGTCTCACGTTCTTTTTTTCTCTCTTTATGGTTTTACACCGATTAGCTAATGTCAAGTTTATAGCAATGGAGAGTTGAAGTTTTGGAAAATGGCGGGAAACTTGACACTAGGCAAACGCGGCTTCCTCAAACCTTTGCCCAATTATTACCAATGTTAACCATTCAAAAATCTAGCCACTACAGAAATGACACCAAAACTATAATGTCCACGACAGAACCAACACCAATCCTTTTCAAAATTAGCCAACAAACATTAATTCAAGAAAAGCAAGAAAAATCGCGCCTGCCCTATAGGAAGTCTCCCGTCTTTCTCCGCGCGTTCTTTTTTTTCTCTTTTTATGGCTTTACACAGATTAGCCAATGTCAAGTTTATAGCAATGGAGAATTGAAGTTTGGTAAAAATGGCGGGAAATTCGCACTCGGACGCGGCTCCCTCAAACCTTTCCCAAATCAATACCTTACCATTCAAAAAACTAGCCACTACAGAAATGACATCACGACTATAATGTCCACGACACAACCAACACCAATCCTTTTCAAAATTAGCCAACAAACATTAATTCAAGAAAAGCAAGAAAAATCGCGCCTGCCCTATAGGAAGCCTCCCGCCTTTCTCCGCGCGTTCTTTTTTTTCTCTTTTTATGGCTTTACACAGATTAGCCAATGTCAAGTTTATAGCAATGGAGAATTGAAGGTTGGGAAAAATCGCGGGAAATTAGCACTCGGACGCGGCTCCCTCAAACCTTTCCCAAATTAAAACCTTACCATTCAAAAAACTAGCCACTACAGAAATGACACCAAAACTATAATGCCCCCGACAGAACCAACACCAATCCTTTTCAAAATTAGCCAACAAACATAAATTTAATAAAAGCGTGAAAAACCCGGTTATTAAGAAGTCTACCCCACAGGTTCTCACAGCGTAACTTAAGTGATACCACAGATACAGTTGCAATTTAAAAAAAACAATGCAAGGTTATCGTTTATATGTTTTTTATTACGTGACGTTCACATCTATATTTACCCACCTGTAATTGGACTAGGACAAGCGTCAGTCAAGTTTCACGGAAATTTCCCGCAAGCGGGGCGGGATGCAGCATTAATTAATAGCTTACTCGATTCTCATACGGTGCCTTATCTAACCCAGTTTCGGAAATACAACCTAACATAGTTATTACAGCTATTCATAGGCCCATAACTCTATTTCGTTCAAAAGCAGTGATCTTGTGGACCGACCAACCGATACACTGAAACATTGGTTTTATTTAAAATATATCATCGTCATCATGTTCAACCCATTATCGGCTCACTACAGAGCACGGGTCTCCTCTCAATATGAGAAGGTTTTGGCCATAGTCCACCACGCTGGCCATGTTTACCTGGAATACTTTTGCCAAGCGAATGTATTCTTTAAGACCTTTTTAATGTAAATTGGATTGGAGCCTTTTTGCCTATGAACGTCAAATTATGCTGATTCCATATCACAACTGAGCCGAGCCAAATTCGTTGTAGATTTTGGTACCAAAATGGAAAATGATTCAGATCACATCATATTATTTGCATTACTAAAACTCATGCGTTTTCGCATTTCAGGCCGCATTTCTATCGCAAAGTTACGGTACAGTGGCGAATTAAAAAATAATTATCATATGTCATTAATAATTTTGACATGATTTAGTTTTACTTAATTTGATTTAATTTGGTTTAATTTAGTTCATTTAATTTAATATTATTTATAATTTAAATTAGTAAAAATATAAATTAATCGGATCAGTAAATATATATATATATATTAACATAGTTTTTAAGCTATACTGCTACGCTAAATATAAATTAATCGGAGTTCAGTAAATGTATATATATTAACATAGTTTTTACTGCTACTAAAAAAGGCCCCTAGTCTCGCCTCAATAAAGAAAGTTATTGTTATTATTATAATGACCCGGTGCTAATTTTTTTTTTTCGGATTATCTTTTAGCTGAGCTAACCCTATTGGTTGCCACAGCGTAACCGGGCTGTTAGGCGAGCTTCGGAAAGAAGCTCTATCAGAAGAAATGTTGAGCCCTAGTGGGTAATGCCAATTATCCCACTCCATGCTAGTGCTAGTAGTAGTATCATGATTTTTTAGTTAGAAACCTCAAGATCTATATAGCCCTTAAATATATTATCCTCACTCTAGGCTGGTACCTTCTGACGATTCCTTAGTTTGATAACTTCAGTGAGTATCATTATTTTCATCATCATCATCATCATCATCATTAACAACCGATTGACGTCCACTGCTGGACATAGGTCTTTTATAGGGAGTTCCAATGCTCACGGTCTTGGGCCGCTTGCTTCCAGCGGCTCCCTGCGACTCGTCTGATGTCGTCTGTCCACCTAGTTGGGGGTCGACCAACGCTACGTTTACCGGTGCGGGGTCGTAATTCCAGCACCTTGGGACCCCAAAGTCCATCGGTTCTCCGAGCTATGTGCCCCGCCCATTGCCACTTCAACTTCGCAATTCGCAATTCATTATTTTAGTCCGATTTAAAACATCAACTCATCTTCATTCATTGACCATAACTTGGTAAGGAAACTCCAATACATATATTTAGCCCGATAGTAGATGAACGAGCTAACTGTACCTGACTGTAGAGATAGTTAAGCTTTTTTTTTCTTTTTTTCGGACTGTCTTTTAGCTGTGCTAACCCTATTGGTTGCCACAGCGTAAATGGGCTGTTTAGCGAGCTTCAGAAAAAAGATCTGCCAAAAAAAATTTTGAACCCTAGGGCTCGAAGAAACTAAGGGAACGTCTGCCTAAGGGCGCCTTCTATGAGGCCGAACCTCGGCTTAGGGGATAACGGGGGGTCGGACGTTGAGTGATAGTTAAGCCCAACTAGCCTTAAGTTACCAGAGCAGAACCACCCTTTTGTTAAATGTCATATGACCAAATATACTGACTACATCACAACAAAGGCATATAGGAAATAGTCAAAGTCATAGCTATACTAGATGCTATACCGTAGCGAACGAACCGTGACGGAGTCGTCAATCTTATACGTGACATTTCTGACGCTCCCCGGACCCCCTACCCCTTGAATCCGGTTCATTCTTGACTTAATGCTTGCGACCAGAATTTGTTGATGCGAGGAAGTGTCTATCAAATCCGTAGTGCAACTATGTAGCTAAACTTGTACCGTTTAGTAGGCTGCACAAAATTAATAACTAATTCAAAGGAAATTACGCTTACTCCTGTATTGAATAGTAAACTGATAACAAAAACATACAGCCACACAACGATAGCATAAACGACCTTTGTTGTTGTGAACTTTGTAGTAATAAAGTTGGAGGTCCTGGGTTCGATTCCCGGATCGAGTCTGGTCTGCTGGCTGCGACCGTGGCTGGTTACCGCCCTATCCACAAAGACGTGTTGCCAAGCGATTTAGTGTTCCAGCACGATGTCGCGTAGAAACCAATTAGGAGTATGGGTTTACCATACCCCTGGCAGTTTAGCCCGCTATCATCTTAGAATACATTATCACTTACCATAAACTTTTTCGGTTTCTTCGTTAGTGTACACGAGATATTTTCAGGTCATTGAACCAAAAATGAGTCAAATATTTCTGAAATATATCTAGTTTACGTGTTCAGCTATCAGTTCGGTTACGCTGACCTAATTCAGTAACCTAAAAGTTATCTAGTTGTAGCAACATCAAATTAGGCCACCATATTTTATCGAAATTCATGAGTGAAAACTTTTCACCCCGCTGGGAATGATAGTCATATGAACGTTTGATAACCCAGCTTTGCACCATAAGCAACGATATTTACCTCTGTACATATTATATCTACACTAATATTATAAACAGGAAAACTTTGTTTATTTGGTTGTAATGAATAGGCAACAAACAGCAAGTATAATTTGCTATATTCCGCCGACAAGCGGGAGATTTGTATAATATAACACCACACAAAATCTTCCACTAAAACGCTTCAACATCTCCTGAGGATGATCCGGTGTCGGGTCGAAACGTGCGTAGAGGTTATAGTGGAAGATTTTGTGTGGTGTTATATTATACAAATCTCCCGGTTGTCGGCGGAATATAGCAAATTATACTTGCTGTTTGTTGTTTATCATGGACTTCCGCAAAGTAACGCCTGCTTCTATTCAGTAATGAATAGGCTCAAAAACTACTGGACAGTTTTTAAAAATAATTTCACCATTCGAAAGCTACATTATCCACGAGTAACATAGGCTAAATTTTAGTTTGGAAAAAAATAGGGTTCTGTAAGATATTTGGGTTTTTGCGGACACAAGGTGTAATTGGTTCGTGAATGGGAGACAAACAAACACACTTTCACACACGCTTACTCAACGCAGACGAAGTCGCGGGCGTCAGGTAGTGTTTTATATAATATCATTTTTATTACTTAAAATATTATTTAAAATAATTTTGTAAGTTTAATTTGATAAGATCCCTTCACTTCATTCAAATCTATTTCATTTATTTAAACTTAATTACACAATGTATGGTCAAAAAAAACACAACATAAAAGCAAAGGCGAGCTTTTCACTGAAAGCGACCTCTTTCAGGCTCGAAATTCGAAAGAATCCGAGAGAAAATCGCAACACTTATACATTTATACATACTAATAATTACATACTAGTAGGAAATAATATAGATAAATAATTTATATAATATATACATCATCATGATCAACCCATTACCGGCTCACTGCAGAGCACGGGTCACCTCTCAATATAAGAAGGGTTCGGCAACAGTCCACCACGCTGGCCATGTGCGGATTGGAAGACTTCACACGCCTTTAAGAACATTATGGGGAACTCTCAGGCGTGCAGGTTTCCTCACGATGTTTTCCTTCACCATTGAAGCAAGTGATATTATAATTGTTTAAAAACGCACATAACTCCGAAAAGTTAGAGGTGCGTGCCCTTATTCGAACCGCCGACCTCTGATTCAGACCTTCTGATAGGAGGCTGACGCCCTAACCACTAGGCTATCACAGCTTCAATATATATATACACTAATATAAACATTTTAAAGGAATAAATATAAATTACATTGACAGATAAATTATATAATTTTTTTTTTATATAAGTCACGCTGTTTGCCATTAAGACTTACGATTTGGTTCTACTTTCAAGGTAAAGCAATGGACCAACCGTTTAATACGGTTGTCTGCAGGCACTTTGATTAAGTTTTAATCTCTGGACCTCCTTTTACGCCACCTCAACATTGTATCAATTTAATTGCGTTATAAAGTTTGAGTGTCGGCCCTTTTGATCTTTAGCCCTGGGGCGTCGTAAAACTAGGAACGATTTGTTTCCAATCACCCGGCATATTGTGCCTTGAAGCCTAAACGTACATAAAAGGTAATGCTCTGCCAATTCTACGGGCAGATATTCAAAGAAATACAGCTTGGCAATTGTCAGATACAGTGGGCATTTGCAAACGCTATTACGGTACATTATTAATAATCTTTTACGTGACATCAATTTTGTTAAGTAACTTACTAAAAGGTAGTAAGTTAACAAATTAAAAAAAAATCATATCACGTAAAAGTTCAATCGATTTGTTAAGTTAGTTACTAGAAGGTAGTAAAGTTACTTAACAAAGATTGAAATAAAAAAATATTAATATTAAAAATAAATGGGTATTTCAAATGTTGACTTTTCGACAGGGTAACAAAATATAAAAATAAATCGCTGAATAAAAGTTAAATTTGCAAGAAATACGATCAGTAAATAGATCTCATGTCTGTACAATAAAGATGTTTAAATAAATAAATAAAAAAGCGAAACTTTGTATGTTTGTTTATTAAGATATGTTTCTATGTTTGTTACTCCTACACGCCGGAACAACTGAACTAATTATAAATCGAGATAGATTATACCCTAGACTAAAACAACTTGATGGCTTAATGCAGAAATATCACTTATCATCATACGAAACGACCAACTGAATTTATTCGTACTTTTTATCTTCCTACCCACATTAATACAACAGATCTGCCCTTTCTAAGAAATTCAAAACGTGAACTAATATATCGACATATTCATACAATACGTTCTACGTTACAATACCCTTCTTATCTGTTAAAACATATTTAAAGGGAAGAGGGAAATAAAAATACCTACATTCTAATATATTTTTATCCTGTCATAGGTAAAGCTTGATTTGGTCTTTTAACAAAAAATATTTTTTGCTTACAGTCGAATTTGAATAACCTATTTGCAATATCCCAATGATGAAAGCCTACTTGACATCACACTCCATCCATGGTAGTCTAGTTTTTAAAAGCGCAGGCGGGCGATGTGACGCGGTGGTTCTGGGGTTATTGTGTAGGCGTATGAGTTAAAGGTTTTCATGGTATAATTATCGTGTTTCGTGGTTTTGCGTAGTTTATATATTAGTGATTAATATTTAGAACTCTAAGGTACTCTCTATCTCTACTTTTCTGAGGTCATACCTTAGAAAAGCAAACAAGGTATAAGCGTGGAAACGATATTTATATGATATGAGTTAGGTAGGCTGTTATACATCACTATACGATCCTTGGGAGCAACAGGCGGACGATGAGGCGCAATGGGCATAAAGTTTGTATAGGAGAAATTATCTTTTTTTTATATCTATCTCACCTGGTGGTAAGTGATGATGCAGTCTAGGATGGTAGCGGGTTAACCTGTTAGGGTATGATAAAACCACACTCCTAATTGGTTTCTATACGACATCGTGCCGGAACGCTAAATCGCTTGGCGACACGCCTTTGTCGGTAGGGTAGTAATTAGCCACGGCCGCAGCCTCCCACCAGACCAGACTCGAGCCGGGTATCGAACCCAGAACCTCCAACTTTGTAATGCGACAGAGGAGAAGGAGAGGTGGTCGTCAAGGTTCAGCTGTGGATAGTTACCAACCGACAAAGACGTGTCGCTAAGCGATTTAGAAACAATTAGGAGTATTGTTTGTCATATACCTAAAAAGTTGGGTTAGGTTTATTTTTAAATGTGTTTGGGACGCATTTTCCAAATCGATTTCAAATTGCCGATTGAGTCGAATTTGATAGTGGGCTGTGGTCCGCTTCCGCTAGAGTTAGGTTAGGTTAGGTTAGCCCATTACAGTTCAAGTGGTAAGTAATGACTTACCACTGGATGAGATAAATAAAGTTAAAAAATATAAAGTTGGAGATCCTGGGTTCGATTCCCGGCTCGAGTCTGGTCTGGTGGGAGGCTCTGGCCGTGGCTAGTTACCACCCTACCGACAAAGACGTGTCGCCAAGCGATTTAGCGTTCCGGCACGATGTCGCGTAGAAACCAATTAGGAGTATGGGTTTACCATACCCCTAACAGGTTAGCCCGCTACCATCTTAGCCTGCATGATCACTTACCATCAGGTGAGATTGCCGTCAAGGGCTAACTTGTAGTGGGTAAAAAAAAAAAAAAAGATCGCAACAAAGGGCTAACTTGTAGTGAATCCAACTTGTAATGCGACAGCGCACGCACTGCGCCACATAGGTCGTCAAAAGGTAGTATGGGCAAACCGCTTTTTATAAATCGCAAAAAGTTTAATAAAGGACCACAAAATAAATAAATTGCATGCTATTATGATGGCACAGTGTTTCTTTTATGACAGTCCAGCATTGCGTAACCAACTTAACTTTTGCGCCAAGAACCTATCGGCAGTTCGACCTTTTGTAGAGTAATCAATCATTTTGCGCCTAAACACGTCATTGGTGTCGGGCAAACAGAGGAGCATTTGGATACAAAAGCTCGCTGACAAAGGGCTTAGAGACATACGATATTACGGCCATTCATTCGGTTGACAACTATGTCAAATTCTTCTTGAATAACGAGTGGAAAATGTTGAAGTAATTTGACAAGTGCTGTGAAATGAGCTTGTCTAATAGGCTTTATTTCGTTCCAATATTTAGCTGTTCTATATATTTCCAATTCATTTGCTAGTAATGTAGCTAATGGCGGCAATTCTGTTGAAAAGAACTCTCTAAAGTAAACTGAATTTTGAACACGTCTCTGCACCGTCCGACCCCCCCGTTATCCCAAACGTCGCCTAAGCCGAGGTTCGGCCTCACAGGAGGCGCCCTTAGGCAGACGTTCCCTTAGTTTCTTTCCGAAGCTCGTAAAACAACCCGGTTACGCCGTGGCAACCAATAGGGTTAGCACAGCTAATAGACAGTCCGAAAAAAAACACGTCTGAATCTATCATTTGTCAGGGGCAAGTGTTAAAACAACAGCGCGCTTAGAGATTTGAACACATTTAAATCGGCACCATAGACTATATACTATTATCTCTATTGTCTATACTAGTTTACCTCTCGCTCCGACTTATTCTGCACTTTTTTATACACTACAAGTTAGCCCTTAACGGCAATCTCACCTGATGGTAAGTGATAATGCAATCCAAGATGGTAGCGGGCTAACCTGCTAGGGGTATGGTAAACCCATGCTTTGGAATTTAAAATGTTTTTCATACGTATCAAAAATAGTCTAATTAGGTCAAAATGTAAGTCACGTAATCCTTATTGACTTTGGCTAGGCGAATCATTAATATTGAGCAATTTAATCGAAAATACATCGATTAAATTATTTTTCCAATCCATGAATGGATTATGATTAAGACGTACCTATCAATGGTTAGGTTAGGTTAGGTCAGGACCGTTTTCTTTCTGGGTGGGGCCCGGCGGGTCTGGGTCAACCCTAGTCCGCCGGTGCCCCCCCCCCCTTAGCTGCCCGGTGAGCGCACTAAGGGGGGGGAGTCCCACATAACCTCTCGTTCTGCCCAAGGGACGGAGGTAGCAATAAAGCTTTTCCACCACGACAAAAAACACGACCGGTTTCCTACAACGTTCGCACTATACATAATATTGATTAAAAATCATTTACTAGCTTCCAATGATTTGAAGGGTTGGACCACCAAGACTGACTTGACTTCGGTCATGTCGAAAACTGCGCTGTCGCATTATAAAGTTGGAGGCCCTAATTTGGATTACCGGCTCGAGTCTTATCTGGTGGAAGACTTCGGCCGTGGCTAGTTACCACCCTACCGACAAAGACGTGTCGCCAAGCGATTTATTGTAGAAGCAAGCGTATAAACCAATTTGAAGTGTGTGTACATACGAATTACAGGTTAGCCCGCTACATCATCTTAGACTGCATCATCACCAGGCGAGATAGCCGTCAAAGGTTAACTTGTTGAGTATTCAAATACTGTGGCATTCGCTTGAAAATATTTGCAATTGAAGGCAAATTATATAACGGAGTAAGGTTTCCATACCCATCCTTTGGTCATAACATGCCATCAATCTTCCGAGATTAGACTCGCGTTCCAATGTGTTGAAGGCCTGTAGTTCGTGGGATTTCCAAGAATGTTTATGAATTTGATTGCACGATAAAGCCTGAATGGTAAAGTATCGGCCCGCGGGTGTAATAAACTTGTAATCGATCCTGTTCCGATAGCTAATGTTATTTTGCCTCAACGTCAAGAACAAAAGGGAAGACGTTCCTCGATATTTAGCACGAGGAAAGATCCATTATAGATAAACCGTGATTTTCATTTATTGTGAATTCGATATGAATCTTTGTGTGTAACAAGATTTTTGCCGCGGCTTCCTCTCAAGTTAAGTTCGATTTTTGACCGATTTTTACTTTGCTCCTTTTCTTACTAGTAGTCTATATTATAGTAGTCTATATTTAGGTTCTATTTTTAGGCAGATAGTATATAGTTTGTTACATTGTTTTTGTTCAGGTTAATTCCTAGATTAGGAGCAGAATTGTTCACCTTTTGATGGTTTCGTGGACAATTAATTATGACGTAAACAATTATTTTAATTTATTATTTTTTTAACTTCTTACTTACTTATGATGTACTCGTATATCATCATAATCAACCCATTACCGGCTCACTACAGAGCATGGGTCTCCTCTCAATATGAGAAGGGTTTGGCCATAGTCCACCACGCTGGCCATGTGCTGATTGGCAGACTTCACACGCCTTTGAGAACATTATGGAGAACTCTCAGGCTTGCAGGTTTCCTCACGATGTTTTCCTTCACGGTCGAAGCAAGTGATATTTTTATTTTTTTTAAAACGCACATAACTCCGTAAAGCTAGAGGTGCGTGCCCGGATTCGAACCGCCGACTTCTGATTAGGAGGCTGTCGCCCTAACCACTAGGCTATCACTGCTTCATATTAAATGATTTATGAAATCGAAACGAACCCTAAAATAGTTGTGTCAACTTCGCCCTTTAAATTTAATTGCTGAGATATCGCTTTTCTAAGTCTTATACGCTTAGTTGAAATTATGTCAAATCATTTTGCCAACAGAGAAAGGCAAACAGTCTCATAAAATGCCAGTAACCGGGGCGCTATCACGTTCGTTGTAACGAATGGACAGCTCCCGGCAAATTAACTGGATGTGTACTTTATAGATTAATGCTTTTTAAATACGCAGTTCGGAATTGAAATGAACAATCAATTTGACTTAATATTATTACTATACACGTATTTCTAATAAAGAAATATATATTATTATACTTATTGCGAAATAAAACGTGTTAATTTAGCGCCACATATTTCAAAAAAGCGAGGACTTGGGATTTAGGGTAAAGGTCACAATCTACATTTATATTGGTATTTAATGGTAAATGTAGCGTCATTTACTATTTATTGGTGTTCCTAACTATACGTAAATGGATTTCATTCCTTAATAACAGAGCGAGCCATGCTCCATTTTTATCATAAAGAAATCAAAAAATTTTGAAATCATACTGCTATCTTACCCTGTTTCGGACCCAAAATATTTCTCGGAGTTCTACCAAAATATGTAAGGCAAAGCAGATTATACATAGCGAGAAAACTAGTTACATTCACACAATCTTATATGCTTTTTCCATTCAATCACAAAAGGGATATATAAGTTTTTAATATAAGTGCGGTTTTTGTCCGAGGCACGTGGGCAAAAAATAGCCCATAACACTCTAAACTTATAGAAAAAAAATTTGGTAGTAAACCCCATTATCATGATCAACCCATTCTCGGCTCACTACAGAGCATGGGTCTCCTCTCAATATGAGAAGAGTTTGGCCATAGTCCACCAAGCTGGCCATGTGCGGATTGGCAGACTTCACACGCCTTTGAGAACATTACGGAGAACTCTCTGGCGTGCAGATTTCCTTACGATGTTTTCCTTCACCGTTGAAGCAAGTGATATTTTAATTGCTTAAAAACGCACATAACGCTTCTAAATAAAAATAAAATAAAAGTTATAGTTACGTGCCCGGGTTCGAAACCCCGACCTCTGATTAGGAGGCTCACGTCCTAACCACTAGGCTATCACAGCTTACAGCAATCCCCAATTGATAACGATAATTTGTCCAGCCCGGAAATCGAACAGGACAACTTATAATCTTTTTTTTTTTTATCCACTACAAGTTAGCCCTTGACGGCAATCTCACCTGATGGTAAGTGATGATGCAGTCTAAGATGGTAGCGGGCTAACCTGGAAGGGGTATGGTAAACCCATACTCCTATCGATTTCTACGCGACATCGTGCCGGAACGCTAAATCGCTTGGCGACACGTCTTTGTCGGTAGGGTGGTAACTAGTCACGGCTGAAGCCTCCCACCAGACCAGACTCGAGCCGGGAATCGAACCCAGGACCTCCAACTTTTTAATCTGACAGCGCGCACGCTGCGCCACGGAGGTCGTCAACATGCTAACTAAAGTCAAACATGCTAACTACCGGCCAATGATTAAAGGCAGTTTAAGTGAATCAATTTATTATATCGAGAAACAGCTGATTCGCGAGTCACAACATCGTTTATTATTTATAGAGATACAAGAAAATCAATGGGGATCTACTGTAAGCCCAGCTTTGTGTGCTCGCCAGCGATAGAACTTGAGCAATTAAAGCAACTTAAAAAAGTCCTAATTGGTGGTAAAGAAGATTTTCACTCTCATTAGCTTTTCATTCGTATTTTTTTGTTAAGTTTATTTGAATCAGCAGCTATATCGATCTTGATGAGAATTTTAATACTGATAGCCTGAATGCAGGCTCAGAGTCACTCAACGGGCGATGGAGAGAGCTATGCTGGGAGTATCTCTACGTGATCAAATCAGAAATGAGGAGATCCGTAGAAGAACCAGAGTTACCGACATAGCTCAGCGAATTGCGAAGTTGAAGTGGCACATAGCTCGGAGAACCGATGGACGTTGGGGTCCCAAGGTGCTGGAATGGCGACCCCGCACCGGTAAACGTAGCGTTGGTCGACCCCCAACAAGGTGGACAGACGACATCAAACGAGTCGCAGGGAGCCGCTGGATACAAGCGGCCCAAGACCGTGGCCATTGGAACTCCCTACAAAAGACCTATGTCCAGCAGTGGACGTTTATCGGTTGAAGTGATGATGATGATGATAAGCCTGAATGCTGAAGATGGACATAACATACTTTGTATTCCATATAATAACTATGACCTATGCATGGATAAAACATAAAATTCTTTATGTCGCAAAATAAAACCCTCTGTCGCCATTTCACTGGGATTCAGGCGAAGTTTTCTATAGACATACTTTGTGAAAAGGGCTGACGTCAATTCAAAAATTCAAAAATACCCTTAAGCCCACATCATACAAAGTAATAATCCTAACGATCCGGCTTGTACCAATCGCGTGTATTGGTTATTGCGTACATTCTATATTGGTGTCATCTAAAAAAGTGAGGAAGGCCTGTTATTTGAACTTTTTGTGCTACGAAGCTCGTTAATAACTCGCAAATACGCCGTTAAGCCCTTTGTTAGGGCAATTTTGTATCCGACAGTTTTATTTGCGCGTCATCAAAGTCGGGACTCGTGATGGCTTACATTCCACGTTCTGTCATTGGCTCACATTAAACGTTTTGAATTCGATTCTAAATTCTAATTCTCCATCCAGATGAACTCGTAGAAAGGTGAGTAAATAGGTCTAGTGGGATATCAGAAAAAATATTGTTATATACGAACTATAACTATAGCGACAGTTATAAAATATCAAGTATTAAGGAGGTTATCATCATGTCATGCCGCCATGTTTTGGATCCCGTCAAAACGGTGGCCAGTGATTGGTCCACGCAAAAATAGCAATAAAAATGGACGCCACGGAGACATTGTTTTAAGTTGAGTGATATTTTTGGGAGAAAGGTTTCAATGTAACATGCGTATTTATCTTTTACACACTTACTTGTCTAACCAACTAAGAAAAATCATATCACAAAATTAAGTACTATACCAATCCGCACTAGACCAGCATGGTGGACGACGGCCTTTCCATTTATTGACGATCTGTTGCATAGTAAATTTGGAAGTCCTGGTTTCGATTCCCGGCTTGAATCTGGTCTGCTGGGCGGCCTTGGCTAGTTACTACCATCCCGACAAAGATGTCGCGTAGAAACCAATTAGGAGAACCCATAGGTGTATCACACCCCTAACAGGTTAGGCCGCAACTATCTTAGACTGCATCATCACTAACCATCAGGTGAGATTGCCGTCAAGGGCTAAAATAAAAATAAACACAAAATGAAAATTCCTTTTTACACTAAAAACAACATTATAGACTAGACGTAGTTAGGGTTAAACTACAGGTTAGGCCGCTGCTATCTCAGACTGCATCATCACTAACCATCAGGTGAGATAGCCGTCAAGGACTGACTTGCAGTGTTTAAAAAAAATCTTTTTTCATAACGCGTGGATTACTGTAAATATGTACTCGTATATTCCACTATAACATTTTGTATATTTGTTTGAGAGCCATGATTGTTTGTTTTGCCATATTTGATTATGATTTCGAAGTTCCAAATTGCAGTAGGTATCGTTTACACGAAACCGTTTACCCTGATGAGGTTGGTTATAATTGGCACGCTCCTTTTGAGCAAATTATAGCCGCGAATCATAAAAGTTAAATAACGGCACTTGAGAACAAAATCAAAAGTCCATTAGCTCTATAATTCCATTTCTTGATGTCTAGACGTTAATAAAAAACTAAAAGATCATAATTCACAAAGTGGATTTAATGTCGAGCTTAGTTTAAATCCCATAAGGTTGTAGCTCTAAACTAGGTACATAGAAATTAACTTAATAAGTTTTACACTTAACTCATAAAATCAAAGGTTAATTATCAAGTTCTCATTGCCGGCTCACTATAGGGCACGGGTCTCCCCTCAGTATGAGAAGCGTTTGGCCGTTTAGTCCACTACGCTGGCCATGTGAGGAGTGGCAGACTTCACACGCCTTTGAAAACATTATGGAGAACTCTCAGGCATGCAGGTTTCCTCACTATGTTTTCCTTCACAGAGGATTTTTACAGTGTATTCCTAATACGCAGCTCCCTACGATACAGGTATTCACCTAGTGTGGGGCCACTGGCTAATATATTTATAAAAAAATGTATATAGAATAGCTGTTTCTAATGGAGATCTTTTACTCTTATTGTTTAGTTTTTGTAAGAATTCCTATGTATCGTCTCAAAATATTGTAATACCTTAGTTAGTTAAATAAAGTACATTATTATTATTATAATGTGTTCTTCGGTAGATGATCTTCAAAAGAAGAGGAAAATCGCAAACAAAAATTTCTCTATCTCATTTTATTTGTATGAACTAAAACTAAAACTATAAAAGTTCATAAAGCATGTCATAGTTTTGTTAGTAGACGCGGCATTGCATAGAAATCGGTGCCAATATTATGGTCTCGCAAACAGAGATTCAAGCATTGATACCTTGTAGATTAATTTAGGTAATTGTCTTTCTAAATTGGGTCAAGACTCTTTATTTGTGTTAGAGTCTTTGATGAGTTTAACCGCTCAAACCGTGCCGAAAAGCATTCGAGCTTCCAAGTAAAATATCTGCTAGCCAATTAGTGAGAATCCCGGCCTTGGATTTCTTTATTAGAGTTAAAATACTAGTGGATACTTACTGAGGATTTTTTCTAAGATCCAAACAGGTTTCTAGAGCATGTAGGTAAGCTTAAGAAATCGCGTATTTAAATCTCTTTCCAAGCTAACTTATCTCTACTTATCTAAATATCTATACCACAAAAACTTAAATACACAATATAGACAACCTATACTTAATATTATAAAGAGGAATACATTTTTTGTTTGTTTGTTCATTTGCATTCGAAACGAAACTACTGGACCTATGCCGATAATGCTTTACAAATTAGAAAGGTAATTTTTTCCGTAATTAAATAGGCTATATTTCAGTAAAAAAAAATCAGACTGAAATAATGGTATTTGTAAAAAAAACCTTTATTCGCGTGCGCTGAATAAATGGTAGGGTACATATAAACCATACTATAACCATGTATTAAGATAATAGTCTACTAAAATCTAGTATCACGAAGTATCTATTGTCCTTCTCCAGTATTCGAGCTATGTGAAATTCATGTATGTAAAATTACGCTAAGTTTGGTATACCTGTGAAGGTATAGAGAATGTTGGGTTGAAGTTACGCGGGAAGTTTTCCGGGATAAAAGTGCTCTAAATTATTCGTACGTGCTGAATTTCTTCAGGGTTGGGTTATTGGTGACGCAGAATAAAGGTAACAAAAAACGCATGGCTGATATGTTAATCCTTCATTACCACTCACTATACACGCATTTATAAAATTATGTATCAGTAAAATATAATACATATACCTAACAAGCGTAAATAATCCCTGCAAGCGCAATTTTTACGACATGACAGGAACGTCCCACAATTACTGTCAAACAAGTTTGTCCGGAGTCCGGACTAACATGTTGCGGTGAAGTCAACAAAAAGTGTCCCATGGTTAAAAGTTCATAATTCGAAACTCTTGCTTCATTCAGCATTTTTTTTTTATAAATTCGCTATGCAATATCCTTATGAGTACTGAACTCCTGGTATAAGTTTTAAAGTTAAACATCAATAAATACTTTGTCTTTGTTGAGAAGTATCAGCGTCTATCACTAAGCTGGCTTAGCTATATCGGAGCAGCATTAGGAACCTTAGCCCCTAATCATTACGGAATATCAACAGACTAATGATGATGATGTAAAATAAGGTAGTCAAGACACATTCACACAAAACCAGATGTGATGATAGCTTCCTCGTTACTTGCGATAGTAGGTAACTCACACTTAAATGAAATGAATCTCAGATATATCTTAACTTTTACCCTTCAGGCATAGACGTGGACTAGATTATTAGAGTCATATTGATAAAGAAATATTACGAGACATGAGAATAAAAGTGGGTCAATTTGTTAAAACTCAAATTCTTGGTGGGAAGTTAAATTACTAATCCTATTGAGGTTGGTATCGCAAAAACCGTTTTACCATTCAAAACCAAAGTTCTCCCGCGTCACAATTTGTCCGCACAATAATAAAACTTAACATCAGTTAAATCTGAATGAGAGTTGGAGCCAAGAAAACAAAGAGCCATAGAAATTGTGGCCAAGCTTTCGACAAAACAATCCAATAGGCTCGTTTTTTTACGTCTTCGTAATTCATTTTAGTCGAAGAAAATTGCAAAATCAACCCGTCTTCCACGGGTGGACGAACTCCTCCAATTAAGTATTGTTGGACCTTTTCTTTCCTATATTACATAACCGTCTAAGGACATTCGTCCCATTATGAATGATCGTAATACGTTCGGCTATTCAGTGAACAGTGATAGAAGTTCTATAAATAAATTCAGTCACGAACTCATTCAACTCGTGTGGTGAAGCTACGGTTAGAATTGCACCGGGAACAATGGGCATTCTCTGGAAATTAACCTTACGTGGTGTCGTTCACTCGTGATGTGTGTGTCGGCACCTTGGAGACACATGTCCCGTTATATAACACGGGATCGAGGATCACTCACCGGTCACCGGTGCTTACTGCATCGATTATGTCACCTCTCAGCTGACGGTGCACAACGTGAGGATGGAGGCTCGAGTTTATCAGCCGATACAGATCGGTCGGTTCCGCGAGCGATCGCGGTTCGCGGCTGTGTGGATTAGCGCGTGGGTCGTACGCGGGGTCGATGGTGGAAGGGGCTCGGAGTCTGCGGAGTCGCCGTGCGGATGGTTACATAAGTCGCGAGCGGGAGCGAGGACACGTGTAGCCCCTCTGGGGCGTGAGACGCGACTAGCGGAGGCTCGGGCGCCGCCCCGCGCCATTGAGCCAGGTATAGAGCCTCCATGTCTTTGGCATTCCCGAGACTGCCTAAGTTAACAATCTTCAATACATAGAAACAATTTTTTTGAAGGCTTATAGTTTTACTACTGGTATGACTCGATTAATTAATGTTTCTTTCATAAACTTTAACTATGCCAAATAACGCATTTCTTAGTCTTCTCAGTATGTTTTAAAGAGATAGACCCTTTCTTTCTTCACCTAATAATATATAAATATGACATTAAACAGTTAAAAAAAATGACCCAACAAAACCATTAGCTAGACAAAAGTTAAGCTAGGTTAAGTACCAATATAGCACTTTTTTTCTCAAGTAAGACGGCTAATTGCTATTCATTTCAAATTCATTTCTATAGTTATAATTCTGCTGTTTACAAATCCCTAAACCAAAAACGAGCTCTAAATAGCTTTAAAATATTATTATATTATATTTTAGAGAAGAAAGAAAGCGCTGGGGGTACTACCGTCATGTAGTAACCTATTACCAAAAAGTAAAATGTCTACAACCGATACATTTTTAATAATTATAACTCAACTGTTTTAAGGATTTACAAAAGTTTGACCGTAACGGAATGCTCAAGAAATGTTTTTTTACACACTACAAGTTAGCCCTTGATAACGGCTATCTCACCTGGTGGAAAGTGATGATGCAGCCGAGGATGATAGCGGGCCGACCTGTTAGGGGTATGGTAAACCCACACTCCTAATTGGTTTCTACGCGACATCGTGCCGGAACGCTACATCGCTTGGCGACACGTCTTTATCGGTAGGGTGGTAACTAGCCACGATGCCTCCAAGCAGACCAGACTCGAGCCGGGAATCGAACCCAGGACCTCCAATTTTATAACGCGAAAGTGCTCGCTCTGCGCCACGGAGTTCGTCGAGTTTATTTGATTTATTTGTCGATTCTACTGTCAAGGCGCACCAAAGGATGCTTTGCATTAAAATCGAATGACGATAGAATTATGTTGAAATTGGAAATCATGGTGACCCTAACCCTACCACCAGACGATTAAATAGCCTTCACATCTGTGAATGCTCTGCGGGGCTAATACACCTTAAGCGATCCGATTCATGGAACACTTGATATAATAATATTACTATGTCAGCACAAACGCTACAACCACTGAGTCCTGATAACATTAAAATCGAATACCACACAAACACTGAGTGTGTTTGTGGGGTATTCGGTAATCGGTAATTGTATGTCGAAAACATTAATTGTTTATAAGATCACAAGTACGAGTATTACAGCATATTACAGATGTGAATCGTCGCTTCAACTGAAATGTTACTTGTTTATCGCATTAGGTTAATTCTATGAAAATAATAAAGACTTAAGTCCAGCAAGTCATTGAAATCTTTCATACGTTAATAATTTGGAAATTCAACCTTCAATTGTAAGATTCCAAAATAAAATAGGTCACTCAATTAATTACGAGGTAAGTGTTCAACGTATGAATAAATAGTTAATATTTATTTTACGTATCTTTAAATTCAGCTTTGAAAATACTTCTGTCAGCCTTGTTTCGACAGATTAGAAATAGCATCAGTAATAATTAGACACCGCTTTTTCAACGCTCGAAATTTCCTTCCCTTCCCATCCCTTTTATTTTTTCTGTCATTAGTTGGAGCAAAAATCACAGATTTGTGATGGACTAGCGAAGGTTTTAACGCTCAGATTCTTCAGTAACGCTTTTGTTCTAAAAGAGGTATGTGAAGTGGCGCAAAAATCACAGATTTGTGATGGACGAGTGAGGGTTTTAACGCTCAGATTCTTCAGTAACGCTTTTGTTCTAAGAGAGGTATGTGAAGTGGCGCAATCGTGATGCAGCATGATTCCTCGAAGCCTCACGTTTGGTCTTCTCTCCCGTACTTACGTTAGTTGGAAGCTGTGATAGCCTAGTGGTTAGGACGTCAACCTCTTAATCAGACGTTGGGGGTTCGAACCCGGGCATGCAACTATACTTTTCGAAGTTTATGCGTTTTTAAGCAATTAAAATATCACCTTCGCTGTCCTTTCCATAAACGTAAAGTTTCTGGAGGATGGTTAGCTTTACAATTAAAATATGTTTAAAATATTTTTGAACAATAAATTAAAAACAAAAAAAAACTTGGTTCAACAGTGAAGGAAAACGTAGTGAACCTGCATGCCTGAGAGTCCTCCATAATGTTCTTAAAGGCATGTGAAGTCTGCCAATCCGCACATGGCCAGCATGGTGGACTATAGCCAAACCCTTTTGTTATATTGAGAGGAGACCTATGCTCCGTAGATTGCCGGCAATGGGTTGATCATGATGATGATAGTTAACTGACATATTTTCCAACAGCGACATCGACAAATACAATCGAACCTGGACCGCCCTTCACGGCTTCTAAGCGATTGTTTAGATAACTGACCAAACATTTAATCAGTTGGTAACAAAACAATGGACCCATTATGAGCTTCAACAGCCTTTAACAATTCACTTGTTAGGAGGAAAAATAATTAGTATCAATTTATTTTATTGCTTCTTCCCTGTATACCACGAAATGGGGTTAGCATAATGCATTGCCATTTGACGACCTCCGTGGCGCAGCGCGTGCGCTGTTGCATTATAAAGTTGGAGATCCTGGGTTTGATTCCCAGGTGGGAGGCTTCTGCCGTGGCTAGTTACCACCCTACTGACAAAGACGTGTCGCCAAGCGATTTAGCGTTCCGGCACGATGTCGCGTAGAAACCAATTAGGAGTGGGTGCTTACCATACCCCAAACAGAACCGCCTACTACCTTCCTAGCATCATCACCTACCATCAGGTGAGATAGCCGTCATGGGCTAACATGTAGCAAATAAAAAAAAAAATTTGGTCTTTATAATATATCCATTTTACTTTGACTTGTCGGTTTGGTTATGGCATATTTTTATATTTACACCGTGGGCAAACCAACAGACGTCGTGCCGAAAGTCTGTTTCGATTAAAAGACTTCAACTATAATAAACGTTTAGGAATTATCTATTTGCCTGCTTATCAGATAGCAAGCAAATAGATTTAAAAAAAGCTTTTGTAAAAGAACTCTAACAGCCGTTAAACTCTTAACCTCATAGGTTGTGATCTCACTTTTTCGCTACCACCCTTTGCAATATACTCCTAGATAGAGCATTGTTGGTAAATAATGATATCAACCAATAGCAACGCTAAGTCAAATTCAAATAATATTTAATCAAATAGTCCTTTAAAAGGTACTTTTGACACGTCAATAATTTACATAGTAGTGATTTGATGGTGATAACTAAATTCGTAAACTTAAAACTAAAGCTACGAGGGTTCCAAACGCGCCCTGGTCTAAGAAGAAGCCCATAACAAACTTAGGCAGTTTTTTTTTTGTTCTCACCATCTCACATAATCAATAATAAATTATAGTACCTATGGATATGGAGCAATTCACACCCAAGCTTTTTTATCGTTTAGACACCAGTCATAATATAGCAATGTTCAACGAATTCACAGTTACTAAAATCCTTATCGTTGGTCAAATTACCAAATCGGCTTTATATTTTCCGAACGGGGAAATCGGTAATTTCCCGAATTGGAAAATATCAAAATCGTTGAAATCTTTAAACTCGGGTAACTTAGTCGATCGAAAGATTGCTAGATCCGATTACAATAACAAAATTAAATATGAAAAACTTTATGTAATAAAAAACTGTCTCACAATAAATGGAATTTTTATTGGTACGCACGCTAGCCAAGCTTTTATCGTAGGTGTCTATTCAAGTTTAACATTCGTATATAATTTTCGCTCGGTAACCGTTATTATAGTATTTTCACAACGACGTAAAAGAATAAAACATGCAGTACTAATCGCAAAAAGAGTTTTATAACTGATATTTGTTGCACATGATATTTTTATGACATGGTTTTTAAAACCTTTAAACAATGTAACTGTATTATAAACACTTAAAAACTTAAAATAAACCTTAAATTGAACCTAAAACTAAAAATATTATTTTTTTTTTTTTATATATACAATATAATAACTAAAATATATTATTAAAAGGAGTCCCTTTAGGCAAGATTCCGAAGATACTGGCAGCGTTTCCCCTTTGGATTGCAAGACTAATTCGTTGTCCGAGGTAGCTGGCAGCTCTACGGTCTCCTGTGATGTCAACTAACCTTTTTGCTATTTCCCTAAAAAGCGCTAGGACCCCACAGACCAAGGGTCTCGACACCGAATAGCACAAAATCATATTCAGAGCCTAGACCCCTGTATTTGTATGCTTTAGCTTTTTCAGCCGCTAGAGACCCTTAAATACGTGAGAATATTTTGCATTTGATTTCTAGGATAGAGCAATGTATATTTATATCATTAGAGAGCTACTTTAGCAGTCAAAAATGAGTTTATTTAAGAACTAAAGCGTTTGGCAAAACTGGTATTAACTTTAGGACAAGGATCTCGAGGTTACGTAAAACGTATAAGTAAACTCTTGTGAGATTACAATTTCGTGCTCATGTTTTTCAGTAGCACACTCGACTATAGCTGGTTTTAAAATATGTAAGTGACGCATTCATTCAATGAAATGCCAATAATCACCACGCTTGGCATGCGGGTTGGTGATCGCAGTGCTGGTCCTCTCGCACCAATAACGAAGAGATCGGTAGAAGGACAAAAGTTACCGACATAGCTCAGCGAGTTGCGAAGTTGAAGTGGTAATGGGCGGGGCACATAGCTCAGAGAACCGATGGACGTTGGGGTCCCAAGGTGCTGGAATGGCGACCCCGCACCGGTAAACGTAGCGTTGGTCGACCCCCAACAAGGTGGACAGACGACATCAAACGAGTCGCAGGGAGCCGCTGGATACAAGCGGCCCAAGACCGTGGCCATCGGAACTCCCTACAAAAGACCTATGTCCAGCAGTGGACGTCTATCCGTTGAAATGATGAAGTGACGCATATTCATCACACTGCTTTCTTTGTATAGTTTCGTTGTTTGAAAGAAAGAAGCTTTATAAAGCATGGTTGTCGACAGTTACCGTTGGGTTCTCTCCAGAGAACAACAAATAAATTAGCAATTAATCATTACCTCTTTGTATTAATATAAAAAATTACCATTCTTAGGCTCGCTGGGTGGATGAAGAAGCTAGGGGATTGGGCATAATTTAAAGTATATAAAAAGAAAGGGGGCAGAAATGTAGTTTTTATAATATTCTGGTCGAATAACAACCATTGGCCGAAATAGAAATATTTTTTTTATTACTGATTCTTGTTACAAATAGATTTTTAGAATCCTGACCCTAAAATTAGGAAACCCCATCTTTATATAATAAAAGATTTTATATAATAATAAGCAAAATTCTAAAATAATAATAAAAAAATGCTAAAATAAGATATCCAATTTTGGCATTGTGTTGTATTTTAGAAGTTAAAATATCGGAGTCTTTAAATTTTTTATTAACTTGTAATACTTGGTACTTGGTAATAGGACAGAACGATCACCTTATGTTGAGTGATTACCACCCATAAGCATCTGCAGAACTAAAGGAACCGCCGATGCATAGCTAACTGAATTTTCATGATCTTCTTGTTAACCGATACCGATTTAAGCCGATTAAGTGGATTATCACTCTATCGGTTTCTAAGTGGCATCACATATGAACCCTAAATCGGTTATGTCTTTGCCAATAGAGTTCTAGCTGTAACCGAAGCCGAAACACGAATTTCAACGGGTAATAAAATAGTCGACAAATGTCTTAAACCAACGAAATTTACTATTTGATAGATGATCAAGTGAGATTTAGTCAACTATTTTATTGGGCGTTGACAATTTGATCAGCCTTTCCATAACAATGTTTTTATGTAGCTTCTAACAGGGTAATTAATTCAATTACTAAGTACTAAGTATCAAACTCCAATTGTACATAACCGACATAAAAATTAGTATTAAACTTTATAGTACCAAATGTACAAAGCCTTACTTGCATTTGCTAATTGCTACGATGCGAAAAGACCTATTTACATTCATTAATTAGCCTATTAATTTCATATCCCATTTCTGAGCGCAGATCTCCTGTTCAAAATGGGCTTATATTATAGACTTATATCATTTCAACCGATAGACGTCTACTGCTGGACATAGGACTTTTGTAGGGAGTTGGGACCCCAACGTCCATCGGTTCTCCGAGCTATGTACCCCGCCCATTACCACCTCGCTGAACTATGTCGGTAACTCTGGTCCCTCTACGGATCTCTTCATTTCCGATTTGATCACGCAGAGATACTCCTAGCATAGTTCTCTCCATTG
The DNA here is from genome assembly GCA_928268935.1 of Lasiommata megera. Classification (NCBI taxonomy): domain Eukaryota; kingdom Metazoa; phylum Arthropoda; class Insecta; order Lepidoptera; family Nymphalidae; genus Lasiommata; species Lasiommata megera. Next base: position 9,938,215 of record OV743326.1, on the reverse strand, counting down.
CTCCATTGCTGCTAATCCATTTTGACGGACTTTAATTAATATTATTGCCAACCATACTAATATAGTATTTACTTCGTATACCGTTGTTATACATGAACGTATTTGAAGCGGGAAGCATATTCATGCTTTCCCGTTTCCCGCTTTAGAAAGGTCCAAAAATGACTTAATGAGATCCTTAATAAGTTAGTCTTTCCCACAGTACTCGGTAGGAAGAAGCCTTACAAGCAAGCAAGTTAGACAATCCCGTCAAGGTCGCTTCAGTGGATTATTAAAACAGACAATTACACTTACACGCATAATTAATGTCATCGCCACGATGCTGAGAAGCTATATACATATATATATTATGATGTATTTATTTCCAAGGTGCTGGAATGGCGACCTCGCACCGGTAAACGTAGCGTTGGTCGACCCCCAACAAGGTGGACAGACGACATCAAACGAGTCGCAGGGAGCCGCTGGATTCAAGCGGCCCAAGACCGTGGCCATTGGAACTCCCTACAAAAGACATAAGTCCAGCAGTGGACGTCAATTGGTTGAAATGATGATGATGATTAATTAAGACATGTATTTTACAAATAGTTTGTAAGGGTTAAAATGTTAATAATCTGTGTAAAATGAGTATAAAACTTGACTAGAATACTCTTATTTATGTATTACTAGCTGTTGCCCGCGACTTCGTCTGTGCAGAATTACTGATTTCCCTTGAGATTGAGGTTACCCGTGCGGCCAATGCCCTGCTTCAGAAAGTAAGCTACAGGCAAATGTCAAATTGCCGATTTTCGTGTTTCTAAATTAAAAGAATAGGACTTTCATACAAACTTCAAAAACTCCTGCTTATCTTAAAGAGAAGTTTCGTTTCCTTGGTGAGCAGTGAGACCTGAGATCATGCCGTGCGCTGACTTTGAGCATGCCGTTCATGCATAGAACGAAATTTTATAAGCGATCATTCACAGTGCAGGCAATCGAACTGTGGAACGCGCTTCCATTAAGCATAAGACAGTCAAAGTCACTCAATGTTTTTAAAAGAGCTGTCAAATTTTATTTCCTCACGCAATAATGACGACTTTCATGTTTATTTTATTTCTTTAAGCCCTTCTCATATTGGGAGGAGACCCGTGCTCTGTAGTGAGCCGAGAATGGGTTGATCATGATGACTTACTAAACAAGTCATGTCCACATGGATTGGTGTCACATATGCTGGTTGCATTTACGCTCTGAACTAAATATATTATATTATTTATGGTTCAAGATTAGGATTAAGGTTTTTGTAATAATAATTATATATGTTTATGTATAAATTATTTATCTCATCACTAATGGAATGATGATAAAATAGATATTAAATATTATAGAACTTAAAAATGCAACCAAAGTATGTCTTTGGTTAGACGCCATCTATTGATGAGTAGCATAACTTCATTATAGAGGAGTTCCTTTAAGCTTCGGAGCTTACTTTGTTTTGGCTCTGCCATGCTTTTACATTTTTCAATACTTACAGCAAACGAAGTCAGTCTCTGACCACATGGAAGTGAATAGTCACTAGCTAACTTAACTTTTTACCCTAGCTTAACTTTTTACCCAATTCAAAAAAAAAACATCTTAACTGTCCCACTTCTGTAAAATGAATATTATATAATAAAAATGAAAGATCTACTAGTCGATAAACGATAAATTCTGAAACTATTTAGTCGATATTCAATAGTCTTTTGATGTTTCTAAATGATTTCATTTCTTTTAGATCTAATATAGACTGCATATTTATTCAGACTTTATTTAGCCTGGTAATAATGGTAAACGGATGAAAGAAGAGTTCATGCGACAGAAATGCGAATGTTGAGATGGATGTGTGGTGTAAAAAGAATGGATAAGACAAGAAATGAATATATGAAGGGAAGACTAAAAGTAGCGCCAGTGACAGAAAAGATAAGGAATAATAAGCTAGCATATAAGGCATATAATACCATAATAGGAAGACCAAAGAAGAGATGGATGGATTGTGTAAAAGAGGATATGCACCCGCATATCCTCTTCCTCAAAGGTGTGAGTAGTGAGGTGACGGCTGATAGAAGTGAGTGGAAGAAGAAGACGTGTTGTGCCGATACCACATAATGTGGGATAAGGGCAAGAAAAAGAAAGAAAGGTAATAATGGTAATGGTAATATTTAATAATCATCTAGTTAGCCAAAAAATCTGTATCCTTCGACCGACAGGTTAACTTGCTAAAGGCGCAACAAAATTGGACAACCAACACATTTAATCATAACAGAATGAGTGGATAACTGTGTTGACCAGTCATGCCATTCAGTTACCGTCTCAAATTTCGAGTCAATATTTATAAACCAATTTGCTTGCAAATAAATCGTATCGCCCTAATTGTATGAATTATAAATTTATGCCGGTGGTTACCTTTTTTTTTTATACAGTTAAGTTAGCCTTTGATGGCATCTCACTTAATGGTAAGTGATGATGCAAGATGGTAGCGGGCTAACCTGTTAGGGATATGGGAAACTCATACTCCTAATTGGTTTCTACGCGACATCGTGCCGGAACGCTAAATCGCTTAGCGACACGTTTTTGTCGGTATGGCGGTAACTAGCCACGGCCGAAGCCTCCCACCAGACAAACCTCCAGGATTTTATAATTCATACAAATATCATAAGTGCCAAAGTGTCTCTCTGGATTGTTAGGCTAACCCGAGCCACCGGGCATGTTGAAATTTGCCACACTATAGATCTTAGAATACTTTTTGACACAGAAAAGCACTGGGAAACCTCCCCTAATGATTAATAGCCCTTGTTACCTATGCACCGTTTTATAGTTTAACCGATCGTGGTGATGAATTCGGAATTGAGTTAGCTTGCTCCTGGACACGAATATCGGATACTTTTTATCCCGGAAAACAAATGTTTCCCGCGGGCTATAGAGAAAAACGAAAAAAACGCCGGCGAAGTCGCATCAGGCAATGGCAAGTATTTTTTTTATACACTACAAGTTAGCCCTTGACGGCTATCTCACCTGGTGGTAAGTGATGATACAGATAGGATGATAGCGGGCAAACCTTTTATGGTAAACCTACACTCCTAAATGGTTCCTACGCGACATCGTGCCGGAACGCTACATCGCTTGGCGACACGTGTTTGTCGGTAGGGTGGTAACTAGCCACGGCCGAAGCCTCCCACCAGACCAGACTCGAGCAGGGAATCGAACCCAGGACCTCCAACTTTATAATGCGACATCGCACGCACTGCATCTCAGAGGTCGTCAAAAATTATAAAATCAAAATCAAACAATTCTCCTTTTACTCGATCATTTAATTCATAAAGAACACGTTTTTTTATTTATTAGACATACAAAAAATATACTTATAACAATGTACAAAATTATAACAGTAAAAATCAACAGTAAACCATTTAAATAACTGTTACTTATTGATTTCGGCTGGAATCAGTCTTTTCAACGCTTATTAAGATAAACTAATTTTAACTGTTTAAACTTAAATTTTAATTTTAATAACTATTTTCCATATTAATACAAGTGGACACAACAAAGCTAAGGCAGTTACTTAGTAACTTAATTGAGCTAATTAAAGTAACAAATAACCAAGTTAATTTAGATAGTTTAACTAACAAAAGCCTTTGCTATCTATGGATGTGCAGTAAGTCTTTCAAAAATGACCGAAAAAAAATACTTTTCATGTGAAAGCCAATTACTACCATTGCTTAGCGTCCTTAAAGGATAAAACAAGGATTATTTATTATTATTTTAGTTACGTATGTAATGTATATATTTTATGTTAGATGGTGTTTGATATATTAAATATATTCAAACACCATTTGGCTGGCTTAAACATTTTCTTTTTTTAATTTGTAAGTTTGAAGTTTACAGATGCTTTTCTATATTTTCACAGCTTCATGTAGGACATGGTAAAAATCCTAATGTAGGAGAGAGCTGTACTGCATTAAATAAAATAGGTCAGAGTCATCAAGAAATTTCAAAGAACTTAAAAATCATTACATTCATACGTTTTAAGTTACACATATTTGAAATTCTTAAACGTTATTTAAATTGTTGATTAATAGACTTGGAGGAGGTGACTCGAGTACATTATTCAAATGTAGGTAGGTAATATAACATTTATTATTATTATTATCAGCCCGTACTGTCACAATGTTGGGCGAAGGCCTCCCTTTCTTCCTTCCATTTGTCTCTATCTAGGGATATTTGGGGCCAAGCCGACATATAGGCATCGAGTTCGTCACGGACACGACGCCTCGGTCTGCCTCGGCGTCTTTTTGTTTTTTGTTATAACATTTAATAATATAACATTTACAATGTGAAAAATTTCTCTACAGTTAAAGTTCCATGCTCAATTTAATATATGAAAATTAATTTAGGAGTTTAGGTATATGTTGAAAAGTGAGCTCAAAAGGGTACATTATTTATGCTTTTTAACCACAGAATAAGACAGGTGTTTATTTAAAATCAATCTAATCTGTAATTGAATCTAATTTATGATTCCCGCTCGGCATTCAGTTAAAATTAATTGACAAAACTATGAGGTAATAAAATACATAATTTAGAACAAATTAACTTACCTTAAGTTAAGTCGCTTTTAGTAATACAAGTTTTAGCCATAGGGTAACAGTATAGTAGGTAAATTCAAATAATAATAAATTCTTTATTAAACAAAAACAAGCATCAAAATAAGTACATAAACAACTTGCAAATTAACTTATTAACGCACTTTAATGGTGACAACAACATAATGGTGATAACAACTAATAGATTAATGCGGGGAAGCTACCGTCGCGTCGCAACGCTTCGCAGCTGATCGCGTTGCGTCGTGGCATTATGTATGTGTGTATGTGTGTATGTATGTATGTACTTGAGCAATAAAATCTACTGCCCCTGATTTAGGTATATACCTGTATTTCAGGCGGCAGTACTCTCCTAATTTTATTGAACCACTTAATGAGTGTATATGTGTGTGTGTGTGTTTGTGTGTGTGTGTGTGTGTGTGTGTGTGTGTGTATTCGTTTTATAACTTAACCCGAACCTAAGACTTCCAGCAGTTTTTCAGTTTCACTGTATGATTTTGTGAGTAACCACTCTTTTACACGTATTTTACATAGTTTTTTGTTAAGAGGATAAATATTTATAGCTTTATTTATTTTATTATAGAGTCTAGAGCCAATGATGTAATATTGCCTCCCAGTAAGTTTACTTCTGTGTCTTTCTGTCTGGAATATCATGTCAACTCTTCTCTTATGTTGATTTTTAACGTAAGTAGTGGAACAATGTTTTCGAATAATAGTTTGAAAAATAAAGAGTTGGCGAACTGATAAAACTTTACAGTCTTTATATAATTCTATAGTGGGAAATCGAAAAGGTCTATAAGTCATTACTTTTAGAATAGCTCTTTGTGCTCTCTCTAACGGTAATATCGTTTTTTTATGACTACCTCCCCAGACTGAAATGCAGTAAGATAGTAACGATTGGACTATTGCGTAGTATACCATAAAAATAGTTGCTTTATTTGCAGATCCTCTAAGGTTTTTAAATATATATATCAACTTTCTTATTTTTGATGTTAAGTTCGAAATATGCAACTTCCAGGACAAAGTATTATCGATTAGAATTCCAAGATATTTTATGTTTGAAGCATATTCTAAAGTAGGGCAGGAGCAATGTGTAGTTCCCAGGGAATTACATACGTGTACCTTAACCTTGCATTTGTTAATGGGAGGTTGAGAAGTAGTGGAAGGTGAGAAGGTAAGAAATTTAGTTTTATTAACGTTAAGGCTCAGTAAATTTGCAGTTAACCAGTCAGAAACCACTTTAATAGCAAACTCAGCATTTTTAAATGCATTATCCCATGTATCTCCTGTAATTAACAGGACAGTATCATCTGCGTAAGATATTATTTTGCAATTTGGAATTTGGAGGTAGCAAAGGTTGTTTATGTATATGAGGAAAAGGGTAGGACCTAGAATACTGCCCTGTGGGACACCATATGAAAGAGGCATGTAATCACTTCGATGTTCATTTACTTTGACTTGCTGAGTACGATTCGTTAAGTAATCTCTGAAAATGTCCAGTGCTATACCTCTGACTCCTATTTTATCAAGCTTATTCAAAAGTAGGGGGATAGAAACAGTGTCGAAAGCTTTCGATAAATCTAAGAAAATGCCGACACATTTTAATTTTTTATCAAGGGATCTAGTAATTGATTCAGTTAAATCAAGAACTGCATCTTCGGTACATTTACCTTTCCTGAATCCGTACTGGTTTGGTGCCAAGAGTTTATGGGTTTCTAAATAATTGACTAGTCTATTATTTAATACTTTCTCCAATATTTTAGACAGAGCAGTGAGCAAAGATATAGGTCTATAATTATTCACACTATTCCTATCGCCATTTTTATATATCGGAATAACTAAAGCCTTCTTGTAGCAATTCGGGAAAATACCCTTGGCTAGAGAAAGATTACAGATTTTGGTCATAATAGGGGCTAACTTAGTACAGCAGGCCTTTAATACTTTTGAAGGAATTCCATCCCATCCCACCGCACTATTAGATTTTAGGTTCATAATAATAGTTTCTATTTCTTTTACATTAACAGGCAGAATTCCAAAGGAGTTTACAGGAGATAGGTTATTATTGAGACAGTCATCTAGGGAAAAGTTCGGTTGTGAGAGAATCTGAGATGCTAGTCTACTACCTACCTCTACAAAAAATGTATTTACATAGTTAAGAGAAGTTTTAGGGTCAGACTGAAAAATTTAGCAATTCTAAGGGGGGAGAGCATGAAATATTTATATTTGAAACCTTCTTAATGACATACCAAGTTCCTTTTGTGCTGTTTTTATGTTTTTCAAATTCTAGTTTCTCATAGTTTCGTTTAAGTCGCTTTAAAAGATTATTACAAAACTTTTTGTATCGTAGGTACGTGATTTTTAGTGTTTCAATCTCAGGTGAAGCCTTGTATTTTTTGTATAAGCGGTCTCGATGTTTAATGCATCTTAAAAGTCCAGGAGTAATCCACGGTTTTAATATAGTTCTTTTCCGGGAAGTACGTATTTCTTTCGTGTTTGACTCAATGATGCTGCTGAGCGTGTCAACAAACTGAGTTGTAGCTACGTTTGGATCTTCTGAGTCTACTAATTTTTCATAATCTAGTTCATCTATGCACTGTTTAACACTAGTATAGTCAATGAGATAACGATGATTTGATAGATGTTTTCTTGGATATTTCATATCAAGGGATACAATTTCTGGAGAGTGATCAGTAACTGATGGATCCAATACCAGTGTTATACTTGAGAACCGAGTCTTTAGTAAAACATGGTCGATGCAGCTTTTGTCACGCGTAAAAAAGAAATGTGATGGCAAAAGGCCATGACCACTAATTAAGTTCAAATACTCATGTGCTGGAGTATCATTATTCGATTGAGAAATGTGTATATTTACATCACCAACAACAACCAGCGACGCACATTGACTTATACCAGCAATAACCTCATTTAGACTGTACAGAAAATTATCTATTTGTTTAAACGACGGAGACCGATATATAGCAAGGATACATAATTTATTATTAAAATTACACATTATTGAGCTCGCATTGATTAATGTTGGATATGATAAAGTACAATTGAGTTCATTTTTAACGTATAATATGACGCCGTCGCTGCGGTTTATAATATGTTTTGAGCAATGCGGCGTATACCCATTTAAAGTAGGTACTTGATTTACGTTTTTTAGCCAACACTCTGTAAGAACGATAATGTCTATTTCTAAGTTTATACGTCTCAACAGAACCTGGAGCCCATCGAAATTTGAGTTAATACTACGAATATTCATGTGGAAAATTTTTATAGTATTTGCTTTGTTGGAGATGTAATTTCTACACATTTCGGCTTCACACTGATATGACGTCATATTACCTAAATTTTGAAGGTCTGTATTTATATTTCTCCAATCAGAATCCAGGGTTAAACTTATTTTTCATTGCACATAATGAGTAAGAACGGCTTAACAAGCTAGGGACATTTATAAGTAGTTTCGAACGTGGAGAAAAATTATGTATTATAAATTTCCATTTAAAATAAAATGTATTAAGTTTCGGACTCAATAAATAGTTTGCAAAATACGAGTAGGTTTGGTTGGGTGCATAACCTCCAAGGAAAATGTTCAGAAACGTTACGTATAAAAGTATGTAAAACATTGGTAGGTTTAAAAAGTTATTAAGTATAACGGTTAGATTATAATATATAAGTTGTAGTTGTGTATTTGGTTTTGTAAGTGTATGTACGTGTAAGTAAGTTATGTTTATTACGCTAAAAAAGTAAAAGAGTGTGTTAAATTGAAGCTGAGTGCTGGTTCTTAATAATACCAATACAAAAAAAGTCATGCTAAAATCGTAAGTCCATTTAAGCGTTGCAATATAAAAACCTCGAGTGTAGCCACTAAAATCACTTATTACCAGTCATGCTGAAACATTCTTTAGTTTTGAGAGGTCTTCCTCCGAATCTATACGTATTTGAGGGGTCCCTTCGCTTTTACGTAGATATATCGCGCCACGCGAGGTCCAGCAGAACGAAAACCCGTTAGTTTTAGCAAAGTCTCGCGCCAGGAAAAAAATTCTTTTGCTCTTTCGGGTAAGGACTTCAGATAGATATATCGGTCGAGATGGGCCTGCTATGTTTATATTCGTGGTATTGAATCGCCGTGGGCCGGTGTTCAGTTTATTAAACTTTTTAAAATTAGAAATGAGATTTTCTTTGATAAGAACACTAGTAAATTCAACAACAATCGGCTTTTGCGTCTCTGATTTCGAGAATGATCTATAAATATCCTTGATATCTAAGGCCTGTATAGTTAGAGAAAGCTGTGAGCACAAATTTAACACAAAAACTTTTAAGTCCTCCTTGGTTTCCTTTTGTTTTAAATTTTGGATATTTCGTATCTCAATACATGAGTTTAGAGATCTCCTTTCGAGGTTTTCAATTATTTATTAATTTTGCAATTGTGTAAACATTTGAATTTTTTCATTTAACTTGGTTACTATTCTATAAACAAATACCTCGTTTATTGCTGCTTTAATGAAATGATTTGCACCCGCTGTGTAGCCGGAGCCCTAAAATCTAGGTTCACTTGATAACATCCTATAGACAAAATACAATAAAATAATTGAAAAGTAATTGCACAGGTATAATATTATTATCATATAGTTTACATAAAAATAGCTTTTTTTAAACAGCGATTTTTACAGTAAAGCAATGTTTAATTATTGAAAATAATTGACTCCTAAACTAAATGAAGACTTACACACAAATATATATTTCTTCTTTACACATTTAAGTAAAACGACACAATGAAATATAATTTTCAAACTTTGTATTAAAAACCACATCTATATTTCCAAAAAAGTAGGTAGATACAAATTTATTTAAAAGTTATCATTAAAGGAATGATGGGTAGTTCATCCGAGACTTATTAAGGTTGGTTTCAGACGGTTAAACATTTACAAAAAACTAATGTTATGAATAGCATGAGGAATGATTCATAGAGATTCGGTGGATTTGTGCGAACCGAGGCGGACACGTCTATGCTACAAATTCGCTATACTCTCACTCATTGCCTGCAGGCAGCTGTCACGTGTTCCTATTACGCCTGGACTAGACGGAGCATAACTAAGTATTGCACGAGCTTCAGTAGCCTTAATATAAGATGTGCACTCTCGCAATAGCGAAGTCGCTTTCGATTATCGAAAACTTTAACAACAAAGTAAAATGGACCTTATGATTTCAAATTAGAGTTGCATTTGCCGTATTACTTATTTTCTTTATAAATTTGTACTTATGGACGAATTTGAGTTTTAAAACTAGATTGAAACGTTTCAATTTCCTATGGCATTAGTGTTTCGATATTCGAAAACGAATCTAATTGTAAGTAAACAAATCTTATAATCTATACTAATGGTACAGAATAAACTAAATCATCCATGCAAACTTTGTATGTTGTATGTTGGAAACCACTAATCACAACCTATGAGTAGGTAACTATTTGTCTGATATATGACCTTAACGGGCTATCAGGACATACTCGTAGCTGTAAATACGGCTAACACATCAGTAGGTATCCACCAAGGCAAAACTTTGGATAAATTTTTTTTTTTTTTTTTGACTTTGGATAATTACCCTAAGCGTGATAATCTAAATAAGAGGAGTGTAGTTTTAAATAATCTGATTGAAGACCTGGAATCCTCTTTAACCTGGAAAATGCAAGGCTCAAAATTAACTAGCGTAAAACGGGCTAGCTATGGTTACAAAGGAGATGTTGTATTAAACAAAGGGCCTAGTTCTAGGTCTTTCAGGGTATGCTCAAATATAATCAAGTCAAGTTTAAACCCACATAATTTATTTAGAACTGCATTTTCGAAGTTATATTTGCTTAGAACGGCAACACTTAACAAAAATTCAACATGCCGGTACATTTCATTACAATTCGCCATTCTAGTTTGAAACAAGTCATTTTTTTATTTACAAGTTAGCCCTCGACGGCAATCTCACCTGGTAAGTGATGATGCACTCTAAGAGGGTAGTCAGCTGACCTGTTAGGGGTGTGCTTAACCCATGCTCGTATTTGGTTTGTGTGCTAAATCAAGACTCGAGCGTTTTTTGATTTGCTTGATAGTGTACTCGCAAAGTAACAAAATTATAGTCCGTTCACAACGATTGTTCAGTCATAATTTTCCACGCCTAAGACCTTTGTCCTCCATATCACGTGTCATAAGACGTCGACGACGTCATAAGACAAATAAAACCTCTCTTCCACCACCCCGTAATGTTGTTAGGCCAACAGATTATAAGTAGGTACAATTTAAAATCAAAGCCAAGAACAAAAGCGCGGTCTGAGAGAGACTTCGTATTGCGGGCGCGGTTTTATCACGCTTATCTTGAATTAACGTATTTATTTGGGAAAGGTTTGAAGGAGCCGCGTCCGCCCGGTGCGATGTTTCCCGCCCTTTTTCCCCAACTCAAATTCTCCATTGCTATAAACATGACACTGGCTAATCTGTGTAAAGCCATAAAAAGAGAAAGAAAAACAATGAATCGAAGCAGGCGTTACTTTGCGGAAGTCCATGATAAACAATAAACAGCAAGTATAATTTGCTATATTCCGCGGACAACCGGGAGATTTGTATAATATAATACCACACGAAATCTTCCACTAGAACCTACGCACGTTTCGACCCGACACCGGATCATCCTCAGGAGATGTTGACTTCACAAGCGAGAAAAGTAGAAAAAAAATCGCTAAGCGGCCCGAAATCAGAAAACTAACAAAATCGACTGACAGATCTAAGTGTCAATTGACAAAGGAATGACCAGCTACAAGTTAGTCAGTAGGAGTCTGACATAACCTCTGTGCCTCCCCGTGGCGCAGAGGTATCCATGAGGATTTACCCACACTAAAAAAAAAAAAAGCTACAAGTTACGTCAAACTATGCGACGCCATATTGAATGTAATTTGACGCCATATTGAAAAAAAGTTCTACAACTTATTTTTGTGATAAAATAAAGTCTAAATTTAAAGTCATTCATATATATTTCGCGAATGGTGACTTTTTTACAATTTTACGTGATTCAAGTGTGCCCGATGTCAAATATCTCTTTTAGTCCCTACAACAGAAAATGATCTTTAAAGCGTAATAACTTTCAATGCAGAAATCTGATAATATTGTAACCAACGAGTACTCGTTTACCGATGAATGGACTGGTATTACCAGCTCCAGAACTGAGTCGTTCTCTTCTTCATCAGATGCAGTCAGCTCGACTACGCATAGGGGTGAGGAGCTGCGGTCTGAGCTATCAGGCATGGTGTCACTGTCGTCTAATCGAGGACGTTGCTTCACCGTCTTCGATCTCAAAAGCTTTCGCGCCATCTCTACGTCTCCGGCGTTTCTCTGAAACCCATAATATTTATAATATTATATTTATTATATTACTGTGATAGCCTAGTGGTTAGGACGTCAGCCTAATCAGAGGTTGGGGGTTCGAACTCGGGCACGTGCTATAACTTTCGGAGTTATGTTCGTTTTTAAGCAATTAAAACATCAGTTACTTCAACGGTGAAGGAAAACATCGTGAAGAAACCTGCATGCCCGCGAGTTCTCCATAATGTTCTTAAATTTTTTTTGACGACCGCGTCAAAAAAAAATTCAAACGCCAAAAACGCGGTCGTAAAAAAAAAATTTAAGAACATTATGGAGATTTATTATTATGGAGAGTTAGAGGTCCTGGGTTCGATTCCCGGCTCTAGTCTGGTCTGGTGGGAGGCTTCGGGCGTGGCTAGTTACCACCCTACCGACAAAGACGTGTTGCGAAGCGATTTAGCGTTCCAGCACGATGTCGTGTAGAAACCAAATAGGAGTATGGGTTTACCATACCCCTAAAAGTTTAGCCCGCTACCATCTTAGACTGCATCATCACTTACCATCAGGTGAGGTCAAGGGTTAACTATAGTGAATAAAAAAAATATGCGTGTGAAGTCTGCCAATCCGCACATGGCCATCGTGGTGGACTATGGCCAAGCCCTTCTCATATTGAGTAGTCTCCTCTGTAGTGAGCCGAGAATGGGTTAATTTTGACGATGATTATATATACTATTGTAAATGCGAGTGTGTTAATAGTGACATGGGATAAGTTTTATTCAGAGTAAAAACCCGGGGACCGTTTTTGCGGGATTAAGAACTTTGTAACTTATGTACCTACGGCTTCGTAGCAAAACTGGCAAATTTTTTAGTAAGTTTATTGGCACACGGAAATACTTTTTTTACTAAAAAAAAAAGTTTTAAAAAAAGGCTCGCGCATGCCCTGCAGAGCATTAGACAGTCAGTTAGTGAGCTTATTTTTAACATAAATTACTCACCAATTCTTCGTCGTATTTAAATTTCGCCAATGCGTGCCTCGGCGGTCTTACAATCCGCACTAGCTCATCGTCACTGCTCCCAGACTCATTCAACTGTAAAAAAAAATGTGTTTAATTATATTTATTGCGAAGTCTAGAAATTGATCGCGTTCGTAGTCTTAACCTTGGATTCATGGCTATACTTAGCTGTGGTTGGTTTACCACCGTCAGACCCCCCCCGTTATCCCAAACGTCGCCTAAGCCGAGGTTCGGCCTCAAAGGAGGCGCCCTAAGGCAGACGTTCCCTTAGTTTCTTCGAGCCCTAGGGCTCAAAATTTCTTCTGGCAGAGCTTCTTTCCGAAGCTTGCCAAACAGCCTGGTTACGCTGTGGCAGCCAATAGGGTCAGTACAGCTAATAGACAGTTAAAAAAAAATTAATTCTTATCTTTTTCTAAAAATAAACAAGGTACTAACTTGCAACATTTCAAAGTTTCCTCGCGCCCTTGAACGTTGAACCTCCGAGTCATCGCTGTCGATGCCACTGTCTCCAGTGTATTCCTGGAAAGGTAATCGCGGGAGCCCCCACCGGTTCTCCCCGTTTTCCGCCAGTTTGGATTCTTTATATCAAATCTGGTAAACGCTGGAAAGGAGAAAAGACTTTATGTTAGTTAAATCAAAGCACGCCAGCCTTCATTGAAGCATGGTGGACCAGTGTTATTATTCACGCTCTCCAGTGAGACAGGACTTGCCTGGCCGAGTGACATTAATAGGCTGAAAATGTTAGAATGGCTAGAACCCAGGGCCACATAACAAAAACCTAAACAAAAAGCGCGAATCAATCACACGCGCTGAGGACAAGGTAAGGGTCCCTACGTTCGATAACCATAGGTCAAAAGCCACATTCAATCGACATTATTTGACAACTGCATAGCAAAAATGACAGTTAACGCCATATTTTATTAGCGTAATCAATTTATATAGTTTTATTTATCTAGTACTTCTGACACTAAAATAATCTTTGTTTTTTTTAAGTCATATCTAGATTCGTTGTTATGTATAGATAAGAGTGCTAACTCAGTATCCTTTTCATTATATTATTATTATTTAGAAAATGACAGCACTATTTTGAGAACTGTGAATTTAGTTCAGTTAGGAGATTTTTGTAACCGAAATTCAGCATTAACCTATATTTCTACAAAACATACAGGTTTATCATCCTTATACGCGATAAGACACATGAAAATATACTCTTTCACTGATAGGTATTATGGGCAACAGGTATTTTTGACTTTAATGAACGTTTATATGTTCATTGAAAGAAAACTTTTCAATACTATGCATATGCGTAGTTTAAAAAAAAAGTTACCAGGTCTGCTGACTATTCAAAAATTTTATTTCATCTAGTTGCCATCTTTATTCATCAAATCATTTTATAATCAAGTTTTTGAACACTTTTTGATCAGACCCAATACCTCTTCGACTGAAATTTTCGAGAGCCAGAAGTCAGTCAAGACCGGTCACCACATCCAGCTGAATCTATATATTTCTAGACATAACATTTTGAATTTTATCATTAAGTTTTGAGTTTTATGAATAAATCCCACACAAAATTGATCAGAAGAACTGCTAATCAGTTCTTCAGATCCCATAGCGCAACTATACAAATATTGCGTAGTTAGGCCGCTATAAATCAACGAGTCACTATTTTCTTAACGCGTTAGAATATATTAATAAATTTACTTTAAGTAGAACCGTTATTATTAATGATATTTGACCAATATTAATTACTACGTCATTGTATGACTTTATCTGATATCTATTTTTAGCACCTTTTGTGATATAAGAAAACCCTTTATAACTAATGTACCTACTGTGAATTACATTAATATAGGAATAAAAATATCAATAACATATAGATACATACCAAATACTGATGTATATTCAACTGGATTGCACTTAGATAATACTTAAATTTGCCGGTAGTTGATACACGTTCACCATATGAAACCTTCGCGACATAACTAGAGATCAACAGGGAAAAAAGGAATGGGGAGCTCTCACCCGGGTTGTCATGGCAACCAGCTGCGCGCGCACCACATATTTCGAAACCGGCTAGCAATTTATCGTCAATACAAAAAACAGAAACTTTTTGTTATATTTCGAAGAAGTTTAAGACGAAAACAATGAAAGATTAGATTGGTATGGCCCCGAAAAAGGTAAGAAGTGTTTGCATTAATAAACATACATATACATAGAAACACTATATAAAATATACAAGCTACGTAAAGTAACTAACACATTTCTCAAGTTTTAGTGTTCAACTCGCTACACTTTAAACTACCTGTTATATATTTCATTTATTACTTTTTACATAGATTCTTGTAGATAAACATACGATTTTAATTAGATTATTTGTTACGCAACATTTACGTAAATAGGTATCTATCGACTAAACACACGTTGCTACTCCTATCTTCAGCTTAACAACAAGTAACATACAGTAAAACAGTAGAAACAACAGCTAAAATTAGTGCACGTACTATTATTAATATCCCAGCACACAAATAATAGATAAATTCTTCGCATTAACCGCAACGATTTATACATCCAACGAACTTTATTAACCTTCTTGGTCTAAGACAAAACACGTAACTGAATCTCAAATAATTGTCTTAACACGCAATCCGAACACTTACCATATAAAAAAATCTAAAAAGGAACCTCTGTCTACTTCATATCATAAAACAAACTCAACATGCTCTGAATAATCTCCAAACAATTTAAATAACAATTCAAACAACTGATATGAATGCGTAGCACATTAAAAATTGTTGTAATGTTAATAATGATTTTGATACCTGGTTCAGATACCTAGCCCCCCAGGGCCTAGTAAGGCGATAAAATTACCTTTACTCTGGCGCACCAAATCTACGGAGAAATCGCTAGGAATGCTGTTAAAACGTCTGAGAGTGAGTAGATACATCGCTAATGGTGTTAAGCCACTGTAAATACTACAATGGCGATCTGTATGTGTGTCCACTGTCCATGTCCTTGGTCCGGCTTTTGGCACGATATCTGTTAACAAATGTTTGTTTTATCATCCCGTGGTAACCTCTTCTTAAAGCCCAACAAACAATGTTAACTTTTGGCAAAATATTTTACTAGCTTCTTCTCTTTTGCGTTTATTACCTATAAATAGCAAGTAATTGTTTAATTCAATTGTTTTTCAGAAAAACGCTTAAGCATGGCGTTAACTATATTTATTTGTAATGTGAAAACAATACTTCTGCTATTACCATTCGTCTGATCCACTTAATATAATTTCTTCTAAATTTCTAAATACACAACGTGTATATAAAAGAAAACAAACATTTTCACCGTTAATGAATCTAATTTAAGTATGAAGGGCTTCCTCATTGGCATGTCTACAAATACGTATTAATTTTTTTTACTCTATGTCGATTTTATTCGAATTATATATTTTTTTGTTGGCAACAAAAATATCATAAAGCCTACTATTTTATTTTGTTGGCTGTTTTAAAAGAAATCCCTTAAGAACGTTTAAAAAATCTATCTTATATATTCTATATTGCACTTGTGATCCTGTGAATTGTTGAGTGTGTTTGTCATTGATTTACCACTAGCCGTAGATTGAGCGCGTCATACTAAAACAAGGCGAGAATTTGTCACCAATTAACTATACATTCCAACATATCGGTATATCGATGTATTATAACCCATCTAATACACTAGATATCTGGCCGTTTTATTATCTATAGCGGCGCGTAGTGTTTTGTAATTCATATACGGAGTTTTAGAATCGATGACTTTCGCACACACTGTGGGAAAGGAGTGCACGCGTCGCTATTTGTGCAACACTTTTCCGTCCCATTTTTTGAGCGTTAATGATCGATCTACGGCTAGTGGTAAATCAATGGTGTTTGTGCATAAAGCTTTTACTCACAACGCAACAATTAGATTAAAGCCAAACACGCGAACAATGTTCTGGACTTTTCCATTCTTTCTTTTTTAAATATAATTATCAACCATTAACTTTTACATCAAAATTAGTAAGAAATTATTCTTATTACAAGGACTCTTATAAGATATGTGTATAGACTTAAATCGTATGTTAATATTCCTTGTTACAATAATCGTGTCACTTTAAGCTTTGAATGTAGGTTTGAATACAATAGAAATCTTGCACTTCAAGGGAACGACAAAGTTAAGTTAATAGTTTTGCAGGAATACAAAATAAATGATCAGGACCTTAACTGTTAAAGGATTATTGCGTTAAAATTGGGTAGAACTAAGGATGCGGAAAGGATTTATTGGGCGCCAATCTCTTTTTACATATGAAATAGGTACAAATGTATACGAAGCGGTGATAGCCTGGTGGTTAGGGCGTCAGCCTCCTAATCAGAGGTCGGCGGTTCGAATCTGGGCACTATAAATTTTCACCTATAAATTTTCGGAGATTTGTGCGTTTTAAAAAAATTTAAATATCACTTGCTTCAACGGTGAAGGACAACATCGTGAGGAAACATGCACGCCTGAGAGTTCTCGATAATGTTCTCAAAGGCGCGTGAAGTCTGCCAATCCGTTCATGGCCAGCGTGGTGGACTTTGGCCGAACCCATCTCATATTGAGAGGAGACCCGTGCTCTGTAGTGAGCCGGTAAGGGGTTGTTCACGACGACGACGTATTCACAACTATCAGATTCGACTATATTTGTAAAAAAAGATTGATGATTTGATATAATCTTCAACTATCTGATTATTGGAAGATAGACTGAGCATTTGTATGGAAGAAGTAGTTACATAAACTTAATATAAAGTTTTGTTGTGACAAAGTAAAAACCAACAACCACAAAAAAAAAGTTGTCCAAAAATAACTAATTATCAATCATGAACGTTTTAAATGAGCAAACAAAAATTCTAATTCTGAATATGAACAAGCATTGTCACGCAATTCAAAAAATTTTAACCGAAATTATCCAAGTAAACATTTTCATATACAGGAAATTACAATGCGGAAGATATAGGTACGATGATGACAATCGTTTAAAATCAAGATAGCTATTATCGAAACAAATATATATACCTAATTGGCGTGATTTGAAATCGACAATTCTGTGGTATTCTAACATCGGACACGCAACTAAATAAACCAAACAAAGCCAAGGTATCAAACGAACGCCGGCCGTAAAAACGTTTTATGGCACATAAATTTTGCTGTTGCCATTTAAAGGCCGTAAAATGTATAAATAAAAATATCTGTTTTGTAAAATTCACCGCTCGATATGTTTCATCCGTTTAGTTCTTTCGTAACATTTCTTGATTCGTACAAGTTCCTTCAGCAGACTCAGAGATGGTTGGCTAAGTTTTTGCGCTCAATAAATAAATAGTTTTGTGGACCTTGTGAGTATCAAATATTAGTTTTAAAATGTCAAACTCCGGAGAAAATAAGGAAAACAACATGTTCCTGCGAAAAGCTACTAACATCTTAGTCTTAAATACTGTTAAGGTGCTAACATAAATAAAAATTATGAGCTTCTAGTTTTTTACATGTGTTTTTTAGTTGATGGTGAATTGTAATGTGGCGTTATTGCTATACAACAATCAATATGCACATTTGGTATTGCTAAATATGTATTGCACGATATGACGAACGATGTCACGGAAAAAGTGCGCTGATAAAGTGGGGTCAACCTACGCGGTGGAAAAAATTAAAATTAGTTATCTATGGAGAGAAGTTTTGCTAGCAGTTGGAACATTAATAATTTATTATGTAGTGATGATAATGATGATGTGTGCAAGTAATTATCTACGAGTATAATTATTTTTAATGAATATTTGATTCGATTTAGATAGGGTTTAAGGAACCCTTACTAACTTAGTATTCGCTCAGATTTGTGAAATTGGCGTTTTTTTTACCTCTTGTACTGTGTAACACAGTAACGATCTCTAAAATTGCTCTCACGTGTCGAACATGAGAACATGTTAACGCGCATGAGCGTGAACATGAGGAGAATTCTGCAGGGCGGGCTAACGACTAGTGAAATAAGTTAATATATCATCTGAAAATGCACGAAAATGTTGTAATATATTATGTTAAAGAATCTGAAAGACAATACCATCATTACAAGTGGACAGTGCTAATGTGAACATAATGAGGCGTTTCTCAGAGCGTGTCACAACACACGGTATAACTTTACATGGTTCTACGCTTCGTTTTTAAGGTAGTTTGCCAAATACGAATAATCCCTTACTGCGCTCGCCGGTACTCAGTTTTCACTCTTGACTAAATCTCAAGTCTAACGGTCATTGATCCTGCAACAAATATTAACTACAGACAAGTATTTTACGCGTCTTGCCAAATTCTTTGCAAATTAGTAGGTCTACAAATCCTCAGCGCTCTATTTACGTGACTCAAGTTATTCTTGTATTACAACTTATTTAACATTAGATAATAGTGTTATTATAACACATTGTAACATGTGTGCCATTAAAGAAATTATTTTATTAACTTTAATTTATCTTTCAGTTATTGGCATACGTCGATAGTTTTATACAATTATGTAGTTAACCACATTTATTATTCTAACATACCTGCGTCCCATGGAATCGTTCTCATGATTTTCGTTCCATATCGCAAATATTTTATTGAAATTATACATCTTGATGTATATTTTCACCTTTTTTCGTTTATCTTTTGAACATTATTCAAACAAATCTAAACATTATTTATTCAAACAAATCCACTGAGTTCTGTAACTAATAAAAAACTAATTTAGGCATCAATAGCTGCTTGATTTGTTAATTGTTATTTACTAATATTCGTGTTATAAAATAATATAATATTTTGGCAAACAAAAAACAGTTTTTAATTTAAACAAAAATAAAAAATAAAATCTTCATTATTAAATTATAGTTAATTTAAAACAATCAAGGTGCGCTTTTAACAAATACAGCAAAAAGACTGCGAGTCTACCTAAACGTGAAACGAGGAAAGCTTAAAATTAGCATAAAAGCTGTTAATGCCACAAGCTATAGGGCTGCCACTACAGTGCCAGATTATTAATTTATTTCCCTAATATCATTACTTTTATTCGTTCGTTAAGCTGTGATAGCCTAGTGGTTAGCACGTGCGCCTTCTAATCAGAGATCGGGGGTTAAAACCCGGGCACGTGCCTCTAACTTTACGGAGTTATGTGCGTTTTTAAGCAATTAAAATATCACGTGCTTCAATGGTGAAGGAAAACATCGTGAGGAAACCTGCACGCCTGAGAGCTCTCCGTAATGTTCAAAAAGGGGTGTGAAGTCTGCCAATCCGCTCATGGCCAGCGTGGTGGACTATGGCCAAACCCTTCTCATATTGAGAGGAGAACCGTGCTCTGTAGTGCGCCGATAATGGGTTGATCATTATGATGATGATGATTCGTTACCACTTCCCACAATGCCGCTCGTTTTGTTAACTATGCGCTGATCAATGTACTAACGTTTGTTTGTTACCTTTTCACGCGAAAACCACTTATCGACCATCATGAAACTTTGTACACACAATCTTGGAGGTATTATATGTGACATATCCTATGTTATTACTATGACTTTTATTTAAAATATATATTTATTTAAATTAAAAAAAAAATAGTTTGTTTAAATAAAGTTATCATATTAATTCATTTCTATTGTTTATCTCTGATATTTATTTAATGGCTTCAATAAGAGCGAAACCGCGGGTAAAAGCTAGTTATTGCATAAAATGGAGAAGATTTGTTTCGTTAAATACGACTTATTAGTTTTACAACATTTAATTAGTCCGTGGATCAATAGATATGAAAACATGCCTGCATATAGCAGATTTATTCCTGCAAGCGATTCGTTATTCATAAATTTGATTTCACTAAAATCATATTTGTGTATTTGCATACCGAAATGGAATGCCAAAATAGGTCAGGACCATTTTAATGTGGGAATTTTATAAACCCTATCCACTCGCGCCGCATAGGATCCCTTTTACGGTTGGGATGGCAAGTGGCAGCCCTGAATGTATTGTAGTGGTGCCGTGCTGTCTTGTGCTAGCTAACGCCAGACACGGGGACTAATTAGAATTTGGTGACACGCCCAGGAGGGCGGGGTAATTTACAAACTAAGTACGATTAGCAAGAAAACCGAGCCGAAGGCATCTCTGAATAAATTAAGTTATACTTTATCATGATAAGCTGTGATAGCCTAGTGTTTAGGACGTCCGCGTCCAAATCAGAGGTTGGGAATTCGAACCGGGCACGCACCTCTAACTTTCGGAGTTATGTGCGTTTTTAAACAATTAAAATATCACTTGCTTCAACGGTAAACGAAAACATTGTGAGGAAACTTGCACGCGTGAGAATTCTCCATAATGTTCTCAAAGGCGTGTGAAGTCTGCCAATCCGCACAGGGAGACCCGTTCTTTGTAGTGAGCCGATAAAGGGCTGATCATGATTTTGATAATTATCATGATAATCCCAGAAACCAAATGTTTTCCATCATAGCCCCCTAGGGCTTTTACATAGGAAATAACTGATAAATGGAATGCGTTGTAATAGAATCACTTCAGAGTTAAACGTTACAACTGGTCCCGCGAAATGGTGGCCACTCACACAATGGAGTGTGTCTTGATATCTCAACAGTTGACAGACACACAACAGTTTACAGTTGACAGAGGAGATATCTTGACAGTTTACATATACCTATTTCAGTCATGTTATGTATATTGTAAATGTAATAAAATAAAAAATAATCACCGCTGGGAATCTTAAATGTAACGTCTGATTTGTTAACTAAAACAATTAACTGTATCAAACTTTTTTGGACGCTTTCAATCTATGCCCGGTACCTTAAAATTTCTCCTCCGGGTAGCAGAGTCTACCAATCGGCACTTGGCCAACGTGTTCTCATCACCGCTAATAAGCTAAAATTCGAAATATGCGTTAATAAGCGAGTACGATTTTGAATATTTACTCTTAAAATGCTTCTATAGGAATAAAGAAAATATCAATCAAGAAAAAAGAAAAGGAATTTCTCTCTACAGTTTTTCCACGACATTGTTTTTTGTTGTCCGTAGCTATGTCTGCACTAATGCGATTTTAAATCAATGCAATGCAGTTTACACCTTAGCTTGTACCTAGGAATTTGCTTTAGTGAAAAGGCACTGCAGTCGAAAAAAATCATTAAAGTTGCACCTTAAGCTTTTAGACATATAATTTCTTGTAAATCATTATATTTATTTATTAACTGGACATGTTAACTGACGTTTCGTCTGATTACGAGGACGATGTAAGTACCTACCCATGAAATACGCACTAGCGATTGCGTGCTTATAAACAAATTAAAGATTGTTCAACTGAAAGTGACTTACTTAACGCACGCTAACGAATTATTAATCATTTCTTTACGCTTGCTTTTTTATAGCGGAGTGACGTGATCATGCTCAATAAAGTCCCAAACGTAAAACAATATGCAAATAGAATTACTCGTAATAAACAAGGGAACCCGTTAGAAAAGCAAGTAGTCCTTTATTTGGCATGGTCTTGCGAACTTGTGTCTTAGAAATTTCATAGGGGATTTGATAATTTCAAAATGTTAAAGGCTATGGTAAAACGGGCTTTAAAGAAAGACGAAGACACAGCAGCTGTTGTTATAGCAAAAACGTTGCTACGTTTCGATGTAGGCGCATTTAATCATGCTTTCATTGTTTATGTGTTTAACTATAATGATTAAATTGTATAATTACTTAGCAGAAAGACACAGCTTCTAAGTCACGTGGTAATCTCGTTGAAGATGAAGCTTTAGATTGGTTGAAGCCACGGGCACTCCTGGTGCCTGAGGATCAAGAAGACGTACCTGAAGCTGTAAGTATAGCTAATTAAGTGCAACGCAAGACTTAATTTATTGACTTCATATATCATCATCATCGTCATGATCAACCCATTACCGGCTCACTACAGAGCACAGGTCTTGTGGCAGAGGTGTGGTATAGAGGATTGGCAGACTTGACACGCCTTTGAGAACATTATGGAGAACTCTCAGGCATGCAGGTTTCCTCACGATGTTTTCCTTCATCGTTGAAGCAAGTGATATTTTTAATTGTTTAAAAAAACGCATATAACTCCGAAAAGTTTGAGGTGCCCGGATTCGAACCGCCGACCTCTGATTTAGAGACTTCATAATATATACGCGAATATTTTACCTGTACATTGTCCATAGTTAAGATAATTTTCCAATGCTTAATGTGTGTTTTATTTTAGGAACTAGAGGAAGAGGTCGGTCGCTTTCTAACGACAATAAATCCCCAATGGGTTGCCGATGAAGTTGCTTATCACTACGGACTCGCTAAATTCGTAGTGAAACCAAAACCCAGTTTTGGTAAAGCTTATCCTCTGTACGTTTACCAAGGAACCGCTATTCGGAAGGACTCTGATGAGGCGAAGGCGCAAATAGCTGCTGGCTATGGTAAAGTAGTAGTTTTAAGACGAGAGCTTTTGGTGTATCATCTAGGTACTAAAAAGTCAATTAGTCTATCTAAGCAGCTTTGACTTTGTAAATATTTATAAACTATTTAAAAGAAATGTTCGGAGACACCTTGGCAATGTTGAATATGCCTATAATTGATAAATTGTAACAGCAGTAGTAATTACTTATTTAAATGGATAACAATGTAATTTGCAACTTATCGCTGGCATACCTTATGAATAAATAAATTACCAAAGTTAGTTTTCCTTCAATTATTATATAAATCATAAAACCAGTAAGATGGACAGCAATATTAAACGGCGACAAACGTACCGACAAAATATATTAGTTTTTAACTTTCAGCATAAATTTTAAGTATATTACATCCTCTGTGTCCTTATATGGTAACTGTTTAACTTAGTTTGTTTTATGATGGTATGTTTGGCTTGCTTTTTTTTTGTCTGCTCAAAAAATAAAACTACTCTTCACGATTAGTCAGAACAGTTTTATTCAATTCCTCTAGTATATATAGCCTTGTATGTATAGGTAAGGTTGGATTTGATGACGCTGGACCTAAACGCGCGAAAGTTAAAAAGTCGACAACTGAACTAGAAGAAGAAGAAGAGCCTGAAGCAGAAGCTCCGCCTCCAGAAGAAACTAAAGCCGAGGGTAAGAAAGATTACATAGCAAAATTCAAAAATAAATATATATATATTTATTTATTTGAAGTCACACATGAGATTTTGAGTTTCCTAAAATAGAAAACAAATATAGATTTTCAATTTTAGCTTTATCTATTAAAAATATTTTAAAGAAACGTTCAATTACTTCCAATGTTTGCTTAAAAAAAACTTCAATTAAATCTACCCACACTTTGAAATTGATTAAAAAAAATTATATTCCTTTTTTTATGATTTTACGATATAACCACTATCATAAAGTTATCATAATTGTGATAAGCTTGGTATGTAAACTTGATTTTTATTAAAATATTTCATAACATAAATCTGCTTTAACGATATATTTTTGATTCTGATAACAACTAAGGAATACATTTTTGACATCAACTTCATTCTAAATACACTTATTATATTAAACTGTATATTAAAAGAGGACGCACCCGATGAAGAGAAAGCCAACGAGGAAGGTGGTGAGGACCAAGAAGCAGGACAAGCTGATACAGCTGCTGATGAAGAAACGGAAGCTGTTGCTGATGAAGGTGCTGAGGAACAGGCTCCGGAAGATGGTAAATAAAAAAGACTTTAACGGTCCGAAATTTAAGAATTCGACTTTATGAAATGACGATAGTTATGTATTGGCAAATATTGTACTTCCCTGTACAAGTGACAACAATAGACAAATTTAGAATAGACTAATGTTTCTGTATTTGTATTTCATATCATTATTCATCATATCATTCATTGTTCTTATTTAACAATAGGCACTGAAGTTATACAATTTTTTTTTTTTAATCCTTCAATTCATGACATGCAAATTCCATTACTTAATCTAACATTTCGTTTCCAAAGAAGGTGGAGGAGGCGAAGCACACGTCGAAGAAGTTATTGAGATTAAACCCCGAGTTAAAAAACTCGCCAATCAGTTCAACTTCTGTGAAAGAGCCGCGTTAACTTACAACTTTCCAAAAAGGGTAAGTCATACCAATACTATAATATAATTATTTTAACTGATGTTTTTTAATAATACCTTTCTATATTATCAGTCTGTGGACACTCAAACTGTCCCTCCACCACGAGCTAATTTCGGAGCCACCTGTCTCCAGAGTATAATATTTGATTTCTATCAAGAAGATTACGCTAGGAAACAACGTGAGAAAGAAGAAGAAAAACCAAAAAGGGTAAATACATCTAATGATATTTATTGTAATATAGAATAAGTTTTTTAGGACATATTAATTGGCCTTTCATGTATTTTTTATTTTTCAGTTACGTAAAAAAACAGCTAAGCATGTTAAATCCGCTCAACAAATACACGATGAGCAACTTGCTCAACGCATTCGCGAAGCTTGGACAATCCTTGAAAGATTGGTCAACCAAAATATTTATGATGAAATTGGTAAGAAACAAAATAAATCGTATAGTATTAATGTCAGTGTTAATATAACGATCTTGCTGAATTTGACCATTCCTGACGGTATGTGTCCAAAACTGCATACAGTCAAAATTTCTCCTGACCCTCAATTTGATTCGCGTTAAGATGCACTATGACTATTTGATAGGAGATTTTTTTTTATACAAAGAAGAGAGGGAAGAATTTCATGTCATGGCTGACAAAGTTGTCAAATTCTTAAAGGATTCTTCTAAATTTTTGATTTTCTCCATAAGCTCAAGATTATCGATATTGGGACGATCCTTCTGACGAGTTTCGTGAGGGAATGGGCTCCCTACTTCCCCTGTGGAAGTTCCAATTCGAGCCCATGCGAAGCCACGCTGTTTGCGATGTACAATGGAATCCGCATTACCAAGATTTGTTTGCAGTTGCCTATGGGTCTTGTAAGTACTTCTCTTCATCCTGTAATATACATATATATATTCTAGTTGCGATCTCAAAGCGAAGCGAAACTATCGCTTGATACAAGTATGATAACGATTATATAACACAGTTTAGAGTTTAACACAGCCTTAAGCCCTACTTTATTATTATTTATTTTGTTTTCAGTGGATTTTACTCAACAACAGAAGGAAGGATGCCTTTGCCTCTACAGTATCAAGAATCCGGCGTTTCCAGAGTATTCTATAATTACTGAGTCCCCCATTATATGCCTGGACGTTTATAAGGAAACGCCTTATCTCATTTGCGTTGGTAAGATCATTACTTGTCGCATTCATAAACCATCTTATTTTGGGTACACTCTACCTTAATATTTTCATTGCTGTTATTTTTCAGGTCGCTATGATGGAAACGTTTGCGTATACAACGCACAATTAACCCTGGAGTCTTCTTACCAATATAAATCAGATTCTGTAAGAGATAAGCACAGCAATATTGTATGGGAAGTGAGTACATATATAGAACTTTTATAAAAACATAAAGCCAAGCAGTTCGTTTTGTTTCTTTCTTTACTTTATTTTCGGCATAGTAGAAGGTAATTGTCCGTGACGATTCATTATTTAGTCAACAACTGTTTATTGGTAACAGTGAGTGTCTGAACTTGCTGTGAGTTGGATTTAATCTATACTGATACAATTCTCGCTATCTTCATGATATTGTTTCAGATTAAATGGGGTGCACGTATGATCGACGGAGAGGCTTCATTCTTCTCAATTTCGGGAGATGGCCGCGTGGTCCAGTGGGCTGTAATGCCGGGAGAGTTGCAAGCCACAACCATTATTACGTTACAATCCAACGTTCCCCCCATTCCTGGTCCAGACGGAACTTTACTCACTGTAAACAGTACGTAAAATTTTAACAAGGCGGGTTTTTGGGGTTGCATTTGATGTTATATATTTTGTAATCTAGATATGATCTAAATATAGCTACTAGATTACATCTTGACGACGTCTCAGTGATCACGCTGTGGTCTTATAAGTGACAAATTTTCGGTTCCTGGCCGGGTCAGTTAGGAAATTCACAATTTCCGCATTATCTCTTTTTTAATCTGACGAGAGGCCATTAGTTCGTTACCAACCTACTGATCAATACGTGTCGCCAAGCGATTCTGAGACTTTAGGTTCAATATTACAGCAACCTAACCTAACAGTTTAGCCGTATATTGATTGCAGTCAAGTGCCAAGTTATAGTAGTCTAAAAAGAAAAAAATCTGCTTTAGGTTGCGGCAGTTGCATCTGCTTCCACCCGGAGAAGGCAGATATCTTCATGGTGGGCACCGAAGACGGCATGATCCACACTTGCTCGCTGAAGTACAACC
Source organism: Lasiommata megera (assembly GCA_928268935.1). Taxonomy (NCBI): domain Eukaryota; kingdom Metazoa; phylum Arthropoda; class Insecta; order Lepidoptera; family Nymphalidae; genus Lasiommata; species Lasiommata megera. The sequence continues at coordinate 9,910,915 of OV743326.1, read as the reverse complement.
GCAACTACGTGCGCTCAGTGCAAGGACATCACATGCCCGTTTACCGGATCCACTACAACAACTTCAATAACAGTATTTACGCGTCGTGCTCTGGCGATTGGCGTGTCAAGATTTGGGAGGATGGACGCGAGTGTGTATTACTACTTTTTATTTAATTTTTATTTATTTTTTTTCCCCTTGGGGAGGAAAAAATCCCTACGGACTTCTGCCTCGCAGCAGGGTGTGTCCCACTTGCACAGACTAAAACAACCTCCCCCAATTCTTCCGAGTCAACACGGAACCGCAAGAATAACTACTGGCAGCATGATCAGTCTATTAATATACCACTGCTGGGCACAGATTACCACCCGCTCCTGATAATAATGCCAATAACCCCATAATGCTAATGATAATAATCCAGATCCTGTTGACAAGGCAAATTTCCAAAACAGGCCTCTGCTGAGATTTTCTTCTTAACATTATCATCTTCTCTTATCAGCATGAGCAGATTCGTCTATAGTCAACGATTCTGGCTTAATGTGGCTTGGTAGACTGCGCACACCATTGAATCATCACAAAACTATCAGGCATGGAGGTTTCCTCGTGCTTTCCTTCATAGATAAGCAAGTGATACTTAGTTTAAAATTGCTTAAATTAAATTAGATGTGCGTACCAGGTATATATCTGAGTCATCCCGAAAGGGAAGCCAACTATCGCTGCATAATTTCTTATCATTAAAGTCAAACTGGGTTCTATAAAGAGCCTAACTCTAACCTCAAACTTAAGATACACTTAAAACGAGACACAGTTATGGGCGACACAATGCTGTCTCGTTTGAACTGTCCCTATCGGCAAAGAAAAGTAGAAAAAGGACAGTGCTAATAAATTCAATCTGCTATTTCGTTTTGGATTAGATTGATTAATAACATCGGGCGTTGTAGATCTCGGCCTTGAACTCTCACACCTATGAAAGTTCACCCATCAGGCAGAAATTACCTCGCTGAAGATATTTATTGTGATGATTTATCACCGTTTTCTTGTAGCGAACCGCTGTTTATGTTCGAGCTTGGGTCGCCAGTTGGCGACGTGAAGTGGGCGCCATACTCCAGCACCGTGTTCGCCGCCTGCACGGCTGATGGAAAGGTAGTGTCTTGTCCCTAAAGTTTACTTAAAAAAAATCGCAAAGTCAGGCTGTCACCGCATGTGGCAACACTGGCACGCAACACTCTGAGGGGTTGTAGACACTAAAGATTTCGTAGCGTCATCGGATCGGCACCCTAAAAATAATGTTATTTATGGAGTTAAAATTTTGGCGTCTCTTAATAAACGGAAAATCTTACCGAATAATATTTAATTTAATCTTTAGTATTATATCATAGCTTTTAAATAACATTGTTCGTAGTAAGATACTAGGTAAATTAGTATCTACCTCAATATAAAGTATACTCTATGTTACAACATTTTTTTTTGTTACAAAGGTGTATGTTTACGACTTAAACGTGAACAAATATCGACCAATATGCATACAAGCTGTGGTGTCAAAGAAAACCAAAAAGTTGACCAGAGTCGACTTTAATCCGAGACTGCCTGTCATTGTTTGTGGCGACACCAAGTAAGTTTTCAATATTATTATAGTTCGCTAATAATTAAATATTATTTACATCTAAAAGTTATAATGTATACTCAGATAAGGAATTAGAGACCAATTTAGGAAAACCCTTGTAAGATATGAATGCTATTATAATTAAAATAAAATTTTGATAGATTATATTGTATTTGGCTAAAGTTCTAGTAGGGTCACGATTTCGTTTTTGTTAAAGATACAAAATGAACTTATATAGGTATTTCGCTCGATCATCCGTCGCCTCCATAGCTCAGGGGTTAGAGCACTGGTCTTGTAAACCAGGGGTCGAGAGTTCAAATCTCTCTGGGGGCAGTTAATATTCTTTTTTTTTTTATTTTTATTTTTTTTTATGATAAAGAACTACATTTTATTTACAGAGGAACCTGTCACGTTGTAAAACTATCTCCTAATTTAAGAGTTATGTGCAAACCACCCAAGAAGGCGCAAGTTGCAGACCAAAGAACGCTACAGGTAGTTTGTTAAATTTGAAAATAAATAATGTCATACAATTTTTTTTTTTTTTTCACTTTTTGTAATACAGATTAACCAAAGTCAACTTTATAGCAATGGACAATTAAAGTTAGAGAAAAGTGGCGGATAACTTCGCACGGCGGACGCGGCTCCCCCAAACCTTTCCCAAATTAATACCTGTTAATCATTCAAAAAATTTGCCACTACACAAACGACACCAAAACTAAAATGTTCACGACACAACCAACACCAATCCTTTTCGAAATTAGCCAACAAACAGTAATTCAAGAAAAGCGTGAAATCTCCTGCCTTTCTTCTAATATTGTATTATATTTGTACAAGCTTTTATTTCCACAGATTATGAAGCTGGACAAACTTTTGAGTTTGGTTCGGGATCCGCCATTTCAGACCGGTGTTGTTGAAGAGAAATTCGATGACGACTAGTTATTCTTTAATACATAATACATATTATATAATTACTTTAATTAATTGTTATAATTCATAATGTATTCGATTTATTTATTGTTACTTAATTTAACCAGAAGATAATTTACTACTGAAATATAATTTATAAATAAAACAAAGTAGATTATTGGTAATTTTATCGTTTTATTTATTGGTAAAGCATTAAAATAAATAGCTAATATTTTTAGCATTATAATATTACACGAATTGTTTTTTTAAATGCATATTGATGTGTAATTAACTAACTATATTTTATTTTTAGGCAGAATATGTGACATTGCATGAAACATTTTACGTCCAAAATTACAATAGAGTTTCACAAGAAAATATTACTTACCTACTCTAATTTTGAGATACACTAAAATAGAATATTTTAGTGTGCCTAAAATACAGATAAACTCTAAAAACAAAACAATACCATTTAAAATGGATTTTACATTTACCATTTGATAAATTTGACTAGAGTTAAGAGATCTTAAACTACGCATTTATACCGTCATAAAAATGCTATCTTTCGATTCGAAATTGCTTTAATGTGATGTTTTCCACGTCTAAATTATTTTGAACTTTGGTAAAATATAGTGAATATAGTAATTATGCTATATAGTAACGATATAAACAAGCAAAACTCTAATTCCAATACAATTAAAGGTAGGCCTACTTCTTAAGCACTTTTGAAACGTCGTCTGATATTTATCATCTGTGATACAGGGCATGTATTTTATACAACATCATAGAACCTTACTTGAAGGAACCGCACGAGACTGCCCGGTAAAGGATACTGCATATATCTTTGCCGTGAGGAATAGATTTCCACTGCAGCGGTCGAGGTGAAGTTGAAACGCGGTAATGCCACGCCATTTTACGATATAGGACATTCTGTATATAGTACCTTTGCTGGTATAGCTTATCCCGCTATTTTTCCGTTGTCCTAGGTGGGGGAAAAACCCAGTAATGCTACGCGATTTTATGCGATACATTCTACATAATATTATGGAATCTTTGCTTCGAAGTATAACTTTTTAGCTTAGTACGTGTTTGATTATAAATTTGCTGCTGTGTCCAGAGCGGTTCAAACTTAAACTGTATTGTCAAGGTCATTTGCTAGTAAACCACATATAAAAATTATTGAGCATCAATTGAGATGACTTGATATGAATAATACTCGTGTGTGCGTGAACGTGTTAAAACGCTTCAATACTATTGACATAATTAAATGCAAAAACAGCTGACGCTATGGTTGTCACCGCGTATTTTTTAAGAAAACTTTGTGCAGTCATATATCTAAGAGAATATCATTCTTTCTTAACATTTTCGAGTTCGGTGTCACTGCTGATTTAGTAGTCTTTACGCAATGGCAATTCTGACTAATTCTTTACTCTCATTATAAATCACTCAAGACAGTTTAACTCTAAAATAATGTAGTTCTATCATAAGAAAAGTATTACATAGAATGTATTTATTAGATTAACTACGACTATACAATTATAATGCAATCATTGATTTACCACTAGCCGTAGATCGACCATTAACGCTCGAAAAAAGGGGCGGAAAAGTAGTGCACAAATAGCGACGCGTGCACTCCTTTCCCCCAGTGTGTGACAAGGCTAGACGAAAGTCACCGATTCTAACACTCGAGCCGTATAATCCGAATGAATTACAGAGCACTACGCGCCGCTATAGATAATATAACGGCCATATGTCTAGTGTATTAGACGGGTTGTAATACATCGATATACCGATATGTAGGAATGTATAGTTAGTTGGTGACAAAGTCTCGCCTTGTTTTTTATGACGCGCTCTAGCTACGGCTAGTGGTAAATCAATGACAGCAATGCTAAAACGATTGTCAACTGACTAAATTTGACTAGAATCCGGCGGTAATCTTATTATAATTATTGCAAGGTTAAAGGATTATTTGCAGAAATCACTAAGCTCAACTTAATAGTCAGGTTTTAAAGATAATTAAATGAGGCATAGCTTCGATATAATAATAATCTCCTTGCTTACATTAAAATAACACTTGATCTTTATCTCTCTTTTTCTCCTCTGCTTTGCTCCTACTACTGTCCCGACTTTAAATAGGCCACTTTACCCAGTTCAGAGTATTCTATCTTATGAATGTATTTGGCTGTAAAATCGTCCTAATGCTGAACCAGACACTCGACTTTTTTTTGTTGTTATATATAATATATAGTCTATAGACTTAAGAAGTTAGCCCTTGACGGCAATCTCACCTGATGGTAAGTGATTATGCAGTCTAAGATGGTACCGGGCCTGTTTGGGGGTATGGTCAACTTAAACTCCTAATCGGTTTCTACGCGCCATCGTGCCGGAACTCTAAATCGCTTGGCGACACGTCTTTGTCGGTATTTCCATCACTAGTTTATCAAAATCATGCCCGCGCACTCGCAAGCATACCGATATGTGGCTCACTAATTTCGACCATGTGTCTGTAGGGGTATCTTTACGGCTAGTGATAAACATTTGGATTTGCTATTAGAAGCATTGTGACGAATTATTTCTACACCAAAACATACTCTGAAAATTCGACAAAAAAAAACCCCAAACAATCTCGCCTGTGATTAACCACGACGACAAAAAATCTTTCCTCCTGTATCCTTATATGCTAGTTGTTAAGGTATATACTAAGCAGCAGATTGGGTTGCGGTCGAGTGTGCGGGTGTTCCCATGACCCACCCAGCCACCAGGGGAAGTAAAGGAGCATCGCTGGGTTTTAGTTGAGTTTCTGGCGGTCGGTTTGGCGGCCAGAATCCTTACTAAAACCCAGTCCCACATACCCCTTCGGAAGTGGCGCAGTTTTGCCTACGACACTTCCGGAGGTAAACGCATTTCACATCGTAGAAAAAAAAGTGGTAGTGGTATATACTACGCAATGGAGCAAGTGAAAAATAGCCTATTTGAGTCAAGTTAGATCGAAATTTAGTTCTTTTATAACTAAACTAACACTAAACAGGTCAACTGTAGCAGAAACTCCGCGTGAAGGAGCAAACTCTGAACTTGTGCCAGAAGTGCAAGATATTATTATACAGGGCGAGTCTTTCAGACAAGTATCGCGGTTGAACATTCTGAACAGTTTTCATAATTAAATTAATTTTCGGTTCGATTTTTGCGATAAATTTTCCTAACATTATAGCTATTGCGCTAGCGAACTCTTTAAACGATCCCAGGTAGATTTCTAATGCCAAATCTTCTTAACTTCTCTGACGGGTTGAATAGCTGCCATGTTATGCCTATCTCACAAAACCGCCCTGTACTCTGTATATCTTTATGGATAAAGAAGTTTGGATCCAAGTCTTTCAGATTTTTCCACAGCACCCGGACCAAGTTTAAGGTCTAAGAAGGCGCGTGCGTCGTTCGGCGCCGGTGCTTGTCGACCAGCAAACTGTATCTGTGGAAAGGTAAAATACAGTAAAATTCGATCAAAATAAATCAAAAGGCATAAACATGTAGTAGTAAGCAGACTTCATACATAAGCTGTGATAGCCCAGTGGTTAGGAAGCTGTGATAGCCTAGTGTTTAGGAAGCTGTGATAGCCTAGTGGTTACGAAGCTGTGATAGCCTAGTGGTTAGTACGCCAGCCTCCTAATCAGAGGTCGGGGGTTCGAACCCCTATAACTTTTCGGAGTTATGTGGGTTTTTAAGCAATTAAAATATCACTTGCTTCAACGGTGAAGGAAAAAACATCGTAAGAAAACTTGCACGCCTGAGAGTTCTCAATAATGTTCTCAAAGGCGTGTGAAGTCTGCCAATCCGCACATGGCCAGCGTGATGATCTATGGCCAAACCCTTCTCATATTGACAGGAGACCTATGCTCTGTAGTGAACCGAGAATGGGTTGATCATGATGATACGTAGCAGTCTCAAACAAAAGCAGACTCAGCAAATAACTAACTTGAGCAAGTGGATGCAAATGTCTTTCATTAAACTCCTTCTGGTGAGCCAGAACCCAATCAGCGGGCCACATCGTCCCGTTCCTCGCAGCAAACGGCAATATCAGCACGTAAACCCTATTGGTCGCTGAGTAAGCAACTCTGTAATAGTGCCCCTTGGTTGCTCGTTCCCATACAAAGCCATCGTTGTCCGCGCCGCCCCGTTGCAGCCAAGAGACCCGGGACAGGTCTGATGCGTGTATGCCTATTTCGGCGTATTCTACCCATGGGAGGAGATCACCACTGAAAGTAAGCAGATATTGGCGCTTATTTAGTGGCTCATTACCTCTAAATTTTAACTATACCCCTACCAACAAGAAAATGCCTTTAGCTCTTAGTGGAGTCAAGATTGCATTGAAAAAGAATTACCAGTGTCTTCAATACATTGCTGCCTTTTCAAAATATTCTCCATTGAATCGGATTTTTAGGCTTATCAAATTAGTTTAATTTCGTTGAGACATTTGTGTCTTGCGATGAATTAGCATCAAATTATACTTACCAGCTTTAAAAGACCTTGGGTTCTTTTGCAAAGCACTCAAAATAATGACTATATAATGAACCACATCAACCGTAATTGTGAATAGAATAATTAGTTGGGTCATACCAAATTTATTTTAATAAGAAAAGAGAGTGTAGCATAAAAAGACATACTAAGACGTCTAAAGATGGTTCATATAATAATTTTTATTATCATCAACTCAACAAATTCTGCATGAAATAAGTTCTTATATAACTTTCTTTTTAATCAGCCTATAGGCATAGTTGGCCATTCCGAGAGCGCGACACCACACACGGTCCTCCGTCTTCCTCATCCACTCTCCACCAGCGATCCTTTATAGGTTGTCGGTCCAGCTTGCAGGATGGCTTCTAATAGAGGACTTATATAGCTTTAACTTAAATAATAGCCTTGTGGTTAGGACGTCCGCCTCCTAATCAGAGGTCGGGGGTTCAAACCCGGGTACGCACTTCTAACTTTTCAGAGTTATGAGCGTTTTTAAGCAATTAAAATATCACTTGTTTCAACGGTGAAGGAAAACATCGTGAGGAAACCTGTACGCCTGAGAGTTCTCCATAATGTTCTCAAAGGCGTGAAAAGTCTGCCAACCCGCACATGGCCAGTGTGGTGGACTATGGCCAAACCCTTCTCATATTGAGAGGAGACCCGTGCTCTGTAGTGAGCCGAGAATGGGTTCATGGGATCATGATGATTATGATGATATACTTACTGTGCTACAGCGCCTAGCAGGGAAGTGGTTTCCAGCCAACAGCGTGCACCAGCTTGTGTCAAGGCTCTTAATACGTGGCCAGCAGTACGACGAATATTTCGACGGCAACAGGGTGGAGTATTGCGTCCTGCCAGCAGATATGACGGTGTCCTTTGGACTGGCGGAAAACATCTCTGGAAACACGAAAATTTTGCATGCATATAGTTGCGTATGCTTATCGCACCATATACACGCACAATACAAAAACAACCCATTACATTTGGGGGAAAAACTGTGGAGAGAATATTAGTAAAATTATTTTTAAGTTTTTTTTTAAATCAACACAGCCTTTCTCGTTACTACTTTTACCAGAAAAGCACTTCAGAAGTGTTCCTGCAGGTTCCACAGCTGAAAAGCACAATCTAAACAAAATTTTCATATAAATAGTTTTGACCCTGGATACATAGTATACTTTTTAAACTAAACCCTAAATGCAATAAATTCATATAATACCTGTGATTCTCTTTTGCAACCGAACCACTGGACTCTCCCATCTTCCTTAACAACTGCCTTTACCCCTAGCTCTTTATACAGTGCCACTCGGTAATCTCTTATTTGTTTGGTTGCTTTCTGCTTAGAAGCTGGTGTTTTAAGCACACCTCTGCCTGCTCCAAATTTGCTCTCCAATATCTGTACCTAAAAATAATGAAACTTTGTTTGGTCATTGCTTTTATAAAAACTATATTATTACGTGTGGTGGGGAGGACCGTGTGTGGTGGCGCGCTCTCGAAAAGGCCTATGTCCAGCAGTGGATGTCTGTAGGCTGATTGATTGATTGATTGATATTATTACTTATGTTATTTGATATAGATATCTTATGACTAATCCATACTTGGGAACCCTATATGCAGCATGAGTAATAAAGTATATTTTGTAATATCTTTGAAATTTTATAAGTTAGTAGATGTCACTATGAGTCTGAAGTGAACCTTTTAGGAGCTTGCATAGCTGGTCTAGTTAACTGTTAATGTAAAGGACATTTGAAGGCTATACATTTAAAGGTATACCACCTTTAGCCTTTAAAGGTTAGTAGGAAGCATTTATCAGAACCTGTGTAACTATTTATTTATTTATATAATGATATATTTAAAAATTATCAGCAATGGCCTAGACAAAATACTCAACAAGGTTTCTTTAGCCTATAAATTATTTATTATATTTATTATATTCTGCTATTGCTCTAAATGTTTATTACACTAAATAAATATTAGTTAAATAATCCTTTAAAAGGCATTTTTAACACATCAATAATTTATATAGTAGTTATTTGAGGGTGATAATTACATTCGTAAACTTAAAACTAAAGCTATGACAGTTTCAAAAGCACCCTGGTCTAAGAAGAAGCCCACAACAAACTTAGCTGGGTAACTTTATTCACACTGGCCATTGTGATTCAGTGAACATATTTAACCTATTGTGCCACTGCTTGGTTTCCCATCTTATAGGAGAGATGTATAACTGAAACATCATGTTGTGTAGTTGCAGTTTTAGTTTTACAAGCTTTATGTCAAGCATTTATAATAACTTACATTGTAGATTATAAAAGAAACTCTTCATTTACCTTTAAACCCTTGGCTGCAGTCTGCAAATACAAAGACTCAGGAAACGGAAACGTAAAAGGCTTTGGTAAAGTATGCAACACAGAAGTTTTGATCATCAGAGCATGTTGACCTTGGACAGCATCACAGAGTTTCAATGATGAATCTTTACTGTACTTAAGGGTCCATTCTGAATAGACCCATTTTAATTGCTGGCATGTTAACAATGCATTGCCTATACCAACTGTAATAGCTTGACTTGGGTATGTAGTCGCAGCGATTGCCATCTGTTGGAAAACTCGTCGAGAAACACGTGTCGAATCAGGAACAAATATAACATATTCTGTCGAAATATAAGTTAAGGGATCCAAGTCTCGTGGGGTCTTATCTAGTCTAAACTCCAGTGGCAAAATCCTAACGTTCCGCAATGTCTCATTTGTGGCTGAAAACTGAAATGGTGGGTACTGCCTTCGTTGGCATAGCACCAGAACCTGTATATTGGGATACGCAGTGACAAAAGACTGCACACTCTCAGCGATATCATTCTCGAAATCTTCAAACTGACGGAACACTACAGTTACTAGTTTAGACAAATGTCTCGTTGAGTGAGCCGGAGCTGAACTTGCAGTGGTTACAGGAGCGATGGGATATATCTTATACTGAGGAATCAAATAGCCGCATACTATTATTGCTATTATTCCTATGATACAATACACTTTGAATGTCAAGCGACCACGTAACAGACGATGGAGCATTATTATTATTCATGAATGTAATCATTTCATTCATAATACATGTATCTATTTATGAAATAAATGAAAAGGCTCCTAATACTTTTTGTAACAGGATTCATTCACTGCATTCACAAATTGAAAGCAAAATTGCACTAAAAATGTATTAGTGATTTACACCTTGACATTTGACAAGTTGACAGTGGTATCCTCCCTAGAGTATAAATGTTCCTTGGTGGTATCAGATAGACGTTGGATATAATTACTTCTACATTAGTAAAGTAGATAGTTAAGCAAGCGAGATCCACCTTTTTCTTTCATCCTCATCTTCGGCTAATTTTTTTGTATTAAAATATTGTAAAATATATTATATGAACGCTTCACAAATGCCTGTACTAGGATTACAAGAATAAACTACTACTAGTAAGAATTTTGAATTTTAATTCTTTAGTTTATTTTAGTAACGATTGTTAAAAATATTATTATCTGTATGGAACTAATTCTTTAACACTCGATTATTTTGCACAACCCTGTTTTACGTCAAAGTAATCGTCAAGTCAATCGTGGTCAAGTCGTGTGATTTACGTGTGTTCATAGGTGTTGCAATAATTTCGGCTTAGTTTTATTAAAACAAATTTCGGTAATTATGATGAACGAAAATGATGAATTTGAGCCACTAGAACCTTCCCTGAAAAATGTGATCGAACAAAAATCACTGCGATGGATTTTCGTTGGAGGGAAAGGTGGAGTGGGTAAAACTACGTGCAGGTAATTAAATTTACTATTTTTAATGAATATGCCATTAATAATTTATTTACAATTATTATTTATTGTTGTTACAGTTGCAGTTTGGCTATTCAGCTTTCAAAAGTTAGGGAGTCTGTGCTAATTATTTCTACTGATCCAGCACATAACATTTCAGATGCATTCGACCAGAAATTTTCTAAAGTGAGTGATTAATAACGTTAAAAGAAAGACCAATTAACATTACTACTGCTTCTCAAGAACCTAATTAACATTAATATTTAATAATGTTCATATAAGTAATTTTAGGTGCACCCAACACCACTGGCTTTGTATTGGTGCTGTGTTGGGTGTATTGGATTTTTAACAAATGTTTTGAGGAATATGGGACGAATCTTTTCTAACATGGGTCTTAAGAAGTTCGTATGAATAGGTTGTCATTTCTCTATGCACTGATTTTAAGAGTAAAATGCATACTGTCTAAACACTTTTCTGTTTACTTTGAGTTCATATTTGTAGATTAGAAGCAGAACCAACAGACTAAAATAAAAGGCAAGACTTGTTGATCATGTCAAATTAATCTTTATTGAAGTTGGTCTACTAAAGGAGCATAATATGAACCATTAAAACATAATTTTGATTTTTTGTGAGGTTATGTTGATAACCAATTTTAATCAAATTGAGATTAAAATTCTGAGGATTATTCTGTTTATCCTGTCTATTGTCTTGTAGATATATTTTGGAGTGTTCTCAGAAACTATTCATTTATGCTACTCTTTCACAGTTCTACCAACACTTATAGATGTGACCTTGCTTCCTCATTTTGTACTAGTCTAAAATATCTTTCTGGCTTAATTGTTTACTGCCACTTATACAAGTATCTGCCACTTGTCATCATTACTCTCTACTTATCACTATATTCAATAGCTTAGATAGTTGAGTTATGTCGTAGAAACAGACGCACAAATGGTGTTCCACCTTACACAAATGGTTTACACCTTAGTGTAAAAAATGATATTTATTGGATAAATGTCTTATGGGAAAATAATAAAGATGCAACCACCACAGTATAAGACTGTTGTAGTACAATGGAATTTAAATTGTGGAGCTCCTGATCATTCTGCGACCCATAATATAGGATTTATCTTTCAGGTACCGACAAAAGTTAAAGGTTTTGATAATCTGTTTGCAATGGAAATTGACCCAAATGTTGGTCTAACAGAGTTGCCTGAAGAGTACTTTGAGGGGGAGACTGAGGCAATGAGGCTTGGTAAAGGTGTTATGCAAGAGATTGTTGGTGCCTTCCCTGGTATTGATGAAGCTATGAGCTATGCAGAGGTAATGAATATATGTAATTTATTTATCCAGTGTCACTTTTCATACCATGGTTAAAAGGCCTAACATATGAAAGGACTAAAGTTCTCTTACAAGTGATAAAATAAACTAATCGTTAGATATTAAAGTTGTTTTTAATAAATTCAAATTCAAATAATCTTCATTCAAATAGTCCTTTAAAAGGCACTTTTGACCTGTCAATAATTTACATAGTAGATAAATGATGGGATTACTACATTTGTAAAATTTAAACTAAAGTTATGAGGGTACCAACCGTGCCTTCGTTCTAAGAAGAAGCCCACACCATACATAGCTGGGTTTTTTTTTGTTATCACCATCTCAATATGATGCTATATGTAATTAAGCTTTAAACAGGTTAGAAAGTAAGCTTTAGTAGTAGATAAAAAACAGACTTGTTAAATAATATTGAATATTTTATAATGGGAAGAGTGAGTCCTTCTGACACAGGTTTTATACTTAATACCTTCTATTATTCTCAGCTTTATCGGATACTGTTATATATGAACAAATAAATTTTAATTTCATTTTTCATTTATATACATATTATCTTCCCTGCGCATTATATTACCTCACCATGCCAGTTTATTAGTACATGTTTTCTGCCACTAGCAATACTTTTAAACTTGACCATGAATATTCATAACAAAGCTTATCCATTCTTGCCGCACCACCCAAATTATCGATAAATTGTTTCATGTATAAAATATTTTTTCCCAGTATTCTAAAGCTTACTATGCTGGGGTTGGTCTAGTTTTGTAGACTGTTAGTTTCTAAATATATAATATAACTTTGACCTTGATCCCTTAGTTACTACATCTAGAACTTAGCAATTCTTCTTTTTGGTTGTAACACTTGGCAGAGGGGTTGTAGTCATCACAAAGCAATGTCTTTGAGAGCAGATGTTATGCACCTCATAAGCATTCGCCACTTCTCTCTGCTGGCCGAAAGCCTGGTGCACTCGTTAAAAGAACCACTCTCAGCAGACTTAATCTTATGGGTCTATCGCATGGGTAACCTTCCTCGCCCTCTGGTGCCCTCTACCTAGTCCTGCATGACAAGACGCTCGATGGAGTCACTTTGACGCTGACAAACGTTTCCAAAGAATTTTGTAGTAATACTCTGTACTAATGCCGAAAGTCATTTTTAAATGCACTCAGCATTTGTGTACAGACGTTTTAAATGCACTCAGCTTTTGTGTACAGACGTTCTTAGCAATCTGATTAAATCTTTCTGATTTTTATTGGTATGTTTAAATCAGAAAAATCATTTGATAGGGCTTCCAATAATGTTCATGTTTAATATTTCAGGTGATGAAATTAGTAAAAGGAATGAACTTCAGTGCTGTTGTATTTGACACAGCTCCAACTGGACATACTTTGCGGCTACTGTCTTTCCCTCAGGTTGTAGAAAAGGGACTTGGGAAATTGATGCGCTTAAAATCTAAGGTATTTGTTATTATTTTATATTGCTTTAAGGATGATTTGTTGCCTAGTCAATTGTGCAGTATTGGCAGCTTAACTCGTGTACTACACACTATTTTCCACGACTATTTCTATTTCTATTTCCTTCGTCTGTGATGAGTTAGTGTGTGTGAAAGTGTGTTTGTTTGTCTTCAGAGTCGGAGTACGCGTTAATAAATTAACTAAATTCATATTTTGACTTTCATCCCCTCTCCCAAGGGAATCTTTTTTTTTTTACACTCTACAAGTTAGCCCTTGACGGCTATCTCACTGGTGGTAAGTGATGATGCAGTCTAGGATGGAAACGGGCTAACCTGTTAGGGGTATGGTAAACCCACACTCGCTTAATCGCTTGGCGACACGCCTTTGTCGGAAGGGTGGTAACTAGCCACGGCCGAAGCCTCCCACCAGACCAGACTCGAGCCGGGAATCGAACACAAGACCTCCAACTTTAATCAGCAATCGTGCTGAATTCCGGGATATAAACTGTCCTATATGTTGAACTGGAGCATCAGCTATCCCTATACCAAATTTCATTCAAATCCATCCAGTAGTTTCGGCGTGATGCTCGGCCAAGATCCAGAGAGACAAAAAGATTTAAATAATTTTTTTGGGCTCAGTATCGATAGTAAAGCATCATCCAATTAAATTTTCAAAATATATAAGTACAGAATTCGTCTTGTTACAGTTTTATTATATTATGTTACAGTTATTTTATATTATAGCTATCTTTGGGACTGAAGTGAAGAAAAGAAGGCAATCTATAAGATTACAAAATTGTGCCTACACAACACTAAGTTTCCCGTGACACTTGACAACATAAAATAAGAATCAAAGCCTTTACAATTAAACATATCTATAAAACACCAGAAACAACATTACAATTATAGACATTGCTGTACAATTACAAATGATTTGTGTACAAAAAATATGTACCAAAATATTTGTATTTAGTATTTAATTTGTTAAGATGTGTTTGAATAAGTTTATAATTTAACGCTCTACCGTGTCGAATGCTATTAACATATTTCAACTTATCGAATAATACATCAATGATACCTACATACTTCGGTTCAACTTTAGTTTCTTTCGTAATTTGTGCAGCATTAATGTTGATTTTGCCAATTTATTCAGTTCGTATTTTCTACCGGATCATCATCATCATCATGATCAACCCATTACCGGCTCACTACAAAGCACGGGCCTCCTCTCCATATGAGAAGGGTTTGGCCATAGTCCACCACGCTGGCCATGTGCGGATTGGCAGACTTCACACGCCTCTGAGAACATTATGGAGAACTCTCAGGCGTGCAGGTTTCCTCACGATGTTTTCCATCACCGTTGAAGCAAGTGATATTTTAATTGTTTAAAAAACGCACATAACTCCGAAAAGTTAGAGGTGCGTGCCCGGATTCGAACTGCCGACCTCTGATTAGGAGGCTGACGCCCTCACCCCTGGGCTATCACCGCTTTGTATTTAGATCAGGTTAATTTAACTTTGTGAAATTTAGTACAACGGAACATAGTCTCGACATTTTCAATAGGTGTTTTAATAACATAACCTTCGTTTGTTAAATTAACAACTTCTCGCAACAATAAAATATGTGGATAATCAAAATTGTAATTAAGGGCTACTAATCACTATATATGTACTCTTTCCTCATCCATAGAGTACATTGATATACCACTAGCCGTAGATCGATCATTAAAGCTCAAAAAATGGGACGTTAATGTAGTGCACAAATAGCGACACGTGCACTCCTTTCCCCCAGTGTGTGACAAGGCTAGACGAAAGTCACCGATTCTAACACTCGAGCTGTATAATCCGAATGAATTACAAAGCAGTACGCGTAGTAAGTAAGTCTAGTGTATTAGACGGGTTGTAATACATCGATATACCGATATGTAGGAATGTATAGTTAGTTGGTGACAAATTCTCGCCTTGTTTTTGTATGACGCGCTCTAGCTACGGCTAGTGGTAAATCAATGATAGAGTATCACTCTATCAATTTCAGACCTGAACTGTTATTATTATTCAATTTGCAGGTAGCTCCATTCATCAACCAGGTCGCAACACTGTTTGGCCTCGCCGAATTCAACTCAGATATCTTCAGCAACAAAATGGACGAAATGCTTTCAGTCATAACCCAAGTGAACACACAGTTCAAAGACCCGAACCAGACAACATTTGTGTGTGTGTGCATAGCAGAGTTTCTGTCGTTGTACGAAACAGAGAGACTGGTGCAGGAACTAACGAGATGCGGTATAGATACCCATAATATAATTGTCAACCAGTTGTTATTGCATGCCTCTGCCCCTTGCGAACTTTGCGCAGCGAGGCATAAAGTCCAAGAGAAATATCTGGACCAAATCGCTGACTTATATGAAGATTTCCACGTGACTAAACTACCTTTACTGGACAAGGAAGTGCGTGGTGCAGCAGCTGTGAATGCATTCTCAGAGTATCTACTCAAACCCTATGTGCCGCCTACTTCAAAAACTTAATATATAATATATCTTATATATTTTATTGTTCTATTAAATATAAAATAGGTTGAGGGTTAAACCGCAATGCAATTTGAAAACAAGGCAAATAAATATGGGCTAAGAAATCACTACTTATAATAATCAGTATTTTCTATTCACATATATTATAATAAAGGGAGAATGGAAATACAAATAATGGGGTAAGTTAACATCAGCTAAAATTCACTACTTATTTAGATTCTTTTTTTTTTTGATAAATAATTTTTCAGTAAAGTAAATCCCTTTGGTACACAGCACAGTACTAAAAGTTGTTTTTGCAATAATTACTCTTATATTAATAATCTTTATTTTCCGATATAAATCCAGCCTAGCTTAATGTCAAAATAAAATAAACATTCAAGTTTCATCTTGATCTAATAGTCCATATAAAAATCGTAAATTATTGTTAGCTTCTTAATTAATTAGCTATACTTAATCTATATATACAAAATTAATAGATAGAAAAGTGAGCAATATAACATTAGGATATCTTCAAAATGTGTATAGTGTTTCAGAGTTTTCAAATATTTATCTTTATTATTCTTTATATCAAATATTCCAAATAAATGATTTTTCTAATAAAAGCACTGCTGTACTTTTATTTGTCTGCATTTCTATCTATATCTATACTATAGACTAAGTGGACTATGCCTACATTGAACATTTTAATCATATTTTGACTGATTTTAATTCGTTTTTTGTCTGTTGCCTCACACTAAACCCACAACATATTGAAATGCAATTCAGTACACACATGACTCTGGGTCAAGTTTAAAACAATTTTCTATCCCAACAAATGATAGGCTTTCATTGGGATATGAGGATATGAATGAGGTGTTCATCGTCATCATCATGATCAACCCATTGCCGGCTCAATACAGAGCATGAGTATCCACTCAATATGAGGAGGGTTTGACCATAGTCCACCACGCTGGCCATGTGCGGATTGGCAGACTTCACACGCCTTTGAGAACATTATAATGAGATGTTGAAAGTTATTAATCATATTTTACCTGTTTTAAGGACCTTTTGAAATGTCTACTCAAATTCAAAGATGTGGAAAATAAAACAACATAGTCTATGGACTTTGTCTTTATTATCTTTAAAATCATACCATTATAAATATTTAATAACAATTATTTAATCTGAATGAAAGCTATCAACAAATTTATAAATATTATCCTATAAATTATAAAATAATTGTATAATACTGGTGAAAAATCCTTATAAAATGGCAGTGTTGATTGACATAAAAGGCCTAATTAATAGAACTATAAAGATAATCACACATCTATCAGCACGCCTCGCATTTACCGTTATTTTTTTTATTTACCGGGGAAGTTATTTGCTATACGTTTGTATATCACATCGTTTGAATCTATGCTGAATATTTAAACGTAATCTAATAATAAATATGTTACAGTCAAGTTAGATTACTATTCAACTAAGTTTACACAAATACAACTAACCGAATTTTCATATAGATGCTATTAATAATTGTACACAGTACAATGCATAGGTACTGGATAGAACAGCATTCATATTGAATGCAGGAGTTTCATGGTCATTGATCAACCCATTACCGGCTCACTCAGAGCACGGGTCTCCTCAATATGACAAGGGTTTGGTCATAGTCCACCACGCTGGTCATGTGCGGATTGGCAGACTTCACACGCCTTTGAGAACATTACGGAGAACTCTCAGGCGTGCAGATTTCATCATGATGTTTTCCTTCACCGTTGAAGCAAGTGATATTTTAACTGTTTAAAAACGCACATAACTCCGAAAAATTAGATGTGCGTGCCCAGATTCGAACCGCCGACTGTTTAGGAGGCTGACGCCCTAACCACTAGGCTATCACCGCTTGCGTTGAATTTCATGGTATACAATGTCAATTGAGCTTTAGTACAATTTGTAATTTTTTTCCATCTTTATACAAATCTCCCGGAATTTCAACGCATTTTTCGCTTTAACTCCGGATCATCCCCAGATGCTGACTTCACAACGTTCCATTGCTTGTTCTTTTCATTGTACTTATACTTATAACTTCAATGAAAAGGTTACAATCTCATCATACTGTCTGACTGAATGTTACCTGTGCTAATTACCCTAATTTAGTGGTATTTAAAACGCAGCGAGAAAAGATTGCGCGAACTGATAAAATGTGAGATCATTACAAATCACCCCTAGTGTACATATAAGTGCAAATAAATAAACTTTCAAACGTGCTATAGCAATTTTAGATAACAACTCAATATTTCAACTTTGTAAATTTCAACAATAATTCAGTAACCGTAAAACACAACCGCTTGGCGCCATCAGCTATACGCTTTGCAACCACAAAGTAATAATAGAATAATAATCTTAGACTAACACGTATATATTATTATATCATCATCATCTTCCAAAATTCATCGACTGCTGGAAATAGGCCTCTTTGAAGCAGCGCCAACTTATCTCTCTCTCCGGCTTTTTGCATCCAGTCGATGCCTGCCACTTTTGGAGGTCATCCCTCCACCTAGCTGGAGGACGACCCACACTCCGTTTGCAGAGACGTGGTCTCCATTCAAGGATTTGCCGGCTCCAACGACAGTCTGCTCTCCGACAAACGTGACCAGCCAACTGCCACTTCAGCGTGCAAGCCCTTCGAGCTATGTCGGTTACCTTTGTTTATTGCCGAATCACCTCGTTACAGACCTTATCTCTCAAAGATATTCTAAGCATAGCTCTTTCTATAAAATGCTTAGCGCCTTGAAGTTTTGTGGATTAACCTCGCTGTCAGTGTCCACGTGTCGGCACCGTAAGTCATGACTGGTAGGATGTTATATTAATAATTTAAGCTCGCTATCCCGTACTTAGCAGCTTTCCCCTAAATCGATAAATTTACTGTGCAATGGGGTATTATAAGGCTGACGTACGAAACCTTTAAGCTTACTTAAGAGCGATTGCAACATTTTACGGTAACCATAATATACCATAAATTACAAAAGAAAAATGCAACTGTAACCTTAAAAACTAAAACGAATTCTCACATTAGCTACCTAAACTTGATATTTGTAGTTATTAATTGTGCATTATTGCAGGTCTTATATAAGGTAGGTACTTTGAATTATTTAGATTTAGTTGCCAGGTTAATTTTAATTATGCATGTAGTGGTAATTTCCAGAAGGTTACAATCTCATGTTTATTCTTATTTCTTCTGTTTTTGGCATTAATTTTTGTTTGTCACCAGTTTAATGATCCAATAAAATAAAATAAGTGAAAGTACCCACCTAAGAATTAATGCAAACTCCTCTAAAGTAATCTTATTTGTCCAATTGTCCGAGGTTTGTTTTCTTTTGATTTTATACTTGTAATTAAGTTTTACTATCTGTTACGGACACACTTTTAATCGAATAATCTTTCTTAAAACAATTTTTAAATTTTACTGCTACTAAATAACTTCTATTTTTATATACATAGGGTTCAATAAAGAAACTTATTAGTCCGTAGGTAATCCCATATCGACCGTTAACTTACTGCAATGCATAAAGGGATAAAAAATCAATGTAATTACATATTTCTACTTAGTGATTATTGGTGATTGGTATAAATGGCTAAATGCGACACACATTTAATAGAAAAGTCTTTGGACTTAACACATCTATGCGAACAGTATTCATTTGACAGCTTATAAAATACAGATTTATGTATCAATTAGTTAAAATTATTAGGTATTTTTTAATGCTCTTCCGGGATCATTATCGTGAAACCGTGGAACGAGTGAAGAAGAAATATACATATCGGTACTACCCATTTTTGGGGTCTTAAACTACAGAGAATAATAATATTGGACGAGTTTCCTGGCACATATGAGCGCATTGGTCTCTCGAATTCGATCCCCGGAAGGGGCAATTAACAAATATATTATTGTGAATTTTCTTTGGCCTGGTCTGGTGGGTGGTTTTGGCCGTGGCTAGTTACTGACATTGACCGGCCGTTAAGCGATTTAGCATTCCGGCAGGATGTTGCATATCAAGCAATTAGGAGTATGGCTTTACCATAAACCTTACAGGTTTGCCCACTACCACCACAGAGTTGAGATTGCCATCAATGGCCAAAAGTAACGGGAATAATAAAAATAAAATATCAATATCGGACTGAAGTCAGCTGCGTCTAAAGGAACAGAAAATTACGGAGTATTTTATGTCAAGTAAGAATCTACATATAAATCACACTTATTTTTTTAAACACAACAAAAAACTTTTTGCATAAAGAAATGTGGTATACTATGTATCTAGCATTTCGGTTATGAGAGCATATGCAATATACTTGATCGAGCTGCACACGTCAAATGTATAGAAAAGAACCTAGATAAATCTCAAAGCCAACTTCAGCCAGGCTAAGAAAGATTGTGCGAGCTGTATATTTCTTAACTAAACCTTTTCGCTACAGTCAAGTTTGAATAATGAACATTAAGTTTATTTTTTTTTTATCCGAGAAAACCAGAGAAATCTGCATATTGCATTTAAAATTCCTGCAATCTTTACACAACGCATTGCATCGATATCTGCTCTCTACGCACGATTCGGTGAATATTACGTGACGTATTTATCTTAGTTGATCTTCCAATTGGGATACAGCATCACTACAAGTATCAAAGGCAGATATTATTAACTGGCATTTGTATGCCCACATTTGTACAATCTTTTTCTTCAAGCATTAAATATTCATAAGAATCTTCATCTAAGCCGCGACGTTTATTGACTTGACTTAATGAAGCAAGCAGACCTCTTGAAGATGCTTCTGCAGCCAAACGTATGTAGGCAGATTGGAAGATGTTTGGTTTGGTGTACAATGGTCGAGAAAATTATTTATTGCCTGGCAGAGATCGCTACTAAGCGATAAGGCCACCTTTTGTATCCTGCTTCTGCTTGTTTCTGCTTTTCTTATTATTTCTATGTTTAATTGTTGTACAAATAAAATTGGAAATGCAAATTTGTCTGGTTGCTGCGGATTATAGCCAATTAAGCTTAACGTGCATTATACATGCAACTTTCACAAACACCTGCTTCTACCCAATATCTTTGGTCTGTACACTAATTGGTACGAATCACTTGTGTCAACTGGATCGGACTTGGTTGGGTATGTGCCACACAGTCAACGTGGCGCCTATAAGCGTCCCCAAGAGCGCCGCGGCACACGAGCCCACTTCGAATAGCAACTTCGGTGTGAAAACACCCCATATCATGAGGTGGCGGCAGTGGATCGTTGCTGATAAAGCACACGCGAATACCTGAAAATCCAGAGATAATAATTAATACCTCATGATACCACCATGATCATGATCAACTAATTGCCGGCTCCCTAAAGAGCACGGGTCCTCCTCTCAATATGAGAAGGGTTCGGCCATAGTCCACCACGCTGGCCATTTGCGGATTGGCAGACTTCATCGTTGAAGCAAGTGATAGTTTGATTTGCTAAAAAACGCACATAACTCCGAAATTTAGAGGTGCGTGCCCGGGTTCGAACTCCCGACCTCTGATTAGGAGACGGACGTCCTAACCACTAGGCTATCACAGCTTCGTAGAACCTAGTTTACTACTAGGCAGAACATGCCTATTACGGATCCGGATTGGGCTAAAAATCTGTCATTAAAATGGACGTTGTTTTCCAACAAGGATCCAATCCACAAAAACATCAAAATTCTGTTGTGTACACTTTAGTTAGCGAAAAGATACTTGAGATATAATTGATTTATACCACCAAAATTAAACCTAAGGCATGCATTCTTAACAAATTTACTAAAGTTTTACAATGTGGGTTAGATTCTTAGGACTACGCAGAATTGTTACTGAGAACTGGATATTGGATAAGTATGCTTGCCATAACAAGCTTCTGTTAGTATATAAATTAGACATTCTGTTCTCTGGGTCTTTTCGTTGACAAAAGCGTCGACTTGTATGATCACTTTATTAACTTCACTCATTATTATCAAACACAATAATACTTTTCAATTAAGGTGCAGTATTATCGGCCCGTTAATTAATTATTTCTTAGTGTAGTGTAAGAAAGCGAAATCAATTACTGTAGAGACATAATTATAATCATGTTCTTTTCCAATAAACTTAGTTGTAATACTTACCCTTATAGCATAGCATAATGCAAACTTGAGACATAAAGAGAAGACGGCCGCTAGCTGTGACCTTGGGCCGAGGGCAGATGCCCCATTTCGGCCCCACAGCGCTAGCAGGGGAACCGTTGCACCGAACATCAATGGCATACCTAAATATATAATAAAAATCAGAACATGGAGATAAAATGCCTTTACCCAACAAGACTAATATGTATAATAAAAGAAAAAGAACTACACGCCGATACAGAGTGGCTTTAAAGATGCTACAGAAAATGAGGCCAATTAAAATCAAAGTACACAGGTGTCGTTTCTCATTCGATAGTGGGATTGAGTGGCGGGTAAAAGTTAAAACCTTGAACATATACGAATAACTAATACTGAATGAATTAACTGTAATGGCGAAGCAAATAAAGTTAACAGAGGACTATGCGAGGATGATAATGACGGAGATATTCTGATTGAGATAATATTCAAACTCACCAAACAAATATATAAACATCAGGACAACAGATATGGGCGTCCCAAACGATGTGTAGTTAGGGTCACCAGCGTGGAAGACTGCGGTCCATCTCACGTGACCCAGGGTAGCGTGGTGTCCCGTGCCGTAGAAATGGTAGGATGCCAATAACGCCCAGAGACAAGCCATGCTTGAATTGCATCTCGTTGCTAAAGCTGAAATGTTTATATTACAAACATTGGCCTTCAGTTTGTACACACGGCACGATGAATTATTTGCTAAAAAATAGAATTAAAAAGGTTTCGGGAGTTTCAACTTAACAAGCTTTAAGCTTTTGGTAAATATTAAGATAAGTTGCCGAGTGCACTTTGTCTAACAATTGAATACCTGTGTGTAATATAAAACTGACAAACAGAGTGGAATGCATTGAAACCGGGCATTGCAGTTTTTAACTGATGCACTAAAAAATGTACCAACTTACAGCACTTCGTCGAGCCTTCAGTCTTCAACATCGGTACGACGTTCAGCGCAATGAATCCCGAAAGAAGCGCTAAACCAGCCGTTGGAGCAAACGCCGCACCCAATACCAGGGTATTGGCCAAATAAAACAATAGACCAGATACAATCAGAGGCATAGTAGCCCCCTTGCCATCCTTCCTCCACAAAAGCACGAACATGGTAACAATAACCAGCCATGCTCCTCTTGCCAACATTCTAGATCTACTTGCAGACCCTAAAGATCCCCAGCCAACGGCCCAGTGAGCACAAGCGAAGATACCAGCTATGACTATACCATAGCCTCTCCATTCCACATGGCGTCTAGCGATCGCTATCACAGCTGCTACAGAACCTAAGGCCAAAACTAAAGCAGCTCTGGACGCATTACCCGTAGAGGAACCCTCCCCAGCCGTCCAACAATCCCCTTGTTCTTCTCTACAACCCCTATAAGACCTAGTTAATACCATAACACCACCAAAACCAGCCCATAACAACAAAGACTTCACTGTCCGTACATTCCAAGCTATCACGCCTAAAACTGACAGGCACAAATACGACAAAGTTGCACCCTCCTCTATAATATAACTATTCGAAACTAAAATAACAGCTGAAGCGAATAATGCAGTCCGAGCAAACCGCTCGTAGAACTGCGAACGTCCTTCTGACCAGCTCTGAGTTATTCCATCCCAGTGCATGATAACTAACACGCACGTTATAGCTCCTGACGCTAACCCTGTACTCAAAATTATCGCATGCTGGACATTTTCTAGAATTTCAAGGTAGTATCCGGTGTAACAAAGCGCTATGCAAACAGCCATGGATACTAGTCCACTTGGGACAAATGAACTTGCAAAAACATGAGAAATACGTTCAATAGGAATGCCTTCGGTGATTATCCAATTGAAGAATACTGCTAGCAAGAGCAATAAAAGAGCCCGAAGCATAGATAAGGAATCAAATTCAACCCAGACTTCTCGGAACGCTCCTCGCACCTTATCCATTAGGTCCCTGAAACAAATATGCACATTATAAATTAAAATATTTTGTAAAGTCAGATTTAGAATTTTGTTACTTGTTAACGGAAATGAAGGTCAACCAAGAGATATCGTTTTCTCTCTAACGTTTTGTTATATTTTAGTCCTCTTTTCGTTGACCTCTTTTTAACTGAACGGTTCCCAAAAATATAAAATAAACTTTGACTACCATATTAAAGATATCTTTGCCGACGTATTAAAAAATAATTGAGATATAGATAAATGTATTCTATGAAATAAATGTTATATACATTTTACATACATTGTTGATTAAAACTGATGAACAAATTCTTGTGAAAACTTTGAAAACATCATGATCAACCCATTACCGGCTAACTACAGAGCACGGGTCTCCTCTCAACATGAGAAGGGTTCGGCCATATTCCACCATGCTGGCCATGTGCGGATTGGCAGACTTCACACGCTTTTGAGAACATTATGAAGAACTCTCAGGCGTGCAGGTTTCCTCACGATGTTTTCCTTCACCGTTGAAGCAAGTGATATTTTAATTGCTTAAAAACGCACATAACTCCGAAAAGTAAGAGGTGCGTGCCCGGATTCGAACCGCCGACCTCTGATTAGGAGGCTGACGCCCTAACCACTCACTAGGCTATCACCGCTACTGTCATAAGTTAATACCCATTAAAGCTCACCTAACATCAGATATATAGATCCGAAGGTCAGCCTCAGTTTCAACACCGGCCGCTAGCTCAATCTGCGTTCTGGTCGCATTTATTAACAGCGCCAGTCTGTCCAATGAAATCTGTTGCGATTCCTCTCCATATCTTATTAAATACTGGGTTATCTAAAATGGAAATTGAATTTATTAAACAATAAACAGCAAGTATAATTTGCTATATTCCGCCGACAACCGGGAGATTTGTATAATATAACACCACACAATATCTTCCACTAGAACCTCTACGCACGTTTCGACCCGACACCGGATCATCCTCAGGAGATGTTGACTTCACAAGCTCGAAAAGTAAGACTTTACTTGTCGCGGAATATAGCAAATTATACTTGCTGTTTATTGTTTATCATGGACTTCCGCAAAGTAACGCCTGCTTCTATTCATTATTGAATTTATTGATATTTAATTACACTCGCCAAAGATATAAACACTTTTTTAAAGTTACCGTTTAGTAGGCTAATAAGATTAGTAACTCATTCAAAGAAATTTTAATTTTATAATAAATTACCTATTGATATCTTGGAGATGTCTATCAATAAGTTCAAAGGTTTTATAAAACGAAAGCTTATAGAAAAATCATATTACGATATTAAGGCTTTTATTAAAAAAGCTTGGGTGTGAATTGCTCTATTTCCATAGGTACTATAATTTATTATTGATTATATGAGATGGTCATAACAAAAAAAGACCGGCTAAGTTTGTTGTGGGTTTCTTCTTAGTCATGGGCGCGATTTGAATGAAATCTTAGCTTTAGTTTTATGTTGTCGATTGTAGTTATCATCATCACTTCACGAATAGAAATAATGAAATGAACGATTCATAGATGCCTGTAATAGGTTTATGTGAATAACGCTATTTTTGATTTTGATTTGATTGATTATTATTCTGCACCACAACTGCCCTCAAACTGGTAAATAGGTTTATTTACTAAGAACATTCCTTACCTGTTTCAAATTGTTGCTCAGGTGCAATAACGAGTGCGTTACCGGCATTTTGGGTAGAACAGGTAAAAGTAAATTGCCTAGCGAAGGCGCTGGCGGGGGTCTGCCCAAGGCGGCAGAAATTGTAGGGGCTAGATCGGTTTGTTGCACTTCTCTACCAATTTGCCGGTCGGCGTCATCACCAGCGAATCCGGAGCCGCAATATGCGAATAATGCAGCAGTGCGCTCAGCTTTGCTTTCCCCACCGTGATCACCTGGTTGACAAACAAATAAAATATTTAAAAAAAATCAGCTATGAACTGCTGATTTTTGCCCTGCTGCTTGGAAGTTTAAAGCTATGCAATACAGTGTTCATCACAAGCCAGAACTTTCTGTACCTTTACTATAATCATGAAACACTGACCAAGTAAAAATGACCTAATTGATATTATTTCAAAAGCCTTAGTTTAGCTTTGAAATTGTAAAATAAAATTCAAAACACAGAATAGAATGTAATACAAATCAAATGACAAAGTGGTAAAGAGTTTAATAGGAATAATATAAAAGAAAAGCTAGACACTTGCTATGGTATTTTGCTAAAAGCCTGGTTAATAACTTGTAAAGACATTAACAAAACTGTTCAGTGTTATTGAACTCAAAAAATAATTTTACCCAAAGCATATTTTACAAGCTTGTACAGCTTTCATCCATTCCATATTTTAAACATTATTATAATTTCTATTTAATTGATGATAGCAAAAACTAAGCTAATACAGTAATAACCTTAAAAAATCATTTGCATGCATTCAATCACTGATTCTTAACTTCTGGAAATTCTGAAGTAGATAACTATGATTCTAAAAATTGGCACTGATAAACAAGCAGAAAAATATTGTACACACAACAGTTAATAGTAATAAAAATAACAAACTAGCCATAAATAAATAAAATGCGACAGTAAGTCAGTCGGTCTATCTGTGTATTATGCTTTCACTCCTAAAACCCTAAACTGATTTCAAAAAGAGGCTTGGAGGGTGTTGAAGTCGGCGACATAATCTTGATTTTTATTTCATTTCATTTTTAATCAGTCTGTTTAGTCATGTATCATACAAAAACAACTGAAGGCAATAAACTTACAGCTGTCAAGTTTTAGATAATTTTACCTAATTTATCACATTTATCTAATATATAATTCTATTTCAAAAGCAAAATTTTGAATGAAAGGATGTTTGTTGCTGAATATGAATATAGATAGATAGTCACAGTATGAAATAGCATATAGGCATTTTATCCAGCCCTATTCTTTATTCTACATCAAAAGCCTTTGAATTGATACTCCTTAAAAACACAAACTAAGTTGCAGGTTACAGCTAGTTTATCAAAAAAACATGTTCTATTCTATTAATATTATTCCACACAATAATTGTCAAGCAAATAACACGTACCATCAGATTGGTTCCATTCTTGTGAGTCTAAACAATGTAAATAACAAAGTTTTAGTTAAGAGTAACTTACCAACCTTATCTTTGTACTATATAATAAAATATTACAAAAGTAAATTAAATCATTTGGTTTCTTGAATTTTTAAGTCTTCTCTATCTTGATGATTCTATCAAGAAGCTGACAAAAAACTTAACAGTTCCCAATCAACATATTGTATTGTAATATTACAACATATACTTATCATAAATCGTAACTCATATATGGAATGAAAATGAAGCAAATTTATTTATATATAATAAAATATAATGTAATAATCTAAAATGTCATTTGTTAGATCAACATTTAACACTATGTCTATAATTAATTGGATGATCAATTAACTAGAAAAATACTTAACCCACTCTCATTGAAACCAAAAATTAGGACAATATTAATTAATAATAATAATAAACTTCTAAGTTAATACTTCTTCAAAATATTTACATTCCAGCAGATTTTTTTTTTTTTAGAGTATAACAATGTCCCGAAAAAGCTATCTCAGAAATTAAACATCGGCTGTAACACTAAATATTCTATAATATCTTAGATTCCATGGAACCAAGTATGTAAGAGAAAATAATAATCAGTTATTTACCTGTTTCAGTCATGCCATGGTCTCCTATAACATAAAGTATAACATCTGGGGGAAGTGTTTCAATGAATCTCTCCAACCTAGCATTCGTTTCTCGTAATTTTCTAGCCATCTCTGGATGATTTGGCCCGTATCTGTGTCCTGCATGATCAACTCCTAAGTAGTGTGCCAAAAGTATGTCCCAGTCTGTCTTCTTCAATTCATCATAGATTTTGGAGTCTACTTCTGTAAAAATAAATAAAATGACATTGAGAATGTATTACAAGTTAATATAACAATATTTACAGCAAGATTAATTTGACTGACCATAACTACATAATCTGTATAACTTTACATGTCAGTTAAATTATCCAAGCAAACAGAATATCAAGGTGTTTAATACATGTTCATACATACATATTGAGTTTCTTATAAGAACATCATTATTTAATAACATCTGATTTCTTAAAAGGTGGAAACCTGCCATATTCAAACAAAATTTACAGTGTTTTCTAGATAGCAACCTGACAGAAAATTTAAGGAATACAACATCCACTGCTGGACATAGGCCTCTTTGAAGCAGCGCCAACTCATCAACATATGAATACTGTAAATTTATTTTAGTAACTGATTAAGTTATAAATAGGTATATCACTAAAGGAAGTTTAACTCTGCAAACATACCATTATCAACTGTATCAAGGTCCCAGGTATGGAATGAATATAGTGCATGGGAGCGATGCCATCTAGCCGGCATTAATCTAGCCCATGTATCATCTCCCAATAAAACTGCTTTGTTACCTTGTTTCACAATCTGCCAAAACAACAATTAAATTCATAGATTCATAGATCATAGATGTGATGTTAAATTTAACTAAGTGTAAGGCAATGATAGGCATTTCTAGTATTTCAGAACCTCAAGCTCCATATTCTCAATCATAAAGGAATCTTGGGCAAAGCTGTGTATTAAATGTTGTTACAGAATAGACTACAAAAGAGCCCCTTGAGCCAGATGCTGCTCTAAGGGATACACAGGCAAAACCAACAGTTTTTTGTTCCATATTGGAACAACAAACTTGTGGTTTACTTAATATAAGTAGCTCAAATGATACTTATATTAAGTAGCTCAAATGAGCTCACGATTATTTGAGTAAACCAACCTGAACTCATTTTCTAATTCAAGTATTTGATATTATTGTCTCTATGTATGGTTTACCAAATCTTCAAAAGGCATAACTGATTTTGACATTTAACGGTTTTTAAAGTCTGAAGATGTTGCAGGGTTCAAAACGTAAAGGTCATATATCAATCTTACCTGATCTATAACATTATCTTCTTGTATTTCCATAGCAGCGAAGTTGGCGCTCATATCAACGAATGTAGGCAAAGAACCTGTAACGAGAGCCTTCACACGCTGGAGGGTGGTTGTAGGTGGATCAGCCATAAACCGGAAAACTCGGGCACGATTTGGCCATTTATCTACTGTCTTACGAATAACTGGCAGGCGATTTTGATAGAATAAAGGGCTCGCATTATTTTCGTCATATTCTGTAAAATCATATCGCAAAGCATCCACTAATACCAACACTACTTTATTCTTCTTCGGAGCGCAAATTATAGGTGTACCAGAGGTTGACAATATCCGTCGAATTTTATCATCTTCGCTGCACGAAGCCTTCACGCTGGAATTCTCATGCCCATCACAACCGAAGTTTTTCAAGTGTACACATTCTGATACATCACTTAATGTTTTACGAGATAGCAGAAAACCCTGGCCAAACATGAGCACCGCGGAGAGGATAAGATATGAAAACCAAAAGAGATATAAAATGAAGTTCCATTTTTCTTTCATTGTTAAGATATTTTTAAACTCAAATAGTTATGAGACATGGGCTTAATTTATAAATAAAACATACACAATAACCACCCCTCACATCATCGCGAAATCTTGTGAATTTAAATTTGTCAAAGGTCAATAGGTAAATTGACATCTGATTTGACATCTCATTGAATACAGATGCAAAATACTCATGGTATCTTTGATTATTGAGTAAATAGGCTCTATGGTCACTGATCTTTAGCTTTCCTGAAAGGGATGAATTCTAAAACATTATAAAGTAAAACAACATGCATGAGCAAAGGTGTTTGCTCAGTCAAAGGTCAAAGGTCAGTCGAATTCTCGCAGAATCATTTCTTTAGAGACAAAAAGACCACAGACTAACGACGAGATCTATAAAACGAGCTGAGCCTTACCACTGACTTAAGAAACAATTAAAACAAGAGAACGTACCCGACATAAGTCTGCCTCGTTTGAACTGGTCCTCAAGCCAGAGTGTAATAGATTTATATGCTTTACCCACTAGCTTGATAAAATTATAATCCAGAGGCGTAAAGTCAATTAAAAAAAAATATAACATTTGACATCTAATTTGACATTGAAGCAATTATTTTTTTCGTTGTCTGTGCTTAAGGGTATGGTTTAATTTATTGCATATTTTAGGATTTTGTATATTCAATTTTTACATGAAAATTGTATGTAACGAATTATTAAGATTTTTTAAATAAGGTTTTATTGCTCCTGTCTATTTATCAGGTGTTTCAGCCACTTAAGACCGTCCAACTATCTTAAGTTTGTTCTGTTTGCTTGTATTTTGTTATCATTCTATTTATTTTGAATAAGTACATACAATAACCTTTATCTTATTAATAGAAGTGCTACTTTTTACTGATGCATGCACATGAGTTTTATTACTTGTAACGTGAATTATAAAGTTATGAACAGTGTTTAAGTGAACCCCTAATCAAAAGTAATTAAATGTGAAGGTATGTTCATGAATTGGCTGCAATGTCTTTGCCAAAAATTAAGGAACAAAGTAGACTTTTGGACTTGTCTAGTGACGAGGAGTCGGACTTACAGCTAGAAATTATTCCAAACAGAAAAAGGAAAATCACAAGGTATGTTTGTAACTAATATTACATGTAAGGATGTAGTTTAAGGCTGAAGTTCATAATCCTAGAATGGCAGGTTATGGAAATCCACTATCAGATTTATGTTTTTTTATTGTTATACCTAACAGTTTCAGTATCCTATCTTTTCTGGTGTGGTGGTTGCACAGTTGGCTGACATTATACATATTTTTTTGGTTATTACAACATTCAGCTGTTATAGCAAAATGAGTAAATATGTATAAGATATATCTAGTAAATGTATGTAAAACCTGTATGTAAAACCCATGATATCCATATAAATAATCTTCTGAAATAAACTTCACAGTAAATGCCCAAAGGAGAAAAAAAGAGAGCTCTCTTCATTTTATGAAACTATTACTGTACCAGGAAGGTTGCTGTTGTATTGCAAAGAAATCTTTTTTTTTGCTTGTAATCTGTTATCATAACTGTTTGTTTTTTGATAATTTTGTATACTTTACACTTTTATATCTACTTGTCAGTATTGTAATTTACGAATCTACTTTTATTATAACGACAATAACCTAATGTTATGACTAATTTTCTAGCTATAAGTATTCTAAGCCCTCATAATGTTAAATAATTCTAGGATGAGTTGTTTTTCTCTAATAACTCAATAATAAAGAAGCTCTTAATTAACTAAAATTTATTTTTTGTGGTCGAGCTACTTCTCAGCGGTCAAATATCGAAGCTGCAGACAACATATTGGAAAAGTATTTATCTGGAATTTAAGAATAGGTTAGCTAGTTATTTCATGTTTTTCTTGTTGAATGTTTTATGTGAATAAATGGTTTCTTGCAGAAAGGAACGTAACAGAAATGCAGCACCTAAAGTATCGGAACCTAACATAGGGCAGGAAGTACAGTGTGCACTTTGCTGGGCCGTCCGAGGTACCCTGCTGCTTTGGCTGCTCATGCTTACGTGGATATGTGCAGCACTTTATGACCAAGTCACTACTATGAAGTATGATGTTGACAAAGGTAAGATATTGTTATTAAGAGTGTAAAGAGTGTGCTAAAGATAATTTTAACCAGGGATTCGGTACATGTTTCTGTATCCACAACATTAAGAGTTTTCGTTGGCTTTTATGTGAATATTTGTGTGTTAGCAAAACAATTCAATTGCAATAAAATATTTCATCTTAAAAAAACTGTGCAGTCAGCAGTTATGCCAAAGTTTTGATAGAAGTACCTAATAACCAATGATATACTATTGCTGTCTCTGTCTATCTATACAAAGATGCTGCACTAGTCACTGCCACCGTCACTCCAAGTGTACTTTGTCGGCTTACACAAAACAAAGTTTAGTATTTAAAAAGTATGTGCTTGTTCGATTTAGATAAAACATTTTGAACTTCTATGTGAAATTTGAGCATATATGATAAGTAATAACTTGAGCATACCAGAGTGTGGTAACATATTGTGATGGGGCTGGAAAATTAATGAGGGTTGGATAATTTGCAGGTAATTTTGAAAAGATAGATAGGTATACTGCTTTTAAGTAGTTTTTCTTCGATACATTGCTGCAATGGTAGGTACATGTGATAAGAGTCAAGTGAAACTTTTTTACAAGGTTTTTGTTAACTTGTTGAACAAACAAAAACACAAAAAGACCTACCGCAAATGGTAATTATTAAAGTTAACAAACTTTGACAATGGTGCAGACTCTGTTAATCTCTTAAACTATACAAATTATATCTACCTAACCTCCACAAATACCATAATTTTTGAATACTTAGACAACTATATATATATATTTATACCTACACACACATTTATATAAATAAATACACATATATAAATAAGTGGCTTGATTTTCGAATATCATTAAATATTTACCCATGTTAATACAATGATTGTTGATTATATTAATCATGTTAGTTTGTTACCTATACATATATCATGTAGTTGACACAGGATACTTATAATCCCTTTATAATTATTAATTAGCAATAATATTGTGGGTGAATAAACACCATTTTTCAGAGCTCACATTCCATTTCCTTGAAAGAATAGATAAAACAACTCTTTTTAATTTTGATACAATAGTAAATTATCTTATCTTTATGTTCTTATTTAATAATACAACTTTTATCAGTCGTGTAGTTAAATGAAGATTTATAATAAGTACTTACCTAAAAAACATTAACTCGTACTCTATCTAGATCCAAGTTTTATATTGTAATTTGCAGATCATCAGTATAATTCATACTTCATCATCATCATGATCAACCCATTACCAGCTCACTATAGAGCAACAGTCTCCTCTCAATATGAGAAGGGTTTGGCCATAGTCCACCACGCTGGCCATGTGCTGATTGGCAGACTTCACACGCCTTTGAGTACATTATTGAGAACTCTCAGGCTTGCAGGTTTCCTCACGGTGTTTTCCTTCACCGTTGAAGCAAGTGATATTTTAACTGTTTAAAAACGTACATAAATCTGAAAAGTTAACGGTGCGTGCCCGGATTCGAACGGCCGACCTCTGATTAGGAGGCTGACGCCCTAACCACTAGGCTATCACCATTTCGCTTATTCATACTTAACAATAGTTAACGTGATCATTAATGAAACATACGTACCAACGTTACTCCCTTCATTCATTTATAAGTCGTCTGAAACCTCTAGAAGTCTCAAGTTGATCCCCATTAAACACTTGGGTCAAAAGTCTCAACCTCAAAAATGTCAGGAACCATTAGAGTAGGGTGTTGACTCTACGCACTCGAAAAAATGGGATAGCTACAAAGGTATACCCGACATTCGTTTGTGTTCTCATGTTCCTTTATATTCCTTCCTTCCTAAGTAGGTGGTACATTACAAAAGGTGTACG
Organism: Lasiommata megera; assembly: GCA_928268935.1. Classification (NCBI taxonomy): domain Eukaryota; kingdom Metazoa; phylum Arthropoda; class Insecta; order Lepidoptera; family Nymphalidae; genus Lasiommata; species Lasiommata megera. The sequence continues at coordinate 9,877,237 of OV743326.1, read as the reverse complement.
TGAAAGGCGTATGTGATATTTCCATCTATTGTTGGTACATGGTATAGCCCGTCGAGAACAAAGATGAGAGCACTTCTCGTATCTTTTATCTCAAGCTTTTATCATTTTCTGCTATAACTACTAGTTGTACAATGTACAAGAAGCAACCTTAGTAAGAGATTACATTTTTATGAAGTTAGTTGTAGTTTTAAAGTAAACTGAACCTAATGTTGCGCGATTTAAATTCGTATATTCTGTACCACTCATCAAAATGTTACTATCGGTTCTCTAATAACGTTTCCTTTACACGTTTGGAAACGAAAGCTTTATGTGTAAGAATATTAGGTCTATTTTACTCTGATGTTGCAGTTACTCGATATTCGAAATAGAATATGTCTCCGAGCGTGGAAATCTTAAACTAAGGGCACTGGTCTAGAGTACGCATGCGTGAGGCCGCTCCTCAGTGACGTCACTCAGTTCTTTCTCGCACCTCCTCGCTGCTTCTAGCTTATTTTTGTAGTAACACAAATAAGTGAAAAACTAAAAAAGCTTTCGAGTTATCGTGTTTTCAAAAGTAACTCAGGTGTAAACGATTCTGAAGGAGTTAAAGTGAAAAGTGTAGTGAAATAGACTCTAGAATCTGTTGAGTGTCTGTAGATTTCACGGTTATTGTGTCTGATTTTTTTTGGTTTATTGTGTCGATATTCATTTTACATTATGTAAGAAGTGGGAGATGTATCAGTGGAAATAGTCAACCGATAAGGGTATTCATATTTCCACGCATTGTCCAGGGTGTTTATTTATTAAATAGATGTGTTGTCGCAAGAAAATGTACGCATGCGCGAAATTCATTCACTGCGTCCGTAGGCGTCGCGTACCGAGGTCGATAATACGGTATTTTACCTCTTATATGGAGTAGGTACTTAGTCAGTGTTATGGTGTACATATAAATTGATTTATATTCTTATACACATAAACAAATCTATGTTCTTCTAAACATAAACCTCATCGAAAAAACACGGTCCGTTTTTTTTTTGTTTCCCATAATTTGGGGCAACTTTTCCAATATTAAAACCTTATGCGGTAGTCCGCAATTAATTAAAAACATTAAAAAATGTCAAATATGTTTAGTGCTCAACCCTTGCCTTTCCCATGAGGGATAAATAAAAGAAGAATTTAGTGCTCAAGTAGTAGGTACGCTTACTAATATACAGCCTTTAGATTTAATGTATGTGTTTCGACTTTCCACAGTTTAATGATACATGTAGAATAAGTAAAACATAAATTAGCAATGCATTTCAAACATTGTACACGTTTCAAGTTATCGCGAAAAATGTACAGATAAGATTCAACTGATAGGAAATATGTAACTAGGAGTGCGTTATAGACTTACCCAACTAAAAATAAATAAGAGCTCTCAAAATATATTAACAAATAGTTTTTCTCATAACTTACGCAGATTGCTCTTCCAAACTAACGTACAGTATGAAACAAAATATATAAAAGCTTTTGTTGTGTAGTAACGTTATAAAACATCAGGTCCTTTAGTAAAGCGTAGATAAAACGGCGTGAAGCGCTCATTCGAAGGTCCTATAGCTGAAAAAGTTGCTTTGAAAGTCTTTGCCACGGTATAAAGTAGCCTAGATAAAAATATAGTGAAGGTCATCTTATCTATATGTGAAAGTGTCGTAGATCTGTCCAGCCACTCAATAATAAACCAGATCTATAAAAAAACGTTTGTTTGGATTATGCTACGCCTAAATTTCATTTATAGAATTTACTATGCGAAACTATTCAGAACGCAAGCGTGCCAATAGTCATTTTGAGATTCTATAATTAACTTTTGACGAGTATGTCATTTAGCGTTTCTATATTTGTGTTTAACACATTCGTGACTTTTTAATAAAGCTCTATATTAGCTCGATGTTAATATCGTTAAACTAGGTAAAAGTATACATTAGTGGCTATTCTGTTATGCATTACACTACGAGCGAATTAAATAATCCAATCCAAAATCTTCAGATAGCAGATTGAATTTAGAAATGCCATCCCTATCGACAGGGAAGAAAAGCAAAAGGACAGCACTACTAAATTCAATCTGCTATTTAAAAGTTTTGGATTGGATTGATTAATTATATCAGCCTTAAAATATTAAATTATAAAGCCCAATGCTATATTTTCAAACTAATACATCGAATAGGACATAACTACTCTAAGATCTGTCAATTTAGTTCATTTTAGAGCTTTATGTGCAACAGAAATTACACCATTAATACACATATTGAAATTTATACTATAGTTAAATAATACTCGTAGATTATTTCATCGTAATGATTTGCAGCTTTACTTTGTTGACATCTTGTGGATACGTACAAAGCGCTTTGCTTCCTTGTTAATAGACACCGGAAAGATCAGAAAATTTCCTCTGCCTTCCGTTCTATCATTATTAAAACATTACCATCGCCACATCATAACCACCAAATCATTATCACCACATCTTAACAGTCATCATCATCATGATAAACCCATTGCCGGCTCACTACAGAGAACGGGACTCCTTGTAATATGAGCAGGGTTTGGCCATAGTCAACCACATTGGCCATGTGCGGATCGGTAGACTTCACACGCCTTTGAGAACATTATGAACAGCTCTGAGGCATGCAAGATTCCTCACGATGTTATGCTTACACAACAAGTGATATTATAATTGCTTACAAACGCACATAACTCCGAAAACATAAAGGTGCATGCCCGTGATTAGGAGGCGGACGTCCTAACCACTAGATTGTCATAGCTTCAGCTTTTTATATCATAACAAGTTAGTTGTGAATTGACATAAGCGTCCAATCATTTCTAATGATTAGGTGTCATGGTTGCCAAGCGATTGCTTGTAAAAGGCATACTACAGGGTCCAAAAATCTAAACTTAAAAATAAAGCTACGAGGTTTGGAAACGCGATCTGGTTTAAGAAATGCTTCAAAAGACTTAGCTTGTTAGTAGGCTTTTCGTAGCTTGGTTTGTATGTATATAGATGGGCAGACCATTGCGAGACTAGCCTCCGATAGAACCCGGTGAAAACAATTAATCCGCACGAGGTTGCAAGGACACCAGGCCCACGATCTTCAGTAATGAAAACTGGAGAGAGAGATCTTTGAACGTCATATTAACCCCCTTAAAACGTCGGATTAGTTGAACAACTAACGATTAACGATTAGTGTCAACTTTGCACACCTATTAATGACCTATGGCAATACAATGACACACTTTTATTTTAGCTTGGTACGTACCTATGTACGAACATATCTTTGAATGTGATTTTCACTTTTTAGACCGGTTAGAAAAACGTGTCATTTATTATTTTTTAACTAGATATCATTATTATAGCAATCTCAAAGTGTCATATCTATCTAGTTAGATCAAAACCTAAGCTTATATTAAGTATTTTCAGTATAAAAATTAAACATACTAACTTTATATTGAGAATAATAATACAATAGTATTATTATTATATAGTATGTCTATTGTTCAGAATACTAAAATAAAATATATCTGCCGTAAACGAGATCTTCCTTAATTTTACTATGCACAGTGCATCTGCAAAACAAACTAAAGACCTCTAAAATTTATATTTCCTCATAGGAAAACATTGTTTTATTGGAGTATAGCAGCGTTCAAGAAGGAAAGGACTTAATTATTCGTTCGCTTTTGTACCAAATTATCGGAAAAATATGCCAACGCCACGGAAGTACCAAGATCAAGGTTTTAACCAATGTAACTCGAATAACGATATGACCGTAATGACCTCGCAGTTAAATATATAATTTGTTTACGGCAATGTATTTTTGATGTTTAAAAGACATATTATCGAGTAGTTCACCTTATACTAGAGTTACCATGTTTATTTTTTTTTTGTGGAACGTCCACTTTGAAAATGAAGCGTAATATTAACAGGTATCGTTTAGGTAGGTTAGTCTCATTGTTGGTTAACTAAAAGTAAGGACCAAAATTATATATGCACTGCAGCCTAAGGCTATTCTAAGGTTGTTTGATGTAGCCCACATGAACAAATAATAGTAAAAGGATAATAATCTGCCCCGCTGGGACATAAATGTCTATAAACAGAAAGGCTCTCCAATTAAATTGTAAATTGACCAAGTAGAGTTCACTAGATTTTTTTATGTAAGATCAATTAGTGCGGCTTAGAAGGAAACAAACTTGCGCTATCTTACGCGGCCACTCGCCCTCAATGTTCCGGGCATTCCAAATATTATTTGTTAGTATGCGTGAATTCTGAGATATCGATTATAATATTAACTAGATCCGCAAAGTAATTGCAAAACTATTATTTATCAATAAATAATAGTTTTGCAAATTCCACTAAATGTAACCAGTACTCAATAAACCATGTAGTGAAGTTTGATCGGCAGATTTGGAAGATAACTTAAAAATTTAACGATTAATTGTAGTTATAATCTTAATGATATCATGAAACATGGAAAATCATCAACTATGTTTCTTTTCCCAAACTGTCCTTTTATAATGATAATATATGGAACCTCTATCATCTATAGTATTTGCACCTTTAATTTGTAAGGCAAACTCCTTATTATTATATCTTTAAGACATATCAGGATTGGAAAGTTTCAAGTTCATCTACTGCGCTTTAAAAAAAACTTACCATTGGACCACTTAATGAAATCTACCAATAAGTTTTCTTTAAATATGTATTATTCCTGAAACCTAGCATCAATGAAGCGTTCATATAAAATATTTTTCATTGATGGTGATAAATACGTGGGTAAACTTAAAATTAAAGCTAAGAAGTTTCCAAACAACCACGTAGCTCGATTAAGAAGCCCACAACAAAGCCGGGTTTTTTTTTGTTATAACCAACTTACTGAGTACAACTAACCAACTTAATCATTTATTTTCTTAAACTCCGACAAAATGAGGGATATTGTAATTTTGATTTATTTGTATGGTCGGTCTATGTCGAAACAAATTTCAAATGGGTGACCCGATCGGAATTCAGTTTGTATTGTTTAAAGCATATGGGTTTATATCACTATAATTTGTAGGTATTGTAAAAAAAAATCAAGGCGATTGCACGAGTGATCCTAAAGTCACTAAAAAGTCTGAGAACACAAATTCTAATTGAAAATGGGTCGAGTTCTTTCAACCTTATTGATCTGTTCTTTGTAGATGTTTTTTTGTTTTTTTTTAGGGTCATCAGGGGGAGCTCGAAGAGTTTGTAGTTGTATAAGCAAGACAGACTATATAAAAATCTATAGACGTTCTTTAACAATAAGTTTATTCTTAAAACTTGACAGGCTTACCTTGGATACATAAAGTTGTCTCGATTGAAGTATATCTCCAACCAGAGGTCCGCTAAGCACGCTTTATGGATATCTATATCGTCTTAGTTTAAAAAAAAATGTAGCCTGTATATCGCGGTATTTTATACGTAAAACATTGTATTACACATTTTTGCAGAGATAACTTTCCATCTTTTACCAGATGTACCAACAAAATCTCAAGGATTGCCCAATCCACATTCCTTCCAAGTTGAAATATTTTGTCATGGAAAAAAAACTATAGTTATAGGTGTAAAACCTGTTTGTAGGTCCACTTTAAGATCTTACGGCATATCGAGATACAGCCTTATCTGTGTAATGTAGGTAAGGTGAAAACCAAGGTTAGAAGATATTGTAAAATAAGAATTATCTGTCACTGTCTTGTATTACATTGAAACTTTCAAATAGATCAATTGAATTTTATCCGATCGGGCTAAGATATAGTAGCTGTCACGGAAAAATAACGTCGACTTGTGCAATGGACTATTTACCTGATTATTTCCAAGTGTGTATGTTTTGGTATGTATGACCCCGCCAACCTGCATTGCAGCGTAGGAACTGGTTTTAATTTACCGATAAATTTTCGTCAGTTACCGTTAAAAAATATATTACTTTGTTTAATCGATTATATTACGATTAAACGTTTTCTTACAAACTGAAATTATATGGGTAAGCGTACGGTTTAATAACGTTCATTTAACCTAAGTGATCCGGTTCAATTATGTGCATAAATGATACCCGACTTGAAGGACTTTGAAATATACGAGTAAAATAGAAATATTAAGCCTGAATAATTTAAATATTATATAACTAGGGCTTAAAACCAGTCGCCAAGATATCCATAACTGAGAGTTCATTTAAAATTTTAAACTATAATTCGTACATTTATTGAACAGTTAGATTATAGATCCAAGGTTTTTAATTAATTAATTTAGCCCTCTTAATAAAAGTTGTCTTCGAATTGTTTGGCCACCCTGAAATGAGCTTGCGTATTTAAAATTGGCAAAGATTGTAGAGTCTTGTATAATCTTTAACATATTTTTTTTTTCTTTATTTTGGCATAAACAGTCATTGCGTAAAAACTAATTTACATATGGATACAAAGAAGAAGCTTAAGAATAGACAAAACATTGCCGAAAAAAAAAACATAATTAATAAAAAATATAGGAGCACTGAGCAGAAACAAGAAAAATATGTAAACAACCGAATAGAAATGAAACAAAAACTTCAACACTTCACTTCTAATTTTACCAAAATTATACTTATATTTACAATATAAGTATAATTTTGGTAAAATTAATTTAGGTCTATATATTATAGATATTTTTTAAAACATTCTGTTTTGATTCCAATTATTGCTAAAAACTTAGTTATTTGCATATTATTCATAGAAATTGTTAGCGATCTCTTTACGTGACTATATTTATACGACGGGAATAGATATTGATTGAACACAGATTCATTTACGACGTCATTTAACTCGCGATTCAGACACAATGCCGTAGCAATTACAAATGTTTCTCGCAACGCGGTAAAAAGTAGCCACCTATAGCTTATTATTAATTAAACGTATCACTTATTTGCGTTTTGTTGACACACAAAGTTTACGGACACTCGATAAGCGTGCGCCTTGCAGTGCGGTCGTGTTAGTGAAGTACTGAAGTGTTGAATTATTTGGTTCGGATGTGTGAACGGTAGTACGTGGTGCAATATGGAGAGCGCGGTCCACGCGCCGTTGCGTGTCGGGAAGAAGATGCGAAAGAGACGGGAGTTGGACGCTTTAGTGGGAGGTGGGGGTGCTCGAGGCGGGAGGCTTCTGTCCGCCTCCAGTGACGAAGGGGAGCCGTGGGGGAGGCGGACGGCGCGTCGACGTCGCTCCCGCCCTTTCCTACGCCTCGCTGCCGCCCTGGCCCTGTGTGTATGCGTTGTTTCCGCTGCTACGGTGCTATGGCTATTTGTGGATGTGAGGCGACAGATTGTATCTCTACGGATAGAGATGGACAGAGGTTTGTTGCTATCTCTTTATTACAATGACATAATCGTTCTAGCTGACATAGTATCTCGTTGACCTCACCTCCGCCCTTTCGCCATCCTGTCCGTTGTATCTTCGGATAGAGATGGACAGAGGTTTGTTGCTATCTCTTTATTACAATGACATAATAGTTCTAGTAGACACATTGACGACCTCCGTGGCGCAGCGCGCGCGCTGTCAGATTATAAAGTTGGAGGTCCTGGGTTCGATTCCCGGCTCGAGTCTGGTCTGGTGGGAGGCTTCGGCCGTGACTAGTTACCACCCTACCGACAAAGACGTGTCGCCAAGCGATTTAGCGTTCCGGCACGATGTCGCGTAGAAACCGATAGGAGTATGGGTTTACCATACCCCTCACAGGTTAGCCCGCTACCATCTTAGACTGCATCATCACTTAATATCAGGTGAGATTGCCGTCAAGGGCTACAAGGTCAACTTGTAGTGGATAAAAAAAAAACACAGTAGATATCTCGTTGACCTCACCCCCGCCTTTTAGCCATCCTGTCCATTGGATCTTCGGATAGAGATGGACAGACGTTTCATAATAAGAGATGGAGTAACACCGCCAAAAATACACGCGATGTTTTACATATTATATATTTATCCTACCTTTTTGGTTGTAGTTGTATCAATTAAAGCGATAACTCAACTGGTTAGTTTACTTTCGCTGTATTAAAAGACTTTTTCCTTTTCTGAGCGCCTAGCTGTAGACATAAACCCAATCCTGTATCTTAAAACTAATTGTAAGACCAAATTAATATCCGGGTAACATAACTACGACGTGGAAGAAGATTAATGAAGCAGCGTTAGGGACTGGTACTATGACTTGAGGGCGGGGAGGGTTTCATCCGCGTCTAGTAATGAAGGGGTATGTTTGGGGGATTAAAGGACTGACGGTGTCTGTCCCCCTTTCCCGTCTCGTAGTTTTGTACCTGCAAATACACATGCGTTAGCTACAGTTACACGGTTATGACTACGCCGCCGCCTATTGCACCTATTTCCTTTTCTGGGTTGTGTGTGTGTTTTTTTTTTCTTTTATTATGGTGTGCAATAAAAAATATTTTCATTTCATTTCATTTCACTACCATTGTAATTAAAAAGTTTTTATATTTCCTTTACTGAGTTAACTTAAATCTCGATTTTTTGATAATTCCGTAATGATGATGATTATTGTGATGTGAATCGATAGTAATTGATGTTAATAATTATAAGTTTGTATAATAATGATATATTGATTTCATGAAGCCGTGATAGCCTAGTGGTTAGGGCGTCAGCCTCCTAATCAGAGGTAGGCGGTTCGGATCCGGGCACGCACCTCTTACTTTTCGGAGTTATGTGTGCGTTTAAAAAAAAAATTAAAATATCACTTGCTTCCAAGGTGAAGGAAAACATCGTGAGGAAACCTGCACGCCTGAGAGTTCTCCATAATGTTCTCAAAGGCGTGTGAAGTCTGCCAATCCGCACATGGCCAGCGTGGTGGACTATGGGCAAACCCTTCTCATATTGAGAGGAGACCCGTGCTCTGTAGTGAGCCGGCAATGGGTTGATCATGATGATGATGATTGATATAATTAAATATGATGGTAATATTTTTTCTGCGAAGATTTAAAAGTTTACCAAACTTAATTATCGTGTGAGGCAATTATTTACCGTTTTAATTGATATAATAGTAATATTTTTAGTAGTTTTTTTTTTTACACCATCTTGCACTATCGTTACAGAACTTCCAATTCGATTGTGAAGTTATACTAATCTAAAGAGTTAAAGCTATCTTACATCTACACATACTTAGGTATAACAAATAGTCCACATGGCTGTCCTTGTGAGTTCTCACAAAGAGCAACCTATCAATAAAAATATCAAACTTTTCAGCTATGAGATTAAGGGTTGGTTGGTGCGCCTATATGATCTTACTATCTTCAACAATTCATATTGATTCCAGTGACAACTTTAAAATAGTACTATCCTTTTTTTTTTAATCAATCCACTACAAATACTCTTTTCGTATCTCTATATCTTTGATATATTTCGTTGCCTGGAAGAGCTGTAGCGATAAGGCCGCCAAATTGTATTTTTTTGTTTTTTTCCCGTTTGTGGTGTTTAATAAAAGGTTGTTCATTCATTCATTTATTCATACAAGTTAGCCCTTGACAGAAATCTCACCTGATGATAAGTGATCTCATCTAAGTCTAAGATGGTAACAGGCTAACCTGTTAAGAGTATGGTAAACCTCTAAGGTATGGTGGACATCGTTCCGGAACGGTAAACCGCTTTGCAACACGTCTTTGTCTATAGGGTGGTAACTAGCCACGGCCGAAGCCTCCCACCAGCCTTACTGGCGGGAATCAATTAGGAACGTCATTATTATAATCAACAGGCTCTCAACAGGGCCCAGGTCCCTCTCGGTAGAAATTGTTAGATGGTTAACTTAACACGCCTTTGTTCTCAAATTTGAGGAAAATTATTATGAGGAACTCTTAGTTATGCAGTTTACCTACCCTGGTTTTTACCTTCCTTCCTTTATTTTGTACTAATGTGCTTTTTTTAATTGTTAAAACTTCGCAATCTCGATTTACAAATAACGTTCACGTCTTGTTTATGTGATTTAATGAATCGGAGTCCATGGTCGTTCGCATATAACTTGCCCTCAGACCTTGAAAAGGGCGATTTCAGTTCCGCTCATTATGTCACTCAAGTGACTTTTACACTTTAAAGCAGAATGATCGTTAGTCTTGCATATTTACATACAGAATTTCCGTATTGAAAGATGTGTTTGAATAAGTTTATAATTTAACGCTCTACCGTGTCGAATGATATTAACATATTTCAACTTATCGAATAATACAACAATGATACCTACATACTTCGGTTCAACTTTAGTTTCTTTCAGTTTTTTGTGCAGCATTAATGTTGATATTACCAATTTATTCATTTCGTATTTTCTAGCGGATCATCATCATCCCATTACCGGCTCACTACGGAGCACGGGTCTCCTCTCAATATGAGAAGGGTTTGGCCATCCACCACGCTGGCCATGTGCGGATTGGCAGACTTCACACGCCTTTGAGAACATTATGGAGAACTCTCAGGCGTGCAGGTTTCCTCACGATGTTTTCCTTCACCGTTGAAGCAAGTGATATTTTTTTTTTAAACGCACATAACTCTGAAAAGTTAGAGGTACGTGCCCGGATTCGAACCGCCGACCTCTTATTAGAAGGCTGACGCCCTAACCACTAGGCTATCACCGCTTCTACGTAAAGTAACGTATCCGACGTTACTTTAAAAGTTATTTTTTGTTCTCTCTGAAAATGTATTTTCTTTTTCTATGTAACGTAAGTAACGAGAGAATATGTATGCAAAATATTATCATGATGAACTACTGTGGCAGTTATGTAGTTAAAGCATCTATACATACTCTTAACTATATATATATATATATATAATCTTAGGTAGGTAGGTAATTATTGAAAAGTTAATGGCACGAAACCGTTTACCATGAAACAAATTAGTTGCAGAATGAAGTTAGGTATACTGGCGGAAATCTCTTCAATCTAAATTAAGTTAAATCTACCATACCTGTTCGTTGTGGCAAAAAGTGAGTTCATTTTAAAATTCAGTAAATCAGATTAAAAAGTCGCACATAAGACTCCGTCTTTTATGGTAAATTTACCCTTGACGGCAATCTCACCTGATGATAAGTGATGATGCAGTGTAAGATGGTAGCGGGCTAATCTGTTAGGGGTATGATAAATCCATACTCCTAATTGTACCCGAACGCTAAATCGCTTAGCGATACGTCTTGGTAGAATGGTAACTAGCCACGGCCGAAGCTTCCAACTTTATAATGCAACAGAGCACGCGCTCCGCCACGGAGGTCGTCTAAATATATAAATACATTAAACAACCTCATCCCAGGTTGTACATCGTAAGAATTTAACAACCTAAAACTGTCGCAGCGTTGAGCGCTGTATTCTTTTAAGTGGAAAGTTCCGGATTCGATCGCCGGCAGGGATAATTTGTAAATGTATATGTGATTTTTTATAGTCTGCTCTGTTACCACCCTACCAACACAGCCGCCGTGCCGTGCCGCCAAGCGATTTAGCGTTCCGGTGCGCTGTAGCGTAAAAACCAATTAGGAGTACGGGTTTACCATAAACCTAACAGTTTGGCCCACTACTATTTCAGACTGCATCATCACTTAGAACCAGGCGTATATGCTATCTACGTCTTACTTTTAAGGAAATAATCCCCCTCTAATCTAAGTCCTGATATGTCCAATGATACCATTTATGTTATACACAAATCCGTAATCCCAACTTAACTGGCGAACGTTAATCTCTACTGCTATATTTCACGTCAAAAATGATCACTTGATTCTGTAAATTGACCTGTCAATTTAGTTCATGTTGTAAAGAATTGACAACAATGGGTATAACGCGCCTTTATGCGTGTGACGGCAATCAGAGAGCAGTTTTGGAGTCATGTACGACAGACAAGAGAGTGGCATCGCCCCCTCTCTTTACGCAACACTTAGTGACGATGCAGGTTCTTATAAGACGTACCGGCGCGGGACGGCGCATTGCATTGATTGCACTTGGTCGGGTCGGACCGGTGGTTGAGCTGGGGCAGTGCTTTCGTACTTGGTGGAGCGTATAGTCTGCTCCTTATAAATGACCATACTTATAATTGTATTTCTGTTCTACCAGGAGTATCTGGTCTCTTTGCCCGAAACTACTCACGTCTACCTAAATTACCGACAAAGACACACACCCGCCCGTAGTCATCCTACACGTGTAACGATTGCACTTTAAACTTCCAATTTCTTTTATTTCTCAGTATCAACGAGCAGCGCAGGCGTCGGCGACGAATTACAAGTATGCCACACACAAGCAAAGGAGCTAAGAACAAACGCGAGCGAACTGAGCGCTCGACTAAGCAAATTGGAGCTCGACTTCCAAGAGCTGTCGAAACAGATGACTCAGGCGGCGAAAGAGTTGAGCTCCGTGTCCGAACAGCTGTCTGCAGCGCCAAAATTAGCAGACATGCCTCGACGATTAGCGGAGTTGCAGCGGACCGTCGCTGATTTCGGGTCACAGGTTAGTAAAGTCTGAACAATATTCGCAGGTAGCGTCGTAGTTGAGATACAGGAGAAAGAGTTATGTGAGTCTCTGCGTCTGAACAGCGCTCTGATGCGGCAAAATTAGCTGATATTGTCACTGATTCGGATCACAGGTCTCTTTTGAACAAAAGTAGCAGGTGCGAATAAAATGAGCTACAGACGAAAGAGTAAATCTCTACTTCCGACCCGCTATCTGTGGACTTACGGTGGACCGTCGCCGATTTCGGGTCAAAGTCAGGTTAGTAATGTCTAAACAATATTCGAGGATAGCGTCGAAGTTGAGATACAGGGGAAATAGCTAATCTCTGTTTTTTCGAACAGTGCTCTGTTGTGCCAAATTTAGCTGATATTGTCACTGATTTGGATCACAGGTTAGTCCCTTTTCACCAATAGTGAATAAATGAGCTACAGACGAAAAAGTTTACTCTAGAGTAAATCTCTACTTTCGAACTTCTATCTGTGGAGTTCCAGTGGACCGTCGCCGATTCCTGGACAAAGTCAGTTTAGTAACGTTTGATCAATATTCGCAGGTAGAGATGTTTATATACAGGAGAAAGAGTTAATCTCTTTGTCCGAACAGCGCTCTGATGCGCCAAAATTAGCTGATATTCTTTGATCATAAGCGGATTTGCCGCTGACCTTCACTGACTTCGGATCAAAGGTGTCTTGTGAAAAACAGTTGCAGATGAAGAATATTAGCTTCAGGCGAAAGCGTAAGTCTCTGTTTCCTAACTGCCGATCGGATGCGCCAAATTTTGCGGATATGCCTCGACCATTAGCGCTGTTGCAGCAGATTGTCTTCGGATCACCGGTTAGTATATTTTGAACAATAGACGTAGGTGACGAATTCAATGAGCTATATACGAAAGAGAAATTTCTGCTTCCGAATTGCTATCTTTTGATATCCAGTGAACTGTTGCTGACTTCGGAGCATAGACTGTAATATAGGCTACGTAAGCATTTGATTTCTGCTCGGATACTTTATGAATTTCAAATTAAGGCTGGCATCCCAGGTAGATTTTGAGTTGCTACGCCCTTCTATTATGTTATTATACGCCCGAAAATGTTTAGAACTTCCTGAGAATATTATTTCACGAATATATACTGTCTGTATACTCAGAAAACTTAAGAATAACAACTCCTATTTTTCCTCCAAGTGTAGGTTAAAGGTAAAAACACTTATAAAACTCATTAATAACTGGCACCAACAATTCCAGATAAGCGGTTTCGATAGTTCCCTAACGTCGACCCGCAAACAAGCCACTACAGCTACGTCAGGGGTCGACGAGTTGAAAACCCTGATCTCACAGCTCGAAGTCAGAACGAATGAGACAATCGCAAACCTTACCACGTCCTCGAAGAAAGAGGATGAACTGAAGGAACAAATCACTGCCTTGAATACTACTCTTGTAAGCAGACTCGACGGGCTACAGGCGAAATTTAACGATATTAATGTGAGTTTTATATTCAATTTTATAAGTAGCTTTGTTTTTTTGCTACGACCTTCAATTAAGGCAAAAAAAAAACACGCGTTATCAACACCAGTATCACAAAAATACGTACGTTAGGTAACCGCTAACCCTGTAAAAGTGAAAGTGAAGAATAATTTAATTGGGAGAGTCCTCTTCATATCGACAGAAGCCGTTAAGCACTGTGACACCTTTGAGCTCGTCGACAGTCGCGTCCAGTGTCGCTCCGCCTGCTCCAGTCGCCGCAGTGAACGCTTCTATCCCAGGTAACGTCTAACCACCTGTAGTAACTGAGGTATGCCTAATGAAATAATAGTGTGTAAATATCGGCTCGATAATCTCACTTACCCACGTCTTCACTCCACCGTGCCCCGAGTACAACTGCCCGACACACCGGCCTCGACTCCCCGACCTAGACTCCCCCCTCAATCGTTCATCCCCTCCCCGTACTTTGCGTGGGGTGTAGATCCGAGACGACAGTTGTCTTGAATGTGTGTGTTAGTATGAATGTAAGTTTGTATGTATTATTTGCCTGTATGCTACACCATCACAACGATGTCAATCAATGTTTGTATGTTAGTCCTCCACGCGCTCCGAAACCATTGATCAGGTTGTGAAACTTTTGTGTGGTGTTCTTGGGTCGCACGCGATTGTTTCTGACCCAATAATATATAAATGCTTTTGTTTACGTGACATTGCAACGCCTGTCGGGTAACTTTTGTTTTTGTTTTGTGCAAATACTTATATATACCCTTATTGAACTGTACCCGGCAATCGTTACGAAGTCACATAAGTACATAAAAAGCAACAAGAAATAAAGGAATATCTGTAGATTTTGGGCCATGAAATCTCGGGGCGTATCCTAACTGATCCCACTGATTTACACATAGAAGACAAACATACAAAAAAATATTTTTGTTCATATAAATTACAAGATCAAATAATTGCTATTCGTTACCAATTATTATCTTCCTCATACTATCAGAACTCCCAATAGTAGGTTACTTTAATACACTTCCGTATAAGCTTCTAGAAGTGGGAATTAGTGGTATTCTATCCCACAAGAATTAAGAACTAAACTCCAAAAAATTAATTACTAATTAGTGAATGAGTTATAGTAACAGAGACCAAATATTTAACGTGCTCTCCGCCAAAAAAGCCTTGAGTTATTATATTGGCACTCATCATCATGATCAACCCATTGCCGGCTCGCTACAGCGCACGGGTCTCCTCTCAATATGAGAAGGGTTTAGCATTAGTCCACCACGCTAGCCATGTGCTGTGGCAGACTTCACGCGCTTTTGAGGACATTAAGGAGAACTCTCAGGCGTGTAGGTTTCGTCACGATGTTTTCCTTCACCGTTGAAGCAAGTGATATTTTAATTGTTTAAAAACGCACATAACTCTGTCTTTTGTCTGGTGGGAGGCTTCGGCCGTGACTAGTTACCACCCTACCGACAAAGACGTGTCGCCAAGCTATTTAGCGTTTCGGCACGATTTTGTTTAGAAACCGATTAGGAGTATGAGTTTACCATACTCCTAAAAGGTTAGCCCGCTACCATCTTAGACTGCATCATCATTTTCCATCAGGTGAGATGCAGTCAAGGGCTAACTTGTGAATAAATAAAAAATGATTAGGAGGCGAACGTCCTTACCAATAGGCTATCACAGCTTCATAATAGCTAAATAATAATTCAATATGTAAAACCAATCTTTAATATTTTTTCTAAAGATTCTGTTACCCATTACGACCAAAAAACCTGATCTAGAGGATTTAAATTGGCATTTCTAGTTTATTTGAATAATAATGACATCCACGACTCTGCGCGTATATTAATAACTCCAGAGCAAAGCATTATTAATGATCTTACGTCACGAACTAAGCGTTCGGCAGACTTGAGAAGGATCAATTTCTTAAGGAAGATTTTATACCTATATTATATCTATAGGGAGTAGTTATTTACGTATATTCTATACCTATAGGTTTATATCTATGGGTTGTAGTTATTTACGTATATAAAGATATCCGAAGAGCATCTTAAGCAAGCAAAATATATGTTAATTATTGAATACAGTAGATTTTAATTGATATTACTTATATTATAGGCAGCGGTGATAGCCTAGTGGTTAGGGCGTCAGCCTCCTAATTAGAGGTCGGCGGTTCAAATCCGGGCACGCACCTCTAACTTTTCGGAGTTATGTGCGTTTTTTAAACAATTAAAATATCACTTGCTTCAACGGTGAAGGAACACATCGTGAGAAAACCTGCACGCCTGAGAAGTTCTCCATAATGTTCTCAAAGGCGTGTGAAGTCTGCCAATCCGCACATGGCCAGCGTGGTGGACTATAGCCAAACCCTTCTCATATTGAGAGGAGACCTGTGCTCTGTAGTGAGCCGGTAATAGGTTGATTATGATGATGATGATTTACGTATATTAAGATATCCGAAGAGCATCTTAAGCAAGCAAAATATATGTTAATTATTGAATACATTAATTAGATTTTAATTGATATTACATAGTTGCATAGTTTTTTTATGAGCAAATTGCATGTTGTCTTACATCTAGTACGAGTATAAACGAATCGTAATTCAAATCCAAAATTAATTTATTTTAATTAGGCTTTTATTTATATTTAATCACGTTCAAAGGCACAATTTAAATTACTTTTCCATCTTGAGGTGAAATATATCTTGGGTGTAATGCTATATGGAGTGTAACATATTGATAACAAGCTAAACCAACCAAAGACGAGAGATTTCAAAGCTTTAGGGAGTTCGTGGCTAAATCGAGTGACGTTACATGGAGTTTACACTGTACGTACATATATAAAATAATTGTACATATATAAAATACTAGAAAAAAATAATTAAAATTTAAGTTCCAACCTACGTGCAATTTTGAAATCTGTTTGTAGTTTTTAGAGTCGTATCGATCGTATAGATCCATAATAATGACATTAAAAAAGTAATCATTAGGTACGCAGATATATAAGATATAAACGGGTTTTAACACATTTTTTTTAAAGTAAGCATTAACAGATTAAAAATTATCTCAAGAATCATATTATTAGTAAAACAATTACTGTACTTTCCGCAGACTATACCTATGCAGATATTATTTATTTACGTCAATTTTTGAAATTCGATTGATTTGTACTTATGCAATGGTTAAACATATTACCAATATTTGACTGTCCATTTGTACAAAAGTAGATAAAAAAAACAAATAATTTAACAAAAAGAAAATCTCTTTTATTTTCGTTTTTTAATTCTGCTAATTATATTTTTTTACATACTTAGTTTTTTGTTATTGATCAAAGACTTGCTAACTAACTAACTCTAACTTACACTAGAAAAGTAATGAACAAAGGAGTATAGAGTAATTAAACTGTATTCAATGTAGGAAGTACTTTAACAAGGTATTTAATTTATGTAAGGGCGACCTCAAGATGAGGTCGGTTAACATTCCGTGTACACTGATATTATTGTATTTACCTCATGTCCTCGCGTTTATGTCAAGGTTACGGTTAAATTAACTTTAAACCATCCAATCACCTTGTGGGATAAAACTCCTTTTTTCCCCGCCTTTAAATTAGTGAGGAAACTGTAAATCGCTTGTAAATAACATTGCATTGTTTGGTTAGTGTACGTGATTGATTACTCCCCCGACCTAAGCGCTCCTCTCCGAAAAAGGAGACCTAAACATATCCTTCACGACCCCGACGATCAGATGACTACTGACAACATACTCGTACCACGTACCACACAATCATACGCTACCTGAGATTTGGAGGCGGACGCCTTGACCACTAGGCTACCACAACTTATTTACATACTGAACTATGTATGAAATGTTAATTTCAAGTTTGCCTGCCACAGAATAGAATCTTAGAAATGTTATAAATTGTTAAAGCACCAATAGAAATGCACATTCCGTGAAAATGTCAACACTTTACCCATTACGGTTTATGATCGGCATTCTCTAAATAAAAGGTTTCCTTTGACACCCTTTTAGTACAGAACCATAAAACTGCGAATTAAAAAAAAACTCGGAGAGCACATTAAGTCGTCGATCCTGTTAACTATCACTCATTCAATCAATCAATCAGTCATAATCCTTATTCAAATAGTCCTTTAAAAATCACTTTACACTTCGACAATTTACATACTAGTGATTTGATGGTGATAACTATATTCGAAAACTTAAAACTTAAACTAAAGCTATGAGGGTTCCGAACGCGCCCCGGTCTAAGAAGAAGCCCACAACAAATTTAGCCAGGTTAATTTTCTTCTTGTTAAGACCATCTCACATGCGACTTAAAATTATTTAAGAGCTATCTTTTTGGGCAATATTTCATACCCATTCTTGTTTATCGTTTACATAATCCTTAACACTATAGTAGGACTTTTCTACAACCTTACGTTTTATATAAACTGTGACCTTTGAGAGACATCCCATAAATTTTCACTTACTCGTACATGCGACATTACAGATAGTATATTTATCTGCTCTAATCGAAGGTTTTATTTTGTTACAGGACCAGCAAAACCGTTCGTGCTCCACTAAAGACTTTACTACTAGGATTAACTATACAACTCAACGAGTCAAATTAAAGTAAGGGTTTGCTCATAAACTTGTCAACGTCCACACGACAAATGTTATTTTTCCAAAAAATTAAAAAAATAAAATTTGTCAAAAAATATATACCATCCATGTTAGGGAGTTAATGTTAAGTAATGATATTTTTCTGGAGCCGAACATCTGTAGGATCTTTATTGGAACACAAGAGCGACGGCGCGTAAAAAGCGAACCATAACTGAAATGGCGGTCTCACTGTGCTGTATTAAATACAAACTTTTTTTTCAAGTGCAAAGTTGGGAAGCTGCTTTGTTATACCTCAGGCCCTAATACTAATGAGTTCACGTCACCGACATGCGACATGTGTAAGAATATAAAAACTATGAAATGTGTGTGTATATCTTTATAAGTATGGTTACAACATTTTGTACTAAACTTAGAGAAGAAAGGTTATATAGACGCTCAAGTAGGACTCTTTTTTTTATTTCGTTTGTCTTTGTTTGGTTTAGATTTCTTAACTAAAGCCGCTAGCATATTAGACTTATATTTTACCATCATATCATATATTATCACTCCAAAAGGGCTTAACCACTAAGCTGTTACCGCTATCGTACTATTTCTATTAATATTTGTGTACTTATTTGGTCCACATATACAATTCATCATAATATATGTTTCAATTATTCAAATGAAAATATACTTTATAACACACCATACAAAAGAAGAAAGTGAGTGTTTCTTGTTTTGTATGGTAGAAAAGAAAATAGGTGCAATAGGCGGCATTTATATACATATTTCTACAATTTGAGTACCTAGTCACGTTTGAATAATATTTTGATTTTATATCAACTCAGAAATATACCCGAGAAATTTTTATTGTTCAAACCATTTGTCTATACAAATAATCTAGGAAGTTACACACTTTAAAACTATGTATGGGCGGATAAATTATATATTTTATTTTTATTAGAACCAACAGATATATAGCTTGATTAAATATAAATCCGCCTTTGTCTGTATACAAACTGAATGCAATAGTCAGTCGTCTGATGCCTATGTACCTAACCTATTGAAGATTCGAACTCTGTTGTGAACCCGGCTTTAGTTTTTGAACTCTAACACAGAACTTTGACAGCGATATTTTAAATTATATATATTTTCAATATTTTTTCGGTAGGCAAAGATCTCAACAGAGGGTAAGTGAATTCCCGATATAAACTGGCTAGCCTAGAAGAGTTATGAAAATATATTCAATCTACACTCTTAATTGATTTGTACGGGAATAAACCAGGACGCAAGATCGATAATTAAACTTCCTTGGCACCGACCTCTTTTTTCATACGGTCACTAGGTTTTGTGTACGAGCAAATTTTCGATTACTTTTAATAAAGGATTCTAGATTGTACCGTAGCAAAAACAACAAGGGTTTCTGATCCAAACTTTTGTGTGCTAGGCCGTTTTGTATGTAAAGGAGAGTTAATCAACGAATGAGATCTCAATAAGGTCTCCAAATACGTAAAGAAAAAGACTTAGTGTAAATTATCTTGTAAACTAACGTTACAGCATAGTTAGCGTCAATCTGTCATTTAATATGACGAAAGACGAAACGTCAAAATTTGACAACTCCATTCAGAATTGGCCGATTAACATTGCAACGATGTTAAGTTTGTTAGCTTGATAAACTAGGAGCTCAGGTCATTGATTTACCACTAGCCGTAGATAGAGCGCGTGATACAAAAACAAGGCGAGACTTTGTCACCAGCTAACTATACATTCCTACATATCGGTACATCGATGTATTACAACCCGTCTAATACACTAGACATCTGGCCGTTATTATCTATAGCGACGCGAAGTGCTTTGTAATTCATTCGGATTATACGGCTCGAGTGTTAGAATCGGTGACTTTCGTCTTGGCTTGTCATACACTGGGGGAAAGGAGTGCACGCGTCGCTATTTGTGCACTACTTTTCCGTCCCATTTTTTAACGTTAATAATGGATCTACGGCTAGTGGTAAATCAATGGCACAGGTGTTCAATCGGCAGTCGTAGCCCGAAAGCTTTTCTTCACTTAAAAAGAATCATTTATATCTTTACGAGAGACCTGTATTCAAAGAGCAAGAATTCGGGTCCCACAAAAAGACCCCGTCAGTTGTTTTGCAGTCTGTTGCCAAATTTAGAGTACAGTGCTTCTATTAAATTAATGTTTGAGGAAGCCGCGTCCCCCGAGTGCGAAGTTTCCCGCCATTTTGAACTTTAGTTCCCCGTTGCTATAGCAACTATAACTATAATATATATAGTTATAACTAGACATTAGCTAATCTGTGAAAAGCCATAGAAAAGAAAAAAAATGTATTCTTGTTTCTAATATATGCGATCACCACCATATCACCGATATATTCGACATATTATATATGCTTGTGACGTCATTTGTATTTTGCATTTGCTCACTTAAAAAATTGCATTCCGTTGCTTTTTATTTAAAAAAAAAAACGCAGTGCGTTTGAATAAAATTTGTTTTCAAAAATTAAGGTATAGATATAAATATTTAAAATAAAAGAATTGATTTTCAGCTTAGATTTATCTTGTGACTGCCAATAAAACAATAATCCTGGCTGACCAAAAATATTATTATACAAAAAATGTCGGAGAAAATTTGTTAACGTTGAGGTAAGGTTTTTTTTTCCGCTGGGAAATGCGTTTACGCATACCCTCCGGAAGTGACACAGTCTTGACTGCGCCGCTTCCGACGGGGTATGTGGGACTCGCCGGCGGTCGGACTGGCGACCAGAATACCCACTAAAACCCAGCGTTGCTCCTACGCGTCGCCTGGTGGCTGGGTCACGGGAACACCCGCGCACTCGACCGCAACATTGTATAAGGTTAAGCGCCGAGTCTTTATCCACTAAGATTTATACAACAGTGATATATGAGTGCGAAACGCATGCGATACCAATGTAAATAATTTAATTATAATTATAGAATAATCGTAATTTTAGGTGAGTGTAGAGAGATTTAAATACGTGCACATTGAGTGTGTTACAAAGTTGTCAATGAAAGTGTGAGTTTTATTACTGTAATAAATTATTGTTAATAGATCAATTATTATTACAAAAAATGGTTTGTTTTATTTTTCCTTAGGATGCCCTGTCATAAGTCATATTTATCTGTTTCGCTCGCACTTACATGTCTTATGGAGATGTGCGTAAGAATTGTATAGGTGCATATCGATAACTGGATAGGTAAGATCGATATACGAAATTATGTTAACTATAGGAATGATTTTTCGCTCTCTGCAATCTATATATTGCGTAACAAAGCGTAAGTTATGTAATGAGCTACATAACAATAAATCTTATCATCATCATCATGATCAACCCATTACCGGCTCACTACAGAGCACGGGTCTCCTCTCAATATGAGAAGGGTTTGGTCGTAGTCCACCACGCTGGCCATGTGCGGATTGGCAGACCACACACCTTTGAGAACATTATGGAGAACTCTCAGGCGTGCAGGTTTCCTCACTATGTTTTCCTTCACCGTAGAAGCAAGTGATATTTTAATTTAAAAAAAACGCACTTAACTCCTGAAAGTTAGAGGTGCGTGCCCGGATTCGAACCGCCGACCTCTGATTAGGAGGCTGACGCCCTAACCACTAGGCTATCACCGCATCAAATCTTATATTTATAGAAAAACAACAATCCTTACTCGTAACGACCAATTAGGAGTCTGAGCTAATGAAGGTCACGATAACGCATCGAGCCCGCGCTCTCAGGTAAGTAGCTAGTAGTAGTAGCTAAGTATCGATAACGGGTTGCATTGCGCGCACATTTCTACTGTCAGTGTCATTTATTGCCAGATGACTCAATTTAAAAGCGTCGACCATAGTTTGAAGACCTTTAGTTTAAAAGCTTTATGGCTACGAGGTTGTATAGGTCTCCCCCCCCCCCCCCCCCCCTATGGTTATACCCGAACGAAAAACCACCAAAGCATGTCCCACTCGCTGGATTTGCTGAACGCCTGGGGAACCCATTGTATTCTTCCCGGAGTAGTTGGGATACCTGGGATTTGAGACTGAGCTTCTCTCAATTCATTTCTTTATTGCTATTTAGTATAAACACCAAAACATTATTTGTACTAGCTACTAGTACTGTATATTAATCATATATTTAATCTATTTTCCTGTATCTTAGTTTCCGTGATTAATTTCAATCTCAAGATTATTTTATTTCCTGTTTATTTTTGTAGATTATTATATTTGATTTTTAAAATAATTGGTATAATCTGTATTTTCTTTCGCTGATAATAAGGTAATGATTCTAAATAGTACCCCAAGATCCCGATACTCTGATCATAGACAATATCATTTACAGGTTCATATCTATAATAAAAATTATTTCAACATGAATCAAAGATAGTTTTTTGTTAATATTTACATACTCTGGGTTTTATGCAATATATTATTTTATCTGTATGTATCCTCTTAGAACTGTAAATACACGACACTGAACAGAACAACCGAAAACGAAATAGTTTTCAGAATTTTCATATGAAATAAACTTCATTGCTATATACCAAATTCATATGCAGGTAGATTGATTCTCTGTAAAGACTACGTAAGCGGTGATAGCCCAGTGGTTAGGGCGTCAGCCTCCTAATCAGAGGTTGGCGGTTCGAATCCGGGCACGCACCTCTAACTTTTCGGAGCTATGTGCGTTTAAAAAAAAAAAAAAAATTAAAATATCACTTGCTTCAACGGTGAAGGAAAACATCGTCAGGAAACCTGCACGCCTGAGAGTTCTCCATAATGTTCTCAAAGGCGTGTGAAGTCTGCCAATCCGCACATGGCCAGCGTGGTGGACTATGGCCAAAACCCTTCTCATATTGAGAGGAGACCCGTG
This sequence comes from Lasiommata megera, assembly GCA_928268935.1. Classification (NCBI taxonomy): domain Eukaryota; kingdom Metazoa; phylum Arthropoda; class Insecta; order Lepidoptera; family Nymphalidae; genus Lasiommata; species Lasiommata megera. The sequence goes on along the minus strand of OV743326.1, from coordinate 9,853,806 downwards.
CTCTGTAGTGAGCCGGTATTGGGTTGATCATGATGATGATGATGAAAGACTACGTTTGTCCAAAAACGACCATAAAGGGGCATTAAATAGAAAAAAAAAGCATTTTTAATTTTTAAATATATAATAATAGTAAGTCAGTCTCGAAAAATCAGCAACAGACTACATAAAGAGCACATAATTTACAAAAAGGACGTTATTGCGAACAATATGCATAGTACACAATAATATATATATATTAAAATTTAAATATTTTATATAATATATATACACACATGGCCAAACTTAATAATCATCAGTAATTTTTTTTTAAAGTTTTATTACACATAAACATATAAAAAAGTTGCAGCCCTCACGGGATACCCAACAGATATGAAACGTCAAAATTTTTAGTAGAATTTATGTATAGGGTGCATGACGGCACAAGTAAGCGTTATGTCATTTCCCGTGACGGCACGCGTGCGGCATGCGATTCTATTCGCATTAAAATATATCTTTCGTAGTTCATGATTTAACTAGTCCAATGTTCCTGGCAACGTCAGCAAACGCATGCACGGCGCGATTGACGTCCTCGAGGGTGTGCGCCGCGCTCAGTTGTACACGCACGCGCGCGCCCCCTTTCGGCACCACGGGGTAACTGAACGCCACTACGTATATGCCGCGCTCTGGAAAAAAAATAGTTTGAAAATATTACATCTTTATCCAGTCAATATATACACTATGTGATACGTCGGGGGCTCGAACCCGGGCACGAACCTCTAACTTTTCGGAGTTATGTGTGTTTTTATGCAATTAAAATATCACTTGCTTCAACGGTGAAGGAAAACATCGTGAGGAAACGCCTGAGAGTTCTCCGTAATGTTCTCAAAGGCGTGTGAAGTCAGCCAATCCGCTCATGGCCAGCGTGGTAGTTTTTGGCCAAACCCTTCTTGATGCTTGAAATCTAGAGAGGTGACCAGTGCTCTGTAGTAAAGCCGGCAATGGGTAATAATGATGATATATATACATATATTCAATATATAGATAAATTGTATATCATCATCATGATCTACCCATTGCCGGCTCACTACAGAGCACGGGTGTCCTCTCAATATGAGAAGGGTTTGGCCCTAGTCCACCACGCTGGCCATGTGCGTGCCATTCTAAAACAAGTCTTACATTCTATGTCCGTAGTGGCGTGCACATTGTGATTGGATGAAAATTTAAAAGTAACAGTCAAGTGTGTACTTAATTTTGGACTTTATTGTAAAATCCAACGGAATAAATAAATTATGGATTAAGAATAATATAGTTATATTTCTTAGAAAGGCTAGGCATAAAGGCATTGCAACCGAAAGTTTCGATGTGTTGGCTTTTCCATGACGCACATCTCGGGGCATTAAACGCTCCTAGAGGAGCAATAGGACGACGGGTTCGATTCCCGGCTCGAGTCTGGTCTGGTGGAAGGCTTCGGCCGTAACTAGTTACCAACCTACCGACAATCACGTGTCTCCAAACGCGATGTAGCGTAAAAACCGATTAGGAGTGTGGGTTTATCATACCCCTAACAGGTTACCGCTACCATCTCCAACTGCATCATCAGTTATCATCAGGTGAGATTGCCATCAAGGGTTAAGTTAGTGTATAAAAATATCGGTTGTATAGTATGTCGGTTGCCATACTTATCACTTACCCAACATGCCAGGTGTATAAATAAAGGAGTAAGAGGGTAATAACGTATGTCGGTTGCCAAAGTTATCACTCACCCAACATGCCAGCAGCTAGCTCCACAGCCAGTGGGGCTTCACCCACCATCACAGGACATATCGGGTGTTCGTCACCCGCCACGGTGAGGCCGGCAGCCTTCATCCCCTCCCGGAACACACGTGTGTTCTCACGCAGACGTTGACGGAGCGTGCCGCTGTTTTCCACCAGGTCAAGAGACTTTAAAGAAAAGGTTTTGACATGATGTTAGTAAATCTCTCTCGATTACCGTTTAATTATACCTAAACTGATATCTCTCCTTCGGTCACCAATGTATTCACATTCGAAAGAGGATGACAAAATATTATTTGACTATGCATATGTATACGTAACGCGGTGAGTTGATATAATATAACCAACTTTTTAAGGCTTTCGGTCGCATTATAAAGTTGGAGGTCCTGGGTTCGCTTACAGACTCGAGTCTGGTCTGGTGGGAGACTTCCACCGTGGCTAGTTACCGACAAAGACGTGTCGCCCAGCGATTTAGCGTTTCGGCACGATGTCGCGTAGAAACTTATTAGGAGTATGGGTTTACCATACCCCTAACAGGTTAGCCCGTTTCCATCCTAGACTGCATCATCACTTACCACCAGGTGAGGCCGATAGCCGTCAAGGTCTAACTCTTAGTGTATAAAAAAAACACATAACTCGAAAGTTATCAGCTGATGAATTGACAGGACTTTTTATACAACGTTACTTTTCAAATGTAGATAGGATAGGGGCGGGTTCAGCTTGAGACAAATAAAAGATTAATGACATGACATGACATGAACCCATGATTATGATCTATATCCTGGGTTCAGCCGGAAACGCATCGCATGAGATTATAGTTGACTGTTGAAGTTGTAAGGCAGGATTTCTATAAGTAAACAAAGATAACCTTCAAAGAAGCCGTGACGATCGCCGGCGGCGGTGCGTTAGAGAACAGGTAGGGTCTGGAGACGTTCCTCAACAAGGTGACTAGTTCTTTGGGCCCCGTCGTGTACCCACCCGCGGCGCCGCTAACCGCTTTGCCAAGTGTAGAGCAAATGATGTCAGCTGCGCCGTTCATACCGCAGAATTCTTCTGTTCCTCTAAACGAAGATGATAGAGAGACTTCGATAAAACTAAGATATATTTTACGCAAGTTAGTATTCATCATCATCATAATCAACCCATTAGCGACTCACTACAGAGCACGGGTCTCCTCTCAATATGAGAAGGGTTTGGCCATAGTCCACCACGCTGGCCATGTGAGGATTGGCAGACTTCACACGCTATTGAGAACGTTATGGTGAACTCTCAGGCGTGCAGGTTTCCTCACGATGTTTTCCTTCACCGTTGAAGCAAGTGATATTTTAATTGTTTAAAAACGCACATAACTCCGAAAAGTTAGCGGTGCGTGCCCGGATTCGAACCGCCGACCTCTGATTAGGAGGCTGACGCCCAAACCACTAGGCTATCATCGCTTCTAAGTTAGTATTATTAAACACTAAATAAAAATTTATAGATATTTTTTGCTAGCTCCCAGTTTATCATTATGTAAACTATTTAGTAATTTGCTATATAGAAATGGCAAATATTACACAGATGTTTTTGTCGACCTCCGTAGCGCAGTGCGTGCGCTGTTGCATTATAAAGTTGGAGGTCCAGGGTTCGATTCCCAGTTCAAGTCTGCTCTGGTGAGAGGCTTCGTCCGTGGCTAGTTACCACCCTACCGACAAAGACGTGTCGCCAAGCGATTTAGCGTTCCGGCATGATGTCGTGTAGAAACCAATTAGGAGTATGAGTTTACCATACCCCTAACAGGTTAGTCCGCTACCATCTTAGACTGCATCATCACTTGCCATCAGGTGAGATGCAGTCAAGGGCTAACTTGTGGTGGATAAAAAAAAAATAACAGGTTAGCCCATAATAGTCTGCATAATCACCAGGTGAGATGCCGTCAAGGGCTAACCTGTCATGTATAAAAGAAAAAAAAAGGTCCTGGGTTCGATTCCCGGCTCTAGTCTGCTCAGGTGGAAGGCTTCGTCCGTGGCTAATTACCGCCACCCTACCAACAAAGACGTGGTTCGGGTACTAACCCCTAACAAACAGGTTAGCCCATCTTAGACTGCATCATCACCAGGTGGGATATGCCGTCAAGAGCTAACTTGCGATGTATAAAAGAAAAAAAAAATCCTGGGTTCGATTACCGGTTTCGAGTCTGCCTTGGTGGAAGGATTCGTCTGACTGCATAATCACCAGGTGGGATATGCCGTCAAGGGCTAACTTACCTCCCAGTTTCACCGAAGAAACCGGTGGCGTGACTATCGTCCACTGCCAACAGCGCCCTGTACTTATCCGCCAAGTTCCTTAGCCCTTTAATAGGTGCGACTGTACCGTCCATTGAAAACACTCCATCTGTGACGATTAACTTGAGCCTAGCTTCGCTGTGTGCTAAGAGATGCTCTAACTCTGGAATCAAGACAAACAAGCCTCTAGTAACTAAAGGAACTTAAAATTACAATTTAACCTTACAGTCATCAATAAGTATCCGTGAAAATTTTAAGGTCTTAATTAGGAATTTATAACTCACTGTTAACTTTTTAGGAAGAGGAAGAAGAAGAAGAAGAAGAATGACGATGATGGTGGTGGTGATGATGATGGTGATGGTGGTGGTGGTGATGATGAAGATGACGGTGACGGTGATGATGACGATGATGGTGATGATGGTTGTGATTATGGTGATGGTGGTGATGATGATGATGATGGGGGTGGTGATGGTGATGATGATGACGAAGATGAAGAATTTCACTTACATACTACTAACACACTGATTAAACACGAAATCTCAAAAACTATTTTATAAAGCTATAATTTAGCAAGTAGGTAAGTGATAGTTAAGCATTGTCAGCTAAGAAAGGATATTTGGAAATTCCACCCCTAAGGGTGTAAAATAGGGGTTGGGTGTATATATGAAATTTCTCTGTTTTTAGAGTTAGAGACACAAAAATTTGCATTAAGATTAATAATAATCAATAAAAAATATGTACATAAATTTTTTTTTTAACATTACCTGTTAAGGGTGGTAAAATAGGGGACGATACTTTTTGATTATTTTTTTATTATGAAGTCTACAAGCTTGAAATTTTGAAAATAGGTTTCTTTTAGGGCGTAAGTATAAGGTTAAAATATTTTTTCATCATTGATCTTCATATATGAAGGGGGTTAAATAGGGGTTTAAAGTTTGTATGAAAGTCCTATGTTTTTTAATTTAGAAACACGAAAATAGGCAATTTGACATTTGCCTGTAGCTTAAAACCCTCAATCTCACGGGAAATCAGCAATTCTACGCAGACGAAGTCGCGGGCAACAGCTAGTATGTATATATATTTATATATACTTTTATATTAGGCTACTCTAGCAAATTAGCTTTTTATCCTGTAAGATAATAGAAGATGTATAGGAGGAGATAAATCAATAAATAAAATTTTCTTTGCACGCCTGTTAGGCAGAACGTACGCAGTTAGGCTACGCTTTAATCTTAAGATCTTTATATATGAATACCACTTTAATGCAATGCACATTATTTTTATGTTGCCTTATTTCGAAAAAGATTTAACTAATTTGACGAGTATAAAACACGTTGAGTGTTATACTTAGATGCTTAATTTACTAAAATGAATTCGTCTCCTAATATTTTGAGTTTCCTCTGGGATTTTGTCATCCTCTAAATATTAGATTATCATCATCATCATCATGAACAGCCCATTACCGGCTCACTACAGAGCATGGGTTTGGCTGTAGTCCACCACGCTGGCCATGTGCGGATTAGCAGAGTTCACACGCCTTTGAGAACATTATGGAGAACTCTCAGTCGTGCAGGTTTCCTCACGATGTATTCCTTCACCGTTGCAACAAGTGACATTTTAATTGCTTAAAAACGCACATAACACCGAAAAGCTAGAGGTGCGTGCCCGGATTCGAACCGCTGACCTCTGATTAGGAAGCTGACGCCCTAACCACTAGGCTATCACCGCTTCATTCATTCGCTATTAGATTATATCGTCCCATTATATCCAGTTGATTCTTACCGTTGAGATCTCTATGCGGATAACGAAACTTTTGCGCTTTGCACAATCGCACACCATCTATGATAGACGCGTGGTTGAGAGCGTCAGAAAACACTGCGTCTTCGGGCGTCAGCATCGACTCGAAGAGACCAGCGTTCGCGTCAAAGCACGAGCCGTATAGGATCGCATCTTCCCGTTGGTGAAATTTAGCGAGGCGATTTTCTAGTTCCTATACATAAAACGTATTATAGTTACAAGTACTTAGTACTTTTGTCTGATTATTTCGTTTTGTATGGATCCTTAACTTTGAACTTAATATATAATATTTCTCAAACTTGTTAGCTTTACTGGTTATTTTGTTATATCGATAAGCAAAAGTTTTACAATGATGCTGGCATACCTGTGATGCTAGTGAAAATAACAGCTTAATTAGATATTAGATGGTGCTGATAAATAACAAGAAATGAAACGAAGTTACCTATCCGGTTACAGAAATGAATAAAGTATATATCTGGAAAGTGATCTAAAAATAGTTAACTCTTAAAACTTGAGAAATCAAAATTAAGTTCCAAAACTCTCGATTATGTTTGTATAAAGTCTATAAATGTAGAATGTGGGTCTATTCATACCTTGTGAATGGTCTGTGTTCCACAGATGAACCGGACAGAGCTTAGTCCAGCTCCATATTTCTTCAAGCCCTCACGAGCCGCTTCCACTACTTCAGGATGATTCTAAAAAAAAAAAACAATTAAAAATAAGATTACGTTTTATTCAATAGTGGATAGATAGCCAGTTTTATTATTATGGTAACTGTAAATCTAATTAATAAAAAGTACATTTTAAACTATTGTCTATAATAATATAATAAAACTGTAACAAGACGAATTCTGTAGATTAAATATATTTTGAAAGTTTTAATTGGAGGATGCTTTACTATCGATACTGAGCCCCAAACAATTTATTTTTTATTGTTTGTCTGTCTGTATATTGGCCGCGCATCACGCCGAAACTACTGGTTGGCTTTGAATGAAATTTAGTATAGGAGTAGCTGATACTCCGGTTCAACATATAGGATAGTTGTTATCCCGGAATTCAGCACGGTTCCCTCGCGAGGGAGGATGAAAGTCAAAATGTGTATTTTGTAATTCATTAACACGTACTCTGATTTCATTCATTATTTGTTTGTTAGAAAGGAGATACTTTAATATTTATCCCGTAATTATTTCAAGGTCGTCGGTTTAGTAATCCATTGCTTCGTGATCGGAAGACAAACAAACACACTTTCACACACACTAACTCAATTTGCTATTGATCGGTGTATTGATTGCTAAAGTTGTGGTTATCGTTATGGTCGCTATTGCTTAATATTAATTATCAGATTTCATTTTGCTTTTGACCTGAAAATCAACGCCGCAGTCCATACGCCCTTTTCAATTAATTTCAATAAAATATAAATGATAGATATGTAAGTTGGTGCCTGGGCTCCGGGAGAAACGTTTTATTATTTTATAAAATTATATTATTGACGACCTCCATGGCGCAGCGCGTGCGCTGTTGCATTTTAAAAGTTGGAGGTCCTGGGTTCGATTCCCGGCTCGAGTCTGGTCTGGTGGGAGGCTTCGACCGTGGCTTGTTACCACCCTACCAACAAAGACGTGCGATTTAGCGTTCCGGCACGATGTCGTGTAGAAACCAATTAGGAGTATCGGTTTACCATGCCTCCAACTGGTTTGCCCGTTACCATCTTAGACCGCATCATCGCTTACCATCAGGTGAGGTGCCGTCAAGGGCTAACTTGTATTTTTTAGCCAGTATAGGATTGTGTGATCTACCCATTATCGGTTTACTAGAACACGGGTCTCTTCTCAATATGAGAAGGGTTTGGCTATAGTCCACCACGCTGGCCATGTGCAGATAGGCAGACTCCACACGCCTTTGAGAAGATTATGAACTTTCAGGCATGCAGGTTTCCTCACGATGTTTACCTTAACTGTTGAAGCAAGTAATATTTTAATTGCTTAAAAACGCACATAACTTCGAAAAGTGGTGCCTGGGTTCGAACCCCCGACCTCTAATTTGGAAGCGGACAACCTAACCACTAGGTTATCACAGCTTAGCACAGTAGTGGATTAGTGTCATCCAATGAGAAAGCATTGCAATCATCACATTGTTCCTGACAGACGGGTTATAAGTTCGAATAAATATTATAAAGTGCTAGTACAACCTAGGACTTTATATTTTACTAATAATATATAAGTTTTTATATTAAAATCGAAACTGTTACTTACCGATAGACCTAGGTAATTGTTGGCACAAAAGTTTAGGAACTCGCCTTCCGCACCTTGTACGGTCACCTAGAATTAGAAAAGATGTCGTAAAATAATTATTTTTGTTCTATTAATTTTGAAACTTCATCACTGTTCTAGAATAGCTAGTTATTACACAGGGTAAATTGTTACTTAAGTGGCTCGAATTGGAACTGGTTCATTTTCCCGGATTGCGTGACTATTACAATTTAAAGTTAATGAGACAGATCGATGTGTTCACTTCGTCCTTGGTAGGTAACTACGTTATGATTTTAGTACGACAACACAAAGAAGTTAAACGTAATGAAGATTCTTTTCATATTCTAAACTTAGTATCTACCTACTAAAGTCCATCTTTTGGACTTAGTAGGGGAAGGGGGGGCATGATGGGGTATCTAAGGAAAATACCAAAAATACAATATAATCATTGCGTTTATTATGCTTATTTATTTATGGCACAATGCCTTATTAATCTAACTACAATTTGGCATAGTCTTTGGGAGATGAACTTATAGCATTTTTTTTAAATAACTGATTTGATAGGAACTTTCGAAAAACCATCTTGCCCCTTACCATGGGGTAAGATGGGGTATTGAAAATGGGGCAAGATTAGGTAAGCTAATTATTAACACAACAAATACAAATATGAATTTCTTCGGTGTTTTCATCATCCACACCAGCACAACCATTATGAGCCCAACGTCCACAAAGCTGGCAGCCTACCCAACCTTCGGATGATTTCAGAAAATTATGATTTTCATCATTACAATTCATTACAATAGAGACTAATTGTATCTTCATCACCGTCATTTTTCGTCTTGGCTGCAACTGTAGTCTTGTGTTTCTTCTCAGCATTTTTTTTGAGCCGAGGATCATTAGATTCTTTCCTCAGGCTTTTCAAATTCTCCAGCTCATTTTTATAAGGAGCTGAAGTAATGGCGGCTGTTTTTCCCCTCCGGTATTGCTTCCTCTTTTCAGTTTGTTGGACCAAAGGGATTGGCAAAATATCACCAGGGGATGCATTTTCAAAGCTAGATGTAAGATCGCGGCATGTTGCATGTTGCCCCTATACCCCATCTTACCCCATACCCAATACCCCGTCTTACCCCAAAGGCTGATTTAGAAAAAAAAAATCTCAAAAAAATAAATATTCACTGAACTTTTGTCTAACCATACCACAACAAAGTAAACAACACTAACAACCATATACGAGAAAAGACATAAATTGGGTAGTCATAATTACCTTACGGTAAAGACGTTTTTAACTGCGTAAAATTAGATCGACGAGACACTCAACGTGATTTTCGTTTGTAAACAAAAAACCCGTGCACTTCCACTCACTGTTTCTGTCGCGCTGATGGTTGATCGAGTATGGCTTCCTATTGGCTTATTGCTTTCTGTTCGCAAGAGTCTAGTTACTTGTATGTGTGCGTGACCCCGTCTTACCTCGCGTCCCCATCATGCCCCCCCTTCCCCTACCTCCCTACTAAAAAAAAGAGTATGGTAGGTCTTTAGTTTAATGATCACAGCGTGGTAATCCAGTGATTGTTTGTTGCATATTATTATGACAAACGAGAGATTCAAATCAGGCAACATCTTTGTATAATATTGAGTGGCATCGTGGATTATATGTTACCGGGATATGTAAATTTAGGCAATTTTTATATGTTCATAAGTTTTTATGATCATAAATTTGTATACTTTTTATATTAGGCTACTCAAGCAAATTAGTTTTATAATCTAAATAATGTCCCTATGCTTCCTTAAGCATCTATGTCGATTTATCGGTTTAAGCCTTGCGATGATACAGATAAATATTCAAAAACATACAGATATTCAACTCATACTCATAAACAAGAAGGTAGGTTGTTAAAAAACACAACTGCGCGTACACTGCTCGAATAATCGGAATTGAAAATGGCGCCGGCGCCATACCACAGAATGAATAAGGTAATACTTACAGCCGCATTATTGTTTTTTTTTTTTAAGATATAGCCAGTGTCATTCGAGATGATGTAAGGATTTTAACCGTACCACATACATCCAAATCTGTTCAGGCATTAAGATATTGTAATTGGCAGAATAAATAAACCCACACACATGAGTACAAGAGTAAAACCAAAGAAGAAATGGATGGATTGCGTAAAAGAGGATATGCGCGTAAAAGATGTGGGTAGTGAAGGATGACTTATAGAAGTGAGTGGAAGAAGATATGTTGTGCCACCCCACCTAGCTTGGGTCAAGGACAAGAAGAAGACGAATATGAATACGTGATATCGTGCTCTCAAGCTATATATATAAAAGCGAAAGGTCACTTACGTACTTACATACGTACATACTTACTTACACGAGATCTCAAAAACTATTGTACTTATAAAGCTATAACTTAGCAAGTAGGTAGTTGATAGTTAAGAGATGTCAGCTAAGAAAGGATATTTGGAAATTCCACCCCTAAGGGGGTAAAATAGGGGTTGGAAGTTTGTATGAGATTTCTTTGTTTTTAGAGTTAGAGACACAAAAATTTGCATTAAGATTGATAATAATAAATAAAAAACATGTACATCTATTTTTTTTTTAATTTTACCTATTATATATTAATAGGGGAAGATAAGTCTGCTTATTTTTTTGTTATGAAGACTACAAGCTTGAAATTTTGAAAATAGGTTTCTTTTGGAGCGTAAGTATAATGTTAGAATTTTTTTTATCCAAATCCACCCCGAAGGGGAGTAAAATAGGGGTTTGAAATTGTATGAAAGTCCTATGTTTTTTAATTTAGAACTACGAAAATAGACAATTTGACATTTACCTGTAGCTCACTTTCTTAAGCAAGGCATTGGCCGCACGGGAAACCTCAATCTCACGGGAAATCAGCAATTCTACGTAGACGAAGTCGCGGGCAACAGCTATTTAATATAATAAATATGACTTTTTTTTTTTAATAATCCTGTGAAAAGATGCAGTCCAACCTTTGTGTCCTGTGGTGAAGTGAGTACGCGCTCATGTTTCCACGTCTTCGCTCGCTTGATCTCCTGTAGTCTGTCTTCCAGGACCTCACGGAGCTTGGCCACGCCAGCCCGCTCTTTTCTGTTCGACTGATGCAGCTGCCGAGTTTGTGATCCATTTGACACTAGAAATAAATGGTAACAGAGTCTTTGTATGTGATTAGGTACATGTTTAGATTTGATTAGCGTTTGATTGCGAATTCGTCTGATGGTAAGTGACGATACAATCTTAAGTGGACGCGACCTTGCAAAACTTCACTTACATAGGTATTTGATTACTTAGGTAGGTATATTTTACTTATAAACTTTGCTGTTTGTGCTCAAGTTACCTGGACAAGGCCCAATCCAAGTGCGTCAAAGTAAAATAAACCTAACGAGCCTGATTTTAAATAAGGAGCACATGCTGTACTAATTACTGAGTTGTATTACAATAGTTTTACAATCGTTCCGAGAGGAGCGCTAGCTGTAGAAGTGTGGGTAAATATATACTTTACACTAGTGAAAATAAAGTTATTTTTGCTTTATATATTAATATAAGTGTATATTTATGAAGCTGTGATAGCCTAGTGGTTAGGACGTCAGCCTCCTAATCAGACGTCGGGGGTTAGAACTGCTGAACCTATAACTTTTCGGAGTTATGTGCGTTTTTAAGCAATCAAAATATAACTTGCTTCAACGGTGAAGGAAAACATCGTGAGGAAACCTGCATGCCTGCGAGTTCTCCATAATGTTCTGAAAGGCGGGTGAAGTCTGCCAATCCGCACATGACCCGCGTGGTGGACTATGGTCAAACCCTTCTCATATTGAGAGGAGACCCGTGCTCTGTAGTGAGCCGACAATGGGTTGATCATGATAATGATGATGATATACACTTAGCTATATTAAATTTTTCTTCACTTCTGTAGTCGGGGGGGACCTATCCCTGCCGATCGTGGTTTCGGCCATGGCTGGCAGTGAGAGGTCTTGGCAGGCGATGGTCTCCTTCTGCGAGGATGTGATCTCGCGGAAGGAGGCGGCGGAACGGCTGAGAGAGGACGACGTGGACTCTCAGCCGATCCGTCGCAGACGTGTCGGGCGCAGGCGGCTCGCGCTTCACCACCGCCTACCCCCTTGAGAGTAGCACCTCCGGGCGTTGGATACGAGGATCTGTCCAACACCCAGGAGTTAGGTCCTCGAGCTGGAAGACGCACCCTGTGCTCCTGGTGCGTCTTATGGCGTTCAATTGGGGGGCATCTGATATTGCCCCCGAGTTGGCACCGTCCTAAGGACGGACTCTGCCGGCCTGGTTGCGGTTGTGTGCGCGAGCGAAACCCGTGACCCGGCCACCAGGCGGCGGGAAAGGATATGCACCGTGGGGGTTTAGTCAGTAAGAGTCTGACATAACCGCTGCGTCTCCTCGGACGCGGGGTATCCATGAGGATTACCCACGTTAAAAAAAAAAAAAAAAGTCTATCACAGCTTCAAGTGTATATATTATATAATAATAGTGATAATCTCAATGATTTTCTTCCACTACTCAGTCTTCAACTACTTACCTATTAGCTAAAATACGCAATTTGGGATTATTCCATATTGAATGAATAACAAGGTAGGTGGTGATCCACCTACCTTGTTATTCATTCAATAATAATTGTTGCATTCTGCTATGCTATGTGGTAATCAATAATTCGATGTCAAGGTCACAGTTGTTTTTTTTTTATTATTATGTTAGAGGCATGCTATTTTTTGTCGTACACTACACAAGTCATTGCAAAAGTAAGATCTAAGGTAATAATTCTGAATTGCTTTATAAATCAAAATCAAATCAATCAAATATAACTAAACAAGCCAACATTCATATATAATGGGACCAATTTAAATGCATACTTTTTAGCTATATACTGACTTTAAATTTGTGTTGTCAAGGCTTTTTCCTCTTGCCGACATTTCATTGACACGGATCTAGGGCATAGCGTCCTTTTCGTTGTGGAACGCAACGCAAGACTAAAACTTGCCTTAAACCTCCGATAACATGATAACAAATACAATTATTTGTCATATGCAAATTACTCTCATCTGGGTTTTACAAGGTCGCCCGAGACAATTTACAAATTATCGTACATTACTTGATATATAGACAAATAAAGAGCATAGAGCTAAATAATAGTTAATAGGACATATCTACCTTATAGGTATGTCTATGACATTGGACAATAAACTGGTATTGTTACCATATTATGTTAAGATGAGAGTCGAGACTCACTTATCTCGGCTCTATAGTGAAGAGAACTAGAAAAGTCTACCACCTAGTCCCAGTACGGGGGCAAATGGAAAAAAAGTTGCAATAGACAAGGCGTGATCGTTCCCCGGGTCTGATAAATAGTTCCCAAAAGATTTAAAAAAAAAGACCTGATACTAAAACTAGTGCTACTGGTGCCAACCAACCTGCCTACTACCGAGTTCCAGGAGTTTTTTGTATTTATTATCTACCGAATACTTCGTACAACGTACTTAATTGACCGGGTAAGTGTAAGATGGAATTGCATATGAAGTGTGCCAAGGTGTATACGAAACACTGTAGTATAGTATTGACGTGGTATTGACAAAATGAGCTTATCTTTAAGGTAACCAAAAAACATAAAATGAGCAAATAATGTTTTTTGTGTACTTTAATATAATCTGTTTGATTTTTTGGATATAACAGTAATAGAAATACATATATATGAATTCTACAATAATTTCGACTCTCTATCGATTACGACAGACAGACGGACGGATGGATGGAAACCCTAAAAATAATTACTTAAACAATTTTTTTTAAGATTTTTAGTTCAATCAACTACAATCAGTGGTTTATATCCAGTTAGGAACAGGTACTTAAGGTAAGTTATGTCTGTCAGTATATGTACTTTCAAAAATATGTTATAAGGTTGTTCTATGTTTTGTCACGTAATCGCTTAAATACACGAAAACCTACATTAAACTTGTGGCCACTTTGTAATATATATAGTAATAGGTAAACACAGAGATCATTATACAATAAAAAAAATGCGTTGTTTGTTAAAGTGTTTTTTTTGAAAAGGGAATGTTATTTTTCATAATAAACAATGTTTCACTCACGTATGCGCAGGAGTTGAGAGCGGAAAGCCATCGCGTCGACTAAGGCGCGCGAAGGCGTGGTGGTGGCAACAGCCGGCTTTTTAGCAAACCAGTCACGCCAGTCGAGCGCTCTGTTTACGATACTTGAACTACGTCTCTGATTCGGATTCTAAATTTGGATATAAACCGCGAATATGTTTTCGATTTTAATAAGGATCGTATTGGTACAAGTTACAGTCTAACGCCTATAACCGCAGTATTTTAGCTTAAAAAAGAATCGTATGTTTTATTGTCTATAGTTTTTTTTTTATACACTACAAGTTAGCCCTTGACGGCTAACTCACCTGGTAAGTGATGATGCAATCTAGGATTGCAGCGGGCTAACCTGTTAGTGGGTATGGACATCGTGCCGGAACGCTAAATCGCTTTGCGACACGTCTTTATCGATAGGGTGGTAACCAGCGACGGCCGAAGCCTCCCACCATACCAGACTTAATTCGATTAGCATTTCTGTGTTTTTATTCAAGCAGTTTCAGCTTTCCGCATTCAATAGTAATACAGTTGCATATTGCTATTTCATGTGCGGTGGCTTTATCTATTTCCATCTAATCTAAGTCGGCCACAGTACATGTCGACCATTAAGTCAGAGGTAAGGCTAAGCAAGCTATAGAGATCTCATAGGCTCCTGACCTCCTGAGCCCTGTGCTTTGATTTATAGCTGAGGTGGCAGTTTAAATAACGTATATTTTTCTACATAAAAGATATATTTTTACCAATATATATATATTTTATACACATTGCAATGAATAATATTATTAGATGAGTATAATTTAAATCAAACAAAATATTTAACAAACGTTTAATAAAAAAATGGTTTAGCTTAATTCATTTTAGACAAACAGTATTACTTAATTAATAATTCCGGAATATTATGTTTGGTTTGCTGTCTTGTCCTTCTATAAATTCTGATCTTTATGACTTTGGGCCGCGTGTAGTTTTACAGCCGACTCTGAAAAAAAAGCACACATTATATGTTTATACATACTTAAATGTCTGCTTATTAATTTATCAAATCATCATTAAAATATGTATAATATAAATGAATAAATATAATAATATGACAGTATAATATATTAGTAGGCGCTGAGTAATCGATATTCGATCAATATATTATACAAACACATTCATATTGCATTATAAAATATAATAAAAACCAACTTGAAAAAATGCACCCGCTATGAAAGCAAAAAATAATATTATTATATTCTTAAAGATTAGGTCACTTTGACATCTATTCAGACATTGGATAGATGCCAACTTGTGAAACATATTGGAAAACTTGGAATTATTTGATTAGCAAACCCCTTTTTTTTACGCTATATATTTTGTCTCCTTTGGACACTGAGGTAATTTTTACAATTTATAATTTAAGCCTTTTATTAAATTGATCATATTGTTTTTTATTAAAATCGATGTTTTTACGCTATTTATTAACGTACAAGATCGGACCTATTATGGACAATTTCCTTTGGATGTATCTTCATCCAGGTTTTATAAATCTACTAATATTATAGATGAGAATGAAAATTTGTTTGTTACGCTTTCACGCGAAAACTTTGTACAAGAATATGTGTACAAAAATTGTACACATATTCTTTGAGGTATAAGAATTAACATAGGATTTATTTTTAGTTTTGCGAAAGATTAAAAAATTAGGTACCTCTTCTGTTAAAGCTGGTATCTCATAAAATTTCAATGTAAAAAAAAGAAATTATTTTGGACGTTATGATTCGCCTATAAAAGACAATCAATGCCATCAAATACAAGCAAAACTGGTTCCAAGGTACACAAGGCACGTCTCTCACCTCCGGTCCAATATGAATGGCCAACATCACATCGTAATCATTGGCGCCTATGGTTATTTGAGCTCTACCGTCGCTGCCAACTCTGACGGTCTTCCCTTGACAGGAGTTGTTCACTTTGTTCCCCGATATCACGTCACAATATGTACCCGCCGGGAGACAAGTCTGTAATGACGATAAAAAGGATGAGCTATGAAACTTTTACCATGAAAAAGGTTAATCAACTGATCAACTTGTCATGAAACGCTTGATTCGGTTTCAAATTCTTGAAAAATTTACGTCGTAAGTAACGCTAATTCATCATCATCATGATCAACCCATTGCCAGCTCACTACAGAGATATTGAGAGGGTCTCCTCTCAATATGAGAAGGGTTTGGCCATAGTCCACCACGCTGGCCATGTGCGGATTGGCAGACTTCACACGCCTTTGAGAACATTATCGAGAACTCTCACACGTGCAGGTTTCCTCACGATGTTTTCCTTCACCGTTAAAGCAAGTGGTATTTTAATCGTTTGAAAAGTTAGAGGTGCGCCCGGGTTCGAACCCCCGACCTCTGATTACCTACATTAATTTATTTTGTGGTGTACAATAAAACTGTATTCATTCATTAAAATATTCTGGGCTTACGCAATGTATTGAGAGCAAAACTTGTAGCTAGAAATAATAAAAAATAAACAATATGGAGTTTCAAATAAAGGTTTGCTAGTTAGCCAGTATCGTTTGATTCTACAGTGAACATTATGCTCGTGATAACCCGATAAAAGAGGCAAATTTACATTATTACAATTTTATTATTTCTTCAAATACAGATCTTCCAAACGTTTTTTTGTTCTCGACGCGTGTTTAGCTCTCGCACCAGAGCATCCTCAGGAGATGTTCACTTCACAACGTACAATTGCTGACATTACTAATTTTTATATTTTTCTGAGCAATTTGAAGAAATTTCTATCAATTGCAGGCAACTGATAGAAATTTCTTTCTAAACCTTTACTAATCATTGATCCTCTTTTTTATACATTTACATCAAGGGCAAATATGCAGCACTAAGGGAGCCCGCGATGCGTCGACAGGTGTATCCATCATCTTAATCGATCCTCTTTTTTATACATTTACATCAAGGGCAAATATGCAGCACTAAGGGGGCCCGCGATGCGTCGACAGGTGTATCCATCATCTTAATCGATCCTCTTTTTTATACATTTACATCAAGGGCAAATATGCAGCACTAAGGGAGCCCGCGATGCGTCGACAGGTGTATCCATCATCTTAATCGATCCTCTTTTTTATACATTTACATCAAGGGCAAATATGCAGCACTAAGGGGGCCCGCGATGCGTCGACAGGTGTATCCATCATCTTAATCGATCCTCTTTTTTATACATTTACATCAAGGGCAAATATGCAGCACTAAGGGAGCCCGCGATGCGTCGACAGGTGTATCCATCATCTTAATCGATCCTCTTTTTTATACATTTACATCAAGGGCAAATATGCAGCACTAAGGGAGCCCGCGATGCGTCGACAGGTGTATCCATCATCTTAATCGATCCTCTTTTTTATACATTTACATCAAGGGCAAATATGCAGCACTAAGGGAGCCCGCGATGCGTCGACAGGTGTATCCATCATCTTAATCGATCCTCTTTTTTATACATTTACATCAAGGGCAAATATGCAGCACTAAGGGAGCCCGCGATGCGTCGACAGGTGTATCCATCATCTTAATCGATCCTCTTTTTTATACATTTACATCAAGGGCAAATATGCAGCACTAAGGGGGCCCGCGATGCGTCGACAGGTGTATCCATCATCTTAATCGATCCTCTTTTTTATACATTTACATCAAGGGCAAATATGCAGCACTAAGGGGGCCCGCGATGCGTCGACAGGTGTATCCATCATCTTAATCGATCCTCTTTTTTATACATTTACATCAAGGGCAAATATGCAGCACTAAGGGGGCCCGCGATGCGTCGACAGGTGTATCCATCATCTTAATCGATCCTCTTTTTTATACATTTACATCAAGGGCAAATATGCAGCACTAAGGGAGCCCGCGATGCGTCGACAGGTGTATCCATCATCTTAATTGCTGTCTACTCGGCATCATGCCAGAACATTTAACCGCATGGCGGTACGTCTTTGCTAGACGGGTGGTAACTAGTTGCGGCGGAAGCCTCCCACTCGACTAGACTCGAGCTAGGAATCAATTCCAGGATCGCCCACTTTATAATACGACTTTGGTTTCCGATTGCTACCTTTGGTATCATGGATGTCTAATAAAGTGAGAAGTACTTGTGATGAGAGGGGAAAGAAAAGGTTTCATTCGTTGATATTGAAGACGACGAAGGCTTTATTGCAGAAAAACCTACTAAAGGCGTTAGAGAAAAACATACTGAAGGCGTTGTAGAAAAACATACTAAAGGTCTAAATTCAACCAATAACTTATGAGACCATTGGCAATCGGCGACCTTACAAAATAATTTCGATGTTAAATCATACGTTTTGTATGAAGCCAATCGGATGGCAACTTGATAAGCTTAGCTAAGCCTTACCCGATACCTATATCCGATGACACTTATATTTACTATCTGTCTTACAAACTTTTTAAGTACCTAAAGTAAACTTTTTAAGTAGATGCTTTATGAATGCGACTCTGGAATAAATTGCTAACTCCCCTGATATTTTGAATAATATCTTTCTTTGATGCAACGAAAGTGAGATGAAAAAAGCATTACCTGTAAGGTGAGGTTAAGATCCCACATATTGTTATTGAAGGCGATGAAGGCGTTATTGCCGCGGCAGAAGGCTATCTGATTGGTGCCATTGTCCCACCAGTTATTGACTCCCGTCCTGCCGGCTGCATTGCGGAAGCCGACCATTGCGTAGATCTGGCGCCAACGGTGCTGGCATACCCAGCCATTGCCGCATGTACCGTCCTATTGGGGATTATATTATTTCCTTTGACGTATCAGTATTATATATGAGAAATACGCAATTTTTGCCAAAAATCTAAGTATCATATTATTAATAATAAAGCATATTATATAAACTTTTCCTGTTTGACAGTTATCATTGGGTTGTTTTATTAGTTCCTGTTAGAAAGTGTACGTATGGCTGTAAGCCAGATGAATGCAAAAAACACACTAATATATAGGGGTCAGGAATTGTCTACAATTAAGTAATAACAGTTTTGTTAACAGTAACGTCGATTAAATGTCATTTCTCCACAATGACGTCTCTTTGTAACTAAATATTAGAGTCCAATAGAATACCTATTGAACTAATATAAGTGCTAATAGAATGCAATTCCAACAGGCTGATCTTTTCTTTGATTTCAATTGAACCTGCCTGGAGGTTTTATACCCTGAAATGTCATGTCCTCGTAAAAAGCTCATTTAACCTAAAATAACTTACCGAATTTATAGATGGAGATATGATGTTCTGGTAACGATCCATAGGTGGTCCAACTTCAGAGTCCAAGAAGGCGAAACTGCTCATAATCTGTGGTTCACCATATGGATGAGCTAAAAGGAAAGCTATGGCTGCTCTGTAAGGACGACCTTGCTTGTAGGTTAAAACACCTCCTCCACCGCCATGCCCCCTTTCGTTATCGTGGTTATCGATAAAGGTCAAGGCGTCTTCAGAAGCTAACAGATTCCATTGCGGTCCCCAAGTTTGTAGCCATCTCAACTGGTTGCTTCCTCTAAACACATTGCTCAGTTCCATCCCTGATTTAAATTCTGTGACAGCAGCTAGCGGGGTGTACTCATCCCTGCTTATAGCTTCCCCTCCATAATCGATAACTTCCTGGTAAATGTAGGGCCTAGCGTTCGCTGGGAAACCGTGGGCGGTGTTGAGATTTTTTAATCTATCGTAAATAACTTGTAGATCTTCAGGCCACATGTGTTTTGCAGCGTCGATTCTGTTATATTTTAAGAAATTAGTAAGAGTTAAGTTTTAAAAAAACACTAAAAGACAAAGTACGCAATAAGAAGAAGGTGTAAGGTGGCACCCACAACTCAAAAATTTACAGAATCCAGGCTCAGATGGTACGGACATGTTACGCGAAGACCTGACGAATACGTAGTGAAAAAGTGCCTTTTCATGGCTGCAGGAAAAATGGAAAACCCCAAACTACATGGTTTTAACGAATGTCCAAAGGGACATCAAATGCCTCGGCCTCAACGATCATGATGATGATGATGACCCGTGCTCTGTAGTGAGCCGGTAATCCGGCTCATTACAGAGCACGGGTCTCCTCTCAATATGAGAAGGGTTTGGCCATAGTCCATCACGCTGGCCCTGTGCGGATTGGCAGACTTCACACGCCTTTGAGAACATTATGGAGAACTCTCAGGCGTGCAGGTTTCCTCACGATGTTTTCCATCACCGTTGATTTTAATTTTTTTTTGTTAAAAAACGCACATAACTTCGAAAAGTTAGAGGTGCGTGCCGGATTCGAACCGCTGACCGCTGATTAGGAGGCTGACGCCCTAACCTACCTAACTAGGGCTGACGCCCTAACCACTAGGCTATCACCGCCTCAACGATGATGATACAAAATTAAGATTGACGTGGCGCCGAATGATAAATAAAGCCGACCCCTATGATGATAAGGCGAGGCTAAAGAAGAAGAAGAAGTAAGAGTTAAGTTTTGTTTATGTCATCGGAAGTGTAAAGCAATGGTTTTGGTTTTTCGTGATAACAGCCCAATTGTTTTGGGTAGCGACTTACCTGAAGCCAGCAACGCCCAAATCGATGAGTTTGTTCATGAAATTCACAATCATGAGCCTTACGTGTTCGTCTCTTTGATTGAGATCCTTGAGTCCCACCAGCTCGCAGTTACGTACCTGTAATCAAAATGTTGATCAAAATGATCACGAGACCTTGGGTATGATTCGTAAATGGAGCCAAATTAATAGGTATTTTATTATGATTTCGGGAAATTCTAATTAATGCCCTTCTCTTGTCTATTGCCCTTGTTAGTACGAACTGTCTATCTATATGTTTACAGCCATAATATTTTTCTGTATTACGACTGACAGGGCCAGTAGTCAGATGAAAAGTTTATTTATTTCATTTTTTTTTTATGATTGCCGTCAAGGGCTTACTTGTAGTGACAAGTAAGCCCTTGACGGCAATCTCACCTGATGGTAAGTGATGATGCAATCTAAGACGGTAGCAGGCTAACCTATTAGGGGGAATGGTAAACCACACTCCTAATTGGTTTCTACGCGACATCGTGCCGGAACGCTAAATCACGTGGCGACACGTCTTTGTCTGTAGGGTGCTAACTAGCCACGGATGAAGCCTCTCACCAGACCAGACTCGAGCCGGGAATCGAACCCAGGACCTCCAACTTTATAATGCGACAGCGCACGCACTGCGCCACGGAGGTCGTCGAACTTGGTATATCGACTGTAGTAGAGAGACCGATTTTATTTATTTCTATTTGCATCGTTTAAAAAACCATTTAGGTACAGTGTAACAATTTTCCAATAAAAAGTTTTTTAATACTTTGTAAAATTTATTTTCTTTTTCTAAATTTCGAATGTAGTCTGGCAGATTGTTAACGTTGTATGTTTTTACAAAAATAAGAAATTGTTAAATTTAAAAAAGAAACCAACTAAGACCTTGGACGGTTCGGTCACTAACATTTTTTGTTTAGCTACGAGTATGATCAGAACCATTGAGTTAAAAACGTTTTTCTGTCACGTAATAAAACCGTATCATCATAATCAACCCATTACCGGCTCACTACAAAGCACTCCTCTCAATATGAGAAAGGTTTGGCCATAGTTCACCACGCTGGCCGTATGCGGATTGGCAGACTACACAGGCCTTTGAGAACATTATGGAGAAACCTCAGGCATGCAGGTTTCCTCACGTAGTTTTCCTTCGCCGTTGAAGCAAATGATATTTTAATTTTTAAAACCGCACATAACTCCGAAAAGTAAGAGGTGCGTGCCCGGATTCGAAGCGCCGACCTCTGATTAGGAGGCTGACGCCCTAACTAGTGGTTAGGGCGTCAGCCTATCTATCGCCGCTTCAAAAAAAGCCGTATAAGTTTGCCCTAAACCCTATGGTATATTTGTTAAGTTAGTTTCATAGATAAAGGAAATGCTTGTTTTTAATCTTACCCGCCAAGCGTTGTTAACAAAGTCCGATCCGTCAATCCCACACTGTGGCCAGTTGAAATGTTCCCGCCTATATGGAACCGCGGGATAGTACCACTCTCTGAACACCGCGGTATTACCAGCTGTGCCAACGTTTTCAGCGGGCTCCCCCGTCATATGGTTGATCACTGCGTCCACGTAAATCCTATGAAAAGTTTTTTTTAATACGTTCGGTAGGTATTACTCGTCCAAGTAGATTTTTTCCCCTTGAAGGCGTTTTCCTCCTACTATAGTGTAAAGGATTATGTGAATGATAAACAAGCATTGGTATGAAATTTTGCTCTAAACAAGATAGCTCTTAAATAATTTTAAATGGCATATGAGATGGTGATAACAAAAAGAAAATTTACCTGGCTAAGTTTGTTGTGGGCTTCTTCTTAGACCGGGGCGCATTTGGAAACCTCATAGCTTTAGTTTTAAGTTTACGAATGTAGTTATCACCATGAAATCATTACCATGTAAATTATTGACGAATCAAAAGTGTCTTTTAAAAGATTATTTGAATTTGAATTTCTTTGGCGCTGCGGATATAATTTTCTCTTTATCTAGATATACCTACATCCCTGGTCAAAATCCGTTAGTAGTGAAGTAGATTTTCAATTAAAGTTCTTAAGTAGATTAAAATGAGAGATAACGCCATTATCAACTCTTTGACTAATTAACATTGAAAACAACATAAATCCAAATTAAACAATCTAGACAATGCGATGAGATACACGACTATAAACAATACTTTATGGTATCCAAGAACACTGAAACAATTACCTAACACCCGCGTTATTGCATCGACGCACCATGCTAGCGAATTGTCTCTCATCACCAGATCGCGTCTCCAATTGGTAGGACAACACCTGGTATCGCTCCCACCAAGGGCGATTGTAAGCTCTGAGAATTACATTCTCGTTAGGAGGGGATACCTGGAAATAAAATAAAATGCACAAACGAATAATGGATAGAAAATTCTCGTGCAAAATACATGTACCAGCTGACCCGGCAAACATGGTTTTGCCATATATATTACTTCTAGGGAATTTCTATTGTAGAAAAAAATAACTACCTTGTTGTGTGTAAGGATGTGGATATGAGTGAAAGAGGTATGGAGCGCTGTGAACGATGAGGGAATGTGAAAATAACATAAATGTTGTTTATGTTCAAAAATTTTATCTTTACAATAAGCTCAGGGAAATTTCAGTCGAATAAGAGTGAAAAACATTGACAATAAAGACGATAATTGTTCAGTTATCTAGCGGGATGACAAATGATTAAATTACTAAAATGACTTTTATTATAATATTAGTAATTTACATCTAAAGGTATCGTTCGTCTTCACCAGCTGCTACAAGATACTCCGGTCCCTCTACCATTTTTAATTGGAGTAGTACAAAGTGTACTAATTCTACTAAAAATATTATTAATACATGTCGTTTTAAATCTTTCACATTTAACAAAAAAAGGCCTAAGTGCCAATTGCCAGTTAGGAACATAGAAAATTCTCGTAAGGAGTGATTTAAACCCTATTATTTTTTTTTTATAATTTCCTACTTTTATTTTTCCTACTACTATTATTATTATTATGCTATTATTTTTTGTAAGTACAACGGTGCGTTATTTATAAATGAGCGGTTTTTATCTTTAAGAATAATGATTAATTATGATCGAGATGGCTTTAATTGATAAGGTAATAGATATGATTACCCTAGTAACAAGATTTGGTAAAGGTAAAACATCGATTTTGTTCTTTAATATATATATATTTTAATTTAACCGTTTAAATATGAAAAAAAAAACCGAAATGTCACCGAAATCGGTCCGAATTTTTTATGCGGTTTCCAAACCTACATTTCACATTTAAACAGCATACAAAGTAATTGTCTCAGTGCCGCTGTGTAAAACGATTAACATAAAATCATAACAGTCAGGAATTTGGTTTGTTTGACTGGTATCTCATTCCGAGCGCCCCCGTGACCGTAGATTTATTTATTTATCTCCTCTTATTCTAGCTTGACAGGATAAAAACCTAATTTGCTAGAATAGCCTAATATAAAAGTATATAATGTATATAAAAATTGCCTAAATTTAAATATTCCGGTAACATATTATCCATGATGTCACTCTTGTGAGTTCACTCAGATTGCAACGGAATAGGTGAATAGGAATGAGACCCATGTCCGGATGACGTCAGAAATTGAGGACCTCGTCTTCACCAGCGAAGACGCTGTGTTCTGTTTTGTGTATGTGTGTGATCTACTTGGGAAGCGTTGCCGATTATCAGTAGGTAGACTGGATCGTTAAGGACTTTTTAGAGCGTCTCAGGAGACGCCAACGCCACGGATTTGAATGAAATGGTAAAATGGTGAAAAATTGGTATAGGCGTAGCGGATACTCCGGTTCATATAGGATATTCACACATATAGGATAGTTTTATCCCGGAATTCAGCACGGTTCCCTTGGGAGAGGGGATGAAAGTCAAAAAGTGTATTTAGTTGTAATTCATTAACGCTTACTTCGATTTCACTCATTCCTTTTTTTTGTTAAAAAGTATCCTTATACTTTAATGTTTATTTCAAGGTCAATTGCTTCGTGATTGGAAGGACAAACAAACGCACTTTCACACACACTAACTCAACGCAGACGAAGTCGCGGGCATCGGCTAGTATACTATAAATTGCTTACCTGAATTCCACCGAATCCCTTGGGGCCCAAAAACCGTTCGCACTCATCAGCTATGTCCTCCCATTTCCACTCGAACAGATGCACATTTACGGTTCTGTTCGGTGCGTAGTAAGGATTTTTGTAAGCGCTGGTAACGGTTGCCAATAATGCCAAGATACCGAATACTCCATACAGCCCCTAGAAATTACAATTACACGTTTAAGATTCATCATCATTCAGAGCACGGGTCTCCTCTCAATATGAGAAGGGTTTGGCCATAGTCCACCACGCTGGCCATGTGCGGATTGGCAGACTTCACACGCCATTGAGAACATTATGGACAACGTTCAAAATTCATCACGTATTAAATTAAGGATTAAGATAAACGAGTCGACAAAGAAAATTTTTCTAGGGTACTTTTTTTTAACTGTACCCCCCAGTTAGAACTAATTGTTGATTATAATGATATTGTACATTAGATATTTACCATTTTTGGGTACGTTCTGAGCCTGGGCAATAACTTCCCCAACTACGTGTGAAAAATATTTAAATATTATAACACGTTAATACTAATTAATCATTATGATAATATAACTTAAATAATATCAGTACCCTTAGTATGAGACTTGAACGAGCTCGTTCGTCGTTCGATCGTTGTCTAACTTACCTTGAAAGAAATATAAAATATTTATTTTGTAAATATACTCGTAGCTACGATTTCAGAACTGGCGGAATTTGTACCCGTGTCTCTCTGGTTATCGCAGCCAATGTAAACTCTTTGCCAATTCTTGTACGCCACAGTCCTTCCTCCTCCTTCGGGATCAAGTCTGCAATTGTGTCCTAGTGGTAAACATCTTAGTATAATCTGTTTTTTTTTTTAATTTAGAATAACACAGTAAAACCCCTCTCAGTGAGATAGATAGATTCAACGAATTCAAAAACTATTTGCTAACTATCGATCTAGTTGTATAATATTTTACGGGGTTGTACATTTGTGCTGGTTCTGGATTTAAAAAAAGTAAAAGTATATATATATTTATATAATTATCATTTTTTTTTTATTTCACGTCGACCCATACTTAAACAGTAGGCCGAACTTTTAAGAGAAATATCATAAGGGAAGATTTAAAAAATATATAAAAAATAGAGTTGCATGTTACTCAGAAATGAATTGTGACAGTGCAAATCTTCTTAGGGTAGTGATGTTATTTTTAACCTTTTATATCTTAATCAGCGCTAAATATGTACCTACCTATGATGTCCATATCTTTAAATCCTCTTTATCTTTTAATCTTCTTGAACTTGAAAACCAAAGTATGCACCAAGGAAAGCAGTAATACCTATCCGAACGGAAGAATATTTCTAGCTTAGATAAGTCGATTTGTTAACGTTTTTAACTTTATTGAAGAAAATTAAGTGGTTAATGTAAATTATACGATAAAAAATTAATTCATTTTTCGCATCCAATGATCGATTGTTTTGATTAAATTCGATATAATAAATTCATAAATTGGTTACTCTACTTTGGATTTCGATTAGATTTGGATTAGATTAGTTGTTAATATTTCAAATTTACTGTTTCGAAAAAAAGCGCTTATGTTAATAGGAATTATAAGCGTGGAAAATTGGAAAATCTTTCACAGACTCACTGTTTACATCCTCTTTGCCGGCTTCAGAACTGACTCTTTTATTAAGTTCTATACATATAACGGATGTTGCTTTGTTTAAATCTTAAAAAATTTGATTGGCCTAGTGCTGATGTATTGTACAGACATAAAATTCATTTACCTACTCACTATAAACACTCTTCGATTAAGGGTCGGTTCAAACACTGATTTGCTACGGATGACTTTTAAATTGAAGTCACAGAGTCGCTCAGATTACGAAGATGATTTTTCATGGTTTATTTCAGAAAATTTAAACAAAATATCTTCTATCTCGTACTTATATGAGTAGTATAGTAGGCTAAATAAAGCACTGGCATGTATTTAATCTGACTACAGTCGTGTAGTCCTTCCCTTATAATCTGAAAGTGCCATAAAGCAAAGAGCAAAGAATGAGTCAAGATTGATTGTCAATCGTCAAAGAACTGTAAACAACTGTTGTCTTGTCTGTTAGTTGTCATTTGTAACTCTGCTTGTGAATGTTCTGTGTCTTGGAAATTACGCATGTTTATCGAATTGCACTGTTTTGGTGGTGTTTTTTAAACAAAGAATTTCTAGTTGTCTAGCAAGCTAAACACCTAGCTTAAAAGTGACTTAAATACGTTTCGTAGTTTGAGTTCTATTTCAAAAAGTTGAATTGTTTAATCTATAATCTAGTAATTTTTAAATTAAAAAATGCTTGTGGAATAATTTAAGTGCTTCATTGAATATCCCAACGTTTAGAACTCGTTTAGCTGTAAAACTATAAGTAAATTTTCAAAATGCAGGGTAAATACATTGTATTATTGTCGGTTTTAAGTGCATTGCCTATAGTTTACGCTTGCAACGAAGCGATATGCGCTAGTGTTGTGTCCAAGTGCATGCTAACACAATCGTGTAAGTGTGACCTAAAGGATTGTTCGTGTTGCAAGGACTGTTTCAACTGCCTTAGCTACTTGTACAGTGAATGCTGCAGTTGTGTTGGTAAGTGGCCACCTTGCATAGTCTTTTTAAACATAATTATAGCTATTAATCTGTATCCCAGTGAAGTTTTCTCAAACTGCCACATTCGTCTAGTAGTTATAATTTTGAACACGGAACTTGTGCTTTTAATCCCATGTCAGGCTAATAATTGCTAGGTATTGGGATTTTCTATAAAGTATTGTTGGTACTGCTTGAAGCTTTGAAACTAGAATTCCATAAAGTAACAACAGAGAGTATTTTAACTAGCTGATATTACTATAATTTGATAGTATTTGAGCAGTGTGGTGGAGGTTCTTAGCACTAGATTGACAACCTCCGTGGCACAGACGCTGTCACATTATAAAGTTGGAGGTCCCGGGTTCAATACAAAAGTGCCCTTTTAAGGACTATTTGAATAAAGATTTGCATCAAAAGTGCCTTTTTAAGGACTATTTGAATAAAGATTATTTTGAATTTGATTCCCGGCTCGAGTCTGGTCTGGTGGGAGGCTTCGACCATGGCTAGTTACCACACTAGCGACAAAGACGTATCGCCAAGCGACTTAGCATTCCGACACTATGTCACATAGAAACCAATGAGGAGTGTGGGTTTACCATACTCCTAACAGGTTAGCCCGGTACCACTGTAGACAGCGTCATCACTTACCACCAGGTGAGATAGCCGTCAAGGGCTAACTTGTAGTGTATAAAAAAAAAGATTACCCAATTATAAAATGAGGATGCTTATGCCCAGATCTAAAACAGTAGATCAATGGAAAAGAAATATGAGTAGTTTTGCGTTTGGCTAAAATGCAGCTGTATCATTTGCATGTCCACACATCTGCTGCTCTGGTTTTAATATTATTATAACAAAAATTTACTATATATAGATTTTTTCCTTCTAGACATGTGTCCAAAGCCCAATGACACACAAACCGAGCTATCCAAGTCATCCTATGTTGAGGAATTACCTGACAATGTTCCCGGACTATTCACCGCTTTGACAAGTGATCCAGATCCTCAACAAAGATGGCTGTCCATCACATACCCTGTGGACATTGACCTGTCTGCATACAGACCAAATCCTGAGCTGGTGTACCACTTGCGTAAGTTATTCAATAACAGTATTTTAACTAAGCCCTCATAAAGTACAAAGAACTCTAGCAGCAATAGAAAATCTTACCTTGCATAAGTTTTATTAGTACTGTGCAGTTTTCCTGATCTTGGAGGAGTAAAATTTTACTTTGAGGGACCATGGTAAGGCATGGTAAGTAAACAAACCTCAGTAAGACCTCCGAACCACTTTACAGAGGTTTCTATTACAGTTCTAGCTATGCCTAGCAGTTTATGCATTGGTTAATGTAATGATAAGTTTTTAAATATAAATAATTAAAAAAATCTATATATATATATATATATATATATCATCATGATAAACCCATTAGTGGCTCACTACAGAGCACGGGTTTCCTCTCAACATAAGAAGGGTTTGGCCATAGTCCACCACACTGGTGCGGAATGGCAGACTTTACATGCCTTTGAGAACATTATGGAGAACGTTTAAGATTCATTACTTATTAAATTAAGGATTAAGATAAAGAGAACATTACTGAGAACTCTCAGGCGTTCAGGTTTCCTCACGATGTTTTCTTTCACCGTTGAAGCAAGTGATAGTTTAAAAACTCACATAACTCTGAAAAGTAAGAAGTGCGTGCCCGGATTCGAACCGCCGACCTCTGATAAAGAGGCTGACGCCCTAACCATTTTTTTTTTTTTAACCACTACAAGTTAGCCCTTGACGGCAATCTCACCTGATGGTAAGTGATGATGCAGTCTAAGATGGTAGCAGGCTAACCTGTTAGGAGTATGGTAAAGCCATACTCCTAATTAACCATTAGGCTATCACAGCTATATACACATCATAAAAGCTACTATATACATATCATAGTAGCTTTTTAAGAAGTAAGCAATCTCGTCTTCTGGTAAGAGATGATGCAGTGTAAGATTGTAGAGGGCAAATGAAAGACCTGTGGGTACATCTATTTCGTTTGTACACCGCATTGTTCCGGGATCTAAATCGGTTGGCAATGTGTAGGTGTTAAATATTCATAGCTGAAGTGTCCCCCACTAGACGACTTGTGGACTGGAATTGAACCCAGCACTACTAACTTTATAATACAGCAGTGGACACGCTGCACCAAAAAGGTTGCCAAAATTTAGTAAAATCTTTTTTTTTTATCAATTAGTAACATGATAGTCTATGTATATTATATTCATTTATAGTTTAATCATAAGTATAAGTAACATAATATTATTAATTGATTATGATGATGATAATCTTAATTTACATAAAATATTATTAAAGTATTAAAACTAATGATTCATAAAAGCTCAGTTGTTTTTAATGTATATTCATTATTGATATATATATTTATTATAGTTATATAGATAGTTGCTGGTCTTAATAAGTTTACAACAATTATATTGATATTTACATTTTATTATAAAAATGATTTTAAGACATAAAAAGACTAGCTGATTCCTAGGACTGTGCTTATTTTGGATTATTTTAAGATTCTGCGGGAACTGCCTGATTTCTTGGGTTAAAAAGTTTCCTGTCCTTCCCCAGTATGCAATTGTTTTCCTTGCTAAATTATATTTTATTTTAACATGGTAACCGAGTTACTTGTCTGATTTACAATTTTATTGACAGAATTGCTTTTTTTACTTATTTTTAAAGCAAATTTTTATCGGAAATATAGCTTACAAAGTAGTTCTAAGTAAGTTTCTTAACCACACCTGACCTTCTAGGAATATATACATATTCCTAGAAGGTCAGGTGTGGTCCCAGGCCCCTCAGAGAATTTTATTTCATTTTCTTTCTAGTGACTCATCTTTATAGAATGTCCTACCTGTTGCTAACCTGAGCTTATTTGTGTGCATTTAAGACGCGTCCTTTTTAACCCGAATGACTCATTCAAAACGTTGTTAGATGAATGCTATCTATTCTTAGAATAGATGTTATTTTTTATCACTTCCCAGTTAGTTCTGCTTAAATACGTTACAGTTAATCTTTAAACATTCAATAATGCCAGACATTGTAAATAGAATCATTACTAAAATACCACTCTTTGTCTGTCCTACTTGCCTACAAGCCTGAGAGTTCTCCATAGTGTTCTCGAAGGCGTGTGAAGTCTGCCAACCCGCAAATGTCCAGCGTGGTGGACTATGGCCAAACCCTTCTCATATTTAGAGGATACCCATTCTCTGTAGTGATGTCGGTAATGGGTTTATCATGATGTTGATGACCAGTCAGGGCAGATATCTCCTACCATTTGTTGACTTGCAGAGAGCGTGGAGCAGGAGTCCGTGCCCGTGAGCCGCGACATAGTGACTTTCAACTGCACGGTAGCTTACATGTCGCAGTGCATGTCATGCGACAAGTGCCGAGCCTCCTGTCGCTCGATGGGCTCCAATAGTTTCCGGTAAGGTTAACCTCCGATCTTTATTATTCTATATGTGCTTCTTCAAAGCTTCTAAGGTCTTCAAAGCTGTCCCTCAATAACCTCTGCAGGAGGGAAGCATTCTATTTTTTATTTTATTTAATAGGTTTACTAGTGATTCTTACATTTACTTACACTATAGTTACATAATCATTTACATGCTTATTGTCAAATATGTTATATATATTAAATCATCTCGAAGGAAACACAACGTTCAGTTTAAGGTACATTTTTTTTTCGTACTGTCTATTAGCTGTACTAACCCTATTGGTTGCGACAGCGTAACCGGGCTGTTTGGCGAGCTTCGGAAAGAAGCTCTGCCAGAAGAAATTTTGAGCCCCAAGGCTCGAAGGAACTAAGGGAACGTCTGCCTAAGGTCGCCTCCTGTGAGGCCGAGCCTCGGCTTAGGCGACGTTTGGGATAACGGGGGTGTTGGACGGTTAAGGTACATTGCAATATTATGAAACAACATTTATGAAATAAGTGAATATTGTACATGATATTTCCTTTACATTGCTAAAGAAAAAGCCGTGATTTCGTTCTTAACGTCCAGAAAAGCAATCGTGACAGAAAGTTTCCCTGTAAGGAGGGGTTTGCATTGAATAAGTTAAATGCAATGTTTTTAAGCGCTCCGAATCTACGACCGAAGTTATTTGAACTCTTAGAGATCCACGGCCTAGTTCTTTCTTATCTTCTTTAGTCCTCAATAGTGAAAGTGACAAAGGTCTGTTCTTTAAGTCACTTTTGATATAGCGGCAAAGGGCGTTCCCACTAAGAATGTTATTTAAGGTTTTCGCAACAAACCATGACGTATTTTTATCCTTCTAACATAAACATATTATTGGATGTTTTTTTTTTCGAACAAAACTAACCGATCAAGGCATTGTCCATGTCGCTTTTAAGCACACCCCCTCGAATAAGGCCGGTTGTTGTACTAGGAATGCAGAAATGGAAAGAGTAACTCATTTTTGTTCTCAGGATGAGACAATTTGCTCCTTAGTTGGACTATTATTGCAAGCTATCTTAATCACGTGTTAAAAACCTATGTAATATTTCAGATGGTTCCATGACGGATGCTGCGAGTGCGTCGGTGATAAATGTTTATACTACGGCATAAATGAGAGCAGGTAATAGGCAGTACTGATATATTTTTTTATATCATGTTTTTTAACTCTTAATATTATTCTGTTTTCTGCTTATTTACTTACTTAGTGTTAGGTGAAATCGAAGAAGTGTTATGAGTTTTATTTAATTTATTGAATAGTTTACAAGAAATAATTGAACTATTTTTTTTTTTTTATTTGTCTTTCCTCGAATAATCATGTCG
Organism: Lasiommata megera; assembly: GCA_928268935.1. NCBI lineage: Eukaryota > Metazoa > Arthropoda > Insecta > Lepidoptera > Nymphalidae > Lasiommata > Lasiommata megera. Next base: position 9,821,516 of record OV743326.1, on the reverse strand, counting down.
GTGGTGGGTCACTAATAATATAAAGGCAAAAGTTTTTATGCAATTGTATGTGTGTATGTTTCGTTCTTTCAAGCCGGAACTCGTAAAACCAATTAGGCTTAAATTTAGATGGAGATGAGATTTTTCGATTCATACAACAATTATTCAATTCAACCTACCTTTGTCTTTTTTTTTTTGTTCAAATCAAATCAAAATAGACAAATCAAATCAATTTAATTTATGAGTTCAAGGTGATAACTAGACTCGCCAACTTAAAACTAAAGGTAAGATAAAAAAAGTATATAAGTTTAAGAAGATGTTTCATCAAAACCGCATTGAAATCGGCCAGAAGTGGCGGCTTACAAACAATCCGTTGTTTGCTTCGGGGATTAAATATAACACTGCAAATTTTCTGATGCATAAAACCAGAGCAGGTGCGATTCCTGCTTGCGAAGTTCAAACCGTACTGTAAACAATCGGTTAAAATAGAACCGCGTGTCAGAAATCGTAACCGTATCGAGGAAATAATGTTATGCGCGGAATTCAATAAACGCAACGGGTATTTTTAATCGATTCCGTTGTATCCTCTTTTCCTAAACCTAAGGTTGCCTGGCAGAGATAAGGCCGCCTTTTTATCCTGTTTTTTTTTTGTTTTTCTTATAATTTTTTATATTTATATTTGGTGTCATCATGAACGACCCATTACCGGCTCACTACAGAGCACGGGTCTCCTCTCAATATGAGAAGGGTTTGGCCATAGTCCACCACGCTGGCCATGCGGATTGGCAGACTTCACATGCCTTTGAGAACATTATGGAGAACTCTCAGGCGTGCAGGTTTCCTCACGATGTTTTCCTTCACCGTTGAAGCAAGTGATATTTTTAATTGTTTTTAAAAACGCACATAACTCCGTAAAGTTAGAGGTGCGTGCCGGGATTCGAACCGCCGACCTCGGATTAGGAGGCTGACGCCCTAACCACTGGGCTATCACCGCTTCATATATTTGGTGTACAAGTAAAGAATAAATAAAATAAAAAAATAAATATCCTTACGGCAATTTTTGTCTATGAGAATAAGATAGACTAGAGTTTTTGATGATAAGATCGTTTTTTCACACAGCTGTTACCTTGTTTTCCGTTTTCAGAAGGGCCGGTTAAAAAGGTTAATTATGATCTTATCAATATATATCTAAGACGAATTCCTTAACCCAGAATTAAGCGAAGTGGGAGGTTTTATCTCTGGTCTGGTCTGGGTTTACCTTCACTAGTTACAACGCTAAAGACCGCCAAGTGATTGAGCGCTCTGGTACGATGTATAGTAATGGATAGGGTTGCCTATGCTGCTAAGCTGCAATACCTGTAGCAGGTTAGCCCGCTACCATCTTAGATAGCATCGTCACTTACCATCAGATGAGATGCCGTCAAGGGCTAACTTGTGAAGGATTGAAATAAGATAACACTCACGGGCAAGCTGTCTTATAAAGCCCGTATTAACAAATCAACATCGAGTTAAGATTGGATCTCAAGTACGTCCTAAGAAAAGGTTCTCAATAAGACAATTCTTGAGAGACTTTGATATCGGTTCATTAAAAACTAGCCTTGCTCAAACCAAACTTTGAACATTTTTGTCGATTACAATTGTAAAAAAGAAATATTTAATAAAAAAATAATATATTATAATAGGGCAATAAATAGTTATAAATGAACATTGACAAAAATTAAGTTGAACAAATAATGCGTATAAAGATAAGTAATCTATACTAGTTTTATTATTATTTTCTAGTAATCCGTTATACTATATCTATCAATCAAGTAACAGGTTGACAATCTTTTGCCAAATTCTTTATATCTTCCCTAAACAGTAACTCAATCTTCAACGAGACATGGTCTTGTTCGTAATTACATCTTTTAGAAACGAGATTCAATCTTTATCTATTAGCAAGTACCTATCTCGTCCCTTGTGGAACACCTGCGTGCGGCGAGGCCGGAATTACCATACAAATATGCGCGGTCTCGACTACGCGTATCAAGTGTCATACAGGTGCTACCAATTAATTGAATAAATCATGTCTTCCTATTACTCAAGACTTCAAGAGCCGATGAACACGGCAATCGATGTCAACAAAAGATTTAGCCTACTCTATTTTTTTATTTGTCTTATTATACTATTATAATAAAGCAGTGATAACCTAGTGGTTAGGACGTCCGCCTCCTAATCAGAGATCGGGGTTTCGGACCCGGAAATATTGCATTTTCCCACGGTCTTGCTTTTTTATATCTTACATCGTGGGTAAACAACAGACGGTATTTGTGAAGTGATTACCCTCGCATATACCATCTGAAAAACATCAGAAAAGCCACCGATGTGTTGCCGGATATACCTATGTCTCCTAATCGGTTTCTACTCGGTATTATACCGGTATGTCTATGATAGTTGCCTGCGGCTGGAACCTCCCACCAGACCGGACTCAAACCCAGGACTTTCCACTATATTTATTTATTTATTATTTATATATTTATTTACCTCCTCTTATTCTAGCGTAACAGGATAAAAACCTAATTTGCTAGAGTAGCCTAATATAAAAGTATATATATATAAAAATTGTCTAAATTTAAATCCGGTAACATATCATCCATGATGTCACTCTTGTGAGTTGACTCAGATTACAACTGAATAGGTCCAGCCTCTGCGACATCGTTCAGAGTGATAAGTGCGCGTGTCAGGGGCGCGTAGTCGTCTATATAATACGGCGACTCTGTCCACAATAGTGGGTATATTAAACACTGCGATTTGCGATGTGGAATCACCACTCCGACCTCTGGACATATTGCCACTTTGTTTACGCATCTCGTTGAGCTATATCAGCATATCTGGTTAGAGAAATAAACATGCATTAACTTCGCTCATACCAGGTGATTTCAAGGTCGAAGTTTATTTCCGCGTATTATATTATGTGATACTTTATATTTACTTCTTTGTGAAAAGTTGGTTTTAAAAATAAAATATATTATGTACTTAAATATTTTTTTATTTACAGGTGCCTGGCTTGTCCCGGTGGTAAGGAGACGCCGGAAGGTGCAATAACAGACGACTTATCGTACGACGACCTCGACTATGGGGAGGAGGTCGACGCGCAGTCCGTATAAAATTTTACATTAAAATCAACAAACCTTCGATCAATACTAACTATACTAGACATCCAGACTTAGATAATAATATAAACACAAAAGTTTGTGTGTTAGTTTTCTTGCTATCAACTGTCAACATCCTGTAGATAAGGATAGCTACGTAATAAGGAACAAAATAAATCGCTTTATTATTTTAATTTCTTATATTTTTTACGTGTTTTTTTTTCTTATATTTATGTAACAAACAAAAATGTAATGACAGAAATGTTTACATAAAAACTTATAAAGTTTACAACTGAGAATCTCAAATTGTGCGTATGCATCATGTCCGCAAAAACAGTAAAATGATTGAAAAAAAATAACATATAAATATATTTAATATTTATTATTAATCAGACACTTACTCAGTTTTACTTTTGATGGAAATTCTATTAAATTTATCTATTTGCTTGCGGCCAACAAATTATTCTGTGTTCTCAATAACAACTATATTACTAATTCAATATTGTGAATTCTGCTGTAGAGAAATCTCTTAGTAAATTGACAGGTCAAAAATAATAATGCTATCTTATTCCACGGGAAATATTCTGAAAGGGATAGCAATATTTTTTTTGTAGTGGCATGTAACTTCAGTTTAGATTAAAGAGTTGTGTAAAATATAATCGGCCTAATATTGCTGTACACAAATAAATAAATAAACAAAAAAAAAACAGCAAGAAAAAAAATGGTGACGTTGCTCTTTAATAATTGTACAGTATTTTTAAACCTGACAATTTAGAAGTTTGAGTATAACAAAACGATTGACAACAAAATGGTCCTTTTAAAATGAAAATTATCCAGTGACTTACATAAAAACATTGTACATCTGGCCACATGTCACTTCAAATCAAATCGTACTTTTCACAACAAGCTGCCAGAAAAGTAAATATCTGTTCATAAAAAATCTACTATTTGGTTTGAATTAGTACCTGTCGAGTGGTGTGATTTGTTTAATATTTATCCGGCATATTGCAATAGACTAAATTAGATAAAGACTATCGATTAGCTAAATTTAAAACAAAATGATTTTATACTATTCTTAGTTTAATTGTAACTTCTAGATTACTATGTACTAAATAATCATTGAAAATATCTGATATGTATTTAAGTACGTAATCATCTATACTATTTTAATGATCTTATAAGTGCTTTAATTTTTTATTTATTTTATAATTTGTTCTCTACTGTCCGTCCTTCATGTAAAATTATTGATTAAGTATAAATTAGTAATATTGTACGTCAATGGTTGAATAGAACGTTTGATTAAATACATGTAATCAAACATTTTTAATAATGTATTGTAGAAAAAAATATAAAAATAAATACCACTATCTTTTGTAAAATTTCTACACAATTTGATCAATCTTTCAAGATTAATTTCGAGTAAAGTGACTATTATGAAATTATAAACAGCTCCATATATTTAAAATGCAAGCTGCAATGCCTCATGAACAAACTACCATAAATTTAAACTATTTGCAATAATCAAAATTTTATAATTTTCGCCGTGATCGAACATTATTGTGTAGGGATATTTCATAAATATTATTAGAAAATTATTTTTTATCATAATATCTCTGATATTTTTTTATTAATAAGATACTCGTGCCAATAGGTTATTTGGCTAACATTGGAAAAAATATTCTAAATTATTCTTTATTACATAAGCATTCTACATTAATAATTCTAATTTAATACACGTATTAGTTTAAAATAAAGTGACATAGGTTTTTTTAACAATATTAGTTGTATTCAATTTCAGTTTTGTACAATTTGTGTAGTATATTTTTCAATGTTGTCAAATAACCTTTTCTATTGTATATGATTTTTAAACTAAACTATAGGCCTTTCAATGGTTTAGTTTAGAAATAAGCACCATTTTATTGGTTAAAGTAGATAGTTTTGTCAAATTTCCAAGTGCCAAATGCGTTGCTTGTACAAACAAATGCCATTTGTGAGATAATATCTCTTTGATTCTCTTATAACTCTTATAATCTCTTAACCTTGAGTTTTATTAAAAAATGATAGTGAAAAAAGAAAGTGTTATTGGTTAATGATAAGTATGCATTTTTAAACATAAAAAATAATAATAATCTTGCTTGCAGCAAGATTACTTTTGCATTATATCCTTTGCTAGTTCGTTTAATAGCGATAAGGCCGCCTATTGTACCTCTCTTTTAATTTTTATGTATATTTCATTTCTGTTTTGTATTTCATGTGTTTTTTCTATAGTACAATAAAGTGTATTTACATTTCGAGATTAACTTTCACAACTGCAGTATTTACAAGAACAAACATAAATTTGAACGTGCCATTTGATGTATGTGTGTTTTTAAATATGCCATGTCTTGGACTAATATAAGATACGCCATTTATTTAGGTCTTAAGTTTATTTAGTGTTAGTCTCGAATAAGAATAAAAGTTTTCTTGTGATATATCGGTTTTACACAAAATTTTAATGAAAATGTGAAATGAAGTGTCAAGAACAAAACTAGTTCATTCATAAACCAATGGAGTTTATGAAAAAGGAGGTTATGCTATTCAGTCAAATTACTATCTCAAGAAAAAACTGTTTGTTGTACAGTTTAATTACAAGGGTTTTTGGTTTGCAAAATTGAAGCATTTTTAGGTATTACATCTTTTACATATTGAGATGAAGCGTTAAAATAAATCTTATTTGTGAGTACAATATTGATAAATATACAATCTCTATATATACAAAAATAATCATTGTGATTTATTTTAGTTTCTTATTCATATACTTGTATCAAAAAAAGGATCATCTGAAGTTAACATAGAAGGTGCCTTCCCGTATGCATTTTAAATGTTTTTTTTAAATATGATGTAAAACAATGAGATAGACCTCCGGCCATCACCAAAATCTTTGTTTGTGAGATAGATCAACAATAATAGCATAAGTTTTGTTTACAACCGATTTAGCTCCATTGATTTATCAACTTAAAGTGCCTTATTAAGCTAAGAAACTGTTTTTGAGAAATTTTATAATATTTGTATACATTTTTTTACATTGTATTTCCGTAGTTTGATATTTCAATAAACAGTGACTATTTATGTAAACGTTTGTTTTTTTTTTATTTTATTTTGATTCTACAAACTTCTCTAGTAGGTACTTCGATTATCTACTGGCTTAAAATAATTTAAACACGAGTCTCTCAAACTAAATGGATAACTCTAATAGTTGTCTCCTTATCTTAGAATTATACGAGTCCCCCGGGCGTCAAGCAAAACAGCGAGAGGGCGATGCCATAGTATTAGGGTTTTTAGTTCGGGTATACCCGCCTAAGGGGGCGGGAGTACAGCGTAACCTCGTCCTGCCCAAGGGACGGGGTAGCCATCAAGCTTTTCCACCACGAAAAAAAAAAACATTAAACAAGTGCAGCTTTAGACTTTTCAATTAAAAATTAACAGATATTTATTAGATGTGCAACAGAATTGGCGCCACTTGCTTCGTACAGTTGGTTCAGAAAGCTTTCAAAAAAATACATAAAGAGAAATTTGCTGGGTATTTACATTTCATCATGATTAACCCATTACCGACTCACTACAGAGAATGGGTCTCCTCTCAATGTGAGAAGGGTTTGACCATAGTCCACCACGCTGGCCATGTGCGGATTGGCAGACTTCACACGACTTTGAGAACATTGTGGAGATCTCTCAGGCATGCAGTTTTCCTCAGGATGTTTTCATTCAACGTCTTGCTGACAAATCAGCTACTTTCTTGCAAACAAATACTCTATTCAATTATATACATATTTATGTTACTTTTTAATAAAAGAAGTACAATAATTCATTATATATTTGTCGCCTCATTCTTTAGATATTATGTATTTTTTTTATCAAATCTCTAAAAAGAATCAACAATGTCCCAAGATATTACGACTATCTAGACACCATTGCGGGTAAAGGAATATAATAATGATCGAACTTCACTTCAGGAAGTTCGTTTGACCATGTATTATGTGGTAAACACTCTTTCCTTCTATTAAAAAACGGAAAGCGTATCATAATTATTATTTAAATTAATAATGCTTCTTCTAAAACAAGTAACTAATTTTTCGGGCTGACTTTTAGCTGTGCTAACCCTATTGGTTGCGACAGCGTAACCGGGCTGTTTGGCGAGCTCCGGAAAGAAGCTCTGCCAGAAGAAATTTTGAGCCCTAGGGCTCGAAGAAACGGATGACGTAAGATAGCGGGGACCTCTTCTTCGCCGGCGAAGACGGTGTGTAGCGTATGATTGTGTGATAGGTGGTACGAGTATGTTGTCAGTAGTTATCTGATCGTCAGGGTCGTGAAGGATATGTTTAGGTCTCCTCTTTCGGAGAGGAGCGCTTAGGTCGGGGGAGTAAAAAGAAACCACTACGAGAGGGTTGGGGTGTCGGATTGTTTAAGTTACTAAAGAATTAATATTCTATGTATAAGTTAATACTTGCAGTGAGGCAAAAACAACACGGTATAATAAAATACGCGTGTGTTGTGCTTGCTGTGTGTTTAGTATTTTAAAATATCTGATGTTTTTCTGATCCATAATCTGTTAGGAGGCTTTGGCCATGTCTATCAACAAAGACGTGTCGCATAGCTACATAGCGTTCCAGTATGATGCCGCGTGGAAAGCAATAAAGGGGATGGTTTTATTTTAACTGTAGCTCTCTACCATCTTGTCAATGGCATCTCATCAAATGCATCATTCATCACCTACCACCAGGTGAGATTATAGTCCAGGACACACTTCTCACGCTTGCGAAAATTTACCCAAATAAATAATATAGTACATATAGGTAGTTCGAAGCATGCGAATAAACGATATCGTTTAATCACAATAATTCGTAGTGTTCCTAATCTATAGGGGGCGTAAAGATAACAGATAAATTAATTTATTTTTAATCTAAGCGCACCTAAAAGTAAGGCGCATCACGCATGATACCTAGTTCCAATTTTTTTTAATCTCTTCAAAAACTTAGGAAATGTGGATAAAATCGTCCAACAGTTTGCGTCCTTTTGTCAGCGGACACCAAATATTAAAAAATATAGGATTGAATACACACTTCCATAAATGTTTTATCTTCTTTCTTCAACAAGTTTCATGGCCTTTGTCGATGATTATACGTAGTATATTATCTGATTTGTGTAAAATTACACATTTTTTTCCCTGTTAAGTAGATTCAGATTATTATTTAATATGATTGCATTATTTATATATTATATATGAAGGATTTATTATTATTATCTAATCTTATTTACACACACGCGCTTAGTAGGTATTTCTAATCTGATAGAGTGTAGATAGGGCTGCCAGTAACCATATTTTATATCTGTACTGACTTGATTTTAACATTAAACACAAGAATTGGGAGAAGCTTGCGGAAGACAGGAACGGCTGGAGGAAAGGCGTGGGTGAGGGGTGAAGAGTGCACGACGATGCTTGGTTCAAAGTGTTGGCCCAAAAGAGAGCGAGAAGGCGTTACAGCGGCGGGACTGCGTCTGCGGTCGTTGGGTTTTGCTGCAGTAAGTGCGGACGTAACTGTCATTCACGGATTGTTCTCCATCACCGGAAAATGCCTCCGAGACAATGTTTGAACCGTCTAGAATAGACGTAAAGGCCTAAATGATGATGATGATTATACATCTGGTGGTTAATACGATCACATTAAATCTAAACAGACAGTTCGTCAGACTATCGTGCTTCTAAAACTACCCGCAATTATAATATTCCGCGCAAAATCGATTACGAGCGATGACACGTGTGTGCGTAGTGTGCAAATGTGCATGAAGCTTACAGATATATGGCCTTACAGGTATACAGGTATATAGCCTTACAGGTATACGAGTTTGCCGCGCGTGGAAACAGGATTTATTTATTTATTTATTAGGGCAACCAACAGGCTACAGAACACTAAAAACTATAAAAATACATAAGAAGAGGTATAGAGATAAATATATATAACAATTCTGCAGAGCCACTCCGAGGTTGCCAAAACATGCTTAGAAACTACTACTAAAGAAAAGCTTATATTAAAAAGACTAAGAATCTTATTGAATTAGGCCATATGAAGACAAGAAGTGTTTTTTAATTTTTTTTTTTCATATTTACCACCCGATATATCTAAATCTACAGTCTTATTAATGTTATTATTTTGACGACCTCCGTGGCGCAGCGCGTGCGCTGTTGCATTTTAAAGTCGAAGGTCCTGGGTTCGATTCCCGGCTCGAGTCTGGTCCGGTGGGAGGCTTCGGCAGTGGCTAGTTACCACCCTACCGACAAAGACGTGTTAGCGATTTAGCGTTCCGGCACGATGTCGTGTAGAAACCAATTAGGAGTATGAGTTTAACCTTACCCCTAACAGGTTAGCCCGCTACCATCTTGGACCGCATCATCACTTACCATCAGGTGAGATGCAGTCAAGGGCTAACTTGTGGGGAATAAAAAAAAATTATAGCAGGATGGTAAGATGTCGTTAGCGATCTCTTATTGTTGAGCACAATACTTGAGTTATCGTATAATAACTATTAGGAATGTATGAAGTGTATTTTTGTGACCGACGAGAGGTTAGCTGGTTCAAATAATGATAGGTACCCGGTGAATCACGGATTGACAGCGACTCTATTGAGCGTCTTGTCGTGCAGGACAAGGTGGAGGGCACCAGCGTCCTTTGCACCAGACTTTCGGCCAGCAGAGGTAAGTGGCGAATGCTTGTGAGGTGTTCCAGCACGATGTCGCGTAGAAACCAATTAAGAGCGTGGGTTTACCATACTCCTAACAGGTTAGCCCGCTACCATCCTAGACAGCCTCATCACTTACCACCAGGTGAGATAGCCGTCAAGGGCTAACTTGTATAAAAAAAAACATCTTTCCTCAAAGACATTGCTTCGTGATAACCACGTCCGCTCTGCAAAGAGGATAACGACGAAGAAGAACTCGGTGTTGTGAGCGTTAAAGTAAGTATCTACTTAGTAGACTACATTTACAAGAACAAAAAATAAAAATACCTTATTTCAAATGTATTTACAACAGTATTACAACAGGCAACCCTCAGTAAATGCGTTGAATATTTTATAAAATGCCTGTTTGCAAAATCTTATCGGTTTCTATGTGGCATCGTACGTTTAATCACTTGGCGGTGAGGTTTTGTTGTATTTTCTAGCCTAGCGTTTTATCTATATTCTTAGCCGCTTGCCGCGATTTCGCCCGCTGCCACACCGTACCAACACCGACCGTGTAGCATAGTCCGTTTGCGCTATTTCTTCGAATGGTTAAAACGCAAAAGTAAACCGGTTCCACTATTTGCAAAAAGCTTTCAAGCGTATATTGGAAGATCCACGTGGTGTCCAATGTAAATTATAAATTACATTACAGTGTTTCGAGATGTCACGGATTAAAGAGCAAATATTTTTTAAGCTTAAAGTTCATTGAAGATACATACATACCCGCAAGAACTGTATAAAGAAACGATTGCTATAAATCCAAGACCCAATGTTTTCCGATGGTTAGTATAACTTGTGCTTATCAAGTGTAAGATTTTTTGGATATGTATGTGTTGTTGTTAGTCGGGAGAAATTCAGGTCAAAAATGGGCAATATCTCGTGGTATCATCTTTCACTGGGATGACTGAACGGTAACCGTGTCCGACGGTTGCGTGCAGTTAACTGCATTCAAATAATTCCGTATTATTTATAGTGAACGAATCAGCTGACTGCTCGCGAGTTGTCACTACTTAGGCTGACCATACTAACGCTACCATCGCTTGAGCGTTACGCTAGTCGTCAACACTACTTCCATTATTTAGATTCAATCATTTATGACTTCCTTTTGAAAGCACACTGTACAAAACAAAAAATAAAACAAGATTTAAGCCCTAAAGCAATGGCTAAAGTGACATACAGTGAAAACAACGGAATGAGTTTTTAAACATTTTTTTTTTATTATTGTTAATTATTAAAGATAAATTCAAATCCCACTGTCTCGCTAACGGGGATACGTTTTTTATAATTTTGCTGAAAACTCTTTATTTCCGTTAGGGGCGAAGCGGGAATACATCCAATTAGCCTATTTATTTTCCTATCGCACAGGCATTGACGTGAACATTCCGTGAGTTGTCTAAACTAATTACGCCCAAATAGTAATTAATTAAATTCAAATCATTCCTTATTATTTTTAGTGAACGAATCAACTGGCTGCCGCAAAATGTCGCTACCATCTAACTATACTTTTACCACTATTGCTTGACCGTCACGTTAGTCGCCTAAACAGTAATAAAGTATTATTAACGGACTACACTAAATTTTATTTACTTATAGTTGTATCATTAATGCTTAGTTGCTTTGCAACCTCTAGGTAACTGCACATTGCCAAAGTCCAATAGATTTATTTCCAAAAATAACATTCGGGCATAGCTAACGTCGAAATTACTCGTATTTCCATTATATGATCACTTAAATCGATTAATTAAGAACAAATTGCAAAGTTGAGCCAATTAAGTATAGGGATTTAACTTGTAGAGTATAAAAAACCAGAACCAACCCAATAAGCTGTGGCCCACCTTTGCAGAGGTGATAAAATATTACAAATTAAACGTCTATACTATAGCTACATCATACCAAAACTATAATAGGACTGTTCTGTAATGGTTTCTGTAATGAGTGAAATAAGACAGATTCAAGACGAAGACTCCACACTGCTCCAATGTTGACTCTAACGATTATCAAGTCTAGTTAGTGACAAAAACCAAACGCAAAGCGCGGCCTGGCAAGGGAATCGAAGCTAGGACCTCGTTGATCCGTAGAAGAATGAATGAATACACTTTTATTGCAGACCACAAGATAGGAAAAAAAACACAAAAGACAAAATAACACAGAAATATTAGTATACAATTTGGCGGCCTTATCGCTACATAGCGATCTCTTCCAGGCAACCAAAGAAGAATATGCTAATCTATCAGAGCAAAGAGACAGTTGTCATCTATCGCCAAACATCTACATTCTACACGCACTGTGATAGCAAGTAGCAAGATAGTAGTCGATGTGTGTCCCGCCTTAGCAGAGGAGTCGAAACACCTCGCGTAGGGCCGTGTAGTCGCGACTCGGGAGTCTAACCGCACCGCGCTATCTGCGCTATCATGCCGAATACACGGCCATCGGCTGCGGAACTGGCTCTGTCGGCTTGTTTACGTCCTCGCATAGTTATACACCACGCCAAACCGGACTCGACAAGTGTAACCGACGGTGTGTAAGAAAAGCGGAAGCGGTACAATACCTATGTTAAAAATATTACTAAACTCATATAAACGTCGCCATCTGAATTAGTTGTGTGGAGTAATACGAAATGTTGATTTACCGCGGCATGTGTCAGTGTGATTACCGAAAAATAAACATGGTAACGTTTTGAAGGTACAGTTTTATTTGTTGTTGTGAATTGGACTGTAAGTTGAGTGTGTTAAGGTGTTAAAATGCGGAGCGATCTGATGGCGCCTAGCGAGCTGGAGGGGACGGATTACCTCCTCTCCTCCACCATGAGGTTGGAAGACAGTTTTTTGCAGATTCTTGGTAAGTGCTAACTTATAACCAACCAACTTTGGTGGAATCACAGTAGCCTTTGCTTAAGTAGGTACCTACCTAATTATTGGTAGATTATTTGTGTTTTATGGATTGAACCTTAACTTACGGATTGAGTCCCGTTTCTGTTGAATATTGAATACTTACACCCATACTTAAACTGCTGATGGTATTACTGCGTAGTTGCTGATTTTCTGTGCGAATTCTTTTTTGCGAATGCTTTCTTTATCATTTATTTATCTTTCGTAATCCCAGTTATTAATGCGCGATTGCAGACTTCACTGCTTCTTATATATGATAGGGATATTTTCTCTGTAGGTATATATTACCGGCTTCTTGAATATTTGAAAAAACATTTAAGACAGGCCGGCTTGACATAAAGTACCTATATAAGTTTTTATATAGGTAGGTAGGTATATTTATTTCGAACAGACCCGCAAAAACGTCACACAAATATAAATTAGTTTTATTAATTACACGAAATAACTAGTAAGTATATGGATATAATTGCAATTGTATCGATGGTCCACTGAGCAAGCCGGTTAGGGCTCTTTTTACCTTAAACCAACAATAACGCGCAGTACCTACCACCTAAGTAGGTATCTTTAATAAAGAAAAATAGCCTTTACGAGCGTCGAGTAGGTACTAGGAACCTACCTAACCAACGCAACTGGAGAAAAAATCTCTTGGTGTGTGTACCTTCATAGTTACTTGCCTACTCATAGTTTATTATAAAATTAATTTAGTATTATTGAACAGTTTGTCAGAACGGTTAGGCTTTAACATTCATTTGTTTTTTAAATGTGTATGACTGAATTGGCGCCATTTTCAAAGATATTTTATAAGAATCTCACGTGAATAGGAGGAAAATGATTGTAATTGCGTAAGTACCTATATAACTAATGTGGTTCTATTGTTTTTATGATAATAATAGATATTTTTGCTATATCAAATGCGTAAGATAGGTATGTACCTACCTGTTTAATCAGCGCATAGAGACATAGGTACCTCTAGTTTTCACATCATATACCTATCTACCTCCATATATATTAACCTTTTTTTTAAATTGGATCTCCGACAGGGTGTCATTTGAAAATTCCATTTAGCGCTCAAGCGATTTAGCGTCCCCATACGATACCGCGTAGGTACAAAAGCCGATTGGATTTATTAACCGCTGGCACTAGGTGAGATTTTAGTATAGGGACTTACTTCTACTGGAACTTAAAAAACCTATGTGTCCCATATAATTCATAACAGCATGACCATATCATAAATTTGCGATTAAACACACGTTGTAAAATAATTATTATCTTTATGAGAGACTAATTAGTAGGTATTTTAATACCTGCGCGATATTTACGTTAAAGGAGCGAAGTAATTTCATTTACAACCTCAGTAAAAGGAGGTCGTAGGGGTCATGACCACCCCAACAGTCAACCAAAACAGCCGTAACTATACGCAGAGTCAATCTTCAAATCTTGGCGTCTTGCCTGACGCTTCAATGGTGCATTGAGATAAATTATAACAGCTCGCGAGCTAAATAAACACGAATACTTATGTTATAGAAATTGCTACGGTCTATTTTGCCTTAACATAATATGACAAATAAGAGGTATCCCCTCGTGGAAACGTGTTAGCATCGCGGACTTTTTGACGCAAACACAGAATACATAAACAAAAATAACACCGCGGTCGCCCGATAAATATAATAATTTCAGCTAACTCGAAAAGAATATTATCATTTGTTGTACGTCTTCCATATCTAGTAGATATATTGTAACAAATTTCTATATATAAAAGTAATGTAAATGAATCGTTAAAATGCGATAAAAATCGATAACCGCAAAATTCATGAAACTTAGGATCAACGCGGCCATTTTGTTTTTCTTAAGGTACTATTTGTTTAAATCCGTTGAAGGTTATCATGAAGAGAATTTTATATACTTAACCTTTATTAATTACATATTAAGTATTTCAATAGTATATAGATATATACCCTCTGTAATAAAATGTAATAATTATAATTATAAATTAATTAATTTTGCATATAATTTTTTTATTTAACCTATACACATACGAGACAACCGCAAAAAACACACGTTTTAAATTTTAAATATACCTATATAATTTAGTTGCTTGAGAGCAATAGCTGCACAATTTCTAAGTTTTAGGTATAATTTACCATCCGCTGGTGCGAGCTCTCTACAAATATCGGTACAGACTTGATGTTCCAAAGAAATCTTTATAAATTACCCAACTCCTAATAAACGAGTTAGAATTTAAGTAAATATTCAAACAGCATAACTTGCGAATAAAGTATTATGTTTTATGAAAACTTTATACCTTTCTAAGATAGCTACATGTGCATATTCAATTTATATTGATATAGCTAAACTGAAAGATTTGATATCTTTATAATCGGGCACCCAAATCGAAAGATAAAATATAAATGGGTGTGGTCAAAAACTAAAAGATTAGTGCTTAGATCAGGAAGCCGATTTTTAGATTTTTAAAACTTTATTTGGTTTGATGTTATTGGCTAGAATTATGTTACTCTCACTCAAATCGCATATTGAGCCAATTGTGGAATAATATCAGCTACTAAGAAACGGTGACGGTGTCATACGAAAATCGATTCATGTATGTCTATTGCGATAATCCGGGTCATTAGCGTTGGTCTGAATCTCTGAATGAAATTTCAATTTTTTATACAAATAATAAGCAATTTAAATAAATCCAATAAGAAATACCCTATACAGCTTACGATTTATATAGTGTGGCGACCTTATCCTCGCACAGTTGTTATTATGTATTGCAAAGAGAAAAAAACCAAATATGTCTGTAGTAGAATATTATATGTATCTACGAATAATTTCAAAACTGCAGTACTTAAATGATAAAATGTTATCATTAGTACCTATTGTAAACAAAACACATTTTGAAATATTGACTAGAGATATTTCAAGCCGATAGATTAGAGGCTGCCGAAGTAAGATAGATAAAAAAGTCACCTTGTATCTATCTATCTATCTATAGATGCGTGATTATACTGCGGTTTCCCTGCTCCCTGACTTGTTTATGGTCTAATTTCGTGCTGTTAAAAGTCGCATTAAAAAAAAAAAGTAAGTTATTTTTTATCGACTACAAGTTAGCTCTTGATGGCAATCTCAACGGATGGTAAGTGATGATGCAGTCTAAGATGGTAGCGGGCTAACCTGTTAGGGATACCCCTAACAGGTTAGCCCGCACTCCTAATTGGTTTCCATACGGTAAGCCCACACTCCTAATTGGTTTCTACGCGATATCGTGCCGGAACGCTAAATCGCTTGGCAACACGTCTTTGTCTGTAGGGTGGTAACTAGTCACGGCCGAAGCCTCCCACCAGGCCAGACTCGAGCCGGGAATCGAACCTAGGACCTCCAACTTTATAATGCGACAGCGCGCGTTCTGCGCCACGGAGCTCGTCGATATCAAAACTATCAAATATAAAGTAATGAAAAATAAACTGTTTTATACCCGATTGGTTACGAAATAGTCCCTGAGATGAGTGCGTTGAAAAAAAAAAGAAAACATTTCAGCTTTCACAATTCTCATATAAGTTAAAGTAGAAGTAAATACGTAATTGTATATACGTATTATAAAACTGTTCATCCAGTACTGATTACAAATGTATGAGACTATTTAAGTTTCTCAGAACACACTCGCCTTTTATTCTACCTTTTACGCCTTATATATTAGCAGGAAAAATCACGGCAAGCAATTATTTTATGAATAACTTAGTTATTTAGTCTGTCTGAGACCTTAGACGGTCAAGCTGAAGGAGGAAACTGGACTACCCCGTTTACATAGCTTACCAAACGAACAATAGGAATAGATGGAGAACTTTATTAGAGTTATATCCATTAGGAGCTACGATCCTCAATAATGGGTAGAGATTCTAGAAAAAGTAGAAAAACAGTAAGTAGGTAGGTACCTACGTACCCACGTTAAGTTCTCGATGAGTTTGTCAATAAACGTAATAAGAATTATTAGAAGTTGTAATATGTTAGATATTTTGTATATTTTATAATTTAGCTTGGTTTAATAATAACTTAGGTATAAATACTTAATAGTTAAGTAATCAAATAAAAATCAATGTTTGTATGTTTTGTTCTTATTATTTATTTATGGTTTCAGAACGCATAGAGTAGGAGTATGCATTGTGAAATCATAAATAATATAGTGATGAAAATTTGGTAGGATTAAAGTCCCAAAAGAGTTCTTAGTTAAAAATTTAAAAAAAAACGTAAAAGAAAACAAAAAATTAATTTATTTTTATGTAATACAAAAATATGTACCCACCACCTCCCAGCACATAAGGTCTATTGTAGTTCTTTTAAATTATTTTACTTCTTTCACTATCGGCTGTTCATAAGAAAGAAATGTAGAATATATTTTATATGCACGGCGTTTAATATTTATATTTTTAAATGAATAATAATCTAGATACCTACAAGTAATTTCAAATCCGGGTCAACGCGCGCTATAGAACTCTGTTATCGCGATACTAATGTGTCATACATAAGTAATTAACGGTAATTCGTCTAAACATAATAATTATTCCTCATTAGCTAAATAATTTGCAATAGTAATTCACGCTCATTCATCATCATGATCAACCGATTACCGGCTCACTACAGAGCACGGGTCTCCTCTCAATATGAGAAGGGTTTGGCCATAGTCCACCACGCTGGCCATGTGCGGATTCGCAGACTTCACACGCCTTTGAGAACATTATGGAGAACTCTCAGGCGTGGAAGTTTCCTCACTATGTTTTCCTTCTCCGTTAAAGCAAGTGATATTTTAATGTTTAAAAAACGCACATAACTCCGAAAAGTTAGTGGTGCGTGCCCGAACCGCCGACCTCTGATTAGGAGGCTGACGCCCTAACCACTAGGCTATCACCGCTTCACGCTCATTACAAAGTATATATAATAATAATTAAAAAAATATTTTAAATAGGTTTTAAATAGGCCCCATTGAAAAGAAACATATAACGTCAAATCGGCCTGTTTGTAGAGACTACCATCGGCATTAGTTCGGAAGACAGATAATAAATAGTTTTTTTTTTCTTTAATTCCACTTATATTTTTGGAAATAAACGGGTAGCAAATTAGTCCATACAAGAATAAAGAAGTACTAAAAGGTTTAATTAATAAATTAATGTAGCTGTGATAGTAATGGTTAGGACGTCTACCTCCTAACCAGAGGTCGGGGGTTTGAACCCGAGCACGCACCTCTTAAGTTTTCGGAGTTATGTGCGTTTTTAAATAATTAAAATATCACTTGCTTCAACGGTGAAGGAAAACATCCTGAGGAAACTGCACGCCTGACAGTTCTCCATAATGTTCTCAATGGCATGTGAAGTCTGCCAATCCGCACATGGCCAGCGTGGTGGACTATGGCCAAACCCTTCTCATATTGAGAGGAGACCCGTGCTCTGTAGTGAGCCGGTAATGGGTTGTTCATGATGATTAAAAAGGCCTGTGTCCAGCAAATGACCTTGAGAACAATGATGATATTGATGAGATGATGATATTAGTGTTTGAATGCATCAACATGCCAGTATCTGTGATCCAACCCGTTTGTTGAGGTAGGTTATGTAAGTTTGGTAGTAATTTTTCAAAGTTTTATAAGCGTTTGTGGGACCGTGGGAACAGAATATAATAAGTCCAAAGAAAACAGTTGTTTTTCATCGTTCATTGTATAATAAATCTTTAGACTTAGTGTACTTTTGAAATATTAAAACTCGGACGAAGACGCAGATAATAAATATGTAGTATTTTTTTGTACTTAACTTTAACTTGTACTTTTGAGATAAACCTCACTATTAAATATTAAACCTTCAAGCAAAAAAGTCATAACCCATGCATGTAAGAACTCGTTCAAAGTCACTTATACCTGAAAATCGGCTAATTTATGCCGTCCCTCTATCCCTATAAAGTAGGTATATTAATAATTATGTATGCGCATTTAATTTATTTATTGGTCTCAGGCCAAAAAATATTTTAATAATTTTTGAATATGTACATTGACATACATTGTACAGTGTAGGTACATTTTAAAGCGAAGTAGCGCAGTACCTAAGTGGGTCATTTACTTTTATGTTGTACGCAAAAATTTAACTGTTCCGGCCTAGTGATAACCTGCACACCAGTTTAAGTGGTGAACTTTCACGCCGTGAAACCGGAAACGGGAAAAAGTAGGTAAGGTTTTATCAAGGTTCATTCTTGAGCTTCAGTTAATTCGTGCAAAGTACCTATTGTGATTTGTGTAATAGTGGTAACTTTTATACTGTGCCGTGTTTAATTGCCTTAATTTTACTAACTTGTAGAATATTATTAAATTCTCTGAAGATAAATAAGAGTTGTCACTTTTTTTAATTTTTAAAAGTGAAAGTAGATATTAAACAAGTAGGTAATTGCGAGCGAAAAATTCTTTGTAAAACAATTTATCTAATTCGAAAGAAACAGATAAAACTTAACTTAATATTGTTACAGCAAACGTAACGAGCCCTGTTTTCTGAAACAAAACCTTTAATCTTGAGGACTTGGGTTCGGTTAAACCCTGTCCACCATCACCACCACAATCATCGTGGGTACAGAACAGTAGGTGGTCGGAAGCTGTTTTTATAACTTTGTTATAGCCAATTGTTAGAACGTGCCATCTCACATTGGAGCAACGTGGAGGATCTAAGCTCTATAAACCCCTTTCTCCTATGGGAGATGGAGCCCAAGACAATTGGACAACAAGAAAATATTTCAACAAGAAGATTTTCTCACCAAATTCCGGTCACCAAAAAAAACAAATTCTTTTACCATTTATCTGTTAAATATTTAATAATATTGAAAAACAGGCTTTTGACCGCAGACTCGCTGGCCTTACTTCGTTAGCTGTTCTCATGTTTTAAATATTGAAACTGACGACATTTCATACACTTTCATACAAATTGGAAATCCCCATCTTGTCTCCATATTTTCAAAAATCCATCCGTTTTGGACGTTATAATATCAACATGTATGATGTCTTAGGTAACTCTATAAATGTAATTTAAAAAAGTGTCGTCATTCTATTGCTTTATTGGACTTTATTTACAAGTTTGATTTGTAAATCACATGAGTTTTTTTACAAGCGCATTAACCGAAATGTAGGTAACAATTTTGTGGAAGAGATATTTTTCTTATCTTACTTTTTTGACGACTACTGTGTCAGCATAGTAGTAAACTATTTGTCAAAATAAAAACGCATTTATAGCGCCGTATCAATCAGCGATAAGTGCTAGTACGCTGCGTTAGTTGGAACACGTATGGTACGCACAATAAGAAAATTACCGGCGTTTCGCAATAGGTAGACAGACCCGTAGGGGGATTCTCTTGGGAAACCTGGTCATGACTAATACGAATAGGTATGCATATAAAATTCCAGTGACAGAATTTTATTTAAAAAAAATCTGTTTGTATGGCTCATACATAACCTTGTTTTCGATGAAAACCTTTCTATTTGACCGGTTTAATCTTAAGACTGACGATTTAAGCAACTCTCTAACAGACAGAAGACAATACAGAGTATATTAAAGGCTATTTTTTATTCAAGAAATCCACCCCTGGGGCGGAGTTATGCGACTTTTAGAAGACATTAAAAGTTTAGGCATCTGCTAAGAAAAGGTTTTATTGAAAAATTAAGATAGCTTTATTTTTCAATAAAAACTTAGTTATCTGTTGTATTCCAGAAATTCGTTATGTGTAAGGGACTTTTTAGAGAACTTAGTAAGGTAAAATAATAATAGGTATGTACGTATCTACTTTCTTTCTCTCACAAACTTAATTCAGGCCATTCGTCTGACTTCCGTTCTGCGAGCAAGTAAAATTAAAAATAATCACAAATAATACGTGCCATTAAAGAGCCTTTATTATAACTTGTACATCTAAATTACGTTATCGTTGGCAGTGAATCAATTTTCTCAGATACAATTAAAGGCCACTGTTGGATCTAAAATGCACGCCGTCCACGGCATTAAAAATAAACGCCAGTTTCGGCCAGCAATTTGTGTGTGTAAAAAATCAAACATAACCTTCCAATACCACAATTGCTTATATAAATTAACCTTCCTCGTATGTATTTTGAAAACAGACAGTGTATCATGAATATTTTATCATAGTACATTGAAAATAAAAGGGAACCCTGATAATTTTCAAGTTAATTTTATTTACAACTAATATTATTTGATGTTGAGTATACGGAATAAACATTTTTTTTTATTCACCACAAGTTAGTCCTTGACTGCATCTCATCTGATGGCAAGTGATGATGCGGTCTAAGATGGTAGCGGGCTAACCTGTTAGGAGTATAGTAAACTCATACTCCTAATTGGTTTCTACACGACGTCGTGCCGGAACGCTAAATCGCTTGGCGACACGTCTTTGTCGGTAGGGTGGTAACTAGCCACGGCCGAAGCCTCCCACCAGACCAGATTCGAGCCGGGAATCGAACCCAGGACCTCCAACTTTAAAATGCAACAGCGCACGCGCTGCGCCACGGAGGTCGTCAAAATTTCGTTTCCTTTACCCTAAAGATCTTTTGTCTGGTGGGAGGCTTCCGCCGTGGCTAGTTACCTCCCTACCGACAAAGACGTGTCGCAAAACGGTTTAGCGCTGACACTATGTCGGGTAGAAACCCGTAGGTTAGTAGGTTTCGGCCGTGGCTAGTTTTGCCTACCGACAAAGACGTGTCACCAAGCGATTAAGCGTTCCGGCACGATGTCGCGTTGAAACCAATTAGGAGTGTGGGTTTACCATACCCTTAACAAGTTAGTTAGCGCGTTCCCATCCTAGACTGCATCATCACTTACCCCCAGGTGAGATAGCCGTCAAGGGCTAACTTGTAGTGTGTAAAAAAAAGGAACGAAAGCAAAACAAGCGTGTGTCATTCATTATATTATATAGATATAAAGTTAGATTGTGGTAAGAATAAGAGGGAAAACATCATCATTTCCTGAGGTCTTAGTTCGAGGCGAAACACTATTTATTTTAAGTAGAACCGTTGTGTGTATAGATAAGTACACAACAATATGGAGTCGTTTCAAATGCAATTAAAATACTTACTATACGTCCGCGTCATAGCAACCAAACAATAAAGGTTAAAACCTGAATGTATAATTCAGACTGCGTGTAGGTAGATTAACCTGTAGAGGTACCTCGCAGTGTTCACGTGCTTTAATGTATGTTAAGAGATAGGTAATTAGTATAAAAATATGTTCAGTGTTACAATCATCAAAAATTAGAAAACTATTTGAGAAAAATTTACGTTCTTTATCTGAAGTAAGTAAACTTTTTTTTCGGACTGTCTATTAGCTGTGCTAACCCTATTGGTTGCGACAGCGTAACCGAGCTGTTTGGCGAGCTTCGGAAAGAAGCTCTGCCTGAAGAAATTTTGAGCCCTAGGGCTCGAAGAAACTAAGGGAACGTCTGCCTAAGGGCGCCTCCTGTGAGGCCGAAATTCGACTTAGGCGACGTTTGGGATAACAGGGGGTCGGACGGTGAGTGGTCCGTACGTCTCCGAGGCCGTGGATGGAGCCCACGTCCGGATGTCGTAATATAGCAGGAACCTCATCTTCGCCGACGAAGACGGTGTTTAGCGTATGATTGTGTGGTAGGTGGTACGAGTATGTTGTCAGTAGTCATCTGATCGTCAGGGTCATGAAGGATATGTTTAGGTCTCCTCTTTCGGAGAGGAGCGCTTAGGTCGGGGGAGTGAGTAAATTGTGATATCCCAGTGGTTAGGGCGTCCGCCTCCTAATCATAAATCGGGGGTTCGAACCCTGGCACGCACCTCTAACTTTTCGGAGTTATGTGTGTGTTTTAAACAATTAAAATATCACATGCTGCAACGGTGAAAGAAAACATCGTAAGGAAACCTGCAAGCCTGAGAGTTCTCCATAATGTTGTCAAAGGCGTGTGAAGTCTGCAAATCCGCACATGACCAGCGTGGAGGAGTATGGCCAAACGATTCTCATATTGAGAGGAGACCCGTGCTCTGTAGTGAGCCGAGAATGGGTTGATCATCATGATCTGAAGTTACTAGGAAAAAATTACATTTCCTGCCCGCTATTCGGAAAATATTCATATAGGGAACAGTCGGTCGGAAACAGTTTCTTACAATTCGCAACTTAGTAAAATTAAAAACTCTTTGGTTTGATTTATGATATATTAACTTAGTCATTGTCAACGCATCATAGGTCCGGGTCTCTCCGCAAGAGAAGGGTCCTAAAGTTTACGCTCGTAAAGTGCTGTATGTTTGTTTTCACCGTTACAGCTAGTGACTAGCTTAAGACTATAGAATTATCAGAGTATTTCACTACTAGGCTATCACCGTATCGTAGGGAAATAAATGCGTTTACATGCGTGCTATATTTATTGTAATAGATCAGTGGAAAATTCAGTGTGGTAGGCGTGGTTTATTAATAACATTTTGACGGATGCGGCATGCGTCGGTGTTGCCAGTTGCTTCTTAACCTATGCCAACTGCCTGTAGATGGATATCTCGCATCTTGAACGCTACAACATTGCAACTATATACCGAAACCAGAGATACGATTATGTAAATCCGATATATTTGGTAACCTTAAAGATTTATTTGGCAAACCTTTCATTCGAAATTCGAATTGTGTTATGTTTGGTGTTTATGGTCTGGCGGCGGTGCATAGAGAATTAATTATTTTTAATTTGCTTATACATACGATGGATCATTTTCGTTAGGATTAAACGTTTTGCATTATGAAGGTTATAAGGATATGCCTTCGAAATTTTGAAATTCGTATTATGCGGAAGCAAGCTAGCTAGTTTGAACTTCTTTAGCTTCACATTAATAAGTATCGTATAGAAACGACAGTACTTGTCAAAATGAAATCTAGTATGTATGCTCTAAACTATAATGAAATATACGCAATTATATATATATATATATATATATATGTATGTATGATTCCATTCAAATTGAACAGAATAGTTTTCTTTCATGCGATCGAATGAGTATAAAATCTCGCCCTTTTTATATGGAGTTAAGGCAACTTATTTAAATTTTATTTGAATGGATTTTTTAGTTTTTTACCTATGTTCCTATCGTCTTTATTCAATCATAATCTCATTTATATACAAGGATAGTTGCCTCTGTTAAATCTATTAAGATGTAACAGTGTTTGTACTAGCTATTAAAGTCCTTAAGCTATATATAAGCTAATATATACAATACATACTACAAGTCATCCTATACATTAGAATGTGATATTCATATTTCAGAATATCCATTTGAACCCATGTAATTTGGAGGAAGCGCTTACAGTAAGCATAAAACACGTAAATAACAAAAAAGATATCTTAAAACAAATATGTTGCGGTTGATCCACTCGTTTCTTATATTTTATAATCCTGTGCTCATCTCGCTCATAATATAGGTAGGTACCTTCAAATCAAAAGTTAACAGGTATTTTAGGCAAGTGTAAAAGTGATTCATCATCTGAATAAATTATCATGAGATTGCACTCGAGAGCTAGTGAGCAAGTTGGAAAGGAGGATATGGCCGATGGCGTATTGCAGGTTTATACTAGAAAGAATGCAATACTTGTGTTACACGAATAAACATAACACAACATATTATCAGTAATCAAGTGAAACAACTGTCCATAGTTTCAGTTTTTCAAAAAATATTCTTTCCTATGTTTAAAGAAAGGGTAACTATAACAACAGTAAAACGTCCTAAGGCCGAGGTCTTAAAAAATTATAAGACATTACTTCACACACACGTTCACACGTATCTGCACACAAACAATTGTATGTGTGTGAATACGTGTGAACCATAACCATGTTTAAATGATAATTAAAAGGTCAAATGGGGTCACGGATTACTTATAACATCATAAAAAAGACTAAGGTCATACGAAATACAAAAACACACATAAGTTCACACATATAATTTTTCTTTCATAGGTTACTTACATTTTTGATCCGTGACCCCATCAGGGATTGCTATGGCAACGGAAAAAAGAACAAGGTCTTAGATAATATTTGTACTATTGTTTATTTTATGATAATATCTACTAGAACCAGAGTTACCGACATAGCTCAGCGAGTTCCTAAGTTGAAGTGGCAATGGGCGGGGCACATAGCTCGGAAAACCGATGGACGTTGGGGTCTCAAGGTGTTGGAATGGCGACCCCGCACCGTTAAACGTAGCGTTGGTCGACCCCCAACAAGGTGGACAGACAACATCAGACGAGTCGCAGGGAGCCGCTGGATACAAGCGGCCCAGGACCGTGGCCATTGGAACTCCCTCTATGGGAGCAATGGACGTCTATCGGTTGAGATGATGATGATGATGATCTACTAAAAAAATACTTTATACACACGTTCACATACGTATCCATACATGTACAATTTGAAATCTGCTGTGAAGATTTAATTTTATTGTTTATTTACATTTTAGGTCAAATGAGGTCACTATGACAACAGAAAAAAAATAAGGTTCTAGATAACACAAAAACAATACTTCATACGAACGTTTAAACATACAAATATGCACATGTAAATGAAGTAGTTATGCAAAAAGGATCCTTACACACATTGATTAAGTTTGCGGACTGTAATAGTGGTTTTTGGTGATATTTCAATGATACATCTTTTGTGATAATAATATCTCTGGTGATCTTTTCGATGACACAATTGTCGACCTGGACGATCACTTCTTCTTCTTCTTTTTCTTGCCCTTATCCCACATTATGTGAGGTCGGTACAACACGTCTTCTTCTTCCACCCACTTCTATCAGCCGTCCCCTTATTAAGAACACCTTTTACCCGCATATCCTCTTTTACACAATCCATCCATCTCTTCTTTGGTCTTCCTCTACTCTTTTGCCCTTCCACGTTCATATATATAACATTATTTTGGTGACATCACTTTCTTTCCTCCGCATTATATGACCCTACCATGCTAGCCTGTTACTCCTAATCTTTTCTGACAATGGCGCTACTTTTAGACTATATATTCACAAGGGGAAGTCTAAAGACCTGGACGTGATCGTTCAGGTATAAGCCATAAATCAATTTTGATGTTTCTGTATATTGGAATCCTTTTAGTCGAGTCGAGTATTAGTTAGAATGTTGCCTTAGTTCATCTTCTCCAACTAGCCTTGTACATTTAAAAATATACCAATTTTTGTACTGACCTTGATAGTAAGTCGCCGAAAGATACCCTCGAACTAACATCTTGTATGTTAACTGCTTATTAGTGGGTTTCTTCATATATCCACGTTTATAGTGAACAAGCCTTTTGTTAGTATGAATTCCGCTGTTTTTGTACTGCTAAGAACTGTATTTACACAATTTTTTGCGACATTGAAGAACTCACGGTCAAGGAAGCAAGCACATAATGCACGCGTTTTATATGTGAGCTTCTTAGTAGTTTTAAATCATTGAATTTACGTTTATTATTATTTATTATTATCAACAAAGTGTGCCAGTGATGAAACATAGCCGTTATAAGAGCTGAGCCAGAAAAGGGTAGAGTTGTTTGGAGTATTCTACGATAAAATCAGAATCGGAATTCTGCGCAGGAACAAGTGTTTTATATATATATATATATATATATATATATATATATATATATATATATATATATATATATATATATATATATATATATATATATATATATATATTGCACCACCTTCCTCTTTCTGTATCTCTATATCTTTTACTTTTTTGGTTGCCTGGAAGAGAACGCTATGTTATCGCTACATAGCTATCCACAGGCCGCCAAATTGTATATTTACTGGTTTTGTGTTATTTTCTGTTATTTTCCTATCTTGTGGTGTGCAATAAAAGTGTATTCATTCATTAATTCATTCATTACCGATACGAATGATAAATTTGCATATTTCCCTGGGCGGAGAAAAAATCAAAGACCTCAACTCGTTCAACATTGTCGACTGCGCCAGTGTAGTGAAATCGTGAAAAGCACTAATACAAAATCAGTTACTTTATATCAAAGACATCTTTGTGTCACTGTAAATTAGTACAAATAAAATTAATACAGTACAGTACATCATTAATTTTAATTAATAGTTTAATTTTATGTCCCAACGGATTGGGCTAGCAACCCAAAAGAGCAATAAACTCACTTAGGTACTAACCTGTAGATGAACCGAGCTGGAACGATTATAAAAAGAAATTCTTTTTAAGTTTTTCTTAAATACAATTATATTATTTAAAATGTTTATTTTACTGGTTTGTGTTATAATTATTGAATATGTACGTCTACATTATTACGTATTCATTAATAAAAAAAAAATAACAATAGGATATAAAGAAAATATATGTAGGCAGATACTTAGTCATAGCATGGTAACGTATAAAAATGATATTGTAAAACTCGTGGCTAGTTAGTCTTTGTGGTCTCGATTGGTTTTCAGTGGAAAAAGGTAAAACCCCTTTTGAAACATCGTGGATGGTTTAATGTAGATCATAAAATGATTCCTGAATATACGAGCTACCCGAATATAAATCAAATAATGAATAAATCATGACCCTCAACATAATCATCAAAATGTTAAGACATATACGAACTAAAAACAAATCTAACGTGAACTATGATGGAAACGCAAAATTAAATGGACCCCATCAATACACATCACTATATGATTCTTTTTTTTTTATCTTCTACAAGTCAGCAAATGGTGGCAATCTTACCTGATGGTAAGTGATGAAGCAGTCTAAGATGGTAGCGGGCTACCCTGTTAGGGGTATGGTAAACCCATACTCTTATTTGTCTACACGACATCGTGCCGGAACGCTAAATCGCTTGGCAACACGTCTTTTGTCGGTAGGCAAAACTAGCCACGGCCGAAACATACCACCACACCAGGCTCGAACCCAGGACTTCCAACTTTGAAATGTTACAGCGCACGCGCTGCGCCACGCAGGTTGTCAAATAAAATCACATTATTATTTTAATTTAGTAGACGCAATTAGCTGTAAAAATACGATCCATATTTTAAGGTTGTTTAGGTAAATATTGACAAAAAATAAACGAAATATACTTAAGCGATGGTAGTAACTAGTTAGCCCCTAGTTAGTTATGTTTATTAACCGTAGGTATATCAGAAGACCCACTGTGGTTCGCACCATGGTGGCCAGCGAGACGTCTTGGGCCGCTGTCGCCTCCTTCTGTGAGGAGGTGATGATGCAGAAGGAGGCGGCAGGACGGCGCCGGGAGAATGACGCAGACGCGCACCCTCTTCGGCGTCGTAGGGTGGGACGCAGGCGACGGGCGCACGATCGCCGCCTGCCCCCTTGACGAGGAGCTCCGGGTGATGGATGAGAGGCATCCTCACCCGTCGAGCCTAATCCTCGGGTCGGGAGGCGCGTCCAATGGTCCTGGCGCGCCTCGGACGGAGCTCGGGGGTCAATATAGGCCCCCCGTGGAGGGTCTGCCTCGGCGGACGCCGCTGGCTGGGCCGCGGTCGAGTGCATCAGTGTTCCCGTGACCCAGCCACCAGGCGACGCGAAGGAGCATCGCTGGGTTTTAGTGGGTATTCTGGTCGCCAGACTGGCTGCCGGGGAGTCCCACATACCCCGTCCCCCCCCCGAGCGGCGCAGTCTTGTCTGCGTCGCCTCCGGAGGGGATGCGTAAAAGCATTTCCCAGCGGAAAAAAAAAAAAAAAAGGTATATCAGAAGAACGCAACTTAAAAACGCTTTGGTTTGACCTTGCTGACAGAATATCCGGGAGTCTCGGTTGATATACTAAGGGCTTGTTGAACTATTGAACCCTATCAAAATAACTGGACGACTCGTAAAATAAAACCTGACTTGTACTGCAGTGAATGAATGGATTGTGTCACCAGACGTCAATATTTAATCTCTACAGTCTACAGGTACCTATATACAGTGTCATTAAGTGACCGAATGAATGTTCAGTGTTTTTTTTTATTATTAGTAAGTAAGGCAAGTGAGGCCGTAAGTAGGACGCTACTTTGACACCACTAGAGACACAGACAAAACGTTTGTTTGGCACATGGTTTGGTCCTCCAGGTATGATATCAACATCATCATGATCAACCCATTATCGGCTCACTACAGAGCACGGGTCTCTCAATATGAGAAGAGTTTGGCCATAGT
Source organism: Lasiommata megera (assembly GCA_928268935.1). Lineage (NCBI taxonomy): Eukaryota > Metazoa > Arthropoda > Insecta > Lepidoptera > Nymphalidae > Lasiommata > Lasiommata megera. The sequence goes on along the minus strand of OV743326.1, from coordinate 9,792,597 downwards.
CCACCACGCTGGCCATGTGCGGAATGGCCGACTTCACACGCCTTTGAGAACATTATGGAGAACTCTTAGGCGTGCAGTTTTACTCATGATGTTTTCGTTCACCGTTGAAGCAAGTGATATTTCAATTGCTTTAAAACGCACATAAGTCCGAAAAGTTATAGGTACATGCCCGGATTCGAACCGCCGACCTCTGATTAGGAGGCTGACGCCCTAACCACTAGGCTATCACAGCTGCCTTATGATATACTGAAGCTTATCGACATGTGCTGAGGGAGATTTCAAGTGAATTTTGTTGGAATCTCAAATCGCTGGCTAAAAATAAAAAAGCAAATAAAAATAATTCGAATAGCGATTAAGACCTGACCTTTATTAGCGCAGGTATGAATGGACAGCGTCAGCGCACGTCACTAGTGGATCTCAAAAGATACTGTGTCATTTATGCCATTGAGTGACCTAATGCAAGTGCAGTGCCAACAGAGTTATACAGAATTGCCAAGTGTGACGTAATTTAATAAAATTATCAAACAACAAATCACGCGGAAGTTCTTAACGACCTCCATGGCGCAGCGCGCGCTGTCGCATTTTAAAGTCGGAGGTCCTGGGTTCGATTCCTGGCCCGAGTTTGGCCTGGTGGGAAGCATCGGCTGTGGCTAGTTTATCTTTTAATTTAGAAGAAATATCATTTTTATTTTCATTTATCATTTATTTTATTTATTGGGAACAAAATACATAAAAAAATAGTATATAAAAATAGCCTCCTTAACTGCATTAGCAAAAACTTAACTAGTTGCCACCTTACCGACAAAGACGTGTCGCCAAGCGATTTAACGTTCCGGCACGATGTCGCTGAGAAACCAATTAGGAGAATGGATTTATCATACCCCTAACAGTTTAGCCAACTACCATCGTAGACTGCATGATCACTTAGACTTACCATCAACTGAGATTGCTGTCAAGGGCTAACTTGTAGTGGATAAAAAAAAAGTACTCATTCAAGTGTGGTCGCTAAATGTCCAGTCATGGTAAATTAATTTATTCATTACCAAATAAAGTGACACTCTTATTCAAACAATATAATATGAGTTGTCTAAGCAAACTGAGAATAAACAACAAAAGATGTAAATAAAACACTTATCTCTTCATGAGATAGATCTACCCTGCCTTGGGTTTGGCGGATATGAAAAGAGATCATGACTATATATAATTAACATAGTATAAGAATGCACCTTTCGACTTGATGGTTTTTATTAGCGATGTTACCTACTGAATGTTTAGTCAAATTAAAACGATTTCGACGGTTCTGTCGTTTATGTTGATTAAGTTTGGATAAAAATCCTATGACAATAAACATATAACGTAGCTCTTAACGTCTCCACTGTCCATCTGTCGGTCTGCTATCCGTAGTAATTCTTTTTTTCCGAATGTCTACTAATATTACCGTTTTAAGTAATAAAAATAAAATCGAAAGTTTTTAAATTATAGTACGTGCCTATAAAAAGATACCGTGTAAATATACTAACGTTTCTTTGTAGGTAGTGTTTAATTTTACGATTTCATCCACTAGCTAAGAAAAATCGAATGGTTCTACTCAATTCTATCTCGGAGCTGCGCCCTGATCTACTAACTTTTGCAAGTCAGCGACCGATCATCTTCATATACGTTTATTATTTTTATTCCTAAAATAACGTAACTGTTTCAATTAGTTATAAGTACATATCTACTCACCACCTATAACTTTTCGGAGTTATGTGCGTTTTTAAAAAATTAAAATATCTCTTGCTTCAACGGTGAAGGAAAACATCGTGAGGAAACCTGCACGTCTGAGAGTTCTCCATAATGTTCTCAAAGGCGTGTGAAGTCTGCCAATCCGCACATGGCCAGTGTGGTGGACTATGGCCAAACCCTTCTCATATTGAGAGGAGACCCGTGCTCTATAGTGAGACTGTAATCTACTTAATAAGTAAAGTGTTGATATTACATAAGACATATCCAATCTATAATGAGATGGCATTTGATTAACTATTTAATTACATATATTATATTATCTACTCCACGTAACATTGTAACGCTGCAATTTTGACACTCTAGCCAGCGATAATTGATAGGTGGAACCTTTAGCCAAAAAGGCACTTCGCCTGGATAGGTGCCACATACCCACTGTACCTACTATGTAGGCACTCAAGAGTTGATTAATACTTATAACATTACGTACTTAGATTACGTACCTAACTAATTTAGATTATTGACGCCCGAAATTATTAATAAACTTAATCAATCTAATTATTTTTTTCTCTTTTTATGGCTTTACACAGCGGCCATTAGCCAATGTCAAGTTTATAGCAATGGAGAATTGAGTTAGGGAAAAAAGGCGGGAGAACTCGCACTGGGCGGACGCGGCTCTCTCAAACCTTTCCCAAATTAAAAAAGGTTAACCATTGAAAACTATAATGTCCACAACACAACCAACACCAATCCTTTTCGAAATTAGCCAACAAACATTAATTCAAGAAAAGCGTGAAAAATCCGCGCCCGGCGAATACGAAGTCTCCCGCCTTTCCTCAATCTAATTGCAAATTAGATTTTGACAGATGAAGCCATGAAGGAAGCGTGATTATGGATTATGTACAAAAAATTGAGACGAAACGTCGCTTCATCTGTCACATACAGCAGCTTGGCGTTCTTTAAGAGTTCGCCAAAGTACTGGCATTGTATTACCTACCACTGTTACTAATAACTTGATTTCTTTGATTATTACTGTGTTTTCAGTTGCAACATTCCGGATTTTTTGTTTTTGTTGCAAAATTTTAGTTGCATAATGCTGCTTCATTTATGCGGCCAAAAGGTGGATTTATTATATGTGTTTAATCGAAGGAATATAGTCTTAAAGCAATCCTATTTCTAGTCAATGTTGATGGCTCTACTTAATTTAATCAACAAGCTAATATTTTGGATTTATAATCTCTAGATTGATTTTGTCTTTTTTTGAGACTTGGATTTCCAGAAAGAAATGAACTGCAACTGAATATTATAGAATAGTACTAATTGACATTTGTAAATGAAAACTAGACATCTGATTCTAAATGAATGACTTGAATGATTTTTAATTTATAATATTATGTGATTAGGTTACTGATTAATTTACGCCCTACCTTTTATATTGCAGTTTTATTATTATTATTTATTTATGTATTATGTACATATATTATGTTTCGTAATTTCAAACTATTTGTGAACGTTGCGAAAACCTTTAAAACGCTCCTCACAACGTTAAAAAAAATGCTTATGAAAAAAAAAATTGCTGGTCCGTAATAAATAAATAAATAGAAGTAAAAACGTCAGTTGGTGTTAGTTTCGGATATTCGTAATTAACAGATCTTATGTCTATAGATAGTTAAGCTGACTGGAAGAAACTAGTATCATGAAGCTAATAGCTGTGTTTGACCATATCGAAATCCCACACAAAATTGGTCCTCCTTGCTAATAAGATTCAATCCCTACTCAAATTAGAAGAAACTGATTTTTGGTTAATTTTTTTTTCGATTTCGGATTATTAAAATAAAAATAAAAACCGTCTGTTTATGAGGATCTTTAAAGTGCTTTACGTAACGGCAACATTAGAACGTTGAATTAATGAATTTTTATTGTACGCCACAAGATTGGAAAAAAAGCAGAAAACAACACAAAAACAGTATACAATTTAGTGGCTACGAGACTAAGAGATCGCTATGATCTCTTTAAGGCTACCAAACTTTGATAGAATTTTGTTCCATCGAGATTTGGAAATCGCTACAAAAGACGTAGCTGCTGCCAACACTTGAAACCAATTTTTAAATAGCTCCTTTAAGATATATACCTAGTACCTACCTATATGCTATAAATTGCATAAGAGGTAGGTACCAACTTCCATAGATGCAATATGAGATCTATTAATAACAATTAATCAGTCCACGTTACAGCTACAAGTAACTGAAATGCGTGTTGTTTATTTGAGCCTAGGCGACGTTCTGCTTACGTATTATAACTGAGTGAAGCTGTGATAGCCTAGTGGTTAGGACGTCAGCCTCCTAATCAGAGCTCGGGGGTTCGAACCCGGGCACGCACCTCTAACTTTTCGGAGTTATGTGCGTTTTTAAGCAATTAAAATATCACTTGCTTCAACGGTGAAGGAAAACATCGTGAGAAAACCTGCACGCCTGAGACTTCTCGATAATGTTCTCAAAGGCGTGTGAAGTCTGCCAATCCGCACATGGCCAGCGTGGTGGACTATGGCCAAACGCTTCTCATATTGAGAGGAGACCCGTGCTCTGTAGTGAGCCGCGAATGGGTTGATCATGATGATGATGATATCGGCAGTGGCGGCCTTAGGGGGTGGCGAACAGGGCAATCGCCCGGTGCCTCGCTCCTACAGGGGCCTCGCGTAACAAAATAGTTATAAAATATAATTTTTTTTAACTATTTTTTTTTTATTAAAACTTTTGATTTTCATCATTAATTTCTTATTAAGGTTAACATAACCGTAAATTAAAATTAAGTTAGTTAACTAATTCATTAATTTAAAACATAATTGAAAAATTAATTATGTACACTGAGAGATTTTTTTCGATAACCGTAAGTACAAAAAATTACAAGTCCGCGATTCGAAGTTTATAAGTACTCGCATATCGTGGTGAAAAAAGTGGTGTCCAAAACCGTATTCTTGAAATTAATCCACTTGCTTATTTTTTACCTTGTGGGAGTCATAGCTGGAATCTCATCCTAAGAGATGCAGCATCGTCTTGTGTCCAAGCAAAATCTTTTTTGGTTTGCTACAAAGGTTTTACACTCTGTTTGCCGGCTCAATTTAGAGGTAGGCTATTTTAAATGCTCATGTAAAATCATTGTCGCTAAAACCACTTTCTGAAACTAGATGGGAGTGCAGGGTAGCATCGGTGAAGGCCGTTAAATACCAACTAAGTGATATATGTGATGCTTTAAAGGATTTAGTAGAAAACAAAACAGATTGTCAGTTGGTCAGTGAATGCCATTCTATAGAAAAGGAACTAACTACCTACGAATTTTTAGTTTCACTTGTCATAATATGGTATGACATTCTTACAAAGATAAATGTTATAAGTAAAATGTGGCAAAGCGAAAACATGCAATTAGATGTGGCTATACAACACCTGGACGCATTCACAAATTTGATAATTTTCGAGAAAATGGTTTTCAGTCATCCCTTGAAATAGCCGAGAAAAATGATATTGACAGACAGTTCAAAAAAGTTAGAAGACGACGTAAAACAAAGCATTTTGATTATGAAGGGGAAGGTGAAGCTAATGAATTCAAAGCGGAAGAAATTTTCAAAATAAACTATTTTTATGTCATTGTCGACAATGTCTTTTTTTTATTTTTTTCTTCACGCTGGGAAATGCTTTTACGCATCCCCTCCGGAGGCGACGCAGGCAAGACTGCGCCGCTTCCGACGGGACATGTGGGACTCCCCGGCGGCCAGGCTGGCGACCAGAATACCCACTAAAACCCAGCGATGCTCCTTCGCGTCGCCTGGTGGCTGGGTCACGGGAACACTTGACCGCGGTCCAGCCAGCGGCGTCCGCCGAGGCAGACCCTCCACGGGGGGCCTATATTGACCCCCGAGCTCCGTCCGAGGCGCGCCAGGACCATTGGACGCGCCTCACGACCCGAGGATTAGGCTCGACGGGTGAGGATGCCTCTCATACATCACCCGGAGCTCCTCGTCAGGGGGGCAGGCGGCGATCGTGCGCCCATTGTCGACAATGTGCGCAAAAGCTGTTATCCTAGGTTTGAGGCTCTTAAACATCATGAGAGCATATTTGGTTTCATTTATAATTTTAAAAATTTAAAGGAAATTAATGATAGTGAACTATTAAAGCAATGCAGCGACTTGCAAATATCTATGACAGTAGGAGAATCATGTGACATCGATGGGCATGAATTGTACGAAGAACTGACTATGTTCATCCGTGTGTATGAAGGAAACGATGACATTATCTCGGTGCTAAAATACATAATAGAAAAAAAATAACAGAAGTTTACCCCACTATCAAAATAGTCCTGAGAATTATTGCTACCACACCTGTTACAGTTGCGTCTGCTGAAAGGAGTTTTTCGAGGCTTATAATTATTAAAACATATTTGAGGAATTCGATGACACAAGATCGGCTTTCAGCCCTCGCTATTCTTTCAATCGTAAATGACGTAGCTTATTCGTTAGATTATTGTGCTTTAATTAAAGATTTTAGTCATAGGAAAAGCCGCAAACATCAATTTTAAAATTTATCATATCTGTATTTGTCAATTTTGTAAATCTTTCAATGTAAAATATTTTAAAACTCAAATTTGATTTATTTGTATTATTTAAGCATTTTTCCTTAAACATGACAAATACCTAAACCAAACAACCAGACCTACTTTCGCATCACATACACGCATCACGCAACACGAAGGACAAAAGGACCTCGCAAAGACCTGCCGCCCGGAGCCTCGCATTGGGTAAGGCCGCCTCTGGATATAGGTATTGTTAATCGGTACTTTAGCGACCCTGTTATATAAGCTTTTGAGTAAAATGGTCAAGTAGAGGAAGCACCGGGGATACACCTAATGTTGAGGCTATTGTAATACGTGGCATGGTTTATTGATAATTATGTATATATGCAGCGAAATAGAGCATTGTGCGGAAACAGAATGTCTTTTTATCGTAAGAGAAACCGATTATTTTTTTCTTTGTAAATATTTTGGTGTCTATAGTTACGACGAACTTGACACACATATTGAGTCTAAAATTGTAACAAACATGATGTTATTTTGTCTGCGAACGTTATTACGTTATAGTGTCTGGACTCAAAATAGCACCTGGAAATCGTAATCCTTCATTTAAAGCCTCCATGGTTTCAAACATGAATATATCTATGAACATAACGCTTAATAAAGTAGGAACTTGAGGTATTTATTCTTCCTCAAATTTCTTTTATAATAATTACGCTCGTAATAAAAATCGTTTTAGCTGAGAGAAAGAGTTATCTTCATCTATTCCATACTTTTAAAACGTAAATTGATACCAAATATTTTCACGTTGAATTATATTAATATTTAATGACTTAAGAATATTTGCACTATTCGTTTATAGTTCATAAAAGTTAAGCTAACAAAAATCATCTACAACAAGTAATGCCATCTATCGACACGTCATCTAATACTACTTACAAAAAATATTAATTATACAGTGCAACGCTAGATGTCGTTTGCTTTGCTAAGATTTCTAGAAATTAAGTTACTTTACCTGCTATCAGTCAAATAAATGTTATTATTGTCTTATTTCAACGTAAAGTTTCTTGAACCAACATTTTAAAATAGGATAAGCGTAATTCACAACATAATTTCAATCCTCCATTGTTAATTCTTACTATTCCTATCCATTGAGTCTATGGAAATACCATTCACACTTCATCGTTCATTCCGGTTGCTGATTGCTGATGTCAGTTGTCACTACTGTCAATGTCATATGTCAATTATAGTGATTGTCCCTATCAAGTGTTCTTAAATTTAAGGTACAAATTTGCAACTCGTGTCCTATCAAATTTGACTTTTTATTTAGTAAATATTGAATTTTGTAATTGTTGTGAGCTACTGAGCGCTGATATCGTTATCATATGAAACATGGGGCTGTGCGACGAAGGTAAGTTCAAGCATTTTCCTTTCCGTCTTCATTGTAAACAAATCTATTAACTGGAGTCAATTAGGGGATCCTATTTACTTTTCCGTACCCGTTTATTGTTATGGAAAAATTCCCATTCAGTAAAGATATCTATGAAATGTTATTCACGCAAGAGGTTTTGATGCTAAGTAACTGCATTCACAAGAACAATGAATACTAAATATGAAAACGTGAAATTAAATAGTGCGCCATCTATACGTGAATGCGATGATAAATCATCGCATATAATCGCGGAACTATTAACTAGCAAGCCACGAGAACTGGTTTGACCTCCACTTAGTACTCACAAAATGCTTATATGTGTTCCTATGTAAATGCAGTACCTACATTTTATACATATTTTGTAGTTAATAAATAAATAAAACTGGTTTCTACAAACATGACATAATATCTCTCTATTAGTTACACTTCTCAAGGATGGCTGAGATTTCATCATATTCAAGCTATTCATGTTTCACTGTTGAACACGAGCATAAAAGCGAGGCTCTTAGAGCATAAACCTAAGGTGGTATTTCAATGCAGGTTGGCAAGCTTTCACAATCATTATGATGTCAGTAATACTAACTGGTAGAAACTTATTAACATAATTTTTAAGACGTGGTATAAGAATAGCTATAAGAAGTAATATTCACGCAATGCTGGGCATGAGGGAGCCAAAAAATAGAAGGGTGGGTCTGTGACCCCATACATTTACAAAAATTCATTTACAACACATAAAATTACATATTAAAAATAAGTTACTATATTACCCACAACAAACTTAGTGACTAGGTGAGTGCCCACATTCGAACCGCCAACCTCTAATTAAGAGGCTGACGCCCTAACCACTAGGCTATCACAGCTTGCAGCAGCAATGTGTGTATGCAAACCTAAGGTGGTATTTCAATGCAGGTTGGGAAGCTTTCACGATCATTATGATGTCAGTAATACTAACTGGTAGAAACTTATTAACATAATTTTTAAGACATGGTATAAGAATAGCTATAAGAAGTAATATTCACGCAATGCTGGGCATGAGGGAGCCAAAAAATAGAAGGGTGGGTCTGTGACCCCATACATTTACAAAAATTCATTTACAACACATAAAATTACATATTAAAAATAAGTTACTATATTATTCAGAGCAATTGGAGAAACTTCATTAAAAGACACATTCAACATGTCAACCTTACCATATATGCATTGTCTATATTAACTACAATGTATTTAAACATGTCTTCAATGGTTCAGAAATAGTTAAGGACAGAATAATTAGTATCAATTGTAAGTGGGAGAAACTAGACCTAGCAATTGATCACAATACATTAATGAATGCATACCAAAGTTATTATTAGTAACTGCAAAATAAATAACCTACCAAGACACAGAGATGATAAATTACAACCTATTATAAACCTACAAAATGCTCTTATAGTCTTAATAATACTTGTTAATCCTTGAATAAGAGAGCTTTGTTATAAAATGATATTAATAAACATGGTAAGTAATATTAAGGGTAATCTCAGATTTATTAAACATTCATTACAACAGTGTAATGTGTGTATCATGATCAACCAATTACTGGCTCACTACAGAGCACGGGTCTCCTGCCAATATGAGAAGGGTTTTGGCCATAGTCCACCACGCTGGCCATGTGCGGATTGGCAGACTTCACACGCCTTTGAGAACATTATGGAGAACTCTCAGGCGTGCAGGTTTCCTCACGATGTTTTTCTTCACTGTTGAAGCAAGAGATATTTTAATTATTTAAAAACGCACATAACTCCGAAAAGTTAGAGGTGAGTGCCCGCATTCAAACCGCCGACCTCTAATTAAGAGGCTGACGACCTAAGCACTAGGCTATCACAGAGCAGCAATGTGTGTATGGCCAAAATAAAGTTGTTAAGTATACCCAATATAAAGTTGTTTCAAAGAGGGTATAAACATTAAGTACTCATAGAGAAAGAAAGAAAAATTAAATATGTATAAAAGATTGAAAACTTTGTCCTGGAGATCATAAATTTTATTTCATAATGATGGAGACTAAAATCAATAACATAACAAAATATAAATCAGCAAAACAAATTTGGAAATACCCCTTCATATAATGTTGAAAAGATAGTCTTTATTTTGGGTAATGACATTGACTAGCCTAATAAGGAACGATGGTTGTTTTTAAAAATGAAAGCCAGGTAGACAGATGAAAGTAGGATCCAAAATGAAGAAAACAAAAGCAAGGTTGTTGTTAAAAAAATCAAACACCAAAATACGGAAGTAAGTAAGTAAGAATAAGAAAAGCATGAAAAATCTGTTGATTGGTAATCTCAGATTATACGTATTCTTTTGATGTCAACTCTGATCTGGTTGGTTTATGAATTATGTTTGAAATGCTTTAAATTTTGAATTTTAGTTTTATTTGTTCAGATTGAATTGTGTGATATTTGTTGATTCAGTAAAAATCACTTGAAAAAGCAACTAGACATATCGTTAAATAACATAACTTTTGTATTTTATATAAATTTCATAATGATTATGTTTCAGCAAAAATAAATTCAAAATGTTTTAGTTAAAATATATTTCTAATCAGTACTTTTTATTTATATATATTCTATTTCTAAGTATCTTTTTGGTTTGAAAGCGATCCCATTAGCCACATCTACCATTCAGGAAAATCAACCATTATATTATGTTGCAGCATATTGTTATTCACCATATGGATATCCCATTTGGTGAATAACAATATGCCATAAACAAATTTGGTCATATTATTTATTTTAAATTATGGTTAGTACTGTATAAACTCATGAATTTTATTTTTCTAAAAATCTAAAGATATTTCGAAGATTTTTTGAGGTACCTGCCACACATGAGATATATATGGGTGTGAAAAATATTGTTAAACTTGGAGAACTTGAAACACTAGTTTGAAATCTTTTATCTCGGGAACAATAAGGTGGATTACAAAAAACACGCAATGCATGAATAGCTCAAATTGAAAAGTTAATACACAGGTTATATTTTAAATTACAAATTTGTGGAATCAAGAAACTTTGGATAAAATTAAAATTGTTTTTGTTTAATTATTTGCAAGTTGATTTACAGCAAAAAAAAAAATATTTTTTTCAGCAATTATTATGTAATATTTCTACTGTATGTCCTGAATGTCACACTGAAGATAAAACATAAAAAAAGTGTTTATCAGAGCTCATGACTAATGAAATACAAGGATGTAACACCAAACAATAATATTTTGCTTTACTACGCTTTTATCTTAATTGCATATTATGAGATACCATAAATATATATAATAACAATAAAAAACAATGTCTAAAAATTTAATTGAAGGTATGGTTTCTCTTTTTTTTTTTTTTATTGAGATGATCAACTTTGGTTGAAAACGCTGGTTACAGAGTGTATTCTGGGTTTAATTTGGTTCGGACACTACGAAACAGGCTATAACCTAGTGTAGGAAACTGACAATGTTTTTTATAATATGAAGGTATTTATGTAGCAAAATTGTAGTAAATTGTAATTGTAGTTTATTTCTCATTGAAAACACAAGTCATTATTAAAGACTAGTCTATGGTACAGCATCCGGAGTGTAAATATTAAAATTTGTATGTGTTTATTTTGTTATTCTGTAATCACATAACAGATCAGCTTATCTGATTTTAGAGACCTATTAGCGTCGACTTAAGTTATTAGGCATGCTGTAGTTACCTCTAAATTGATTTATATGTATATCCTAGCACTTAAGGTTTTTAAAATGTTTATTTTTTATACATATAATTTAGTTGGTGGCGCTTTGAATAAATAAATAAATAAATAGAGTGAAAGTTTTCACCTCTATTGTCCTGAGATTACTTGGAAGGTAGATATATTCTGAGCATCATTGTACTGCCTTATAAACCCCTCTTGCTACGTACGTCTCTAGAGATACACGAGTTGTATAAAGAGCTTAGAAATTACATGCTGCTACAAAGCAGGTTGGAACTAATTCATATAATATAGAAAATGGATAGTGTTTAATTCTTCAGTGATCTTAAGATAGTAGCGGGCAGTTAGGGGTATGGTTTATCATTATTTAGTTGGTGGTTTCTACGCGACATCGTTCCGGAACGTGACACGTCTTTGTCGGTAGGTAACTAGTCAAGACAGAAGCCTCTCACCAGACAAGACTCAAGCTGGGAATCGAACCCAGAACTTCCAACTTTATAATGCGACAGAGCACGGAAGTCGTACTGGAATCTATATTCGTTTTTTTGGAGCTCCATAAATGTTATTTATACGCTAAAGTTGGTCATGCAAATATATTTCTGATGAAATCACTGAATATAATTTATATAGGTACACTATATGTAATTTCCAAAGATGTGATTTCCTTGTAGGCGCAATATAAAGTTCTCTGTACTCGTCAATAAGTAAGAACATAAATAATTATCGGAAATATTCCTATCGGTATATTATTCATAGCTTGAGAGGGTAAAGTTCAAATTAATAGCTTGGTGCTTTGAACTGTTGCTTGACTTTGATACTAACGAGCCAGTTCACTCTAGACTCTTTTTTTTGTTTTATTTTCTTACCCCGCTGGGAAAAGCATTTACGCATACCCGTAACAAAACTCCAGGCGGGTATGTGGGACTCAAGACCGGCCGCCAAAGCGGTGAACTAGGACCTCCAACAATGTAATGTGACAACGTGGTAACAACGCACACGCTGCGCCACGGAGGTCTTCAAAAACTGTATTGCATTATTTGTATGCGAGTATTGTCTCTTGGCGTACAATAGTCTATTTTATTTCTTTTACCTGCTTACCAAATAATAATAAACAACATTTTTCGTCTTAATAAAAAAAGAGTAAACCATCGATGTAAAAACCTGAACATAACATACTAAAAGTATTTTGATGTCTGCATGAATTAGCTACCAGACCTGCAAAAAAGATTATATATTTATAAATATCTCTCCTGCTTTATAAATGGCTCTAAAAAACCCAATTTGGACAGTGGCTCTATAAAAACCCAATTTTTTATTATTATTTTGCGATTTTATTTACAACATTTAACATTTTGGTCTACGTTCACAAGTACATCTATTTTCGAACGAAGTTAAATACATATCCAATCAAAGTCAACGTATATAGTCGGGAGCTACCGAATTTAAATAATTTCTGTAAAAGAAAGAATAACAGGCAAAGTAATCCGTTTAAATAATTCTATCATTCTTTATATAATTATTAATTACTCGAGAAATGACACATTCGTTGGACTGTGGACTCGTAATATTGAAAGAGCCCAAAAAAACTATTAAACCAAAATTAACGTAATTCTAATGGGACCTACCGATTAGAGGGCATCACCAAAATATCACACAATTCGGCTAAAAAACTGCAACAATCTTAAGCGGCGTTTTTAAGTTGATATAAAAATGGATGCGTAGAGAAATGAAACATATTTGAACTGTGGACTCTAACGCGTGTGTGGCGGTGTAGAGCTTGCCTAACATGCGGACTTTGGACCATGGTGTGTCGATAATAAAATAATTGAGGACACCAACTGGCGGATACGATACTACGCAGTTTAAAGTTTGCAATAGCTCTGACATTCAATAAATATCAATGAATGAAAGGAAAATGACCAATACCAGTCTGATATTGCATCTGTATACTAATACGTCTTAAAACTGAACGTCAATATTACTTACAATAAAAATTCTGTGAAGTTTTTCAGGCATGATTAGTAAAATGGTAATTCAAAAATTACCTAATATGCTGGTGAATTAAAAACAAAAATTGTTTACACTTACACATGTTTGAAAGAACTTCAAGTAACGCTTTCTTCAAAAATCCTCCTTTTAACGATCGTAAAGAATTAGCTGGTTGCCGAATGAAACCATGTTTCGATAAATTAATTACCTACATGATTTTTTTAAACAACTTTTATGATCACTGGAAACTCCTAACGAACATTATTTTTATTTTTAAGTACAGAATATATATGATTTAATTGTATGACATATGTTCCAACCCTTTGCAAGTCGATAACTACATGACTTTACTAAATGTCAATGTCACAACGGCAAACAAGATTAAAGTTACCTATTTATGACAAATTTCGATAATTAAACCTTAGCTGATTCAATTAAGTTTTTCTAAGTTGTTCCAGCTACTATAGCTACAAAAGGGCGAATATCGTCACTTTTGCAACTTATAAAAGTTTTTCTTCTTAGGACAAGAATAATTCTCACCTGTTTATCGATTATATTCAATGCTATTGAATATTTTTCCCATCGTCGTCAAATAATTGAATAATGTTCTTCGATAAAATATCATAGAACAGTCTGCACTGAGCTTAGTGACGTGGACTTTGGACTAGCATATCTCGATAATTATTGTATTGAGGAGAACAACAGTTACAGCTGCTATGTTGCAGTAAAGGAGCAACAATTCCGCTAACATATTTTTGCAAGTCACCGTGATGTTGACCTATGTTACGGTGTCACATGCGATTTATTAATAAAAAAAATATTATATACTAAACAATCAAGAAGCAAGATAGAAAAATTTATTTGCTACTTGCAAGCGATGATAGCCTAGTGGTTAGGGCGTCAGCCTCCTAATCAGAGGTCGGCGGTTCGAATCCTGGCACCACTAACTTTTCGGAGTTATGTGCGTTTAAAAAAAATTAAAATATCACTTGCTTCAACGGTGAAGGAAAACATCGTGAGGAAACCTGCAAGCCAGAGAGTGCTCCATAATGGTCTCAAAGGCGCGTGAAGTCTGCCAAACCGTACATGGCCAGCGTGGTGGACTTTGGCCAAACCCTTCTCATATTGAGAGGAGACCCATGCTCTGTAGAGAGCCGGTAATGGGTTGTTCAAAATTAATTTTTCTATCTTTGAGAGTTCATGTCATAGTTATGGTTTATGTCAGTTTATTTGCACTATCCACCATAACTTCTAAATGCCTGAACTGATTTTTATGTCGTTAGAATCTCGAAGTCGTTAATTGAATTCCCAATAAAACTGGGTATAACTAACTTTTTGGAAAAAATAAAATATTATTGCTATATTTTAGCTTTTCATTTGTGAAAATTCGTACTTCTTATTCTATAATGATGCCTAAAATGGATACAGAGTTAAAAAAAGGAGGAAAAAAATACAAGCAAATTACGTTCCTACATTTATTTATTTGTCACTAGAAATGATAAAACAAAACACTCTTTTCTGATTGAGCCCATGATATTTTATCGCCGCTGCAACAAAACAGTTTATATCCCGAAAAGATAACATTGTTTACATCCTTGTAAATGCCTCATTGGTGTAGTGGTTAGTATGTTCAGCTTTGGATCACGGGTTCGAGTTCCGGGTCTGGCCATGTATCTTTAGGTATAAGATATTATTTTAAAAATTCTCAGTATTAGTCCGGAATTAAGGACTTGCTGATGTCCCCACCACCTTTGTTGGGAAAGCACATTACGCTGGTGATATTGGTTCTGGCAGAAACATGTTTTAATTGCTAAAACCCACCAACCCGCACTGGAGTAGCATGATGTGCATATACGCTCCAAACCCTCTCTTCTATGACAGAGAAAGCCAGTGCACATTTGAGGGACGTTAATAGGCTAATGATGATCCGTGTAAATTCTACCTTTTTAATGCCGGTATTTTTAATAAGAAAGAGTAAGGAGGAAAGTAAGATGTACTTATAACCGAATGCGGAATGCGGAAGAATCAAAGACCAAACCGCGTGTTGGGCCAATACTCTGAAGTACCTGATAAATCAGACTATAAATTAAAGCCACCCGCCCCTAAAACTGATTGCTGGGTGGATACCTATATGGTTAACATAAAAAAATACATCCCCTTTCTGAAATTAAAAATAGCTTTCGTCTCCCTTCATAGTCTTCTAACTACTGAGTGCCGATGATCATGAAAAACTGGTTCAAATCGATTCAGATGTTCCAATAAATTGCCCGGATAAATAAACAAAGAAGCATATTAGATCAGCATATTAATAACGTATATTGCACTATCGGTCAAGTAAACAATTGGAATTTCTATTATCTTGGATATTATATCCAACTATTACTTTGCCTTTCCAAGCTGATACGTGTGTTTATTCTTTCTCTTTCGGAAATTATTTCGATTCGGTAGCTCTCGACAAAATACGTTGACTTTGATTGGATATGTATTTAACTTCGTTCAAAAATAGATATACTTGTGAACTTAAACCAAAATGTTAAACGTATATGCATTGCACTATCGGTCAAGTAAACAATTGGAATTTCTATTATCTTGAATATTATACCCAAGCTTTAAGTAATCCACATAAATATACACTAATAATAGTAATTTTAGTTGTTTGTACAGTAAGCAGAAGTAAGGAAGGTAGAGCTAAAAAAAGATGCAAAAAATGTTATTTACAAATTCAAATATTTTTATTTCTGACGTCATGCGGAAATGGGTTTCATCTACGTCCCGTTTCGACTGAACTCACAGCAATATTCCCAACGTCACCCAACCTACGTCCAAATCTTAATGAGGTGCCTTGAGGTGTTACGTTCTCCCCATACCGTCGAACCCTGGTGCTCTTCTCTCAGGCTGAGCCTCGCGCTCGCCAAAGCCTTCCGATGACGCTGTAATAACTAAAAGGCTTATCAGCTATCGTCGATTCGAAACGAAGAATAAATCAAGAGAGTTTGTAGATTTTAAATCGAGTAGCATTATGCCACAAACACTCGTTTTAATGTGATAGCATCGTGTGTTATAAACTGGTTGTCCTTCGTATACCTACCTGTATGTCGATGTCAAGGTTAAGGTCAGTGATACGTCACAGAATATATTTACGCACCAGTCATTTGACGTCATCCGCCTGTGCTTATTGCTATTTTACATATAATGTTATTTAAACTTATATTTTAAACTACTGAAGGCAGCAAATGTAGTTACTTTCCCGTGTCTTGTCGTTAGAATCTGCCTTCGCAAGTATTCGAAGAGACTGGAGTTACCAAGATAAATTCAAATAATCTTTATTGAAAAAGTTCTTTAAAAGGCACTTTTGACGCGTCAATAATTTACGTAGTAGTGATTTGATGGTGATAACTACATTCGTAAACTTAAAACTAAAGCTATGAGGGTTCCAAACGCGCCCCGGTCTAAGAAGAAGCTCACAACAAACTTAGCCGTTTTTTTTTGTTATCACCATCTCACATAATAATTGATAACTTATAGTACCTATGGAGATAGAGCAATTCACACCCAAGCTTTTTTTATCGTTTATATACTCCTTAATATTGTAATATGATTTTTCTATAAGCTGACGATAGAAGTGACGTTCTAAATGTGCAGACAATGTGACCTAACCATAACTTCGAGGTAACTTGAACTAGTTGATTGCTTCGTTAGTCCATAGTTGGATAATCTCGATCCCCAGGCCAAAAAATTGTACCCAAGTTCCCAAGAACCCGAGTAATGAAAGAAATGTCACACAATTATTAACAACACTTTCGCGTGATTATAGTTGTTAAAGCCTACCACCACGTATCGGAACCGATTGATGGGTCGTTGCTCTCATAGCCCACAACAATCTTAGCCGGGTAACTAAACAATAACTTATCGCTGTTGCTTTCCTTCCTGAAGCGGTGACAGCCTAGTGGTTAGGGCATCAGCCTCCTAATCAGAGGTCGGCGGTTCGAATCCGTGCACGCACCTCTAACTTTTCGGAGTTATGTGCGTTTTCAAAACATTAAAATATCACTTGCTTCAACGGTGAAGGAAAACATCGTGAGGAAATCTGCACGCCTGAGAGTTCTCCATAATGTTCTCAAAGGCGTGTGAAGTCTGCCAATCCGCACATGGCCAGCGTGGTGGACTATGGTTGAACCCTTCTCATATTGAGAGGAGACCCGTGCTCTGTAGTGAGCCGGTAATGGGTTGATCATGATGTTGCCTTCCTCACAAAAACAGTCGAAAACGATGTCTGCATTGCTGCTCAAACCTGTCTTAACCAGTAAACATAAGCTAGTATATCTAAAAATAACTTGAACGGCTTTAAGTTATGTCTATTTTTGTAATCAAATCACTGTAATAGTTAGTGACCTCGCAATCATTTATTACATGGTCCTTTGGTTATGGCACCTTTTTATTTCCGTATGTTTATGTAACGCTTTAATGTAAGGGCCATGTTTTTTGTGCTCTTTAACGTGCCGTTATATAACTGGCTGTCCTTATGCTAAATACCGGCAATAAACAATAAACTGTAAACATAATTAACTGACTTTAAAAAAAGATCTCAATTTGACTCGCTTCCAAGGCTGAGGCACAGGGGCTGATGAAACTAAAGTTTCATTCATTCACAAGTCCAAGTTGTGGCTTGCGCGGGTCTTCTCGAGATCCAGCCACCAGGCGACGCGAAGGAGTGGAATTTAGTGAGTATTCTGGTCACCAGTCTGGCCGCCTGGGAGTCCCACATACCCCGCCGGAAGCGACGAAGTCTTGCCTGCGTAAACGTATTTCTCAGCGTAATTTTTTTTTGCACTGATAAAGTTAACTCACGAACAAGGGTAAAAGAGTGAATGAAAAATTATCTCCAACAGGAGTGTGCGTTCGTCAAGGGACCTAAAAACCGTACTTAGGTATGGTTTTTAATTTAGATGCAGATAATAGAGGCAGTTTCCTGAAACTGCCTCTATTATCTGCAGGGCACCATTAAAACAAGAGGGAACTGCCATCTTCTTAACGAGCTCGTGTCATCTTAGGCAACAATCTAGACAGTATCTAGATTGCTGCCTAAGTAAAGTGACATTCTGGTCTCCGTGGAAAACACTTGAGTACTTTGGTTACATTACAAAATAAGCAAGCGGCAAAGCTGATGCTCACAGGAAAATTCGAAAAAGCCCACGAATTTTGTGCGTTCCTCAAGGGACCTTATGCTTTTTTAAGTAAGTATACAAGACCACCCAGGCAGTTTCAGGAAACTTATTTTAATGGTGCCCGACCATTAAAATAAGAGTGAACTGCCATCTTCTTAATGAGCTGGTCTCATCTTGGGCAAAATTCTAGACACTTAATTAAAGTGACATTCTGGTGGAAAACACTTGAGTATTTTGGTCACATACATAAACAGGTTTGTTACAAAAAGTAATTGGTATCCTGTGATAAGACATAGTTTTTGTCTCAAACGTTGATACAAACAATAGTTTATAGTTCATCATGATCAACCCATTGCTGGCTCACTACTGAGCACGGGTCTCCTCTCAGTATGAGAAGGGTTTGGCTATAGTCCACCACGCTGGCCATCAGCGGATTGGCAGACTTCACACGACTGTAAGAACATTATGGAGAATTCTCAGGCGTGCAGGTTTCCTCACGATGTTTTCATTCGCTGTTGAAGCAAGTGATATTTTAATTGTTTTAAAAACGCACATAAATCCGAAGAGTTAGAGGTGCGTGCCCGGGTTCGAACCCCCGACCTCTTATTAGGAGTCGAACGCCCTAACTATTGGGCTATCACAGCTTTTAATACTCATAGTATACTTGCAACATTTTTATTTTGAGGTTGATATTTAATCGTATGGTAGGGACATAACGCGTTTTCGTTAGGTAACGATTTCTGCCACCGCAGGAACTTCGTTGCAAAATATAATTACACGTTAAATAAAATAAAGGTAGGTACATTACCTATTATGTAATCTGAGCATGATTTACAGCGCAGATACGCGGCAAGTAAACAGTCGTATCTGAGGTCAGGTTGGGGTCAGGATATATATATTGATATCGGAGTTCAGACGGGTGTCTGTGCCCCTTCCACGCAGTACCCTCGATTTACCAAGTTGACTGTTTAAAATCGGTGTCTTGACCTATTTATTAACCGATTACTATTGAAGGCGAGGATTTGATTTCGGCGTATGTATTTACACAAATTTCTCCGCTGTTATAGGCCGTTTTTGTATGTGTTTTTATTTGTTATTTAACAGTATCACAATGATTCTTTTCGACTATATTCTGCCGAAATGTTTTACGTGATGAACTCAAGATTATTTGGCTTTGATGATTAAACTCGACTCCGTCTATGTTTGTTTCTGTTTGAAAAGCCAAGAACAAGTTTGTTTTGCTGCGATATAAAATATTCTAAGTGATATTATGATAGCAGGCTGTGAAATATATCTCTTCGTCAGATTTCGCTTAGATAGATGCAGCGATGGGTGAAACAAGGAAACCCACTTTTACTTTATAATTTTAAATTGGTATCTTGTTTGCGAGCATTAAAATGAAAACGCTTAATTAATTATTTTCAAAATGTATTCAGAATATCAAACAAAATACAAAACATGTATATTTTGTATTTAAAAGTTGCAACACATTAAAACGGTACGCATAGAAGATCTGTATTACCACCTAACTCTGAGTTTGTCAATACTTGATGATGATGATGACGATGAATGATTTTAATGTCCTACATATCATCATCATCATCATGATAAACCCATTACCAGCTCACTAGACAGCCGAGCACTGTCAGGCGTGCAGGCTTCCTCACGATGTTTTCCTTCACCGTTGAAGCAAGTGATATTTTAATTTTTTTTTAAACGCACATAACTCCGAAAAGTTAGAGGTGCGTGCCCGTATCGAACCGCCGACCTCTGATTAGGAGGCTGACGCCCTAACCACTAGACTATCACCGCTTCAATCATACCGGATATCAAATATATTGTATAACGGTGTAATTTCTCTATATCACCTTTTAAATGAAAAAAAGGAGTCTCTGGTGCGCGATTTTCTACGTTTTCGATCGCGTGAACGTTAACTTAAATTTGTATAAAATCGAGAAAGCGTCATCTATTTCACAATAGGTGGTCGATTCCATATAATAAATGAGAAAGAATAGAAATATCTGGCAGTCACAGTCCTGTTACGCCGTGGCAACCAATAAGGTTAGCACAGCTAATAGACAGTCCGAAAAAAAAATAGAAATATGGCAGTATTTCTGTAAGGCCCTAAAAGACTCAGAAATCTAATATTTCCACTGAACCTATTAGTCATTGTTTATCATTCGTGTTGTTTGTGAAGTTAATATGGTCGTTACGATTATTCTTACCCAACTAGGGCGTAGAGAAGGAAGTGTTACAATCCATATTTCATTGTAGATTTATAAAAAGCGTGGCGTCATGAAAAAATAATTGTTTATTTAAATATTGCTATATCTAATACTCTCTTACTCACTATTTATGATATACACTGATAGTCCCTGTAAGAGGAAGTTTAGAAATTTACGTCACGTATATATGGGACTTAATATTAATATAAAACCGACTCCATTATAAGAAAACCAACCTATCTGTACTAATAAACATTGATAGAAATCACTAAATATAGTCGGGCGGTCGAACATTGTTTACAAACAAATTAGCGCCATCTATTATAATCTCATCTCATTAACTATAATGGATGTATAATTTACGTTATCCTTGTCGAAACGAGAATTTAAGATTTAAGTCAGTCAGTAATGCAAGTTAATGCGCTCGCTTGGTGCTCCTATTGTTTAGCACCAATGAATTGGTACCCTTGTTTTGTTCAATTACCCAGTCCATATAAGCAATAACAAACAAGAAATGTCTCTTAACTAATGTACAAATCCATTCTATAAAGCTCACAGTATTGAGTTGAATAAGTATTAAAATTGAAATAAATGCCCAATATGATATGGAATTCCCCATATTTATCGTAATGTAATGTACCGCGATATAGAAAGAAACGCGCTATAAATCTATGAAATTTCAAAAGCTTAGAGGAATTAACGGATACACCATTTAATAAAATCTATCCCCAGTGGATAGATCCCCAGTGGATACAATTTTGGCTATAAATAATTGAAACCATAAAAAAATGATACACATGAAACATTAGCCTTTTTTCTTTATAATATAACAGCAACAGAAAGAAAGCAGAAGGTTCGTTATTGTTGGCTGAAACTACGTTTTATGCGCAGTTAAAATATCAATGCCATAAAGAAGGACGTGGTTTATTATATAACACAAAAACACGCGATACGTGGATTTTAAGATAAAACTGAAAGTGTGTGAGACTCATAAATTCGGCGAAGCATTTTTGTGTAATCATGCCCGTCTAAGATCCAGGACTGGAGCAATATTTATAAACTGGTTATCTTGACTCAGCTCTGTGCCTTAACTTACCGGAATAAAATTTTATCAATAAACGTTTTAATTAAGGGTTAATATTTGATCAAGTGCATGCGTTTGTCATGTGGAATTACATTTTAAACGTTTACTCCGCGATTAGAGCGTGGAAAAAGTTGTTTGCCGATAACTAACTAGTCTACAACCAGTTATTTATTTATATTATGTATTTAATGAGTTGCTACAGTGCAGTTACAATTAATACACTATGTACTTCATTTTAACCCCTGATACCAAACCAAGGGTTTCTTTAAATTATCAGTATTGGCAAAAAATCACATATAACTTTATGAGTGAGTCTGCGAATATATGGGTCACTATTGACACGTGAATTCGAGCATTTCACGGTGGAAAAAATCTCCAATACATGTATGCGAGGACATTTCATCTTAAGTTTAAGACTTTTGGAACATTGTGAGTACAGCGAGAATATATTTACTAAAGTGGGGAACAGTGCTAAAATTAAAACAGCGACTGAAAAAAAAGAAAGATTAAAAACTGTCATTTACCAAGCACAAAGGAACAAAGCGTGTACGCGACAATCAATTACTCATCCGGTTGGTAACATAACATAACATTCTCTGTGCGAACAAAACTGTCGCATCAGCTGTGACTGCCATCGTCCATTCGATTTCACATCCGTTGCATTTCCGATAACGGGTGACTCAACGTGTCTGAGCTGACTGGCCATTTGGTACCTAAGGGTCCGCATGCTGTCAGCAGATTTGCGTTCATTAAAGCCTACTAAATGCCCGATAGTTATATCATTAGTTCTCGCTTAGCCGCGGTCAAGGAAGGTCGCGCTGTCACACCACAATCGTCACAGACCAGACACACGACACCCTCGCGTGACCTACGCTAACATATCGGCATTATACCAAAACAATGGCGCGATAGTAACGCAAAATTTAACGGTGCTTTAATACGCGTTTGGTTCAAATAAACCCATCGACTTCAAAATCCAATTAATGTGATCTTAAAAATTAGCACCTGGTGAACATTGAACTAAAATTTGGTGATAAGTTTTAATTGTAGTAGCAGAACAACTTGTGAACCTAAATTTAACGGACGAGTTTATAGAAATGTGTTCCTAATACTAGTGAAATAGAATAATTTGACAGCTTAAAAAACTGATGAAATACTTTGTGATTATGAACATAACTGATGTTTGGTCATAACTGTTAAACTGGTGAAAGTAAACATAAATCCCATGCGTAATTATAATAGCCAATAACCTGATGACCTTGTAATATAACTAACCAAGCATCTGAAGAATTTGGTGGACATTGTCGATGAAATAACTTATACTGCGATGATAACACTATGTTAATTCGGTATTAGTGTGCTTAATTGGAATGCATTCGATTACCTGACTTTAAACAGTTTATCAACTTTATTATCAAACGCGAATGGTGACCGTTGCGTTCAGTTGTTGATAACGTCTGGATGTGGTGACACTTGTGACATTTTCGTGATTGGAAGATGCCAGCTCTAGGTTGCGAGATGGCAGCTTCTCAAGACATTTGCGGGCCGTACCTCTGCCCGGGTGCTGAATACGTACCGGGATCCTTTGTGTGGGAGAAGCACCAGAATAATATATTTTCTATGCACGCGTACAGGACTTCTACGGAAAGTGGACGATGCAATAATCCGACACTCAGTACAGGTGCGTTCATAACGGAAACATTTTTCGGTACTAGTTCAGTTACAAAAGATTTTTCTTGTCACAATTCTTTTATATGTTAGGTGGCCCATTTGGTTTTAATTTGTAACTAAAATTAGAAATTCAATAGTATGTTTTTGCAGCAATAGAAAAATCAATTATCTTGATATCTTATTATGCCATTTTTTGTCCATCCCATTATGGCATAAACACCAACTGTGTTTATGTCATATATAGGTCGGAGAAGGGCGTAGACTGTTTTTATTTTTTCTTTCAGAATATAGTAAGTTCAGAGTTCCTATGGTGTAGCACTAAAGCTTGATTCTCTTCTAACCTTTACATATTTTTTGTGTTTTTTTAAAGCAATTATAATATTAGTAGGAGTTATAAGGAATCAGATTATGCAAATAGAACACGCAGGAAGCGGGCTTTAATTGTTTTGTTTGTTATTATATTAACAGTAAATTTTTTTGCTAACAAATATCTTTAGTACGTTGAGGTGTATATAGCCATAGGCCTATTTTCCCTGAAAAATGTTATAGTATTCTAACCCATTGCTGGTTCAATACAGAGCACGGGTCTCCTCTCAATATGAGAAGGATTCGGCCATAGTCCACCACGCTGGCCATGTGCGGATTTGCAGACTTCACACGCCTTTTGAGAACATTATGGAGAATTTATCAAAAAATAAATATGGAAATATGTTATTACCACTTCTATAATTCCCGAACGGATTTAAGTGAAATTTTGATATAAAATTGTGCAATAGGAGTAATAAGAAATGTATTAAAGTTAGACTTGATACTTTTTATCCGAAAATACTATGCTAATGCAATGTATGCAAAGGTTTCCTTCGTTCGCACAGCAACTTTCGCATTTGTAACGCAATTACTAGGCAAGTATACTGCATTTTTTCCTGCTGGATTTTTTTACCGTGTAGGTACATGTGTCATTTATTTTTGAATATTTTTAACTTTACATTAAAAAGTAATGAGTGAAAGTATGTTTTAAGACACTTGTCATATATTTTCACAAAAAATAACACAAGAGAAATACTAAATACGAGAGAACTTAGTCAAATAAGTTTTAAAAGTATCTCAAATAACTTTTACGCGATTGCACAATGCAATTTTTCTATGCCTATAAATATGGTGTGTAGATGAAAGCGACAAAATAAATGAAACTAAAATAAATAAGACTATAGTGTAGGTACACGAAAGCGACGTTGCTAGCAGAACTAGTGTTGTATAGATAAAATTTATCATAGCAACAGGAGTTTAAGAGATAAGCGACTGCGCCAACAGAGTAGGCAACACACATATTTTACTGAACTGTAAGATAATCGTTTACTTGGATAATTTGACAAAACTAAATCCCTAGATCGATTGATTCATGATCAACCCATTGCCGGCTCACTACAGAGCACGGGTCTCTTCTCAATATGAGAAGCGTTTGGCCGTAGTCCACCACGCTGGCCATGTGCGGATTGGCAGACTTCACACGCCTTTGATAACATTATGGCGAACTCTCAGGCGTGCAGGTTTCCTCACAATGTTTTCCTTCACCGTTGAAGCAAGTGATATTTTAATTGCTTAAAAACGCACATAACTCCGAAAAGTTAATGGTGGGTGCCCGGGATCGAGCCCCCGATCTCTGATTCCGAGGCGGATGTCCTAACCACTAGGCTACCACAGCTTTTTGATTGATTGTTTGAATGATTACAAAGGAGTTGGAAACGAAAACAGATTTTAGAACACTTTCTTATGTTTATTATATGGATGAAAGAATAGGTTGGGTTAGAATATAGATATTCATGTTTAGGTTTACGTATTGGGTGAATTAATACCTATACCATCAGTGGCGTACAAGGTTTTTTACCAATTGCAGGCAGATGATTTAACATCGAAAAAAATCTTATCTCATATAGGTCTTTCAGGCAGGCTGTGCCTTTAAGCACGTATGAAGTGTAACCTAATCTCTGAGTTTTCCAAAAACATGAAGCCCAGTTTTCTCGCGAATATATTCCATTTCTCCCGAGGCTTCCAGAGTAGAGTATGCATTGCTTTTAAGCATGTATGAAGTGCACTTCACTCATGGAAAAACTGTGTATTATTTACAGTCATGTTATCGTAGATGTAGACACAGATTAATTTATTTTATTTTTATTTATATTGCACTGATAGACAATTGAACCGCCATGTAATGGAGCATTAGATTGAGGTCTGGCAAAAGAAACGTTCATAACGAGATAAAGTACGCTCTATTTAGTTCTCAGACCCACTACGTTTGACACGGGTTGTTAGCCCACCCATTGACCTATGTGAACGACAAACGTGGCGTTGCGACGCGAGTCGACGCGACGCGTTAGTATCAAGTATTCGTTTTGTATTTGTTGCCTACGTAATCAGTCTGCGATGAGAGGCGACCAAGTGCGGACTTGTTTTTTACGCGACAAGACGCGTTGCAGTATTTCAACGTGCAACTCCAATTAAATTTTGCTCTAAATATATAATATTTGTTGTTATCTTTCTTTGTTTACGAAGTTTTCAAAATTAGATATTTCGAAACAGATGATATCGCCGTTCTTGTCGCTCATTAAGGACTAAAAAACAAAAGTATTATAATGTCCCGTCGTTACATGGCGCACCTCTAAGACAAATTGTTAGACGTTACTAATTACGACTCTTTGTTACTATCTCATACCAAAGAGTTTTAATTTAAATTAGTACTTAGTAGCAGTATCTCTTCGTGATCAAATCAGAAATGAGGACATCCGTAGAAGAACCTGAGTCAGCGAAAGCGAGTTGCGAAGCTGCAGTTGCTATGAGCGGGGAACATATTATCTCGGAGAACCGATGCACGTTGGGATCCCGGATTTGAGGGTTGGGGGTGTGCTGGAATGGCAACCCCGCACCGGAAAACGTAGCGATGGTCTACCCCCAACTAGGTGGATAGACGACTTTAGACTAGTCGCAGGGAGCCGCTGGAATCATGCGGCCCAAGACCGTGGGCTTTGGAAATCTTTACAAAAGACGTAGGTCCAGCAGTGGACGTCAATCGGTTGATATGATGATGATGATGATGATCGAATACCAAGGAGTATAGTGTAGATAGAGATACTAACCTTGAAAGGAGGAAAGGTACGGAACAATACTCGGGCCTCAAAAGTCAGTCACTCAACCGATTCCAGAATTAGGTCAACGTTGCTTAAATATAGAATAGTTTCGTAACTAGTTAAATTTAGTTAACTAATGTTGGTTTGGTTTATTGTGGAGTCATCGTGAGTAGTAAATCACGTTGTGGTTATCGAAATATATAAATGCGTCAATCTGATAACAAGTCTAACTAAGCTTGCGCAAACAAATATATTCGTTTACCTAATAATTACAAATCCAAATGAAAATGTTGCTAAACAAAGTTTGGCTTACTAGAATAATAAAATTAATTCCTGCTTAACTAACTTTTGATAAAGATTGACACATCATCATCATCATGATCAACCCATTCTCGGCTCACTACAGAGTACGGGTCTCAATATGAGAAGGGTTTGGCCATAGTCCACCACGCTGGCCATGTGCGGATTGGCAGACTTCACATGCCTTTAAGAACCTTATGGAGAACTCTCAGGCGTGCAGGTTTCCTCACGATGTTTTCCTTCACCGTTGAAGCAAGTAATATTTTAAATTTTTAAAATATTACGCACATAACTTCGAAAAGTTAGAGGTGCGTGCCCGGATTCGAACCGCCGACCTCTGATTAGAAGGCTGACGCCCTAATCACTAGGCTATCACCGCTTAAGAAACATATAGTTCTAATTCTTTTGTATACAAGTGTTCATTATCCCATTTTCCTCAGCACGATTATTGATCCGATGGTTATCCGCCTCAAGACAACCATCGGGTCAATAATCGTGCTAAGGATAACGGGATACATATGCGCAAAGAGGCGGCCTTATCGATTGATAAGGCCGTCTTTATATATCTATGATATGGTGTTTGGTTTGTTAACCTTTCTTATTTTTAAAGTGCAATAAATAGTTTTATCTGTCTCGACTAACTATGATTGGTTTCAAGATTAAGTTGAGTAACCTTTTAGAGGTATATCGAAACCATATCTATTTCTGAAAGGTTCTACTTCAATTTGGTTTTACAGGTTTGGGTTTATTACCTGAAAAAAAATTTGAAGAAAAAGAATT
Source organism: Lasiommata megera (assembly GCA_928268935.1). NCBI lineage: Eukaryota > Metazoa > Arthropoda > Insecta > Lepidoptera > Nymphalidae > Lasiommata > Lasiommata megera. The sequence goes on along the minus strand of OV743326.1, from coordinate 9,764,833 downwards.
AATTATCACTATCCCTCTACTTCAAACCCTTTTGGGACAACTATGCTGTTAGTTAATTATATGACTTTAAAATATTGATTACAACGGATCAAGCCAACGATCTGTGTCAAATTTCATCAACATCAGTTAAACGGTTATATACGGTGTATGAACAATATAAAATACATGTGAAAAACTATTTAAAATTGTGAGGACAAAAATTAAAACGAAAAACGTACGTACCTTGAAATATAATGTCAAAATCTTATTCACTCGTAAAACGCCGTCTCCAAAATTTACCCTGTAATAATACACCAACTAAATTAAAATAAATTATTCGTTCGAAAAGTATATGACAGAAGGTCATTTTACAGCTCCTATTACATATATTATGCCAGGTACGTATATATACAAAATATGCATATCAATGTAGTTAATGCGTATTATATTATGTTTGAATACAAATAACAAACTGTTTTCTTACGCAATTATTTCATATTTTATTCATACTCATGTATAAGTAGAATAGGAAGCTTGTTTATTTTCGTTTACTGAAAATGTTATGTACGAATATTTTTGGTAACCCAATTCTTGACAAAGGGCTATTGAACAAAACAACGATTCTTACCAGTGGAGCAAAGGAAAATAGCGTAAGCGGGTAATGCGACGCGGAGGGTCAGGGTGGACTTCTATTGTGCAGAATACTAGATGCAAGTTTGTATCGGAAAAACTCTTAGTTTGAGATTTGTAAGTTCAAATCGTGGAGTCGTTTTCGAATACCGAAACACACTAACGTCATACAAAATAGAAACGTATCCACCTAGTTTTAAAACTCAATTTAGTCCAAACTTCCACAGCCCGCACGTGTTTGTAAATTAATAAAAAAATGTATGGAAATTGCGACTCTAAAGGTTATGACATAAGATCTATAATACTGGCACGTTGAAGAGTTTCGATTCTCGATAGAGACTACACGATTGCTAGTGTGATTTTTTTTATTAACGCTTATACAGTACGCGAACGAAAACGCTGGTAACAGATAGTTTTGGATATATTGCGTTACCATTGTCCTTCGTCTATCAGTTAGTTGTTATATTTTTCCACTTCCGCGGTTTAAAAAATCCCTTTGCTACACATACCGACCTTGTTTAAATATATTAAGGTCGTTACAGATTCCAGAGCCAAATATGTAAATAAATGATTTTTATTGAGTTGTTATTGCTCTTTTATATGTATACGGTACGACATATTAATAATGTTTACTCAGACGTTAGAAATTAATTGAATAGGCATGATAAACATGGCAACATTTATAAACAAAACAATCTATATATATATTTGACTTGACTTGATCCTATTTTTCTTCGTATTCATAAATATTGCGATGTAATTGTTTTAAATTGTTTACAAGAGAGTATTATATTATACTTATTTTTTTTTTTTTTTCCGGACTGTCTATTAGCTGTGCTAACCCTATTGGTTGCCACAGCGTAACCGGGCTGTTTGGCGAGCTTCGGGAAGAACTCTGCCAGAGGAAATTTTGAGCCCTAGGGCTCGAAGAAACTAGGGAACGTCTGCCTAAGGGCGCCTCCTGTGAGGCCGTACCTCTGATGTGAGATTTCATTGCTTTGTCTTATACCTTTAACTTTTGTTGTAGATAGTGATATGCAACTGGAGACCAGCAGTAGTGAGGCGAGCGGAACAAGTTCTGTAACACTGTCGCAGCACTGCGCCATCTGCGGGGACCGGGCCACTGGAAAACACTACGGGGCCTCATCGTGCGACGGGTGCAAAGGCTTCTTTAGACGAAGCGTTAGAAAGAATCATCTGTATACATGCAGGTATGTGTTTGAACTGGTCATTGTTTTAGCCAATAGTACCTACTAGTTCTATAACATGTCGCAACGGTGCGCCATATATGCGGGCCGGAACATTGGTATCACTACGGGGCCTCATCGTGCGACGAATTCAAAGGCTTATTTAGACAAAGGGTTAGAAAGAATCATCTGTATACATGCAGGTTAAGACTTTATGATCTGTCCATATGCAGTTCATTGTGTCATAATAGTAACCACTAGTTCTATAACATTGTCGCAACAATACGCCTTGTGTGCGTTCCGGGACATTGGGAATCACTACAGAGCCTCATCGTGCGACGAATGCAAAGGCTTCTTTAAACAAAGTGTTAGGCAGAATCTTTTGTACCCAGGTTAATTCAGGCGGTTTATTCTTTGAGCTTTATAAAAGTTCAACTAGTTCAACAACACTTCAATGTTGCCGCAACAGTGCGTCATATGTGCGGGCCGGGCCATTGGGAATCACTGCAGGGCCTCATCGTGCGACGTATGCGAAGGCTTCTTTAGACATATCGTTAGAAAACGTCATCTAATCCTGTAGTTATAGTTTTAAAATTCTAGCCCCGAGTGCTATAAACATACCATCATACATGCTTTAATCTGGTTTTAGATTTTTATTTTTTAGTTTTAGGGTAGTATGGTTATATTTCTACCCTTGGCTACTACAGAACACCTAACAATTTTCACAAATAAAATAAAAAATACTCTTGAATCACTTCTGGGCCTTATCTGTGTATTAAAAGTAAACTTTCTTTTACAAATGATAGATAGGTATTGTACCTGTCCACTCCTAGCATTAAGTTAAATATCGGTGAATGAAGCAGATCTTAGGTGTGCTGAAACATAAGAACGTGTGTTTCTGTGATTGAATGATGATTGTTGACATAGGATAATTAGAACGTAAACGCAAACGCACGCAACGCAAGTTATTTCGGCAATTCTAAAATTTACCTGGCTAAGTTTGTTGTGGGCTTCTTCTTAGACCGGGGCGCGTTTGGAACCCTCATAGCTTTAGTTTTAAGTTTACGAATGTAGTTATCACCATCAAATCACTACTATGTAAATTATTGACGCGTCAAAAGCGCCTTTTAAAGGACTATTTGAATAAAGATTATTTGAATTCAGTACTGAAAATCTCAACCAACGTAAATAAACATTTCCCATCAGTATTCGTAGGAAGATTTGTGAGGAGGGCGGAACTGTCATAACTAAGTCAATTCTCTTTTCCAGGTTCAGCAGAAATTGCGTGGTAGATAAAGACAAAAGAAATCAATGCAGATACTGTAGGTTAAGGAAGTGTTTCAAGGCTGGCATGAAAAAAGAGGGTAAGATTCTCTTTTGGTTACTTATTATATAACAGTCACCCTTAGCAACCCATAACGGTTCCACTACTGGGCACGTGTCCCAAATGAGAAGGGTTTCGGCCGTAGTTCACGTCGAGGAAGAACGCCGAGGCATGCAGGATTCATTATCATCATCATCAACCCATTGCCGGCTCCACGCGCCACAGAGCACGGTTCTCCTCTCAATATGAGAAGGGTTTGGCCATAGACCACCACGCTGGCCGTGTGCGGATTGGCAGACTTCACGCGCCTTTAAGAACATTACGGACAACTCTCAGGCGTGCAGGTTTCCTCAAGTTGTTTTCCTTCACCGTTGAAGCAAGTGATATTTTAATTGCTTAAAAAAAATGCAGGATTGCTTGCTACGTTCTCCTTCACCGTTAAAGCAAGTGACATATAATAGCTTAATGCGCATATAACTCTGAAAAGTTAAAGGTGCGTGCCGGATTGAACTCAGTTGCTCCGAATTTAGACGTCTTAAGCACTAGGCTATTACCGCTTCATCATCATCGTTATCAGCCTTATCTCCCATGTCCCATTGCTGGTCAAAGGGTTACTCTCTCGAGAGTATTGCTACCTCCGGTTCTTGGGTTCGATTAGCGTTTCAGAAATATATTTCTGAACTTCTTCATATAGTATGATTATGTGAGATGGTGATATCAATGAAAAACCTGGCTAAGTTTGTTGTGGGTTTCCTATTAGACCTGGGCGCGATTTGAACCCTCTTAGCTTTAATTTTAAGTTGGCGAGTGTAGTCCACCATCACTAATGGAAATAATGAAAAATGTGATTTATATGAACGATTCATAGATGCCTGTAATAGGTTTATATGATTTAAGCTATTTTTTATTTGATTTAATGGAACCTCTAGTATTAAGTTCGTGTTTCTATACTATGAGTATATTGTGTCAGCGAAATCTGCAGCTGTGGTTTACATGCAATATTCATTGTGTGCTATCTATGTAGTGGGGATACAATATAAAAATGCAGGCACTGCATAGGTATAATGAACTTTTTATGACTCAGGTTTTATGCACATGCATAATTATTTGCTTAGCTAAATGTGACTAATGCGCCGATTAATCATAAATTTTAGCACAAAGAAAAGCGCAACTTTAAAATTGTTACTAGCCGAGTGAAACTACATATATGCAATGTTTTTACATGCCATGTTTGTATATTGGTCCCATTGATCTACCACTAGCCGTAGATAAAGCGCATCATACAAAAGCAAGTCGAGAATTTGTCACCAACTAACTATACATTCCTACATATCGGTATATCGATGTATTACAACCCGTCTAATTCACTAGACATCTGGCCGGCCAGGAAGCGGTGATAGCCTGAAGCGGTGATAGCCTAGTGGTTAGGGCGTCAGCCTCCTAATCAGAGGTCGGCGGTTCGAATCCGGGCACGCACCTCTTACTTTTCGAAGTTATGTGCGTTTAAAAAAAAATTAAAATATCACTTGCTTCAAGGGTGAAGGAAAACATCGTGAAGAAACCTGCACGCCTGAGAATTCTCCATAAAGTTCTCAAAGGCGTGTGAAGTCTGCCAATCCGCACATGGCCAGCGTGGTGGACTATGGCCAAACCCTTCTCATATTGAGAGGAGACCCGTGCTCTGTAGTGAGTTGGTAATGGGTTGATCATGATGATGATGAGTGAATCTAGATATATGCAATGTTTTTACATGTCATGATTGTGTATTGGTCCACGTTGAAGATGGCGAATGCACCGATAATAGTGGCACACCAGAAGTTGACCCTAGTGCGTTTTATTATCAGAACTATTTCCATCTTCTGTAGCGCACATCTACTAATGATTGACAAATATTTAGACTTAGCTATATGTTATGAAATTGTTTTCCTCTAACGTTTAGAAGCAAACAAATTACGAGGCTAATTATAATATTATAATAAAACTTAATTAGTGCGTTTTACTGTAACTACATAAATTAACAATGTTTTCATTCGGGAATGACGCATTTGTTTATTTTTTTAATGCTCACATTATCTATTTGTAACAAATATTGTGAATTCTAGCTGTATGTATCTTATCATATTTTAACGACCTTCCTAGCCCTAGTAAGTGCCGTGGCCTTTTTTTTTATTTCAATTTTATCATGTTTATCGTATGTTCACACGTGCCAGACGATATCCTCGCGCTTGCGACTGGTACTTATTTGAGTAGGTATGACTTGGTTTCTTTACTGCTATCACAGATGGCGTTAGTTGTAGAATAAATGCCGCTATCTTTGTGTATTATTACTTGTTTAATGTTTTTAATACAATTCTAATCGTCAGTACTAGGTGAATGATTTTATTATATTATGTATATATTTGAGTTTTAATTCTTAAATTATAGCAATCATAACCTTCCACTTCATTATCATTATGATCATTCTCAGGTTAATAATTTGCCGATACTTAAATACTTATTCTAGTCCTCCTTTTTCATATATGAGAGGAATTAAGAAGTTGTTTGAGGGGGGTTGGGGGAGAGTGTGCGAGTGATCCCGTGACCTAGCCACCAGGCGAAGTCGATGGGTTTTAGTTGGTATTGGTTACTCTGGACGCCGGCGAGTCCCACAAACCCCGCCGGAAGCCGCGCAGTTCTGCCTGCGTCGCTTTAAGAGGGGATAAAACCAAAAAGGGCTCCTTCCTCTAAGCGTAATAGTTATATAAAGTTATGATGAACGCCTAATCGTGCTCTCCGAGGTCTGTGTCCGCCTTATTCCTAAACCCGGACTTAGTGCTGGCATTATGGAGAAACTTGGTGCTTTTTAACACGAAAATCTATTACCCGTATTTTATATTTTTGATAATTATTGACCCGAAATAAATTTAAAAAAGCACGAAAGCCGAATTTTAAGAGCACATTAAGTTTTTTTTTTAAATATCTTTTTTTTATTATTAAGGACTTTTATATTATAATATTTATATGACAGTCTTATCTTACCTTACTATAAACTTATTTGTAGAACATTTTTTTTAAATCTAACTAAATATATGTAAATCGACTGCTTCTTATAGTATACCTAACTATTTTTTACACTTTCGATATAAAAATGAAATAGTATTTTAGCCGATAAAGAATTTGGTTCGGCTAAAATACTACTTAAAAAGCCAACTTCGTTTTATTTAAAATTACCTAAGAGCACGTTAACTAATAACACAGATTTGTAATGTGTGCGTATATGTATTTCAGCCGTGCAAAATGAAAGAGACCGGATCAATTGCAGACGGCCCTCGTACGAGGAGCCCACACAGGCAAACGGGCTGTCAGTGGTGTCGCTGCTGAACGCCGAACTGCTCAGTAGGAAGGTCATAGATGAAGTAAGTTCCATGCATTTTACACTAACTTTGACAACCTCCGTGGCGCAGTGCGAGCGCTGTCCCATTATAAAGTCGGAGGTCCTGAGTTCGATTCCCGGCTCGAGTCTCATCTGGTGGGAGGCTTCGGCTGTGGCTAGTTACCACCCTACCGACGAAGACGTGTCGCCAAGCGATTTAGCGTTCCGGCACTTTGTCGGATAGAAACTAATTAGGAGTATGGGTTTATCAAACCCCTAACAGGTTAGGTCGCTACCATCCTAGACTGCATCATCACTTACCACCAGGTGAGATAGCCGTCAAGAACTAACTTGTAGTAAATTAAATTAAAAAATAACTTCGAAATTACACTAAGAAGGTATATATAACTTTCATTGCCAAATTAACAACCTTTTTTAACTTATTATAATGCTCCAATACACATTGTTTGTTGACTTGCATACGAGCAACATAAGGCCGTTTTTTAATTGTTACGTGTTTCGATATTGAAAAACGAGTCTAGTTGCCTAAAATATTATGAGATTTCTTTCGAGGAACCATTTGATGCACACTGTATCCCTGGTCCTAGGAAATCGATCATAATCCTATTTAAGTCGATCTTCTAGCTGGGTATTTTCATCGATATATACATTATTAAGTTTTCCCCATAATTCTCTACCAAAAATGTTATAAATGTTAACCATTTTCACTCTCTTCTTTGAGTAGACAAACAACGTAACGGATGCGGAGATCAACAACCGGAAGTTGGCGAAGATTAACGACGTATGCGACTCCATCAAACAGCAGCTGCTGATCCTGGTGGAGTGGGCCAAGTACATCCCCGCCTTCACCGAGCTGCATCTGGACGATCAGGTAATTAATAGAATATAAGAGCATAGATTTAAAGTAAGCGTAGATGTTATTTTACTGGCAATACAAAACTTTACTCCATTTAATTAAAATATCACCTGCTACTACAACGGTGAAGGAAAACATCGTGAGGAAACCTGCACGCCTGAGAGTTCTCCGTAATGTTCTCGAAGGCGTGTGAAGTCTGCCAATCCGCACATGGCCAGCGTGGTGGACTATGGCCAAACCCTTCTCATACTGAGAGGAGACCCGTGCTCTGTAGTGAGCCGGTAATGGATTGATCATGATGACTCCATTTAACGGCTAACTCAACATTTATTTATTTATCTCCTCACTCTTGTGAGTTCACTCAGATTACAACTGAATAGTTCCAGCCTCTCTGCGACATCGTTCAGAGGGATAAGTGACATGTTTATTAAATACAGCCTACAGACCCTTTGGGTACGGAATCTTACTAAGGAAACGAGTAATAAAATGTATTTTTTATTCGATAGGTGGCCTTACTGCGCGCTCACGCTGGCGAACACCTGCTGCTGGGATGCGCGCGGCGATCGCTTCACCTCTCCGACGTGCTGCTATTGGGCAACAACTGCATCATCACCAAGCACAATATCGGTAAACCGATGCGCTTAATCTTTCTTCTAGCAGAGCTTCTTTCCGAAGCTCGCCAAACAGTTACGCTGTTTAAAGTATTTATAAAACGGAAGCTTATAGAAAAATTATATTACGATCCTTAAGGATTATATCATCATCATCATGAACAACCCGTTACCGGCTCACTATAGAGCACGGGTCTCCTCTCAATATGAGAAGGGTTCGGCCCTAGTCCACCACGATGTGCAGATTAGCAGACTTCACACGTCTTCGAGAACATTATGGAGAACTCTCAGGCGTGCAGGTTTCCTCACTACGTTTTCCTTCACCGTTGAAGCAAGTGATATTTTAATTATTTAAAAACGCACATAACTTCGAAAAGTTAGAGGTGCGTGCCCGGATTCGAACCGCCGAGCTCTGATTGGGAGGCTGACGCCCACTAGGCTATCACAGCTTCAGCTCTTAAGGGAGTATAACTTATCTAATATTTCAGACGGTAGAATGGACATAGACATCAGTATGATCGGCATCCGGGTGATGGACGAGATTGTCAAGCCGCTGAGAGAGATCGACATCGACGACACCGAGTTCGCTTGCCTCAAGGCCATCGTGTTCTTTGACCCCAGTGAGTATTGACCTTGAAATGGCTACGAATATTTTGAAGTCTACAGACAACTTTCAGCAAAATAAATCGTAATAAATATAACTAATAACTTCAGCAATATAATACGGAGAAATCTCTATGATCTAGTGATCTAGCATGCTTTGGCATTGCTTTATATATATCGTATCTTATTAAGTTATAATAATATATAAATTAAATTAATAATTCGCATTTGTATTGAGACTATCTCAACGACAGTTAATGGTCTCATGATACGGAGAAATTGGTGATCCACCCATTAATATTGAGACTCTTAATTTATATGTTGGTATTGATTTAATATTATATTATTGTATGTATTACTTTTATGTATATTTTTTTGTGCACCTAACATGTTATTTCTGCGTGATCCAAGGTTGACTGGTGGAGAATGCCTAGCATTAATTTCGACTTTTGTACATTATTTTTTATGCAATAAATTTTATATATATTTTATCATCATGTTCATGTTCAACCCATTATCGGCTCACTACAGAGCGCGGGTCTCCTCTCAATATGAGAAGGGTTTGGCCATAGTCCACCACGCTGGCCATGTGCGGATTGGCAGACTTCACACGCCTTTGAGAACATTATGGAGAACTCTCAGGCGTGCAGGTTTCCTCACGATGTTTTCCTTCACCGTTGAAGCAAGTGATATTTTAATTGCTTAAAAACGCACATAACTCCGAAAAGTTAGAGGTGCGTGCCAGGATTCGAACCGCCGACCTCTAATTAGGAGGCTGACGCCCTAACCACTGGGCTATCACTGCTCGTCATATATATTTTATAATCATACACAATTAAATAAACTCCGAGCGCCCCCGTGACCGTAAATGTGACCCACGTCCGGATGACGAGGTCCCCGATATCTGATCCTACCTGGAAAGCGTTGTCTATAGTCCATCGTCAGGTTCGTCAAGGACGTTCTTTGGTCGCCTCTTTATGAGAGGTGCGTTCGACTCGGGGGTATAGTTGGACGCCTCAGCCACTTTTGGGGGTTGGGGTGTCGGGCTGCTCTCTCAAAGTAAGCTTTGGAGAGCTTTTTAAAATGTTACTGTGTTGTCTGTAAGTCCAAGTCACGGTGTAGGTCTACGGATCCCAAACTAACAGGCTTGCTCCTTTTATATCGTTCAATGGTGGATCGTCACGCACATAAGCTATGCACATGTTATTCAATATTAACTGACGTCTTTCCACTTGAACCTAAACAATAGGGGTAATAAACCAAACACTCATAGAGTCCATTAATTTTTAAAGAAGCCGTTTCGGCCTTATCTATTTTGTTGCAAACCAACCAGTGTTGATACTTTTGAATAATAATCATAGAATAATTTAAGAAAATTACGTATGTTAAATAAAATACAATTACAAAAATTGGAAGGTGATTTCACCCAAGGACGAAACATATCGGAAGACGTAATATTTCCACTGAACTAATCTCTTCAAAGTTTGAAAAACAACTGAGCGGTATTTCTATTTGATTATATTATTTAAAGGAAGATAGCATAGGGAAAGTATCAAAAACGTTTGAAACACCGTTTGAACGCCGCACGTGTTTTGCAATACAAAAATGTCACCCGCCACAACTTAATGCTATTGTTATGGCTAATGACCAGCTTGTCTCTTTCCAGACGCGAAAGGCCTCTCTCAGCCGCAGAAGATCAAGCAGCTCCGCTACCAAATCCAGATCAACTTGGAGGACTACATAAGTGACCGGCAGTACGACGGCCGCGGCCGCTTCGGCGAGCTGCTTCTGTGCCTGCCGCCCCTCCAGAGCATCACGTGGCAGATGATCGAGCAGATACAGTTCGCCAAGCTGTTCGGGGTTGCGCACGTGGACAGCCTGTTGCAGGAGATGTTGCTTGGCGGTAAGCGTGGCATTCATCTCATTTCTAGCTTCTGCCCGCGACTTCGTCTGCGTGGGCTTCAGAATAAGCTTCAAGGTCTAAAGCTTCGCTCGCTAACAATTTTTAACTTTTTGAGATATCGGTATAGAAAGTACATGTCCTTTTCCATAGCATAGGTGACATGCATACAAAATTTGAGAACAGTCTGCCCGCGGCTTAGCTCGTAAACTCGTAGCTCGTAAAATTTTCCCCCGGGAACTACTTGAGGGATCGGGATAAAAGGAAGCCTCTATTCTTTTCCATGTTATAGCCTAAACACATGCCAAATTTCATCCAAATCTTTTCAGCCGTTTTCACGTAATTGAGTAACAAACAACCACACTTTCACATTTATAATATTAGTAGGATTTATTACGGAAAACCAACAGCTGAAATACATTTTTCAATAACAATTTTGAGTCAATATATAAAAACAAAATTATATATTTACTCAAGCAAATGACTTAGAAGTTATTTTATTTTGTAGTATGTGTGTAGGTAGGTATTTCTGACATTTTGAAAACCCGTAAAAAGCTATACATTCCACATTATCATCGAACGTTAAAAATAACGCACCAAAGACAGAAAATAACAGAAACAGTAGTATACAATTTGGCGGCCTTATCGCTACATAGCGATCTCTTCCAAGTTAGTGAAATGAAATGGGTAATACAAATGAAAAAAATTTAATTAATTAGCCACCTACATCCAAGTTTATTTGTAATAATTAATTAGGCATCTAAATCTAAGTTAGTTAAATTAAATGGGTAATAAAATTGAAAAAATAGGCCGGGCACACTTGATACACGCCACGAAACGCTTGCAAATTCAAATCAACTATCAACTATCTTCGGAATGTCGAGACTGTTCCGTTGTACTAAATTTCACAAAGTTGAATTAACCTGATCTAAATACAAAGCGGTGATAGCCCAGGGGTAAGGTCGGCAGTTCGAATCCGGGCACGCACCTCTAACTTTTCGGAGTTATGTGCGTTTAAAAAAAAATATCACTTGCTTCAACGGTGAAGGAAAGCATCGTGAGGAAACCTGCACGCCTGAGAGTTCTCCATAAAATTCTCAAAGGCGTGTGAAGTCTGCCAATCCGCACATGGCCACCGTGGTGGACTATGGCCAAACCCTTCTCATATTGAGAAATCGTGCTCTGTAGTGAGCCGATAATGGGTTGATGATGATGATCAAATATCTTGACGTACACACAAAAACTAGACGCTATTTGGTTTCTGAACATGAATTGGTTTGACTGAACATGAAACGCGTAGTTTTGACTCGACAATTGTGTTCCCGGCCTGATAGCCAAGGATCTAACAGACTAAGGTCGTAGGTGCGTCAACAGAGGCGACGCTGGACGAGGCCACTGCGGAGGTGTCGGCGCCGTCGCCGCTGTCGGCCGGCTCGCCGCCGCTCGTGCCCCAGCTGCCGCTACCTGAGCCCATGTTCGACGCCGCGCCATTCAAACAGGAGCCTAACACGTGAGTATATTTTTGTATTCACGAAATTCTTATAGTTACCGCTGTAAACACCCGTGGGATAACTACTTCCAGCCACGCATCGATCAAAACAATAACAAAATTTTCTTATAACGCAAATGACATAGCCCTAGTATATGGAGCTGTAACCTAATTAAAATATCCATGTTCATTAATATATAGTCATCATGATCAACCCATTGCCGGCTCACTACAGATCACGGGTCTCCTCTCAGTATGAGAAGGGTTTTGGCCATAGTCCACCACGCTGGCCATGTGCGGATTGGTAGACTTCACACGCCTTTGAGAACATTATGGAGAACTCTCAGTTGTGCAGGTTTCCTCACGACGCTTTCCTTCACCGTTGAAGCAAGTGATATTTTTCAGAGTTTTCCATATCTATGGCCAAACCCTTCATATTGATAGGAGACCCGTGCTCTGTAATGAGTTGATCATGATGATGACTTTTGTTTTCTCTTTCCTCTAGAAGTCCTGAACATCCTTCGCGAGTTATGAAGCCATCGGACATCACACTCTTATAGTGATATATAGCATCATAGTAATAAAACATGTAATAAATATGAGGGAAGCGAGGCATTATTGTTAAAATTCTATGAAGAAAACTTTGTTAAAGAAATTATCAAAAATATATTTATGTGAAATCACTTTACAAATAATTAGGCAGCTGTAATCAATTTGGAAAATATAATGATGTTAATGTTCATATTATAAAGTATATATATACAGCAATAGCTCGCGCCAAAGTTGAAAATGCGCAACGTCCATTTTTAAGATGTTAGCCGAGCTGAACTGCTCGGTACTTTAGTTTAGCTTTAACAAAATATGTTATCGAAGCCTTCACCACGGTTAAATAATCGTGCGTTAAACTTTGACCACTGAATTTTGATATATCACTGGTCGGGTTAGCTGAAATAACATTAATATTGTAAATGCATTTTGCATGATAAATTTTACAGATATATTATATTGGACATATTGAAAAATATAGATAGAATATATTATCAAATATAGATTTTTTTATACAAAAATTTTGGAGATATATTTTATAAATTAGCCATAAGAATGTCAAAGTGCAATTCATTATTTTCACTTTGTGTGAATAAATTATATGTTTGAAGATAATCTTGTTGACAAAATATATATAGTAATTTAAGACATCTATCATCTATATAGAAATCTTAATCAGCTACAGATTCCAGAAAAACCTAAATTATTTTTTCCTTATACTTAGTTATAAATAGGCTCGAAATAGTCATATAGTTTATTAGATTAAAAATATATTTTGTACGCATTCTTTTTTACTGTTTGTGAATATAAATCATTGATGTTTGCACAAAATATGCCTACAATTAATAACCAAGCTTTTGGTATATATTAATGTTAGCACACAATTTCGGATTATAATTTATATTTAGTTACCATTATTGATATAAATAGAAGGTAGGTGATGGTTATTATTTTATTTTGTTTTCTTGTTGGCATAACTCAGCGGAGTATTTTGCAATGTGTTCTTTCAAAAGTCACAAAATTAAGAAATGCTATGTTTACTTCCATATTTTCTAACTTGCCTTATAAGGGAAATAATCCTCTAATTACTTTTCAGTGTAAAGTATGTTTTAAAAATATAAAAATTGTTTTCAAATATATGGAAACTTAGAAAAATAGCAGGGATTCTCTGCGAATGTATTTAATGACTTTATTTATATTTATAGCATAGTTTACAAGTACAAGTAATTCGGAAACTCAGTTATACTTCGTTCCACCAATCTCATGATCTTTTAAAGAATTAATTAAAACAAAGTGTTTTGATTGGTGGAACGTACACCAGATGCAATATAACATATCATATGGGTGTTGGAATCGTATATTTTTTAATGAGATGACCGGTTATTTGGTGGATGCATTAAATTTTTGAAGTTTACAAAAAACGATTCACATTCCGAAAGAAATGACAAACGTTACGTAAAGAAACTTCAAAGATTAGATGCCTGCAGCACTATTATTTCAACAAAGATAAAAAACGGTCAAGAAATTTTCAATACCAGTATGGTCCCGTGCCTCGGAGCAATTTAGCACCCGAATGACTTTATATCATTGATTTACCACTAGCCGTAGATAGAGCGCGTCATACAAAAACAAGGCGAGAATTTGTCACCAACTAACTATACATTCCTACATATCGGTATATCGATGTATTACATCCCGTCTAATACACGAGACATATGGCCGTTATATTATCTTTAGCGGCGCGTAGTGCTTTATAATTCATTCGGATTATACGGCTCGAGTGTTAGAATCGGTGACTTTCGTCTAGCCTTGTCACACACTGGGGGATAGGAGTGCACGCGACGCTATTTGTGCACTACTTTTCCGTCCCATTTTTTGAGCGTTAATAATCGATCTACGGCTACTGGTAAATCAATGCTTTATATTGAAAGTATGATAGATTTAAGTATCTCGTATGCTATATAGGATTAGATCTACTTTTTTACCTACTAATATTACATTATATACAATTGTAACTGTAGACTGAATATTAAACGGCAGGGCGTTTATAAGTGTTTGCTTATTATTTTTGTACCACTATTTAATGCTCAATGTATTCTTATTATCGGATTGGGTGGTATCGGAGTATGCCAAACGGTGAAAGTTCTTAGGTAGTTAAAAGGGTTTGTCTGTAGACTTACAGCTACGTGTAATAGGTGCCTTATTTTTCCTAGAGGTGTATTGTTGATTGTACATACCATGTTATGAATTGTTTTTAGAATATATTTGAAAAATAAATAATCTGTTACAATATGTGTGTTTTGATTTGAGACCACTTTTATAAAACTCCTATAAGTAGAATAAGAGAATAAATAAAAAACAATTTCACGGCGCGTAGTCAGCAATCTTCTTCATGTGTACTAAAAATTGTATGAGCAGCGAAAACAGGCAATTTATACAAAATCATTTGAACGCTTCGTAAAGTCAGTTCGTAAATCAGGAGTATGGGCTGGCCAATCCCCCTAACAGGTTCGTCTGCTACCATTCTACAATGCATCATCACTTACCATCAGGTGAAATTGCCGTCAAGGGCTAACTTGTAAAATACAAAAAAAAAAGTTTTTTGCTCATCAGCCAAAAAAAAGAAATAAGTATTGCAGTGTAGCATTACAAACTGTAAATCATAATCAGGCTTGGTTTATTAATTAATGTTAACTTCTTCGTCTAACAAAATTGTTCTTAAACAGTTTGTATGGACAATGTGAGATAACAATAATAAAAATATTACTTACCCGGCTAAGTTTTCTGTGGGCTTCTCAGACGGAAGCGTTTTTAACCCTGGTAGCATTAGTTTTAAGTTTACGAATGTAATTATCACCATACTCTATACAATGTAAGTTATTGACGCATCGAGTGTCTTAGAAAGAAATATATGCATAAATGTTTTATTGATTGATTGACACATCCAATGCTTCTTTAAAAATACGTTTTTAAAGAAGCATTGGAAGTGCCAAACAATCCCAATGCTTCTTTAAAAGGAGGGTCTTCCGATGAAGTAAGTAATCCATCCAATAGTAAAATAATAATATCTATTCAACTTCGCAAACAAGGTGATATCTAAAAACTAGGTAAGTATAAACATAAAATATATATTCTGTTTATGGTTTTTCTTTCACATCCATGTACCCTTTCCTATTGTCGGATCTGTTCTTGCAGTAGAGGTATAGAACTGAGAGCGCCGAAACAGCTGACATCGCTAGTATAGGGAAATACACTGATATCATTATAAACGTATTCTAGTTAATCAGATTTGTGAGTTATTTGAATTAATTTTTTTCGTGTTTTAACTGAATTTTAGATGTTGGAATAAATAGCTACTCAAAACGAAACTAAATGAGTGCAATAACAGCATAGATAAATGAAATTATTAGTATAGAGACCTTGTCAATATGAGTGACGAGCATTTTGTCATTCCCTTATTTGTTATCGTTGTTTATTAGAAAAACGTAAAAACTTTTTTGAAACATAAAGAAAATTGTTTTGATAGAAGTTCACACTGTTGTATTATGAATTAGGATGTCCTGGGTTCGATTCCCGGCTCGAGTCTGGTATGGTGGGAGGCTACGGCCGCGTTTTGTGACCAAACATTCTGGCAAAGACATACTGTCGGTATAGTGCCGTATAGAAACCGATTATGACGATGGGTTGCTTCTATGCTGTTGCTATTGCTATATAGATGTTCATGGGTTTTTTGATAGAAGTTTACACAGTCGTATTATGAATTAGGATGTCGTGGATTCGATTCCCGGCTCGAGTCTGGTATTGTGGGAGGCTTCGGTCGCGTCTAATTACCAAAATTCTGGCGAAGACATACCGTCGGTCGGTATAGTGCCGTATAGAAATCTATTATGACGATGGGTTGCGTCTATGCTTTTGATATTGCTATGTAGAAGTTCATGAACGATCATTTGACGTCAGGTGACCCTTTGGTCGTATGCCCGAGATATAAATATGAAAAGCAATCTGTTCGCAAAACGAACTAGTTGTTTGGGACTTGCAACCACTAGAAACTTTGTGTCTTCCTCCATGAACTGGCGTTTTCAACGCGCACAAGGTTTTGTCCCCATATTCGCGTGTCGGCAGCCAGGCCGCTTCGAGGCGAGCGTAGAACCCGGCACTCTACTTAATCATGGCTGCCATTCCGTGAAGCATACTGCATGTGCTGATCTATGAAGATATGCTGATATATGCACTATAATATGGCCTTCCCATAAAATGAGGATATGCTCACAAATTTTTGCCAGTTTTCTAGTGCTAGTTAAAAACCAACTTACCCGTGCATAACGGTCGCAAAAAGAAGAAAGTGATTTTGGATAAGGAAACCACTTAACAGATTAGAACATTATGGTTTTTTTTTCGGACTGTCTATTAGCTGTACTAATCCTATTGGTTGCCAAAGCGTAACCGGGCTGTTTGGCGAGCTTCGGAAAGAAGCTCTGCTAGAAGAAATAGCGTTATCGAGAATTCTCAGGCATGCAGGTTTCCTCACGATGTTTTTCTTCACTGGTGTAGCAAGTGATATTCTAATTACTTAAAACGTACATATATCCGGAAAGTTAGAGGTGCATGCCTGCGTTTTTTTATATACACTAAAAGTTAGACCTTGACGGCAATCACATTTGATGGTAAGTGATGATGGATGTAAGGATGGTAACGGACTAACCTATTAGGGGTAAACCCATACTTCTTATTAATTTCAACGCAACATAGTGCCGGAACACTAAATCGCTTGGCGACACGTCTTTGTCGGTAGAGTGGTAAGTAGCCATGGCCGAAGCCCCAACAGACTCGAGCCGGGAATCGAACCCAGGACCTCCAACTTGTTAATGCGACAGAGCACGCGCTACGACATACGTCGTGGTACCAAGTGCTTGGTCTTGTATCATGGGAAAGGTGAAAATAAAAACAACATAATTTGACTCACATATATATTGTATATGTATAACCATGTAGTAATATATTAATTATAAAACAGGTAAAACTAAATTTTACGTTGGTTAGTATAACAATAAATCTTTGTAACATTCCTAATTTTTTTTTCGCAGACTGTCTATTAGCTGTACTAACCCTATTGGTTGCCACAGCGTAACCGGGCTGTTTGGTGAGCTTCGGAATGAAGCTCTGCCAGAAGAAATTTTGAGCCCTAGGGCTCGAAGAAACTAAGGGAACGTCTGCCTAAGGGCGCCTACTTTGAGGCCGAACCTCGGCTTAGGCGACGGTATCATTCCTAAGAGACTTTTCCTCAAATAGCTTATCATTGAATGGATAATCAGGAAAATGCTCATCAGTCTTCATTTGAATAAAATATCCCTGTCATTTAAATATTAAAAAGAACACAAGTGAAAGAATTTTAAAATGTTAATCGAAATTATTTACATTGTTAGGTTAAAAATGCCGATAATCATTTTCTACAATCAAACAAACATGACATTAGAAACAATCTTGGAAAGGACAGGGTAAAACATAAAAAACCAAGGGGGAATCTTTAATGACTAGAAGGAAAACAATTTGTTTACAGGATGCCGGAAAAGTATTACGAGATTGATTAAAGTATAAAAAAAATTCTATACACTTTACTTCCCCCGATTTACACGATTTCGCTTTTAGACGGTTCATAAATTAATGAAATTAGGAAAATATTAAAAATGTGAATTTCGAACATACCTGAATTTCACTACGACATCATGCCATTTTTTGGGCAAACTATACCTAGTTTAAAGTTTATGGATATATTTTACTCTTGTTCCATTTGAATAAATTACTTAACTGCGCAGTTTTTTTCGCTTTACACGGTTTTATATAGGAAAAACAAAGATTTCATTTTACACAGATTTTTCAGTGTAAAATGTCGGGGGATAGGTGTAACCTGGTTATACAAAAATATTATGTTCCAAGGTTTCACCATACAGATGCCATGATAATCTGCGACTGCATGTGAGACTGCAAAGTTAACACAGCTGATTTGATGGTTGTCACCGCGTATATAAGTAATGATTGATGAAATTTAAGGTAAAAGTTTTCATCATAAGCCTATTTACCACTCTTCCAAACCTTGTGTTTTAAAAATCTTTTGACGATTTGTGGGTAGAAATAAATTACCTAGTAAAATGATTTTGTTACATAAAGAGAAAACAATTACAAATGCCAATAATGCACCACCAAAACATAAACTATTACTTAAAATCTAAATACTCTAATATGTAAAAATAAAATTACATATATTATTTATATAACGCATAATAATAGTCTGTATCAATACAAAATAATTTGATATTAATTATTAATGTCACATGCACTAGTGCCCACTGAAAAGATAATGAAATGATCTCAATTTTTAGTGTAGGAATAGCGATATATCTTAAAATTATTACAAAAGATAGTTGAAAATAAAAAAAAAACTAAAAATAACAACTAAATGTTTGCGCGTTCCATCAATATACATATAGGAATTTTATAAAACGAAAGCATGAAGAAAAATCATATTACGATATTGAGGATTATATAAATGATAAAAGAGCTTAGGTGTGAATTGCTCTAACTGTATATCTCATTTAATAAATGCTGAAAGCGGTGATAGCCCAGTGGTTAGGGCGTCAGCCTCCTAATCAGAGGTCGGCGGTTCGAATCCGGGCACGCACCTCTAACTTTTCGGAGTTATGTGCGTTTTTAAATATTAAAATATCACTTGCTTCAACGGTGAAGGAAAACATCGTAAGGAAACCTGCACGCCTGAGAGTTCTCCATAATGTTCTCAAAGGCGTGTGAAGTCTGCCAATCCGCACATGGCCAGCGTGGTGGACTAGGGCCAAACTCTTCTCATATTGAGAGGAGACCCGTGCTCTGTAGTGAGCCGGTAATGGGTTGATCATGATGATGATGATGATTCTAAATGTATGGTTTTGGGCACTAAATCTATTGTTAATAAAATAAATGCACTCAATCCGATCTTCAAATAGCTAATGACGTAATTGAAAAAGTACAAGAAGCCCTAATAATCTAGGAATAGTTTTCGATACCGCACTGCGTTTCGAAACTCATGTCCTTAATGCCGTTCGTAACAGCTTGTATCGCCTTAAGCTGTTAAGTTAAGGTAATAACAAATACAACTAGGGTAACTAAATATAGGGAGCTTAATAAGTAATCATATCCGGTTGAAACAATATAAAAACCATAAAGTTACTTGAACTTTTACAAAATTCTCCTAATATTAATTAATTATAATTTTTTAAATGTTTAATAATAGCACCAATTTTGAACTTATATAGTTATTATATTGTTAAATCGTTTTAAAAACATTTCTCGTGCCCTAGTACCTACATTTTTTTTATGCATGAAAATCCTAGATCATGATTAGTGAAATAATTGTTGACAGATTAATTTTGATGTTGTATCACAAGTTAATCCTCGATTGGGATATCTCCTGGTGGTAAGTGGTGATGCAATGACCTGATAGCACTGTTTCAGTCGCATTAAACCAATAGTGCTAATTGGTTTCTTTATGGCATAGGTCTGGAACGCAAAATCACTTGGCGTCACGTCTTTCTCCGTGGCTAACTAGCCATGGCCAAGACCAGCTTACAGAAAACATAAATTCTCAAATTGCTGTTCATGACAAAAACAGTGAAGTTATAGTTGTGATTAATTTAGAACTTTGTCCCTCCACGCTGTTCCAATGCGGAAGGCGGGCTTTTTTTTTATGTCTCCGAGGCCGTGGATGTAGCCCACGTCCGGATGACGTAAGATAGCGGGGACCTCGTCTTCGCCGGCGAAGACGGTGTGTAGCGTATGATTGTGTGGTAGGTGGTACGAGTATGTTGTCAGTAGTCATCTGATCGTCAGGGTCATGGAGGATATGTTTAGGTCACCTCTTTCGGAGAGGAGCGCTTAGGTAGGGGGAGTAAAACGAAGCCGCAACTACGGGGTGTCGGATTGAGAAGGTGGGCTTCAACAATTTAACTCAAAAGAATTTAGTGATAATAATAGTAACCGAAGCTTTCTTATATATGGGGAAAATACCAATTTACGGAGACTTCGAAACTGCCTTCTTAAGTTGCACCTCTAACTTTTGAAGTTAAAGGTACCTTAACGAACTCGGTTCTCCTGAAAGGAAGGCCGGGGTGTTAACCACAAAACTATCATCACTTTTCACTCATCATCATCATCGGAATATTCAATGTCCCCGCAGTTCCTAGAGCGGGTGCGTTTAGTATGAACCCCTACGTAACAGAACTCCACGCTGATGTTGTTGTCTTTGAGGTAATGCATCCATTGTTTTTGCTTCACTGACGGCTTGTCTGAATCGGTCTTCACTTCCACGAATGTTACCTGGAAAACATGTTTTACCTTGTTATATTGTATTTGAAGCGGTGAAAGCCTAGTGGTTAGAGCGTCAGTCTCCTAATCAGAGATCGGCGGTTCGAATCCGGGCACGCACCTCAAACTTTTCGGACTTATGTGCGTTTTTAAACAATTAAAATATCACTTGCTTCAACGGTGAAGGAAAACATCGTGAGGAAACCTGCACGCTGAGAGTTCTCCATAATGTTCTCAAAGGCGTGTGAAGTCTGCCAATTCATTGACCATTTTGACCAGGGTGGATCGTCAGGGAATTATACAATGGGTACCCCGTGCGTTCAGCAAAGCCAGCGAGAGGGATATACCCACCGAAGAGGGGGGGGGGGGACGTTTTTTATATACACTACAAGTTAACCCTTGACGCCTATCACACCTGGAGGTAAGTGATGATGCAGTCGGGGATGGTAGCGGGCTAACCTGTCAGGGGTATGGTATGACCACATTCCTAATTGGTTTCTAAGCGACATTCCACCGGAACCCTAAATCGCTTTGCGACACGTCTTTGTCGGTAGGGTGGTAACTAGCCACGGTCGAAACCCACCAGACCAGGCTGGAGCCGGGAATCGAACCCAGAACCTTCCACTTAATAATGCGATAGACGACCTCGAGGTCGTCAAGATGTTCCGATGTATACCAGATACTAAACCTGATAACGGATCTCGGCTCACCTGTTTAGTGTGAACGTTCCAGAGGGTGAGGTCTGGGAAGCCACTGTGCGCGTAGTGGTATTTAGTGGCCAGCCGCCGGCACAGCACGGCCGCGCGGTGAGGGCCGAGACACGCGGCCACCGAGCTAATGTCGTCCCACGCGATGTTGCGATGAATACCCCTCGACACGTCAGCTGCCAACAAGTTTCCTTATTTAATATCCAACTCTTTTTTTTATACACCACAAGTTAGCCCTTGACGCATCTCAGGAAGCTGTGATAGCCTAGTGGTTAGGGCGTCAGCCTCCTAATCAGAGGTCAGCGGTTCGAATTCGGGCACCTATAACTTTTCGGAGTTATGTGCGTTTTAAAAAACAATTAAAGTATCACTTGCTTCAACGGTGAAGGAAAACATCGTGAGAAACCTGCACGCCTGAGAGTTCTCCATAATGTTCTCCTTTGAACATTATGGAGTACTCTCAGGCGTGGGAAGTCTGCCAATCCGCACATGGCCAGCGTGGTGGACTATGGCCAAACCCTTCTCATATTGAGAGGAGACCCGTGGTCTGTAGTGAGCCGGTAATGGGTTGATCATGATGCATCTCACCTGGTAAGTGATTCGGTCAAAGATGGTAGCGTAGCGAAGAAACTTTGTAATTATCCTACCCTTGTTATATACATTCATGTCGTTCTTTTGTCGATTCACTGAAGTTTCACTTCTATTGTGTGTGAACCGCACACACACCTTTTTTTTCGCTATAACTTATTATTAAATGGCAACCTTATTTTTTTAGAAGCGATCTCTGCAAGGCGACCTTGGGATTAGTAATGGATTTAATATTTATTAATGTATTGTATTATTTATGTAATCTGTTGTATGTATTAGTATGTAGTTATTAGTATGCAGGTTTTTACTTATATATTACGCCACCTATTTTCTTTACTTTCTCTTTTCCTAATCCCAAGGTTGCCTGGCAGAGACCGCTACTAAGCGATAAGGCCGCCTTTTTTATCCTGTTTCTTCTTGTTTTTCTTATTATTTCTATCTATATGAGGTGTACAAATAAAGAATAAATTAAATAAAAATAAATTAGAGAAATAGGTATCATACAATGGAAGGTCAGTTCTTAATCGCTTTGATACCGCGTTTTTTTGCACTTTTAACTGTCACAACTCACTTTCAGGTCTACCCTGCCACGTCTCCTGCATCCTTGCCAACATATCCGCTTCCGTAGACTCCTCGATCTCCTTTAACCTGGCCTCAATCAACAGCTGCCGGTTGGTGTAAAAGCTTTCAGTGTACAAGTCAAGCGGGTGCACCTGGAACCGCGATAGGAACAGTCCCCGAAAACCGCGCAATGGGGCGTATATTACGTCCCAGAATAGTAGGAAGAATAGCGTGGTCACTATTCTTCCTTCCCAATGCCCACCTGAAATTTTTAAATTAAATAATAATCCTTACTTAGTTCTTAAATCTACGACTAGTGAGTGGATGGACCCGATATTTGCGTTTGCACTACGTCTCTTTCTATTTCTTAGTATTAGAGCAATGATAAATACTGCTCTCTAAAAAACCATCTTCAATACTGCAATCGGAATCGGAAGCAATTTCGCGGTTTTTAATCGTAGTGTGTGCTTATTTAATATCCAACTCTTTTTTTTACACCACAAGTTAGCCCTTGACGCATCTCTCGAAGCTGTGACAGCGTAGTGGTTAGGACGTCCACCTTAATCAGAGGTCGAGGGTTCGAACCTGAGCACGCACCTCTAACTTAATTCGACACACTCATTATACTTTGTTCGACATAATTGTGACTGTGGATTGAAAATAAAATTTCCATAGGTACCATAATTTATCGTTGATTATGTGAGATGCTGATAAACAAAAAAAAAAACCCTGACAGTTGTGGATTTCTTTTGTAGGTCACAAAATTTGGCGCGATTTGAACCCTCTTAGCTTTAGTTTTAAGTTGTCGAATGTAGTTATCACCATCACTAATGGAAAATGTGATATATATGAACGATTCACAGATGCCTGTAATAGGTTAATATGAATAAAGCTATTTTTGATTAGAGGGAGGGGTGAGGGGGGTTTACAATGCGTTACATGGGGGGAGGAAGGGTCTAAAATCTTCAAAAATTACGTTAAGTAACACTGGAATGCTCCCTGATTTGACCAAAGAGTTACCTCTTTAAGGATAAGAGAATAATGATGTTGGATTCGGCTCACCATGTGTGTAGGTCGAAATGACATTAACATAGTCATGTATGCAATACTCCTCAGCGCTCATGACGGTTCTGGTGCCGTCTATGAACTCCACAAATCGTATTTTTCCTTTGCCGTAGTTGCTGTGGGGGAAAAAATGGCTTATTATTTTTTTATTATATATTTTTTTGCTAACAATTACAGTGGTAAATAATTTTATGATCTCCCACTTTCCAACCTAGTATGTACTGTATCTTGGAAAGTGGGAACTTCCCTCTAGTACACAAACATTGTTGCTAGCATGTGTTATGTATGTGCTTGCGTGCATGCGTGTGTGTGTCTGGGTGGGGGGTGTGCGTGTTTGTGACTGCGTGTATACGTGTGCTATTTTGTGAATGTGTGTTTTCCATTTATGGACGAGAACCATTGAAATTTCAAGGTCATGTGCCACAAGCACATTACTTAACATATGTATTGTAAACAGACTCTTTCTCAATTTCAGAGGACCTCCTTTTTTTTCGGACTGACTATTAGCTGTATTAACCCTATTGGTTGCTACAGCGTAACCGGACTAGGTGGTGCAGTGCGTGCGTACAGATAAACCCTTCAGTATTTTCTGTTTAGTGATAACTTTAGAATGTTCATTACTAAATTTAATTAAATAGTTTAGGTATGTATTTTTGCTAATTAATGCCGCACGATGTCGCTTAGAAACCAATAAGGAGTGTGGGTTTACCACAACACTTACGGGTTTACCCGCCACCATCCTAGACTGCATCACTTACCACCAGGTGAAATAGCAGTCTAGGGCTAATAAAAAAATGACTTCTTGAGTGTGCGCCAATAGTAATAATCGATCTTAACCTCTAAGGTCGTCGATGTACATTTTCCTTTTCACACTTTGGTAATCGGGATCTGGGGCAGAAACGAAATCAGAGCCTCAACTGAGCAAAGTATGCTCTATAGATCTCAGCCGCAGAGTTTAATAACTGATTGCGATCATATTTATTCCATTTGAATCTTATCATCATCATCATCATCATAATCAACCCATTGCCAGCTCACTACAGAGCACTCAATATGAGAAGGGTTTGGCCATAGTCCACCACGCTGGCCATGTGCGGATTGGCAGACTTCACACGCCTTGGATAACAATATGGAGAACTCTCAGGCGTGCAGGTTGCCTCAGAATTTTTCCTTCGCCGCTGAAGCAAGTGATATTTTAATTGCTTAAAAACGCACATAACTCCGAAAACCCGACCTCTGATTAGGAGGCGGACGTCCTAGCCACTCGGCTATTACAGCTTTGAATCTTATATAATTATAATTATAATAACAATCAGAAAAAAATACTTACTCCATCGGCACTTTATAAATGTGCCTCGCCGCTATCTCTTTCTCCCACGTAGCGCATTTCCGCGCGTGTACTTCGATTAGAATCTTTGATTTCTCGTCTATCGCGTTTGTTATTCGATTCGCGAGTCGAAGAGCGCGGGGATATAACAACTGCTCGACTTCAGTGGGTAGGTTTGACTGAAATCCTTCTATCAAAACTTTTGCAGCCTGAGAAGAACGAGATTTTTTTTTAACGTGATACCATCTCTCTACTAATGCGAGGACTTATTTTCGCGTGGTAGAAGAGTGGAGCAACCTAGCTTAGAAACAACGTTAATTAGATCAATTTCACTTTGACGTGACCAGGTTTCTACACTCAAAAATCACAGTATGATTGCTAGTGTGCAAATCTTTTTTTTCATGGCTTCACACAGATTCGCCAATGCCAAGTTTAAAGCAATGGAATTAAAGTGGAAATGGAAAAAATGGCGGGAGACTTCGCACTCGGCGGTAAAATCAAATCTTTCCCAAATTAATACATGTTAATTATTAAAAAAACAAGCCACACAAACGACACCAAAACTATAAATTTGACGACCACCGTGGCGAAGAGTGGTCGCTGTCGCATTATAAAGTTGGAGGTCCTGGGTTCAGTTTCCGGCTCGAGTCTGTGTCTCTTGTGGGAGGCCGAAAAAGACGTGTCACCACGCGATTTAGCGTTCCACTTAGGAAACCAATTAGGAGTATGGGTTTTCCATACCCCTAAGGGGTCAGCCCGCTACCATCTTAAAACACATCATGCTGGTGAGATGCCGTCTAACTTGTGGTGTATTAAAAAAATTATAATCCACTGTGCAACATTTTGTTACCTGCTCCGCAGCGCCTAAGAACTTGTCCAAAATTAGGGCTTTTTCTGCAATCCACTTCGCTTTCTTGTGCTGTCTGAATACGTCCTGTCCAATGAGTGCTGTTAATATGTCATTCACCAGACCAGCGTTGGCCCTGTTCTTCTTCAAGTCGACGATGCCGTCTTCTAGAATCTTCACGTATATGTGGGGAGGTGTGAATCTCCGTAACCAAACTGGCAGAGTAGTGTATCTATAAAACATTATAGGATCTTAAAGACTTCGTTTTGGACCTCCCTGGCGTAATATTAAGAGCTGTGGTCTTATATCTATTATATTCTTATATATAGTGGTCCCGGTTTAGATACTGGCCTCTCCTGACCTTAGCGCTCCTCTCCGAAAGAGAAGACCTAAACATATCCTTCATGACCCTGACGATCAGATAACTACTGACAACATACTCGTACCACACAATCATACGCTACACACCGTCTTCGCCGGCGAAGACGAGGTCTCCGCTATCTTACATCATCCGGATGTGGGCTCCATCTACGGCCTCGGAGACGTACGGACCACTCACCGTCCGACCAACCCGTTATCCCAAACGTCGCCTAAGCCGAGGTTCGGCCTCACAGGAAGCGCTCTTAGTTTCTTCGAGCCCTAGGGCTCAAAATTTCTTCTGGCAGAGCTTCTTTCCGAAACAACCAATAGGGTTAGCACAGCTAATAGTCAGTCCGAAAAAAAAATTAAATACTGGACAACGACAATATAGGAATTTATTACTTTTGACTATAGACCATCCAACGGTCACGGGACGGGTTATACCCGTCTTTGTTGGAACTTTTATATTTTAATAAGCTACTAATTAGCCCTTGACAGTGGCAATCTGACCTGATGGTAAGTGATGATGCAGTCTAGGATGGTAGCGGGCGAACCCGTTATAGCCAACCCATACTCCTACTTGGTTTCTACGCGGCATCGTGCGGCAACGCTAAATGGCTTGGCAGAACGTCTCTGTCGGGAGCGTGGTAACTATCCACGGCCTAAGCCTATCACCAGATCAGACCCGAGCTGGGAAACTAACCCAGGATCTTCAAGGATAATGAGACAGCGTACGCACTGCGCCACGGAGGTCGTCAAGTTTCTACTCTTTAATAACATTCCATGCATCTTATATATCTATACAAATAAATAAAATTGGAGTGTCTGTTTGTAATATTGAAATAACCGTTTTTTACTACATGCATATGTATATGTATACGGTACATACACCAATATAACATTTTTTACAATTTTTGTCCGTCTGTCTGTCTGTTTGTTCCGGCTAATCTCTGAAATGGCTGGACCTATTTTTACGGGACTTTTATTGGCAGTTAGCTGATGTAATAAGGAGTAACTTAGGCTACTTTTATTTTAGAAAAATAAAGTAATGTTGCAATGTTCAAGTAATCTATTGCTTTGTGATTTAAAGACAACAAACACACTATCTCAACGCAGACGAAGTCGCGGGCGTCAGCTAGTATAAAATAAAGTTGTGTTAGTTACACTGCTTATAACTCGAGAACGACTGAACAGAATTGGCTGAAAATTGGTGGGGAGGTAGCTTAGAACCAGGAGGACATAGGATACTTTTTAAGCAAGGCAAGGACAATATAGGAATTTATTACTTTTGAATATTGACCATCCAACGTAACCCGCCTTTGTTGGTTCACCACATTGGTATTCTAAAGTTATTAAGTATGCACTTACCTGAGCACTTCTTCTTTAGGAATAGCTTTAAAAATATCAAAAACAGTATTAATGATACCGCATCTGTCTGTTGAATTCGTTGAAGCCAAAAACTCTTCATAAATTGTATGTGCGGCTAGATAGCTGGAAATAAAGTAACGAAATGTAAGTATTCGGGTAATCAACTATTTGTTTTCTTAAAGGAGGCTTAACATATCATCATCATCGACTCACTACAGAGCACGGGTCTCATCTCATTATGAGACGGTTTGGCGATAGTCCACCACGCTGGCCATGTGTGGATTGGCAGAGTTCACACGCCTTTGAGAACATTATGGAGAACTCTCAGACGTGCAGGATTCATCAATCATCAAGCAAGTGATATTTTAATTGCTTAAAAACGCATATGATTTTGATTATAGTCCAAGGACTGATCTCAGATAGACAAATGCACATAAAAAAAAAGGTGAGAGGTGCGTGCGTTCATCAATTCTTACCGTTCAAATTCTTGCCTGTTCTTAAAGACTACACTTGCATTGTCAACCAAAGCACTATCAATAGGATAGGTTTCTCGCTTTGTTTTTTCATTCAGGAGGGTCAGTTCCAATTTGCCAGCCCTAATTAGGCTGTAGTCCATTCCGAGATACATTAAGATATGCAGTTCATTCAAAGCTTGGCGAGCTTGATTAGCAACCTTATAGCAAGTTCCAGCCTTTGCACCTAATCTGCAAATTAAGTTTCATTGAAGTGTCAATAATAATCAACATTTTAAAAAGTATATATGAACATAAAAATGCAATAGTCTTAAAGCAGTTGTAATAACAAAATGAAGCTTTTAAACTTCTTACTTAAATCACAAAATGATTTCTCTTAAAGATACACATGGATTCTGCTATACTTACATTTTAAGAAGGCGGGATTCATTGTTACTATTCCCGCCTTGAAAATAATTGGTAATGTTTGTCTTTTTACACATAAAATCCCTCAGTGATTTTATGGCTAACTCTTTAGTCTTTGCTTTAATCTTCAGCCCACTACATATTTCTAACAATTCTTCTGCATACATAATCTTTACTAGTTCATCAAAAGTCAAATCATGTTTCTGCCCTGGAAAAATAAAGCATTGTACTCTTTCACAGTGTAACTGTAGTAATGTATTATTATATTTAAGCTGTGATAGCCTTTTTTTTTTGTCGTGGTGGAAAGCTTTATAGCTACTTCTGTCCCTTGGGCAGGACGTAGGTTATGTTGGACTCCCACCCATGGGTGGGAGTCCAACATAACCTATGTATAATAATAAAATAAAGATGTAGAAAATGTTATATTTTGTTTGAAGGACTGTGTGCTAAACTTTAAAACCAGTCTGATTTGAAAAACAATTTGCACCTAATGTTTAAAATGTTATATTTTGTTTGAAGAACTGTGTGCTAATCTATAGAACCAGTCTGATTTGAAAAACAATTTGCACTTAATGTTTCCATTGCAGAGGTAGGTTCTCTATCATGCTACAACCCAAATTAACGACAAACAAACAACAACACTTAATAAGTGAAGTGTTTCTTAATTAAAGTATAATTACCATTAAATTGTGCAACAGCAATTAATCCATGTTCAATAAGATAGTTTAATGCACCCTGTACAGTTGGATCGTCAATATGAGATTTATTTCTGCATGCATTATCTTTTATTTTCTTCCATTTGCACCACTGATCTACTTGCCAATATAGTCTGCATACTATCCTCTTCCCTGAAGGTGATGCTTCAGCGATCTTTTCAAAGAGATTAATTGAGTTTTCATTCATGAGACACCGTAAATCTTTGTCATTGATGCATTCAAAAATAATTTTCATCAGAAAAGTTGCTGAAATATACAAAAATATAGTATAAATATAATAATATATTAAGGTCTAAAACCCTTTAATAAAGCTAAAATAGCTTTAAAATTGTTATCTTATTAATCTCACTGACATCCAAATGACTGACCAGCAAACCCATATGTGGAAGTGAAACAAGTCAGAAAAGTTAGTGTTTAAGGTATAGCGAAAAGTTAATATATGACGACCTCTGTTGCGTAGCATGTTGCTGTCGCATTATAACGTTGAAGGTCCTGGGTTCGATTCCCAGCTCGAGTCTGGTCTGGTGGGAGGCTTCGGCCGGGGCTAGTTACCACCTTACAGACAAAGAAGTGTCGCGATTTAGCAGGCATGATGTAGTATGGAAACAAATTAGGAGTATGGGTTTACCATACCACTAACAGGTTAGTCCGTTACGTTCTTAGACTGCATCATCACTTACCAGGTGAGATTGCTGTCAAGGGCTAACTTGAAGTGGGAAAAAATAATGCATAGGCCACATAAAAATCAGCATGCTAGTTTTAGTTTTAATAAAACAGTAACAATAAGAAAAGGTGCGAGTTTAATCTCCCAACTTGCATTATGCATAGCTTGGATGGTCTAAGATCTGAATCACTTTCATACAAATATGCCAGTGTAACCACATTTTTAATAAACATATTTTTTACTTGCAGTATTTACTTACTATTATCATCCAATCCCGTTATTATTTCATTAAATTCTTCAACCTTAATATCTCCTGGTCCCAACAATTGATTCAAATTTCTCTTCGCTTTGATTGGACTTCTGATAGGGACACTCCTTTTTTTAGTGGGAGAGTAAAACTTCTTTTTTGACTTGGGAGTGAGGAACTTAGAAGGTCCTTGGGGTGTGTCATGTTCAATACTGTATTCAATTGTTGTGTTCGAGGTATTAGAAGTGGTGCTACAATTAAGTTCAGCATCACCCTGGTTTTCATCATCACTAATCAAATCTACCACTTCTGGCACATTACAAACCTCCAGCGACATTTTAGGTGATTTTATTGGCTTCTTTTTTATGGATAGATTAAATTTTTTTTTCTTCACAATTTTGGTACTGAATTCATTGTTATAGTTCTTCACTTTAAAAAACTTATCTAATTTTAATTGCCCCTTTTGACTCATACTTTTTACCTTTAGGTTATGAATTCGAGTACTTGTAAATTGTGTTTGTTCTCAAATATTAAATAGGTGCTGTAGGCGATTTAGTAACTTTTCCAACAAGTTATCATAATCATCAATAATGTTCCTTGCTCAACACTCATCGCAAAAATTGTATGAAAATGACAACTCACAACCATTAGCGACTTCGGGCATATTAGCAAATCGGCTGCTTCTTTAACAAAACGAAAAAGTTGATTATTTATTATTTACTTTAAAAACTGTTCAATGTTCAATAACATTGATGCCAATTGCCAGATGTAATATTTATACACAAATATGTATTTTGCATATGGCAACTAAGGTCAACCAAAGAGAATGTATTCACTACGTGAGAATGTAACCAAAGAGAGAGTAATCAAAGAGATTTTCGAGATTTTTTAAGCGAAGTAGGTAGGTAGCTACCTCGGTAGGTACGATATCTTCATTAAGCCACATAAATATGCTTAGTGTTGCTATACTGATATTTATGATATATGTATCTATGATTACAAGTATTATTCATTTTGTATAATCACTGAATAAGCCATGTACATAAAAGCACAATTAACTTCATAATCTGAATATACCCAAAAATATTTCCGGCTGTATAAAATAGAAATATGGGATTCATTCATATACAGACATTCAAACATATTTTGTCAAGGGTCGAAGTTTCACTCGAAAATTATTATTATCGATAGATATAATTTGTTGTAGGCTTGTGCAATGCTGACCAAGCTGTATCAGTTTTTAAAAGAAGAATTTGCATTTATGGCTGCTTATAACAATGACAACTGTAAATTATCTCTTTGCGCAATATGAGACAGCGAAAGACCTAGAATGTTTTGACTGCGATTTCGAAATAATTATAAATTAACAAGATGATTCCGATGTAACTAAGATTGTTTATGATGATGATTCAACTACCCCCAATCGTCTTCACGGACACATACTTACTGTATTGTACTCTTGGTTACCACAAATATAGATCGCGTCGTTTCGTGATATACTATACTATAAATCGAGTCGTAGTCATTACATCCTCTTTAAGACGTTACTTAAAAACCACAGAGGTAATATTAAACTGCAAAAATCGCGAAGGCTAATTGATTTAGCAACGTCTTGTTGAATTATTGTGATACTGCATTGAATTGCTGCACGCAGCTAATAATGTCGCATGAATATCGGACGCGAATATCATCGAGTAAAATAAGCGGGCTTGTTGTAAATCGGCGCGGAAGTAACAAACAGAAAATGGTAATTAATTAATACTAAGTCATTCTTTATATTTTGTAATAGGACTATTCAAAAAAAGGCTGGATCCGAGACCAATATATTCATAATGGGCTTTCACTTTGAAGTACTAGTATGTATTTTCGCGATTCTAAAGAAGCTATATATATACATTATGATGTTTTTATTAAGACGTATATTTTACAAGTTGTTTGTAAGGGTGTTAAAATGTTATTAATCTGTATACGTACAAAAGAGTATAAAACTTGACTAAAATACTATTATTAATGTATTAAGTTTGTTGGCAATTGATTTTTCCACGAAAAATAGCAATAAAAATGGACGCCACGAGACCATTGCTAGAAGTTTAGTGATATTTTTGGGAGAAAGGTTTCAATTTAATTGGCGTATTTATTTAAGTTTTTACATAAATTATGAATTCTTCCCGATTAATTTAGAAAAACTGAGATTTTAAAAATATATATTTTAATAACTTTCTTGAAACCAGTACAAGTTATACCTCAGTTTAAATACTAAAAGAAAAAGCCATAGTGTGAACGCATATGAAAAAATAATATACAACCTCATTATTTATAATGCCATTTTTTCCAAATGTTGCTACATAACAAAATAATTCGGAATGCCGAAAGTTTGAAAATAAAACCACAGACATAATAGAACTCAAGTTCTTAGTAACAGTGGGAATGAAGCCAGTACTTTTTCTTAACTTACTTAAATAAAAACCGTCACGCTCTATGAGAAAGATTTTTTTTTAATTATCCAATATACGTTCAACCTTTCTCCCTGTTTCAAGGCTTCATCTACTTAATCTGAGCTTCTTACAGTATATTCTTCTCCTCACGACATCTGTCAAACTCTCAATTTAGCGCGCTGCCACCTGCTAGTGTTGTACATGCTTGCTCTATTACAACAACTCGCATACACTCATACAAAGAGTATAGTAATATGCCCTCGTCGTGTCTTATTAGGTATAATGTAAAATAAAATAGATTAATATTGGCATTAAAGTGAGGTAGAGATCATAACTTAAGGTAATTAGATGAATGTAAACAAATATACTCGTCACATTGAAATTTTAATCACATTATTTTTACTGTTGTTCAAACCAAATCAATAAAAGTCTTAATATATTATGTAGAGTGACAAATACAATCATGTGAGCTGACACCATATTTATTTACATTTACATTTAATGCATTTGCTTATATCATGGAATGTAAGGCCGAGACCGAGAAGTTTGTCTCGTTTGTGTGACCTAAGGACACAGTTAAAACGAGACAAAGCTGCTATGTGGCTAAAAAAACTGTCTCGTTTTAACGCTTTAAAGATCTCACTATTATTAAACTCAATATTTATAGATCTAAGTTTTTATCGCGATCGAATTCTAAAGGTCGTATGACAAACATCAAGCGGTCGACTTAAAAAGTAACACATTGAACAACAATTGTGCAGTGTGCTTACTGTATATCGAGCATACCAGAAGTGAATAGCCCCCTTGAACCCCCAGTTGCTATTGCTCTGAAATATAAACTACCAAGTTAAAGAATAACGTTAATTTAATGCGAATTATAAGAATATTTGGCTAAAAGTGGTTTTTGACTTAAACCTAGAGAGAAAAGTTTGCCCCGACCAGTGCTGTTATGTTTATTTTATAAAAGAGATTCTTGTTATTGATCAAACAGCAATATGTCTGAAAACAAAACCGTTCCTAAGCAGGTGCGAACCTTTCAACCTACCTACCGATTAAATTCAAGAAAACGTTTCAATATTGAAGACGTTGAGAAAACTCTCCAAAATATCGTCAAATCGGAACTAGAAGAGGTCGAATATAGTGATAAAACCGCTCCAGAATTGTGCCTCAATCTGACAGAAAATATTAAGACAGCTATAAAAGAAGAAAATTATGACAGGTAAATAATTAACCAGCATAACTGTAGCCTGGCAGGTCGAAAAACTAAACTGTGGTCAACGTCTTGCACGAACATTTTGCTTATTTTGCGAGCCTGTTGTCAGGGAACTTGCGTCTAATAACGTCTTCTGGCAGGTCCAAGCTATGGTGGGCGGTCTATATTAATTTAAATTTAAAGTTTTTAACATAAAATATGCAAAATTTTATCAAGTAGAAAGCAATTATGTACATAATACTGCCAATAATTGCTGGCGCGTCGATTATATCCTGTGTATATTGCTGTTGCTTTAGAAAAGCTTGCTGATGGAGATGTCTTTCAAAAAATCTCGTCGTGTGATACCGTTCGTAATTCGCAGTATATCTATAAAGTTTACTATCTATGAAAAATTATACCAGAACGAAATTTTATAAAATCTGTCCGAGAGGTGAGACGACTACGATGCCTGATGAAAATCCAAGAAGCGATCTAGGTTTGTGACCCTTGTTAGCCCGGTTTAGCCTTGCAGATATCACACACACGAGAAAATAACCAAACTGCCATTGTGTTGGAGTTTAAACCGTGTACTATTGGCTGAGGGCAATCAATGTATGTTTCTTCTATTATTTATACTATTATATTTCTACATATCCAAACGGAATGAAACACAAATGAAATAAAAAAAGGCAATAATTATGTTTATAAACAAGGTTGAAATTTTTCATCCAACCCAAAAGTTTTTACTTGCCAGATTCGATTTAGGCATATTTTCGTTCACCACCGCAATGACCCCTGGAAGTAAACGCTAAGATATCGTTCCTGGTCTTGTTGTATTTTGGTTTCTTTCCTATGTAAGAGCAGTGACCTAGTAACGCCAAATCTTTATCAATATTAGAATGTCCGACAGGCCTCTCTCTGCATAGGGCAGAAGCATTAAGAGCATTGGCTTTGTCTTTAAAAGCACTGCGGAAACCGTTTATTTTACTGCCTAAGAGCGCTTACGCACCAGCGGTTGGCCACGAGGCGGTTTGTTTGAGCGGTCCAACCGCTTAATGCGGTTTCTTCGCGGTTGGCCGCCATAGCGGTCAGCCGCGATAAAAGCGCGTTCAGCGGTTGGACCGCTCGAAGGCGCGTGTGTGTGTTTCCGTTTTAAATCTCTATTCTTGTATACTACTCCTTCACAATTCCAAATAGCTTCGCGTTGTTGAATTTCAACAATGAATTTCTCTGTGTCGCAGTTCATGGCTGCGCAACTCAAAACACGTGCATACTTCACTGGCGGCTCGCCGCTAACTGACCGCCAGTGCGTATACACTAGATGGCGGCTAGCCGCGAAGCGGGCCGCGGCCCTCCATTCAACC
This sequence comes from Lasiommata megera, assembly GCA_928268935.1. Lineage (NCBI taxonomy): Eukaryota > Metazoa > Arthropoda > Insecta > Lepidoptera > Nymphalidae > Lasiommata > Lasiommata megera. The sequence continues at coordinate 9,729,664 of OV743326.1, read as the reverse complement.
GCCGCGTTTGAAATTTTGTGGCGGTTTAGTGCGTACAATCATAAGCGGTTGCATATTAAACTGGAAAAGCGGCTAGCCGCGCGATTAGTCGCCCCCGCGGTTGACCGCTAGTGCGTAAGTGCGCTAAATAGTATCCCACGTCTGTCGTCAATATGGAAAACAACAGGTCTCCCATTGTTTTTTCGGGATACTGACTGTCCCCAGTGAGCAAGCTAGCTACTATACGCCAAATGTCATCGGGATTGGGACTGTAGTGAAGTTGCTTCACTTCACGAGGTAGCAAACAATGAAACACTTACTCTCTTTTTTATTTTATTTTATGGTATACTCATTTCAGGTATAGAATAATCGTAGCCGTCAGTATTGGCCAGCGTAGACAGCAGAGTGTCCATGTATTCCACTCCTTCCTCTGGGACCATGAGCGCGACGGATTTGCATCCTACAACTTTGAGAATTGCCACCTATTTGCTAATGTCGTTGTGTATGGAATCTATTTCGATTAAAATGTCTGTTCACCCTTACATCTGACTTTTATTAATCTCGCTTTTTCTGTGTGTCTATTTTAATGTTCAAAATTATCCATGGATTTGTTGCGTCGTTATTTTTGCATTCATCATCATGATCAACCCATTACCGGCTCACTACAGAGCACGGGTCTCCTCTCAATATGAGAAGGGTTTGGCCATAGTCCACCACGCTGGCCATGTGTGGATTGGTAGACTTCACACGTCTTTGAGAACATTATGGAGAACTCTCAGGAGTGCAAGTTTCCTCACGATGTTTTCCTTCAACGTTGTAGCAAGTGATATTTTAATTTTTAAAAACGCACATAACTCCGAAAAGTTAGAGGTTTCGAACCGCCGACCTCTGATTAGGAGGCTGACGCCCTAACCACTAGGCTATAACCGCTTCCACTAGGCATTACAAACATTGTTTTAGCATGATTGGGAACGTGTCTACTGTGGGTCCAAAGTGTTTCTACTTGATTGCTAACCACATATAGGTGAAATACACCTACTGAAATGATTTTTCAGCAACTTCTTAGATAGTTAAGGCAGCGAATAAGAAAAAAAAATGTGTTTATGGAGTTTTTTTGCTCATTACAACCAACTAACGGTACCAAACGGTAGTTAGGTCCACCAGAAATCATGATACAAAGTGAGATATGTTATTGGGTGTTGAATCTTTCGCTGACTACTGAATAGTGTCAGCATTTTGGTTATACAAAACACTACCAAATAGGTAGTGTTTTGTATGCCTATCTCTTGTTGAGTTGTTCAATTCTACCGTACATATAAACACGGTGCAGTTTGGGTATCTGGAAGACGGTAATGAAATAAAACACGTAATTCAAGCATTTTTACAGATCATACATATTTATTTATCCATTTCATAGTATAGATATCACACTGGCCCGCCCTTACAAAAATAAATGTGTTGGTATTACGTCACGACCCAGTCGACCGCGTAGCCGGTGCGACCGCGCAGATTCTACCTCTGCCACATCTGGCTCCCTCCCACAATAAATACTGGCATCAAGTTCGATAATATAACCTACAACAATTTGGACACAATCTAAAACGGCGCAATCGTTCCAGCTAACGCGAGTCGTCACTATTGAATTTCATAAGTTAACCTTATAGAAGAGAATTCAGATAAATCTTAACCATTATACAGGTCGATATACACAAGATATTTAATTAGTAATAATATAATATGTTAACATTAAGAAATTCGCACATATTTGACACATAAAGCGACAAAGATTACTGGTAAGAAGACTAAGTAGCTTTAAGATATTGGTCCGAGACACTGAAGCAGTTGTATCCGCGTGAATACGGTTACCTAGCACCAAGCCAACGTACTAGTACGACAAGCGAGGTGGAGCGACGCAGCGTCGTCCCACACACATCGATTATATTATAAAAGCTATCTAATTTCAATCCGGGTTGGATCGTTCGTTCCCATAAGGCCAGATTCCAAAAACATTAGATTTCTAAAATGCCAGTTTCCTACATCATATTAATAGTACATTTTTTTTAAATTTTGTTTATGGTTTTGATCTATGCTAACGGAATACAGATCACTTAGTCAACATCGTGGAGGAGGCATTAGTGATGGAACTGATCAGTGAAGGATGGAAAACGCTCAGTTTAGAAAAACCTGTACAGAATCCGTCTCGACATCTACAAGTTTAGTTCGACTATGCCAAATGGGTATATCAGTATCATGATAATGAAAAACTAACGTTCTAAAACTCCTTTTCGCAAGCCACATTAAGTCCACTGATGAATCCGTCGTTGTGGGAAACTGACCTGGTTCTTTAGAATTTGGCTGTTTAAGAACAAACGGGGTTGGATACAATCTGATCTTTCGGCGCTTACGAGCTCACAACCAACTAAACTTGCTCTGGACTAAACACTTTTAGTGGTACAAAGATAAGACTAAACATGCGCTCACGCAAACTATGCTCGTACAAAAAAATGTTCGAAAAGGGTAAAACTTTATCAAAATTCTACGAATCTGTCGGTCAGCTTTTGAATTCGAACATACCTTGCGTAGGCGCTTGGCAGGGCTGACATTGAGCAGTCGGTATATGATGGACTGGGAACTATAGTGTAGCCTCATTTTATTCCGGAATTTCCGGACTACCTCAGCCTTTCAGATATAAATTTTACATGCGTTTGATATGTTATACAGATAAAAAGTATATTAGTACTGGGTACATACACCTATAAGTAATAACCATACTGTACATTATATGGCGGAAAATGTTACATACAACCTTAAGAAAACCAGGAATAGGTAATTTTCGATACATGCTAGGTATATAAAGAAATGGAGTGAATATTGTTATCAAAACATTACCTCTAATATACATTGTGTGTAAGTGTGTTTATGTTTAGATATGTGATATTTGTGTAAAGATACATAAAAAGCTTTATATTAAGAGATCTCATCGTCGACATCGTCGTTTACAAAAATATAACTTATATTGTAGACGTCGCTGAACGTCGTCGTTGAACTTCACAATAGTTTATGAAAGCCACAAAATATATCGGAATTCCTGAACTCGTTTAAAGAAAATCGGTCAATCGAGCTCGGCACTCTATCGTGTTAAATCCTATGAAAATAACCGATGCAATCAAGAATCATTTTTTGATATTTTTTCATCTTAACTAGAAAATAATTTACAAAAATTCTGAGTATAAAAATATAATTAATTATAAACGCACAATCGTATTTTAAACACAACTAAAAAAAATTATGTCATGTATAGGCAGCATAAAAATACCGTAAAAAATCTAGCATACCTAATACAAAATATCACACGTAAGGTTTGATTCGTTTGTTGTTCCGAGATGCGGCGAGTGAGTGGATGAACGAACGGTCCCGCGGCTCGAGGGCGGGGCTGGGTCTCCAGGGCCAAATTTTAAACATTTACTAATAAAATATTAAAGCTTAACATACATAAAGATTAAGCATTTCTGCACCTTAGATATACAATAGCCATTCAAAATAACTGCAGACTAAAATATCTCATCCTAAAATAAAAGTCTTAAACATTAAAACTATAAAGACTCAAAAGTTCACCTACGAACTTAGGCCAGATTAAAAATCAAAATGGAAACATTATAATTGAAATTCATTGCAAGTTCGCTGTTGATTGAGAAATAATGTCGATAGTTATAAAAAAATAAATGTGATGATAAAACGTGTAAAACTAAACTTAATTAAGAAAAGAGGGTACGAGAATGTCCGAACCGATTGTTGAATTAATTAAAAACGTTATAGGGAGCGGTCGGGATCGGACAGTGTCGTACACGGACTTATCTTTTAATATTTTTATTAATTTAAACATAAACATGAGGCAACACAGTGAGACAACTGTAAGCACGAGGCGGTCGTCAAAACGAGCAGCTTCAACTCTAAAATAATAATCGGTTGGCGGTGGTTTGTCTGGTCCTGTTCTCTGCCGGGACAATTCAGCTAGATTCCTTCTCCTTCTCCTTCGACTCTGAAAGGCGTTCATTCTCATCATTAATCATGATCAACCCATTACCGGCTCACTACAGAGCACGGGTCTCCTCCCAATATGAGAAGGGTTCGGCCATAGTCAACCATGCTGGCAATGTGCGGATTGGCAGACTTCACACGACCTTGAGAACGTTATGGAGAAATCTTAGGCATGCAGGTTTCCTCACGATGTTTTCCTTCACCGTTGAAGCAAGTGAAATTTGCTTAAAAACGCACATAACTCCGTAAAGTCAGAGGTGCGTGGGATCGAACCGCCGACCTCTGATTAAGAGGCTGACGTCCTAACCACTAGGCTACCACAGCTTCATTACTGTAGGTTAAAAATAAAGTACGGTCCTTTTAGGTTAAAAACCTCGCAGTAAAGCTATACTTCATTTTGCTAGTCGTCAGGGTTTGTTACTGTCAGCTTTTCTAGATGTTATCAGGTATGATTGAAGTTAGTGAACATGAATTAGTCGATTTTGGTGATTCTTAAAATGAAAGGGTTTTTGTATAAGACATATAAGAGGAACTAATATAGACCAAGACAGCCATGTTGCCACTAAATTTAACTAAATTTGACCGGTTTTTGCGTCACCTTTGTTCGCCGCTATTATAGTCTTTGTTGGCAATCTTGATTAGCCATTTTTGATGTTACTTAAGGGTTTTCACAGTAGTAACTTACAAGCAAACAGAATAACTAAATTATAAGGTGTTGTCAAATATTGGCAGTTATTGTCAGGTGGCATTATCTCAGATATTAATAAGCTGTCTATTGAGGTGACTTTATAAGCTTTTTTTTTAATGTCTTTATTACGTACCAATTGATGGCAACATTCTCTAGCGCCAAGCATCGAGACTGCATTCTCGAACAGTACTTTGCATGTTAAGGGAAACTATGGCTTTTGAAAAGATAGCGCAGTGAAATGTTAGAATTTTTATAATGGAGCAAAGTGCCTATTCAGCATTCAAAAAAAAAACTATAAATATATAATCTAAAGCTGTAAAGTGTGATATTAGAAACTTATTATCTAGAAACTTATACTAAAAAGTTGCATATTTGTGCATAAATAAATATAGCGACGAATATCAGAATAAAAAATGTTATTAAATTTAAGTAACCCGATTTGTATGCTTGAAATATCCCAATATATTTATCGAAAAAGCTCTGCATCATATGACCAAGCTGAATAAACGTACATTTGAATTTAGTAGCCTTCAGACGTGCCGAATCTCATAAGAATTATAAATACTTAGGTCGCTTCATCACTACCTCTATAAATGAAAATGGGAGTTAATAGTAATAAAATTTAACAAATATTTAGAGTATTATCCTTTAACCGAACGATAAACAGTGTTTTTAAACAATCTATAACATTATTGCTCTGTAATTAAAAAAGTCCAATATGTCAATCCCCAAAAGAATCCCCAAAATAAAAGAATGCAGTATCTCCTTGTCAAATTTTACTGTAATTTGTTCAGCGGTTTAAGCGTAAAAAAGTATAGAAAAACAGTTCGAATTTAATTTGTTTATATTAATACCATGGGTAAACCCAGATAACTGACAATACGCTCTCCATGTACGTTTCGCTCCAATACCGAAGTCGCTCAGGAGATGTTCACTTTACCACCAGCAATTGCCAAGTTATTAGTGTCCATAAAGAATATAAGGTTTTTTTTTATCCACTACATTTAGCTCTTGACGGCAATCGCATCTGATGGTAAGTGATGATGCAGTCTAAGATGGTAGCGGGCTAACTTGTTAGGGGTATGGTAACCCCTTATTGGTTTCTACGCGACAACGTGTCGGAACGCTAAATCGCTTGGTGACACATCTTTGTCGGTAGGGTGATAATTGGCCACGGCCGAAGCTTCCCACCAGACCAGACTCGAGCCGGAATTGAACCCAGAACCTCCAACTATATCATGCGGTACCTAATCACTTCTTCATGCCCTTAACCTTATTGGTATATATACATTTACGTAGAAGAAGTGAGTGTTAGGGTTATTTGTTACCAAGTACGTATCAAATGGACAACCTCACAAGTTTAACCCATCTAGTCAAACAAAAAGGTATGCCGAAGTTAAAGAATTTACCATGGCGTTCCTATAAATAAGGCTTAATCTGTTCGGTGGGCTCAGAGCCTCCGATATTGGAGCTTCCTCAGATATTGAATTCACAACGCACGATGGAAAATTGATCACTTCGACTACCCAGTTACCCACGCCTATCTTACCTATTCTGTTTTATGCTATTTACTATCAGAAGTATCTGCCAATATTCCTGAACTGAATTCTATAGATATGCTTTAAAAAATACTCGACATAATAATTTATAGTAAGCAGTAATGTAAGCGTTGATCAAACAAGCTAATTGCGTAAGCAAGTCTAAAGGCTGCTATACCATGTAACGGCGGGGCTTCCTTGAAGCCGCCAATGTGCGTTTACCCTAAGCGTAGTAAATAAGCAAAAAAGTCCTCAAATTGTTGGCAGCTTAGTCCGAATATGTACAATTTTTTATTCGCGTTAAACGTCATATCGGTGTGGGCAATTCATCATCATCATCATGATCAACCCATTACCGGCTCACTACAGAGCACGGGTCTCCTCTCAATATGAGAAGGGTTTGGCCATAGTCCTCCACGCTGGCCATGTGCGGATTGGCAGACTTCACACGCCTTTGAGAACATTATGGAGAAGTCTAAGGCGTGCAGGTTTCCTCACGATGTTTTCCTTCACCGTTAAAGCAAGTGATATTTTAATTTTTTAAAAACGCACATAACTTCGATAAGTTAGAGGTGTGTGACCGGATTCGAACCGCTGACCTCTGATTAGGGGGCTGACGTCCTAATCACTAGGCTATCACTGTTTTTGTGGGCAATTATCTGTTATAAAAATGTGCTAGACTCTTAGCTAGGCTTTGCTAGACTATAGCCATAGGTTTACCCAAAGGTCTTAATGTATTGTTAGTATTTGCTATTTCAGCCGAACATTAGGTACTTTTTACTATTTATTAGGTACTTTTTACTAGTTTGTAACCAAATTCAAATTAATTTTAGAAACAGTTTTCTACACTATTCTGTAATAAGGTAAGCCAATAGGAAGGAAATTTTTTCTGATGTTGAAATTATAAATATCGTGTGCCCTAAAACATTACATTTTCTTTAAATGTAAAAAAACTACACTGGAATATTAAACTGTTCAACTTTTCCAATTGTCAGTCATATTGAATATAACTGGCGATATTTTACTTTGTACTGAATAAACTTGAAATAAAAAAAATCTTTAGATTTTGCATGGTGTTCAATATCCGGAGCTAAGTTGCCAGAGCCTAAGAGAGGACCTATATACTATTTCGTGATATTATGTCATTATGTATGTGAAGCGTCTACGCTACGCATGCCTGGTCACAGATGGAGACTGACCTTCGTCGCTACCGTTAGTGACCTCCTCACCATTCTTGTCCCCGTTCTCCATCTTCTTCTCTTCCTCTTTCGTCTCTTTATCCTTCTTATCTTCAGAGCTTTCTTTGGCCGGCTTCTTCTCTTTTCCGGCTTTACCCTTGGCGGGTGTGGCTGGTTTCGGCTTGGGCTCCAGAGATGGATCCAGTACCAGCTTGCCAATGTTTTTGCGATCGTGCATTTTTTGCATCGCCTCACCAACCTATCGAGAAATCAGATTAATGAAAAGGGATTAGGAAAAACTTAGCAGTAGGTATTTGATATTTAATAAAGAACGTATACAGAATGCATACATCGCATTCGGTATAGTGAGTCCAACTTTGGTTAGGAACAGTTAACAGATTACATCGCTGACGCTTTTGTCTAGAGAACTGGACCCCCGCAATTAACCTAAGCAGACTGGAAACCTATGCCCTGTTTTGGGTGGTATACGTACGTCTTCCAGCGCCCAGGTGGAGTCCACGATGGGCTTGACCTTGCCATCACGCCACAGCGCGAACACGCGCTCTACAGCGCGACGCACGGTGTCGGCGCGTCCGTGCTGGAACAGCAGGTGACGCAGATTGAGCCCCGCCAGGCTCTTGTTCTCGTCGAACAGCTTGATGGGCGACACCTTGTCCACCTGCCACCACTGGAATCAACGACACTTATGTTCTCTTGTTGTTTTTAATTATCCACTAAAAGTTAGTCCTGACCGTTTCTGGCTAGTTATAAGTAATGACGGTGTCTACAATAAGCAACGCTAACTTGTTAAATTCAAAATTCATATAATCTTTATTCAAATAGTCGTTTACAAGGCACTTTTGACGCGTCAATAATTTACATAGTACTGATTCGATGGTGATAACTACATTCGTAAACTTAAAACTTAAGCTATGAAGGTTCCAAACGCGCCCCGGTCTAAAAAGAAGCCCACAACAAACTTTGCTGTAGAAAACTTTTTTTTTCGTTATCACCGTCTCACATAATCAATAATAAATTATAGTACCTATGGAGAAGTAGAGCAATTCATACCCATTTTTTATCGTTTATATGATCCTTAATATCGTAAGAGTATGGTAGTCAAATTAAACTCTTACCAGTTTTTACGCGGCATCGTACTGGAATGCTAAACAGCTCTGAATAGGGTCTTAAAGCGTTATATCGTATGCACTATAATCTATTCAAATTAATAATTATATGTAGAAAAATGTTTATTTTATGGCGTATCAAATCAAATCAAAAATAGCTTTATTCATATAAAACTCTATCGTATATCATGCATCTATAACTATAGGTTCAATAGTTGGATATGAATAGGAGGATTATGATAATTAATCAGTTGTTAAACATTTAGATACGTGAGAACAAGACCCTATTCATGGTGAGAGTTTTGGGGTTCAAACCCCACGACCAACTTTGACACATCAGGTTTTATTCACGATACTTGCTAAAGAAGCTTTTCGTAAATGATCTTTCTCCCACCTTCTCAAAGTCAAGTCCTAGCTACGACCTTTTTTTTATACACTACAAGTTAGCCCTTGAAGTTTATAGCAATGTAGAAGCTAGGGAAAAATGGCGGGAAACTTCTTTCAATCTTTCATTGTCTAGTTCCAAAACTGTCACAGATAAAACAAAAATAACTTATCTGTTGGCTTTATTTAACAGCTGCGGGTGCGCATTCCTGTCGAATCAGATAATTGAAATAATATAATAGTGTACTCACAGCACGCGCGGCGCTGAAGAAGCTCTTGGTCTCGCCGGTCACGATGTTAGATGATCCTGCGATACAAGCCATTGTTTAGTGCGTTCAACTCGCTGCCACACATCTATATGCTTAGATTTTAAGTCAAGGTACATTCAACCAATCAATCCATGAAGTACCTACAATTGGTCTTAAGTAGCCAATGAAACTTTTGGCATAATCTATATATATCTATAAAAGCGACAGGTCACTTACTTACATACTTACTGATTAAACACGAGATCTCAAAACTATTGTATGTATAAAGCTATAATTTAGCAAGTAGGTAGTTGATAGTTAAGAGATGTCAGCTAAAAAAGGATATTTGGAATTTCCACCCCTGAGGGTGTAATATAGGGGTTGGAAGTTTGTATGAAATTTCTATGTTTTTAGAGTTAGACACACAAAAATTTGCATTAAGATTAATAATAATAAATAAAAAACATGTACAAAGGGAAATTAGCAATTCTACGCAGACGAAGTCGCGGGCAACAGCTAGCTATTTATATAAATGTGCAGATGTAAATGAATCTCAAAACTAATCTTTATTGATCGGTCTAGACTGTGCTGTTATTCTTAATACATATGCTATGGTATGGAAAAGAACTATCATAGGACTAGTCGATTAAGAATAGTTAAGAGATTCGTGTGAGTATAACAAAATTGTAGCCGCTCCGCTCTAACCTGTGACAAGATGAATGGATTTTTATAATATTGTGAACACGATGGCAATCTACGCCCCCTTGAGGGGACAGAGCAGGGGTCAGACTACAATAATTCACGTTTCTTATATTAATGGAAAACAAGGGTAATTAACTAAATATCAATTACCCCAAGGACTAAGAAACACAAATAGAACTCTTATGGGCCTTATATTTTGAGGCATAGACAATGTGGCATAACGTCGGAATATTTATAACACTTCAACTGACAGCACCTTGTCAAATATTCGGATATTTACGTGACAAAATACTGCATAACTTTATGCCACGACTGTAACACCCTAAGAACTAGGTAAACATAAAAACAGAGAGCTTAAGGGGACAGTAAATTTTCGGATGATATATATGTGTCTACGTCAGCAGTCTCAAAAGTTCGAATGCGAAAAAGTGTTTTTAATAAGTAGTTCCTATTACATTATCATTTTGAATGACGTTTTTCATTGTGCATGCTCTAAGGAGCCTTGATTTATCATTTTGCTACTAAAACAATCGACCAAGTATTTATCAAAAACTTTTTTTTCCGATCTCTCTTGATTTTTAATAATTGGGTTGCGCGTACGTTTTGGCTTTAGTACTAAAGAATCATTCCTAAAAACCATTGCCTATTTTACGACTGAAATCGAAGCCAACACCAATGCATCGAGCAAACAAATTTTTATTTATTTCAGTCGCTTTTACGACGGAATAAATTTAAATATCGCTTTTGTTGTGAGATATCGGGAAGGCTGGATGCTGACCCAAATCGATGTTCTTTAAAATGCCCACCAATAATAGCGCACCCTTTTAAACGGACGCTAGCAAACATAGAGTTTTTGGTCGTAAAAGTTGATAATTTTTACTACCACATCAAAGATAAAATATATTTTGATTATAAATTTAAATTTTTATGATAGTTTCTATACCTGAACCAGAAAAAACCCTTACGTTGGTCCGACATGAAAACGTAATTCCAAAAGACTTTTGAAAAATGTTGATGTGAAGAATTTTTAATGAAAACCAAATGAGTCTTACAGCCACATGAGGATATGGTAATATCAGTCATACACACAAGCAACAAGTAAGGATTGCACCTGAAATCACGTGTTGTTGCGACACATGTTAGCTTACCCAGTAAAATTCGCTGTCCATAAACACTCGTACAATAGTATTCAGTACGTATACACGATAAAACAAAGCTCACCATAGAGGATGTACCGTCCCATAGGCTTAAGGAGGGAGTAGCCACGGTTGCACTCTTCGCCACAGAGGCAGTCAAGGACTATGTCCACGCCATCCGGTGTAACCCTGAGTACAAAGAAATAACAATATCAAAGTCATGCTATAGAAACTAATAACGTAAGGAAATAAGAGCTGGGCACAGGCATTCTTTTTGGTAGAACAGATGGTTCCGTAAACTGTAACAATGAAGTCATTGGGGAGGAAGGCTGGTCGTGCTTTGGACCAGAGATAATAAAAAGCAAACGGCAAAACTCTCCCCGTGGAAAATCGTTAACCCCCTTGTCCAACGTTTCATAAAGATAGGTGGACCCACTTAAACCTCTAAAAGCCTCATGCCCAGCAGGGAACGTCTATCGGTTAATATAATGATGATTGCTTTGGATTTAGTAATCAAACACGACTAATATTAAGCTATAACTTACCGAATAAATAACAAATTATTCTAGTATCTACTATAGTAGAAGGATTGCGTGCATGTCATGAAATCGGATTTACATTTTTATGATGGTAAACAGTCTACCGAGCTAGACCCGATTGAATTTAAATTAACCAATTGACAATTTCAGGTAGCCAGACAAGAAATATTCCAAGCAATGGCAGTCTCAACTCCCAAGTGGATCATGTAAATATTGGACCATCTATATGTGAATGGTATATTATATGGTGATATTATCGATAAATATCCAATTTATATGCAAATACCCATAAGTATTCTTGTTAAATTGATTGGAAAATTGTAGTGAGTTCATGATTCTGTTTATATTATATGGTAGGTATTTTTCTGCTACCTGAAACTAGTTGTATCTGCTTGAATTACTCTTTCATTAGTTTAATTTGTCTGGATCATTCTAGAACATAAAATGGTTGACCTTATCTTAGTGGGCTTTTTGTTCATATATTATATATATATATGCTATAAGTAAAAATGGAAAATCGATGTCGTAACATGAATACCTTGGCTTATATCGCCAACGTGACCAAACAACGAAGATATACTTACCTTAATTAAAACATGATTGCTTACATATTTTTTTTTATTTTTTAGCCTTTTAAGTCACAGAGCTAAATGTAGGGTTAAGATAATTCAACTAGCTGTCTACATCATAATACCACCTACCACTTTCCTATTACTATATTTTCAGGTGATTAGTTGGCTGGAAGAAATCGCCGTGTATCGATAAGGTAATTGCATAATTTATGTCATGTCTGTTTTATTCCTTCTGTACTATTATGTGGAGCACAATAAAAGTGTATCCATTCATTCTTTCATAATGAAGTCAGTTAACTAAGGAACTACATTTTTTTTTTGTTTGAAACTCTGTTCATCGACTTTCAATGACCGCATCTGAGTCTCACCTGCAGCCTACAAATAGTATTACGTACTGGCCAGTTTGTTTACGTTAGGGATAGTGTGGCACGACTTGTTTACACAGAAGAACCAACGGGATATAAAAATAACTGTCTATTTACAAGAATGAAATGCCTCGTTGCTGCTATGAAGCAGCTGCCCTAAGGAGCATGTTATAAACGGAACAATTAACGCACTGTTCCCAACATAACTGGACCTTGACTTTACTAACACTGTCTTCCCATACACAACCTAACAGGGCTGTCTCTTAAACGTTAGTGTTTTTCGAACCAAAATCCTTTAAAATCTGATGGGATCGGTTTGTTTGATTCTTTATATATAATTGGTTTACGATTGACAAAAACCATGGTATACAGTACGGTTTAGGACGATCCGCGTTTGCTTACAAACTTTCATTAATTCTTGCCTTAAAGGCACTGCATTGTTTGGAGACTCAAAACATGCAAATAAACAAATAACTTTGCACGTCTCAAAGTATCTAAGACTATGTGTGTTTCTCATTTCTTTGTATCTTGGTTGTGCCATTGCAACGTTGTTTGATTTGTTGATAGAGTTGTTTTATTTACTATAGCTCTCTTCATAAATTATTTAATAATATAAATTTTCATGTGTATTTAATATTTTATTACCAAGTTTTTATTTCAATTTTGATTCCAAAGCCCTGCTTTAATCAAGCAGTTGCCACGGTTCTTCCTAAAATGGTCTTTTTCGAAGAGTCGAGTGCGAGCGATATGGGTGGGACAGAAGTATGTAGGCACTAATTACTGGCAATTAAACAATGGGATCTGGAACAATTAAGTTTATTAGCCGGTGGAATTTCTGGAAGCCGACGTTTTCTTTAACGTCACGGATTTGGCTAACTTGCCGTGTTTAGAGTTCATTTACACAAGATTTTGTAGATATAAACATTCATACATTCAAACAATAATTTACTTAAATAAGATATTGTAGATACCCTCGGCAATAGAGTGTATTTTCCAACCTAAACCGCGTGTCGTCAGATGCATAAAAGTGTGTTCTCCAAAACTATCTATATTGCTGTCTGTACTTATGGAAATAAATGAATTTAAAGCCAAGCCTCATATAACAGTCCATCCCCTTTCTGATTTATGGTCTTCTTTTATCTATGATCCCCTATATTACTAGCGCAAAATGCGATAATGTTACTATCATTATCGAAAGGCATTCTCTGTATTGGCTCAGTTATATTCTATAGAAGCAGGCTTAGCTTTACGGATGTCCATGATTTGTTATACAATGAATATTAAGCTTGATTATCTAATCCCGGCATAGCATAGGTGTCCTTGCTTATGTAACCTATCTCCTTTTCAAAAAGCAAAATCTGTTCAGAGGTTCGAAATGGTAAGGGACAGAGTTGTGTGACAGATGGTTTACAATACAAAGCAATATCTTCTAAGGATGCTCCGGCATTGCAGAAGTGTTTAGATATAGCCATCATCTTTTGAAGGAGTTTATTAAAAAAAAACTAGCTGATGCCATATGCGCATACTTCTAATTTTGGCACGATTTTTTAAAATCTCACGTGTACAAGCGAAGAACCGTTTTGTTTTTCTGGCCTAAAAGATATTCAAAGGTTTAAAAAGGCTAAGCATTTTTTTTTAACACTGTAGTTGGTTTATTTCAAACTGTTTTGGTGTGAAAATAGCTTTATTCATGTAAACCCTCTAACAGAGATCTATGAAGCGTAATATATTTTTCATAATTTCAATTCGTGAGGTGATGGAGATAACTAAACTCGCCAACATAAAACGTGCGTGTAATAGTAGATTATCACTGTAATCTGATTTCACTGAATTTTCACTGAAGCAGTTGGTCACATGAGTTAAAGTAGAAAAGGTATCTGAACCGCGGATCTTAATAGCGAAGTCGCTTCTACGCACGATTGAACGGCCATAAAAACGTAATAGATGCAATAAAGACACAAACATCCACTCATTCATGAGCCAGGCAAAGTTTTATGTTCCTTTCGAATCGTGATTACTCACAGCAGAAACAGAAGCATAATAAAATTAACTCATTTCTCCAGTGAAAGAAATAATAATTTGATTAAATTTGCAGGAATCCAGGTTCTATGCTTTCATAAAATATCTACCGCGACCTCATTGGTAGAGTAGTTAGTTGTTTATGGATCATGGTCCTAAGTATCCCAGATTGGGTTAAAAACTGAGCGTTAACTAACCCTAACTGTTATAGCCTTGTAGTTAGGACGTCAGCCTCCTAATCAGAGGTCGGGGGTTCGAACCCGGGCACGCCCCTTTAACTTTACGGAGTTATGTGCGTTTTTAAGCGATTAAAATATCACTTGCTTCAACGGTGAAGGAAAACATCGTGAGGAAACCTGCATGCCTGAGAGTTCTTCATAATGATCTTAAAGGCGTGTGAAGTCTGTCAATCCGCACATGGCCAGCGTGGAGGACTATGGCCAAACCCTTCTCATATTGAGAGGGGACCCGTGCTCTGTATTGAGCCGATAATGGCTTGATCATGATGAACTAATCCTACCTATACTTGTATAGTATCCAAAAGATGAAAGCATTGTCCCATGCCTCGGCGGTCCTAGAAACCATGTTTAGCAGCAAACAAGTGGGTAGGTCTAAGTCTTACATCATCATTACTATTATTTACAAAACTGTTTCAGCAGTCGCATATAATAGGATGAAGATGATAAAAGGTCTGCGAAATCTGCTAAGCATCTACAAATGTGAGAAAACAAGCATTGATAACACAAATAAGCAAGTTAAATTATATTTAGAAGTGATTTCATGTTCCGGTCCCTCATATTTGTTCACATTTTGCAACGTGTTTATATTTGGTTCATGTAAAGAAAGACGCACTTGTGAAAAAAGGTCAAAAATCTGTGAAGGATGCCGCCGAGTCGGTTTTCATTTCAGATGACAAAATATGATTAATTGCAACATTCGAACTCGACGTTCTCCTCGGAAACATGCGTAATGTTTGATTACTTATTTTAATTTGTCATATTCAAAGTGTAAGTACTTTAAATTTGTGAATATTTTTACCTCAGCTGTAGGTATTTCGATAAATTTTAGTATTAAACCAGTTATAAATCACAGATGACTTATGAGTTTATCAAATTTCTTATATTGTATCGTATCGTATTGTGATACTATTGAGGAAACTATTTGGTATCATTAATATTATCTTTCGAAGCAATGAGTCATCACTGACATCCAAGGCCGTAAAACAGGGGGAAGTATTCGGGACTTAACCGTAACAAACACCCGGTTTACATTGCAGAAAATTACAACATTATTTTCATCAACATTACAAATAATATATCGAAGTTTTTGTCGAAATTTATTCTAAGACACGACATGCTAACAATACGAACTTGCACGTTGCACTTTACAAAAAAAAAAAATATTCAAAAAATGCCTTTACAAGGCACTTTTGATGCGTCGACAACTTATGTTGTAGTGAGTTGATGGTAAACTTTAAACTAAAGCTGCGAAAGTTCCAGACGCGTCTTGCCACCCTAATCTGTATCTTTACTCGTACTTCCTAACTGGTAGCGAACTGCCCCCCTATTGAGTATTTTTCTGAAAGTTGCCAATCGGTGGCGACCTGTCTTCCTCATGCAATACCTATTTGCGATGAGTAACCAATTGGCACTCGTTTAATTATGCGATTTGCATAAAGATGCCAGTTTCCAACTCGTTGGAAAAGTTGCTGAATCGGCCCGATGTTATCTAGATACCCAGAATATTTGCTTTGAGCATCCACTGGCGCTTGTCAAATTTTCATTTCGTATGAAGACGAACAGTTGACAGTTTGTTGGGAAAGTCACAGAAATGGCCTGCTGGTCTAAGCGGAACCCTCGATGAACTAAGCCGGAGAAATAAGTAAAAATAGACTGTGAAGCAGCTTGTAAATAATCAAAAAGTATCGATAATTATTTAATCTCTTATTTAAGAAGTCAAACTACTTCTAAATAAACAAAAATCTATGAACTCACTTCCTCACTTCGCTGGTGTAGTCACTGCCTCTCTCGAGCAGATGGTCGATGTTGTTGTTGTTTGCCTTCAGCGCTTCGTGCTTGCTCTTGGAGCACACGCCGAACACTGTCACATTCTCGACGGTCTTCGACAGCTGAGCGACCGCTTGACCCTGGATAAAAACAAAAAATTACAAAACTGACTTCAATCTTCTTTGTCAGCTATATTCAAATTCAAATTCAAAATAATCTTTATTGAAATAGTCCTTTAAAAGGCACTTTTGACGAGTCAAAAATTTACATAGTAATTATTTCATGGTGATAACTATATTCGTAAACTTAAAACCAAAGCAATGAGGGCCCCAAACGCGCCCCGGTCTAAGAAGAATATAGTGATTATATATAGTGATTTTGTGTCAAGAATTTCATTTTTTTTCCGGACTGACTTAGCCTATTGGTTGCGACAGCGTAACCGGGCTGTTTGGCGAACTTCGGAGAGAAGCTCTGTCAGAAGAAATTTTAAGCCCTAGGGTTCGAAGAAACTAAAGGAACGTCTGCCTCCTGTGAGGTCGAACCTCGGCTTGGGCGACGTTTGGGGTAACGGGGGGGTCGGACGGTGAGTTGTCCGTACGTCTCCGAGGCCGTGGATGAAGCCCACGTCCGGATGACGTAAGATAGCGGGGACCTCGTCTTCGCCGGTGAAGACGGTGTGTAGCGTATGATTGTGTAGGTGGTACGAGTATGTTGTCAGTAGTTATCTGATCGTAAGGGTCATGAAGGATATGTTTAGGTCTCCTCATTCGGAGAGGAGCCCTTAGGTCAGGGGAGCATATTTACAGAGGTTGATAGTTGGTACCTTAGAAAACATGTGAAGCCGTCCGCGTTTTATACAAGTTATAATTATAAGGTAATTAAGTTATTATTATAAATTTGATTTGTTATCACTCTTGCCCCCGCATTATAAATTACACGAAAAAGTCATTGACCCGGGCGCCGAGGGTGATGACTGATGAATGACGTGTAATATCGGAAGCACGAACATTCCCCAGCGCACGAAGATATTTCTCACCCAATTCAGAGCAATTAGACAATCTTCATTGTTGGTGCTTAGTTGCTAATAAGGTAAGCTTATTCACATAGGCAAGTATAGGGTTGACAGTTAACATTCACGGGAATTTGAACACGATTTTTAAGATAAAATTTTCCGTGGAAACATGTGGATTTAAAGGATTTGTACCTAAGTATATTAGATGACAACGAATACTTTACATTATAAGCAAGATGTTTAATCTATAAATGCATTGGTTTTTACAGACGAATTAGTAGTTTATGTGTAAATTCAATATGTGTAAAATTAGAAATGTTATTTATTGTAATTTGGTTTAATTGAAAGGTTAATATTTAAAAGGATTTTTAAGTGTATAATACTTTACATTATAAGAAGATATAACATCTATAAATGCATTTTTTTACAGGCGAATTAGTAGTTTAAGTGTAAAATTCAATTTGAAATTAATTGTAAAATTGGAAGTTTTATTTATTCTAATGTCTTTTAATTTAAACGTTATTTCTTTAGTTTTCAGTCATTAATAGTAAAATATAATATTTGATCGATAATAGTAAGATATAATAGTTGATCGATCTTTGAGACTTTCACAAACTCGAGGCCCAGAAAAGTAACTTTGTGAAAATATTAGGTAACTTTGTAACAGCTCTGAGGCTTATTAAATACTGTGTATTATTAAACAGCACTTTGCAGGGTCAATGATACGGGATTATTTTTAGCGAACATTATTTATCTCATGTCAGAGAGCCAAATGCTAATTTTATTTTAGAATTGGTATAGGTACCTAAAAAGCTGGAAGCTGTGATAGATTAGTGGTTAGGGCGTCCGCCTCCTAATCAGAGGTCGGGGGTTCGAACCAGGGCACGCACCTCTAACTTTTCGGAGTTATATGCGTTTTTAAGTAATTAATTGCTTCAACGGTGAAGGAAAACATCGTAACGAAACCTGCACGCCTGAGAGTTCTCTATAACGTTCTCAAAGTCGTGTGAAGTCTGCACATCCGCACATGGCCAGCATAGTAGGCTATGGCCAAACCTTCTCATATTGAGAGGAGACCCGTGTTTTGTAGTGAGTCTGCAATGGCTTGATCATGATAGGTACCTACACCAAAGACTTTTCAAAATTTTTTTTTCGCTTACAATTATTCTAATAAGTTTGATAACGTTCCCAATCGAGGGGGTTCCGTACAATAGCGGCAGACAGCAACAAATAAAATTATTATACAGAATTTTCCAGATCTTAATATTGCGTTAAAAGATAAACTTTAAAAACCGTTTAATTGTTATTACGTAACGTGAATAAGATCTTTCGCAAGAACATTTGTTGTTCAAATTCAAATCAAATCAAATTACATTACATTTTTACTATGACGAACGAAACCCTTTAAACAAATGTATATATATACGTATTATATTGCGGTTATCGAATCATTCGCCAAGGGTTTCATTCGTATTCTGAAATCCTATCTAGTTGGTGTAATCGACACTTTGAGTAATAGCAGAAAACCGACCGACCTATGTAGGTAGGTATTGCTAGCGGGTATGAAGTACTGGTACTATATCAATCACATTGCATTTTCGCCTTCCGGAACTGCAGTCAAATTAAGATCCATATAAGAGCTATTGTTATATCGTTAGTTGTGCCTAATCCCTCATACCTACTTATACTTACCATTAATGCGAAAATGTGCCTGTTCTAATTAGTTTTTGAAAGTTTGTGAATACATACGATTCTTTGAAAATAAATATTGCCATTGTATTTATTCGGATAATAAACGGACGAAATAACCGTTAACTGTTGGTTAATTTCAATAATTCTACCTTAAACAAAAGTTAAAAACCATGTGGCTCAATCAGTAGATAAAACAAAATCGCGCTGAATTAGTGTTAGTGTTATTTTATTAAGAATCCCTAAACTACTTAATAGTTAAAAAAACCAAAAAAAAAACTAATAAAAAGAGGCGGGAGGGTCTTCTATTTGGAAACTTTTTTCATACAAATACATGTTGCAAGATACTAAGTATAGCGTCTAAATAAAAAACCTTTAGGCCTGAAGATCCTGATCAGAATAAAAGGACCAGATATTTAAACTCTTGGATAGACGTCGAACCTTGACAGGATTGCAAATCAATCTACCCATTTGAAGGGGGTGAAAATCACGATCAAAGATTGCGACATACAGTTTACTTAGGTACACATACACACCGAGTTGATAAAAGCTTATTAATTAATAACTTTACCTTAAATTGAAACGGTTCACAAACGATTTAGGTATGATCAATGTAAATAACAGTTATCGGTGACTTTTATTTATTATGTTTACATCGCTTTCATAACTACATAATCGACAAATAATTAATTATATTTTTTCTATGGAGCAGATGCTTCAGCTCAATTAGACTAGATTACACGTAAACAAGAATATTATCTCGTTGGCGTCTAATTATTTTGTGGGCACTAGTGTACCAAGTCTGACTCACACGAGACCGGTTTCTTTATATGTATAATATCTTTTTTGCGTTGTTAATAAGTAGTTACATAACATAAACACTCCATTATTAGTTCCGAAACTGATCGGCTAGACTGGCTTTTGTTTGAGATTACTTTTGAAGACGTTCTTAGGTATACAGAGATCAGGAAGCTCACAGTGTATCAGCAGACGACAGCTTTGCACTTAGTATCTCTCCTGATCAGCGGTGTAAACCGTGTGATATGGAACTACCTACCAAAGTCCTACGCTTGCTGCTCAGAATTCCATCGGTTGATATCATGATATAGACACATATATGGTAAATGTTTGATAAAAAAACTTTGATATTAAAATCCCTCCACACGTCACATATTCCGAGACAAAGGTTTGTCAACGCCAACTTCCGAGCTTTGAACTATAAGGTACCCAGTGAGAATTTCTCGACAGCAAGATCCTGGAATATCTCTGAAACCCCATGTCACCAAATTCATAAACCAATAAAGCAATTCATTATTAGATTATAAGTTCTTCAGTTCTTCTGGACTGGCTTTAGTTAAATGAGTAAGTAATTTTAAAAGATTATCTTAATCTAATAAAATTATAAAATAAGCCTAAACTAAACTAACTTATATGTGTGTACGTAATACGTAGGTATAAGATAGGTCGGGTTCACTCAGCAGACCAAATAAACAACCAGGCTATTATGAAATAAATGGAGATTAAATTAATCAAAAAATAAAAATCGACTCACCACACCACCTCCAGCGGAGTGCACAAGGAGGCTCTTGCCAGGCGTCAAGTTGGCCATCTCGAAGAGTAGCAGGTAAGCCACAACGTAGTTGGTTGTGATGGCCACGGCGTCCAAGGCTGACATACCCTCGGGCAAGGCGTAAACATACTGAGCGGGAACTGCCGCCAATTCCGCCCAGGCTCTGTACTCAGGCAGGGCTACCACTTGGTCTCCAACCTAAGAGAAGATATTTAAAATAAGATCATATTTAAAAAAAAAAATAGTATAAACTTTACCTTCTGTATATTGAGGGTAGTTGTACCTACTAATAATTCGTGAAACACGTAAAATAAAATGCAAAGTACAAGTAGTCAATTAAAAAGGTAAAGAAACCTATCAAACTAATTCTTTATTTGAAATGAATACACGAATGCTTAAAAAACTGAGCCAAACTTTAGTAAAAGAAAGGGCAGATTTATAAAAAAAAAAGTATTAAGAAACCGATTCTCATTTACAGGAAACCCGTCTTGTAAGGTACGGCTATTTTACGACACCGAGCTCGTGGAGAACTCCGTTGCGTTGTGATAAGGTAAAGAAGTCTCCATCAATCTCGCCGGACATGTCGACTTGTTAGATTTACTCTCACGCTAGTTACCTACCTACCTTCACAAACCGGAAATTTCTGTGCCCTTAAGGTGCGGTCCGCCAAATTGTATAGGACCTTTTATCAGCTTAACTTCTGACTAAGCGCATTAACTTATTTGTGGCTTTGTTCTAAGACGCGGCATTGTTACGCTTAAGTCGCTTATCTTATTGTTAACAATTTCCTAAGAAGTATTACCTGGACATAGATACACTAGGCAGGTATTACTGGGTATTAAAGCATTGCAATGGCAAGCGGTTCAAGGAAATCCTATTTGCGCCATTCGCACTAACTAAATCTAAGCCTGGGATCTACAGAGCGTACATTATTTTTCGTCAGCCAAAGTTAATGTAACGAAGCTGTGATAGCCTAGTGGTTAGGACGTCCGCCTCCTCGAACCCGGGCACGCACCTCTAACTTTTCGGAATTATGTGCGTTTTTAAGCAATTAAAATATTACTTGCTTCAACGGTGAAGGAAAACATCGTGAGGAAACCTGCATGCGTGAGAGTTCTCCAAAATGTTCTCAAAAGCGTGTGAAATCTGCCAATCCGCACATGGCCAGCGTTGTGGACTATGGCCATGTGCTCTTCTCATATTGAGAGGAGACCCGTGATCTGAAGTGAGCCGGCAATGGGTTGGTCTTGATGATGATGAAAGTTAATGTTAAAACGTGATTATATAATGGTCACACATCGGTTTGCGGAACCCAGAAAAGGAGACATGTTGTGCCTGACATAAATCTGTCTCGCTTTAACAATAACTTTGAACAAAGTCAAAGTGCGTTCGAAAAATTGCAGCCCCCAAACGCCTTCATAGTTAATTCATGACAGGTTCGGCCGTAGGTAAACCGAGCTGGGCGGTTCTCTTCAATCAACTAGACAGGTCAATAGAACTTTTGATACATCTTTTTTGTACACACAACTGTATCTAGAGATCAGACGTTTTCGTCTTATGGTTATTTAGTAAACTGTAAACATATTATTTTCCAATATGTTATTTGATGTTTTATACACCCAAGCTGTGAGTCATTTTAAATATAACAAACATTGCGTTTTCTGTTTATCGCGGATGAATATAAATAAAGTACCCTGTTTTAGAAAAACAATTATCTTCCATTCAACATTAACATTCTACATTACCTATACTCTTGAGATTGTTTTAATACAACATAACGCGTAAATTCTTACGCACTTAAAAGGAACATTGGGACCACTGCGTAAGAACAAAGGTACAGTACGCATCTAAATTAACCGGAATGGCGTGCAAAGGCACGGCGTAGATATTCGCCTATTAACGTCTCATGGGCGGGTACAGGACTGATGCCTTGACAATTCCCAATTCCTACCACCACGCTTGTACTGAGTTTTTATTTCGCAGATAAATCCATTATAAGAATTGAAACCCGTACGCGATAGATCAAAAAGGTGTTTCGTGACAATTAGTTGTTAGGAATACATATATAACTTAAAATAAAACTTAGATTAACCTAAAAACTAAATAAATAAATATTTAACATCATAACTAAAATATATTATTAAAAGCAGTCCCTTTAGGCAAGGTTCCGAAGATACTGGCAGCGTTCCCCTTTGAGTGGCTAGAAAGGTGTTTTATGTGCAAAATTTTCTGACATCGAAAGTGACGTTGTTCATGATTTGTACATACGCGAATGTCTCCCATAGTCAATTTCAGGCCGGTCAAGGGAAATCAATCCCTCTATAAGTGTACGATATGTGTTAAAGTAAATACCTTAAAGTTGGTGACTCCTTCGCCAACCTGCTCGATCTCTCCAGCGCATTCGAAGCCAAGGATGAAGGGCGTCTTGGGAGGAGAGTCGATAGCGCCTTGCCGCACGATCAGATCTTGGAAGTTGAGACCGCTGCAAAAAAAAAAAACATGTTCTAGATCACACTTGAAACTCTTGTGCACAATATACGAAGTACCCTTAGTATGACAATGCATTTTTTTTTAATCACCTACAAGTTAGTAATAAAACGTGGCGAAGTGCGTGCGCTGTCGTATTATAAAGTTGGAGGTCCTGGGTCGATTCCCGGTTCGAGTCAGGTCTGGTGGGAGGCTTCAGCCGTGGTTAGTTAATAGCCTACCGACAAAGACGTGTCGCCAAGCGATTTAGCGTTCCAGCACGATGTCACGTAGAAACCAATTAGGAGCGTGGGTTTGTGATACTTCTAACAGGTTAGCCCACTACAATCCTAGACAGCATCATCACTTACCACCAGGTGAGTTAGCCGTCATGGGCTAACTCGCAGTGTATAAAAAACCACTTTAACTGCGTTTTCAAGTAAGATTCCAGGTAAATTACAACCATTAACATTTTGATGGAAATCCATTTGAAAATTAGCTCTCACCGAAAACCTGTTCCGTTTATGAAGTCGGTTGGTGAAATATTTGTGTCATTAGTCGTCACATACTGTGCGATAAGGATCTCGTTACCATTAAATAAAACTGGGGGCCTAATTAATGTAGTGAGGCGGAGGAATGCGGCTGCCATTTGTATTATGCGCCGGAACACGACCAGCATACAGATACCACATTTAAATATTGAAACATGGACGCGTATCTATCAATCATCGATCGTCAAACACGAACGCACCACGATTACCTGTACATTTATCGATTTTATTATGGATTTCTGATACTAATTTATCGATAAACACCATCGCATTTGGGAATCTTAAACTAAAAGGTTACAAGAAATTCTTACGTTGCTAAATCATTCTATCTTCAATACTAACATTGCTATCGAATAAGTTCAGTAAAACCTTTCTGGTTATTATAAGCTAAATAATATAAACAAGTTGTGATAGCCTAGTGGTTAGGACGTCCACCTCTTAATCATAGGTTCGAACCCGGGCACCCACCTATAACTTTACAGAGTTATGTGCGTTTTTAAGCCATTAAAATATCACTTGTTACAACGTCGATGGAAACATCTTGAGGAAACCTGCATGCCTGAGAGTTCTCCATAATGTTCTCAAAGGATTGTGAAGTCTGCCAATGGCCAGCGTGGTGGACTATGGCCAAACAAACCCTTCTCATATTTAGAGGAGACCCGTGCTCTGTAGTGAGCCGGCAATGGGTTGATCATGATGAAGTAAATAAGTTAAGTTTCGAATAAGTAACCTTTCTGGTTTGAATAAATTTGCAGTTTTTTTTTATAAAAGTAGGAACGACCACGTTTTATTTATAAGGGGCTACTATGTAATAATAGTCATCATCAACATTTTAATTAGGTCCCTCAGCTGGGCTCAGTACTCTCATCTCAGTAGAGAGAGTAATAGTGCGTAAACCATGACGTTTCGATTGCGTTGGAACACGACATGCATACAGAATATACTCGTATACCTTTACTTCATTTGAATATTGATACATGGGCATGTTGAGACTCCCATCTATCAATCATCGACCGTCAAACTCACAACGACACCTGGCCGTTACAACAAGTCCATACAATACAAAAGCGATATTAAATCGATAGTAAATAACTGAATTCTAATTAAAATCGAGTTAATGTCGATTTATTTGACTTTGAAAACACTAAAACATATTTCCATGGAACTTGAGGGTTTTTGTCAATAACATATAAATATTTATATATATACTTACTCCGACACATGTTTGCCTCATACGAAGGCTCGGTCACTCAACGGTCGATGGAGACTGGAGACAGCTATGCTCGTTTTATCTTTACGTGATCAAATCAGAAATGAGGAGATCTGTAGAAGAACCAGAATTACCAACATAGTTCAGCGAATTGCGAAGCTGAAGTGGCACTGGGTTACATAGCTCGGAGAACCGATGGACGTTGGTCCCAAGGTGCTCGAATACCGACCCGGCACCGGTAAACGTAGCGTTTGTCGATCAACAACTAGATGGAGAGACGACATCCAACGAGTCGCAGGAAGCCGCTGCGACGCGCTGAACAAGCGCCCCAAGATCATGGAGTTTGGAACTCCCTACAAAAGACTTACGTCCAGAAGTGGACATCAATCTGTTAGTATGATGATGGTGATGAAACTGCTTTCTGTGTCTAGCAGCTTTAGCCTTCGGGCACTGGGGGATTTCAAAGCAGTTCACTAATGAATAAACGAGTTGCGACATGGGTATTTAAATAATGTTATCAACAACATTCTGATGTTATGAATCATAAGATTTAAAGCATTGTTGTGGTTACATACACAAGCTAACAACAAAAATCAAATAACGTGAACTTCAATGCAAGTGAAGTCAACACATAAATAATAAACGTTCAGTTGCAAAACAAAGAAATCGTGGGAAAACTCGTCGATAAATCTCTGTAACCAAATCTCAAAGCAACTTGAATAAATTTCAATTATAGTAGTTTAAATTAAATTATCGTGTAGGTATCTGTATATAGTCATCAACAATTCAAACGAAATAAATTATGCTTATTCTTGTCTCTTCTCTTATATATTCCAGGTCATCAACATTTCTGACAAATAATTTATGATTATTCTTGTCCTCTTCTCTTATAGATCCCAGAGCGCCTCGCTCATAGGGTGCTAGTCAAATAGTTCAAACGTTCAAACCGGTTAATATGGTTCTATAAGTTATTGGTAACTTGGTTTTAGAAAATACCAATTTCCGTGCTTTGCAGAGCAATCGTCACCCTTCAACCCACATTGGAGTAGGTCTAACTATCTCAGCCATAAGGGAAGGGAGATGGTCCCGACCGTAGCATATTAATTGGCTCAGGCTGGTCAGGTTTATATTATAAAGACTTGAAGTGGGGTCTTCCATGTCTCGTAGAAAGGTTTCCAAATTCAGACCTTTGAAATTAACCGTCATCCAGTTATCGCCTTGGTCAATCACCTGGTTGAGTAACACAACTGAGCTACCCGCCCTAGGTATGCAAAGTACGTATCAGTTCTAATTTAACCGATCTGTTCATAACACGCGGTTTAAATTTATAAAGCAGGTTTTTTGCGCCTCTTATGCCCAAACGTATTGCGTGCTTCGCGTATGATTCATACTGATTGGCTTATGCACGTTATGTAGCAGGCGCAAATAATACGTGTAATTATTGTACCTATGTGGACGTGCTCGGCATTAGTAACCGCGTGCGTCGAAATAATCGACGATACTGTAGATATATTAGACAGCGCGAAGATATCTCCTGGTATATAATGTTGTGGAACGGTGACAGCCTAGTGATTACGGCGTCAGCCTCCTAAACAGAGGTCGGCGGTTCGAATCCGGGCACGCACCGCTAACTTTTTGGAGTTATGTGCGTTTTTAAACAATTAAAATATCACTTGCTTCAACGGTGAAGGAAAACATCGTGAGGAAACCTGCACGTCCGAGAGTTCTCCATAATGTTCTCAAAGGCGTGTGAAGTCTGCCAATCCGCACATGGCCAGCGTGGTGGACTATGGCCAAACCCTTCTCATATTGAGAGGAGGCCCGTGATCTGTAGTGAGCCGGCAATGGGTTGATCATGATGATGATGATATAATGGTGTAACTATATAATATCTATTACAATATAATTCGCCCGTGGCTAGTTACCACCCTATTGACAAAGACGTGTCGCAAAGCGATTTAGCGTTACGGCACGATGTCGCGTAGAAACCGATTAGATGTGTGGGTTAACCATACTAACAGGTTAGCCCGTTAACATCCTAGACTGCATCATCGCTTACAACCAGGTGAGATAGCCATTAAGGGACTTGTAGAATATAAAAAAAAAACCTAGTTTTAACACTCAAATTCGTATACACTTTCATGCCATGTAAAATAAAAATAAGTGGTACGGAAATTGCGACTTGAGATCGAAGTCATAAGATTTATTTTACACCGACGTTATAGTGTTTGAAAGAAATGGGCTGTGGTCGTTTTCACCACGCTTGCTTGATAACTTCACGCACCTTTAAGAATAATATATTTCACCACTTAAAAGCCTAGTGTGAAAACTCTGCATTATCACAGTTTTTTTAACAATTAAGGGTTATTCTTGAGGGCTTCCATGAAGAAGTCGTTGGATAATGACCACGTTTTGCAATCGGCCCACTTGTCTTCATAGCTACACAAGCAAATAGAATAGGATAAACTTAAATAGGTAAACTTTTTAAAATGTTCGACGTAGGTAAGTTTAAGACGTAGGTAGATATGAATACTAAGAAAGAAGACCAAACTCCCACCGGAAGAAAAAACGCGTTGGTATTCATTGAACTGATCATATCGCAAAGCTTGTGAGAAAATGCTCAACGAAAGGAGAAAGCACATAAAGGTAATTATAATTAGATAGTAATAAGTCAGTTGAAGTAAAACTTCATTCTTAAAAAAATATTCTTTATTCTTTAGGATATAGGCTTGTAAACTTTAAAATACTAATGTTCTTTTTATTGAAGCCAATACTAACTATAGTGAAAATAAATTAATCAATAATTTCGCGGTACTACTGAAACCCATACCATTTATTACAATTCGACAATCATCATGATCAACCCATTACCGTCTCACTACAGAGTACGGGTCTCCTCTCAATATGAGAAGGGTTTGGCCATAGTCCACCACGCTGGCCATATGCGGATTGGCAGACTTCACACGCCTTTGAAAACATTATGGAGAACTCTTAGGCGTGCAGGTTTCCTCATGATGTTTTCCTTCACCGTTGAAGCAAGTGATACTTTAAAACGCACATAACTCCGAAAAGTTAGAGGTGCGTGCCAGGATTCGAACCGCCGACCTCTGATTAGGAGGCTGACGCCCTAACCACTAGACTATCACCGCTTTTTTTCGACAATTCGACAATACGCGAGAAAAAAAATACATCTTGAATCTTTATAAAATAAAATATTGTATTATAATTAAAATGTTAGTATTTTGATAAAACCGTAATAAAACCTAAGCACTTAAAAGCACTTAAACACCCAAAAATAACTTTGTAACAAATTGCGATTTTTGAACCAAAACATCTCTAAGAAACCTATAACATTAAATTGAAGCAGCAAAAAATAAACAAAGGAGTTACTAAATTCACGCTGCCATGGCGGGAACAACTCATGTATAAAATATTGTGAGCGAAGTGGAAAGAAGATGAAGAAAACTTCTTGATATAAATAATTTTATCTCGTAATATTAAAAATGTTGAGACGCTGAAAAGCGCTTCTCTAATAGAGGATTTATATTTGCGAGAGAAAATGTGTAGTTGACATACACCACAGACACACTATCAAGAGTGAACGTCTGAGGAAGAATATTAAAAAAAACCATTGATTAATAATTTGTACTTAGGTTAATAAATATCAATTTCAGGTCACTGGATATTGTGATTGTTAACAAAGCTATCGTGGTTGATAAATTTATATGGACTCTTACACCGTCCGATCCCCCGTTATCGCAAACGTCGCCTAAGCCGAGGTTCGGCCTCAAAGGAGGTGCCCTTAGGCAGACGTTCACTTAGTTTCTTCGTGCCCTAGGGCTCAAAATTTCTTCTGGCAGAGCTTCTTTCCGAAGCTCGCCAAACAGCCCGATTACGCTGTGGCAACCAATAGGGTTAGTACAGCTAATAGACAGTCCGAAAAAAAAAATGGACTTTTAAAAATTACAGGTAAAATGTGAGGCTCACAATTTTTTCTATACGACACTATTCCACTCTTATCTGAAAAAAGCAATTAAGCGACAATGCCGTAACTTCAGCCAATAACAACAGCAGATCATCGCGATGGTAATTGAAATGTCATAAAAACTAGTTTCGCAACCGGCCGGAAGGTTGTTATTTAATCTTAAAATTCCTGCATTTAGGTATGCAGAAATTTTAAGAGAAGTTTATTTTTCTTGGAGTTCATACCGATCTTAGATCGTGTCGGGTCTTTTCACTCACAACATAAAATTTTCCTTTCCATAAAACTTAACTTTACAAGCAATATTTTACGGCTTATTCCATTAATTTGTGGATTTAACAAATGGCAGTCTAAATCACTACATAAATGTATTTAAAAATGCTGTTAAGAATTAATTTATTAATTAATTTCTTTATTAACAAAGACAGGTATTATTAGTTAATTTTGGTGTTATCCAAATAATTATAAATATATATTAGTTTATTGTATTTTTTATTTATTTCGTGCTCTTTTACTTTTTGTCATGTATTTTATTGTATGTACTTGTATTTTATTATATTTATGCACCGCCTGGTCAGAATTACTAATATTTTTCTAATTTAAACATTGCCTGAAAGAATCGCTAATTAGCTATAAGGCGTTTTGTATCCCATGTATTATCTTTATGTTTCTGTTTATCTTGGATTGTGCCAATAAAGTGTATAAATAAATAAGTTATTATTTTTATTGCGTTTACGATACATGAACACGCAACACGATTTAATTTGAAATCAATGAATTTTGATTTAGAATAATTTCTCTTCTTCGTAAATTTTACATTATGAAAATAAAGCAAGAATTTCGTTGATCTAGCAGCGATCAGAATGTTCATCAATGGACCCGTGTTAAGATTCGTATTTCTGTCGAGTATTTATCAGTAAACCGCTGTTAAGAAACTTCCACCAGTTATCGGTACCGCGGTGTGTGGAGCAGCCTGGAGGATTAAAGCATTTAATCCCTCTCCTAGGAGACCATTGTATAAGAAAAGCATTGTACTTATAAGGAAAATATATGACTACCTACATATTGAGAAAAAAATACGTACAATAAGTTAGTAATAAGAACAATAAGTTCGCTCAGTACACTACAGGATTATTGAATGAACGTGAATAAGACTCGAAGTGGTGATAGCTTAGTGGTTAGGGCGTCAGCTTCCTAAACAGAGGTCGGCGGTTCGAATCCGGGCACGCACCTCTTACTTTTCGGAGTTATGTGAGTTTTTTTAAAAATAAAATATCACTTGCTTCAACGATGAAGGAAAAAATCGTGAGGAAACCTGCACGTCTGAGAGTTCTCCATAATGTTCTCAACGGCGTGTGAAATCTCCAATCCGCATATGGCCAGCGTGGTGGACTATGGCCAAACCCTTCTCATATTGAGAGGAGACCCGTGCTCTGTAGTGAGCCGGTAATGGGTTGATCATGAATGAATGAATCACACTTGTTACTAAAATTTGATCTTCCTATTAAAATGACCTTTATTCTGAGTGAATGAATCACGGTGCACGCCGGGTTCATTGTTTACAGTTCTGTTATTTGCTTGATTCATCCGAGGGGACGCTTTGGTAGCTTCGGGGAGCGGTCTCCCCTCAGGACGACGCGACGTCGATCCACAATAGGGTTGTCATTTCCGTATTTTAATTTACATGGACAAATAAAGTTCGACACTCTGTATCACTGTGTTAACAATTCGAAATGAGTGGTGGATGAGTTCGAGTTTTTTTTATACACTACAAGTTAGCCCTTGACGGCTATCTCACCTGGTGGTAAGTGATGATGCTGTCTAGGATGG
The DNA here is from genome assembly GCA_928268935.1 of Lasiommata megera. NCBI lineage: Eukaryota > Metazoa > Arthropoda > Insecta > Lepidoptera > Nymphalidae > Lasiommata > Lasiommata megera. The sequence goes on along the minus strand of OV743326.1, from coordinate 9,698,835 downwards.
TAGCGGGCATACCTGTTAGGAGTATGGTAAGCCCAGGCTTCTAATTGGTTTCTACGCGACATCGTGCCGGATAAATTGTTTTGCGACACGTCTTTGTCAGTAGGGTTTTAATTAGCCACGGCTGAAGCCTCTCACCAGACCAGATTCGATCCGGGAATTGAACCTTCAACGACATTTTTATGATATATCTGAATAAATAGAGAATACGCACGGATTGCTTATTCATATGGGATTATGCGGTATACGTTCTCAATGCATAGATTTCTCCTTTGTAAATCGCTGAAGAGGTCGTTGAATGTAATTATTACAGATTTTTTTAAATGTATTGTGTCATTGAGGCTAACCGCCCAATTGACGGATTGCGCCTTGCATGTATGTATGATCCGTCCAATCATGTGTTACGCGAGCGCCGCTATAGCGCTTCGTCCCACGTATAAAACCTTTCAAGCGATTCAGAATCGTTTCATGCGCAGGGCAACCGGCTGTCCCTGGTACGTGCGTAACGTAGATCTGCACAGAGACCTAGAACTTGACGCTATCGCTCAGCACTTTAAGAAACTCTCGAAAAGCTATTTCGAGAAATGAATCCGACACCCCAACCCTCTCGTAGTTGAGGCTTCTTTTTACTCCCCCGACCTAAGCGCTTTCCGAAGCTCGCCAAACAGCCTGGTTACGCTGCCACAGCGTACCAATAGGGTTAGTACAGCTAATAGACAGTCCGAAAAAAAAAAAATGTATGTAGTTAAATAAGTAAGTTTATTAATGTGATTTATTAAAACACAAAGTATTGAGTTTTCAAACACGTGTACGAGGAAATAGATGTACTACCATAATGTGGTGCAGTAAAAAATACGAAGTGAATTTTACAAATTACATGCATTCCCCTCCGTTTGGTAACCCTATAATAATATTAACGTAAGCCCCTTTATAACGGTGAATAATTACAGCTTAGTGTATATTCGCCCTTCGCGATGGGTGATGTCGTGAGGCGAAACACCCGCATGCTTTTTATTGGCTAAATTGGATGGATGTCCATACCATAGTTTAATTGTACTAGCAGTTGCTTGCGACTTGGCTGCTCAGTTAGTACCCGCAGACTCTAACCGAACGATGAACATTAAGCTCGATTTGCTATAATCGCAACAGCCAGACACATCTGTCCTCATTATCAACCTATTACCGGCCCACTACAGGAAACTTCTCCTTGCAAAATGAGCAGGAATTGAGCCGAAGTACCTAATACCACGCTGGCAATGAGCGGATTGGTAAAATTCAAAGCTTTAAGTGCAACATGTAAGAAAACAGACAAGTAGGTTTCCTCATGATGTTCCTTTTTACCGTTAAAGCCAGTGGTATTTAATTGCCCCGAAAAGAAGGCTGAAGTATTTTTAAACCACAGAGTATTACTCATTCGGAGAGTGGAGATAAATCTGTAACTGTGAAAAAAATATATATATCGAATGCCAAAGTATCGAATTATTCATAAGATTCTGTCATTTTGATTGAATGTAACCATTTTATTAAGAAACAAATTTAATTTTATTGAATTTTTTTTAATGTATTCTAATAATTGTCACCAAAAAACCAGCTAGAAACAATCAGTGCAGCCAAAGAGATCTTATTATAACGTTATAAATCCTTTAGGGGAAATAACTTTCCCCGACCTAATATAACGTAGAAAATCATTCTAGTGTCTATACCTTATAAAGAAAACTATAGTGTTTTTTCCATGTAATACAGGCACGGCAATTCGAATCCAACTTACCGTCTATATATACTATATTTTACGTTAGGGGTCAGTTGTACCCTAAGCGAGTGCTTTTAAAATATATTGTCAGGGGATACCTGAGCGATGACTTTGATCAGCTTGTTATGAGAATTACGGACGGTTTCCCAGAAACCTGCAATTCCATTAATTATGGCGTAATAGATACATATATTGACAAAGGTTACTTTATAAGCTATGGCTAAGTTTGTTGTGGGCTTCTTCTTAGACCGGGGCGCGTTTGGAACCCCCATAGATTTGGTTTACGAATGTAGTTATCACCATCAAATCACTACTACGTAAAATACTACTTATTGACGCGTCAAAAGGGCCTTTTAAAGGACTATTTGAATAAAGATTATTTGAATTTGAATCTAAGTATTCTAAACGGTTTAGACACAAACATGCATCCATTTTGTCTTTAATTTAAAGAGGACACCGTTTTGTATCTGTTTTCGAAGTTCATTTCTCTGACAATGTAGGTAAAAAAGCTATCCTTTATTATCAACGATCGTCCCTGGGTCTCAAATTGCCGTGAGTCGGAATGTTAAGCAGAGATAATCTCTCACACATAGGCTCGTTTGCCCGCATTGAATTTTCCACGCACGCTACCTGACCGTTTATACAACAATTCGAGTGAACAAACTTCCTTTCACGTCAATAGCTCGTAATATGCGAGCAGGTAAAAAGATTACATTAATTTGAACCGTGAAATAGATTAAGTCCTTTTTCGTTGGTTTACGAGCGAAGTGAAATGTAAATTTTACTTACAGACCGAATCACCTGTGTACAAAATATATTTGGCGGGTTTTTGTTATTGTGATCTGTCTAAGGCATTTGATTGTATACATCATTAAATGCGGGTCATATCTGTCGCAGAACCGACGGCCGTTGGGGCAGACGTGTTCTGGAGTGGAGACCGCGTACCGGTAAGCGCAGTGTAGGACGACCACCTGCTCGCTGGACCGACGACCTGAAAAGGATCGCTGGTGGCGGGTGGATGAGGAAGGCGGAGGACCGTGTGTGGTGGCGCGCTCTCGAAAAGGCCTATGTCCAGCAGTGGACGTCTATAGGCTGATTGATTGATTGATTGATCATTAAACAGTAGTTCGAGGCTCCGGAACTTTACTTTATAAGCACTCTGATTTCGAACCTCGAGATCATGTATAACGTAACATAAATTCAAATTCAAATAATCTTTACTCAAATAGTAAAAAAGCACTTTTGACGACTCTATAATTTACATAGTAGTGATTTGATGGTGATGAAACTTAAAACTACAGTTATGAGGGTACCAAACGCGCCCCGGTCTAAGAAGAAACCCACAACAAACTTAGCCAGGTAAATTTTCTTTTTGTTTTACCGTCTCACATGCCACTTAAAATTATTTTAAGAGCTATCTTATCAGAGCAATATTTTATACCTATGCTTGTTTATCATTTAGATAATCCTTTACACTGTAGTAGGACTTTTCTACAAGCTTACGTTTTATATAAACTTTGAACTTATTGGGAGACTTCCCAGAAATTTCATTTGGTAATTTGTTATAAAATTGTACACAATTACCTTTAAATGAATTTCTAAATTTTTGTAGTCTAGTAAGGAATAAGGCAACGAAATCAAAGATCAACTAGGAGCAATATAGAACATACACAAGGAGCACTTTTGCCATTATTATTTCTCATTTAAATACCTACTTGTTCTTAATCTAGACAGCAAGTTCACCGATAAACGCGACGGTTTCATAGTAACCCTTGCCAATTGCATGTAACAAAGTTATTATTTTAACAAGGTCCTGCGATAAAACCCGAAACACTTAACTGCCTACTTAATAATTATAATTTAGGAAATGGCCTGAAACCCTGTACTCCTTTCGTAATCTTAATTACCGCCACAGAGTTTAACAAGCGCCTAATAAATAACAAACGGGTAACAAGTAACGTTTTAAGGCAGCATTACCTACTAACACAGTTGGATTATTCCAACTCGTCGTTCTTTTAAGCAACAGACCATCTCTAATGGATATTCTTAGTTTTTTGAAACAGGCTGGATCTCATTTATTTTTATTCTCTTTTCGCCATTTTAACAGGTGGGCTATTTTTTTTCGGACTGTCTATTAGCTGTACAAACCCTATTGGTTGCCACAGCGTAACCGGGCTGTTTGGCGAGCTTTGGAAAGAAGCCAGAAGAAATTTTGAGCCCGAAGAAGGCTCGAAGAAACTAAGGGAACGACTGCCTAAGGGCGCCTCCTATGAGGCCGAACCTTGGCTTAGGCGACGTTTGGGATAACGGGGGGGTCGGACGGTGCAGGTCGGCTAAGAGCTCCTCTCAGAAAGGAGAGCTAGCCCCTGACTTAACCGAGTAATTTTCCTTGTCCAAAATGCCGCTATCTGCGGAACTCGCTTTCTGTAAGTGGTTGTTGTGCGGATATCCGCTATAAATGATTATTTAGAAACACTACGAAAATGGATCACTCGGTCGTTGCGAGTGCCATGTTTTCATTAAAAATATCATTCTAACTAGTTTAAGTATAGACTTTATTCATGCTGTCTGTTTTTTGACATAATTAACGTGAAAGTGAAAGTATATTATTTCTTTGGCAAATCAGATCCATATAAAAATGTGAAAATCGAACCAAATGAATTAAGCCATTCGTGTTTTCAATAATTACTTGGGAATAGATAGTATTGCATTTGCGATTGGGAAATAACAATAATTGCTTAGCAGTAAGAGTTTGACGACCTCCGTTGCGCAGCGCGTGCGCTGTTGCATTTTAAAGTTGGAGGTCCTGGGTTTGATTCCCGGCTCGAGTCTGGTTTGGTGGGAGTCATCGGCCGTGGCAAGCGATCTAGCGTTCCGGCAAGATGTCATGTAAAAACAAGTTGAAACAAGTGATATTTTTTTTTTTTTTTAAACGCACATAACTCCGAAAAGTTAGAGGTGCGTGCCCGGATTCGAACCGCCCACCTCTGATTAGGAAGCTGACGCCCGAACCACTAGGCTATCACCGCTTACTAGGCTATCACCGCTTACTAGGCTATCACCGCTTACTAGGCTATTTTTTTTTTTTTTTTTTTTTTTTTTTTCGGACTGTCTATTAGCTGTACAAACCCTATTGGTTGCCACAGCGTAACCGGGCTGTTTGGCGAGCTTTGGAAAGAAGCTCTGCCAGAAGAAATTTTGAGCCCTAGGGCTCGAAGAAACTATGGGAACGACTGCCTAAGGGCGCCTCCTTTGAGGCCGAACCTCGGCTTAGGCGACGTTTGGGATAACGGGGGGGTCGGACGGTGAGTGGTCCGTACGTCTCCGAGGCCGTGGATGGAGCCCACGTCCGGATGACGTAAGATAGCGGGGACCTCGTCTTCGCCGGCGAAGACGGTGTGTAGCGTATGATTGTGTGGTAGGTGGTACGAGTGTGTTGTCAGTAGTCATCTGATCGTCAGGGTCATGAAGGATATGTTTAGGTCTCCTCTTTCGGAGAGGAGCGCTTAGGTCGGGGGAGTAAAAAGAAGCCGCAACTACGAGAGGGTTGGGGTGTCGGATTGATTTCTCGAAATAGATTTTCGAGAGTTTCTTAAAGTGCTGAGCGATAGTGTCAAGTTCTAGGTCTCTGTGCAGATCTACGTTACGCACATACCAGGGACAGCCGGTTGCCGTGCGCATGAAACGATTCTGAATCGTTTGAAAGGTTTTATACGTGGGACGAAGCGCTATAGCGGCGCTCGCGTAAGACATGATTGGGCGGATACAAGTTTTATATAATGTCACTTTGTGACGGAGAGGTAGCCTACTGCGTTTATTAATCATGAAGTAGAGTCTGTTAAGAACAAAACGGGCTTTCTGACTGACTCTACGTATGTGCGGCGAAAAGGACAGGCGACTATCAAAGGTTACACCTAGATATTTGACAGTGCGTTCCCATGGAATCACACGATTAAATAATATAAGGTCCTTTTTGTATCTGGGGTCAGGGCGGTTTAGTCCGGTAAAAAGAAGCGCTTTGCTCTTTTCCGGGTTAGCTTCTATCCTCCATTGGCGGAACCAAGCGCCTAAGCGCTTGATCGCTTTCTGAAGGCGGGCTACTATGTACGGTAGCGAACGACTGGTCGTGTAAAGAGCAGTGTCGTCCGCGTACTGGGCTAGCTCTACATAAGGGCTCTTGGGTATATCGCTCGTGTACAGCGTATAGAGGTAGGGCGCTAGAACTGAACCCTGGGGTACTCCGGCCTTTAGGGGTCTCCTAGACGACAGAGTGCCGTCTATTCGAAACCTAAAGGTGCGATCGGTTAAATAGTCTTTTAATAGGTATAAAAGCCTATCCGGGATACCCTGGGTTTGTAATTTATAAATGAGACCGGCGTGCCAGACTTTGTCGAAAGCCTTGGCTACGTCGAAGAATACGGCTCCTGTGAGGCGACCACGTTTCCAATCGTAAAGCCCTCGCGCCACGTGCTCCGTTAGGCGGTGCACTTGGTGGACGCTAGAATGTTTGGATCGAAAGCCAAATTGCTCGTCATTGATAAGCTTTTTAGCTTCGATGACGACTTTAAGTCGGGCGAGTATTATCCTCTCGTACACCTTTGCTAAGGAGTTGAGAAGACTTATAGGGCGGTAACTAGAGGGGAGGTTAGCGGGCTTACCAGGTTTTTTAATACCTATTACTATAGCCTCTTTCCACTCTGTGGGGAAAGAGCATCCTGCCAGCAGGGCGTTATATATCATTACCAGTAGGTACAGTAGCTGGGGAGGGATGCATTTAAGTGCCCTGTTTGTGATCACATCGGGACCGGGAGCTTTCTTAGAGTGCAGCCTATTGATAATCGACTGAACCTCTTCGCAAGTCGTGGGAGCTATGGGCTCGCTGTCTGGAGACAGTGGGCCTAGTGAGTCTATTTTATTGGTGACGATACCTACAAAGTTGGGATTTATAGAACTATCGCTCGGGGTGCACTGTGCTTCAAACGAGTCAGCGAGGCATTCGGCCTTATCCAGATCTTCGAAAGCGGGTGGAAGATTGGGTCGTAAGAGAGGGGGTGTGGCTGCAACGTGGTCAGCTTTGAGAGCTCTCGCTAGGCCATGGTACGCTGTATGGGATGGCGTGAGCTCTCCTAGCTTTCTGTCCCAGTAGTGGGCCCTCAGAGAGTCGAGGCGAGCCCTGAGCTCTCTTTGGATTTGCCAGAGTTTTCTCCGGTTGTCGTCTGTCGGACAGTCGGCATGTGCCCTAGCTTGGCTGTTCTTACGCGTCAGTATTTGTCGAACGTTGGCCGGCAATTCTCTACGACCGAAGTCGTTAGAAATTGTGCGGGAACAGTCGTTGACTGACTGACGAACGTGCCTGGTAAAGTGAGACGCTGCACGTTTAGCGTCCTCTACGGAGTCTATGGTGTCGGGGATTTCATTAAGGTGCACAGAGTCTAACGTTTTAAGTCGGTCGGTTAAGTTTTTCCAATCTACTATTACTTTGGTCGGAGGGGGGGTGTCTACCGGGGGTCCTAGCTGGAGTAGGACGGGACGGTGGTCAGAGCTAAGCTCGTGTAGTACTTCTAAAGAAAACACATGAAGTGTGATATTCTTAAAAATAGCTATGTCCAGTATGTCGGGTCTGTCCAATGAGTTTTCATTGTACGGGTAACGCGTCGGTTCGTTGGGGGCTAAGATAGCAAAATCTATGTCATTACTTTGATACAATCGATTAAGTTGTCGACCATGTCCGTTAGTAGCTCGGGAATTCCAGCACTCATGTTTGGCGTTGAAATCTCCGGCCAAGATGACGGAGTTGCCAAGAGCGAGCAGCGCACGAAAGTCGCTCTCTATGAAGTCTCTAATGGGAGAGAGGTATACTGATGCTAGGATGACCGACGGATGGCCGGTCATGCTAACTTGACAAATGGATGCTTCCATGTTATTTAAGTCGGGAGGGTCAAGAGGTATACAGTGAAGAGACCTCCTGAAATAAATTAATGTGCCTCCCTTTGGGGCGTGTTCTCTATCATTACGTATTACATTGTAGTTCGCAATTTTAGGCGTATCGTTACTAGGTTTAAGGAAGGTCTCTTGCACTAGAAAGATATCTAATTGGTGTGCACAGGCAAATTCTCGTATTTCGTCGATCTGTCGGATAAGGCCGTTTGCGTTGAAAAACGCGATTCTGAGGGATCGGGGTTTGTTTCTACATGTAATTGGTGTACTACCCATTATGGTTTAGTTTGCGGATCGCCAATATAAGATCGGCGTGCTCGGAGCATGCAGTAAGTCTGCAGTAGTTGGGGTCGTTGAGCTTCTTCATGCAGAGAGTGAACTCAACTTCACCAAACGTGTCAATGACACTGATAATTGAGTTCAGTGACTTATTGCCTGACGCAGGGGTCGAACTGGTGGGCGCTTTAGGGGCGGGTGAGGCCACCACCGGCGGGGAGGCCTTAGGGGCTGCGGGTGCTGCCGGCTTAGGCTGGGCTGGTTTGAACCACGCATTAACGGCCGGAGCCGGCGCGGGTACAAACTTTTTACTAGGCTATCACCGCTTACTAGGCTATCACCGCTTACTAGGCTATCACCGCTTACTAGGCTATCACCGCTTGAGACAGGTGAGATGTCGTCAAGGCCTAATTTGTGCTGTAAAAAAAGAGTTATTCGCATTCTCAATATTTAATACTGAAAAATATATAGGTATATGTTGGATGATTACATTATTTTATGCCTCTTGCTGGTCTATCGGTGATAGACTTAAGCATCCAGCTATTTGCGTCACTATAATCAAATTAGGTATATATTCTGTCGAAACCACTGGCAGTAGGTATTCACAATAAACAGATTACAACCCCAGCAAAGCGTTAATGCGATTAATGCATTATGTAGAATTTCTATTCACGCAATTCAAATAACTTTCCGGTTTATTAAACATCGCCGAATGATACGCGAGAAAAATTATGAATAAATTATCCTTGAGTTCGCGTATTTTTTTTTTTTTATAAGCTGGAGCACTTTTTTCAAATCAGAAATGTTGTATGTCTTTAACACCAACTAGAATGGGTAGAATGCAGTGCCTTATTTAAAGTACGTCGCTGATTTTCAGCTGAGACGCGTAATTACTGGGTACGGTTCGTATTTACGAACATTTTCGATATAGGCAATTAGGCGTTGGTAGTTAATTTTATGTACAAACTATATCAAAGAGGTATTATAGCATTTATTTTATTATTAATTATCAATAACAATTAACTTTTAATTAATCAATTAAATATCAATTAACTATAGCAAGCGATAATTACAGTTAGGTTAGTTTATTTTAGTTTTTGTAGCACATCATGAATACCGGCTCACTACAGATCACAGTCTCCTCTCAATATGAGGAGGGTTTGGCCATAGCCCACCACGCTGGCCATGTGCGGATTGGCAGACGTCACACGCCTTTGAGAACATTATGGAGAACTCTCAGGCGTGCAGGTTTCCTCGCTATGTTTTCCTTCACCGGTGAAGCAAGTGATATTTTAATTTTTTTAAACGCACATAACTCCGAAAAGTTAGAGGTGCGTGCCCGGATTCGAACCGCCGACCTCTGATTAGGAGGCTGACGTCCTAACCACTAGGCTATTACCGCTTCAATACATAATCCACCATGTACCATTTTTTATCGGAATTTTGTTGAATCTGAATCGATTTCCCTTGTAGTGCCGTACGTAAGATACATATTATCTATACGTTTTTAGAATCAATTGGAATGGAGCCTGTCATTTGATATCTATGACAGGTTTTGTTCATCATCATCGGCAAACTAACGTCTTGCCGCCTCTTCCAACAGAAAGAACAGGTCATGGAGATTCACCCAAATTTCTCTCGAGTTTAACGATTATTATCAATTACTTAGGTATTAGTGAGTGATAAAGACCATCTCCTTATCCATTATCGTTTCTAACAGTTGCGAAACTGTAGGCGTAGGTCGCCACCTACAAATTGTGCAATGGTACCTATGCAAATGAAGATTGACTAATTATGCGTTTTGCATAAGTATGTTTTATGTGTGTATGTGTCAGTAAGTTGTTGAATAATTTATCGAATCAAGCGTGCTAGCCTAGTACTGGACTAGAGATAGGTTAGGGCTAAATTCCCTAAACCGATTCAGTTACTGATTATAAATATTAAAGATGCTAAAGCAAGCGATTTCGTACTCTTGTGCATCTGTATAAGTAAAATATACCCGTGTCGTACATTTCTATAAGAAACACTAAAAAAGATAGCATAAAGAAATCAAAGACATTCATAAAAAAAGTCAAAGTAAGTTGTGAAGACTCAATCGATAGCAGCGGGGTAAACCCTATTAAATTAAAAAGTATAAACGCAACTGCAGAAACAGAGAGGATATAAACACTTCGTTAGGGCATTAACTAAAATCATAACCCTCTTTGGCGAAGCCTTTTAAATATTCATAGCACGTTTCGATAAAGGTACGTTTGTGGTGTACAAATGGACGAATGAACCCCCGATTCTGAGTAATCTGAAATTGCAAGGGGTTGAATCGGTTCAGCGGCCCGACCCGCCGGCGACGCGCGGCGCGACGCCTAGTCATTCAGGGCGCCTGTATTTCCTAATAGCCCAAGCATTAAGTACACGCGATCTACTGGGTAGGTAAACCTGACAACAAAGCGGGCAGACAACAACCGAAATTGATGTTAACGAACTCGGACAATCGATGTTCGGGCCGAGACAGTGATAATTTTTTCAGTTGTCCATTGTCCATTCTACTGTGCTATAACTATAGTACATTAACTAACCACTTTATTCCGTGGCTTAGAACCGTGATACCGAACTCGCACCGGGGATTACCCCTGCTTAATTTAAAAAAAAAAAACAAGCTGCAACAAAATTTGTCAAGGCACATATCCACTGCGGAAGGGAGACGGCGCGACGCTTATTATACCTTCTCTTTCTCGTCGCGCCGTCGCGAGGTGACTTTACAAAGCCAACCAATAATTTGGTTTTACGCATCGTTACTTCTGTTTATATCAAAATTGTATACGCTAAAACTTTCACCACCGCTCCATCTATAGGGATACATTTGCAAAAAAAAAAAATGTTTATCTTCGATACCTAATATGGAAAAACTCAATCTGCCTAAGAGTTTAAATTTTACATTGTCAGAAATAATGAATTTTTCTGGCTGTCTAGATTAAAAACAAGTATTTAATGAGGAACAATAATGGAATGAAAGTGCTCCTTGTGTATTTTCTATATTGCTCCTAGTTGAACTTTCGTTTCGTTATTCCGTACTAGACTACAAATATTTAGGAATTAATTTAAAGGTAATTTGTATACAATTTTATAACAAATTACCAAATGAAATTTCTGGGATGTCTCTCAATAAGTTCAAAGTTTATATAAAACGTAAGCTTGTAGAAATGTCCTACTATAGTGTAAAGGATTATGTAAATGATAAACAAGCATTGGTATGAAATATTGCTTTAATAAGATAGCTCTTAATATAATTTTAGGTGGCATATGAGATGGTGACAACAAAATAACCTGGCTAAGTTTGTTGTGGGCTTCTTCTTAGACCGGGGCGCGTTTGGAACCCTCATAGCTTTAGTTTTAAGTTTACGAATGCAGTTATCACCATCAAATCACTACTATGTAAATTATCCTTTTAAAGGACTTTTTGAATAAAGATTATTTGAATTTGTAACTAACAACTTATCTGTCGATATTCTTAAGTAAATTATGAGTTATTATTTTGCTAAATGCTCAGATTTTCAAATAAATAGGAACAAATCATTCAACCTTCGGAAGTTGAGCAAATATAATCGTAGGCATTGATTAAATATTAAATAAAATTAAGAACCTCCGCCTCTTTTGAAGACGTTTTAAAAAGATTCCCTAACAGTTAGATGATTTACTAGTTACGTATGACTACTAAAATTGTTGTTTATTAAGAAACAAAGGTTTTCGAATAAAACTATGTAATGTAATTATAATATCATCGTGATAATTAAATCTTGCGTAATGCCTAGTAGTTAGTGAAATCGGTAAGATTATCCAAATTATCTATCATATTGTTATCTATCATATTCGACTAAGCGGTATCCCTTTTTCCTGTATGTTTTAGCACTAGGCTTGTTCTTGTGCAAAGTGGGCTAGGATATGCAATAATATGTATATTATAATCATATGCTAGGATTTTTATTTTTCCAGCGATATAATTTCAATATTTTTTATTTTCACTATGGCAACACCAATTTTAGTTGGGTTGTTATGCGATTGGTTGACGCCGCTGGCCTGAAAACTTTCTTTCTTTGTAAGAAAAGGTGCGATGTTGTGTAAAAATGTTTTCTTTACAATAATGATGCCTAGTTAAAAATTGTAATTTGGTATTTATTAAGTTACACATTTTCATAATTTCCTAGTTTTTATCGCATTTTTACTGGATTGTTAATACATATTATTATATTCAACGATATTCTATAAATAAAACAATCAATGTACCTTAGTATATAAACGACTTTTATAATTATTGTAACTATACGTGTATGTTAAAGTAATTTGTGTAGATATTTATTTACAACTAAATTAATTGGTATTGGTTAGCAAAAACAAACCTTGTACAATTTAGTTGTAAATGAGTTTGAACGAAGCGTTTCACTGTTAAAGAGTAATAACTCAACGTTTCTATAATAGCAATGTTTACCTGTATAATTTATCTTTAAGTACCTAACTAGTTATCTAAAATTTCATTTAATTCATTAAGTATGTCGCAAACGCGTGGTGTGGTTATGGTAACATTGATTTATCACTAGCCGTAGATCGATCGTTAACGCTCAAAAAATGGAACGGAAAAGTAGTGCACAAATAGCGACGCGTGCACTCCTTTCCCCCAGTGTGTGACAAGGCTAGACGAAAGTCACCGATTCTAACACTCGAGACGTATAATCCGAATGAATTACAAAGCACTAAGCGCCGCTATAGATAATATAACGGCCAGATGTCTAGTGTATTAGACGGGTTGTAATACATCGATATACCGATATGTAGGAATGTATAGTTGGTGACAGATTCTCGCCTTGTTTTTGTATGACGCGCTTTATCTACGGCTAGAGGTTAATCAATGTATGGTAAACAAAAACTCCTATTGTACATTTGTTTATATAAAAATGTTACGTATTGTACTTATATTTGTATAAGCTAGCTACATAGCTTTCCCATTAATCAACTTCATATGTACTGTATGCGAATAATACCTACGTTTTGCACATAATGCGAACAACAAAGCATATCGCCCGGATTTTATATTTTTATTTTGCGCATTGTAATAATTTATTTGCATCGCTACTAACGAGCGAGTACTAATTACTTAATGCGCATTATGCAGTTTGTTTTTATATAATCTTTTAATTAGCAAAAATAAATATTAACGATATACAATGGCTATAGCAAGTAATACAAGGTTTTCAAGCTTGCTATGATTAACTGTGCAAGCTACAATAGCCATACATCCTCATCATCATGATCAACCCATTCTCGGCTCCCTACAGAGCACGGGTCGCTTTTCAAAATGAGAAGGGTTTGACCATAGTCCACCACGCTGGCCTGTGCGGATTAGCAGCTTCACACGCCATTGAGAACATTATGGAGAACTCTCAGGCGTGCAGGTTTCCTCACGATGTTTTCCTTAAAAACGCACATAACTCTGAAAAGTTATAGGTGCGTGCCCGGGTTTGAACCCCCGACCGCTGATTAGGAGGTTGACGTCCTAACCACTAGGCTATCACAGCTTCCTAGTAGTCACACAAAAAAAAATTTTTTAAAATTAATAGGATACCACAGCTTTCTATTAGCCATACAAAAAATATTAAAAACTTAAAGCAGTTCAAATAAAAATAAGGTTGTAATAAAAAAAGGTTTTAAGTCACGTTGTATATGGAAAGCGGCGAAATTTATTGCTTCCTTTCGTTACTAGGTATAATTGAAATAGGCTAAGTGAATATAAGGTAAAGTAAAGGTAAAGAGGGGCGACATTTTACGTATCAAAGGGCGACCCCTCGAAGTCTGCAATCATAGCCGCTAGTAGCAGACTAATCGATAAACGAGTCTGCTTGGCTGTAGGTACCTACTTAGGTATACGATTCTACCTTCCATGTCCTGACCCTCCGGTAGTGCCTTTTACGTAATTATGACATGGAAGTTACATTTCCTTCCTTTAGTTTATGCACGACAGGTTCTCATTTTAACCCTAGGGTAAGGTTGGGGTATAAAACTGAATTTATATTGTGACAATGGTACAGAATTATGTTCTACAGAAACTAAAATAAATTAACTGAACTGAAAATAGCAATATAGTAAATGCTATAATACCGATTTGATATAGTTTGTACACCAAATGAACTATCAACACCCAAATATATATAAATATATGTTTATGATTGAGGTTTTTGGAAACAATACTTCGTACTATAATCCCATTGTAAGAATGTGTCGTTTATACAATGAGATTATCAGTAAAGACTCCAAAATTGAAATCTTTAGCAGTCTCTATAAGAAATTTTGTTTGAATGTGATAGGATTAATTAAGTATTATACCTTACTTTATATCTATATTTCTGTAATTTGTTATATAAAAATGTTGTCATGATGTGCAGTCAATTAGAATTAAAATTAGATATTGAATAAATATATAACTAAGTTAAGATTTGATTATAAGGATTGTAATTTGTGAAGATTGCAAAATAAAATAAATAAATACAGGGAAAATGTTCGTAAATACGAACCGTATCAAATAATTACGCGTCTCAGCTGAAAATCAGCGATGTGTTTTTGATTAAGGGACGGCATATTCTGAACTACCTATTCTGGTTGGTGTTAAAGACAGACAAAATTTCTGATAAGTATAAGGCACGGTTCTCCTCTCAATATGAGGAGGGTTTGGCCACCACGCTGACCATGTGCGGATTGGCAGACTTCACACGCCTTTTGAGAACATTATGAAGAACTCTCCGGCGTGCAGGTTTCCTCGCGATGTTTTCCTTCACCGTTGAAGTGAGTGATATTTTAATCGCTTAAAAACGCATATAACTCCGAGAAATTAGAGGTGCGTGCCCGGAATCGAACCCCTGACCTCTAATTAGGAGACGGACGTCTTAACCACTAGGCGATCACAGCAAATACTATGTGTAATATAAGGGAAGTCCGGGAGAGTTGAACCGCTTTTTACATATAACGTCATATTTTGTTGTGCATAGAGTTTAGAGAATCGATTATACATTTTTGCGATACTTTGTTATAGTAGCTACATTTGTGTATAATTGTAATTTTATACAACGCGCAGTTAACAATGTTATTTACATTTTTATAAAAAGTGAGATATGATTCAAGTCTCCCCACCAGCAGGGACACTTGAACCGGGGTATGGGGAGAGTTGACCACACTATTTTGGGGAAATGAAAAATAATTTTCAGTTTGAATCAGAGCTTTATTAAGCTATCTTAAATAATAATTAACTTGCTTTTAGTACTCCCAGCATAAAAACATTAAAAAAAAAATACAATTTTTTATAACAATTGTAATAAAATATTTCAATATTAACAAAACTACAAACATGTTATTGATTAGATTTGTTTTTTTTTTTATTATTGTTAACTCATTTCTAATAATTTGGTATGACAAATATAAATCAATATGAAACCTTTTTTAATTTATATTTTTCTCAAATAAACATTACCGTAACCAAATATCCGAACGTTAATTGTTCACTCAGATATTACTATCAACAACAATAACAACACAACAGTCAGTCTTTATTAACTAATCATCAAGTCAAATCAATAGGCAATGTAGCGCTCTGTACAAGCCATTATCTATGCCATACTTGATTGAAGTTTTTCTAATAGAAGCGCCTTCCTTAATTTCACCTATGGCATTTTCAAATTCCGTTTTTGTGTATTTTTTTCGTTTGCGTGCATTTTCAGGAGGCTTGTATTGAAAAGGCATCGTGTAAAGAGGTTCTGTAAATAAAAATAGAAAATTAAGACAGAAAAAAACATCATAAGGCTGAGGGTAGGATAAAAAAACATTTAAATGAAACGTTTATAATTCCAAGACATACAAAGGGAGATATGAGCCACTGAGCATGTCTCCCGCACCCTCCTTGGTTCAACTCTCCCGCTCATACTATTTTCACATTTAGCTCATGTCATAGAAAAATCTCCAATCGTAGAGAAAAACTACTCAGCATGCCTCAAACTACATTAATCTGGTAATAAAATAATAGTAACACAAAAAACGTACCTCAATAAACACGACAGCTATCACAAAACTACTTAAATTAAAAAAATTTACTCCGCGGCAACAAAAACACGTTTTACGTTTTCACTGCCACATAAAACAGCCATGATGCAAAATGACGGCACAATTTTGATTGGCCTCTTGCATGTGACCAATGAACAAATTGACGTTCCGTTCGCGCTAAATTTAAATACAATTTTTAAAGATGGTTCAAGTCTCCCATCTGGGCAACTCTCCCGGATTCCCCCTATATAATAAATACATTTTCTTTCTTTCTAATACGGTCAGCTGTTTCCATATAGCCTTAAATTATTTTGATGATTTATTGCCAGTGGAATAGTTTACTAACACGTTTTGGATTTAGACTATTGATACATTGTACGGGTAACTGTTTTCCAATTACAGCCCGGTTACGCTGTGGCAACCAATAGGTTTAGTACAGCTAATAGACGGTCCGAAAAAAAATGATTTTCAATGCACAACGTAGAAACTCCGTAAATTCTAAACTGTAGGCAATTTAGAATCCATAGGCAAGTTGTAAATATAGCCTATAACGCTTGTAGCTATAGGCAAACCATAGGCTATAAGCCTCCCCGTCATAAGCATCATTGTAATGCGAGGTGTGCGCCTCCACCACATAATACACTTCAAACTCTTCCGTTCGCCGCTCGTGTTTTATGTCGCATACGTGCTCGTACTCAAGAAAGTACTTAGGAACTATCTCCGACATTTCCAAAGACTATATAAACTGTGTGATCGCTATGTGAGAAAAGTTTGCATGTCTGGAAAAAAGTATAACTGTGTTGATCCAAAAATTCATTACAATACTATTGCAACTTGCAAACCATTAATATATTTACAATCCATGTACTTACCTCGAATAGAATTTGTGACACATACCTACTGAAAAAAGATTTTATCTCATAGCTTTAGTTTTAAGTTTGCAAATGTAGTTATCACCATCAAATCACTGCTATGCAAAAGACGCGTCAAAAGTGCCTTTAAAACGACTATTTGAAAAAAGATTATTTGAATTTGAATTTGGTAAGTACTTATATAAGAAACGAGGCCTGTGTTGTTGAATACTAATCTCTATAATTTAATATTTATAAAACATTTTTATTTATAAAGTAGCTATATCCTGAGTGAGACCGCCAATTATCCAATAAATTGGATACAATTTAAATAGAAATATACAGGCTAAAATCACAACTGACTGGCAAAATAGCTTCCCCTCATAGTCATCTCCTGCGATGATTAAACATGCCTACACATAGTTTGTCATGCACATGACAAACCGGAAGTCCATTAAAGAAATTAGTACGTTCAATTGATTCAATAAGTCCGTGCTTTAAACATATTTATGAAACAATAACATATTAATAAATGTGTATGTATCTTTTAAAACAAAACATAGTATGTATTTAGGATATCAAGCATACTTTGTATCTAAAATTGTCACTGAAAAATATGTAACGGAATAGAATGATTGCTGTCAAGGTCTTAAAAATCTTTTAGCTATTATAATCGGTAACGGCACAAATAAGTTTTTTCTTTTTGACATAGGTTTACGCTTGACGACAATCAGTACCAGAAGGCACTGGTTGGAGCGCGCTTGCTCAGAAAATGCCTATTCACTCTTCTCTTGAAGCAACTAAGATTATAGTTTTTAAATGGAATAAATCAATATGAGGAAAATTTCTGTGGCAAGCTGAAACTATAGTTATAGTTCAATGACGTGAAATTCAGTTTTTCGTAAATCCCGCGGGAACGGGATAAAAAGTATCCCATGTCCATCTCCTGGTTCTAAACTACCTCCCCACCGATTTCCAGCCAAATCGGTTCACTGGTCTTGAGTTATAAATAGTGTAACTAACACAACTTTCTTTTATATATATATATAGATAAGGTAGAATAATAAATTGAGACAGACGTATAAAAAAAAATGTTGAAATCAAAAGAAATGTTATAACTCAACAGATATAAAATGTAAATGTTTGGAAAAGGTACAGATTATAAACCAACATTCTGAGTATATCAGTTTCTAAGTTAAACAAATCAAACAAAATCAAGAATAGCTTTATTCACATAAACCTATTACAGGCATCTACGAATCGTTTATTTCATTATTTCTATTCGTGAAGTGATGGCGATTGCTACACTCGACAACTTAAAACTAAAGCTAAGAGGGTTCAAATCGTGAACGGGGCTAAAAAGAAACCCACAACAAACTTAGCCGGGTTTTTTTTTGTTATGACCATCTCACATAATAAATAATAACCTATGGAGATAGAGCAATTCACACCCAAGCTTTTTTATCGTTTATATAATCCTTAATATTGTAATATGATTTTTCTATAAGCTTTCGTTTTATAAAAACTTTGAACTTATTGATAGACATCTCCAAGATATCAATAGGTAATTTATAATAATAATAAAACATATACGAATAATTAGTATATAGGTATAAGTAAATGCAGTATCGCTAATTCAATCGTGATTTCCATAGCGTGGACATAATTATGATTTATGAATAAAAATAGCATAGTTTGCGTTTAACGTGCAGTTCAAATGTAGGTACGACTGCGCCGAATGGAATTTCCTGATTCACGTGCTTTCTGATTCATTTGTATTCTGCCAGTACATGTGGACCGATGCCGACTTGTGAGCTAACCTACACGCGTTGTATTACGAACGTATTATGAATCGAGACAGGAAACTGTGGTTTCAATTACCAGTGTTTTATATTCTATTAATATGTTTTGATATCCTGACGTGGTGTAAATGTCTCCCGCTATTAGCTGTAATAAATACTATAAGGAATGTATGAGGACTACATCGGATAAGCATGAGAAAATAACAGACGAAAGATAAGATAGGGTTTGGCTATAGTTCACCACGGGTCATGTGCGGATTGGCAGGCTTCATTACGTGTGATGTGAGAACATTATAGAGACCTCTCAGGCATGCAGGTTTTCCTGACGATGTTTTCTTGCGATATTTCATTGCTCAAAAACACACATAACTTCCGAAAAGTTAGAGGTGCCTGCCTGGGATCGAACCCTCGACGTCTGATAAAGAGGCGCACGTCCTAACCACTAAGCCGTCACAGCTTCTAGGCTATCACAACTTCAACCCACTAATATGAGTTTAAAATTGAATATTGTTTATATTAAGATTGAAAAAGAGTTGTTTGTATGAAAGTTAACATATTAAGGAAGTCATAATAATGATTGTAGGTTTATTAGCTGGCCAACCGCGTCTGATTGGCTAATGAACAGACAAATAATTTTATGAGAATAGTTAAAATGAATACAAAAATCAAGCCGCAATCCTACAATCAAGTTATATACCTTCTGGAAGCGTTCGTTACATTCAAATTCAAATTAATCTTTATTCAAATAGGCCTTTAAAAGGCACTTTTGATGCTTCAATAATTTACATGTAGTTATTTCATGGTGATAACTATATTCGTAAACTTAAAACTAAAGCTATGAGGGTTCCAAACGCGCCCCTGTCTAAGTAGAAGCCCACAACAAACTTAGCCGGTTTTTTTTTTCGTTATCACCATCTCACATAATTAATAATATGGAGATAGAGCAATTCACAACCCAGCTTTTTTTATCGTTTATAAGCCCAGAACAAACTTAGCCGGGTTTTTGTTTTCGTTATCACCATCTCACATAATTAATAATATGGAGATAGAGCAATTCACAACCAAGCTTTTTTTATCCTTAATATCGTAATAAAGTAAGTACAGCTCTCAAAGTCCAAATTTTACTTTAAATGCTATAGTAACTACCCCATGTTAGCTTTTCTATGTTTCGTGAGCAAATAGTTTTTACAATTTACATGCTATTTAAATGGCCCGGGCAAAAATGCATGGAATGTACTTCAAAATATGTCGCGTGAGCAATGGAATTGGGTTGATATGTCGACTGGAGTAAATATCGTGACTCAGAGCGTCACGTGCTATTATTCTTATAAAGGAATTTAGGGTAGACAATTAAATGCAATTGCAGTTACGAGCGATCCCACATCACTTATCAGTCCGCTAACATGCATTACACATAAAGGAAAACTTTTCTCGAATATTTTAATATGTAATTAACAAGTGAAAGGGCCGAGAAAACGTTTGATAAACAACATTAACATAATCATTTTGGGTGGAAATGAAGCGGAACACATTTCTAACCTGACACTACTTATGAATAATCATCATCATCATCATCGTGAACAACCCATTACTGACTTACTACAGAGCACGGGTCTCCTCTCAATATGAGAAGGGTTTGGCCATAGTCCACCACGCTGGCCATGTGCGGATTGGCAGACTTCACACGCCTTTGAGAACATTATGGAGAACTCTCAGGCGTGCAGGTTTCCTCACAATGTTTTTCTTCACCGTTGAAGCAAGTGATATTAATTTTTTTTTTTTTTTTTTTAAACGCACATAACTCCGAAAAGTTAGAGGTGCGTGCCCGGATTCGAACCGCCGACCTCTGATTAGGAGGCTGACGCCCTAACCACTAGGCTATCACCGCTTCAATGAATAATGGAATAATCAAAATAAGTTCATACCTAACAGTTTCTTCAGAAAATATTTCGTGTAGGTATTTCTAAATAGATTGTTACTAGCTTTTGCCCGCGACTTCGTCTGCGTAGAATTGCTGATTTCCCGTGAGATTGGGGTTTGTCCGTGCGGCCAATGCCCTGCTTCAGAAAGTAAGCTACAGGCAAATGTCAAATTGCCGATTTTCGTGTCTCTAAACTAAAAAACATAGGACTTTCACACAAACTTCAGACCCCTATTTTATACCCTTCAGGGTAGATTTGCTAATTGCTGATTTGCTCTGATACTTACGCTTTAAAAGAAGCCTATTTTCAAATCAAATCAAATCAAACATAGCTATTACATATAGTAAACCTATTACAGGCTATGAATCGTTCATTCCGTTATTTCTATTCGTGAAGTGATGGTGATAACTACACTCGACAACTTAAAACTATAACAACTTACAACTTATATCGATATACGTATCAGTGTGTAAGTTTGTGGCGAGTGTAAGAAATGTATATTGTCATTCTAAATAAATAAAATAAGCCAATAGTGATATCGGAGACTTACTAAGTCTGAGGCATCCATCCGGCTAGCGGTGCCAAGGAGCATGCATGAAACAATGCTGCTTTGACACGTGACCATAGCTTCCGATCTACAACCAGACGGCCACGTGTGCTATGTATTATTTATATATTACAAAAGTGGCCTGACTG
This sequence comes from Lasiommata megera, assembly GCA_928268935.1. NCBI lineage: Eukaryota > Metazoa > Arthropoda > Insecta > Lepidoptera > Nymphalidae > Lasiommata > Lasiommata megera. Next base: position 9,677,531 of record OV743326.1, on the reverse strand, counting down.
GGCCGTGATTGGTCGATTGATATGCATACTTGTGAATAACACATCGATGTTGTGTTCATTTTCACGTTTTTTATACACTACAAGTCAGCCCTTGACGGCTATCTCACCTGGTGGTAAGTGATGATACAGTCTAAGATGGCAGCGGGCTAACCTGTTAGGGGTATGGTAAACCCACACTCCTAATTGGTGACTACGCGACATCGTGCCTGAACGCTAAATCGCTTGGCGACTATTTAAAATCCCCTAAGCTAGGCGGACGAAGTCGCGGGCATCGGCAAGTTGATTATAAAAATAAGTCTCTATAAGTAAAATTAAAAATAAGTAAACATACAAATAAATCTAAGATGATTCTAATTCCTCCATATACAATAGTAATGGAACCGAACGAAATTGAAATTATTAAAAATACCACCGTAAACTTTTTCTTTCACTGGAATATTATTAATATGCAATTTTTCCTGCTTTATATATATTTGTCGACCAAATAAATTGGAGCGGGTATCACTGGTACCCACGCTATTCAGGTAAAACTTTAATATGGTGCCTATTTGTAATATAAAAATAGAAGCTGTATTCGATATTCCCACGCGTGAACATAAAAAAACTAGCTACCTTTTATAATGTAGGTATACTTAACTACGATAAAAATGTCAATGATTAGCATTAATTGTCCTCTCAGGAAATGAGTCTTCATTCCACAGCTGGCTGGACATTCACTTGGGGTGGTCAAACAACCATAAATGTGAATCAACATAAAAAACTATCCGGCCTTTCTGTTTGTGACAATTTTCCAGCGGCTTTCAACCAAAAAGGTTATATAAAAAGAAAGTTATAACTTTTCTTTTATCATTTTGATATATTATGTAAAATGCTTATAAATATATATTATATTTTATTCATATATGAGATCAACGTACCCACCCAAATACTTATTGCGTAAAAAAATTGCTTACGAATTAAACCGGATAGTACCTTGTATCATAAGTTTGTAATAAAATATATTTAATACAATAAATTTAGTATATCTTACTGAAATATATATTATATATACCTATACATGAAATTTCTCGCATACAACTAGATCGGACAAATATTTCGGGAACACAATAATTATGTATTTACTCCGGACATTGACTTCAGATATAAATTTCTGCATATATGCGAAGTAGTATACACAAAAGGAGGTGCAGTAAAATGCAGCCGTATATTATCTCATTTAGTATGCTGTAAACAATAACATTTGTTCGCTTATTAACGGATATATAGCAGACAAGAATTCGCTTTAGAATCAAGCAGTTATCTCTTTCAAAAGGAAGCAGATAATAACCTCCCTATAAAGTTAAAGTAACCAGCCGGTACCTACTTACCTAGTAACTACATATTTTCACATTATTTCGTCAAGCTTTAACTAAATGATTAACTTTACGTTTAGATATAAACTAGTCTGGACGTAAAGAGAAGACAATAAACGTACGAGTATATTACGATCGGCAACAATTTGTATCTCTCTTTTTATTTCTTCTTTTAATATGAATTTTAATTCATACAATTGCTATAAAGATTTGTTCGTATATTTTAAAACGTCTGTTATTTTAGAAATAACCGTCATTTTTAATAAAATTTTTGCGTTGGAGAACTAGTTCGTTGAGGTTTTATTATATTACAGGTATCTATTTCAAAATCACGCTGAGTAAGTTAGCTCTGGTAAATCCGCGAGTAGAAGGTAGTAATATTATAAATCTGAATTTATTGAGAGTAGCGTAATAGGATCAGATGCATTAATATTACGTACGAATATACCTAAGTATTATCTTATCTGTCGCTTCTATTTTTTTTTTCGTTTTCAGCTTTTCTATATCTTTCTCTGTGATGGTATTTTTGTCGAACTATTAACAGATTTTAATTTTACGAATGTAGTTATCACCATCTCACTACTATGTAATTGACACATCAAGAGTTCCTTTTAAAGGATTATTTGAATGAAGTTTATTGATTGATTGATTGATATTTTGGCTAATTTCAACTATTTATTATATAGGAATTATATAAGTATTATTTAAGAAACGTGTGGTGATGAAAATAATTTTACTAATACAGGCCAAGTCACGAACATAAGCTCGTAATAAATAAAATAATAGAGGTATTTAAGGTTAAAGGAAAAGTGTTTCTTATCGTTATCACTAACTATTCCGGCGAGATAAGGTTTGGGGAATGTAAGGAATGACTATATATTGTAGGTACCTTTTCCTATTAGTTTAGGAGTAAATATTACTATCGATAGCATTGTTTGTCATCTGTCATAGTGGTGTCATCTGATTCTACAAATAACAGATAAAGAGTTTATTGTTTCTTAGGACAGCTGATAAGATTTTGACGAACTCACTCACGTGTATAAAGTAAGAGGTCCCGGGTTCGATTCCTAGGTCGAGTCTGATCTGGTGGGAGGCTAAGGCCGCGGACTATGTACCACCGTACTGGCAAAGACATACCACGGAGTGATTAAGTGTTGTAGTATGATGCCGTGTAGAAACCGATTGGCAGGATGGGTTTACTGCCAACGCATCAGTGGCTTTTCTGTCGCTGCAGATGTTCATGGGAGACGGTAATCACTTTACATCGGATGACACGTCAACTCGTTCGCCCGATATCATCATCATCATGATCAACCCATTACAGGCTCACTATAGAGCACGGGTCTCCTCTCAATATGAGAAGGGTTTGGCCATAGTCCACCACGCTGGCCATGTGCGGATTGGCAGACTTCACACGCCTTTGAGAACATTATGTCTCCATAATGTTCTCTCAGACGTGCAGGTTTCATGTGATATTTTAATTGTTTTCTACGCAGACGAAGTCGCGGGCAACAGCTAGTAATATATATTCAGGAAAACGAAACCAGCCTGCGCATATTCATACTAAAAATAATGAAAAAATTAAATGACATTAGCATTTAGTTTAGTTTAACTAAACAACACTAAAAGCACTAAAAAAGGTCTATGGCCAAGCATTTCAGCCGGAAAATGCGTTCATGTAAAAACTTTTGGATCTCTCAATGTGACAAACAGCCTTTCGCACTTAAGTTTAATTTTAATGGTACATCGTTAACATTTTTGAAACAAACCATTATTATACATTGTATGTGGTAAAGGGAGTTAATTTTTTATGTAATAGTAAATTCAGTAACGTTTTAACGTCACAGCTAATCGAAAACAAAAAATACCTGATAAAAAAAAAACTTTTCAGTCTGTGTATTGGTTATGAGCGACTTTACAAATCCAGTGACAACAACTTTGACTACCTACTCGTAGTATGGAGTAGCTCGAAAAAAAGCAATATTTTATCCGTATTATTTGTATATTTTTTTATACACTACAAGTCAGCCCTTGACGGCTATCTCACCTGGTGGTAAGTGATAGTGCTGTCTAGGATGGTAGCGGGCTAACCTGTTAGAAGTATGGTAAACCCACGCTCCTAGTTGGTTTCTACGCGACATCGTGCCGGAACGCTAAATCGCTAGGCGAAATGTCTTTTTCGGTAGGGTGGTAACTAGCCACGGCCGAAGCCTCCCACCAGACCAGACTCGAGCCGGGAATCGAACCCAGGACCTCCAACTTTAAAATGCGGCAGCGCACGCACCGGTAAAATAATACAATAATAAAAAAATTATACACTACGAATAAACGTAATGAAATGGATTGTATAAATTGAAGAACGTTGTCATATAATTACGTCGTTTTATTTTACTGGCTTCAAACTATTGAACCACTCTCGAAAATTAAATAGGTTTAATAAACAGCCTGCTTCCATAGCCGACCCCCATCGATACCCATGCGGGTGACAAAAAAGGGCATCCACACCCAAAATGACGTCTGCTCGGGTTGTAAACCAAATATCATAATCGTAAGATCAGTACCACACTAGCAACGTGTCGCTCGACGAACATAACTATATGAATAAAAAACTCACGTTAAATCATGTAACATTCTAACGCCAACAATGTACAATTAATTAATCTACAATCAGTGGACACCTATGTCACAAAAGATATCTGATAATATCATCATCATCATCATGAACAACCCATTACCGGCTCACTACAGAGCATGGGTCTCCACTCAATATGAGAAGGGTTTGGCCATGTCCACCACGCTGGCCATGTGCGAATTGGCAGACTTCACACGCCTTTGTGGACATTATGGAGAACTCTCAGGCGTGCAGGTTTCCTCACGATGTTTTCCTTCACCGTTGAAGCAAGTAATATTATAATTATTTTAAAACTCACATAACTCCGAAAAGTTAGAGGTGCGTGCCCGGATTCGAACCGCCGACCTCTGATTAGGAGGCTGACGCCCTAACCACTAGGCTATCGCCGCATTTATGATAATATATTTATATATTATCAGTCAGATCAGTCAGTCAGTCAGCCGAACACCTGACTCGCTGACCGTGTTTTTTCTTGAAATTTGCATATATGTAAGGTTTCATAGCTTGTTTGCGAGTTGTATCAACATCTAAGTCACTGTGCAAAGCACGGTGCTTACCTGCGCTTGTGAATCTTTTGCTTACCTACTTCTGGCTGTGTCAGATATGACGTTTTGTATAGAATAATATACTCATATGTGGATACACGTCACAGCCACCCTTGAGCTTGGCATTTAGCCAGCTACTTTTTGCTTTAAATCTAGACAGGCCACTAGTTGCTGAATTGCATTATTATGACAAGTGATAAGGGTAATACCATACACAAATCGAAAATATACTACGCAAAAAGGTAGACTATAACACAAGCAATAGATTTACTGTCTACTATAAAACCGTAAGTATAGCAAAGAACACGACAAAAAATGTTGAAACAAGAAATCGGTAGTGTGCTCTTGAATGACCAGTCCGGATATCGGGAATTGGGACTGAGGGACAAAAAAAGGCACACGCTCCAATATATTAGGGTGCGTGTTAACCTTAACGCGTAAAGAAGGGTGTCTTTATTATGAAACTAAATATAGATCAGCAACTACCGGATTTGAACTCCAAACATAGCATGTATGACGAGGTTCGCCAAGCAATCAGATTTTCTAATATATTTCCTAGTATTAATCGTAAATATATATGAAAATATTGCCGTACAATTAAACAAAAATATTTTTATTTTTATTTGCCCAGTGCTTACATTAGATACTAACTGTGCTTAAAATTTAATAGGGTCCTTAAACTAACGTATCTACTCAAAACGATTACGGAATATCGAATCATTAGTAGACCATAAAAACCAGGCAATCGTTATGAAGCGCAAAACTCAAAAACGGTTGATACATTCGTCTATATTTATTCAATGTTAATTGAACCAAGGTTATAATTTAAAGAAAATTTTAAAAACCTTTAACCGTGGTTAAAGGTTTGATTTAGATTAAAAACACGTTCAATGTCTAAAACCTAACCGATAAGTAATAAAAGTTCTAATGCATTTCATTTTTAACAACTTTCTAAAATATAAATGTGAATAAATGGCAGTACAGACACGTCACACAACTCGCTTTAGATTACTACTGCCAAGCTGCCTTATTAAATTTTACCAGACTCCCAAAAAAGCTGCAGGTACTTTCGAACTTGGCATGCTGTACTACATACATCTATATTCCCTGTATATTCGACGCTACCGAACAAGTTTTGCACTACTTTTTGCCCGCAAATTAGAGTGTGTGATAAAAACGCAGTTAAAATGGCAACCCCTGTAGAGTTGCCATTTTAAAATTATGAGAAACAGGACTCAAACGAAATGTTGAAAAATGGCGTATGAATCAACTTAATAATGTATCAGATAATAAATATTTCAGCTTGAGTAAAAAAGCAGCAAAGTGGTTTTGAAACGCCATTTTCAAATGATTAGTAACTGGATTGATAGAAAATGTTGGGATATCCCACACATTAAGCGATGATTCAATCTGTTACTACCATTGTCAAAAGTATCAAAGTAATGTTGTAGTATACAAATAAAGAATAAAATAAAATAAAAAGCTTTTTTTATACACCACAAGTTAGCTCTTGACCACTATGTTCACTTGATGGACAGTTTTATATTAGCTTATGATGTGGGCCGTAAGCTCGCTATAGTCAACGCAACTATTGATTAGTGGTAGGGACTTAGCTTCCTGCCTCAGTGGAACATTTGTTTAAATTAAGGTAGATGATTATGAATGAAATTTGGACTGTCTCTGAAAATACAGAAAGGCTGGCGCACAGAGGCGTATTATACTAAAATGATGAAGACAGATTTACACAAAAGAATAGGGTAAAAATATTCACCCCAACATATCCACTCTAACCTTGGACAAAGAAATTCAACCGCCCTGCCACGTGGCAAAATGGAAATAAATTACGATATACGTAAAAAATACCTTACAAACAGGCCCTCTTACACTGTAGGAATCATAATTCGAAACGGCTCATTTATACAAATAAATAAAACTCAAGTGTATATCAGGGATTTTGAAAAAACTACGTCGTAATAAGCTCATATTATTATCATTTTATTTGAACGATAGCGTAAACCTAAGGTGTTTCTATATTTTTGCTAACAATGTTTGCGGACAGCATATGAAAGGCCTTTCACATGAAGTTAGAAATACTAAAGTTTTGTAGAAATGCATCCCCAAAGTGGTGAATTGTATGAAAGTTCAGTTTATTTGATCGTGTGACTATCTGGATCGCTTTAATATTAGTGGAAATTTGAAAACATGGATTTTTTTGAAGCTGATTGTAACAGGCAGCATGAATAAGGAACGGTCTTCTAGACGCAAATGTCCACTACCAAGAATTGACTTATGAAAGCTTTTATCTGTAAATTGAGAACGTTTATTAATATTTCCCGAGTAGTTTAATAATTCCTTCCATAGTGCTACCTATATAGTATATTTAAGAAAGTACCGAGTGAGTTTCCAGATCATGTTAAATACCCACAAGTTTAGTTTTTATGCAATAAAGGTATCTGCGACATAGTCCGCGTGTATCTTTATCGGCATAAGAATGTAAGTAAATATAATATACAGTGCGGAAGTGTTTTTCAGATTCAAAGCCAATAAAACGCTTAGTCATAGGTATTCCATATTGTTTAAAACAAAAAGTAACAGGAATTGTTTCATTGACGTGCTGAATCCACAAATTCTTATACCGTTTTTGACTAAATAATCGTAAAAACTTGATTGATCGTAGAAGTTCGGGGTTTAAGTGATTATCGCTGAGTATGAATTCTAGACGAGGGACCACCAAGGTAAATGTAGTTTCCGTTTTATGTTCGGAATATTGATTAATCTCAGTATAGTTTCTTTTTGTTGGCGTGTGTTTTTAGATAAGTAGGTATGCTGTGTGGGATTAGAATTTATAACGTGAAGTCCTCGTTCGTACGTACGTACGTTCATTGATCAATATTTTTTTCGATGAGATGAGAGATGAGATGATTTTCTCAGTCTGTCATTCTTTTTACATTATTAGCTTCTTCATACCGACTGTCAAACTGGCAGGGGTCGACCAACGCTGCGTGGTGTTGTGGACAACTCCAGCATCTTGGAATCCTAAAGTGCATCAGTCCTTCGAAAAATATGCCCCGCCCATTGCTGATTCAGTTTGCACTAGAGTTATATCAGTGAATAATGGATCAACAGATCTCATTTCTGATTTCACCGCGAACGCTTTCTCTACAGACTCTGAATAGTGTTTACCACTCGTTCAGTAATTAAGTAATTTTTACGCATTAGCCATTTGAGAAGTATCCTAGTTGTTATCATACTTGATATACCCAGGAACCCTTGTAAAGGAGGCGTGGTGGGTCAAATTGTTAATTAACTACCTCCTTTAAGAGATAAGACAGAAATGAGACATAAATAGGCGATAATGATGAAGGCGATACTTAAGAGACTGAGACTGAAGTAATCATACTAATAATATAAATATGAATGTAAGTTTGTTTGATTAGCTTTCACTTGAAAAATACTTAACCGATAATCATTAAACTTTGTGCGTACTTGGAGGTAGGTATTAGAAGTTTACGAATGTAGTGTAGTTATCACCATCAAATCACTATGTAAATTATTGACGCGTCAAAAGTGCCTTTTAAAGGACTATTTGAATAAAGATTATTTGAATTTGACATAGGCTACGTATTATAAAAAAAAACGATAGATTAAAAAAGATGGTTTGTTAAATATTTTGACAAGTTGAGTTTTCATATTGATTCATTTCTATTGTAATGATCTCTGAAACTTATTTAAGGGCTTCAATGCGAGCGAAGCAGCGGATAAAAGCTAATATAATATATAGAGTAGACTATACCTAATAGAAAATTTAATGGATCGTTGAAATTATTTGAGTCGCATATATGTGAACCGATGATAAATTGCCTACGTCCGCTCAACTCAAGCCCGCTTTTATAACAGTAAGTGCACGTTAACGATATATCGTAAGGCATTTCGAATTGGATAACTATAAGTTAATGTATAGAAGAGGTGATAGCCTAGTGGTTAGTGTCAGCCTCCTAGTCAGAGATCGACGGTTCGAATCCGGGCACGCACCTCTAACTTTTCGGGAGTTATGTGCGTTTAAAAAAAATTAAAATATCGCTTGCTTCAACGGTGAAGGAAAACATCGTGGACAAACCTGCACGCCTGAGAGTTCTCTATAATGTTCTCAAAGTCGTGTGAAGTCTGCCAATCCGCACATGGCCAGGACAAAGACGTGTCGCCAAGCGATTTAGCGTTGCGGCACGATGTCGCGTAGAAACCAATTTAAAGAAGAAAAGAGTATGGGTTTACCGTACCCTTAAAAGGTAAGGCTGCTAACATCTTAGGCTGCATCATTGTCGTCAAGGGCTAACTTGTTGTGGACAAAAAAAAAAGAGTTAAATAATTTTATAGTTGTAGTAAATAATTACTATCAATGAGTTTTTGAAAGTAATAATGTGTATACATCAGCTATCGCTTGAGAAATCTAAGTTATTACCAAACATCAGGGATTATCGACAGTGATTTCAAATACTTTTATGTATGACGCTTCATATTCATTGGCACCAGCTTTTCGATTAAGTGATAGGTACATTTCTAGCTATTTCCCAATCAAACGTTTCTATTTCTAATAATGCAAGAGGCAAATCTCTAAACTAGACTGAGAGGGATATAAAACTCCCAACACATGCTTCTATACGTTTCATGGAAGAGCATGAACAGCGCTATAATAAAACAAGGTTCGGCGTCGAAAGACGTAGAACCGGGGGCTGGGAACGCGCTGTATTGATCTGCCGCCGGTGCCCCCCCCCTACCCTCCCGCCCCGCCAGACATTACAGGAGCACTCGCAACCCTCACCCCCTGACGCACCGCGCGCCCTCCCGTCAGCCCGGCTATACGCAGCCACACCCCTTTTTAATACGAACGCCGAGTCACGGGATTTTCCAATTCAATTTACCCAGCAATCGAGAATAGACGACTAGACCACACCACACATATAACTATAATATAAAACTTAATTAAGTCGCAACATTAAATATTAATCGCCTAAATCGAAACGACGCACACGCGATCGTAATCGATAATGAAGAGTGGAGAAATGGCGGCGAACGAAAGCCGTCGGCGATTCCGAGAACAGCGTACGAGACCGATTTTAGGATATTTGTCATTTATCATGCACACTTTGTCGTGAAAAAAGAAGATTAAGAGAATGCGAAATGTTTACTGCCTTATATGGAGTAGCGAATGCCGAGTTCGATTATGGACACAATATGTAATGAGACATTTTCGTAAGTTCAATGACTCCGCGAACAATGTGCGGCGAGAGACAGTCGGACGAACGCGACCCGCCACTGCCAGCAGCATCTGGTGCACGCCACGATCAGGGATTTTATTTTATAGTCATGCCACATGTCCTGACCAAATGTCTATCCCATAACGCTTTTTAAGAGTATAGCAATAGAAAAACAAAGTTTTATACAGTAACGAAAGAAAGAAATAGTATCTTAAAAAAAACCATACAAATAACACAAAACTTCTATACACGCAGTATAATGCAGTAGTAGTTAAACAGTTTGAAAACTTAAAACTTTATTAAGGTTGTTAAAAGTAATTGTAAATCAGGAATCAATGTTAATTAAGATTAGGTCCAACTCACTTTCGCTGGTGAAATGAGTCAATATCGATAACATTACTTTGAATGACTCATCATTGCAAGTTGAAAACATGCTGACTTACTTAGCAGCCAGAATAATTTCGCGCAATTGACGCACAAACCGTAGTCATCCCTAAATATTAAGTCTATTGTTCTGCAAATTCAATCATAGGGACCACCCAGTTATTTATTTAGATACATAATTCGAATTTGATAACTGAAACATTGTACAAGACTTAATATCTCAAATATCAAGATAACTAATTTTCATTAGAAATATTGACGCAGATTAAAAATCTGATGTTAACACTTAATACCAAAACCGACAAAGACGTGTCGCCAAGCGATTTAGCGTTCCGGCACGATGTCGCGTAAAAATCAATTAGGAGCGTGGGTTTATCATACTCCTAACAGGTTAGCCCGCTACCATCCTAGACAGTATCATCACTAAAATATTACATAAAAAAAAATAAAAAACATTGTTAAGAGCCATAAGAATATGAAAATGGATAAAAAAGAGCTACTAGTATTGAAGACTACAATATATAGGTATGAGTTCAATTCTCGTCGATATAGTAAGCATACAGCACATTATAGTAAAGCACCACACAATTGCAAAGTCAAGTCCACCCACTCGACAATGCATACCCGAGGAGACTTGCAAGTTACTCCAATCGAGTTAGTTCAAGAGCATTACTTTCTAGTGACTCATAGGAAGAGAGCTATCTCGTACAGACGGTCCCAATAAGGAAGAGGGTAATAAACGAATTCATCTCTCCCATCTTATGTGGCTTCGTAGCCCATTAAAATACACAATGCTGTACTTTATTCCATAGTGCTCGACCCCAGTGTTCGAAGGGCAGATGTTATTTTTAGGTTTTAAATTGATTCACTAACAAAGGAAGGGATGTGTGCAATTAACACGCACTTTCAACGTAACACAATGATGACAGCGTGATGGAATTCTCGATAACATTATTACACGATAGCAGAATACAAAAATATAATATTTATACAGTATTTTTTACCCAAACAAAAAGCCACTTATAATCCCTTATAACTGACGGAGGGACGGAAAGATTACCACAGGAAAAAGCCGTCAAAATCAGGTCAAGAGAACAAAAACAAGCAAGAGTGTTATCCCCCAATCGTATTCACATTTAATTAAACACTCTCACAAAAAGAAAGCCACTTGGGTACAAGGGCGTATATCAGATTGTTCTCGGAAGACAGTTCTGGCACTGGCTGACCTAATTGAATATAATGGTGTGTTATTCATCTGTCTGATCCCTTCTTGATGCCTTACAAAAACATATTATGAGATGCGGCGTTACTGAGGCGTCCGCTTCATAGGCGTATAGTGAAATAGGTTTGGGTTTCATTTTATAACTCTTACATGTCATTAAATTAATTGCGCTATTAAAACAGGGGCCCTTGTGTGCCAGTCAATGGGAACGATGGTTGATTGTTTGGAAAATGTTTCACAGTGTTTACTCTAAATCTATTTCAAGAATACTTTTACGCATTACGCTTTCGTAATAAATCACTTTGGAATAGCTTTAGAACATTATGAAGTCTGATAAATTTACAAATCACAATATTTTATCATAGATACCGTAAGTAGTACGTATTCATGTCGGATTTTCGAAAATAATAATAAGTTTTGATGTCAAATATTTCAAAACTATCCTCATCATGATGGTTAGTCTAAGAATATTTTCGGCCCATAAATGCTAGTGCTAAAACTTATCAAGCATATTTATTACTACAAAGCATTTTACCGGGCTTTTACGATTTTTAGCACCTGTTGATGCTAGTGGCAGGGATTAATTCAAATCGGATAGTGAGTATTTCTTGACAGAAATTTCTTTTGGCCCCGCTCGAGACCAACGAACGCAATGGGACAGTGAGCTAAGGTCTGACCATTTAAATGGTTAGAATAATGAATCATATTGTTCTTAAAATAATTATAACCTAACATTGTAATATAACCTTATGTGTGGGTCAATATTCTTTAAGATATGTGGTTGCTTGTTTTGTATTGTTTATGTATCTGTTAAACAGAGCACCGTTCATCCTTGAACTGTTCTATATTTAGCCGTAAAGACGATCTTTTGATCCTTACCATATCCCTACTTAAGTTCCCAGAATTTAGTGACGAGATTGGATGCATTCAAAAAGTGAACGTCGCGCGTCTGTAGAAAAATGTTTATCAATACTAGCTTTGTTAGCTGGATTCATGAAATCGTTTTCATAAATACGTATGGTTGAAAGGAAATATTATCGCTCGAATTTCTCTAGTAAACTTGCAACTTTTACCGGTCGGAAATCGAAGTCAGTTTATGTTTTCGCGGCAGCTGGTGTTGAGTGTGTCGCGGTCATTTACATAGGTCTGCGATAAGCGAGCTATATTTAGAGAAAGCGGGGATGCGCTGCGCCTGCCTCGCACCTCTGTTACACCTACGCGTACCCACTCCCTTACCCTCGCTGGTCGCCTCTCCCCGCTGAACATTCCAGTTCCAAAACATGCTTTCATATGTTTTTTTTTTACACTACAATTCAGCCCTTGACGGCTATCTCACCTGCTGGTAAGTGATGATGCTGTCTAGGATGGTAGCGGGCTAACCTGTTAGGAGTATGGTAAACCCACGCTCCTAGTTGGTTTCTACGCGACATCGTGCCGGAACGCTAAATCGCTTGGCGACACGTCTTTGTCGGTAGGGTGGTAACTAGCCACGGCCGGAGCCTCCCACCAGACCAGACTCGAGCCGGGAATCGAACCCAGGACCTCCAACTTTATAATGCAACAGCGCGCGCGCTGCGATATAATATAGACGATATCTACTATCAACTATTAGACATCAACGCACCAATTAAGCTAGATAAAACGGCCATCAAGCTACAACAAAGTAAGCTCGCACTTAATTGGTCTTTACTTAATACTTTAAATGGCCTCTTTAGAATTGTCAAGTGCACGCTTTGTTAAGGCTGTTACAGCAGTTAACATTAACGAGAAAAGTGGCAGATAACTCGTGTCTCCCAAGTAGCCTGTCGGCGAGACTGGCCCGAAGTATTATCTGCAGCGCTGGAGCGATAAAAACGAACAAAGAACAATATAAACCATTTAAACTACCTTTCGCATGAACCCGGCTTGCGGCTTCGGGTGACAGTTTGAAATTGTCGCAGACATCGGCATTTTTTATGTACCCGTAAGTAGAAAAAACCAATATCAGTTATTAAATTGGGATTTTTTAAAATACGTCGTCCAGGTAGACGTTATTGAAAGTTGTTAAATTGTAGGATATGATCGTTGAAGTACCGTCGTAAAGGCTGGTCGTTAGAGTGTAAATCCGCTTAGGGGCGCGTTTCTCGCCGGTGAAGAATGCAAGTGTGCGTGCAGAATTTTCAATCGGCCACATAAGCCGTGCAACACGGCGGCGCGGCAGATGTTAATGAAGCAGGCGAGACGCGGTAAACGGGATCCGACGGTAGGTATACAGATTACAGTGCAAGTTACTGGGTAAGTGGGTATAAGTCACTGCCCGTGAAATTATATCACGAACTAAATCGGCAGCAGACTCGTTATTACGGCACCGATGAAAGATAACGAAAACGTTTTCGTAACTTTAAGTATTCATTTACGACGAATGTAGAATCCTATTAACTATTAATCAAGATATCCAGTTATGTAAACTATTAGTGAGTATGAAGATACCCACATTATTGCATGGATCGATAAAATCTCAACATCTGAAAATTTACAAATTTGCTGTGGAGAATAATCCGTAAATTGTTTTAAGAAATCTGTTATAGATTATAAAATACTCACCATGCTTTGACGCGAATGAGGACCTCGCCTTCCGCTAGTGTGGGCTCGGGCTTCTTCAAAATCTTAACAGTTTTGAGACCCCCGAAGCCGGTGAGTACGACTGCGCGCATCTCTTTGGGAGGCGGGGTCTCCTTTTCTTTTTCCTCGGTGGCCTTTTCGGGGGTCTCTTCTGGAGGAGTTTCGGTGGTGCCATTCTCGGTCGGGGTCTTCTCGGGCGCTGCTGCCGCGGGGGTGTCCGTACTCTCCGTCATGTCTGGTTGCGTGAGAATCGAGCGGTACGGTTAGCGGACGCGGTGCGAATGAGGCGGAAGCCGGCCGGCGAGATGACGCGTCGCGAAACGAATGAGTGGAGGGAAGGGCTCTAGCGCGCAGCCGGGCCCGGGGTGGCGGGGTAGTGCGCGGGGCGAGGGGCGGGTGCGACAGGTGGCCGCCACCGCCCGGCCGCCGCCCGCGCCTCCCCTTCCCCGGCACCGACCCCCGCTCGATATTGCACTACACAAAACCTGGATTAACTTTATTACTCCATGCCCGACATAAAACCTACAGTCCTATAGGCGCTACGTAGGAAAAACGCCCAAAACCTAAGCACTACACGCTACGAACGTGACTTGGCAACGGAATCGATAGCGCAAGGGTACGGCGACGGCGTGAAAATCGATATTGTTTGAACAATATACTATGATGTTTTCACAGCGTGTCGGGCGTGCCGCCGGAAAATTCCTAAATCCCTTATAATTTTATCACGATGCCTATTGCCTATCCGCATCGGTATAAATGGATGGCACACAACTTGTTGAGCATTACAACAGGTTTTGCTATTATAAACAGGGATTACTGTTTCTTACGAATCTATTTTTAGTTCTAATCTACCGGTACCGGTATACTAATAAGCCTTTATCTTACGTTTTATTCCTAGTTGTCGTAAATTATAATGCGGAGTTTGAATTTAATTATGCTTTTAGTTTGATAGTGAATCCAGTTTTTCTATCGGTTTTCACGCTTAATTATTGTGTAATAGAATGATCTTTCGGTTCTGTTCTGGAATTTTATTTAACTTTATTGCGTTCGAGTAAGTAGATAATCTCGTAATATGCAGATGTGTTATCTTCTTTTGATTGAAAAGGGAAAATTTTGTTGATTTTGTTTGAAACTATCCTAAACCAGAAAATGTGTGCAAAAAATTATCTTGGTTTCCTTTACGCAACAAGATGAGCTAGTCATGCAATACCGAAATCGGTCTTGGTTATTAATTGATAATGTTAGTAATGCCATCATTTTCCATATCTTTTTATCAATGATTCAAATTCAAATAATCTTTATTCAAATAGTCCTTCAAAAGGCCCTTTTGACGCGTCAATAATTTACATAGTATTGATTTAATGGTGATAACTACATTCGTTAACATAAAACTAAAGCCATGGGGGTTCCAAACGCGCCCCGGTCTAAGAAGAAGCCCACAACAAACTTAGCCAGACAAATTTTATTTTTGCTATCACCATCTCACCCACCACATCACCAGACCTGCTAATTCAGTTAAGCTTAGGGAGTTAGTCACAACAGATTTAGCACCAATATCGGAGCAGCGTGGAGGATATGCTCTAAATCTCTCTCTCCGACTAAATAGGAGAATTTTACAGCAACATTTAAAGGTGGAGAATGACGATGATTAAGCAGATTTCTAGGGCTCAAAGAGACCAAGCGGATCACCAAATGTAAAGTAATTAATAACCTCCGCCCCACGAACATCTGCATCACCAGATAATCTCCCAATGCATTGCCAACTGAAGGAATTTGGTAAAATAAGTATATAGATTTTTTTTATATTGAATACAGGTTTACGCTTGACTACAATCATACCTGATGGACAGTAACGATGGGGTCTAGGGTGGAGCGCGCTTGCCTAGGAAAAGCCTATGCACTCTTCTCTTGAAAACCACCAAGATTCTATTTGGTTTGGAACACAGAAGCTGGGAGGGCGTTCCACACCTAAGCAGTTCGTATCAGGAATGTGGGAGAAGAAAAAGAAGAAAAAATTTGCAAGTGTGCGACAGAAAGATGATATGATTAGAAGGAAGTTTAACTTATTTTTTGTCGATTTGTTAGTCTGCTTGTCTCGGGCTCATATTCGGAACGTTAACAGATTGTGACGAGAGTTTCACTGGAATTTGCATAAAGGACCAGGGAAGATTTTACCACGGGGAATATTTTAGTTAGATAGGAAGAAGGCTGCAAAAAGTGTTCTTTCTCGTAGGCTTATCTGCATTGTAGGCTTATCTACATGATTGGTATACTTAAATGGAGTTCGGACTGATTTCACTAATATTATAAACGCGAAAGTTTAAAAGTATGGTTGGGGGATGTTTGTTACTCTTTCACGTAAAAAGTACTGAATGGATTTTAATCAAAATTTATAGTAATATAGCTTATATATCAGAATAATACATAGGCTACAATTTATAAACATAATGTGTAAATTGTCCAAAATATAGCGATAAGTGTCAAGTGTAATATAAACCTTCATCATCATCATGTTAACCCATTGCCGCCTCACTACAGAGTACGGGTTTCCTCTCAATATGAGAAGGGTTTGGCCATAGTCCACCACGCTGGCCATGTGCGGATTGGCAAACTTCACACGCCATTGAGAACATTATGAAGAACTCTTTGGCATGCAGGTTTCCTCACGATGTTTTCCTTCACCGTTGAAGCAAGTGATATTTTAATTGCTTACAAACGCACATAACTCCGAAAAGTTATAGGTGCGTGCCCGGGTTCGAACCCACGACATCTGATTAGAAGGCTGACGTCCTAACCACTAGGCTATCACAGCTTCTTAGCCTTAGATTGGTTTGCGAAAAAATACTAACATCGTTTAAAAAAGTTTTCTATAATATACGAGTACCTTGCTATTGTTAAAATAAATATAATTCCGAATCAACAACATAACAACAATATTATAAGAATTGTGTTGCTTTAATCGATGGTTTTAAACGCCTGCGTACGCCTGGTGTTGCTGATAGGAAATACCTGATAAATCGATAACTAGTCTGGTCGAGTCGGATTTTAAAACTATACTCACACTTTACTATGCCCCGCTGTTTCAATCGCGTATTTCCCTTTCGCTTATTCGTTGGAACACTGGGATTTAATATAGACTATGCTACTCCTTATCACTAATGAAAGAATTAAAAAACGTAAAAGCAAAAAAAAACACATTCGCATTATTCCGAAAATTAATACATAAGTACCTGCTATTGAAAAATGAAAATGAAAAAAATATTCATTTGAACAAAAACAAATTTTACAGTTTTCCGATGGTACCCACTATAGGTAATCATGTCTCGTGGGTACCTTATTCGCTTTAACAGTTGAAATAATGCAACACTATATTTTTGTTGCAAAAATATATGGTCTAGGTATAATCTACTGGTTGATTTCCGCAACTTATTTGAACAGAAAACTTGGTTCACACTTAATCTTTTACACACTTTTAAACTTTTATCTGTCCGTTCGCAAACGCGGCCATAAGCAAGTTTGAATATAAGGAGCTGCCTCCTTGTTCATCACTTAGACATTCCATGATATTCTTTTAATACATCATACAGTCATATGTCGAAGGGGACAGACGAATTAATCCGTATCCCCGCAAGTTTCTTTGTTTGCTAGACCGTTTGTTTTTGTATATACTAAGAATGTAAGTCTCTCACTCACGCCTATCTTGAAAGATATTGGAAACAGTGTAGTCTCGCAAAGTTGATACGGATATAGGACTTTTTAGCCGACCTCCGTGGCGCAGCGCGTGCGTTGTCGTATTACAAAGTTTTAGGTCCTGGTTTCGATTCCTGGCTCGAGCCTGGTCTGGTGGGAGGCTTCAGTCGTGGCTAGTTACCACTCCACCGACAAAAACGTGCCGCCAAGCGATTTAGCGTTCCGGCACGATGTCGCGTAGAAACCAATTAGGAGTATGGGTTTACCATACCCCTAACAGTTTAGCCCGCTACCATCTTAGACCACGTCATCACTTACTATTAGGTGAGATTGCTGTAAAAGGCTAACTTGTGGTTAATAAAAAAGAAGCTTTTGTTATACACCATAAACCGTCTTTGTCGGTGGGGTGGTAACTAGCCACGGCCGAGGCCTCCCACCAGACCAGACTCGAGCCGGGAATCGAAGCTAGGACTTCCAACATTAAAAATGCAACAGTGCACGCGCTGCGCCACGGAGGTCATCGAAATATCCACTCGCTATACTATTACGCACGACAATTCAGTGTTATCTTCCCCAGTGCCCGACACAACAGGAAAGACCCTGGTGCCGGGACAAATGCTCACCATAGCGTCATGGTGATCTAAAAGTATAGCGTAAATACGTCACCGAGAGAGAATGATAAGACGACCATCAGTAAATCAATCAACCATAAACTTTATTCAAGTAATCCTTTAAAAGGCACTTTTTATGCGTCAGTAATTAATAGTGAGTTAATGGTGACAACTAAGTTCGTAAACTTAAAGCTAAAGCTATGAGGGTTCCAAATGCGCCCTGGTATAAAGTGAAGCCCACAACAAGCTCAGCCGAGTAACTTTTCTTTTCGTTATCACCATAAACCGACTGGGTCAGTTGTATTAAGTATTATATACTCGTATATCAATGAATGTTCCCCGATAGGTATAACGCATTCCCCCAATTTGTCCCTGATTGCGTTGACCGGATCGCCATTATCCTCTCATTCAATTTGAATTGCCGTCTGATCGTGATACGGGTCCAGTGTCGACGAACGCGCAGCGACTGAAAATCGATTCCGTTCCTTTTTAGGGTTCCGTACCAGAACGGTGCTATTGGGACCCCAATGCTGAGTCTACGCCATCCGCCTTTTTCTCATGTGCCGTGATATATACCCAGTTTTCACAGAATGTGTAGTTTTGTTACGGCTATAATAACATCATGATCATCATGATCAACTCATTACCGGCTCACTACAGAGCACGGGTCTCCTCTCAATATGAGAAGGGTTCGGCCATAGTCCACCACGCTGGCCATTTGCGGATTGGCAGACTTCACACGCCTTTGAGAACATTATGGAGAACTCTCAGGCGTGCAGGTTTCCTCACGATGTTTTCCTTCACCGTTGAAGCAAGTGATATTTTAATTGCTTAAAAACGCACATAACTCCGAAAAGTTAGAGGTGCATGTCCGGATTCGAACCGCCGACCTCTGATTAGGAGGCTGACGCCCTAACCACTAGCCTATCACCGCTTCAAGGCCATAATAACAAATGATATAAATTAAATAATGCCGTAATTTAAAGGCTATCACATAAAACATAATAAAATATTTTATCAATCGTTATTAACCCTTTACCGGCTTTTCTCAGAGTGAGAAGGGTTTTGTTCAAGTGCGTATTAGTAATCTTCACAAGCTTTTGACAACATTATAGAAAACTCACAGGCATGTATCTCTTCACCGTTAAAGCAAGTGACATCTAAAATATAATAAAACTGTAAATGGACGAATCTGTACATTAAATATATTTTGAAAATTTTAATTAGAGGACGTTTTACTATCGATACTGAGCCCAAAACATTTTTTTTTATTCTTTTGTTTGTCTGGCTGTATCTTGGCCGCGCATCACGGCGAAACTACTGGATGGATTTGAATTAAATTTGGTATAGGGGTAGCTGATACTCCGGTTAAACACATAGGACAGTTTTTATCCCGTAATTTAGCACGTTTCCCTTGAGTGATGAAATTGAATGAGAGGGGATGAAAGTGAAAATGTGTATTTAGTTGTAATTCATTAGGGCGTATTCCGATTTCACTCATTCTTTTTTTTATTAGAACGGAGATACTTTAAATTTATTACTTCATGGTTCAAACCGATAGGTTTAGTAATTCATTGCTTCGTGATTGGAAGATAAAAAAAACACACTTTCACACACACTAACTCAACGCAGACTAAGTCGCAGGCATCAGCTAGTTTAATATAATATTACTTCAATTTAATTAAAAATGTAGAACTCCAAAAACATTAAAAGGGAAACGGACGCCGAAGTGTTATCCAAAAAGCCATCACCATTCTTACTCTCTCGCTCTCTATTGTGTTTTACACTCTTAATATATTATGACTATGTAAGCAGGTAATTGTTTTTTATTGCACCTGGGTACGGAACCCTTTGTGTGCAAGTCAAACTCGCACTCGGGTTTTTATTTTTACAAACAGTTGGAAGATTAGGCAGTCTGCGGGAAAATTGTTTAGGTATTTCTCTCATTCTTTGCATAGATTAAAGTCGTTGCGACGATCTGTACAACGAATTAAATTGAAAGGTCTGGCTGTGATTTTTATATGAATAAATGTTTATTAAGTTTTTATGATTTTTAGTACCTGCGATAGCTTAGTTGATAAGTATGTATCTTTGAGTATTGGCGAGACCCGAATTCTTAGATTTCGCAGTTTTTTTTTCTAGCTGACTATTATCTGTGTTAACCCTATTGGTTGCGACAGCGTAACCGGGCTGTTTGGCGAGCTTCGGAAAGGAGCTCTGCCAGAAAATTTATGAGCCCTAGTCTCAGTTCTCAGTCCGAACCAATCTAGGGAAAAGCTGAACTGATTTTGAAAAGACTTTCATAGTCAGGTTGAGTAATGTATGGTGAATGATATGGGCAAATATGTAAAATCGACGCTGCTGTTACTTACCAATACAACATGACAGTATAATATTTTTGACGATTTCCCTAGCGCCATGATGAGGTTCTACAAGTGGTAGGTCCCGGGTTCGACCACCGTAAGGTGCTAGTTACCTCCACCTACCGACAAAGATGTACCGCCATGAGATTTCGCGTTCCGAAACGATATCACGCCGAAACCAGTCAGGAGTATGTGTTCACCGTACCACTTACAGGTTAGCCTGCTACCATGTTAGACCTCACTTACCACCAGGTGAGATTGCCGTCAAGGGCTAACTTGTAGTAGATAAAATAAAAAAAAGTTAAATTAGAGTTATTGTGACGTTATTGAAATCAATGTCACCATAATTAAAACAACATAGTTTATATTATTAATTCATTTATATCAACAAAACAAAATCTAATATTTACAAATCATCAACTAATCTATCAACTATCAGTATCACTTAAACAGTATCATTTGGCTATCTTCCCACTATTTTCAAAGTCTTCCTTATCGAAATAAAAAGGTTCGTCTAGATCATCGTCATAATCTTCGTCGTATATTTCCTCGTCTACGTCGGAATCGGCGTGGTGGTCGCGCACTGCTGCGAGGGTAGCGCGTTCGTCGCGGAGTTTCTTGTGAAGCTTGTTTTGTAAAATCTGCAAATATTAGTTTTGGATTTTTGTAAAAAAAAAAAATTGAAGATTAATTTATCTTATTAAATGATAACACACGATTAAAATGTTTGTCTGTCTGTCTATATTATTGAAAAAATCGACGGGGCTTTTGGGGGCAAGTAAAAGCAATAGGAAGTCAAAAGCCGGTTTGACGAGACTTCTAATATATCTCTAACTGGCATAGACTGCGTTATTAACCCTTAGAGAGGCAGTGATCATATAGCGACCACATTAAAAATATATTTTTTTTGAAGGGCTGATGCCTAGTAGAGACCACAAAATGTCATTTACATGTTGTCTATGGCATAGTTGATTTCCGAACGGAAAAAAAAGTGCGTGTATCGAAGCAATTTTTTTGACATTTGAGCTGTCAAAGTCGAGTTCTTGCAAAAACGGTGGATTTTTGTGAATTAGCGAATGGAAAATTGTGATAATGCCAAAAATAAATCCGGTAAGTAATATTTGTGTCATTTTTATAATAGAACATAGATTGAATTATGTGTAGTATGTTTCAGTTATGCAAGAAATTTGTTTTAATACGAAATATTCACTTCGAAAGTTTGTGGTCTGTATATGACCTCTGCCCATCTAAAAATGTGCAATGTGGTTTGTATGAAGCCACTGTCTCGCAAGTATCCACCATACAAAATAAAGGACAAAAGCAGTAGTGACCATACAGCGAACACAGAAGGATGGTCAAAAAGCATCGATGACCTGTCCACTAGCAATAGAACAGTACACCAGGTATATGGGCGGCGTGGACAGGTTTGACCACTACCGATCTTCATATTCCATCGGTAGGAAGTCTACAAAGAAAAATTGGATACGTCTCTTCTGGTTTATGCTGGAAGCTGCATGCATTAATGCATACATTGTTTACAGCTTAACTCACAAAAAGACGAGCAGCAGCCACCGAGATTTCAGACTGAGCTTATCAAGGAGCCTGATTGACAATTTCACAACTCGAGTTAGAGCACCCCCAATATACAAAAATAAAAAAGGTGGCTTTGGAGTATCGGACGAGTTGAGACTGAACAGAGTAGGTATTCATATGCCTTGTAAAGGTACAAGAAGACGCTGCCGCTACTGCAGCACTAGAGAAAAGCCCCAAAGATCTAAAATAATGTGCAATTTGTGTCAAGTACCGCTATGCCCTGCACCATGTTTTGCAAATTTTCATCGTTATGGTGAAATGTAGGAACCATAAAGATGAAAATGCTCTGATATTTTTTTAAATTTCTAAATAGAAATATTTTGATTTATGTTTCTAAATTGTTCAACAATTTCAAGTTTTCAATAATTTTGTGAATTACTTTTTATTTATAATTATTGGTAAAAATGTCTTATTTGAATTTGAATACAAATTTTTAATAAAAAATAAATAATTAACAAAATTACAATAGTGAGTTTTCACCTTTATTTGTTATGAACATACCTTGTCAGGCAGTGGCCAGATGAAAACCACATAATGATTATTTACATAGGCAGTGGACATATACAAACCACATGGGTTTTTTAAAGGAATTTGCAAGAATAAAAAAAAATCAAGAAATTAGTTTTTTTATTACCCTTTAATCTATCATAATTCCTATATAAAAGAAAAATAGGCGCCAGGCCTGGCTAAGGGTTAAAATAATAAGTGATTTAAACTTTTTTTTAATTACCTACAAGAAGTTTAATTTGGTTTCATTGTAATTACAATTAGATAGATCTGGAATAAGTATTTCCGTGACCTACCTTAACTGTTTTTTTTTTATGTATTACAATGGGGACGTAATAGGAAAAATATAAAAAATATACATAAATAGAAATACAATTAATACAAGCCGTGATAGCCTAGTGGTTAGGAGGTCTCCCTTCTAATCAGAGGTCAGGCGTTCGAACCCGCGCACGCACCTATTACTTTCGGAGTTATGTGCGTTTTAAGCGATTAAAATATCACTTGCTTCAACGGTAAAGGAAAACATCGTGAGGAAACCTGCATGCCTGAGAGTTCTCTATAATGTTCTTAAAGGCGTGTGAAGTATGCCAATCCGCACATGGCCAGCGTGGTGGACCAAGTGGCCAAACCCTTCTCATATTGAAAGGAGACCAACGCCCTGTAGTGACCCGAGAATGGGTTGATAATGGTTGGCTGATCAGAGCATATCTCAACGACACAATTACAGTAGCTAGAGTGCTGTACGGCCTTTAAAAGATCTTTTTAAGGTAACCTAATAGTTATTTTTCTTTTCTGTTTCTTCTAGATAAAAACTGGACCTTACAAAGATAACGGTTGATAGAACAAAGATTTATGCAACAGTTTTGAGGTGTACAGAATTTTACCCTAGAAGTATCTGTAAAATATGAGTGACCAAACTAAATAGGTCTTACTTACATCATAGATTTACAGTCATTGTGTAATCTTATGGGAGCCAGTTGCCAACTTCAAGCGACGTGCCAGAGTTCAACTTTATGGGCTTATATAGCTATATAGCTTTACAAATAAACGTGATATAACCATGGAATAATTTTGCAGCGTTTTGTCACACTCCGACAGTCTATAGTTGCCAAGTTGAAATGCGACAAAACACTGCATAAGTATTGTTATGCCACGTTTATTTGTGAGGTCTGACTATACACCTTATCGCGATGTTCAAGTAAATTAGAATCTTTATTTAATATCGAGTCATTTTTTAACAAATGAGGCAGGTCTAGTGTTTGGCATGTTCGGGATGAATCTTGAGGTGCCGGGTTCAATTCCCGGGTAACGCCAAGAATTGTTAGAAAATTGGCGATGTCAAACAAAGTTTTTGTCGTGGTGAAGCTTAGTGGAGGCAAACACCCAAAGGATAAATGTGCTATTTTAATGCGATGGCTATCTTTTATTGATCTTATATTATGATATGTATGTAATCATCATGATCAACCCATTCTGGGCTCACTACAGAGCACGGGTCTCCTCTCAATATGAGAAGGGTTTGGCCATAGTCCACCACGCTGGCCATGTGCGAATTGGCAGATTTTACACGCCATTGAGAACATCATGAAGAACTCTCAGGCGTGCAGGTTTCCTCACGATGTTTTCCTTCACCGTTGAAGCAAGTGATATTTTTTTTTAAACGCACATAACACTATAGAGGTGCGTGCCCGGATTCGAACCGCCGACCTCTGATTAGGAGGCTGACGCCCTACCACTAGGCTATCACCGCTTATGTATGTAATCACTTATAAGTTATTCCGTTACTTTCATTGTCCTTTGGACCGTCGAACACGTCAAAGCATATAATTGCTCCAGTGCAGGACTTTTTCATCGTCCTTGTCAGATATTATGTTATCGTTGCCCGATAAGCGGTTAGCTGACAATTTTCCATCAACTTTATGTATAAAGTGCGTAAACAAAACGGCTATATTTACGTTCGAGGACACGTTATGGAGCAATAAACCTGATAGCGAAGAAATACATGTAAACAATGAAATTAAACAATACGCATTAAAAAGACTGACGCATACTGCAACGAGTTCTGACAATTATATACGTATTGTATTGTTTTAATTTGATTTTCAAATGGGTGATATTGCATTGTATTGAACAGTAGCCATATTCGTACTGGTAACAAAATCTAAAAGTTATCCTGTGCTTTAAGGCATCTGTATTTAGAGACAACAGCGTGACGAAGCCCTATTTACGTTTACTCCGTTGGCTGCTTGGTCCGAATATAATATCTAATGGAACCAATACAATATTTAATCAAAATATCTCATTTTCTATAATAAAATAATATTATGCAAATAACTCAGTATTTCTAGGCTGCAAAATATGATTTTGTCCCATTCGGTGTCGAGACCCTTGGTCCGTGGGGACCTAGTGCCTCAGGGCCTTTAAGAGAAATGGCAAAAAGGTTAGTCGACATCACAGGAGACCGAAGAGCTGCCAGTTACCTCGGGCAAAGAATTAGTCTAGCTATTCATAGGGGCAACGCTGCCAGTATCTTCGGAACCTTGCCTGAATGGACTCATTTTAATAATATATGTTAGTAATTTTACGACTTTTTTTTATTTTTTAAGATTTTTTTTTAAATATAAATTCAATATTATGTAAATTTTGCAAACATATCAATAGATCGAAATTGGCGGGATTTTAACCCATTCCCCTCTGGCTAACGCTATTCATGATACAAAGCACGCTTTGTAAGTACACTAGAAACAGGCCTCCACGATCCGGAACGATGATAGCAAGCTAAGATAAGCATTGCTATCAGATTGAGCTACTATTAGCGCCATGTAGTAAGATATTTCAATTTCAATCTACTTGAAACAACAACGTTTCTAAATCGAACTCTCTTCCAGCATGTGTTTCCAGCCACGTATTACCTTAGTTCCTTCAAGGGAAGAGTGAATAAGCATTTTCCAGGCAAGTGCGCTCCAACCTAGACCTAATCAGTGCCTTTTGCTACTGATTGTCGTCAAGCGCAAACCTATCTCAAAATAAAAAACTAACAAAAAACTTTCAAAACTCCATATTTCAATAAGACAAGTCGGAAGTCCATGATATATAATGAATTCGCGACAAACAAGACAGATTAATTGATAACTGTTTTGTATATATGTATGTATATATATTTTTATTTTAATACCTTAAAAACATTTGACTTTAAAGTTTGAACTTTAAAAGTAAAGGAATGTTTGTCAACATAATATAACACAGGTCAGCTAAACTGGCCTTAGGTAATCAATTAATTTTATTTTTATTATTTTACACATAGTGATATAAAAACGCTTAAATGTAGCTACTCTGAGATGTGAGTAAAAATATGTTATAAAATTTACCTACATAATAACAAAAATAGACATACCTACTCAAATTATTCATGATATATAACATATTATAAAAAATATACACTCAATAAATAATAGCAATTTTTGATATAATTAATGATAAATTAGTGATATTATAATATTGGTAAATAGTGCTTTGACTCTGTCTTAAAGTGTGAATCGATTGGCTGTCTCTAGCTAGTTCGATTAAAGAATTCGTAGCGTAAACGGAGAAATACCTTTGATAGAAAATAGTACTAAAAAGAGGGACTACGAAGTATTTTTTGAGACGCAATACCCTAAAGGACTTGTGGGAGTGACAGAAAGCTTAATAGGCTCCCGTAAGTATTGAGTAGACGAGTTTCGAATAATGTTTTACCGTTAAAGAACATTCGGGCGAAAAATAACTGGTAGCCTCTTGAATTTGGCAGCTTTTTTGAATTGTCTCACTAACGATAATTAGAACCATGGTGTGATTTTAACAGTCCGAAAATAAAACAGATTCAGATGTCTTCCTTACCTGTCTTTTCATTAAAAACTCGGCTAATTCCTTTTTTTGCTTGCTAACATCTATTTCCGAACCTTTGACTCCAGTTGTCCTATAAGTTATAACATCAGCATCAGCACCTATGTTGTCCCAAGCTTCTTTGGTTTTCTTCCGTGCAGCGAGAAGCCTATTCATGATCTTCTCATGGTCCAAACCGAATACATTGTGGGTCATCTCAGGGATAGGTTCTTCTATTATTGGTAGTTCATCTTCGAGTTGTTTTATTTTTGCCTAGAAATATTCTTACATTTACTTATTTATTTTATACATTTTGAATACAAATGACATATATAGATGCAAAATTGTTGATTATTGGATCTCTGTTTTTCTAGTCATATAATGATGATAACATTATAACTTCTTAGCCAACTTTATACACCACATTTAGAGATTATTTTTAAATCAGTGGATAACTCACTTGAGGAAGAGTATTGAAAGATGTCCTAAAAACCTGCCCAAATTCTCTCAGCTCTTGCAGCCTAATTCAGAATTCTATATATGTATATTATCTAATAAATCAATCTATGTAAACAAAAATAAATTTAATAAAAACAACAGAGTAAAAAAAATATACATTAAAATGACTTGAAGATAGCCTTACAGGCCTTTTCTTAACTGAACTGCAAATATAACTTTGTTTTTCCGTTATTTTTAAGTTATCATACTTTCTAAATTTTGCAATGAAATAATTTAAATCCCGGCTAAGTTTGTTGTGGGCTTCTTAGTAGACTGGGCGCGTTTGGAACCCTCATAGCTTTAGTATTAAGTTTACAAATACAGTTATCACCATGAAATAACTCTCGTGGACCCCGTCTATCTTGGAGGAGCCACCCTTCGCGACAACTGCAGGACTGCTTCTCCTCGTCACCAGCGGCGACCAACGTGGGACAGTGCTGGTTACCACTGTCGTACAACTGCTGGCTGCCTGTCGTCGCTACACTGCCCTCTCGGCGCGGGCACTTCCCGTCTCCACCGTCAGCGGTTACAACTGGCGCACAACGTGAAGCCGAGCCGCTGCCTACACTATGTAAATTATTGACGCGTCAAAAGTGCCTTTTTAAGGACTATTTGAATAAAGATTATTTTGAATTTAAATAATAAATAAAAATAAAGCAAAAATTTGCATAATTATTATAATTATATATTACTTACCTTCATTTCTGGCGACAGTTTTGTGTTGGACATAAAATCACTCTTTAGCATATGCCCCATTGGAGTAGGTGTATAATCATCACCATAGTCAGCCAATGCTAAGCAACGATCCAAGTCTACTAGCTGTGCTTCTTGTTTATCTGCAAAGACATGATGATTTTGATGGAAATCATTATATAATCAAAAAGGTTTAATGGTTACCAAAATAGGCTAGGTTAAAACCAAAAGTGGTAAGAAATAGAGGAGTATAAAAGAAAAACTTACATACTGTGATGGACTCATCATATTATGTAAGTTTTTAAAAATAAAAATAAAAACTATTAATGAGAGAGATGGAAACAAACTATGATTTAATGGAAATAGAATAACATAGGATGTGTTTGTTCAAAACAAACACATCCTATGTTATTCTATTTATTTACTTGCATTAAATTATACCTTTAATACCACTACACAATAACATCTGAAATTAGGATATAGATGGAAGGGCTTCAACATAACAACTAGTAACAAAGCTGAAGGTGCAAAGTGAGCACAGTGGGTAAATCAGACAGGGCCAATTTGGGTATTTTATAGTTTCTGATTTTCTGTGACCTGATCAAGTGGGAGACTTCTGAGGCTTGTCCAATCCCAATCAGAGAAAGGCCAACAACTTAGCGTTCTATCACTGAACTGCATAGAAATTTGTTTAATCTTCTTCTAAAAGATCTTCAAAGAGATTGCAGTCAAGGCCAAATTAGTAGTGTATATACAAACCTGCAAATCATTAGGGATTGCTAGACAAAGCTGCAAGAAAACCCTTCTAGAAACCAGCTGTGAATCTCCATCAGTTGGGATGATAATGTGGAGTTTATACTAAAAAAATACAGGAAAGAAAACAAACCTTTAACAAAAACTATATATGGCACTTCTCCCATCAGCCTAAGTGTTGATAGCTCATGTCTAAGAGGTCCTGCTATAGAATGGAGAAAGCTGTGTGTGTCTTCATCTGACAGGTCCCCTTTGCACACCCAAAAGACATTTACTGTTTTGAAGTCTGGCATTACTGTCACCTAATGAAAAATAATATTTAAAAAACCTAAAACCCCAAAAAATATTTTTGGAACGAAGTTCCTTAAGGCAGGCTTGGAGAAGATAGGGATTTTGCTGCGCAACGGAACTGAATAAAATGTGATAGTAAAACCATAAGAAAAAGTCTGTGGAATAAAACCGTTAAATGAGGTGCAATAGTCGTACACACGAACAAGTAGTGTATAATACCTTTCTCTTTCTCCCTCTTTCTTTTCGTTCTCTCATCCCTTCTCTCTCTATTACCACTCCACCCGGCCAATGCATAGTATATACTCATGAATTCATGGAAAAGCACGTGGCGAATACTCACATTATAGATAAATTTTACTCGTGAGTAGCTTTTGTTTTTGCAAATTGTGTCGATTCTACATTTGCCGAAGGAATTTCGTTCCTACCTGGTGTCCCACAACACCACATCTTTTATGTTTGTGTTATATTTGTGCTTTGGTGTATCATTGACTTGCTTCTGATTACATCAATTATACTCTTACACTCTTTCACACAGCCATCAATCTACTCTTGAGTCTTTAAACCTTTATCCTTTCACTTGCACATTTAACATTCTTCTAGTAACGCAATGTTCTTGTCTCATATCAAGGTAGCCTTATTGCTCTCAAGTAAATTTCCTCTCAGATAAAACTTATAAAATTTCTCATTAATTCTGGCCACAATACAGTTCAATTCAAACTTGATCATTTTGGCCAGATGTAATTTTATGTGTCTATTAGAGGTTTAGAGGTTAGGTAACTGATAAAAATTAAACTCAATACCTTAGATATTTCAATCCCCTTGCCAACCACTTGCATGGAAACAGTTCCAGTAGACATTATATCTGTGATGTTCTTCATAAATAATTTATTTAGCATTGCAACTCTCCGGATGCCTCGCTTTCCTGGCTCATATTTGATTTTAGTGAGACTTTTAACACTTGGCATACTGTTTGCTTCCACAGGCTGAACTGGATACCACTGCCTGAAAATAATAACACCAAGTTTATTGAGATCATCATCATGATATTTCCATTAACCGTGATTAGTCCCACAAGCTGGCATTGAAGCAACACAACCCAATGCAACCTGCATTGAGAGTGTGGGTTATAACAATCACTATCACATATTAGGAATAAATATAAGTATAATAAGCGGTGATAGCCTAGTGGTTAGGGCGTCAGCCTCCTAATCAGAGGTTGGTGGTTCGAATCCGGGCACGCACCTCTAACTTTTCGGAGTTATGTGCGTTTAAAAAAAATTAAAATATCACTTGCTTCAATGGTGAAAGAAAACATCGTGAGGAAACCTGCACGCCTGAGAGTTCTCCATAATGTTCTCGAAGGTGTGTGAAGTCTGCCAATCCGCACATGGCCAGCGTGGTGGACTATGGCCAAACCCTTCTCATATTGAGAGGAGACCTGTTCTCTGTAGTGAGTCGGTAATGGGTTGATCATGATGATTAGGAATAATAAGTGCCTTAATGGCCTAGAGTATGCTGGTCTATAGATCACCAACCTAAAAAAATACAGGCCAAATTATTTTCAGTAACCGCCCGGTGCCAGGATTTTGACTTTGTCGGCAAGCACACTAAGCCATCAGTCTCGGTTTATTTAGATATTATAATACAAATAAAAGTATATAACCAGCAGAATATTAATATACAACCTTTTGGCTGCCGCGGCCGTAGAAATATAGCTCATCAAATATCAATAAAAATCAAATATCAATGCTCTTAAACTTAAATATCCTTCTAAGTTAATATAACCTTAAAATTGCAAATATTTTTTTATGATAATCATTAAAACGACAAGAACAACTTACTTTTTACTCTTTGGATTAAGCATTTTACATAGTTTAACACCTTGTTTTTTATTTAATAGAACACAAGAACAATGATAAAATCGGCGAAACATGATTACTGTTTTATCACTACTCTTTTGCAACAATAAATAAAGTGGAAAAGCTTTTAGCTGTATGAAAACACAAAAATATACTAATCGAGTACTACATTATATAATATATAATACAATACTTCTATATAAGTAAGGAATTTGTAAAGAAAAAGTTGTTTTCTATTTTGTTATTTTTTTAGGTGTTTTTTTTTTTAGATTTTGACAGCTTGCACCACAAACTAATAACCTAGTCCACCGCTGAACTCGGACCTGCAACAAGAGTAATAATATTTTGTACGTGTGTTTGTTATTTTTTTTTTGAATTCTTCAATTATAATTAACAACTAAAACAATGTAACTGTATTATAAACACTTAAAAACTTAAAATTAACCTTAAATTGAACCTAAAACTAAAACTATAACTAAAATATATTATTAAAAGGAGTCCCTTTAGGCAAGGTTCCGAAGATACTGGCAGCGTTTCCCCTTTGGATTGCAAGACTAATTCGTTGTCCGAGGTAGCTGGCAGCTCTTCGGTCTCCTGTGATGTCGACTAACCTTTTTGCTATTTCCCTAAAAAGCCCTAGCCTAGTTTGTTATTATGATCTCTCACTCCAATGTGTTTCAAAATGATTCAAAGCTTCATGAAACAAAAGAAAAAAGTTAATTTTTGTATCTTTCAGATTCAAGTCCTCTACGACCTTCTTCTAATGGGTTTAATCAATGGTTTGAATACAAATGGAGTCAATGCCATTTTAGGTCCTAAGATGCTTTTGAATCATTTTTATGCATTTTTAGGATTGGCTAAGACCTTAACTTAAACAAAAAGTTTATATGCTTAATTGTCTGTATCTCCTCAATTGTCAGATAAATGTCAAAAGTTCGCGCGTGTGTGGGTGTTCCCGCCAAGGGACTGTCAAAATTAGCAAAATCGGGAGAACTTTCATTGTATATTTTGGATTTTACTAAATCATATTTAAATTTTAGTTCTTATATTTATCAAAATGTCGAAACCGGACACAGAGTCCTTTATAAATAGGAATCCGGATGAAAGTGACGAAGATTGGATAGCTGCAATGGACAATCTGTGTTCCAAGTTAAATGTGGATCCAGTTGCTGCAGCGAAATCAAAGCAGTCTTTTTCGGAAATCAAGCGAAATTATACATTAGATGTAAGTTTACCAAAGGGCTTGCCCTGTATTGTCTACATGAAACCAATATATATTACTTATCTGGTGTTTATACTTCATAAATTAGAGCATTGAACAGCAAAAATATTCATTCCCTAAATCTAAATGAAAATGTACAAGCAAAAGACTCAAAAGTCAAGGCATTGAATATTATTTTAAATTTATTAAAGCAGTATAGTATATATGTCTATACAAGACTAAAGTCAAAACTTGTTAATCTTGTACTAATACTTACATAAAAGTTCCTATAAATTTCTGCATTGTATAAAAGTGGAACAAAAATAAATACACCATCTAATGAATCTGGTTTAACTTTGGCACAGTTTTAGGTTCAGTTTAGATTAGTCTGGAGTAGCACAAAGGCTACTTTTGTATGTATTACATGTATACCATTGTCAATTGGTATATATTTTTATGTCAGATCATAAATTTTCATACTTACATCCATGCAAACTACTACTACTAAATTGTATGTGTTTAGACAACCTATCTCCTAGAATAAATAACTGAAAATAAGACTACTGTTCATTGATATTATTTCCACATTTATCAAATAATTTATATCCTATAGTGTATCAAAGATGTTTACTCACATGATCTTTTCAGGGAGATGTTTTACATTGGATGTCATGTGCATTGTATGTTGCTTGCCGTACATCAATCACTCCCACCGTGCAATCAGGTAAAGCAGTTGAGGGAAACTGTGTCAGCCTCACACGATTGCTACGACTGTGCAACATAAGGTATTTATTTCCTTCATAAATAGCGGTAGCAAAGCCACTACAAACACTTGAAACTTCAAAAGGTGCTTCCATAATAAGCTTGCATGAAATTAAATAATTTCAAATGTTATGCACATATGTTTGTTTTTTTGAGTTCTATATTGGTAATATTTATTAATTAACTGCTCAACTCATCTTGATGAAATTTTGGTTGGTCAACTTTAACCGTATCAAGTGGGTTTCGTAGATCTATAAAGGTAATGAGGTACAGAAATGTATTTATCAATTAATTGTAAATTTGAATCTCTCTTATCACACTATTATAGAGATAACACACTAATACTGAGAATTTGAATGGAGATAGATTATTACATGCATTGCATACACAATAGAGATTAGACTTAGTTTTTATCCTGGAAAATATATGGTTCCCATGGGAATTGTGTAAAACTGAAAAACACATCAATTAGCTACAACTATAGTTTGGCATAGAAAACTTCCCTGCTTAAAAATTACAGCTTGATATGTTGGGAAAAGAAGAAGAAACAAATGAAAAATGCAGTAATCATCAAATATAAATAATGTTTTATTCTTCAGAATTTTTTTGAAAACTCATAATCTAGATAAAGTCTTGGGCACTAGCTAATTAGGCATAAATGTGTTAATATAAGTTTCATTCAATTGATATCTTTATGTCTGTAACAAACACAGAAACTTATTCTATCAATATGATATATTTCATCAATATCTGGTGAAATTTTCTGGAAGGTAGCCTTGCAATGACTTCCTTAGCCCATTAATGGGTTTGATAGATGCTTACTTCTTCATGCATGCATGCATGCATTAGTTTGCTTACTTTGGGAAATATAAAGATAATTCAAGTTTTCATAGAGCATATTTTATTTTCAGTCTCATACAATTTTTCAACAAAATCAAGAATTGGATGGAAATGGCCCTAATGTCAACAGACTTTAAAGACAGAATAACAAGACTAGAACACAAATTTGCTGTGTCAACTGTGCTTTTTCGTAAATTCCAACCCATTTTCCAAGAAATATTTTCTGGATTGACAAATGAGCCGCCTAAAAATAATTCTAAAAGCAAAAAACACAAGTTAGTATAAGTTTCTCTTATTAAATTTATTGACAATTATTAATCATTAATAATGGCAAAATGCATTATGTTAAATTCATGTCTTAAGGCCTTATAGCCATGGTTTAGGTCTTTACATAATCAATATTTTAATATTTTTATTTCACTTGCAGGTTGCAGCCATGCACAACAAATGCTCTATTTGAGTTTACATGGTGTCTATATGTTTGTGTGAAGGGGGAGTTTCATAACTCTGCTGACGATTTAGTTGATATGTATCATGTACTTTTGTCATGTCTTGACTTTGTATTCGCTAATGCCTATATGGCAAGACGGAAGGATTTGATTAATCCTGCTTTTAAAGGTGATTTTTTTTTTATATAATTTTTATGAGGACATAGAGATATCAGAGTTCATTGATATTATCTAAAGAATCTTAAACTCCATATTTTTTTTACATATTTGCATTATGAATATGATACATGTGGGTAGTGAGGTGACGGCTGATAGAAGTGAGTGGAAGAAGAAGACATGTTGTGCCAACCCCACATAATGTGGGATAAGGGCAAGAAGAAGAAGAATATGATACATAAACAATGTTTTTCAAGTTTTTTATGTAAAAAAATAAATAAGTATGTCTGTTAAAATAGGTCAAATAAAAAGAGATTTTCTTCATGTGTATTTTTCATTAAAATATAATGCAAGGATTGTTAACATAATTTGACAAGTAATAAGGCCATTTTTATTACTTGTCTAAGTGCTAGAGGAGACAAAGATTGAAAGGGCACAGAATGCAAATGGTTTACAAAATAATATTTATTTTATTATTTGATTAATACCCATTAATTAACAAACCTAAAAAAACTTTTAGGTTTACCAGAAGATTGGCATGAAGATGATTTTGAGTTACCAAAGAAACCACCATGCATAATATCTGTGTTGTGTGAAATCAAGGAGGGCTTAGCTGTTGAGGCTGCCACTATGAAGGAATACAGCTGGAGACCGGTTATTAAGACATTCTTTGAGAAAGGGGTGAGACTGAAATGTTTAATTTTATGTTTTAATGAATCTTTGCTAACATTATATATCTAAAGGTTTACGCAAATATGTCTACATAACAGACCAAATTTAATGACTATGATTAATTATATAAAACAATTATCCCTATGGAACTAGTATTATACTCGTTGGCCACTGTTTATTAGGTTTTAAAATACACTCAGAGGAGTTGGCATTAAGTTGAAGCACCAGATCTACCTAGTTTGGTTTCAGAAGCTCATTATTACTTACATCTATTTATATAAAAGCGAAAGGTCACTTACTTACATACTTACTGATAAATCACCATATCTCAAAAACTATTGTATGTTATATATTTTAGCAAGCTATAATTTTAGTTAAGCTATAATTTAGCAAGTAGGTAGTTGATAGTTAACAGACGTCAGCTAAGAAAGGATATTTGGAAATTCCAACCCTAAGGGGTTAAAATAGGGGTTGGAAGTTTGTATGAAACTTCTTTGTTTTTAGAGTTAGAGACACAAAAATTTGCATTAAGTTTAATAATAATAATAAAAAACATGAACATTAAATTATTTTTAAATATTACCTGTTAATGTTACCTGGGATGATGGTTTTTGCTTATTTTTTTATTATAAAGTCTACAAGCTTGAAATCTTGAAAATAGGTTTCTTTTAGGGCGTTAGTATAAGGTTAGAATTGGCGGCACTGGCAGCACGGGTAACTTTAATCTCAAGAGAAATCAGCAATTCTACGCAGACAAAGTCGCGGGCAACAGCTAGTTAAGTTATAAAATTCATGTGGTTTGTTTTAAAATATGTGTGCAAAATATTGTATTAAGGCCCATTTGAATAACGTATAAAGATTATTATTACTATTAAAAAAACTACTTGTGCTATAGAAGAAAACTTTATAGAAACATTCCTGATGCAACAATGTGCATTTCACTGAGTGCTGATATTTTTAAGTTTGAACCGACAGGAAGCTAGTGCTTGGTTAGTATGTTTCTCTCTTAATCTGTATCATCACTTACCTTTTGGAGGAAATTATGTAACACGCTAACTAGAATACTAAAGAGGCCATATTATGTATAACAGTTGAGATAACATCTTCATAGTTTTAATTACAGTTCCTTCCTTCTTTCTAGTTTTATGGATGAAGATTTAAAATAATTATTGTTCCAATTATTTTTCTAGATCTTGAAGGGTAACAGCGATCAACTAACTGGCTTATTGGATATCGGGAGCTTTGACGCAAATCTGAAATCATTGAACAATCTATACGAAACATACGTATTGAGCGTGGGAGAGTTTGACGAGAGAATATTTTTAGGTAAGTAATGAATTTTATACTTACTATATATCTGAATTTTGTACTATACATATTTAGATTACATTATTATAAATTATATTATTCTAACTGCACGCTAAGAATATACGTATCAGCTTTCAAATTCAAAAGTAACAGAATTTTCATAAAAACTTTCATTCCTGCCCTATTTTCGCGTAGGTCAAATATAGATTTCGCAATAATTTTCCAACTGTTATAGGGGTAAATAAAGGTCATATATACTAACTTTTTCATAGTCCACGTTTACGTTATTCTATATCTATCCTATTTACATATAAATTCGAAAGTAACTCTGTCACTTTCGTTACACATAAGCATAGATATTTCTATATTTGGCACGAATCTAAATTCGGGCATACTGGGGATACCTTTTTTCTCAAAAAATTAATAGTAGAAGTAATTTGATATGTTTTTTTTTTAAACCTCTAAAGACACCGTTTAAGTCGCGAAACTCAGCTTTTAATGTATTTATACTACAGTATATATTGTAAGTCCTATTTAAAAGAGGTTCTTTATATTTTTGAGCATACACTTGACTTTTTAATGTTAGGCCTAACACTGGCCACTTACATTATTTTATAAATTTAAATAAAAATGAAACGTTTTTAAGAATTGACGTTATAACGATAAGTGATTTTATATGAAAATGTCTCGATTTTTTTATTTGAACGCATATTTGTGGTATTTTGAGAATTATGGTAAGCTTTTCACACAATTTATACATAATTTTATGTGATGATTAAGTTAAATTTTACGATCGTTTTTTCGTTTACTGGTTACGATAGTAATATTGAATCATTCGCCCAATGTTTACTGATTGGTTTAAAAACAAATACTGGGCGATACAATAGTTACTCAGAATGTAAAAAGTATTGATTAATTTTGTAAATATTTCCTATTTCGCAAAAAATATTTTTCTATCTTCGGAACTGCATTGAATGCTTTTATTAGTGTTTCTCTTAAAAACCAAATAGTTTTAAAATAGTGGTATATATGTATGTATTTACGACTTTAAATCTTAATGCCTAAACCCCTTGTCATTCTTCTGCGTGCTTCATTTCATTCCAGTCTTTAGGTATTTAATAAACTGTCTCTTAACGTTTTAGGTGAACATGCAAATGAACAGATTGGAACAAAGAATAAGGTATCAGGGGACGAAATATCGCAAGTTATTGCCTCGTTTGGTCCGGTAAGTAATTTTTCTAAGTGCCTTCTCTGCCACGGTCATGTTCCTATTCATCATCATCATCAATAAAATTAATTCAAATAATCCTTTACAAAGCACTTTTGAAGTGTCAATAGCTGGCATAGCATAGTAGTGAGTTGATAGTAGTAGATAACTACATTATTGAAAACTAAAAATATGACGTTTTCAAACGCGCACTGGTCTAAGACGAAGCTTATGTTAAATGATTACCGGTCATGAAAATCAGAAACATCCCAATAGATGAAGCAGAATTTTACGACCTCCTTGGCGCAGTGCGTGCGCTGTCGCATTATAAAGTTGGAGGTCCTGGGTTCGATTCCCGGCTTGAGTCTGATCTGGTGGGAAATGTGGTCCGTGGCTAGTTACCACCCTACCGAAAAAACTTGAACTTGAAAATCGATTTAGCGTTCCAGCACCATGTCGCGTGGAAACCAATTAGCGAGTGTAGGTTTACCATACCCCTGACAGGTTTAGCCCGCTACCATCCTCGATTGCATCATCACATACCACCAGGTGAGAAAGTCGTTGAGGGCTAATTAGTAGTGTATAAAAAAAATAGGTTTCAACTCTCTCATGCTACATTGCTTTGCGGTATGACCTTGTCAGTAGGGTTACTAGTGAGATCCTATGCTTCCGTGCGCATCGTTTAACTCAAATATCCTCTCCAATAACACAGCCTCGGGCAAGCGTGGTAAATTTGTAGGATGAGGACGGCCATAGCCTTACTTGCATTTTTTCCACAGAGTAGCCGCGCATGCCCCGACACTCCTCTCACGGGGCGGCGCTACCTGGCCCATCGCGAAGAGTTGACGCCAGTGTCTGAAGCCACTAACAGCCTGGCGCGCCTCGCCGCCTT
This sequence comes from Lasiommata megera, assembly GCA_928268935.1. Lineage (NCBI taxonomy): Eukaryota > Metazoa > Arthropoda > Insecta > Lepidoptera > Nymphalidae > Lasiommata > Lasiommata megera. The sequence continues at coordinate 9,639,334 of OV743326.1, read as the reverse complement.
CCTGCGGCACACGAGGCCGAAACCTTCGCCGCATCTGCTTCGATTCTTCGCGTATGTACACTAATAATCCTATATCCTATTATTATATTATAAATGTGAAAGTGTGGATGTTTATTACTCAATCGCGCAAAAACAGCTGAACGGATTTCGATGAAATTTGCATTGCAATTTGCATACATAAAGCCTTTGACATGGAAAACAACATAGACTAACTTTTATCCCGATTCCTTAAGTAGTTCCCGAGGGTAAATTGAAAATTGTTTACGCATTTGGCATGCATGTCACCTATGCAATGGAAAAGGACATGTACTTTCTATACCGATCTCTCAAATAGTTCCCATGGAGAGATTAAAATTTGTTAACAAGCGAAGCTTGAGACCCAATTCTGAAGTCCACGCAGAAGTTGCTGGTAGAAGGTTGTAATAAATAGATAAATAAGGTACTTTTTTTTCTTTTTTTATTCTTAACGCTGGGAAATGCGTTTACCCACTATCAACCTCCTGGCCAATAAGATTTCAGTTTTAATTGAATAGTTATTATAACTGTCCAGACTTCATTTTATATCTTCCACATGAAACTTTCCGCGACTACATTTTAATCTAAACTACGTTATACATAAACAAAGAGTTTCATTCCGATACGATATTAAGAAATAGGTTAATTGTGTTAACGTGTTGCTTCAATTATGTTAAATATTATAAATTTGATGAAACAAAATGTATCGATTATTATCTTTTGAAATGAAATATTCGCAGTGACTGCGGCGTCAGCGAAGAGGCTATAAACGCAAAAGTGATACAGCCGTGCCAGGGCTGGCAAGAACAGTTCGCCGATAGCCTAAAAGAGTCCAACTGCAGCAACGAGACCATCGGGTTCCGATGCAACATGGTCACGTGTCTGTACTTCAAGGTGCTGGAACATATAATCAGAGAGGAGCATAGGAAAAAGCCACAGTTATCGTTAAAGGTACTCATCTGACTCTCATATTTTTTTTTTTATACACTACAAGTCAGCCCTTGACGGCTATCTCACCTGGTGGTAAGTGATGATGCTGTCTAGGATGGTAGCGGGCTAACCTGTTAGAAGTATGGTAAACCCACGCTCCTAGTTGGTTTCTACGCGACATCGTGCCGGAACGCTAAATCGCTTGGCGACACGTCTTTGTCGGTAGGGTGGTAACTAGCCACGGCCGAAGCCTCCCACCAGACCAGACCCGAGCCGGGAATCGAACCCAGGACCTCTAACTTTAAAATGCGACAGCGCACTCACTGCGCCACGGAGGTCAAGTATTCGGAAGAGGTGGTGTATCTTTTAGATATTCTATCAGAGGAGAATGGTTTCTACAAGTTGTAAGGTAGTAGGCTGATGATAATGATATTTGTACATCATGATCAACATCACATCAACTCACTACAGAGCACGGGTCTCAATATGAGAAGGTTTTGGCCATCCTAGATCCATCCATTTGGTTTTAGTCAAGCCTCCTAATAAGAGGTCGGGCGTTCGAACCCGGACACGCACCTATAACTTTTCGGAGTTATGTGCATTTTTAAGCAATTAAAATATCACTTGCTTTAACGATGAAGGAAAACATCGTGAGGAAACCTGCACGCCTGAGAGGTGTCCATAATGTTGTCAAAGGCGTGTGAAGTCTGCCAATCCGCACATGGCCACCTTTCTCTTATTGAGAGGAGACCCGTGCTCTGTAGTGAGCCGAGAATGGGCTGATCATGATGATCATTTCTGTACCATGTTCATAACACGTTGCAACTTTGTTCTAGATCCTTCTATCGCAAGAGACATACCAGCTAACAGTGTACGCGTGCTGTACGGAGGTAGTACTGCACGCGTACGGCGTTCACTCGTTGAGGTTTCCGCGCGTACTGCAAATATACGGCCTAAGTGCGTTCCACTTCTACAAGATCATAGAGCTACTGGTGCAAGCTGTTGTTGAGAAACTCAGCAGGGACGTTATTAAGCATCTTAATGCAGTAAGTATAATTATAAAATCGCACCAAGTCCTGGGTTCGAATCCTGGCTCGTCTGTAGTCTGGTGGGAGACTTAAGCCGTGGCTAGTTACCACCCTATAGACAAAGATGCGTCAAGCGATTTAGCGTTCCGGCAGCGTTGTCGCTTTAGAAACCAATTGGGAGTATCTGTTTACCATACCCCTAACAGTTTAGCCCGCTACCATCTTTGACTGCAACGTCACTTACCACCAGGCATGATTGCAGTCAAGGGCTAACTTGTAATGTTATAGCAAAAAAAAATCTAGATCGCGTTAAAGTTAACTTGAATTTGTATCGAATGTATGTATTTGAAGGAGCGTCATCTATTGTATTATAGATGGCTTTTATCAAATTAATGTTGACTTTTACGCTTACGCGATCGTATGAGTAGAAAATCTCGCACCTACCACTCTGTGCCTGATTGGTTAGAAGTAAAAACAGATAGTTTTGCAATTACAATGTTAGTAAAAAACAACACTTCAATATATCATGTAGTTTTTGAAATAATTAAAATTTAGCGTAACAATATATTTATTTGTGTTTTCTATTAAAGTAATACTTAAAAACCTAAACTACGGCATTATAATGATTAAAATTATTTACACTTGTCTTTTTGTGCGTAAAGTGTGTTTTATTTTTAACTAATTACACCGTAATTAATAAACAAAACTAATGTTTTGGGTGTCACCGCGTAATTTCTTAAATACTAGTTAGTACATTAGGTATTAAGGCAATAACACCATTGTAAGTAAAAGAAGTCATAGTGTAGTAATGCATCTCTAACGTATCACTCTGTTAGTAATCATTTTAAAGCCATATTGGGTAAAGTAAAAAGTCAATACTCAGATAACAGTATCCACTGTGAGTAGGCTTATATAATGAAGTTAACTTGTTTTTAGGTGGAAGAACAAGTATTAGAGTCACTGGTATGGACATCAGACAGTCCCCTTTGGGAGCAGCTAACGAAGACTCCCGTACCTGCTTCCACCGATGTTTATGTCCAGGAGTCGCCCAACAGCCGAAGGAATATTAGTATGTATAATTTTGTATTCTTCAATGACTAGCTTATGCCTGTAGTGAGCATCTTTGCTCACATTCAATTAATTTGTCACTTATTCTGACTATTCCCCCTTAGGGAATGAATTTTCAAGAATCTTGTTTAGTGGATACCTACTTTGTATAGCTATTCTGCATGTCCAATGGTTTGAACTGTGATATGGTAGCCGGAAGCCGGTCAGTCGGAATTTATCAGATCCGTTATTAATTATGGGTATTTCTGGAAAAAATTATGGATAAGAAGGCAATAAAAAGATATAGAGAGACGTGACAAACTTTTTATTTATTTGAAATTCTACCCAGAAGGATAATAATCATCAATCATAGCAAAAGGACATTACTATTTAGATAAATTTGAAAAATTAACTTTTAATTGGTAAATTCTACCCACATTAGCTAATAGTCAATTCAATCAATTAAATTCTTATAAAGAAACGATCTTTTTACTAAGGCCGCCTCCATTGGTTTTTTTTTCTTTGCAATCACTATACAAATTCTCTTGAGGCAGTAAAATCTTGGTTTAGCAGCTATTTATCATCATATCATACAGTTTTCTTTACGATATTTTCCTTCATCGTTGTGTCCAATATGTCTCTCGTTTTGACACTTTGTCGGAGCAAAGGCAAAGTCTATAGATCTTGGCCTAAATCGCTTGCTAGGAGTTCGTCATTGTGGGTCCAGGCTATAGTGCAAGGCAATGACAGTCTGTATCCCAAAGTCATTAGGTTCAAAACTTGATCTACCTATTTTTTCTTATTTATATAGGTGGTCTCCAGTCGCCCGTTTCTGCAGTAATCGATAGTTATATAACGCCGATGGCGGATCAGGCTAAGAAGCAACTGTTCAAGGACAACGTAAAACCAGGACAGTCTCTATTAGGTAAGAATAATCAAATCTATACTTCTAAAAATATTTGGAGCTTAAGCCTCATCATTCTACTCTGATTAGTGTATACTTCTAAATATATTTAGAGCTTAAGCCTCATCATTAGTAACTTTAATTCTTGGTTAACAAATATTTTAAGGTGTTAGTGATAATGACCGGAAAGACAGTTTACCCATTCCAGTTAACAGCTTCGACAACTATATTATATTAATGTTTCATAAATTCCTGCAAACTAGGTTTAAATTTATTGAATTTTTCAATTTAAAAATGTGAAATAATTATTGCAAAACATTCAAAGTATTGTTATTTGCGTTGTTATTACTAAATCTATATAATATATAATGTGGGATACATTTCACAAAGCAATAGTACTTTTAAAGTGGACCTACATAAAACGGAGGTTAAATTTGAACGTCCTTTTTAATACCATGTTTGTTTGCAGTACAAACTAAAAATGTGAAACACGAAGCGTCACCGACCAAGTCGCCGCCACAGGCGTCGAGTACAGAAACAACGCCAAATACCACTCCAAAGAAAGCCAACAACTCCTTAATACTCTTCTTTAGAAAGGTCAGTTAATATTTAATACTCTATCTATACACTAGATGCCAGTGAAATTGGCATAAAAACATTGGTCTATCTACAGCCCCCTCAGATGGATGCGCCTCGTAACAACCACCATGATCAACCCATTACCGGCTCACTACAGAGCACGGGTCTCCTCTCAATATGAGAAGGGTTTGGCCATAGTCCACCACGCTGGCCATGTACGGATTGGCAGGCTTCACACGCCTTTAAGAACATTGTGGAGAACTCTCAGGCGTGCAGGTTTCCTCACGATGTTTTCCTTCACCGTTGAAGCAAGTGATATTTTAATTGCTTAAAAACGCACATTACTCCGAAAAGTTAGAGGTGCTTGCCCGGATTCGAACCGCCGACCTCTTGTTAGGAGGCTGACGCCCTAAACACTAGGCTATCACCGCTTCCCCCTGGCAAAGGGGGTCATGGTTGCATGGTGCATTTTGTCTGGTTTGAGGATTCTTTAGTAAAGATTAGACGGCAGTAAAGAAATCCCACTTCTGATACGATCATTCTGATATTTAATTCCATCCAACAGTTTTACAGTCTAGCAGTGGTTAGAATGAACGACCTGTGCACGCGACTGGGTTTAACAGACGAGGAACTTAAGCGCAAGATCTGGACCTGTCTGGAATACTCCGTCATGCACCAGACGCAGCTGATGCGGGACCGGCACCTGGACCAGATCCTTATGTGCGCCGTCTACGTTATTTGCAGGGTCAGTAGCATGATTATATTCTATTAACTAGAGATTAATTTGAAAGCGATCTCACGAAGTATAATTACAATAATATTTTCGGATAATAATTATTACCCATCCAATACCTATGAATGGCGGTTTAGGTCTTACAGTTCTTGTATTTTTAAAAATTCTTTAGTTTTTTATTATTATTATTTTAAGTGCACTGCTTTTGTTGTCCCATAAATAAATGAAAATTTAAAAAACAATCCCGCCCATTGCCGGCAATTTCCTCACAGCATGGACTGGTTTTGCTAGTAATCCAGCACGCCGTACAAGATACACATGCCTTTAAGAACGTAATGGAGATGCTCTCAGGCATGTATGTTACACAAGATGTTTTCCTTCACCGTTAAGGCAATTAGTATTGCTTATAATAAAAATAAATAACGAACAAAAAGACACTCTCTTTAAAAATGCTTGTTTTTTTTTCATCTTTAAAATTTTAAAAGACAGACAGTTTAAATCAATTATAATCTTTTTTCATATATCAATAGTCCTTTAAAAGGCACTTTTGATGCGTCAATAACTTATATAGTAGTAAGTGGATGATGATAACTACATTCGTAAACTCGTAAAAATAAAGCTATGAGGGTTCCAAATGCGCCCTGGTTTAAGAAGAAGCCCACAAATTAGCTAGGCAAATTTTCTTTTTGTTATCGCATATTTAAGAGCTACCCTAGTAGAGCAATATTTCATACCCAAGCTTGTTTATCATTTACGTAATCCTTTACACTATAATTCTACAAGTTTATTTAACAACAATTCATACAAAATATCATCTCCATATTCCGTATCGTTTTGTAGAGACCATGTTATGTATCAATTTAATTATGTTACAGTGGTAAATATGTGTGATAAATTATACCATATATATATTTATAAAAAAAAAAAGCGGTGATAGCCTAGTGGTTAGGGCGTCTGCCTCCTAACTAGAGGTCGGCGGTTCGAATCCGGGCACGCACCTCTAACTTTTCGGAGTTATGTGCGTTTTTAAGCAATTAAAATATCACTTGCTTTAACGGTGAAGGAAAACATCGTGAGGAAACCTGCACGCCTGAGAGTTCTCCATAATGTTCTCAAAGGCGTGTGAAGTCTGCCAATCCGCACATGGCCAGCGTGGTGGACTATGGCCTAACCCTTCTCATATTGAGAGGAGACCCGTGCTCTGTAGTGAGCCGGTAATGGGTTGTTCATGATGATGATGATGATATATTTATATGGGTTTTGGCTCTCTCCTGTGACTCCAAAGAACGTCTTGTCGTGCAAGACAAGGTGGAGGGCACTAGAGGTCAAGGAATACCATCCATGCGATGGACCGATCAGATTAAGTGTGCTGTGTACGGTCCTTTGCACGAGTGCACCAGGCTTTCGGCTAACCGAGAGAAGAGGCAAATGCTCGTGAGGCGTACCACATCGGCCCTCAAAGACATTGCTTCGTGATGACCACGTTCCCTGTGTCAAGACGAACTTTGACGACTTCCGTGGCGCAGTGCGTGCGCTGTCGCATTTAAAAAAAAGTTGGAAGTCCTCGGTTCGATTCCCGGCTCGAGTCTGGTCTGGTGGTAGGCTTCGGCCGTGGCTAGTTACCACCCTACCGACAAAGACGTGTCGCGAAGCGATTTAGCGTTCCGGCAAGATGTCGCGTAGAAACCAAATAGGAGCGTGGGTGTACCATACTTCTAACAGGTTAGCCCGCTACCATCCTAGACAGCGTCATCACTTACCACCAGGTGAGATAGCCGTCAAGGGCTGACTTGTAGTGTAATAAAAAAAAAAGTTTTACGACGAAGAACAAGGTTTTTGCTTTCTATATGTAATTATGAATTTGTTTCAGGTATCCAACACAGCTACAAATCAAGTGGAAAGAACGTTCGCGGATATCATGCGGTGCTACAGGCAGAGGCCGCTTGCTGACAGCCATGTTTATAGATCCGTTTTGATCAACCGGGGCAACGAAGAAGGTATGTTTTTTTGTTTATACATCACAAGTTAGCCCTTGACGGCATCTCATCTGATGGTAAGTGATGATTCGGTCTAAGATGGTAGCGGGCTAACCTGTAAGGGGTATGGTAGATCCATACTCTTAATTGGTTTCTATACGACATATGCATGTTACCATGTACCATGTTATAAAATGATGTGATGATGATGATGATGTTATAAAATCACTTTATTGAGATGACCATTAGACCAAGACGTCACTGCTTGAAGAGTTATTGTTAGACTTCACCATTCCTATGAAATGATTTTGTGTATTGGATGTCTGCTCCTCCGAAATGACTGTTGACTCTTAATTTCTGACATTGTTTTATTACAAAAGCAAAACTTGCAATAATGATTATAACGGTGAAACAAATTACACTTAACTCCCTGTGCTGGACATTCGAAACGATGACGCTGACCACACCGAAGACAGATGTGTATATATATATATATATATATATATATATATATATATATATATATATACAAACATAAATTAAAACATAATTGTATATATATATATATATATATACACATTAATATATGTATAATTATTTACATATTGGATGATAGATAACCTTTTGGACTCCGGTTTGGGTGCGGCTTGTCGCGGCGGTCGATACTATTTACTATTATTAAGCATTATAAAGTTGAGAGGGCCTGGGTTCGATACTTGGGTGAGTTGGGTCTGCTGGGAGGTTTCGGCCGTGGCTTTACCACCCTGTTAAAGAACGTGTCAAAGACGTGTCGCCAAGCGATTTAGCGTGTGCTACTACTAACTGTATTAATATTTCAGAATCACCTGAGAGAGGAGACCTCATAAACTTCTACAACAAAGTTTACGTGAAATGTATGCAGACCTTCGCACTGCGATTCACAGGAAAGCATAAAGACGTGAGTTACTCCTCTCCACTATCACGAGTCAGCCATATTAAATTGAATTTTATAAACTAACTGAGAACCTTAACTTACTAAATACATAATATTTAATTTATACATTAAATAAAAATATTCTCAGATACTGTCAAAGTAGTTTGTTTGTGTGTAATTTGGATTTGTGCTCCAACTCTTCTCCACTTACTGAACCTGATCATAGAATCAGAAAATCTGTAGCAATAAAGTAAATTACCTATTGATATCTTGGAGATGTCTATCAACGAGTTCAAAGTTATTTATTTATTATAAGTAGTTTTATTATAAGTATTATAAAACGAAACCATACAGAAAAATCTTATTACGATATTAAGGATTATATAAACGATAAAAAATCTTGGGTGTGAATTGCTCTATCTCTATACCTACTATAATTTATTATTATGTAAGATGGTGATATAAAAAAAAACCGGCTAAGTTTGTTGTGGGATTCTTCCTAGATCTGGGCGCGATATGAACCCTCTTAGCTTTAGTTAACATTGTCGAGTGTAGTTATAACCATCACTTCACGAATAGAAATAATGAAACGAACGATTCATAGATGCCTGTAATAGGTTTATGAGAATAGAGTTATTTTCGATTTGATTTGTTACTTTATCTCATTGTATTTTACAGGAGTGCAGTTTATCTCCGTTGCCGGCGGGTAGAGCCGGGCGCGCGGGAAGGTCACCGGGCGGACAGCGAGTCTCAGAGAGACACCAGTTGTACGTCAAACCGCTCACCACTCCGCCTAACCATCAGAACCATCTGACGTACCGCTTCAGCAGGAGCCCCGCTAAGGTACGACCATTTTTAATAATAATAAGCCATTTAATCCCAAATCAAATGATTGCCGTTACAGACAGTTATAAATGCCGAAAGAGTTAACATAATAACAGTAATAATAATATAGTAAATTAATAAAGAAAAAAAAAATTAACTTTAGTTTTACCAAACAATAGTGCCCAATTAGATTTCTAATTAAAGTTATTCATACTTTAGTCTGTTTATAATTATAATTTTTTTGGGGTACCCATTTTTGGGTAAAGGCCTCTATCGTACTCCAAGGCGCTCTTTCGGTTGGTAAGGTAAGGATACGACCAATTACGGTGTAAAATAATTTCAAAACAGAAAATTATAACTGAATCTTTAAAACCATCGGTTGAGATTTTGGTAAAAAATGCATGATGAAAAAATTCCAATATCTTATTTTCAAAACTAGCTTAAACGAAGGACGTCACGTCCAACACTTTCCATCAGTTGACATTTTGGTCCCTTAGGCTACAGCTAATTTTTAAAAATAGCAACATGAAAAACTCCACTACTTTCAAGCAGTTGAGTTTCGGTTAAGTCCGAGTCTATGTGTCGTGATCAACCCATTATCGGCTCACTACAGATCACAGGTCTCCTCTCAATATGAGAGCGGTTTGGCCATAGTCCACCACGCTGGCCATGTGCGGTTGGGCAGACTTCACACGCCTTTGAGAACAGTATGGAGAACTCTCAGGCTTGCAGGTTTCCTCACGATGTTTTCCTTCACCGTTGAAACAAGTGATATTTTATTTGTTTAAAAACGCACATAACTCCGAAAAGTTAGAGGTGCGTGCCTGTGTGCTGAGTCTATATGTAATATCAACTAATTTGATCTATATTGTCGGTCAGGATCTCCACGCGATCAACAATATGGTCTCGTGTGAAGTGGGCGGTATCAAGCGATCGGTGGAAGGCAGCGACGTGGTAGTGAAGCGCGCCCGCTACACGGCCGCCGGGGTCGCGCGCAAGCTGCAGGGGCTCGTCAGCGATCGGCAAGCTGTGTGACGCCAGGGGAGCGAGGTGAGTGAGCTTAACGCCACGTATGACCTTAGTTCCTTCAAGGGAAGGGAAAATAGGCAATTCTGTGCATCAGTGCCTTCTGGTACTGATTGTCGTCAAGGGCAAACCTATCTCAAAAAAAAAAAAACGCACGATCCAGTCCAGTCCAGAGCCAGAGGGAGTCCTATCTTGCAGGGTCTGTAATCTGTGGAACCGTAAACGATGGCTGCAGAACACTCTGAGACAGCTCTTAAATAATTTTAAGTGGTATGTGATAAAAAAAAATCATTTTACCTGGATAAGTTTGTTGTGGGCTTCTTAGCGCCCTGGGCGTTTGGAACCCTCATAGCTTTAGTTTTAACTGATTTGTGGAAGCGTAACGGATGGCTCCAGAACACTGAGATAGCTCTTAATTAATTTTAAGTGGCATGTGAGATGGTGACACAAAACAGAATTTTTTTTTACCTGGCCTTAGTGTTAAGTTTACAAATTTAGCTATCACCATCAACTCACTACTATGTAAATTATTGACGCGTCAAAAGTGTCTTTTAGAGGATTATTTGAATAAATGTTATAAAATTAATTGATCTGTAGACGACATATTCCAATTGCTTGGAACGCCTAAATCGCAGAATTATATAGTTCTGCGCTTAAGGCGTTTACATATATATGTAATGAAATACATTCCGTATAAATCAGCAGTGTGAAATAAACTTCTAAAAGTAACTTGATAAACCCTGTCTCGCTGTGGTTTTAGCCTGACATTGAATATTTTTTTGGGGAAGGAAATGATTGAATTTGAATTATAAAGTTCCCGCGGGAATGGCAAATTAAGGCACAGAAACTTTATAAAAAAAGCCCATAAATTAAAATGCAACATTTTGTAAAAGTTACAGAGTCAATCCAAAATTGTACAGAACAATTTTTTTTAATGATTTAAAACTTATATATATTTGTTTCTTTTTCAGATATAAAATTACCCGCCATATTTACAAGAGGCATCCAAATGAAGTTCAGTCATATTTATTGTACTAATTACTGTAAAATGTTGCTTTTAGCTCTCTAGGATTTATTCTTTTTTTTTTTTTTCTTTACAATCGTTTCTGTTTGACTATAACGATGACGAATTTCTAAAAATCAATTACCAATTATGATACTATATGTCACAACAATCTTGCGGACCTTCATTTGACTGGAACAAGCGTAACAAGGCATTTGGATTGAAGATTAATCCAGGGTCACATGTATAAGACATACCCAATATGTATTGATTGGTGCTACTATGTGGGTCTGTTACATGGGTATATAATTATTTTAACGTTTGATTATATGTGCTGATCATTAATTCTTGAAATAGTTTGATAATATATATATATATATATATACACAACATATTGATCTTCAAAGTTAACTTAGTAAAATCATGCAATTTTTTGCATTATAAACAATATGACAAATAAGAAAGTTCAAATGGCAAAATCAAATTATATAAAACAATTAATAATATATATGCGATAAAAAAAAACTATCTTTTATCGCATTTATGACGCATAAACAATTATGTTAGCTTATAAGCTGTAAATTACACAGTTAAATATTATAATATTAATTAACATTGTACAAATAAGTACAGACAATATGAGAGTTTTCAAGTGCCAGTAACTCAGTGCGGAGGAAGCTTAAAATCCCTCTTGCCTATAATACTAACTCACAGAACAAGATTTAAGATTTTCTATATTGTTATTGGAACTAATAATGTTTATTCTAGCTACCCAGTAATGGACTATCAACTGTTACAAGATGGTAAGAGCTTAGAATACTCGAGTATTCACCTATAAATCTTAAGCAGAAATGTTGATGTCACTATAAACTACCACATGACTAGACAACACAAATGAAGTATATTGATCTCATATCTTATTTATGTGGACGTTTTTTTTTTGTATTAATATGCCATATTATCTAAAATTGCTCATTGCTATGTAGTTGTAAGTAAAGAGTTTTGTGAAGGCTGTGTCATTGTTCTTATACGCGGGGGCTTTATTTGCTATGGCGAAACCGTAACCAACCGTGAAGCAATTTTTAAATATCTTCAGCTTCGGCTTCACCCAAAAGCCTCGCTGTTTAATCAAACTGAAGAGAATTACCACGCTGGAATGTAGCCGTGTTGACTTGACTCGTGTAGACACGCCTTCAAAGTGACGCGAACAGTTTCTCACGTGTCGTGTAACGGTATTCCATTTTGATCGCGCGGGTTTAAATATTTTTGTATACTTTTTAAACCAATGTCGAGTCTTGTGATTTTTTCCTCTTGCTAACTAAATCAATGCTTCGTTATCGATAAAGAAAAAAAACTATGAGGAACCAAAACACGCGGTTACTAATTCCCTACAGTTTCATAGGTGCTTCAGTTTGATCAGAGGGTTTATATATCGCATAAAGCAGTATTATTTTTAATTAACAGTTGTATATGGACATATTGAAATCCCCAAAATAGAGAAACAAAGTTCAATATTGAGAAAAAAATACTACGAATATGAGAGATGATAGTAAGCCCTCAGGATTTAAGATTTTTTTTCATGTTATCCCAACTAGCAAAGAAGAGCTAAGATACTGTAACAGCTGTGATTATACAACCTTTTTAGTTCGATTATTTTAAAAGTGCTGACTGGAACAATCAAAAGTTTTGCAGATTTGCCTGTTTTATCCGGGTTATAAGATATACATCGTAAATCATGCAAGTCCAGTCTGGTTCATTTTATTGTGATCTAGTAATAGTTGGGTTAGCGGTTGACCCCCGTATGGACGATTTGCGTAGCCAGTTTTAAAATATTTACCTAATAGATACAGGTATTATAATTTTTATGTTTACCAATGTAGTCATTTATGTATATAACAGTACGGCTTATTAGCTTAAACCAGTAAAGCCTTTCGGAGACCAGTGGGTGATAATCAAAATTGACTCTATGCTATTAATGTATTTAAGTGACGGTTGATCTAAATTAAAACAGTTTTGGATTATACCATGTTTTCATGCCTCAGTTTTTATTATTAGTTAGAAGAATTGGGCAATTTAAAGCGGACAATATGTTTTGACAATTTTCATGCCACTTTTACTAGTCAAATGACAAATTAACTAGATAAAAACATAGCCTGTTTATTTCGGCATAACTGTTGGTTTTTTCATCAGATTGTACAGGGAATAAACTACCACAATAGTCACAGAAAGTCACACAAATTAATGTATCAAAAGTGCTTATAAAGTAAAAAGCCGGATGACCTTGATGGATTGTTTCTTGACACGTTATGGATATATATTTTGTCATCTTAACTTCACCGATGGTCTCTACTTTACTGGTCGCTAAAACCGAGATTTTCATTCTATATTATTGAGAAATGAGTGTTTGCAAATTTTAAATGTTTATCATAGGTACATGTTACCTAGAAGCGAGTTCCTTTTTTTTTATTTTTCCGGACTGTATGTTTATTCAGTCCAAAATCTATTTTATTTGCTTCCATTAATATTATTTTTATCCGTAGCTCGTAAGTGATGATCATCAAAGAGTTAAATCAAATAAGTTTTAGCCCACAATCGAAATTAAATGACTGTATATTTCGGACATAACCATATATCATGTATTGTATGTAGATTTTACTTTCTAGTATGTAATAAAAATATCAAAATTATTATATATTAGTTTTATTCTTAACTTCTCCTTAAAATACCCTAAACATATACAAAAACTTTAAAACAGGACAAAAAAAATGTTTTCTTCAAATTTTATTTTTTTCAACCAGTTCAATGGTTTCGGGAGTCCTTGAAGATCGATTGGGCCCTGGCCGTGGGACATTCATAGCCGTAGCAGTTGCGCGGAATCTCTGCACCCGCGAACGAATTAATTCAAATTCAAAATAATCTTTATTCAAATAGTCCTTAAAAAGGCACTTTTGACGCGTCAATAATTTACATAGTAGTTATTTCATGGTGATATAATGGCATTTCATGGCTTCTTCCTAGACCGGGGCGCATTTGGAACCCTCATAGCTTTAAGTTTACGAATGTAGTTATCACCATCAAATTACTAGTATGTAAATTATTGAAGCCTCAAAAGTGCCTTTTAAAGGACTATTTGAATAAAGCTTATTTGAATTTGAAATAATTGTATTTAAAAATATAAATTTGCGACCAGACAACCTTAATTACTTTCAGGCTGGTTTTTTCAATACACAACGCATTTCTAAAAGGTATGAAGGTAAAATTAACTGAGTTTTATTGACACATACAACTTTATTTTAGGCTTACAAAATAATGTCAACAGTGAATTATTAATATAAAAAGCATTTTGCTTATACTCAATCTATTACTAAATAATATCTAATACACAACAATAGTACAATCATGTTTTAGATTATCTTAATTCCCATTATTTCCACCCTCGCGTTCGTATTCTAAGCCTTAGCATGGAAAATAATTCGCGTAATAAAACAGTAAATTACCTATTGATCTTAGTGACGTAAAGGTTATATTTAATTAAAGATAACGTTAAGTAGATGAAATCAACTTAATTATACAATAATTTACTATTTTCTTCAATTAACTTACTTAACGCGGGGAACTATAGATTTGTTTCACAGATCACCATCTGTGATTTGTTTAGACTCATCAAGCATGGCGACGTGTTGGGTAGTGTAAAATAGATTAGATAGATTCCAGACTTAAAAAGGTTACAATCTTCAACTGGGACGTTGCCTTGGAAGTACTGGAAGCCCCCAATCACACGCTCTCGATGGTAAAACGATTTACAAAAAGGAAAACCCAAATATTTCATTATTGAGAGATGTACCGGGAACACATCTTAGCTACTGATCACGAGATCCAAATGATGAGTCAATTCTTCATTTTAATTATTTACATCATTAATATTAGGACATTACATAAATGACTGTGATGTTTAGTCCCGCGGGAATACCAGGATTAGGGATTTCTTAATGAGACACGTTGGCTTCATTGTAAAACTATATTAACCACCGGACTGACATAACTGACATTACAAAACAAGAGATATATAAAATATATAAAACCTACGTACGTCACACCCCCACACTTAATCAAAAACATAACGTTCACGTCACCCCTCCACACTTAATTAAAACATATCAATATATATAACAAAATAAAATAACAACTTAATTACTAGTCTATATCTAAGGGAAATCTAACTACTGGTTTGACTACCCGTCCAGAGCGAGTTACGCGTAGTGGTGTTGCATTAGGTGCAGCGTCAGTTGCCGACTCGTGCTCATGCGCCCCCTCTGCGTTTGCTGTACTACATCCCTGCGGTGGGGACTGCCTCCCATCTCCTTCAGTGGATTCTTCAGGCGAACCACACCACCTTGTACCCGTTGCCCTACTTCTTAACCTCAACTGATCGATATGTTTTTTCACTAGGACACCGCTCGGTTTCGTTACCACGTAGCTCCTAGACCCTACACGTTCCTTTACCTCACCACGTTGCCATCTATCCCCACTAGTATAATCTCGCGCCCATACTATATCTCCAGGTTCCAAGACCCTTTGCGTTCCGCCCGCGTTCTGTACCTGCCGCTGCTGTTCCCGCATAACTCTGCTTTCCACACTACTAGGAACCCGTAACAAATCAAGTCTAGAACGTAAGACGCGACGTTGTAATAACATAGCGGGTGTTTCGCCCGTTGTGCTATGTACCGAATTCCTGTATGCCATTAAATATGCTTGTAGGGCGGCATCTACATCCATTTTCTGACGCTTAGCCTTTTTAATAGCTTTTTTGCAAAGCTTTACTGCATTTTCCGCCGCACCATTAGATGCTGGATGATAGGCTGGCGCTAATACGTGCTGAATTCCGTTATTATCTAAAAACTCTTTGAATTCGTAGCCCGTAAAGACCTTTGCGTTGTCCGATACGATTACCTTAGGTAAACCAAATCGAGCACAAGTTTCTCTAAGGACCTTAATAACTGCTGCTGCCGACATTCTGTTCATACGAAAAGCCTCAATCCATTTCGTTGAAGAATCTACCAAAATAAGGAAAACCTCTCCTTCTAAAGGACCTAAAAAGTCAATGTGAAGCCGCGACCACGGCTCTGGCATGTACGGCCAAGGTTGCGGTGACGCTCGCGGCGGTGCACTGGCCTCTGCGACACACGCTGAACAATCTCGGCTCATTCTTTCTAAATCCGTATCTATACCAGGCCACCAGACATAACTTCTCGCTAAACTTTTCATTTTTACTATTCCCATATGCCCCAAATGTAATTCTTTTAAAATTTGATTCTGTAAACTACACGGAACTACCACTCTATAACCCCACATAATACAACCACCTTCGCTATATAATTCTGTTCTCTTCAAAAAATAAGGACGCAATACGTCGTCATTACAGTGGGATGGCCACCCTGAAATAACATACATCATTATTTTAACAAGAATAGAATCCCTTTTAGTGGCTTCTCCTACCGCTCTGCTAGTTACTGGTAAGAACCCCTGAACAAAGTTAAGGTATGTTGTTTCCGAGTTAACCTTCACCGTCCCGCTGCCTGACAACCTGGATAAGGCGTCTGCGCTGTTCATCGCGCTGGTAACGTATTCTATATCGTAGTTATAGCCAGAGAGAATAATAGCCCAGCGCTGCAACCTACCCGCGGCCATAATCGGGATGCCGGTCTTGTTGCCAAATATTGCGACGAGTGGTTTGTGATCCGTACGTAATGTAAATTTCCTTCCATACAAATATTGATGGAATTTTTTAATGCCATATATAATCGACAACGCTTCCTTTTCTATCTGCGAGTAGCCTTTTTCAGCTTCATTCAATACACGCGACGCGTACGCAATAGGTTTCTCTATGCCCGCCGCCGTGACTTGCGCTATGACCGCCCCGACACCTAAATTACTCGCGTCTGTAGTTAATATCAGTGGCAGTTCGGGGGAATAATGCGCCAGAATTTCTTTAGATTCTAACAAACCCTTAATTTTTATAAATGCTTCCTGACACTCGTCCGACCACTCGAATCTACAGTCTTTTTTTAATAATCTATAAAGAGGAGCTAATATAGTTGAAATATTTTTTATAAATTTGGCATAATACATGATCATCCCTATAAATGATCGTAGCTCTGTTACATTTCGGGGTGCCCGAATCTCTTTTATTGCTTGCACCTTCTTAGGACATGTTTGAATCCCGTCTCTGGAGATTATGTACCCCAAATAAGTAACAGAGTCTTGAAAGAAAAAACATTTTTCTTTTTTTATCTTTAACCCGTATTTTTGTAGTCTACGAAATACTTCATGTAGGATTTTAAGATGTTCGCAATCTGTTTTTGCCGTTATGATAACATCATCTAAATAAACCCCCACTGTAGGCAAATCCCCAAAAATCTGATCTAATTTCCTCTGAAAAATTCCCGGACTCGAGGCCACCCCATAGATCAGCCTGTTGAATTGAAACAGCCCCTTATGCGTGTTAATAGTGGTACATATTTTTGAGTCATCCAAGGGAAATTGAGCATACGCCTGGCTAAGATCAATTTTGGTAAATTTTTCCCCGCCGTTTAATTTTACCAGCAAATCATCTATGCGTGGCACCGGGTACCTATCCACTTCCAACTGCTTATTTAATGTAAGCTTGAAATCTCCACATATACGTATGGTGCCATCTGACTTCATGACGGGCACGATCGGTGTAGCCCAATCTGACGTCTCGACTGGAGTAATAATGCCGTCCCTCACCATTTGTTCAAGCGCGCGTTCTACCGGTTCCCTCATAGCAAAAGGCAACGGACGGGCGCGCATGAATATGGGCCGGGCACCTTCCCGCAAACGCAGGCTCGCCAAACCACCCGTAAATCGTCCTAGCCCGTCAGCAAACACATCAGAGTACCTGGCACTGAACAGGCCGATGTCAAACTTCTCGTCATGCCCTACATAATTATTAGTATGTTCCATAGAAGGCAATGCAATACCTAATTCTTCTATCCATTCCCTACCTAACAACGAAGTTGTGCCATTATGCAGGACATACAAATTTAATTGACGCGTCGTGTCCTTATATCTAACGGTAGGTTGTATCTTCCCTATCACCTTTACCTTCTCACCTGTATAATATCGTAAAAACAAATCACATTTTTTTAATTTACAGCTGTTGCTAAATATTTTTTTAAAACTTTCATAACTTATGCAGGAGATAGAACTACCAGTATCGATTTCCATTTCTAGTACCTTTCCTTCCACATTCAATGCCATAATATAGGGTTTATATCTACATAACATTCTTAAATTATAACATACACTAACCTCATCCGTTTTCCCTTCGTTACTTACCATTTCAGTAACATAATTATGTCCTACTTTAGGTACTTTGGGGCATACCCGCTTTAAATGACCCTGTACGTTGCATATCCGGCACACATAGAAACGGAACCGGCACGAAATCGGATGGTGCGAGCCTCCACACACTCGGCACGCCGCATGTAGTGTTTCTGAGCTGGCACCACCTAGAGGTATCCCTGCCTTCGAGCTGGCTCTGCCACCGCTGCTCACGCATATGTTTCTGTCCCCGATGCGCCCTCGTCCTCTCGCCGCCAACGGGTGACCGCGACTGGCCCCTGGTCTCACTCCCATTTGCTGTTTCTGCGACATTGCTGTCTGTTCCTTTCTTGTCTGAAAGCTATCGTTGAAAAACAACTTGCCCGACGTAAATGAACTGCTGTCCCACTGTGACCCGCAGTCATTCACCTCTGCCGCATTCTTCTCTGCCGCTTCTAAAACCGTCGCCAACGAGAAAGCTTTTTGGAAATCTATCTCGCCCTCAGCGAAGAGCTTCTGTCTGATAATATCATCCAACAAACCACAAACCAACTGATCCCTCAAATTTTCATCAATGCCCGACTTGAAATCGCAAGTCATGGCCATCCCCTTTAAAACAGCTACATATTCTGCAATCGATTCCCCACTCTTCTGTTTACGCTGTCGAAACTTATATCGCTCAGCTAAAATACTTGGCTTTGGCTGTAAATGATCAATCATTATTTTCACCAAGTCTGTAAAAGTAAAAGTGGTGGGCTTTCTTGGCGCACATAAAGTCACCAACAGTTCATAAGCTTGGCTTCCCATAACAGTAATTAAAGTGGGCACTTTCAAATTCTCTTTTACCTCATTTATAAGGAAATACTGTTCCAAACGTTCACTATATAAACGCCAATTACCTACAGCGGGATCAAAAGTCTCGATCCTTCCAACAGCCATTATGAATGTCAATCTTAAATATTCCAATCCACAATTTTCCTTCAGTTGTATTCGATTAACTTAACCGAATCCATGACCCCTGCACACATGAGTCGTCCTCGTCGCCAATGTGATGTTTAGTCCCGCGGGAATACCAGGATTAGGGATTTCTTAATGAGACACGTTGGCTTCATTGTAAAACTATATTAACCACCGGACTGACATAACTGACATTACAAAACAAGAGATATATAAAATATATAAAACCTACGTACGTCACAATGACTATTGAACTTACAATAATTACAGCATAATATACTGTAAAGCTAAATATAATTTTTACACAAATATATCAACTATATGTAATCTTACTTTGTAATTACATGTATGTAGCTAGAGCTGTTTGACCGTTATAATTTTAATGTACTACAAAGATTGCATAGTTTATTTCGGCTAAGTATAATATAGACTAGTCTATATTGTCTCTCAATGCAGCGAATCCGTGGACAGCGGCGAAGAACGCGCGGAGGGCGGAGCCGAACGCGAGTGTCAGGTGCCACGCCCCTGCAATAGACCATGGTCAAGAAGGATAACTTACTCTCGAACTTACTCACTTTCAGTAGTCTATGTTTGCTAGATAAAAGGAAGTCAGTTGGACTTCTATATTCAGTTTAATTGGGGCAAACATGCTTTAAAAATTATGTTATAATAAAAATTGTAATAACACTGCACATGGCCAGCGTGGTGGACTATGGCCAAACCCTTCTCATATGAAGAGACCCGTGCTCTGTAGTGAGCCGGTAATGGGTTCATCATGATGATGTCCTTTTTTTATCCACTACAAGTTAGCCCTTAACGGCAATCTCACCTGATGGTAAGTTATGATGCAGTCTTAGATGGTAGCGGGTTAACCTGTTAGGTGTATGGTAAACCCACACTCCTAATTGGTTTCTACGCGACATCGTGTCGGAACGCTAAATCGCTTGGCATCACGTCTTTGTCGGTAGGGTGGTAACTAGCCACGGCCAAAGCCTCCCACTAGATCAACTCGAGCCGGTAATCAAACCCAGGACCTCCAAGTTTATAATGCGACAGCGCGCACGCTGCGGCACGGAGGTCGTCAAAAACCTTTTAAAATTTAAATTAACCGACAAATAAAAATAATGTTATACAAATCCAACATTACCACCATAATGATTATTTTAATTGGGTAAGTAATAATTTGATCGAATTGAACCGAAAGAATCGGTTCGATAGCGGCACGAAACAATAAATTAGGCAGTTATGTATTAAAACAATATCACTTGCTTAAAAAGTGAAAGAGAGTTCTACTCAGCAAAAATACCACCTTGACGCTGCTCATTCTGAAAGCAGACGCGTACCCTATAGTTTGCAGATAATGGGTCGATTATGATGATAATGTACGTTTTAGATGAATGCCCAGAACCTAGTAACGAATGAGACTTAACTGACAAAGTTCATAATCTACTATTTCCTCACCTTGCCTTCCTTTATCGCAATGACGTATCGCTGCGCAACGCGCTCCGCCGGCGAGTACCCGTCAGCATACGAAGAGTCCTGATAAAAGAAATTGTATTTCATAACAAGGAACGTCCACGGTTGTGTAGCTATCTGAATCTCAAAATTTAGAAACGGACCCTTATAAAATCACTCGCATCAATCCGCCAAATTTCTGAGAAAAATTGGAAGGAATAAAGATTCCCAGTACTTCGTCTACTATACGAACTTGGTGGATCAAACTAAAACGCTATTTATAAAATACAGCATTTTCAAATCGTTTTCTTATATTAAAAGTCATTACATATACAAAAAGATTAATTAAACTTAACATCATTATTATCAGCCGATAACCGTCACAGAACTGTTTTAAGAAAAAGGTATATCATTGAAAATCTCTAAAGCTCCACTTTTTAAAAAGAAATTTTCCCTTTCTCACTGAGCAACACTCGAGAAAAGTGCTATTCCAACTTTTTTTGTAAGTAAGCTATATCAGAAGTGGGATTTCATTACACAAATAGAGGATTTTCAAATCGTATTTTTATATTAAAAGTCATGCGATAAACATTAATTAAAATTTAAAATCCTTATCAACAGCCCATATCCGACTCTAGAGCTCCACTTTTTAAAAAGAAATTTTCTCTTTCTCACTGAGCAACACTCTAGAAATGTACTATTCCAACCTCTGATACATAAGTAGTATAATATCAGAAGTGGGATTTCACTATATACTACTATAAACAAACCTACCTCAAAAAGTACTTCATATGGGTCGGCAGCGGACCCAGGTAAGCGATTAACAACCGCGCGATAGAAACACGTAGTCTGCGGATACAACGCCATAACAACTGCGCCCTTGGGGAAAAGCGCGTGTTCATCTGTCCTGGGATCAGCACGCATCAGGGGTAGAGCGACTACGCGTCGCTTGCTCAAGACGTGCCTGTTCTTTTGCTCCTCGTCTATATCGTCGACTTCGTATTTTCCTTGAGCTGGTAACCAGCTGACTACCTGAACAATAACAATTACAAAGGGATAAGATCATTATCACGAAGCGGTGATAGCCTAGTGGTTAGGGCGTCAGCCTCCTAATCAGAGGTCGGCGGTTCGAATCCGGGCACGTACTTCTAACTCCGGAGTTATGTGCGTTTTTAAATAAATATCACTTGCTTCCACGGTGAAGGAAAACATCGTGAGGAAACCTGCACGCCTGAGAATTCTCCATAATGTTCTCAAAGGCGTGTGAAGTCTGCCGATCCGCACATGGCCAGCGTGGTGGACTATGGCCAAACCCTTCTCATATTGAGAGGAGACCCGTGCTCTGTAGTGAGCCTGTAATGGGTTGATCATGAAGATCACTATTCGACTAGTGACTGATTGGCATAAATAACACACAGCCACTACCATATTTATTGAAGAATTAACTATTTATTATACCAGGATACCAGGGAATGAGTTTTATGCAGCGAATACAGCCAATTTAATTAACACAAGTGTAAGAAAATATAAAGTTGGAGGTCCTGGGCTCGAGTCTGGTCTGGTGGGAGGCTTCGGCCGTGGCGTGGCCGACAATGACGTGTCGCAAAGCGATTTAGCGTTCCGGCACGATGTCGCGTAGAAACCAATGAGGAGTGTGGGTTTTTGCATACCCCTAACAGGTTAGCCCGCTACCATCCTAGACTGTATCATCACTCACCAACAGGTGAGATAGCCGTCAAGGGCTAACTTGTAGTGTATAAAAAAAACTAATTTTTCTATTTCCTTTCTAGCCGGGGCAGGCGACATGGAAGAGTCGAGCAGGATTAGAGCGCTGATCACACAGCTCCAATGCAATGTTGGCAGTTGATTATGCTCAAATGAACAGCATATTTCTTTCAGATTTTGAACTATTAAATTAAAAACTTAGTACTACCTCCGCCAAAATCCAGTTCTCCTCTTTCTCGGAGACTCTGACTAGGGCCGCAACGGCGTCCCCGGGCCTAGCAATGTGCCCCGCGTCCGCTGGTACGGCGCCGCACAAAGGGGGCGCGCGCTCACCCACTCGGCCAACGTGAAGGGGCAATGTTTGCGCTGCACTCAGCAACATTTTCATTAGGGCTCCACAACCTATCGTCTCTTTGTTGCCTGCATGCCGAGCCTGAGTGAACAAGATAAAGTTAAAAATAAACACCCACCTACTGATCGCACCATCTTAATCCGTATGAAGTTAGCTTGTACCATTTGAAAATTCCTAATACACTATACTAATTGTACCAAACCTGGCTTAAAAACTATGTTACTTTCCAATCAATTAAGCTTTCAGAATCTCACTAAATAAAAACTAAAATAACTAATACATCCAGTAAGAGGTATCTATACAAAAGAGATTTTCTGTTTTAAAACATAATCATTCAGCAAGCATTATTGCGAATGAAACATCATATGCAAGTGTGTAAGTGAAGACTTTCCCTATAATCATATATATATAGGAGTTAAGCAAACCTGAATTCTTCTTTCGTTTTTGATGGATCGTATTTCATAAATTCTGGACAGGGCTGCACGAAGAACCCTCTCTTCCTGCTCAGCTGCGGTAAGGCCGGATTTATACAGGCTTTTCAACTGCATTTGCTATTAAAAATCAAATTGCATATTCATGTTTTAAAATTAACTGAAATCGGCTTACAAAAAGGTTGTGTAATGTGTGGGGTGAATTGAATATTTATATCGAGCATCTTAATAATGTTAATAGGATAATTGAAAAAGAGAATATGCAGAACCACATCTTAAATAATAAAAACTGCTTAAAGAGTACTTAAAATAGCACCAAGACCAATAATTAAATGGAATGATAATTCATATATATGTTTTAGAAAGCAACTAACAGCACACAGATTCATGAGAAATCAACAGCAGAGTAATTTGTTACAGTGGAATTTCTCACAATGGCAAAAATGTGATGAGTGAACCAAATCAAATAGTTTGTCCGTCCAAAATATATCTTGATATGGTATATGAAGAGGTACTAGGTGGACTATTTGATTTGGTGGATTTGTACTCAACTACTGCTGTCAATTTTCTGTATTCTAAAAGTTTAATACACATAACTGGCAGCAGAAGCCATGTCATGGGTCCATACTTTTTAGTTTTTTTTAAAAGCTATTTTGTTTTTTAACAAATCTGATTCTTGTAAGAGATTTTATTGATTATGTGAGATGGTGATAAAGAAAACCATTCTAATTTTGTAGTGGGCTTCTTCTTAGACCGGGGCACGTTTGGAACCCTCATAGCTTTAGTTTTAAGTTTACAAATGTGTTATCACCATCAAATAACAACTTGAAAATTATTGACACGTCAAAAGTGCCTTTTGAATTTGAGATGTAAGCCTTAGAGATTACTTTGTAAACCATGTTTTGTTTTGTCTATCAAAATTAATTATGGTAATACATTACCATAATTATTTTTGATAACAACATTTAAATATCAATGATACACGTGTATATGTATGTATGTACATACAGACAGGTTTATATAGATATATTTGGAGTAGCAAATGAATTAATCACTTTATCAGATATTTATTGTTACCACTACACAGAATCTGTGTAAAAAAAGGAGCACAATATATCTTCCCCTGTAAAATTATGTCTATGGTAGTTATGCACCCTTTTTTTTATGGTATGAATGCAGATTTTCTACTATCAGTGACCTATTAGCTTATTTATGCACATAGCGGGCCTTACAAATTAACATTGAAAAAAATAATTCCCATAAAGTCAATTGTAAATTAAAACCTGATGTGAAGAACTAGATGAATCATCAGCAGATGATGAAGATTCTGTAGACTTCTCAGCTCTCAATATAGAGTCAATGCACTGTTCATTACGAGTTCTCTCTGTTTCTATTTCATATATCAGCCTATGCAAGGACCTCAATCGCTCCTGCAACAAAAGCATACATTAGCATGGATTATTAAAGATATTCAGTTTTTGATAGCCTTGCTGAGGCAGTGGTCTGTAGCTTCATTTTTACATAGCACAGATCTTTCTGATAAAACTTGAGCTGCAAATATTTATAGGTCCACAATAAGGCCTTCCTGCTAAGTTATTTAGCTTAGGCGTTTTAAATATGTCTGTATTTCTAGCTAACCATTATTTCGTGGGACATGCCGTAAGGATAGATAATGTTTAACACATTTTGAAATAATGATATTTTTGATAGTTTGTCCCTTGATTACCCACTCCCTGGTTAGAATATAATAAACATCTGGATCATCAACATTGCTTATTAAAATTTATTAGGTGTGCGGTATTGAACAAACGACGATGGTTTAAGCCAGTTGCTTGTAGTTTCGTGAGATTTATTTTACCTGCACTTGCTGTGCCGCGACGTCAGCGGTCAGCGGCATTGCTAAACTTTTTGGGACGCGGATAGCCTCCAACTTAAATAAAATACGTGACACCAACTGGCACACAGGAACAACTAGGCAATAGAAAGATTATTTTCATAAAAATAGATTGAACAGTAAATCAAATAACGGCAGCTCAAAATCTTCAACTCACGAACAAAATTAGTTTCAGCCAAATAATATTTTGACACATATGTTCTAAATAACTCTATATATTACTAACTATTCATATAAATAACGATAAACTATATTCGTATGTTTACTTTATTTTCATAATATTTTAGATACTCATGAACACAGAATACAATTACCTAGTACCTACCTATTAGCTCATGAAGCAGTAAGCACCTGCTACCCAAAGAGAATGTAATCACTACGTTACGTTTTTTTTCCTCTTTTTTAATAAATAATAATAATAAAAATCAATAAAAATATTATTGTAGCAATTTAAACATATGTAAAAATAAACTTATACTGCACGCTACTAGATTTCATAGAATAAGAATTTCATTACCATGTAATTACACTACTATTTTAAAACATACTAGCTGACCCGGCATACGTTCTTTTGCCATATAAATTATTTCTAGGGAATTTCTATAAATCCCTATTTTTTAATGGTCATTTTAGTAATTTAATCATTTGTCATCCCACTCGATAACTGCCAACCAACCCTAAATTTTCACCCTTCTATCGCAATACCAAGTACGAATGTAGTTATCAAAGGTGGAATTTGTTATTTAATTGTTCAATAATTCTTTTTGGATAAAAAATGTTGATGTTGGCTCATAAACTCGTCTAAAGCTCCAAAGTCTATCCATCCAATAACCGACGCGGGTGCAATTGGCTTAACTATAGCAACCAACGATGCTTTTTATTTATTTCTGATTTTGAAACCATGCCCGCCTCATTTATTATTACATATTGAATCTATCTATGCTACTTGCAAGAAATTCCTTTATTAAGCGTAGGTAATACTATAATATATAATATAATTATAGTAGATACAAGAAGCTGTGCAGTTACCATAGACAAACATCACGCCAGCCGAAAGGGAAATGGTTGCAGTATTGTTTGTAAGAAAATATCCAAAATAATCTGTGCTTTGCTGTTATTGGTTCGAAATGTCATTTTGATTTTTGAGTCGGTTGTCAAATTGTTTAGCGTAAAAAGTATTTGTGATTGAAATAAATCTGTAAATATTACGGGAATAGTAAGATATTAAAGTGCTCAAAACAATTTGTGTAAAGTGAAATACTTATCAGCAGATAATGCTTGTAATATTTTTTTATTAGGTCAATCGGAACTTCCTTAAATTGGTTACCGGTACGTCAGTTAGCTTCCTCAGAAGACATTAGATAATTTAAACGAATTAAACTAAAAGTTTATTGTTTACAGGTGCTTCATGTTTAGTGTTTGGTTAGCAGTTTTAAGTTTTATTTTATAACGGCGGGGTTGAGTTGATATGGCAGATAATGATGATTATTTAGATTCGATTGACAACAATCATTCGGACGGACCCAACGGTTCACTTAATATGACCGACAATAACCTGGGTGTAAGTATAACTCATAGTTCATTTTAAATTGTAGAAAACTGATAGGTTTATATGTTTGTGTTGCATTGTAAGTTAAATAAATTATTCTAAGTATGGATTGTTTGTATTCGTATTTTTTTAATGGATACTTTTATATGTATGTTACCAGCTTGCAAATATTATTTTATTATATAGGTGCCAACTACACCTGATTTACTGTTTTTTTTTGTTTTTATTGAGCCTTTATTTCCTATCATTGGTATATTTACATCTCAAAGGTGGCAAACAAGTTGTTAGAATTAAGGGTTAAAATGCCATTTCAAATAAAGACAGCAGCTGAGAAGATATGTAGGCCTACAATAAAAGCATTGCTTTCCTTTTTACGTTTCTAATGTAAAGGGATAGTAAAGTAATGGGATAGAATTCTGTTGACCTGTAAATTTAGTTCAGTAAAGTTAGTCAGAATTGTAACTCGATCTTTTGATATATAGTTGTGACAACATTGGATATATTAATAGATTTTTAAGAAAAAATTTTGTACTTCTGATAAAAATACATAAACATTAAAACAATGCACGGTTTGCTGATTTTCATTAAGCTTGTATTGGATTGATGGTTGCACTCATTAAATATTAAATAGAGTAACCATAATGTTAGAAATCCTTACAGTTGATAAGAATTTTAACAATGAAAAGATTATGATTGTTTTGGGGGATGCTGTTTACTATCAATTGATTTAGAGTTAGTTATTGTATTTATTAGTATTGAAGTAGCATTTACAGCCTAGAATAATAACAGAAAAAAGCATAGTTCTGGTAAAATGGAATGAAATAACGTGATAAAAATATGGGCTTAGGATGAAGCTGCTGGTACTGATGTGCCAGACCTGGCTGCTATAAAGGCAAGAGTAAGGGAGATGGAAGAGGAGGCTGAGAAATTAAAGCAAATGCACACAGAAGTTGACAAACAGATGAGCATGGGTAGCCCACCTGGACTTAGTAAGTTGGATTAAGTCTAAGCTATGTTTGTTATATGCCACCTGTATGAGTCATGTATCATACAGGGCACGCAACCATTCACATCAGCACTTTACTTCTCTTTACTCCAATTGTAGTACCCAACATATTAAAAAGGTTAACATACTATCTCTTTCTTGATCATATTTGATTATACATTTGATTTTATGATATACTTGTTGCATGCAAAGAAAATAATTCACAATGAGTTAATTTTATTTTTTTATTATCCACTACAAGTTAGCCCTTGACGGCAACCTCACTTATGGTAAGTGATGATGCAGTCTAAGATGGTAGCGGGCTAACCTGTTAGGGGTATGGTAAACCCATACTCCTAATTGGTTTCTATGCAACACCAACAAGAGGGAAATCAACAATATTTGATTTCCCTCTTGTTGGTGGTACTTATTTCACAGTTTGCAAATATCACACACGAAAAAAGATTTATACATAAATTATATTACTAAGTAATACTTATTAAACCAGGTTTATGTGCTTTTACACAGCAAGTCCATTGAACATGTCAATAGAGGAGAAAATTGAGGCAGACAACAGATCAGTGTATGTAGGCAATGTGGACTATGGGGCTAATGCTGAGGAGCTTGAACAACACTTTCATGGATGTGGCTCCATTAATAGGCAAGTCTTATTTTACATATAGTATCACAAAAACTCAAAAATGGTTGAAGCATTTGAATATATTTCTTATTATTTGGTTTCCTTCTAGGATGGTATCAAATTATGTCTTTAAATTTGTTAAAAGCAAAAAGTACATTTAAATTAATAATTTTGTGTATAATAAGTTCTGTCAAGAGATGGATCATTAGGATTTTTAATGTATTTATTTAATTCTTATAATTTTGTAACAAGATGCTGATTAACAGGTAAGAATATTACAATCAAAGACACAGACTTAGTATAGTCTAAACTAGGTCAAAGCCTTCTTATAAAATCCAATAAATTATAATTATATTTGTGCCTGTACAATAAGTGTCAATTTTGTTTATTAAAATATTTACCTACCATACTTTCAATAATTAAAATAATGAAAATAGATATGAAGTGATACTCATGGGCCACCTGCGTGTTTATTTTAAATATGAAATGTATTTTTATTTCTTATTTGTAGTAAATATATTAAATAATAAATAATATACTTATTATTACTAAATAATTTATTATTCATGAATTAGAATTTATTTTATATAAAATTTTAGTTATTAGAATGTTATGATTTTAAATGATTGTAATATTTACAGGGTTACAATACTATGCAATAAGTTTGATGGACATCCCAAAGGTTTTGCCTACATAGAGTTTGGGGACAAAGACAGTGTCCAAACAGCAATGGCAATGGATGAGTCTTTGTTTAGGGGCCGACAAATTAAGGTAATATTGATAAATTACAGAGGTTGTATGACCAATCCTGAAAAACATGATGGTCCAAGTTATTATCGTTATGTTAGAATTAATTGAGTTTGACAATTAAATTAGATTTATTATGATACCTGTTAATTAATTCCTGTACATTAAATATGTTTTAAAAATGTTGATTCAGACAAATTATAATATTAATATAGATCAATAAAATTTGTATTTTTCAAATAAGTATTCTCTTAACTCACAGCATAAATACAATTTTTATTCTAAAAACTAAACTGCTTTGGCAATTCTTTTTTTATTAAAAGATTTTATTATTGTTCTGATTGATTTTCATATCTTTACAACAATGGTCAAGTAAATAATTAACAATATTTTTACAAGTTCTTTCTATTAATTTTTCTGTTATTAATTAACAGAAAAAGTTATAGGAAGAAAATTTAGATTGAAGGTGTTGAAGGTGGTGATTGTATTGCAGGTGATGCCGAAGCGCACGAACAAGCCAGGGTTGTCGACAACGAATCGTCCGCCACGCGGCTCCCGGGCTCGCGGGCGCTCGCAGCGCTACTCGCCCTACTTCTCCGGCTACCGGCCCATGCGCCGCGGCAGGTACTACCCTTTCTAACACCCCCATACCACCACCACCACCCCCCTACAACACTACCACACTCCACTAGGGATGGTCGATATACAGATAATTTCGATATTGGTTACTAACAATATTGATAAACATAGAAATATTGATTTCTACAAAGATGAGCCTCCGTTTAAATGGGGTAAAGTCCCGCTGACAATATTGGTAACATATCATTTCTGTAGTAGTATGTGTTTTATGATAACTTTTTGATAAATATCAAGTTGGTTTTAACATTTGACTCTTACTAGTACATAGTTTACTAATATGTATGTATTAAGTATTTCTTGATTCCAAAAATTGTTTTTCTACCAATAAAAGTATTTCATCAGTATTGGCAGTTTTTGTTTTTTTTTTTCAATGCAAGTAAAACCGTAGACAGCTAGTAAATAAATATTATTAAATAAATTATTTTGAATTAAACTAAGTAACCTTGGGTTCCTTTTTTTTTGGGTTAAGAGTAGTCTTCTCAATGTTAGTGATTTTACCTTAAAAATAGATAAATATCGATCATTCCTACCCCATTCCCCCACTGATGTAGCTAGAGGTTTGAGGTAGGATATGAAGAGGCAGGGCTGTGAAATACCATTGTTTATGCTACACCCAAAAGTTTTTATATAACAACATTTATGTTATTTTGAATTAATTAAACATTTGGTTCTACCTCAGTAAAATAGCTACACTTTTTCTGACTGTTCTCATAAATATTCACTACCCACCGCTCTATATCAATGCCATATTTGCATAGTTTTACTATGAACATAATTTTTAATGAAAATGACATGTCAACTTATGTATCGCAATTGATTGCTCAGAACGATCTCAATACACCCCTGTTTTTGTGTCAGGAGTCATCTGTGCATTATATGGCAATTTTTTTTCTATTTACTTGTATTACATTATATCTGTTTTTTTTTAAATGTACCAGGGATGTATCCAACGTTTTTGGTAATTGGTCTTAATTTATTTTGATCAAAAAATCCACGTCAGTTAGCATCACAGAATTCTTTCAACTATCCATTATTATGGTCGGTCAAGTGTTGATTTTTATCGAATTACCATAGTTATTTTGCTTATGCGTTATTTAAGTTAATGGTTTGGCTGCAAATGCATTTAATAAATGAACAAGGATTACATAACCTTTTCCAACTTAAATCCATGTTAGTTTGCATGCCTTGAGGGCTGTCTGTATTTTGATATGGTAATATCATAGTAGACCATGGACTTGCTATGCTTATTTTTATTTCACAAATTCAGCCTCACATGTTGATTTGCACTAGAAGAGTTTTGATTGTTTTTGTAACTTTTTATATAATATTCCCTTTGTTTTAAAATGTACATTCTGTATTTAGTTATTTTTATTGGCCGAATACAATTTCCTTGGAACGGTCTATCATTAGATGTATTAAAGATTTTGTCATCGGAACCTATAAAAAGTCATAGTATAATACTCCAAGACTGGAGACTTGGCGTGACCCATAAGATTAACCCAAATTCCTATAAGTTGGAAACAACCCTGGTATGTTTTTAATCTATGCCTGTATGTCTAAAATATATTAAGAATAATTTAATGTTATGAACACATTGTATTTAAGAATGAATTTATTAGGCATAATAATTGCAGTATATATTACAGCTATAAATATGATATGTTTGCATGATTGAGCATTTTGATATATTTCATTGTTTTTAGTACCAGCTTTTTATGTATGACAATTTTTTTTTTTTAATTTTAAGTTATGGTGTTGGTATAGAGCGGGCACATAGAACACTTCTCATTATTGTGGTCACCTTAAATTAATAATATTGTTTATGTTTCCGTAGTTTGAGAATGTTGTGCCTTAAGAGATGTCATACTGAATGTTATTTAATATTTAAATGTTACTGATACTGGTAGAAACATTGGCAACACCCCACCCAATATGAAGAGAAGCAGGACTGGGTGTTGAATTAGTATTAAAAATAGGGCTTCGCGTCACATTGGTAAAAGCATTGGTCATCATGCACAGAACATGTCAAGATTGCCAGGTTGGGTGTTGCATATGTTTATGCCTCGTGGAAACTTCTTTCTTTGTATCTCTTCGTACAAATATAGTAATATTATTTTGCTTCAGTATACATTCTTAAAAATAATGTCACCATGTGGCATCTCTTATGTTGGTAGTTAGTCGTTTGAAATTTTTATATCAATATGTTGACTGTTGAGCAAAAAAATATATACATATCTAAATACAAAACACCAGAACTGTATGAAATAAAGTTTGTGATTGACACATTTATGTTTTTTTCAATGCTATATACCCCTACTTTCAAGCTTTGTTTGCATGGTAGTATTTTCTGAAATATTAAATTTCACAAAAAAGATTTATTATCCATTACATAGAACTATATCATGATCACACTCGCATATAGGAAAAAAAAATTGTATCTGTCACATTCTGTTAAACTGAAGTCAATAGTAGTTCTTAGTTATATAGAACTCATTATGTTAGCTTTATTGACTTTCATTCAAGATTATGAAAAGAAGGGTTAGGCATAATTGAATCACCCATGCACTGTGCGAGTGTGTCGCAAAGTCTGTAAAATTAGTCTCCCCATTATGGGTAACATATTAAGTAGATGGCTATCGTATAATTCTGTAAGAGGCCCGTATTTAAAAATATTACGATGAGATCTTACAGTGCACCCAAATGACACCTATCAAAGTCGTGATCATGTTCTTGCTCTCAATGTTTGCGATTACAAGGGTAGTTTCTCTTTCAAAAATGTTCATGGAAAGTTCTTATGTAATGGATAAAGTAGCGTTTCTGACAGTGGCATGCACAGGGTAAATGATTTAAAACAAACATATTCTTAAGGGTAAACAAATTTCTTAATTAATCTCATTACAACAAAATTTCGGAATATTGGAAAATTAAATTTTTTCGGGCCTAGTTTATTGCCGGATACCAGTGTGGCGATAAAATACAAATACACATATATGCATACATATATGTATACATATACACACATGGTACACAAGCAAATTATTAAATTTGCAGGAAACCTACACTGGAAAAAAAACATTGTTGCCAAAAATATACTACCCTAACACCATGATAATTAAATTTACTAAGTGATGTATATATTAATATATTAAATAGACTATATATATATATATATAATATTAAAAATAGACAAGCCTAACAATGCTGCTACTCTTTTTTTTACAAATAAAACGGTAAGCAATGGCACTATGTTTGCACTTATCTGTTTAGAGATTTGTGTAGACCAGAATTGGCACTGCCTACCTTAACTATAGGATTCCACCGGTCCTTTTTCGAATATGGCAACACTATTGACAGTAAAACAACCTACCGTTTCAAGAAAGTAACTTCAACTTAGTTTTAAAGCTAAAATTCGTCTGAAAATCTTCAAGAAGACTTTGCCTAAATAAAAATTTTCTACACTATTAGTCTTTTGATATCACATTATATAGATGTGCACCCTGTTCATGCCACTATTTTTTTTTTTATCACGGATGCTCGATGGTGTGTGTAGGCTTAAAGATGCTTAGCAGCACTTACCTTCACTAATGCCTTGCCTTGTTCGCAGAGGATTCAGGCGCGGCGGTTATTACATGCAGTACTGAGTGCGGTAGAGGGGGTTCAGCCCCCGATAGCACCGCGCAAATTGTTGAGTGGAAGTGTGCGGTGTTAAGTTTTGTGCGAAATATCGACTTGATTACCACGAGGCTCGTTTTGTGCCGTTGCGTTCGAACCTCTTGTGTGCGTCTGAAGTAACAGTATTTTACAGATTATTGTGTATGTTCTCTCTCTTAATGCGACACTGGTTATTGCTGTGTTACTGAGTACAAACTCGTGACCATCGCAGGACATGTAAGTTCGCAAGTAAACCAAACTAACGCTAAGTTAGCGTTAACCGTTCCAAAAACTCGGTAATAAAACGCCAAGTGTAAGTTTACGTGTAAGCTAAATTGATACTCGAGTTGATTGCAATGAAGAGGAACGCCGGAGTTCTAATGAAATTAAAGATCTCGTGGGGCTCGTTAAATTTGTATCGATTGATTTCGAGGGCGTTCATTATTGTACACGCAGCAACAGAGTAAGGTTTGCATATTGCGCAATGCATATGATTTCCCTGCAAACCTATTATGTTTCTGTCTGTACATGAGAAAGGACGCAAGTACATCGGATTCACTGAGGAAATCCGGGTGACCCTGATGTGTCCCATATGGTCGACGTGTGCTGCTAATACAGTAGTACAACCTTTATTCGCATGTTTCTCTGATAGTTGTTTTCCGCTAAGAACCTGTTGTCTAAATACACAATTTGCGTTGAGTTTGCAACCATCGCTGCTATGTGTTTGGTGATAGGCTACCGGTTGGCAACTGGATTGTTACTGATTTGCGGGACTTAACTCGACTCATCAACTTTCGACTCTATTGCGATGAAACAAAGTCGCGTTTTATTAATTACTAGCTAAACTTTAAAATATAAGGAAAAAATCTTCATCCGTTAATAGAACGAATGTACACTGACTGCAAAATGCGATATGTATTTAAAGCTACAACTGTGTGCACAAGGGTAGGTACTGCAAAAATAGTGGTTGATAATACATACCCAATAAAAACATAGAGACGTTATCGTTGTGTTTAAGCGAGTTGAAACCTTATGTACTACGTACTAGGGATGACTGCTGCAATTGGCAAGTCTATCTGAAGCTTTCTGCGTATAAGAATCGAATCACTGTCTAATTAACGTATGATATTATTGCAACCCCCATGATGATTCGGCGTATTACAGCTCTAGTACATATTACATAATTATTCAACGTTACATGCACCAATTTTGGCACTCTAATATTGCGCATGTGTTCCAGAAACTTTACTACACATTAACTCAATATCTCATCGAGTCTTACAAAACTGATCGAAATTTTGCGTCAAAATCCTCGTGTAAATAAATGCGTTTTCTGCCAGCATTGATTTGCAAGAATTAAGCAATGTCGTACTTAATACATATATTGTGGCAGGATTGTTGCAATTTTTTTTTTCTGCTGTACTACGACGACAGTTGCGACAACGTAACCGGGCTGTTTGGCGAGCTTCGGTAAGAAGCTCTGCCAGAAGAAATTTTGAGCATTAGAGCTCGAAGAAGAAAGGGAGGCAGACGTTCCCTACGACGAGGGCGTCTCGTGTGATCCCGAACCCCGGCTTAGGTGACGTTTGGGATAACGGGGGGGTCGGACGGTATATTGTTGCAATGCGTTAACTTGCTTATTGGACTTGCCGCACTGTTTGCTTTGTGAGCACTCTATCATGTCATTTCCGGGTGAACCCATCCGGCACTTCCCGGCATTTAGAGTCTATTTGTTCAATAATATTAAATATTTTATAATGGGATAAGCGAGTCCTTCTGGCACAGGTTTTATACTTAACAGAAGGTCTTAACCTTATCGGACACTAGTATGTGAACAAGTAAATTTTCATTTTCATTTCTTTAAGAGTATACCGCGCGCGAGAAAGTGTTATTGGTTGAGTGGTAATTATTATGACTTGGTTCTCTTATATTGAATTTATTTGATGCCACAAACATAAAACGTAAGACACATCACAAATGTTCATTGTCAATTTGGGCAAAAATCACGAAATAACATGACAAGAAAAAAAATATTTCCGATAATATCAATCAACAATACAAGTTATTTCATGCAACACCTTTTTTTCTTTATTCAGGGCCTTCTCTTTCAGTAAAAGAGAACTTTTTGCTTTATTTCTTAAAATCAGTTAACTTATTATCTTCTTATTTAAAACAACAACAATTACAATTAAAACATACAATTAAATTAGTTTAAAATTCACATTAATTAAGACAGTAAAGCAAATTAAAAGGTCTATAATAATTAAAACCCTTTGCGGCGCCCCCGCCGAGATTTTTTTTTAATTCTTGGCGCCTTTGTGGACTTCTTGTGAGTTCGCATAACTGACATGCGGCATGTCACCAGTAAGAGTTTATCAATATCATGCTGTCCCGTTTCCACGCCCAGTAACCCCGAATCGCTTGCCTGTATGCTTCATGCACATTTGCGAGTTACGCACACAGGTGAGTCTCGGCGCCAGTTGTCGTTTATACACGGAGCATTTGAATTGCGTTTAGTTTTGGTGGTACGGGGGTCTGACGGACTAGGTGTATCCATTTTATGATCCATGACGAACTAGGTATATTCATTAAGGTAAAAACCCAATCGCAATATGGCGGCGATGGGGTACTATTTTCAACTAGCCTTGTGTAATATTAAATATAGAATAATGAAACACCCTGTATTTTCTTTCAAATATATTATATTATGTATGTATCAATATCAAATTAATTTATTGCAATTTAGGTGTTTTTTAACTTTTCTAGATGGAGTAAATAATTATATTGCTTCAGTGTAAGAAGCAAAATATGAAAAGAAAGGTGTAGTTAGCTAACTATTTTTTTATTAACTAATTAAATACATAGTCTAATTAAGATTTAATGTTAGAGTAGTCATACGTGTTGACAATTGTTGCTAAGAGGTATTTTGTATTACAAAGTAATAATTAAGTAGTTCTGTTTCAGGAAATGATTAAAACTAAGCGTATTCCAGCGGACCGCACCACAAAGCATTTCGCAGGGCAATGAAAATGAATAGTTAAACCATCAAGATTACTCTCTTTCACTCTTGTAAAACATACAACGTTTAAATGCCCAAAAAAGGGGCAACTTACATAGTATCCAGTTGAATTTGATCTGACGGATTAATTTGGACATTTGTGCGTTGCAAATACATTAATTAAAGTAACCTTATCAGGCCATTTTAAAATGCAGCCGCTAAGTGTCTCAAACCTGATAAAAAGTTACATAGTTTCCAAAAGAATTGGTTAACAACAATTCCGCTATCCGGTGATACAACTGCATATTTACGGTCTTGAGATAATGGGCCAGCTAGTAATTAACGGTTTCAACGTCATTGTTTTGTTGGCTTGAGCCAGACAACCGTATGTCTTAACGTTGGATATCAGGAGAACTACAGATGAGGTTAACAATTTGACAATTTGGATGCTGACTGCAATAGCCTACTAATTTGTGCATTGCAGTGCGTACCGATGGAAAAAGCCTTAAATTTTAAGTCATGACATGCATTTAGATAGATAGTCCTTAGAATAAAATGTTACAAATTAGCACTATTAACTACTGTATGAAACTTAAGTTAAAGTATATTGTAGTTAAAATTTCTTAGGACAGCTAGCTTCAGCATATATTTTCAAAGGATTGTGAATATACATAGGATGTTATAAATGATAAACCACCATAGTGAAAATTTCTTTTATAAATCTTTATTCTTTGACAAAAAAAAGTATTAAAATATGTCAAAACATAATTTCAATTATTGCTTTTCCAAACCAGTATTGAGTCCACTATACACACTTTTTTTTAAGTTAACATCATATTATATGTGTATCACTTAGTTATGGGATTAAATGTAAGTTTAATTTAATGTCTGGATTTAGATACTCTTGCTTAAGCCCTTTTGAACTCATTCTCATTAGGTGGTAACCACTAATCCCAGATTTGAGTTTAACAGGTTGGTAGCTCATCTCTCGACATGAGAAATATATCATGTTATTTTATAATCAAATTGGGCTTCAAATATAAATATCCATTCTATTGCATATTGTATTTTAATGTATTAATTTAATTAAGAAATAATTGTATTCTAAATGGTAGCCCAAACTTCAACTATTTTTGTATAGAGGATACTTATAAAAATAATTGAAGATTGATATTTTGATATAATGCCAATTACTTGTAATATTTATAATATAAGGTATTTAGTTATATTGCCTATTTTTACTGATTCAATGCAATTGTTAAACTGTTGAAGAATAACCAGAAACATTATAAAATTCCATCCAATATAATTTTTAAAGAGTGCATTGACCATAAAATTGCTTTCCAGTTAAATTGAGTTGATTTGATAAAGTTATTGGATTGGTTTACTTAAGGAAAATAATTTAATATTTAAAATATTTCTCTTTTAATAATAAGCTTTACGTTCTAAAGCCATGATTCAGTTTACTTCAGGTCGAACAACCCAATAATATTATTATATAATTACGCTGGAGGCGTGCGGATATAATTTGTTTGTGAAATGTCTTGCACTTTTCGATGTACCATTGTGTTATGTATGCAGTTTTTTGTTATTCGTGTACTTTATTTGAAACAGTGTACTACCCTCACTTTTAATTCAAAAGAAGTTATAATAGAGAAAATGGCTAAAACAAAAAGATAGAAAAGTGTGCTGGATTAGAATAATTTTAAGTACCAATCTAGCGTTTTATTATACGACCCCTTTACCTTTTTTTGATTTTTAAATTTGAGCACAAGTTCAAAAAATTTCATACTTAAAAAAATCTATACAATTTATAAAGAGAAAAGATTTGTTTGCTGATATGTTTTTTGTTAAACATTAACACTGTTAAATCAATTTGAATCATTCTTATACGATTAGAGAGCTTCATATCCCGAAATTACGTATTTTTGCAATTATTTCTTTCAGTAATAATAAGATTCCAGCTGTAATAGTAGTTTCTAAATACAGACAGGAGAAAAAGAACTGATCCGCGTGCGATCACCACGTGCTTCGTTGTACGTTAATAATACGTAGGTACTGCAAGCATGGTCTAATTTATTTATTATGGATACAATCTTATGAAGATGCGCTGTATCCTATGCAACATTATTATCTATATATTCCAACTCTCACGCCCGTATGCAAAATAAATACATATAAAAACCAAAAGAGATATAATAAACTTAAATAAATAAATAAACCTACATACACATTACATAGATACATATTTGCACCGGGCGGAGGATTACACCCCGGCAGGGGAGATCAAACGGCCGGGGGTCAGGGCGACAGGTTTAGAAACCGCCGGACTATTCTAGCCCAGGCCAGCAAGACCGCTTTTGCATCCTGGCTGCGAGCGAACTACCACGGAACCCCAGTCGCCTCAGATGGTGAGCGAGGCTAACTGGGATCAACCCATTCTCAAATATAACGATTGGATTTGGTTTCAGCAGACTGCACATGCCACATGTCGGAAACCTCGTGAGCCAGATCGAGATACTTGCATTTTTCTCCGTCTCAGCTCTCACGAGGTTTTCGTCATATGGAATGGTGATGTCCACTAAAAACACCCTCGACTGTGCCCGGTCCACCACCACGATGTCAGGCTTATTCGCGAGAATAGTCCTGTCCGTGATAATGGACCGGTCGCAATAGAGCCAGACTCCGTCGCGCTCAAGTACCGGCACCGGTTTGTACTTATAATAGGGCAACCTCTCATCCAGGAGACCGTACTTCAGAGCAAGCTCTTGGTGAAGGATTTTGGCTGCTTGGTTGTGTCTATGCAAATACTCAGTATATTGGCAAGCGCAGAACATCCCGAAAGTACATGTCTGAGTGATTTACACACACACATTATTATTATTATCATATTGGACGCATAAATCATGTAAAATTAAAATAAGTACATACTGTTAGTGAGGTAACGTATAGTTTTAGTACGAAGTACATTATCCTTGAGGGTGAGAAATGTTAAGTAATGTACTACGTCGTTGCTAAGCCTGGCGCACTTAGCGGTAAATGGTGTGAAGCGACAAGAGTAATATATACTGCGGGCTTCGCTAACGACGCTTACTCTATATATAAATATAGTAACAGTTAATATATATATATATATTCGTTGTTTCGGAACAACGGATATCCAATAACGCTCGAAATCCATAAGGTTGATCACGCATCCATTTAATTGCTTAACTTTGCTTATTTCAACACTTGTTTTTAAACTTTAATTTTGCCAATGAAGTCGCAGGCATCGGCTAGTATAATAAAACTAAGTCTGTATTACAATATTGAACAGTCAATAGCAGCATCAAAAAAGCCATAAGCCGAACCTTTAGCTAGTTATAATTTAAAAAAATAAACTGTCATTTGCTATATGTCAATATGTGACATTTGATAGTTTATTGTCAAACTCCTACATTTGAGAGGTTCTCGCAAACAGATATTAGCTGTTTAAAGTAATTTTTTGCCATCATTATCTCTTATGACTACCTACAAAATTTGTTGTCAAACAAAATAGAATGTCGGTCATAGGACCTGATTTTCTAAATTTCATTAAAAAGTTGGAAGATAACGGCGACCAGTTCATTCCGGGTACGCCGATAGACCAGCCAATAGATTTTGAATTTAATGTAAGTATGTTTCGCTTAATAATTAATACATCATATAGCTTTGTCTATTAAGACTTTCAGTGAAGAAACTCATACGCAGGCAAAAACTTGATGAAATCTGCTTATCTTTCTTCTGGCGATTATGTTATCCGAAAAAGTAGGATGATGGATCTAAGCTCCCATATCTCACCTTACATAGGTGAGATATTGCACTGAACAAAGAGGAAGATTAAATTGTACTCGCAAAAAATTATGCATTAAATAGACATGGCATGCTCCAGAGAGGCTGCATGCCATGGTTGATATTTCTGCATTGGTTGCATATGTTTGCATCTGTAGAGACATCCTCAGTGACAGAATAAACATTTGTTTCTGCTTGCCCAGTCAGTATTAATATATCACCAATTTTGTTTAAGTGACTAGAAGTAGTATTTAGTAATATGTAAAAACCACACTACTTATACTACCTACTAAAAGCCAATTCTTTGAAGAAGGCTCCAAACTTTTGTTTAATGAATGTTACTCATAATTGAAATGAAATTATCTGTCTCTTATCTATTTTTATTTGTATACAATTGTGGCCAAACAGAATTAAACTGAAAGGTGCAACATGTGTTTTAGAAAATATGAGATAAATTAATTTAAAATATCTATTTTTGATGTCTACAAATATCACCCATATGAGGAATCACTTTAATTATATTTTTTGGAACGAAGTTCCTTACGGCAGTCTTGGAGGAGATAGGAATTTTGCTGTGCGACCAAACAATAAAAATATGATAGTAAAACTGTAAAAAAAAGTCCGTGGAATAAAACTGTTAAGTGAGATGAGACGTAAGACGCAGGCGCGACAGTCTTATACACAAGCGAGTACTGTATAATACCTTTCTCTTTCTCACATTGTAATTTTATGTTGTCAAACAAAAATAAAGAGGCATATTTTGTTATTTTAGTTGATAATATGAATTACGATTTTTTTAAATTTTACGTAATTTATTATTTCCTAAAATACTGAATTTTCTAAAGACTTTCCTTTACTTAAATAAAAACTAATCAGCAAAATTTAAGAGAAAAATCAAGAAAACCTGCATAAAATTGAACACGTTTTTTTTTTGCAAATTGTGTCGTTTCTACATTAGCCAAAGGAACTTTGTTCCAACCTGCTCCAAGTCCCACAACACCACATCTTTATTGTTTTTTTATTATATTTTTGCAGAATTCAAGTTGCTACATATGCAATGGCTACTATGGACCCAGCTTTGGTGAACCAGTATGTGTGACATGCCATGCCTTTCTATTCCCTGATTTCCCATCTTACCTGCCGAGTTCATACTTCAGTAGCGAGAAGACAGATGACGGAGATTCAGGGAATGATGAACCATCTGATTTGAATTATAGTGCAGAGAGAAAGGTGAATAAAGCCTGCCCATTGCCAGCATGGTGGTACTACAGAGTAAGTATAAAAGAAAATTTGTTAATTTAATTTAATAAGATTACAACACTGGACAACTATGTACAACATTATTTCTTAATCCCAAGGGCAGGGCATTTAATTGTGCAATCCAATAAAGAGCTTGGAAGATATCAAATCAAATCAAAATAGCTTTACTCATATAAACCTATTACACGCATCTATGAATTGTTTGCATTAATGAAAAATGTGATTTATATAATCACATTTTTCATTATTTCTATTTGTGAAGTGGGTGATAAATTCGCCAACTTAAAACTAAAGCTAAGAGGGTTCAAATCGCGCCCAGGTCTAAGAAGAAGCCCACAACCAACTTAGTTGGGATAAGTTATCAGACTCCTTAATTGACAACAGCTTATCAATTTTAAATTGTGAAATAGATTTGTTAACAGGGTACTTTCAATATTGTACTGTTATAGAATTCCCTAGACAGTGAAACAAGCCCTGAAGATGAGACAAGTCGCACCAGCACATCTGGCCCAGGCGCCAGTGGTAGCGGCAGTGGCGGGAGTGTGTCGGGCCCCTCTTCTGCCCCTAGGGAAGGTATTGAAGACTTGGTGGGACAGGGGCCTCCACCACAACCCCCCAATCTTGCACGATCGCTTCAAGCTTTGTCTACACCACGGTTACCGGATAATCTTGCTGCAGGACTTGTAGAACAGTTACCATCTGAGGGTATGATTCTCAAACTTAACAGTTAAAATAGCTATATATAACATATATAGTAAAATAATATAACATTCCTTTTGTGCGACTTCAAATCCGCCCCAATTAAATGTTTATACACAAATAACTTTTATTTTTTAAATTAAACAAAATCGACGACCTCCGTGGCGCATCGCGCGCGCTTTCGCATTATAAACTTGGAAGTCCTGGGTTCGGTTCCCGGCTCCAGTCTGGTCTGGTGGGAGGCTTCGGCCGTTGCTAGTTACCACCCTACCGACAAAGACGTGTTGCCGAGCTATGCACGATGTCGCGTAGAAACCAATGACAATGTAGGGTTTACCATACCCGTAACAGGTTAGCCCGCTACCATCTTAGACTGCGTCATCCCTTAACATCAGGTGAGATTGTCGTCAAGAACTAACTTGTAGTGGATAAAAAAAAGTAATATTGAAATGATTATGGTATTATCTGAGATTGCCTTAACGGAGAAATCCGCTTCCAGTGCTGCTGTGTATATTCCGATACCTGGACGACTTGTCGCTGTGTGCGTGCGCGTGCGTGTGTGTGCGCTGGCGGCGTCTCGTGACGGCTCGCGTGCCGCCGCCGCGCTGGGCCGCCTTCACGGCACGGCGCTGGCCGCTCTTCCGCCCACTGCTTTCCAATATCGACTGGCACAAGGTATTTCCTCAGCTGCTCACTCACTATTTTCCGCTACCAAATAGGGGGTGTATGTGTGTACACCAAACTATTGCGGGATTCTTGGTGAATTAGGCAATTCTTCGAATAAAACCAGGGTAACCGCTCTTGAAGTCTTCTTTATACCATACCCATACCGCTACTTACTACTACTGTTTACTATTTTGTTATTTCAACCGCTATTTATACAAATTTGAGCTCTATTGCCCACCGATTTGACCAATCAGAATGCGCGTTACAATTTTGGTGGGCGTGGCCTAAAATACTATGTTTAGTGCCTTGGTCTCGCAACTTTTTCGCTGTCCCGCACAGCGGGCATATATTCGGTAACTATTTTCTTTCTTTTTCTTGCCCTTATCCTACATTATGTGGGGTCGGCACAACACGTCTTCTTCTTCCACTCACTTCTATCAGCCGTCCACTACACACATATCCTCTTTTACACAATCCATCCATCTCTTATATGGTCTTGCTCTACTCTTTTGCCCTTCCACGTTCATATATATCATTCGGTAACTGTGGAAGCTGATCACAGCTATCAAGCCCAGTGGTTAGGACGTCCGCCTCCTAATCAAAAAGGTCTGTCGTTCGAACCCGGGCACGCACCTCTAATTTTTTTCATGTGCGTTTTAAAGCAATTAAAATATTACATGCTTCAACGGTTAAGGAAACCATC
Source organism: Lasiommata megera (assembly GCA_928268935.1). Lineage (NCBI taxonomy): Eukaryota > Metazoa > Arthropoda > Insecta > Lepidoptera > Nymphalidae > Lasiommata > Lasiommata megera. The sequence goes on along the minus strand of OV743326.1, from coordinate 9,595,850 downwards.
GTGGGGAAACCTGCATGCCTGATAGTTCTCCATAATGTTCTCAAAGGCTTGTGAAGTCTGCCAATCCGCACATGGCCAGCATAGTCGACTATGGCCAAACCTTTCTCATATTGAGAGACCCGTGCTCTGTAGTGAGCCGAGAATGGGTTGATTATGATGATGATGTGGGGTCGGCACAACGCGTCTTCTTCTTCCACTCACTTCTATCAGCCGTCACCTCACTTCCCACACCTTTTACCCGCATATCCTCTTTTACACAATCCATCCATCTCTTCTTTGGTTTTCCTCAACTCATTTGCCCTTCCACGTTCATATATAACATTCGGTAACTATTTTAAGGGTGCTAATTTGTTGCGCTACTAACTAGCAACCTTCCATCGCTTTATATCATTTACAATACAACTGGTTACGTATGAAGAGTTGTTAAACTTATTGGAAAAATCACTGTATAAAGAAAACGTAACCTGTTGGTAAGGCTGAGTTCTAAAGACACCAGTCTTCCTGTTAAAAAAAATGGCATGTAAAAAACTAAAACCTTACTTTTCACTGGGCGACACGAGCGTTTTTTCTCAAGGAAATTCTGATAACCCAAATGCCCCACACTAAATCCCGATGCTTGAGGAATGACCGAAACTGGTCTTAAGTAATTTCTTGCTTACAAGTAGCCGGCGTGGTGATGGCGATATGTGCAACGTGAAGTTCCGACTATGAAGAAGTTTGTGATATGATGGTGATAGGAGCAACGTGAAGTTCCGACTATGAAGAAGTTTATGTTATGTGACCCGTATTTTTGCAGAAGTACCAGGCGCTGGTGGAGTCGTGCTTCTGCCGCAACTGTCTGGTGCAAATGTGTGTGCTGGCGCAGCCGCCCGGAGACGAGAATGCCTGGCGGCGTAACCGGCTGAAGATCGAACTAAAGGTAACCGAAGGGCTTTGTTATGATACCTATTTAATAAAATGAAATGAAAATTTATTTGTTCACGTATTACAGTTTCCGATAAGGCTGAGACCTTCTGTTAAGTGTAAAACCTGTGTCAGAAGTACTCGCTCTTCCCATTATAAAATATTCAATGTACATAACAAGTTAATAATTTGATACCAGAACTCTTAAGACTTAATAAAAAAGGACTGGATGTGCGAAATGATAGGTGGACAATAAAAATTGATTTTAAATAATTCTACACGATTATTAATCTATCTATTATATGCAATTCAAAAAAAACGTAATCTATTTAAAAATCCAATTTATATCCTTTAGGGTTATTGATTGCTCTCTATATTTAGAGACTAAATTTTACGTCACACTATAGCCATAGTTTTCCATAGCAATCTCGAAATCAGATTGTTGAGTTGGGAAAGGGAACGGAAAGGGGACATGGGATAATTTTCAATTACATATTCCACAAGATTTCATCATCATCATCATCAACCCATCACCTCACTACAGAGCACGGGTCTCCTCTCAATATGAAAAGGTTTTGGCCATAGTCTACCACGCTGGCCATGTGCGGATTGGCAGACTACACACGCCTTTGGGAACATTATGGAGAACTCTCAGGCGTGCAGGTTTCCTCACGATGTTTTCCTTCACCGTTGAAGCAAGTGATATTTTAATTGTTTAAAAACGCACATAACTCCGAAAAGTTAGAGGTGCGTGCCAAGATTTAAAGATCCTTAATTTATGCGGTTAGCAAATAGCTAATTAATTTTAAATAAGAAATCGTAAATATTCGTCTGGTTTTTATAAGTAAGGCGCTATGTCCATTACATATCAAGGACCCCCGGTAAGTACCGCCTCGGTCCTTCTATTACAGTACAGTGTTTACATTTTCTCAGTTTTGGTTCATTTATTTAGGTTCAGTTATTGTAGAGACTCTGGATTTATGTACAATCATGTGAGGAATGCATTAACACTAAACTTGTAAACTCTCAGTCCCTGCTATAAGACGCAGGTCTGTCTCTAGCTGTGGGATAATTTTAGAAGCATGATGATGATGGTTGTTTCCGCTCAGATGCTTCGCAACGACCCGCCGGAGGGCATTGCGGCGACTCCACTGGACATGAAGGGCTGCCATTGGCAGGCCAGCGTGACGGGACCTGTAGGCTCACCCTACGAGGGCGGCGTCTTCTACCTTTACATACAAGTGCCCTACTCGTGAGTATACCCGAAAAGAATGGCTTTGCTTGGTCTAGTTTGCATCAAAATGTGTCAAGGTGCCCTTCCACTAGAGGTATACAGAAGCAAAAACTCGCAATTAAGGAGGATCAATATTTTTATTCACTAAAAGTTCCCTTGACGGAAATCTCCTCTGATAAGTTGTGATGCAGATGCTGCTAAGATGGTAGCGGGCTGACCTGTTAGGCGTATGGAAAACCCACACTCCTTATTTGTTTCTACGACATCGTGCCGGAACGCTAACTTTAAATAAGCTAAATTGCGAGATTACGAGTCTGGTCTGGTGGGAGGCTTCGACCGTGGCTAGTTACCGGCAAAGACGTGTCGCCAAGTGATTTAGTACTATTAGGATTATTCGTTTTACCCATACCTAACAGGTTAGCCCGCTACCATCTTAGACTGCATCATCACTTACCCAGATTACGGTCCAGGGCTAACTTGTAGAGCGTAAAAAAAAATATTGCGCATTAAGTAACCAGTTTGTCACTCATTATGCGTTTTTGCAAGGTACCCCATGAACCCGCCCGTGGTTCGCTTCCTGACGCGCATCCTGCACCCCAACGTGTCCCGCCACGGTGATGTGGGCATCGACTCCGTGCACCACAACTGGTCGCTCGCGCTCACCATCTCCAAAGTGCTCATCTCCATACAAAGCCTGCTCACAGACCCCTACACACAGGTGAGTGACTACTAACTACTAAATTTAGCAAAGCCAAATTTGAATTTGGGCCATTTTTTTAATGCAAAGTAGACCTTGACGGCATCTCTCATCCTGATCTCATCTAGTAGTTGGTTATGATGCAGTCTTAGAATTGTAGGGTGTTAAACCCTACAAGATTAAACCTAATTGGTTTCCACGCAGCACCGTTTAAAAGTGTCTTTCTTTGGGGTACAGTATTCATGACAAAGGAATACTTTTATTCCACAATTTAGAGAAGTAACTCTCGGTCTATACTGTTTTCGCGGAGAAAATGCGCGGTGACAGCTACAACTTTAATACTTGTTTTATTTGAACACCTTGAATACAAGTGTGAATAAGACGTCTTTACAATTAACTTTGTTTGTCGATTTTTATCTGAAATTATTATTTTATATGAGAACTTAAATATATGTTACTTTTTAGTATATTATCCTACCGTCAAACACGTGTCACCAAGCGATGTAGCGTTCCGGTAGGATGTCGCGTAGAAACTAATTAGGAGTATGGGTCTACCATATCCTTAACGAGTTAGCCCGCTTATCTTAGACTGCATCATCACTACCAGGTGAGATTGCCGTCAAGGGCTAACTTGTAGTGGAAAAAAAACTTTTTTTCATGAAATTCTAGTATCCTTTTTCCACATAACAACACAGTAAAAAAACAAAAAATAAAATTGAAGTTTTTGTAATTTTGAATTAACTACCGGCTGATAAGCTTTCTGATTATTTGAACGATAGCATAACCGCATAACAAGCGGTATTTATATATTCTTAGATCGGAACCGCTATACCGATTTTGATTGCACTTTGACAGCTACAACTATATGCAAGTAGTAATCTCTAAATTACATAAGAGCCCTATCTAGACTTCTTTATAAGCCATAACGGTAGAAATCTTTAAAAAAAACAATGATCTAAAAGTGATCAAATGAAATACTTCATATACATATTATTTGTCAGGTATGCATGGAGCCGGAGTTGGGAGAGATGTACGTGCGAGATCGCGCACGATTCGAGTCGCTTGCGCGTCGCTGGACGTGGCTCTACGCAATGCACGACATACTAGTGGAATCAATAGGGATCTGAATACCTACATATTAAACACCTCATATTCATCAGGTGTGCATTGAACCGAGTTATGTGCGTGCGAGATCATTTCGGTCGCTCGTGCGTCGCTTCACGTGGCTTTACTCAGTGCAGACGATACTAGTGAAGTCAATATTGCTTTGAAGTATCTATATGTACATTGTATTATTATTATATATAGATAACTAGCTGACCCGGCCACGCGTTGCTGTGGCTAAAGTTTTTGTTATATTACATTATAGTAAACAATCTAAGAGGAACAATAAGAGAACATCAGTCACGGAGTCCACTATGCTTTTTCACACAGATGGTATTTGTAAAAAAATATGGTGATCTCCTTATTTGACTTTCTACTACTATAACCCTTTAGTACAATGAAATTATTTACGAACAAAGACGAAAATGTTGATGTTGGTATACAAATTCACTGGATTGAGATTTGAAGGGGAAGTGCGTTGAACACAATTAATTAAAATGTTCTTACACTTGATATTAAGCAGAAATCAATAGGTACAAAATAAAAATTTATCAGATTTATTATTTCCATTTAATTTTATAACAAATATAAGTATATTACAATATAATACAGTAAATAACATGGGACGCTTAAACTCATGAATGAGGTAGGCAAGGCAGACAGTCTTAAACTTTTAAACATTAATATCTATTTTTTTGAATTATAAATACTTTCAATTTCAATTTAAATTAACACCAATCGGTGCACAATGTTTTTGGTTAACCTGTCTTTAGCTAAAACAAATAGATTCGACGGTTTCCCAACACGTTAACACGCAACATATAGTTGTCCACGAGAAAAACATGGCTTTTCCAAATCTAAACCACAAATGGACATTGTTTGACCTTGAGATTTATTTATAGACATGGCGAAAGCTAAACGAATTGGAAACTGTAGCCTTTTGAAGGGTATGGTAGAATCTGATGGTATCATCGGAATACGTGGCAGCAGGACCACTTTTCCTTTAAACTTCCCAGCCAAAATGGTTGCTTCAAGAATGTTTCCGGTGATCTTTTTGATGACCAAACGCGTACCGTTACATAATTGAGGTGGATTCAAATTACGGAGGAGAATAATAGGGGAACCAATCTTTAATCGAAGATTATGTGGTGGCATTCCAGGGATATCTAATGAATTTAAAAATTCATTTGGAAAATTTACACTTTCATTTTCATCAACAACAGTATCGATTGATTTAAAAGACATCAGATCGCCTGGTAACAACTGTTGTATCTGGAAGTGAATTTCGTCAACATCAACGTTTTTGGCAGCCAAAATCGCCCGTTGACTAAGCCATTCATGATTCAAATAATTATTCTGTATATCCGGGAAAATACTCTGAATCAATTCATTTTTATCCTGAACAACAGTGCAAAAATTGTCTGGTAGTTTAATGCATTGCGTATTTGGTTGCAGTTCTATTTTACCGTTCCCAATATCTAGTAGTTGTTCGGAAAATATTTGTGCTGATGGATCATTTTGCAATTGTACTCGCATATTTATGGTCAATCGAAGTGTTTCAACACTTCGTCATAAGAATGATTGTTTCAAACATGCATTAATCTCATCCGCGAAAGTAGAGCGAGGTATAACCGGTAATAATTTCAATAAGAATTGAAATACTAATTTAATCGTTTAAATATAAGAAAAAAAAATCTGAAAAACTTGTTATCATAGCACATTGAAATAATAAGTGCTAAATATTTTTTTAATAGAGGTTAAATAAAAACAATAAAAAAAAATATTTGTACAACTATTGAAAAAGTGTAGGAAATTGTGTATCATTTTTGCATTGACATTTTAATTCAATTTTATAATTATGTGATAATACTTACATACATATATTCAAATTAAATTATAAAGTTTTGAGCATTGAAGCACAAATAAGTAAAAAACAGGATTAATTTCACTGTATTATCTTCATTATAATATGAATTCAATTTACACTTCAGTCTAAGTAACACGTGGCCGGCTATGCTAACACCAAAAATTTAAAAAGTGGAAATAATTGAATTATACGGTATTTCGTTTACTACAAAATAAATTTAATTAATTTTATAGCGTCAACAACACGCGGTAATTATGCTGTTAAAATGTAGCTTATATGACACGTTCGTAGATTTACCATAGCAGCGCCATCTATTGATTACTTACTCAACCCAGTCGAAAGGTATCGACATCTGTTAGAATCATTTGGAGTTAACAGATAATTGTGACTGTCAAATAATAACAGACAAATAATTAGCAATAAATTAAAATTGCGACTATAATTTGAGATTTAAACTATCCTATCTCTCAAGTTGGATCGAACTGCACATGGTGTGCGAATTTTATTATAATCGGTTAAGTGGTTTAGGTGTCCATTGAGGACAAACATTGTGACACGAGATTTATATATATTAAGATTATACACTTCGTACGGCGTACGTGATATTAATCAGGTGTTCATAGAACCGAGTTATGTGCGTGCGAGATTACGTGCGATTTCGGTCGCTCGTGCGTCGCTTCACGTGGCTTTACTCGATGCAGACGATACTAGTGAAGTCAATATTGCTTTGAAGTATCTATATGTACATTGTATTATTATGTATAGATAGGTATACACCTCGTACGGCGTACGTCATATTGATCAGGTGTTCATAGAACCGAGTTATGTGCGTGCGAGATTACGTGCGATTTCGGTCGATCGCGCGTGGCTGCACATGGCTTTACTCAATGCACGAGAAACTAGTGAACTTTTGAAGTATATATATGTATAGGTTCTTCACATGTACCTGTATGAATACTTTATATGTATTATATATAGGTAGGTATACACCACGTACAGTGTACCTAATATTTATCAAGTGCGCATGGAACAGGTGTTAAGCGTTATCAGCGTCCATTTTAAGCCGCTCCCGTATCGCTTTATGCACGAAATTCTATAAAAAATGTTATATCCATTGTGCAATAAAATTTATAGTAATAAAACGATGTCAAAAAAATATTCGAAGCCATATTTTACATATATACATTCAAATGACTACAAGAAAATTTAATTAAACTTTAATACGGTTCATGAATATTTGCAACAGAATGTCAGTTGTTGTATGTGACATTGATGTTATCTGTATTATTTTTGACATTCAGTTTTATTATCTTTCCGATTTAATAATTATTTCAAGCTATATTGTAAGAAAGGCGGGAGACTTCGTATATGGCGGTCGCGGTTTTTTCACGCTTTTCTTGAATTAATGTATTGATTTGGGAAAGGTTTGAGGGAGCCGCGTCCGCAGAATGCGAGGTTTCCCGCCATTTCTCCCTAACTTTTACATTGTTATAAACTTGACATTGGCTAATCTGTGCAAAGCCATAAAAAGAGAGAACTAATAAATTAATAACCAATTAGCCAATGTCAAGACATTGGCTAATCTGTGTAAAGCCATAAACCGAAACAAAAAAAAAAAAAAACCTATATTGTTTTCCATGCATGATATTAGAAGTTGCAAGACGTATATTAGAATTATACTGTAAGGTGTCTATCTACTTATGTTTTAAATTATGAAACGTGTAATAAGCAAATAAAGATATTGTATTATATTCTAGTGGAATCAATTATAGGACTTTCAAGGTTCCATCTCTTCATATTCGTGAGCTATGCATGAAACTGCGAATCAGTTGTTACGTACGTGCTAAGATAAGGCTTAAAATGTACACAATCGCGATGGATAAGGCCGTGTCTACATTGTAAATGTTCAATTTACTGGATGAATTGTGTAAAAGAGGATATGCGTGTTAAAGGTGTGCTTAGTGAAGTGACGGCTGATATATGCGAGTGGAAGAAGTCGTGTTGTGCCGACCCCACATAGCGTTGGATAAGAGCAAGAAAAAGAAGAAGCAAGCGGTCAATTAACTTTTTATAGGAAATATATAAAAACGTATTCTTTTTTGTATAGTCTTAAATATTATAATTTGAAAAAACACCGATGAAGCAATTTAACGTGTAGCCAATGCATTGTTTATCAGATACGAAACATGTAGTAAGTAAATAAGAATGTCAATTATTCTATAACGCATCACGATTCGCGTGGCAGATTTAAAATAACGAATCAACATTTTTTTATAAACATCCATGAAGCACATATTAAGGTAGAAGGTAGATGAGGCTATGGCACAGTTATGAATGATGAAGTGATAAGGGTATGGATGTATGTAAGAAAATTAAGGCCATTTGAGACAGAAGATACGATATCTTCCGTTTTTCTTAGTTTGGCTAACTTTAAAAGTTGGCCAAGCAAAGGACTTGCACTATTCCCACTGTTACAAAGACTCACCGTCCGACCCCCCCGTTATCCCAAACGTCGCCTAAGCCGAGGTTCGGCCTCAAAGGAGGCGCCCTTCGGCAGTCGTTCCCATAGTTTCTTCGAGCCCTAGGACTCAAAATTTCTTATGGCAGAGCTTCTTTCCAAAGCTCGCCAAACAGCCCGGTTACGCTGTGGCAACCAATAGGGTTTGTACAGCTAATAGACAGTCCGAAAAAAAAAAAATGTTACAAAGAACCTGATTACTATCTGTATTTCTGTATGCTTTTTATAGCAGTTTCAATATTTTGTGTTGTTTTGTATTCTGATCACGTTTGGGGGAAAATTGTGCATAATAACAAAAATGAAGTTTTTATTGCTGTTTCATGTTCGGCCTATCTGTCTCCTGATCTATCTATATACCGACCTTTTTGTATTTAATCTGATATTTTAACCGATGCAACCCTTTAATATGTTACGTTTTAAATCGAAGTAGATCTAAGTTGGCGTATGTGAAATGATTTTGAAAATGTTGGCTGTGTGTTCGGAAATTTTTGTAAATACATATTATAATATTCACATTTTACCTTTATAGAATCAAAATAAAGCTTTTAATGCAGCAAAAATTCGGTTATTTTATTTTGTTTACCCTTGACTGCCTTGATTTTTCATTTATCAGTAATCTTTCAACGTCATTCATCAGGACATTAGTAGTATTAACTTATCGGTGGCATAAGTGAAAATCTAGTGTTAACCAAATTACAAAGTTTAGCTTTAATCTGTATTTTTTATTAGGGACCGAACATCATTATTTAATAACTTCATGAAATATTATGACAGATAAATGATAACTTTTATGTGACGTTTGCTAACGTCATAAGTTACATTACACGGTTCGCTTTATTAAACGATTGAAAAATCGTCTTTAAAAAGCTATTGCTATTATATATTAGTCCATAATATCTAGTAAGCATATCTAGCGAACAGTTTGAAAAATTGTAATCGATAGAAAATAATAAAGATTTAAATAAAATCCACTGGTATACTTATAAAATTAATGATTGCCATGTCACAATACATTTTGACATTGCAAAGGAAAATAAAGCACCTTTATTTTTACATTGTAATACGAGTATGTTTATTGACGAAACCAATGATAATTGTTCAAACAAAATTAATATTTAAAGAAAACAATAATAAAGGTTAGTTTTATTCCGATGTCACGCAGGAATGGCCTTAGACCTTTATAGGTAGGGAAGATTATTTTTCTGTAATTTCTTCCATATTTCAGTAAGTTTCTCACAGTTACATAAAACTGGTGAACATATCCCGCTCCCGGGGGCTCTACAGTACCCAGGATACGGCATCTCACTTTTCTGAAGCCATCTTCTTGAGGTTTTCAGTGACCAGGATTCGCCATTTTTTTTTTCAATCACTTTCTTTAAATCGCTAAGTTTCACTCTATGTGTTATTGAACGTATTCTCATGCTGCCAGGTTCGAAGTATTGGAGGTAAAATTCCATCCAAAGACATCCCTGGAATTATTAAATAATATTATACACAACAATACATAAACAATAATAAACATGATACGTACATTGACATCAACTATTTCTAATACAATTGGGTATATAAACATTATTAAAGTACTAAGAGTAAACAAACGTTATCAACTTTTAATTTAACGCTAAGGCTAGGTACAGTGCAGTTAAGTGGTATTTTATTACTGATAACAAATCGCATCACAAAATTACATTTCTATCACTCTGGACCCAGTAATCGACTAAAAGCCACAAATGCACATTTTTTTTTCATTTTTTAATTTATATAATTATATAGTTAATCCTCTTCCACGATTGAATGCAATAAATATGTTTTATTTTAATTCCATTCTTTTATCTTTTTTACTATGCTAGAATTATTGTAACTGGTGATATTTATTTGTTTATGCATTATCAATCATGTTGCAACAGCAAGTTTCTTTTTTATTCAAGTGTTAGATGGGTTTTCATGAGACGATGGGAAAGATCTTTTAGCTTGACTTATCTTCTGACGATTTCCTTTATGACCGTGCTCATGGTGGTAACAACCACCATGGTTATGGTTAACCTTCGATTTATTTCTTGTGTCCCCTCTACAACTTCCTTTAGAGTGACCTCTGGGATTATGATGAGACCTGTTTCTCGAATGTCCGCGGAATCTTTTTCTAGAATGGACCCTTGATTTGCATCTGGAATGTTCACGAGACCGCCCTCGTGATCTGCCTCTGGAACCAACTCGTGATCTTCCCCTAGAACGATCTCGTGATCTTCCTCTAGAGCCACCTCGTGATCTTCCCCTAGAACGATCTCGTGATCTTCCTCTAGAGCCACCTCGTGATCTTCCCCTAGAACGATCTCGTGATCGACCTCTAGAACCAGCTCGTGAACTTCCCTTAGAACGATCTCGTGATCGTCCTCTAGAGCCATCTCGTGATCGTCCTCTAGAACCATCTCGAGATCGTCCTCTGGAACCACTTCGAGATCTTCCCCTAGAAAAATCTTCTGATCTTCCTCTAGAGTCACCTCGAGATCTTCCGCTGGATCGATTTCGTGATATTTCCATAGAATTACTCCGAGATCTACTTCTACGTCGCTGTCTAGACTGTACTTGGTTGGTTTTTTTTCTATTTCGCGCACTCGTTTGTAAGTCCTCAGGTTTTGAAGCAACTGCTAAATTATGATCGGAATGATGCCATGCTTGATTGTTAGGAGTCGTTAGATCTACAGTAAAGATTCTTTCTTGGTTATCCTCACCTTGGTTTTGTGAAAGTAGTTCCTTGCGGAGATTTAGCACGATTGTAACAGCCATGTTGATGCCTGTAGAAATTGAACTGTTCACACAGAGATGTGTTGATAGTTTAAGCTGTAAGTTATGAATTATGGCGTACAGATGTTCACTCTATATATCTACTGTTGGAATTTCTTAATATGTTGTAATAGTTTGAATAACGTTGTGCAACGATAATAGATAACGAATATCTAATAAAAAGTACGTCTTGTTTGTCTTGTGCATTGCATTTTTTTCAAACTGATATGTAGATTATATAATATATAGATTAAATAAAGAACGCTTAGCAGATTTATAGGTGACAGTGGCTGAGCTGAAGATTTTTCTTTATAAGTATTCTGACCTTAAAACCGCAACCGAAATTTAATATTGTGTATCCTTAATATGAGAATTTCATGCAATCACATTAGTTTTTAGGGTTACGTAACTCAAATGGGGTTGTGTCTGCCTATTAAGACCGATTATCTCGGGTACGAGGTACATTGTGAAGTCACCGTCTGAGGATGCTCCGGCGTCGGAGCGAAACGTGCGTTAAAGACGGCTTCTGGCAAATCGGATAGATGTATAGAGATTGAACAAATTATAGATTGCACCATGTAGATATGTCTTTTACGCGGCTTACAGCAAATTAAGCTTAAAGTTGACTGGTGGTATAAAGTTGAAATTAAAAGCTTAGGAATACACAGTCCCAAAGATCTACAGTCCCCGAAGCTGCAAAAAAATACATCAAAAGATACGGCCATCAATACAAATCACCAATAGCAAATTATCAAATATTTTAGACACTTTCAAGGGAATCAAAATTTTTAATTTCTTCTACTGACACAGAACTATGAATTTTTTTATACTACAAGTACACGGCAAAAAAACTTAAATCATAAAGAATGTGGGTAATATTCCTGAGACACGACTCCTGAACTATTTATAATATGTACCTAACCTACGGATTTTTACGGATCTCTCGGTGGGCTATTCTGACTCGCGCTTGTTGGTTTTTCTTTTCGAGGTACCTATCGTAACATTATTACGACAAAGTTAAATGGATCTATCGTTCCCCGCAAGTATTAGTGCATATCCTCTCGAGGATGTAAACTCCCTCGCGATTATTTCCTGCCTATTAATGTGATATAAAATTAGTTATAACGCACATAACTGAGAAAAAATAGAGGTAGCTTCATGTCGAACCCGTTGTCCCTAAAGGAAGTTTATCACAAACGAATAACTAAAAACTAAAGAAAAGTAGCCACAAAATAATAGTGTTTTTAAAAGTACAAGTGTGCAAGTTATTTGTAGTAAATATGCGTCACTAGTATCATTACAAAATATTGCGTTAAAACGAACTTTACCTATGAAACTTGTTTTCTGAAGATTCATTTTTGACACAAATATACATTCTAGCTTTAGCGTAGCTCAAGCGCAACGCTAAATAGTCCACACACACACACCTTTATCAAAAAATGAGCTGCCTTTATTGTATTCTGTCGGATTTTTAGTTCCAGAAAACAAAACTAAACTCTATTGGAGCTTTATCCAACCATAAGGTACCTAGTTGAAATCAATCAGGAAAAACATTGCAAATAACCATTCCCTGTACGGTTTTATCATAACTGTACTTTTCTATTTACACATCGCGAGATTGTATTTTATCACAATAATTCCAAAGGATCTAGAGATATTTGGGTAGCAGAAACAAATCTTAGTAATTACGTTGGGTTAGCGAAGTTGACTTATGTCAGTAAATGAATTGTTCACCAATTTGGAGATTTCAAGAAGCATTGATTTTAAATTGTTCCCTTAGTTGACTCGTATGCTAAACGAGAAAATGACACAAAGACATTTTATTTTTTATTTTAGCTCACCTATCACTCTCTGTGCATGTATGTCAATTAAAGTAAGGTTAGTGGTAAATAAGTAGTAATATCTGCTTTAAAACATCCACCATGCATTGTACAGTATCATTAACAAAAAAACTTATTATTTATTAGTATTATTTTACTACGACCATAGTAAACACTATTGCTGGAAACAATAAGAAAGTAAAACCTTTATACGGATTTAAGGGTTCTTTTACAATTGCAAAATTCAAGAAGAAAAAATGGACGGTACCACACTGCACATAACAACTAAACTTGTAGTGCCGTTATGTAGGCTGCAAAATTGGTAACTTATTCAAAGGATTTTTTTTAATTATTTTATAACAAATCGCCTATTGAAATCTTGGGAGATGTCTGACAGTATCTTCACAATTTATGTAATACGTAAGCTTATAGCAAAATCCGGTAAACGTAGCGTTGGTCGACCCCCAGCTAGGTGGACAGACGATATCAGACTAGTCGCAGGGAGCCGCTGGAAGCAAGCGGCCCAAGACCATTGGAACTCCCTACAAAAGACCTATGTCCAGCAATGGACGTCAATCGCTTGTTAATGATGATGATGATGATAGCAAAATCCTATTACGATACTAAAGCTTGAGTGTGAATTATTCTAACATCTACACTAATATTAAAAGGAAAACTTTGTTTGTTTCGTTATAATGAATAGGCTCAAAAACTACTAAACCGTTTTTAAAAATTCTTTCACCATTCGAAAGCTACATTATCCACGAGTAACAGAGGCTAAGATTTATTTTGGAAAAAAAAATAGGGTTCCGTAATATATTTGGGTTTTTTCGGATACAAGATGTAAAAAATAAACCAAAAAAGTTACTTATTTTGCGTATGCTGCCTAAACTATAAAGGATAGAACCATAAAATGTTCTAATTAATTGTAGATCTTATAAATATCTACAAAAAAGTCCGCGGCACACTATCTATATATAAAAGCGAAAAACCACTCACTGACTGACTCACTGACTTATGATCATCTCAGGAACTATAAAACATACGAATGTCTATCCAGACAAAATTATAGTAATATAAATGCGAAAGTGTGTTTGTATGTTGGTTTGTCCTTCAATCAAGTTGCAACAGAGCAATAGATCGACGTGATTTTTGAAAGTATAGTTGAGGAACTGGAGAGTGACATAGGAGAGTTCCCGTAGGAATTTTTACAACGTATTCTGACTGAATTTTAAAAACCAATTCCACGCGGACGAAGTCGCGGGCGCCAGCTAGTCTGAGATAAAATAATTTATTATGTGCAATGTGAGATAGTGATACCAAAAAACCCAGCTACGTTTTTTGTGAACTTCTTAGAGCGATTGAAACCCTCTTGGCTTTAGTTTTAAGTTAGCGAGTTTAGTTATAACCATCACCTCTCGAATTAAAATAATGAAAAATACATATAGTATTTTATATGAACGCTTCATAGACGCCTGTTACATGAATAAAGCTGTTTTGAATTTGAATTCAATCGACTGACTGACGTTCTCGTTACGGGGTAGTCCTTTCCGCCCCCCTATTCAGTATAGGGGGCACAGTAACTAACTTTTCTAACAGTTGCTGATCTGTCAGTCTTACAATGTTTGCGGTTGACTATCTAACTGGTATTTGTCGAATAATACGTTTTCTATGAAGACGAATAGTTGTCAATTCGTTTAAACAGTTACCAAATCGGCCTACGGATAATATATATATATTATAATGCTTACCATATTTAAGTCTTGTGGCCTTGAGATGCAGAAAATTAAACAATCAATTTGATTCAGTTATTTTATTACTCTTAACCTATCTTTCATACCAACCAATTCAAAATTACTATTAAACTAAAATGAGACGCACGATGACAGACGGTAACACAAAAATTTACTCGGAGCCAGTAAAAAAATCTTAATTACATCAATTTTATTAATGAATGTCCATCTATCTATACGTGAAAAAAAAATTATAAAACTTTACGGAGAATTTGAGATGTCCATATTGTCTGGGGAATTTTTCTCGTCTGCAATGTCAATGGACTTATTGTCTAGTAAAGAGGTATTTTTTTCCTCCAAAACCACGGGGAGATGGGGTGAACGGTCACGCGACTTCCTCTCGTGAGGAGTTTTGGAATCTCTATGAGAGCGACTCTTGGACCTACGGCTTTGGGAACGCGAGCGCTTACGGTCCCGTGACCGAGTGCGTTTTCGATCCCTAGAACGTGTCCGTTTCCTATCTCTCGACCTGGATCTCTTCCTATCCCTGGAACGGGAGCGTTTTCTGTCCCGCGATCTAGACCGTTTCCTATCACGCGACCGCGATCTCTTTCTATCCTTAGAACGCGATCTTCGTCGCGACCTCGACCGTTTCCTCCTCGATCTCGAGCGAGATCGGCGCTTGGAACGAGAGCGATCACGCTTGCGATCCCTTGAACGGGACCGGTCTTTTTTCTTTGCGGGCGATTTCTCTTTCTCCTTCTCTTTAACATCTTTTTCTTTCTCTTTAACATCCTTCTCTTTCACATCTTTCTCCTTTTTCTCCTCCTTCTCTACGACTACGTCGACTTTTTCTTTTTCATCGACTGGAGTAGACGCTTTGGATTTGACTTCTGCAATCGTCCCATTGGTCTCGGGCGTCGTATTTTCGGGTATCACTTCTGCCCGCTCTTCCTTTTCGACTTCTTTGGGTGGGGATTTTGACTTATCTTTATCTTTATCTTTGTCCTTATCCTTGTCTCTGTCCTTCTCGCGTTTGTCTTTGTCACCGGAATCTTTCTTATCTTTGCGATCTCGGTCCCGCGAGCGGTCGCGTTTGGAGCGCGAGCTGCGGTGCCGCGAGCGGGAACGTGAACGTCGCGAGCTACGGTGACGTGAACGTGATCTGGAAATAAAAGACCATAAGACATATATCTTTTACGGCATTGGATTGGGTTTTGGATTACTAGGTTATTTTATATGCTTTTTATACTGTTCTGTTGTGTACTTTTGTGTGGTGTACCGTAAATATCATACAAATCTTCTTTATCTTAAGTGGGTGCGTGGTGATATTTTAAAAGAGTCTATAAGACTCATTTACAAGCAGATCTGCTTGTAGTGACTAGTAGTGTTTCTGTAAGCAGTGAGAAACGAAGCTTTTACTCTATCAACTGGTGCTTTAAAATTTTGCAACAAATGAATTACGTTAAAAACGTATTTTATTTTTATTCTTTTTTTGTGCTGATAAAAAATAGTTTATTTCCATGAATATTTATAAAGAAAATCGTTAATTTAAGGTAAATCCCAAACCATAGGAGATACAAAGGCCGACAGAACAGAATTAAGGGAGTTGCTGGATAAAAGTGGTGTAAGACCATTCAGTGTGAAAATTTTCTCTAGAAAACTAAGCAATCATGAGATTAAAATAAAAGGGATTTTTCCCGTTCCCTTCATCTCTTGCTTTCTAAGAAAACTCTTAATCAATTATGGTTCCTATGAGTCACAAATTGCTAAAAACAACCCCGTAAATATTTATAAGCCTTATCCGGCAAAGCCACGAAGGAATATTTATTTATATATTGCTTTATCGAGCGAGGAATTCTCGCCGACTTCTACAGAACACCCTACTCAGCAAAGTTTGTTGTGGGCTTCTTAGATCTGGGCGTGATTGGAACCCTCTTAGCTTTAGTTTCAAGTTGGAGAGCAGTTATCACCATCACTTCACGAATAGAAATAATGGAAAATGTGATATATATGAACGATTCATAGATGCCTGTAATAGGTTTTAACTCATTAACCTATTTTGATTTGATTTAATTTGACCAATGTTTCATCACAATTTTGATCATCGTAATGATGTTTTTGGAACGCATAGAGGGTAGTAAAACTTTTTGTGTCATATTATATCATATTGAATTTGTTGCCATTTGTCAATATGCGTACCTGGTACGATGTCTGTGCCGTGAGCGAGAACGCCGTGAGCGGTGACGCGAGCGTGAGCGCGAGCGTTTACTCCGGTGACGTGAGCGCGAGCGACGGGAGCGTGAGCGGGACCGCCGTCGGGATCGCGACCGAGACCTGGTGGTCGAGAACACAAATCAGTAAATTATTATTGCGAAGAAGAATCCTGTGGTAATAATCATCGTTGACTCAAGTCAGTAAATGGACGAGACTCATTAAGAAATAAATTTACAATTTTTAACATAATAATAATAATACAATTTCTTTATTATGGCAACTAGGCCCAATTTACATTTACAATATGATACAATACACTATAAAATACGAAACAAAATTTAAAAAGAAATTTAACATTAAATCCCACCCGACAGTACCCGATATAAAAGTAATTTTAAAAACTGTTCGAAAATAATATATAATAACATATAATTATGATATAATGACAGTGTATATTTTTGTATATTATTTAATAGTTCTTTTAATCAAGAAAAAACTAGATTGGTACTACATATTTAAATATTAGAAGTAAAAATAAACTTGCAGTGCAGTTTACTAGATTTGAAACAAAATAAGTCATTCATTTAAAGGAAATTGATTATTATTTTATAATATAATTACTGAATGAAATAATGCTCACAGCATAATCTTACTATATTATTATACATAGGATTCTAACTTTAAAATTATATAAAGTTTTTTGTGGAAAGCTTTGAATCTTTTAAAAATTTTGGTAGTATTAAAGTGTATTAAAAATATTAATCTTGTTGTCTTTTTTATTTGTTTCAATTACCTCCTCTTATCCTTCGACAGCATTCCGATAACGGGGTCGATGGCGGCCGAGATAAGGTTCTGTGCCTCCTTGACCCGGCACATGGCCTCCTCAATCTCTCTCTGCGCCGCTTCATTGCTCTTAGTCTGAGGCTTAGATATCGCCTGGGTGGCATGGTGTACCTGCGTTGAAATTGGTTTAATGGAATCGAAATTGTTGAGATCACCAAGTGGGCAACGGTACCAATACAGTGGTACACGAATCCTAAACTAATCTGACAGAATGTGCTAAGATATTTGAACTGTAACATGATGAAAGGTAAATTTTTAACTGTCACATTATTTTAGGATTTGTGTCAAATCGAAGTCACACCAATGTTTGCTGCTAGGACAGAATCATGCTGTGACAGTATATGTAATATAATCTGAATTTTTTTTCATACTTCTAGTTTTCCATTTTGCTTTATTATCGTTATTCAAAAGTTTTGGGTTTGATTAGTTGAATTCAATTAACAATAGCACACTTAGGATGAGGTGCGGTTTTGTTTTGGCACCTGAGATGTGCTTCAATTTCACAAGGTTCACAGTCTTGGGTAACTTACTTCTTATGAGTACTGTAAGTAAGCAGTAACTCACCGTTGTTAGATATATTAATATTGACCAGACATGATGGCTAAATGTGCTCTCCAAGTCACAGATGCCAAATGACATGGGCCTAGAGACAGACATGGATCTATATTTTAAGATTTTTAATAGCCATCATCGTACATGATCAGTATATCTCTGATCTGCATGTACAAAGTTCAAAGTTTAATTTAAACCAAGAGTGTAAAAGCATGACAGTAGAGCGATAAGTATTTTTTTAAACATTAAAGTGGTGCTTAATATTTTACTTAAAGAAAATTTTATATTATATTTAAGGAAAACACGCCTGAGAGTTCTTCATAATGTTCTCAAAGGTGTGTGAAGTCTGCCAATCCATACATGGCCAGCATGGTAGACAATGGCCACACCCTTCTCATATTGAGAGGAGACCCATGCTCTGTAGTGAGCCGGTAATGGGTTGACCATGATGATGATGATGATGATGAATATTTTACTGTCAGAAAAGTTGTTTTCATATACTGTCATGGCATGATTTAACGTGAAACATCAAACAGCCATAGAGTGATTGAATGTGGAATATCATTGAAAATTTTTATCATATGAAATATACATAAAATACCTAAATACTTTGTGTGATAAGAGAGATATAATCCGATCATAAGGCTTCAGTAAGAAAGTCAACCTTATGTATACATCTTTGGATTATAGGTATTCATATAATCCATATTATATTAGGTATCATTATTATATTATGACATTTCACTGATTATTATCTGTATTTAATCAGGACAATTTTTTTAATCTCTTATGACAAAATGTAATCAAGATTCAACTCTCCACATTAACAATTAATGGATTATAAAAATTACTTTGCACAGATGTTTTTGATGACAACCTGTACTACATATTATGATATAATCTTGAATTTTATTTTTAATAATTATTTAGGGCTCGTTTATGCAGATATGCATTTTGTTGCATTAGGCAAATAGTTTGTTATTAAAGTTGCATTATGTTGCAAAGTGTAAAAAGAAAACAAACATATGATGACATGTGATCTCGTTAATGAAGACGTGTGACGTTGCGTAGCGAACCGCTGCTCGCGCCGCCGCTTGCGACGCCGCGAGTGCCGCCGCAGTGCCCGCCGTCAGCAACTCTGCATATCAACCAACTCTTAGTGCAAGAAAACACTCACACATCGCCATATGTTTGAACCGACTGCACAATACAATGTCTCCATAAATGAACCCTTACAATTTGTAATTAATTGTTCACACAGTCTCTACATTTGATCTTTGATGCTAACGGTGGTCTGGACATTGTAGAATTTGTAGTCTGCAGCCTGCATTCGCAATTTGATGAACTTTCAAGTTACTACTTACACAATATATTAGCTCTGCAACTGTTTAAACAAATGCAGATGCAGATGTTGCCCTTACAAACGGGAGTCTCTGGGATGTAGACGTCTGTAACATTCTAGATTCCTACTTATGTAGACATGTGTTTACAAGACATACTTAAAATAGGCTTACAACTAAATCAATTGAAAGAAATTGTTGAATGATAAAATGGGAGAAAGCTGCAATACAGATAGATAAAGTAGGATTAACTCTATAACATTTCTGTACAAAGTGAAATGTTGTTATCGACGTAGACTGACGTTCTGCCACCTCAAGTATGCAAGACTAGTAATGGTGAAACAACAATGCGGTTGTCCTGTGCAGGCAGGCGCAGCAATTGGCATGAGTCGATTCATAAGACAGCTTGAAAAAATAAAAACACATTACACATGTCCATTATAAACAGTATCAGTTTATAACCTCATTTTTGATATTTGAATTGTTTTTATATCATTTGACAATGATATTGCAATAGTAGTAAGGCTTATTTACCAAAATCGTCTGTCCGGCAATAGTTGTTCCGTTCAGCTGTAGAGCTTTGATGACACTTTCTTGTTCAGACATCTCGAGCAGCGCATACTTCAGTTGGTCTACATCTCTGTCACAGAAACGCAAATAGTTGACCTCACCGGCCTGGCTAAAGTGATCTATTATTTGCTGATACGTCAGTGCACCCACATCGATGAGTAAAAGCGTCCGCCTGATTTCTTCTATCTTCCGAGACTCGTATGCGGCTGGTAACGGCGGGTATGGCGGTAATCCCGTGGCTGCTAACTTTGGATCGTAGGTCTGAATAACCTGACTTGGCGGGGCGCCCTCCAAGGTGTTGATAACGTGGGCTGGGAGACGTGGTTCCACGTTATTGAGACCGGGCACTAAGGATCCGTTACTCGACATTTCCAACGCCTTGTGCTCGTCCGGGATCTCACCGGACTGCATAGGAATGACAATTAGCGCGCGATCAATGAACACGGTATTCGTCATATGCTGAGCGACGTTCACAGTCGCGGAGTCATAGTACTTAACATAACATATACGAGACTGCACGGGACAGGAGACATCTCGTATCGTGGGATACAACCTGATGTCATCTATTTTCCCCAGATATCCAAACAGAGTTTGCATTTGATCCTTAGTTGCCTGAGGAGCGATGTTGGTGACTTGAATCACCCTAGTGCTGCTTGACACCATTTTTGCTGATTTGCACATGAAGATTCTATATTAAGTGCCTATAAATTGGTCTTAAGTATGCGAAATGCACAATAATTACATTTTGTGAGCAGATTGTCACGAAAAGGGACGCATAATTATTGAAAAGATTTCTCATGGAAAACACGCCACACGCTTGCAGAACCACAATTTTTTTGACAGCTCATCATATCAGTGTTGCTATTAGAATGTTGTGTTGCTAAGCACATTTTTTAGGCAGCCGAGTTTATTAATATTATTATTTATTTATTATTAATATAAAAAGGAAATATAATTAATATTGCAATAACGGCACCAAAAAAAACGAAGAGGTTTGTCCTTATGCATATGCCTGACAATTTAACGGAACTTGTACCCAGCAGTATTCCAGTACAAGAAATTACATAATTAAATATATTCAAAACCCTTGTTGACTTTGTACTAATTTGTTCCAGAAAGATTGATTTTAATCTTTTCAACAAATCATTAAAACTTTATTTATAGTGTTTAAATTTAAATATGTATTTAACTTTTTTAACTACCATCTTTGTTATTAACTGTTTTTTTGTTAGTATCTTAAGGTAAACTGAAGCACGTCCATCAATACTTTAGGCGTTTTGCTTAGTTGCAATAAATAAAACTTTAGTTTATGGGAAGGTAAACAAGATTTTATATTAACTCAGCTCTTTTTTTTTGTATTTTAATTCATGTACAAAAAAAAAACAATAAGAATATATATTAGTAAATTCAGTTCAATTAAAACTCTGGAGAATTACTACGAGCAATATACAAATTCAAGCAAATTATAAAAAAAAATAAGTTTGTATACCTATTTGATTCTCATCGTCTCATATTTTGGCAACTCTGAATTTTTATTTTTATTAACTTTGGGTTCTAGTTTTTTGCATTATAAATAAAATTCGATGCATTGAGTATACAAACTAAGACCGGTGGCATCTATGAAGATAAAGACATACTTCCTAACACTACAGTCAGCGCAGATACGCCATAAAGCACAGGAAGCAGGAATTAATATATAATACTCTTATTTATTCTGGGATATAGCAATAGAATTTGCACGAAGTTTAGAGAAATAATTTATTTATTTATTTATTTATTATTAATATACAAGGAATAAAATTAGTTATATAATAAAGGCACCGAAAAAACCAAAGAGGTTTGTCCTCGGTGCTAACTCGGTCCTCCTAATTAAATGCCTTCTTATTAATTGTTCATTCTTTCTCTAAACCACGAAGTCAATGACGAAGGAATTAAATATATCTATCCTATACCTATACTGTGGTTAGCAATTGGCGCCAATAATTTAAAGATACCTATTTTAAATTTTGTCAAACTTAACATTTACAGCATTAATTTACAAAATATAATTTTAAGGAATAATGTCATTTAATAATATTAATAGCTTAAAATTAAAGCTCCAGTCAGGTAAGATCTGAATTGTTACATGATTACGATTCATACGTTGGTAAGTCGGGGGTCAATATAGGCCCCCCGTGGAGGGTCTGCCTCGGCGGACGCCGCTGGCTGGGCCGCGGTCGAGTGCATCAGTGTTCCCGTGACCCAGCCACCAGGCGACGCGAAGGAGCATCGCTGGGTTTTAGTGGGTATTCTGGTCGCCAGTCTGGCCGCCGGGGAGTCCCACATACCCCGTCGGAAGCGGGGCAGTCTTGCCTGCGTCGCCTCCGGAGGGGATGCGTAAAAGCATTTCCCAGCGGAAAAAAAAAAAAAAAAAATACGTTGGTAAGTACCTAGAGTATTCTTCAAAAAGTATGTAAAACATCGATTACTTCTTCACAAAATAAATAAATAACACTTTCGGTGGTTTCTTCTGTGGCTGTTATCTTTCATGATACTTGCAGTTGGCCGTGTTTTCATCCGTTTTTTCAATTCAGCGTGTCAAATTTTGTTTTTGCCAAAATTAAACGCATCCGACAGCCAAGCTGTGTCCCCGAAGTTTAAATCCTACCAACCTAGGATATTAATATTAATGAAAGGGAAACTTTAGCTAGATTAAATGCACATCGTATTTTACTTATAAAATTGCATAAGGAATAATACTATATTGATAAAAAAGCTTTAATATAGTTTTCACAATCAACTCACGAATTAAAATAATTAAAAATATACATGACCACTTCATAGATGATTGTTATAGGTTTAAATAAATGAAAAAAATATTTACTTAAAAATATTTGTTAAAACCTTAATTTTCTATTATAGTCATTATCATTATCATCCTCATATCAATCAATTGATGGCAGATGCTTTATAAGGCCTTCCTTTATGGTCTTCCTTATGTATTATAGCGGTAAATTATTTAATAACAAGATGATATAGATAATATAGCAAGATTATTTTTAAAGTCTAGTTTCAGTCCGCAATGAGGAGGTTCGCGTAGTCCACCCCCAACCGTTGTTTTATTTACAAAAAAATTGGAAGAGAATTAAGAGTGGAATTTTAGGGTCACTTTCGAGACACTTTCAAAAAAGAAAGAACACCCCAAAGAGAAGAAAATTACGAAGTGGATATATAGATTTATTGTCATCATCATCAAAGCTTAACAACATTCGGTAGACCTTGACTTAGTCAAGCAAAGATTTCCATCGGAGGTGGTCAGAGGCAATTTCATGTACTTTTTTCTTTACATCAATTTACCGCAGGTCTCTACGCCTCTCCAGTTTACTCTCCATCAACTTTTTAGGGCTAACTCTTCCACGCTCTACTGGTACAATCTTCTCACCAACCCTTCGTCATCCACGTCTCATTCTTCACAGTTTAATAGTTTAACTGAGTATCTTAGGCTCACTTTAAATATAATGTGTAATGGTTTTAATCAGTTTTATTATGAATTATCTTTAAAAATAGCCACCAAACGGAATATAAGAAATGGAAAAGTGGAAAACACATTACGCAATTTAGAACGTTCTCACAATGAAGACATTTCACAAATCAGATCCGAATGTGATTTTATGTTACAACAAATGCAGGTACCTTAACACCTTATCTACTCATTTTTTTTGTCGGACTGACTATTAGCTGTACTACCTATTGGTTGCGACAACGTAACCGAGCTGTTTGGCGAGCTTCGGAAAGAAGGAGTCCTAGGGCTCGAAGAAACTAAGGGAACGGGCGCCTCCTGTGAGGCCGAACCTCGGCTTAGGCGACGTTTGGGAGAACGGGGGGATCGGACGGTTTATCTACTCATAGAAGCGGTCTCAGAGTGCCGAGTGCAAGATTTTGCAAGAGATAGATGATAGATGGCGCTCTTCCTATTCTATACATATTGAAGTTACCTACCTAGGTAAAAAAGTATTAGAAGTATCAAAAGTATTAGAGCTCAAAGTTGAAAGTTGCCATAAAGTGCCAATCATTGTACTGTTTACCCTACCTACATTTAACGTGATCGAATTGTGAAGCTGTACAGTGACTTTATATGGGTTGCACGAGATAGATGATAGATGGCGCTCTTCGTATTTTATACATATTGAAGTTACCTAGGTACATTTAACGTGACCGAATTGTGAAGCTGTACAGTGGCTTTATATGGGTTGCACGAGATAGATGATAGATGGCGCTCTTCCTATTCTGTACATATTGAAGTTACATTTAACGTGGTCGAATTGTGCAGCTGTACAGTGACTTTATATGGGTTGCACGAGATAGATGATAGATGGCGCTCTTCGTATTTTATACATATTGAAGTTACCTA
The DNA here is from genome assembly GCA_928268935.1 of Lasiommata megera. Taxonomy (NCBI): domain Eukaryota; kingdom Metazoa; phylum Arthropoda; class Insecta; order Lepidoptera; family Nymphalidae; genus Lasiommata; species Lasiommata megera. Next base: position 9,571,281 of record OV743326.1, on the reverse strand, counting down.
GGTACATTTAACGTGACCGAATTGTGAAGCTGTACAGTGGCTTTATATGGGTTGCACGAGATAGATGATAGATGGCGCTCTTCCTATTCTATACATATTGAAGTTAAATTTAATGTGATCGAATTGTGAAGCTGTACAGTGACTTTATATGGGTTGCACGAGATAGATGATAGATGGCGCTCTTCCTATTCTATACATATTGAAGTTACATTTAATGTGATCGAATTGTGAAGCTGTACAGTGACTTTATATGGGTTGCACGAGATAGATGATAGATGGCGCTCTTCCTATTCTATAATATTTAGTTACATTTAACGTGATCAAATTGTGAAGCTGTACAGTGACTTTATATGGGTTGCACGAGATAGATGATAGATGGCGCTCTTCCTATTCTATACATATTGAAGTTACATTTAATGTGATCAAATTGTGAAGCTGTACAGTGACTTTATATGGGTTGCACGAGATAGATGATAGATGGCGCTCTTCCTATTCTATACACATTGAAGTTAGGTATATTTAACGTGATAGAATTGTGAAGCTTTACAGTGATTTTATATGGATGTTATAAATTAAACATGAAAAAATGTAATAAAAATACACACAATCCTATAAAATAGAATTGGTAGTAAAACTCGCACACGTCACTCAGAAGACTAGGGATTGACCAGCGAAATAGATTTTTAAAATGCATGCGCATGAGTGATATTATATCCTACTAATTATAAACGCGAAAGTTTGTATGGATGGATGGATGTTCGTTACTTTTTCACGTAAAAACTAATGAGTGGATTTTTATGAAACTTTGTAATAATATAGCTTATTTATATATATTTTAATTAAATAGCTTATACCTCAGAATAACACATAGGCTACAATTTATAAAGATATTTTGTAAAATATGACGATAAGTGTCAAGTAAGTAGGAAAAAATCTACCATCTGCGTGATAATTTTAATATCAGAATCTTAGTTCTTTTCTAATATAAGCGACTGGAAATACTAGTCCTTCGCAGACGAAGTTGCGGGCACCAGCTATTTGCTAAAAAATATAAGTAAGTCGTAAGTATCCATAAAAAAGTGTACAAGACCTTTCTTATCCAAGCATTCGTTAACGTCCGTGACTTGTGTATAAAGAATGTTATCTTTATTTTAAGTTTTAATTATTATTTTTTGCTATTTCTAAATGGTTTATTTAAAGTTACAAATAATACATTATTGCGGCGAGCTCGTCGTCCTTCCCATTAAATTCGAAGTTTCTAGAGGATGGCTCGAATTATAAATATAATCATTATCATCATGATCAACCCATTACCGGCTCCCTACAGAGCACGGGTCTCCTCACAATATGAGAAGGGTTTGGCCACGCTGGCCATGTGCGCATTGGCAGACTTCACACGCCTTTGAGAACATTATGGAGAAGTCTCAGGCGTGCAGGTTTCCTCACGATGTTTTCCTTCATCGTTGAAGCAAGTGATATTTTAATTGTTTAAAAAACGCACATAACTCCGAAAAGTTAAAGGTGCGAGCCCGGATTCTAACCGCCGACCTCTGGTTAGTAGGCTGACGCCCTAACCAATATAATGTGTCTCTGTTATAGGTTGAACAATAATTACCCTACATAGGCTATAAGACGTTTTTTTTAAAAAGAAATACTATAATATAAAATTTTAAATTTCACAGTTCCATTTCTACATGACGCAATGTATAGAAACCTACATGATATTGCATTACGAGAGTTTTTAATACGTTGGCGATCCCATTGCGTCTTTATTAATATTCGATCTATGTATAAATTTAAGGCGATTCGACCTATAAAATGTCTAAAGTATTGATTAAATATACGGAGATAAGGAATAAATAACCAGTTAATATCCATAGGATCTTAAAAATGAAATATCTCAAGTGACTCATCAAATATCAATCATTGAAATATGCAGCGTCTCTGAAAAGTCTAAAATAGAAAGTAACCTGCAGAATATAAACGCCCATAAACAAGGATTCGATGATATGTATGCAAGAGGTAGGAACTGTTTGTATGCTTTTTCTAAGATAAATAATTACTGTGATTTTTATTGCTACATTAGTTCTTAAACAATTTATAAATAGGCGTGGCTTTTTATACATTAGTAGATAGTATACATATAGATTATATGAATATATGAAATAAACTACTGATGCAATTTTTTAATTAGAATCGTACGTAATTTATGGATAGATACACCATGGGAAAACGGTTAGTCGACGTGCGACCGTGCATTAATCAATACCACTTTTACCGCTATGTTTCGTTGGTAACTTTTAACTGTCCTGATTATCCGATTTTTTGAATCTATTAGATCTGTAATAGCAGCTTATGGTGAATATATATATATAATATATATATATATATATATATATATATCCTAACTTCGATTATTATAGCATTTACACTTGTACCTATATCAAGTAAGTTTCGTTTTAGAGCGCATGATATACGAACTTCATAACAAAGAACTTATGCAAAAACAAGAAGCGGAGGAAGAATTAGAAAGACAAAATTTAGCAAAGCTTTTGGAGACGAACGAAATTAAGGGCATAGAGGCAGCCGCTATAGAAAGCGAATGCGAAGCTATAGAACGCGAATGTTGTGTTTTGACGGTACGATTATGAAGAGTAACTTAGGCAGAACATAATTTGTATCAGGCTCAGGCTTTTTGTCCCATATGAGGGACGCATTTAGACCACTTGAGTTATCACGCTTAAACGACAATTATTACAAAGTTAGATTATTAAAACTATGTCTTAACGTACCTAGTCTTAGACACACGTGGGTAGACAGTGCCGATTTCTTAATACAGGTTGTTATTGAAATTTTTCAGGCAGGAAAACAAATGCTTTCATTTCTTTGGTTTGACCCGGAGAATCGTGGTCTATTTCTAATCTAGACGCTTTTACGAACTTAAGAACGAGACATTCAGCTTAGGTTAAACAGTTCTAGACGTCTTGATGGTTTATACGCACAAAATAATAATATTCATATATAGTTTCTAAAATAAAACTAGTACCTAATCTATAATAAAATAATAACCACTTTTCTATGACGTAACGCTGGGTAATGCGTTTACGTATCCCTTCCGGAAGCGACGGGGTATTTGGGATTTCCCGGCGGCCAGACTGGCGACCAGAATACCCACAAAAACCCAGCGAAACTCCTTCGCATCGCCTGGTGGCTGTTAGCGTTCGATAATGTAGCATTATCGAAATTTGCATTTTCGAGTTCGTTGGTAAGCCTGACTTTTATTTAGTCCTTTATTTTCACAGAAAAGAAACAAGGCTATAATGTTAAAACTAAGACGCAAGTTAGTAGAGGCCGAAGACACCAGGCGTAAGCTAATGATGCAAAATGGATTAGGTTTACCATCCTGTGACAGTAATTGATCGAGTAGTTGATTATACGTAGTTAGCCCATAACGTGTAAGTAAATTCGACAATCTCATACGGCGTTGAAAATTTTTGTGCCTAATAAACTAATAAAAAGGTGTATGTACTTTTTATTTTACCATATGTTTTATTTGATATATAATAAAGTACATTCCGTTACTGAAATAATTTATTAAAATTTCATAATTAAATTTAGCATTTCATGCAAGAAGGCTCAAAATTATAAAAATTCTGTTTTAATCTTTATTATTTATAAATAACACCTGAGTTTACTTAGCTGTTCCTGTGTTGTTTTAAGCTAAATTAGCACTATATATTCGTATTACTTACCTATAAGTAACTAAACAATTGTTACATTGTAGGTACTTCATAAGAGAGTACTGAATCGAGTTTATTATAATGGATAATGCTGTTGGAGAGCCAAATAAATAAATGAAGCTTGATTAACTTTTTATGGAAGTTTATTAGTTTATTTAGGGCTCAGTTTTTTTTTATTGCATGGCAAAGACGTACGATACGTAAATAACGTTCGGTAGATATTCTCTATGGATGAAAGCAAATAAAACTATGTTATTAACAAAAAAATAAGTCGTAGGTAAGGTTAGGTTTTATACATTTGCAAGCTCAGCAGTCAGCGTTACCGTAATTTTATTGTTTTTTTGCACCACATCATCATGATCATCATGATCAACCCATTGCCGGCTCACTACAGATCATGGGTATATGAGAAGGTTTGGCCATAGTCCAACACGTTGGTTATGTGCGGATTGGCAGACTTCACACGCCTTCGAAAACATTATGGAGATCTCTCAGGCATGCAGGTTTCCTCACGATGTTTTCCTTCACCGTTGAAGCAAGTGATATTTTAATTGCTTAAAAACGCACATAACTCCGAAAAGTTAGAGGTGTGTGAGGATGAAATGGGTCGAACCCCCGACCTCTGGTTATCACAGCTTTTCACGACATATTGACACTTAAATATGTAAGGCAATGCACCAATTTCTATCATTTATTTCAAGATAATAATATTTCGCGTACATTCATGTCTTTATTAAATTCTTTCATTGCGTTGTAGAGATATATCATATACTTATTTTCGGCACTTCGTCGCGTTCCGATTCTGCAATAGAATGCTTTAGGACCCCAACATCCGAAGTCCAGAGCCATAGTATGTATAAACTTAGTATAACAATAATTAGGTTAAAAGAAAAAAAAACATTTTTTTTTTTAATTTTTTATTCGCACAAACAATAAACAGTTTCACAAATAAATATGTACAGTCAATATTATGTATTATACAAACATTGGATTTTTAAAAATGTCCACCTTCGCAACTTTAACATGTAGACTTAAGGAGAGTGTAGCATTCTATAGTCTATTATTATTTATTCACACATTTTTAACACGAAGATAAGAACGAACGAACATTATAAATATTTTCTGTATATCGCAAATGAAATTACCATGTTTTTGGTCTCAATAAATTCCTAATGAAATTAAAGTTAATATAATTAATAACACTTGTATAACATTCAATGGAATGTAAAATTTGAATTTTTTTAATAAGCCAATGATTTATTATATAATATTTCAACAGCTTATAAATATAAACACAAGATTTTTTTGTAATGTAGAGTTCTATTCGCTTTTGATAAACACAAGTTAGGTAACATCGCTTTATAATAAAAGTCAAAGAGAAATGAGATTTATTTTAGAGAGGAAAATGGGGGTTTATCTGATTGGCAATAAGAAAATACTTGGTTCTATACCCGAAGGGTGTAAGAACCCTATTAATAAGGGTAAAAGGAACCCAATTAGTAAACCGCCGCTTATGTCTTTCGCGGGATGTATCTAATGATCAGTAAATTGGTACAGTTAAAATTTTGACAGATTGCGAATTTTTAATGCCGCTATAGCAAATAAAGTGGAAATTAAATAACTGCATATAAAATTTACAAGATATTAAAAGAAATTAATCAGTAATGGAACGCGGACAAAGTGCGGTCTCTGACTTTTGTGGTAACATTGCATCCATGCATTATTGCATTTACAAAAAATTCTTTGACGACCTCCGTGGCGCAATGCTTTCGCGGTCGTATTTTAAAGTTGGAGTGGGTTCGATTCCCGGGTAGAGTCTAGTCTGGTGGTAGGCTACGGCCGTGGCTAAGCGATTTAGCGTTCCGGCACGACGTCGCGTAGATACCAATTAGGAGCGTGGGTTTACCATACTCCTAACAGGTTAACCGACTACCATCCTAGACAGCATCATCACTTAGCACCAGGTGAGATAGCCGTCAAGGGCTTGTAGTATATAAAAAAACAACGAATATAAAAATCTCATTGTCAATGTTGACTGTCAGACTTGGTACAAATGATTCTGCAATTAAACTGTCACATTATGATGTAGAATATTTACAGCTCTTGTATGAAGGTGTCACATTTTACGCCACAAACGCATTGCGTGTTAAAATTCCAGTTCCATAAAGAATCAGAATACTTAAAGCATAGTTTTCTAATAATTATTTACATTAAATAGTATTTTATATTCCATAATTATATTATTTATCTATGATAAGTCAAAAATATCGCAATCTGTACTAGAGTCCTTCGTGTATGTAATCAAGTAAAAAAAAATCGTTATATTGAAAGTCTGTGGTATCTGCCATATTATTTATCTGTTAATTGTCAAATTTGGATCTTCGGTCTCTCATATAGACGTATAAATTACCGCTTTCTTTCCGTATGTAAAAAGTACTCTGTGGCGATGTTAGTTCACATAAATACTTACAATTAGGCCAAAGGAATATAAAATAAAAACTAACACACCAATAACAAAACGCGACTTACTCAGTCTTTATTCGATGTTAGCAACAAGTCTATACAAATGGCACTACATGGATCTAAGTACTTAATTCTTAGGAACATTTTAATATATTTTTTTTATATAAAAATTAAACACATCATAAAAAAATATTTCTCATATACTCGTATGTTAAAATATGAAGCGATGGCGTATTTGTACATCTGAATTAATTGGAATATAGAAGACAATAGATAGCGATATCGCCATGTAAATATTTTTACTAAGCCTAAGGGAACCGATCCGTTTTTAAAGCCTTACAACACGCATACAAAATCGACATCCATGAGAAATATATAATTAAGTATTCAAAAACAAAAATATTCCAGATATGAATACTTACAGTTTTATATTTTAAGTAAATATTTTTTATATAATATATTTTACTAATAATATACATTACCATATTTATACCGGGATAATAGAGATTACTCACTCTGTACACTTAAAAAATAACTGTGATGGTTTTGAGAATATCTTATATTTCTTATATACATACATAATATAATCGTAGTAGTATATGTGTAATAATTAGTATTATAAAAAGTGTTTTAGGATCCTTTAATAGTTCACCGAATACATGCCGTTCATGTTTTACAACTTATATTACGATATAAATTCAGCCTCAAAGAAATGTGATAATTTTACTAACCTCATATATTTACATAATATCTAATATCGCATACACTTTTATAAATTGTATGTAAATAAATTCTTAGTAGATAATAAATGGTACTTATATAGAGTAAGCCAGAAACGAAAAGTAAATGTTCGAAGGGAGTATATTAAGTAAATCTAGAACAGGAACCAGATATGTACGACCAATCCAATAATAGTGGAGTCCGTTTCGAGTATCCAAGAAGTTTAACGACAAAGTAAAATGGACTTTATATGGTGGTTACAGAGTCATTATTTCTGTACTGACTTAAATCTCTCAAAAATTTCGCCATAGCTGGCTGTAAAGTGCGTACGCATATTAGTAAACACAAAAAGTACGGACTCATGTGTGCCCCATTTCAGGAAATTAAAAATCCTCACCCTCCCTTCAATCTATATCTTTGAAATGTGCAAATTTGTCAAAAAAAATCTACACTTTTATAAAAAAAAAGAAGAAAAACCTCGTCGATATCCCGAAAAATATACAAACAAACTAACCCTCCCACCATCAAAGCTAAAACTCCACACCTGTAGTCCCTACGTAATGTCTGTGAAAATATATAATGGTCTGCCAGACTGCATACGAAACTTAGAAAAAAATAATGAATTTTACACAGTATTAAAGAATTTTTTGTTGGAGAAGTGTTATTACACTGTAAACGATTTTTTAAGCGATGCAAGTAAAAATAAATGAAATCGGTCTCCCTACTACGGTTGATTCCAGACCAAGTTGCAACACCCAAACTGGGTATGTGTAAACAATATGCAACGAAAATAAATAATAATAATAAAATAAAAGTGTGGACGAACTTGAGCTGAAAAATAAGGACAATAAGATCCATTTTACTCTGACGATTTGATTGCATTTATCTAAAGAATAATTTTTCGGAAGTAAAATGCATATCGGAACTAAGAATGCAGACTGGTTGGTTTATATTATTCGGCCATATGAACTGTATTATTATATATATATATATATATATATATATATATATATATATATATATATATATATATATATATATATATATATATATATGTGTGTGTGTATAAGGTTGGTTTGTTACCGATTTTAATGACAGAATTGTATTATAAATATTAGTGGCATGTGAGATGGTGATAACAAATAGAAAATTTACCCGGCTAAGTTTGCTGTGGGCTTCTTCTTAGACCGGGGCGCGTTAGGAACCCACATATCTTTATTTAAGTTCACGAGTGTAGTTATCACCAACAAATCACTACTATGTAAATTATTGACGCGTCAAAAGTGCCTTTTAAAGGACTATTTGAATAAAGTTTATTTGAATATGACTTTATACACAGCATACTTAAATATATAAACCTAAAACCCAGAAATTCTTAATATTCCATTATATATAATGGTATGGGGTGTATTATAATTAAAAAATTGGCTAACTTTAAACACAAAATAAGTTTCTTGCCTTATGCCTAATCAAAAATAATCATTTAAGGCTTAGCAGTTATGGGTGAAACTTAGTACACTATTCACTACAACGTTTGATCAAACATTGAAATTTTATATTAAAAATCAAAGATGTATGAGAATACACTTATAACATTGTACTTATAAACAGTATTGTTTCGAGACAGTTAAAACTTTTCAGTAACAGTGCAAATTTAACAAAGCCATATCAAGTAAGGGATGGTCCTCAAGCATTATGTAATGCAATTTTAGAAGATTATAGACTCTCCCTCCCCTATGTAAAGCACCTTTCGTTTTTCGGACTGTCTAACCCTATTGGTTGCCACAGCGTAACCGGGCTGCTTGGTTAGCTTCGGAAAGAAGCTCTGCCAGAAGAAATTTTGAGCCCTAGAGCTCGATGAAACTAAGGGAACGTCTGCCTAAGGGCGCCTTCTTTGAGGCCGAACCTCGGCTTATGCGACGTTTGGGATAACGGGGGGGTCGGACAGTGAGTGGTCCGTACGTCTCCGAGGCAGTGGATGGAGCCCACGTCCGGATGACATATGATAGCGGGGACCTCGTCTTCGCCGGCGAAGATGGTGTGTAGCATATGATTGTGTAGTAGGTGGTACGAATATGTTATCAATAGTCATCTGATCGTGAAGGATATGTTTAGGTCTCCTCTTTCGGAGAGGAGCGCTTAGGATGCACCGTTACTGTTTTTCTGTACCTCGACTTAAGGTGACGTTGGGACTTGATGGGTTTGTTGGACTGGGACATCAGTCCGAGCGCCCCCGAGATCGTGGATGAGAACCACGTCCGGATGACGTCAGATATCGGGGAATTATATACGTACGACCCTCCCCCCTTCCCCCCAAATTGCGTTACGTAATACTCCAATGCTCACTAATTGAGTTAATTTAGGTATTCTTCCTAGCGTGACAAAACACTGCATAACGATTCCGAAGCTCTGCCACGTTTGTTAGTAAGGTCCTTATTACAAGATCTATAAAGCTGAGTTTTAGAGTTAAAACGAGACAAAGTTATGTGTCTGACATCTCTCTTTTTAACACTTACTTTAACTTACAGTCAAAATTCGTTAACTAGATATCTGCCTTCTATTTCATTAAGCTACCATAGGAATCTGAATGCGTTTAAATACTACGTAAAAGTTTTGGACGAACCAAAATAATTTCTAGTTTGTTAGCAAGGAATGAATTTAGCAAGGAATTTGGAATATCGTAGTGTTTATGAAGCATTTGCGAACATTATATAAAAAAAAACTTAAAATAGGAGCGTAGGTATGTAAAAAAAAATTCACTAACTAATCACTTTTGGTTCGAAAAGTTGATCTCAGATTACCTTACGCGCCATCATGATCAACCCATTATCGGCTCACTACAGAGCACGGGTCTCCTCTCAATATGAGAAGGGTTTAGCCATAGTCCACCACGCTGGACATGTGCGGATTGGCAGACTTCACACGCCTTTGAGAACATTATGGAGAACTCTCAGGCATGCAGGTTTCCTCACGATGTTTTCCTTCACCGTTGAAGCAAGTGATATTTTAATTGTTTAAAAAACGGGTAACAACGATCTGGCCTTATTGCGCAGGTTCTTTCTAGATATACCTAATTAAATTGCAGTCGTTCTATATAAAATATAACATAGTGTGCTCACGAATGGCGAACACAGTGAAACTTTAGCTTAATATCACTTTGTGTAAGATAAAGATTATCACAGACAACCGTTTTTACGTAGTAAAAATGAAAAACAGGGCTTGACTTTTGAGCTGGACTTTCGTAATCGAACGCGTTGTCTGTCAATCGTCAAAAAATGTCCGTACAAAATAAGGATTAACTAAAGATTTTGTTGTGTATTTAAGCTAAAGTGAAAAGCAATTTTGTTTTTGCTTAACGTTCATTAAAGCAATAGAAGTAACGAAATATCCTATTGCAGGGAAGATTTCCAGACAGTATACGGTACATAGTAAGGTTTCTGAATAAATATATTCAATATTTTTAACAGCTCAACAAATAACTATCACTAATAACAAAAACACCTTATATTTTGTATGATTCCGCATTTCTAGTACATTATTGATAGAAGATATGGGTAATAATCAATCTTACCTTTATTCAGGTATTTATGTGTAGTGGTTCTATGTACAGTGGACGTATAGCCAATTTAGCACAGTTTATGCCCTTCTTGCGGGCTGCGTGTGTCATACGCTGGCGCCGAGTAACTTCTCATCGGCGGAATGCTCCTCATCTTCGGATCCTGACTTCTCTTTCTTTATCGACTGGTATCGCACCTGAAATAACACTAACTGTCACATTTGACGTATAGGTCAGACGCATGACGCATTCAAGTTTCCCCAACAGTCAGTAAATGTATAACGTCGAAGTATGAATGAAATTATTTTCTTTCGAACGAATTAGTAAATGATCTTAATCGTATTACGATTACGCTTAAGATTAAATCTTAAGCATGTACAATCTGGATTAAATGGACCAAAATAGTATAATTTTTTTTTGTTTCAATCAGAAAAAAAATTGCGTGATATTTGCCGAGACCCCCCCTCTCTCCAACGTAAGATTAGATGAGATTTGACTCGACCCCCTCCCCCCCTTAAACACCTCACGTAATTTATGGACGCCCCCATAGATAATCTAAATGTAAACCATTGAACCTTACCTTAGTTTTAATTTTGCTGCTTACGCCTCTAGGTCGATACATCAGGAAGTTATCGGTCACCCAAAATATCAAAATCTGTAAACACAAAAAAGTATTAATTAATTATTAATACATAATTAGTAACATCAATATATTACTCATGGTTACTCTAATAAAAATAGTATTTAATTCGAATTACAACTGAAATAAGGAGATCACCTTACACAAAGTTTGTACAGGGCCTGCTAAATAATCCCTTTTAAGTAATTTCCAAACAAGAGTATCTTCTATTTCTCGTGCTATGATTCGAAGACTATACAGTTATTTTGCATATACCTCGCTAGATAGTATCTGTTAGAAAAGTTATTATAATCGGTTTTGAAGTCATTATTAAAAGACTAGAAAATGGTGAGCATGTGAACAGCCACTTCTGGTGATAGCCGTTAAACTAACGCCAGTATATTTTCAGTTCTGCAAACGTACTGCACCTTATGAAGCGGTGATAGCCTAGTGGTTAGGGCGTCAGCCTCCTAATCAGAGGTCGGCGGTTCGAATCCGGGCACGCACCTCTAACTTTTCGGAGTTATGTGTGTTATTAAACAATTAAAATATCACTTGCTTCAACTGTGAAGGAAAACATTGTGAGGAAACCTGCACGCCTGAGAGTTCTCCACAATGTTCTCAAAGGCGTGTGAAGTCTGCCAATCCGCACATGGCCAGCGTGGTGGACTATGGCCAAACCCATCTCATATTGAGACCCGTGCTTCTCATAGTGAACCGGTAATGGGTTGATCATGATTATGATGATGAATAAGGTAAATATATCAAAATTCAAAATAGCTTTATTCATATAAACCTATTACAGACATTATAAAATTGCGAAAGGCCGGAGACAGGATGAGTTGGCGCTGCTTCAAAGAGGCCTATGTCCAGCAGTGGATTAATGTTGGCTGATGATGGTGATGATGATGACGAATATAAAATAAATGGTTAATGGTTAATAAGAAGGTCTTAATCCAAGACCTTCTTCAAATAAGACTTTACATGTTAGACCGTAGCGTATTGAAGAAGAAGAAAACAGCGTAGAAATAGTAGCCTCTGTCTGCAGTTGTTGAAATGCCAGTATTGATATTTTGGCAGAATCTACAGTTAGAAATCCTGAACTAAAGAACTTTACTCACGTTAATAAAGAAAGGAATGATGAGCATGACCACGGCCAGTTCTAGGCGGGGGTCGGAAACAGGCGAGAGACGCAGCGTCGACAGAACAGCGACCACTGGCGGCAGGCGAAGAACTAATGCCAGTATCGACTTGGCAAACGTTGCTAGTGCTGCGTATAGCACGCACTGGCATATCCACGCAGAACACATTGGAGGCTTGCCTAGAGAAAAATATTTAATATAGATAAACACTAAATTAGGGTATTTTATGTTAATTATAGTATATTAAAAAAAAAAGTGGCGACTTGGCGAACATTGCTAGCTCGGACTGCATTTAGAAAGCACTGATATACTCATGGATAAACCCATGCGAAATTTATTTTAGTTTATCTATAAAAAATATTATAAAAATGGGCGTAATTGCATTCATTGTTGTTATTTTTTCTGAATCCGCATCAACAACTTATCATAAGTTAATGTCCATTGGTATTGGTAAGTACGATAGGCGTAGAACTAACGCCTTCGACTTGGCAAATTTTGCTCGCGCTGCGTATAGTACGCAACAAAGTAACGTACGTCCAATAATAGCGTATATTTAATGTAATTTTGTGCTTATAAAATATCGATCTTTATTTATATAATATTTACTAATGTTTGAATTCTAATGTTCTAATTCTAATTATTATTATTATCCTTACATTTTGCAAACTATTGATTTAGTTGAATGTAATGGTATTTAATGCCAAAATTGTAATTACCGTCACATTGCATTAGCAAATCTTATAAATAAATGATTATTATCAAGCCAAAGTTTAAACGTTAATACAAGACAGATTTACATCGAAAACAGATCTTTGTCTCGTTTTAATTGTCTTATGGTCTATGGATCTGATGGTTCCAATTCAGTTGTACATACAACTAAATTAAACACGTCTTAAATTAGTGCTGTTCTTTTCTAAAGGATACGGCGTGAAAGGGACAGCGCTTTTACTTAGACCTGTCGATTTAGTAAAATCCCAGGTCGAGAGAATGCTTTCGAATTTATGTACATTAGAAATATTAAATAGGTGACAAAGGAACTGGCTCAGTATATCTGGACACACAAGTCGCAGCAGTGGTTTTAAACCATCCTCTTTTAAATCGGACGGAATTGGCGACTAAGCAGAAACATACAAATTACAAAAAATAAATCGGAGGGTAAAACATAATAAGATAATAAAAGGTAAACGTACTAAGGTTTAATGCCAGGTATACATCTGGCTTTATTTCTATGGCTTCATATTCATATACGCCAAGGGTGTAATGACACCAACACGACTGCAATACTTAGTGCAGAGTATAGGTCTGTTTTCGTTCATAATCCGTCCAGTGGTTTGTGCGTTAAGCAATTCAAATACAAAGCCTACCCACAGTAGTCTTCCATAGTAAAAAACTATTACATGGCATTTTCATATAATTATTATTCCAAAACTAGGCATGCAGATTTTATGGCCCTGGATTCACTCCTATAGCCTTTATGATATGTACAAAATTATTTAAAAATAATTATTAGACCTTAAATTTCTCGTTTTTACTACGAAACAAATTATTAATAAAAAATCTTAAAATCTTACTCTTAAATTTATATAATATTATCTACAGTATTAGTAAGCTGTGATAGGCTAGTGGTTAGGACGTCTGCCTCCTAATAGCGGTCGGGGTTCGAATCCGGGAACGCACCTCTAACTTTTCGGAGTTATGTGCGTTTTTATGCAATTAAAACATCACTTGCTTCAACGGTGAAGGAAAACATCGTGCGGAAACCTGCATGCCTGAGTTCTCCATAATGTGAACTCAAAGGTGTGTGAAGTCTACCAATCTGCACATGGCCAGCGTGGTGGACTATGGCCGAACCAGTGTCATATTGTGAGGAGACCCGTGCTCTGTAGTGAGCCGGTAATGGTTTAATCATGATGATCTACAGTATTACAAAACTATGCTTAAAATATATGGTATTATGTAATAAGTCTTTAATGTGCCGGGCATCTATCTTTTTAAGTTTTTTTTTCTTTATTAATCGTTAATTATCTATTTATGATATTTTTTGGTAACTAATATTAATTGCTGGGTCGAATCAGCCTCCTTTAAGGTGTAAATTTTGATTCAATGCAGATGAGTTGGCTCCAAACAGTGATCAAATCTCAGTCTATATTACAGTTTTAAGCATTCTAGATTCACACTTCATTTCAAATGACATGGTAACAACAGAATTTTCTTTTAAATTTCCGCACACCATTTTCATTTCTTTCCATTTGTCTCATACCACACTTTCATGCCATAATATTTGGTCTTATTTTAAGTGAATTACACCAATCCGGAAATTTTCAAAAATAACAAAATAAAAAGCATTTATTATAGATTCATTAAACTCTACAATATGCCTATCGTTTCAGTATTATATATATTGTGTGTAAGTACAGTGGAGTAACTATATCATTACTATCAAATTGTGAAGGAAAATATAAAATAAGGAAATTTCCAAATATTCACTTACCATATTCACCAAAGTTGATTAACGGAATGTCATAAGTTCTAGCACAATACTGTGCTATACGGATGCCTGCCCAAATTATAAGAAGACCCAGTGTAGAATCCAACATAAAATTAACTATGTACCTTAAAATAAGTAATTATTATGTTATTAATATAAAACATATATTCTCAAAATACATAAAAATTCAAATTTCTAATTCAAAATAGCTTTATTCATATAAACCTTTACAGGTATTTATGACATCACAGTAAAAAAATATATGGCAAGCATAAGAACTATTGATGAAGGGATTACATAATTTCAAAATATGTGAATTATACATGGCAACAATAATATATAGGCTTGATTTTTGTTCAATATTATTATTGAAAGACTTAGGAAATGTAGTTTGAACCATTGCATTGCATTATGTAAAGAAGGAAGCAGTGATAGAGGTTGGCGGTTCGAATCCGGGCACACACCTCTAACTTTTCAGAGTTATGTGTGTTTTTAAAAAAATTAAAATATCACTTGCTTCAACGGTGAAGGAAAACATCGTGAGGAAACCTGCACGCCTGAGAGTTCTCTATAACGTTCTCAAAGTCGTGTGAAGTCTGCCAATCCGCACATGGCCCAGCTGGTGGACTATGGCCAAACCCTTCTCATATTGAGAGGAGACCCTTGCTCTGTAGTGAGCCGGTAATGGGTTGATCATAATGATGCAAAGAATGTTGCATATGCAATGCAATAGTGGTGGCGCAAATTTTGGCTTTCTGTCCATCCATAGAAAAAGCTTATCCT
Organism: Lasiommata megera; assembly: GCA_928268935.1. Lineage (NCBI taxonomy): Eukaryota > Metazoa > Arthropoda > Insecta > Lepidoptera > Nymphalidae > Lasiommata > Lasiommata megera. Next base: position 9,555,770 of record OV743326.1, on the reverse strand, counting down.
ATACCTACTGGCAAGTTGAATTTAGTTTTAAACAAAAAATAAAATTACATTTTGCGAATCATGTATACCTTTCATGTTTCACAGTGACATCAGACAAACTGTATTAAAGTTAAGTCCACATTATTTCTATTTTTCTAAACTGTGTAAGAATAGTATATTATAATAATTAGATATGAAATGTATGTGATCATTTTGTAGGCTGATTTATCAAGAGATAGAGTAAAATCGGAAGTTGATGACATTTTGTTTAAATATGAATTATAGGATGTGGATGCATATTCTTACCATGTACAAGGGTTTCCAGTGAGGTAGGGTGAAAGCCAGACATTTGCTGCATGTATAATAAACGCTCCCAGACCTTGTTTTGAAGTATCATAAAACCAGATCAGCCATGGTCTTCTTGCGTAGCGAGGCTCACAAAACCTTTTACCTGAAACAAATATAAACAACCAAACAATTTAAATCTTTAGTAGTTTTACAATCCTCATATTTTATTTATTTTTGCAGATCACCTGTATTAAACTTCAAAACTCTCAGACTTTATGAAAGTAAGAAGTATAATTTTAAAAATAGAATTTCAAATTTTAATTTTTTTAATAATCATAATTAAAAAACAGAAAGGAAAAATATGAACAAAAAATTAACTACTTCTTATATCAGGTTTTATTAAACAACAGGAATTATTGGTGATATTCTAATTATTTCTTATGCAGACCGGGGAGTCTTTTCTGAGTTTAGTATAAAAACAAAGAAGTAATAAGCTTCTTGAAAGGAAACCAGCTTGTATGTATTCTCTTGTTAATGTAGTTCATATTTAATAATGTTCATATTATGACCTATTGCTTCTACGTCATAGCCTATATAGCATAAGGTAGGTAGGGCTACTAGAGCATAGAAGCGCTACGCAAGATATTGGCAGTCTATAAAAGGTTATACTTTCGTAATTCCACTATTCTTACCAATTAAACACGTAAACGCCAAAACCGCCAATAGGAACTGCATAAACCAGCCATAAGTGTCCGTAAGAGCATCTTTAGAGCAATGGGGCTCAGACCAGATGATTGTGGAGTAATCGGAAGAATTATTCATTTTTCATATCCTTTTCTAAATTCACTGCACATTACTAATTTTAACTAAAAACAGATATTTCACATTAAAAGTGCTTAACTACTTCTAAAAGGACAATATCCATCGAAAAATTAAAAACTTTATTAAATTAATAGAAATAAAAAGGTATAAATATAACTATTTGTTGACAACAGTTCCAGAAAAGTGGCACCGCCAAATGTCATTTATGTGACATTGACATTGACATGGACGTTGGCTTAAATGATGAAATACCGTATAGGTTTACAAAAAAAGTTTTTGCTCAGTCCTAAAAATTCTCATGGCCTGTGGTGTGGCTATATATTTTCTATAGACAATAATACTTAGTTCATACCAAAAGCACACACTTTGTACCAAAATCGTATTGTAATGGTTTTTATTTACTGTTACAGCTCACGTTTTCGTAAATCCATATAGTAGAAGTACATTGAATAAAAAAGTATCAAACGATGACTATAAGTTTATATTAGTTAAAGGCCCCGCATATAACGTTTGATGTGTTTTATGAAATCTCGAATAAAATATACTGTCTATAAACAATACTTAAGGAATAACTTATATTGATAAAATTGGAAGACAACATCTGCTCTGTTTATCTGCTTTAATTAATTTATTTGTTTGCATGAGTCAGTATTTTATTTTGTGAAGACTCAGCCTTACAATTTGAACCAACAAACATCTCTCTCTTAAACATCTATTCTCTGTTTCTCATGCTGATGTTGCCGCCATTTTTATTGTTTTATGTATTCTCGTTTTGTTTGCAATTTTGGAAAAACTGACGTAGAATAATTCGTCCAATTAATATTCAACAACGCTACATACTAATTTAAAAAGGTTTTACTTGGTAAGTGCAATTTAAATTATTTATTTTTATGCTATTAGTAATTTGTTGTTCGCGTCATATTATCGATTATATTTTGGCCACCGGTTTAGTATTTTTACTATTATGGGCTTTAAATTAATTGATGTTAGTTTAAAACTTACAATTTCCACATTTGGTGCTTATAGTTAAAATAAGATAAGAAGGTTGATGTTGTTTGATAATATTTTTTGGTTATCTTCATCCACATTTCTATGTTGCAAATATCCTGACCTATGATAGCTCATGTAGCTTTTTCGCCGTCCGATATTGTCCTGTTAGTAATTTATGTAACATTGAAATCTCTAATCGTAAGCTCGAACATTGAATGCTCTAATCAATGCACTGAAAATTATCATAACGATCAGCGACAAGAATAATTCACATTGTGAGGAACGCAATACGAAATGATTGGCCAAATTTCTTCTACTTTCTTTACTGAATATCTATTACACAGTTTTGTCTGAAGTTCAGGGAATAAAACCAATAACATTTGTAAATCACTAACATTAACATCATAAATATTGTATTGTCGTATTGCTGGTTATAAGCATCCTCTTATTGAGAAAGGGATATTGAGCCTAGATCCACTACAATTAACAAGAAATCTATCACAGGCTTTTATGAATTGTTTGTACACATATTTTTGCATTATTGTGAGTGAATATGGTGACAATAACATATTATGTTAAGTTAAAATCAAACTAATTCAACAACAGGTTCAAAATGTGCCCTATTCTCTAGAAGTCTACAAAAAACTTAGCTGGGTACATATGAGTACCTCCAATGCAGATAGATGGCTACCTTTGTAACACAGAATTCTTCAATAAACAATTTTTGGCATAGATTAATATCAAATTTAATGGTATTATATTATAGTATTGATGTTATTATTATTATAACAGTGACCATCACTAAAAGTTAAATAACTAGATAAACTAGGCTGAAAAGAAATGGGACCTTCTTAAGTTGATCACCAGTCAAAACTGGTTGATGACAAATAAAGTAAGAAATAACCAATAAATTAATAATCAACATCATCATCATCTGGCTAATTATTATCAGTAGTAATATTTTGTAGGAAAAGTGTCGTATAAGTTAGTAATTGATGCACAATCTGTATAACAACAGACATTTGCGCTCATTAAAATATATCACAAGATATTGTAATTGTCTTTTATCTAGTACATATGATTTGATGGGAGGCAACATTAAAAATGTTGCCAAATCAATTAAATGTTGCCTTATACTTTAGTTAAAAGAGCATTCATATGCAACTTATGCACATTTGTTTCTAGGCAACAAAATTAGCTATTCCTTAGTAAAATAAGCAAGTCTTACAGCTACAATATAGTACAATCACTGCTGCCCAGAATACCAAAATCTTAGAATACCTTGATCTTACTTTACAATCTAACATAGCCTAGGCAAACTTAGCTATTTGTTTTCCTACATGAGAAAACCTTTTTCCAGGTTATCTTATATATTTACATTTATGTGTGCCATATTTCATCCAAATTCATTCAGCTGTTTATCCTTATGATTGAGAAATAAACACACTTTTATCCAAACATCTTTGCATTCACTAAAATGTAAGGCCTAGTGCCTGAGTGTATTATTCAGTAGTCATGGCGCCATAGTGGCCTTAATGACAGTTTACACAAACTTTTTAAACAGGCATTAAGAGGTAGGCTTCTTTTTTCATAATATAAACTATTGTTATATGGACGGTTTGTAGCTCTTAGTGTCAAGTTGTAGTTATATTATAGTAAAAAGTATAGCGACTATTCTTTTAATAAACCACAGGAAACTTTCCACAAGAAATTAGAAACTAACTATCTGGAGTAAAGTTTAATAATTTTGGTAGCATGCCAGCAATATTTCATTTCCAGAACAATAAATTTGAGACAGCACTCGATTTTGCAGCAGATTTCTACTTTTAGCAGATTGCACATTTGGAACCTACTCTTAGGACACAAGAGAGCCCATCTGACCGACTTAAGACCTGACCAGAATTGAGCTCTATGGTCTATATCTGGGGTCCAATCACAAACTATTTAGAGATTTATAATTTTTAATTTAATATAGCCTGGTTTGGTGGGCTTCGGCCGTGGCTAGTTACCACCCTAGCGACAAAGATGTGTGTCGCCAAGCGGAACGATAAGATCGGGCATGTCGCGTAAACATCAATTAGGAGTGTGGGTGTATTATCATACCCCTTACAAATTGACTGCAACCAACTTGACTGTATCACCTGTGTAAATTTGTAGTCAAATTAATAAAAAATGTTTAACTGAACTTAAATGTTTACTTGAACGTGAAATAAATTTATTAATTTACGCTAAGCCGATATCTTTATTTAAATTTCATTCGAGATAATTGATTGCATAGCGGCAAATCAAAAGCTTTATCTAATTGCTCTCTGGCAAGGGACCTATGCCCGCACGCCCCGCTCGCTCCCCGCCGAGCTGGTTTGCTAAATGTGAGATCGAATTAGTGCGGTCAATATACCCAGTCAACAACAAACTAAATGGGAAACCAATAAATCAATCGCCCCAAATATTATTCAATTAAAACAAACTTTTTAACGAACGTCCCCGTTATTATTAATTGCACCCTCAACATTATAACTAATTATATACTGAACCTGTCTGGGAAATTCAGCGGGCTTCAAGGCCTGTCTATGGCATTGAGCCTACGGTTGGCTTTAACTATTCACCTATTCACGCAGTCCGAATTGGGCGTATCATTAAATCTATATCAATATGATTCGTCACTAATATGAGAAAATATTATTACATTATATCAGACCCTAAGGTTTCTTACGACTATATACATTCGAACATCACAAATTCGAATGTAACGTCTGTTACCAGTTCACGTTTGAACCGCTGAACGGATTTCAATAATATTTGACACTAAATGCTTTACTCTTTTTCACTAAATGCTTCTGGAACCTGGAGTTAATTTCATAGGAAAAACCTTCTATCTCGGAAAATTTTAGAGTTTCCACTTTGAAACTTTTAAAAAAGCTCGTATAACTATAGTGATGATAAATATACAAGTTGCATTTACAAATACTTGTAAAAGATGACATTGTCTTCCATAACGGCGTAAAATCCATTTTTCAAGACACGTAGCAATTCGATTCAAGCCTTTTGTATCATTTTCAAGGATCAAATATATTGTCCTTGTATAGCTTTGAGTTTTCGAGACTATTTTTATTTGATGGCAAGAAAAGCGCGTGATCGTACCGGTACGTTTAATTACTTGGTTGTACGTATTTAACATCAGGATGGTTGACAGTCGCGGTCGGACTGGTCAGGAATAAGAAACTTAGCCGAGAATCGAATTCGGGCTTTCCTCTTTACATAAAGGAGAGTTCCTGTTTTCTAAATATATATACATTTTAAGTTTGCAAGTCGTCTCCAAGTTCATCAGTTAGTTTAATGACATAATATGCCAATTTTTAACGGAATAGATAAACAGTCGATCGGTAAGATTCATTAATTATAAAATGGAAAAGCTGAACCTATTCTCCATTTTTGCTAAGTAATAACTTTGCTTTACTTTTAAGTAAAGTTTTTTAAAATAATAGTTTACATTATAGGAAAAGAAATAAAAAAACAGGCAGGTATTCCTGAAACTATTGGCCACAGTTTAAAGAGCAGAAAGCTATATTTTTAAAATCAATTGCTAATCCATTCAGACTCAAATCACCGGCCTTCCTCGTAATCAATCACGAAGTCAAACATGTGTGAAATCTTTGGAGCAATCTATCTGATGAAGCGTCTAGGAAGGCTTTTAAAAGCAACGAGCTATTTGACGATCGAAAAAAAACATTTTTTCGTAACATTTTGGCTAAAACCTACATTCGTGTATTCAACGATTTTTTCAATACACCATTAAATTGCAGCCATCAGAACAAAGTGATATTTATTGCTTTGCGTGCGTGCATTAGAGACTGCTTTAACGCTATCTGCCATTTAGTTACAGCACATGCAATAGACACCCCACGAGGCCATTACGTATGGAATATTGGAGAAAAACGTCAATCTAATTGTCCACTCATCCTTCACTTGGGTGGCGGGTGGCGGTGGGTGTCGATATACTGTATCGAATGTAGAACGGTAATTATTGGTGGTGGCGGGCCGAATGGTCGCTTTCCCGCGGCTTAACCGTCAACAAACGGTTGCGGGGCAACCGCTCATGACATATGCATGAGAGCGGTATGGACGTTGCCGTTTAAATATACAAGGACGGATGGGAAAATTACAAGTGAAGCAAATACATTTATGGGATGTCTTGCAACCGTGCCGTTAGCGTGCGGCCCGCCCACAGTCCTTTCCAATTACCCTCACGAAACGTCAAATGCATTTCTTACAATTCTCAGTTATTTTTACCACCTAACCACCGCGGTGGCTCTTCATAAATCATGAAGCTTGCTGTACAATTGAATGCGCCATTCGATATTCTTTTGCTTCGTATGTTTGACACGCTAAGGGTTAATATTTAATAAGTCTGAGGGTATGGAGGGCTCCGTAATAATTGAGTTGGTGCAGCTTAGTCATATTTTATGATTACGAAAGTTCATGCTATTTGAGGGATGCACTTTCGTATATTCGATACTTAATTGACAATCGGCATGATGAATCTTTAACGATGTTTTCCGTTCGTCGATAAGTTAAAATTGCTTGTTTTCTGATACTAAGTATATTCTACTACTTGCTCTATATCACGCTGTGCAGTAGGAACATAACATAGCATCGCTAACCATGTCCTCTTCTATTACCGATAGACGTCACTGTCCCATCATCTCCACTTCCTTTAATATGCTCTTTCACATTTCATTCAATTCGTCCATATCTTTGGTCTTAATTTTATACTTTGTCCTTTGTCAGTTATTATCACGCAATAATACAATCATCAATCATTCTAGCCATCGTTTAGGTGGCTGGGTTTGATCAACAGCAATAACGCCATAATTGATGCAATTCGTAGGACTCATGATTCCTCACTCATATCCACAAGAGAGGTCCGTACCCATTAGTGGGATTATTAGTAGACTGATTATGATCGGTAAACGGTTTTACTTAGATAAAGTACTTTTTAGAGTTGAACTGTTTTTGGCGCTACAGCCCCGGTGGCCAGTTTGGAGTTAGGCAAGTTGAATATGAACCGGGATTTATCACGCGATCCTCCTTAGGAGCCTGCTCTAGCGGATACCCGTCGAGCCTTTAGGATCTTTTGTACTTGTCTCATCCATAAAATACTTCACATAATGTTTTGACTACCTCCGTGGCGCAGTGCATGTACTGTCGAATTATAAAGTCGGAGGTCCTGGGTTCGATTTCCGGCTCGAGTATGTCTGGTGGGAGGCTTCGACCGTGGCTAGCTACCACCCTACCGACAAGGACGTGTCGCCAAGCGATTTCGCGATCCGGCACGATGTCGTGTAGAAACCAATTAGGAGAGTGGGTGTAACCATACTCCTAACAGGTTACCCCGCTACCATCCTAGACAGCATCAACACTTACCACCATGTGAGATAGCCGTCAAGGGCTAACTTGTAGTGTATAAAGAAAAATTTATAACTTTGAGTCTTACTCAAATTAAGCATTACAACAATTTTAAGTCTTGCTATAATTTATTGGAAATATGTAGGGTTATAAAATAACTTCCATGGACGCTTACTTAGCGATGAGGCGAGCGACGGAGGTTATGATCGATATGAGCATTAAATATTTACGCGGCGCCGACCCAGGAGGAAACGGAATAGATAACTGTGTTTTGAAAGGCCGTTTGGGAGCGATTTTCCTCCGCTGCTCTAATTATACTTTTTGATTACCTTGGTTGGTACTCTGTACTGTTCAATTGAATACTAATATTTTATTGTATATAATATGTCGAACAGAAATTTCTCGGAATGGATCCGGAATAATATAATTCAGAAACGGGAGAATAGCTGACTTATCGATTAAAAAGGGATTACAACCCTTTGTACCAAAAGGTGGAAGTTATTCCACTAGTTAGTACTAGGCAGGTTCTTAATAAATATCTCAGTACCAAAACTGCATATCTGTAAGTTAGGAGTCATAGCGTTGGATAAGAGAATTGAAAATATATAATAATCTCAAAATTAAAGTTAAATCTTACATTAATTGTGTTTGAAGTTCTGAAAATACTTCTATTATGCGTATTAGTTATTTCATAAGTAGATGGTTAGATAAATTCTTTATTGCACATTACAATATTTGGATTCCAAAACAAATAAATAACAAAAGATAATGCGCAAAGGCGGTCTTATCGCTTAAAGCGATCTCCTAAAAACAACCTTTTGTGAATGGAGGGGAATTTTCTTTCCTCCATTTAAAAGGAAAGGGGAATAGTGCAATAGTTAAGTAAAATTAGTCTTAGTAGTTAAATAAAATAAAAATAATTAACAAAGTAATTACATATACTTTACATATTAAATAAAATAATAAAAGAAGAAGAAAATGTAACGTATTGTCGGGGATTGCTCGTAAGTCGTATTTCCAAAAGCATAAATTACGATATTATGTACGAAAGTACAATACATAAATAAACGGATTCCTTTATTCAATTTATTTTATACTCTGTTAACGGTTCTGTTATTCTTTAAGTTTTGCCTACCTGTCTGATAAATCACTTAAGATGTTTGAAACATGGAACATGACAGGAATCTTGTTTCTAACGCACTATGCCTGAGGCAAGCACGCTTCATCTTAGTAGGCCTTATCATCTCTTAACCACAGTAGACGCACTGCTATCTTGGAAAAAGCTTTTTCCGCACAGAAAAATGTTAGCCGCAGCGTGTTTGCAAAGATGAGTTATGTAAATGTATTAAAGATTAGCCGGAACGTCTTGTAAGTAAGGCCGTAATGCTTTCACGGCTCGTTGGGCATTATCCTATCCTAGAACGGAGGCGAGCGGGTGCGGGCGAACGCTTTCGAGTGTGAAATAAGCGCGATTTCTTTGTGTCAAGTGGCTATCGCGTCACGAAGGGTCATACTATATTTGGCTCGGGCCACAAGAAAATATTCGGCAAATATTTCATGGTCATTTCATCCATTTAGTCACGTTCCGACTTCTTATTTTTCGTCGTTAACTTACGATTTCTGTATTTTCATCAATTACCTTTAAACGTACCATACAATTGTGGACTCAAAAATGACAAATATTTTACGGCAAATATGTTGTAATGTGTTATATGATTGACTGACATCGGTCTATAGTTAGTACTAGGCAGGTTCTTAATAAATATCCCAGTACCAAAACTGCGTATCTGTAAGTAAGGAGTCAGTTGTATAAGAGCAAGAAAATTGAAAATATATAATAATCTCAAAATTAAAATTAAATGTTATATTAATTTGGACAATAATATTGCTCTTCAGTACATGACGGATTTCTTCCTTAAGAAATCCGTTTGGTTATTACTATTGAAGCGGTGATAGCCTAGTGGTTAGGGCGTCAGCCTCCTAATCAGAGGTCGACGGTTCGAATCCGGGCACGCACCTCTAACTTTTCAGAGTTATGTGGGTTTTAAAAAAAAAAAAAAAAACTTGCTTCAACGGTGAAGGAAAACATCGTGAGGAAACCTGCACGCCTGAGAGGTCTCAGTAATGTTCTCAAAGGCGTGTGAAGTCTACCAATCCGCACATGGCCAGCGTGGTGGACTATGGCCAAACCCTTCGCATATTGAGAGGAGACTCGTGCTCTGTAGTGAGCCGTTAATGGGTTGTTCATGATGATTACTATTGAAGGAACATGAGAGTAACAGAGTAACAATACCTATCATTAATTACTTGAATACAAGGTATTGATAGGTCTAACTTAGTAAATTCAAGTAGATTCTCGTGTTTAGCCTCATCTCGAATGATATTTATCTAATATGTGATGTGGCTTCACGTCCCATGGCTCGATTTTGAAGCAGCAATGTAGGTAGCGGCATCTCGCCATTTTTTGTGCCGGTGCTGCAATCTCTGGAAATATCACACGACACACCGATGTCCATAATATTGGATAAACTAACACACACTTACTGCCGTCCAAAGAAAAACTGATTATTGTAATAAATGAAATTCAGAAATTTCTAGCTATACCCGGCAAACATTGTAACGCCAATTACAGTTAAAAGTAATGAAAAAAGAAAATATTTATATACTATTCATCCGATATTATAAGGAATTACGCAAAATACTCAAAGGAGTTTCGGAACCGATATTGATGAAAACTAAAAACGCATCATTGAATTTTAAATTGCAACCCGTTGATTTTGAAAATAAAAAAAAAGAACCTTGTTTACACAACTGATTAGTAAATCAATATGATGGGAATTTTTCGAAATACATAACTGGATTCGAGGTCTCAAGGATCATACTATGTTAAGCATTATAATATTATTGATTCGTTTTTAAGATCGTTTCAAGTAAATTGCATTATAAGTATCCTTGTAGATTTTGTTTTTTACATACCCGCAGAAAAAAATAATTGACATTTCTTTTTGTCTATCCGTATACGGCTACTTTGGGCTGTCGGACAATTGATCGGCCTGGACCAAGGGCAAACTATCCAGCTCTTTATTCCTATATTCCTTTCTCCACCACAATTCAATACCACACCTAATTTAACTAAAAACGCACATGATGACGCCCTTCGGTAATCCAGAAAGTACATCAAATTATTATTTAACCAGTTGCAGAATTCAAGATGTCTTAAGTTATTTTCTAGATAATTTATAATTGTATTTTTTTATCAGTCCATATCGTAGCTAGAGATATAGAGATATTTTAATGCTTTTAGCTGCATCGTGGGTTGAATGAGAGGGAAATTATTGGAAACAGGTCATAATAAGTATTTTCAAATCTTCATTACAAATACGTGCCTTTATTCGTTTACTTTTAATAACGTTTTCCTCTTGTTAACTATATTTGTAGACGGTTAACATTGTGAAAATCTCGTTGAAGATATTTGTTTCCTTATCAAGCAAAATCACGAATTGCTTCTTCATCATTGGTTAAATCCATCTTTAAATCTCAAAATTCAAATTGGAAGTTTCACTTGGAACTCCCAATTGTTATTTTATTTACTGTACTGCTTCGCATAGATATCACTTAATTAAGAAAAACTCGAACAATTCTCAATTATCGGCTGGATTTATTTAACGTAGCTACTAGCGGTGTAAGCTGAAATAAGATTTCAGCTTTTTTTGCTTTTATAGTTTATATGTAAATTCGCAGAGATAACAAAAATTTTGACAAGCTGTGATAGCCTAGTGGTCGGTCGGTAGGACGTCCGCCTCCTAATCAAAGGTCGGAGTTTTTAATCCGGGCACGCACCTCTAACTTACGGAGTTATGTGCGTTTTTAAGCAATTAAAATATCACTTGCTTCAACGGTGAAGGAAAACATCGTGAGGAAACCTGCACGCCTGAGAGTTGTCCGTAATGTTCTCAAAGACGTGTCTGCCAAAAATGTCTGCCAATCCGCACATGTCCAGCGTGGTAGACGTTAGCCAAACCCTTCTCATGAGATCTGTTAGGAGACCCGTGCTCTGTTGTGATTGATGATTGAGCATCATTTCAAACAAGGTACAGGTAATACAGTTGTTATTTAAGACATTACTTAAATTACAACTACGAAAACCTAATGAACATTAAAATAGAACAGAACTAGAACATTCAAATTATGAAGCAATTTATTATAATCGAATATTTTCCTTTAATTTGTGGTATATTATTACTTCCCATAATTATTTCCTTATCAGTGACAATGGTGTAATCATACAGTATTTTCGGAATCAACGGAATGGAGTAATGGCTAGAAATATTGATTTACAAAAATCCAATGATGTTAGTTTTCATCTAAATCAGGCTCGATTTTTACTTTGGGTACTTTTAGCTATTCTTCGTAGGTTCGTATTCGGCCAAGCAATTCAACTTGAAAAACAAACATTTTGTAACTAGTAGGTAGTCTCACCATCAATCATATTAATAATTGTTTGTGAGCATTTCAATTACCTTCCCTTCCTGACTCACAATGTGTTTAGTGGCTTGGTGTTTAAGTTGCAATTATGTATTAACGCGCTGTAGGGTTTGCTTTGTGTCCACCTCAAAGGCTCGAATGTTTGCATGTTTGTATTGAATATAATGATCAAAGGTCTGATTCATATGTTATAATAATCAATCAATATTGTGTCTTTAGTTTTGGTAAACTATATATTTTATTATTTAACTAGTTTATACTCGCGATTCATTCCAGATGATTAAAATTATAAATTTCATGAGTATATTTATATTGCCGGTATTTTATGTCGGTTTTCAGTATGCAACCTTATTGCCTATTGCATAGTTTTATTTAACGAAATCCGTTAAACGGTGTAGTTGTGAAAAGGTAATAGATGAATGCTGCCGAATTAATGGGCTACAGCCGAATTCATAATATCGGTATTCATAAGAATTGATCTCAGGGCTATCACTAGAATTGACAGCTCATATCTAATTTGTAAAATAATCTCTTTATGAGCATCCACGAACTCAATCAATTGTTTGAAAAAAATAGTATTTTTGTTGAATTGTTCAAGCCCGTTCTCGAGGTATGTACAGCGGAAGAAATTTTGTATGGTAATCAGTAATATTAATGAATTTATTAAAACTGATTTCATGTCAGACATATTTTGAGAATTGCTGAGTTAATTAGTCATTAAAGATCTAAAGACAGCAGTCTTGCTCTCTCGGAAAAAGATCCTAAATCATATCGAGTTCAATACATTTTATTTTGTATAACCATTCTGTTATATTATAATGAAAAAAAAAATCTCGGTGAAATTGGGTCGCCTTGCCTAACGCCTCTACAAAATTTGTAATTTAACGACGGCAAAAACAACCAAAAAGTTTTCCTAATAAAAAACGATACTAAATAACTTTTAAAACCCGCCGACCTGCATTTCAGCAGCGTGTTAGGTCTTTTCTCTAAAACTTTTCTATGTGACTTTATTATGCTGATGAATTAATTATTAATTATTATAAGAATTATTAAGAACAACACATAGATACTCCCATAGAGCTTTTTGTCTAGTGTATCAATCGTAACAATGCAGACAAATTAAAACGGAAATAAATTTTCTTTAATTACCCATAATTTTGTACTTAGACAAAAGTTGATTTCTCATTCTGGAAATCGCGTGTGGACACTGCCACTTGTCTAGGCCGGGTGGCGCGCGTTCTCATGAGTTGCTGAATATTTTAGCAGCTGGCGAGGAACAAATTACAGGCCGCATATCGTATCGATGCCCCCCCAGTCTTTTTCAAATTACGGAGTACTAAGTCTGGAAAGAAATGACAATTAGGTCAGTGCTGCATAATTGTTTCCACAGCCGCGATATTCCCACGTTTAAATAAAATACTGCATTGTCCAGGCAGCTGCTGTTGTCTCACATATCTTATGCAGCACTCAATATATAATAACAGTCGGGGTATTGTTTTTAATGCAGCCATACTTTACTACCACCATATTTCTCGTATATTTGACTAGTTTCTGCCCGCGATTTCGTCTGCGTGGACTACAGAATCAGGTCTAAAACTTCGCTCATTAACAATTTTTTATCTTCCTACGGGAACTATTTGAGAGATCCGTATAGAAAATACATATCCTTTTCCATAGCATAGGTGACATGCATACCAAATTTTAAAGCTGTCTGCCCGCGGCTTAGCTCGTAATCTTTTTTCAATTTTCCCTCGGGAACTACTTAGGGAATCGGGACAAAGTAGCCTATATTCTTTTCAATGTCGAAGCCTAGATGCATGTAAAATTTCATCCAAATCCGTTCAGCCGTTTTTGCGTGATTGAGTAACATACACACTTTCACATTTATAATATAAATATATAGGATATATAGAATTGTAAGTTAAGCCTTGTCTGCAGTCTTACCTGGTGGCACATGATTAAGTAGTCTAAGATGAAAGCGGGCTAACCTGTTAAGGGTATGGCAGTTGTTTGTACCCCTAATCGGTTTCTACGCGATATTGTATTGGAACGCTATATAGCGTGGCGGAAAGCCATTTTGGTAAGGTGTAGCCACTGCCTCAACTTCTCAACAGACCAGACTATTTACATTTTAATATTGTAAACGGTGCATTTTTATGGGCCTATGTCTATGACACTCTACAACCCATTTCGTCGCACCTTTGGTTAAAAATGTTCTCTACATTTATCTAAAATAACAAATGCTAGTTCGGTATGCCAAAATCCTATGAATTACCCTTTCGGCTTGAAGATAATGGTTTATCGCGTATAGTTTATTTAATGCAGAGTTAGAACAATGTCAGCAGAGTCAGAGCATACTGAAATATAAAAAAAAAACAAAAAATTCTTTCCGTTGCTCTGTTCCTGAGTGAATTAAGTGCAAACTACTTATTAATACTACGCTGTTGTCACTGCTTCGCCTGCATATAACCCATATGTAAAACTTTATATCTTTGTAAATCCTTCACAATTCAGGAACGAATTTAAATTATTTCTCAGGGTTTAAAATCCTATATTCCATGAAGCTTTGTTTCGGTTGAACCGGGCTTAGGTAACAAAAAAGGGTAAAAGAAAACAAATAGCACACTTTCGCATTGAAAGTTTTATTATGGAAGTACGGGTAACGGTAATGATAATTATAGTCATATGATATTCAGGTCTAGAAAACGATTCCATACACTTTGTTGTCACCCAGTTACCATGGCAACGACTGTCTTCAGCAAGGCCCCATCGGCGGCTAATAGCCATCGACAAATAAACGATTCATATTGGTCAATGTGGGTACTAATGTGGTGGGTCAAATATACGTGGCATGCACTTTTGATGTGTTCGATGGTTTGGCTCAATTTTTATTCCTAGATCTTACTTACTTTTTGTTACCACAGATTTGTGTGATGATAATTCTTCTGTGGTAAACACATGCAGTCTTTTTTACAGTTACACTGCTGTCTTTGGGTTTTTCCCTAATTTGTAATCGTTAAAATATAAATTGGGATAAAATTCTAATGAAAAATGGCATTTGGATTTTGTTTGGTTTGGAATGGAAAATGCAATGAACACAAGTCTAGAAAATTGTAACCCCATATGATCTGATTTCTCACAAAGAAGTATCTTCTATTGAAGAGTTACTAATAAAAAGTGTAAACTGTAAAAAATCGCTAAATTACATCATAATCCATCTTCCTTAGGCACACACTCCTCTCGCAACTTGATAAATGGTAAGATAAGAGGAACTTAGCTTGAATGCGGGTTACTGGGATTAGGCAACGAACTCTGACCAGGGATAAAGAACAGGATAAATTCGAACCTCCATATTCGTCCACCATTTATGGGTCGCTGTTGAATAAAAACGAAATAGATTCTGGAACAAATTGAATTGCGAGATCGCAAAGGCCCTGAACCGCCCTCATATTCTGAAATCAAAATAGGCCGAACTCTAGTACTAATTCTTTCCGAAATGGTTAAAAAAACTGTTTTCCAGGACGCAAGTTATGGCTTTCATCATCATTATCATCATCATCATCAACCCATTACCAGCTCACTACAGACCACGTGTCTCCTCTCAATATGAGAAGGGTTTGGCCATAGTCCACCACGATAGATATTTTAATTTTTTAAAAACGCACGCACATAACTCTGAAAAGTTAGAGGTGCGTGCCCGGATTCGAACCGCCGACCTCTGATTAGGAGACTGACGCCCGTACCACTAGGCTATCACCGCTTCTTTATGGCTATAAGTCTTATCATTATATCTGTTTTCTTTATGATTGGTTTAGCTATATTAAGCCGTGCACAGTTTACGTTAAAAGCATCACTTTAACCCCTTGGAGAGGTTTCGTAGCTTTTTCGTTACACAAAGTATCCTATGTTTGCAGGAAGTTAAATTATTATGTGGTTTTGACGAATTTTTCCATATATAATATGAAGTAAGGATTGATCATCTTTATATATATAATAATGTTTCTATATTAGTCCTCTTTGCGTTCCGTAACCATTGATGAGAGTGATTTAAATTAGAAGGTGTTCTAGAGATGCCTGCTAGTGATCCTGGCCCAAAAAAAATCCAAATAGTTTTTTTTCCTGGTATTGCACTGGTGCAAAGGAAAGCACCTTTAACTCGAATCAATAAGAATATGATCAACGAGCGGAGGTCAATTTGTTAAGTGCTGTCAAATGTGGATATTGTATGGTTAACGACTTGGTTGCATGCAACTGGCTTTCAAGTTTGCTCTCTTAATGCCTTTAAGCATAACGTAGGTTAGTAATTTAGGCTGCATACATTAGGGTATTGTGGCTTTGTTGTGACAGCGATCAAATGCGTTGGGCTAAGCGACAATGATAAAATTCGAATGCCTTAAATTTTTGATTGTTATTGACAGAATCGTTAATAATGGGTGGGAGACATTTATCACCATCAGTAAATTCATCATCATCAGTAGCATCATCTCCTCCAGTCTATAAATTTCTGACTGCTGCGCTTAGGCCTGCTCTTTCAGAATAGAGGGTTTAAGGTCATATGGTATACTCACCACGCTGTTTATCTCATGCTTTAACTTCATGGGGTGGAGATAGCGGCGCGTGTTACCCGGTGTTAGGCATTAGAGTTGGCAGATATTATAAGATAAATTGATACTTCTCCAATACCAACAAAAAACAATGAAGGCAGGGATTTCTTGCATTTATTGCGCGCGTATCACCTAAGAATATTCAGAGAAAAGAACAATCTGGACTTCCATCGAAACCTACCTGATCAATTCCGTAATTCACACATATTTGACAAGTCCTCACAACTAAGGTTGGCTGGAAAAGATCTTTTAAAAAGATAACCATTCCTTCTTATACCTCATACATGTCTTCATTATCACAGTTCAGGTACAAAACGCATAATTTGACAAGCGTCAGTTGCACTCTGAAGCGGTGATAGCCTAGTGGTAGGAGCCTCGTGCTCTGTAGTGAGCCGGCAATGGGTTGTTCACGAGTTGCAATCTCAAATTGTGTATGCAGACGAAAGCCACCAGATTAAAAAAAAAACATATAAAGAATCTAATAGGATGTAGTTTTAATATAGTTTATTTTTTTAAATTTATTATTTCATTAATGGGTACAAAAAGAAGCTGCTATAGATAAACGCTTGAGCTTTTTTCTAAGAAGACGGCTTTAAGCTCGTGTATTAACATAGACGGGTTCTTGGCGCAGACTTCAAAGAGAATACATCACGAACAGATATGAACACGGTAATCGGGAGGAAAGTTTGTTATTTCATAGCTTCTGCAGCTACTTAGCCGAGTTGAGTACTTGGCATTAGTTGTTATATGTCACGGAAACTTTATCTCTTGACTTGCTTGATTAAGGTTAATGTTGACCAAATTAAATATTTTACTGACTGCTCGAAGTTCCTGTGTTAATAAATAAATAAATTAGTAAATGAATCTTATAGAGCACAAATACAATAAAGCGGTTTGATAGAAGGTACAATTTGGATAATGTAAATAGCTGTGTGATGTTTCCCCGTTAATACTACTACTATATCCATGTCTTTTGTTCTCTATACTTAAAATAACAGAGGTAGCATTGTTAGCTAAAGGGTAAACATATAGAGGGTTGTCGTCTTGCGGTGTGACTTGTTAAGTTCTCGTTTCCGGGCCACGGTGGGAGGTAGGGGTGTTGTCGTGAGGGCTCTGCGCATGTGCCGCGGCGGCGCCCCGGAGTCTCGCAGAAGCGTACAAAAGCCCGTGCGAAGCCCGAACGATGTCAGTTCACCCCCGGCAAGCCCTACAAGGCACAAGGCACCCTCAAGCAGAACAATGAAACATCACGCGCTCTACCACTCAAACCATGTAGGTTTTGATGTTAAAAAAAAAACTTTCGACAAGTCATTTGCGCCCTACCCCGCAATGTTCAAAAATTTCAATTTCTAATTTTTTTTTCGGTTTCAGGTCCAATTCACCTCGTCCTGAACGCCCCGGTTGAACGCTCCGGTTGAACCTGGTTGAACAATAACGTGAGTATATTGTCCGCTGTTTTTAACAGCCTTTTGTCTAATTACTCGCGAGCTTTATGTGTATGTCTTATTGTGTATGACTTATTGTATCTTTTTTGTTCGTTGTTTTTTTTCCTTTGTGCCCAGTCGATTTGCATTTTATTTCTTTGTTAATTTCATAAGCATTTATATGTTATTATTCTATTTTCTATTTTATTTTTTACTGCTTTTCTGTAAATTCTATTCTCATTTGATTATTATATCATATCAAGGGTTTATTATTTTTGATACAGATTTATTACGTTCAGCAGTAATATTTATTCTAAGCTCGCTACTTTTAAGCGACTTAGGTATATCTATGCGCTAACGGTTTCTATCGTTATTATTAGTAAAGCTCATTAGTTTGTTTAAAATGGAGGGTGATTGATTAATTTTATATTTCGGGAAGTGAACATGATAATGTAGGTGAGAAAGGTTTTTTACTTCAATCCTTTCAAAAATATATTTTTTTAGGCAACCGTTAAACTATTGTGTACAATTACCTATAGTTAAATAAACCATGCCTATAGAGACTTGCCACACCTTCCAACTGAATGGGAAAATTACATTTGCACGGTAAATTGTAAACTGTTCAAATTAACATCAAATTATTGTTCCCATATTAAAAAGGGTACATGGAGCCTCAAATAGAGTTATAGATTTTTCCTACATTGTGATCGTGAATACAAATATCCCCTAAAAGGATTTCGACGGGGCCATCAATCACGAATCCTCAATATAAAAGTTATTGTATTCCGCGAGTATGTATGTAAATTCACTAAGCGATATACAATGTATTTTTTTGAAGCACAATTATTTCTTGTCTTTTTTTTCTGCTTTGGAGTTTACGATAAAATTTAGCTGTTAGATTGCATTTTTTAGTTGTACTATTTAGTTTTAATCCAATAACTTGTCGTATCCATTATCGTACTTTACAACATTTTAAGTTTATTATATCTCGGCGCAAAAACTCTATTGATTAAATGAGGAGGCGTATTTGTACAACGTTAATTTTGATTCAAATAATGCGTTATTAGCAGCAGTAGAATTTTATAAGCACTTTTGTGCAAACGAAATTTGAATTATACCTATCTTGTTTTGTAATCACTACACTATATTATTCAGATTTCAACCGATTTCTGTAAACGCATTCAAATCAAATTAATTCAAAATAGCTTTATTCATCTAAACCTATTACAGGCATCTATGAATCGTTCGTGTATATCACGTTTTTCATTATTTCTAATCGTGAAGTGATGGTGATAACTACACTCGCTTAAAACTAAAGCTAAGAGGATTCAAATTGTTATTACCGCTTTCGTACGGTCGTCTTGTTTGAGAGCTAAAGGCTTTGCATAAAAAAAAAGTTATTATTAAAATTTAAAAGCAACCTAACGGCACGTGAATTAAATTTCGGAATGTATTTTGAAGTCAAGCGGGCGTGAGAAATAACAGGGGAAATAAGAAAAGGGTGAAGTTTCAAATTCTTTCCCGGTCTTTTTTATTATATGACATATGTCATCTAGCAACGGCCCAAGCCTAGATGCTAGAGGAAACTTATAATAATTTAAATT
The DNA here is from genome assembly GCA_928268935.1 of Lasiommata megera. Lineage (NCBI taxonomy): Eukaryota > Metazoa > Arthropoda > Insecta > Lepidoptera > Nymphalidae > Lasiommata > Lasiommata megera. The sequence goes on along the minus strand of OV743326.1, from coordinate 9,536,168 downwards.
CAATAAATATTCCGACTCCTCCAAATGGGTGAATGCTCGAGGTAGGACAGCTGGTACTGACATTTGGAGCGAAGTTTTTTTTTGCATAAAGGTCCATAAGACTTGGGGCGAACACCTGCCGAGGCGACAACGGGCGTACTCTCCGCCGTTCAATTACCTACCTAGTGCCCTATGCTTTGAATCGCCCCCCTTAATCATTGCTATACTGCGCGTATTAATTCTGATGTTAAACCACTTTGCCCAGTTTACTTCTCTACTGGTGTATTAATGCGACATTTGCTGCGTGAGAGAAGTAAACCAAGAAAAAAAGTTAAAACTACAAAAAAAAGCTTTTGCATTTATAAAAATAATACTAGCTTTTACCCGCAGCTTCCTTCAATGAATCAATATGATTACAAAATTTTAACAATTTTTTTGTCTTTCTAAATTTTAATCTATTTTTATATTAATGGTATCCCATGTTACATCTAATACCTCCAAGAATATGTGTACAAAGTTTCATGATGATCGGGTTCGGTAGTTTTCGCGTGAAAGAGTAACAAACAAACATTCACATTTATAATGCTAGTAGGGATGTTGCATAAGTTTGCTTTTCTAAATTTATTGAATTACTTTCATTTTATAAAATAAACATACAAAATTCAGTGCTACAGAAATCACAGCCGGTTTTACTGTGCACTACTTATGTTAATATATACCTACAGGTGCAATATTACATAATCAAAAAAAAAGTAAGATAAATTTAAAAACTTAAACGAGTGGGTAGGCAAATAAATTTATCTTCGACGTTAAAATACATTGCGACATCGCGCCTAGCGATCGATTAGTTTGCCTTCATGTTGTTTTAGAAGTATACAGAAATCTAAGTAAGATATCTTAATACATTTCATCAAAACCTGTTCAGCTTTTTTTGCATTTGGCGTTTTCTTGAGTAGCTTAAGCACTATCAGCCCCAATAATTATCTTTGACAATATATAATTAATCTAATGGTCAATCCATGGTAGGTCTAAATAACACTTAATTGTCTTTGAAGTTCTTTAGAATTTATAATATAAATTAAATGGTATTTAAAATCAAAATACATATATTTGAATGGTCGCTTTCAATTTCATATTTTAGACTTTTGACTTTAAAGAACAAACATACATAGTAGTAATATTTTTACTTATGAAAATTTGTACACAAACTTGAGTCGCGGGTATTCCCTAGTGGGATTTATAATATGAAAGTACCAACGAAAATTAAGTCCATGCATAAATATATAATATCCCCCGCTATTGGCATTTAGATTAATTTTGCACACATATACCTCGTCCTGGCAATAGATCTTGGATTTATCGAAAGCCGAAAAACACAACAAATCGCGGGCAAAAGTTAGAAGACCTGTATAGAAGTTTCGAATCATTTGATTATACGTCATTTAGTCATTGGGTCACAAAGCTACGTCATACGTATAACAAATGCGTAAAGCGTTATGACTTGGTCTTTCTGATTAATGTTGTATTAAAATGTCACATTATCTGCCAATTAAATATATCTTTATAACGGTTTTGTTAACATATAATCGCTATAAAACTGGTATTAATATGCTAGACTCCTATTATTGATTTAATAACACGTAGGTACTTATTTGCCTATAGTCTGTGTGACCTACATCTATTTATGATATTTAGTGTCTATCTAGACTAATCTATCATTATATAGTTTTGTTTTTTAGTAAACACTGTCTTATTGTATTGTACTAGTGGTTATCGTCTTTTGCAGTAGCCAAATAAGTAAATAACAAAGTAATGTATTCCGTTCATTCATTCATAAGACATAGTAAAAGTATTATTTCTTATTAAGAAATTCCCGGTAAGAACAACCCAGAATCAGAAAATTTGCGTTGTCCAACCTCGTGCCTCAGACTAACCTCAACCCGTATAAGGGTAACGTGGTCGATATACCAGAACCTTCCTGCTACAGCAGACCTGTCAGTAAAACATTAATAGGCTGATATAATATATATATGACTTTCTATATCAACAAACTGCAATCCAGTCAAAAACATGATAAGCAAATATAACATTTGCTTATCATGTTTTAAAAAGTTTAATTATTACCGAGTGATCGGAGAAAGTCACAGAATACTGATAATGAGCAGTCCACATGATGAAGTGATCTGAGAAAATAAAAGCACGCGAATTAAGCGCGTAGTGGGTGTGTAGCCACCTAGCATACACCTGTACCGTGTCAGTGACCTGATCACCTGCTGTTCGGAGCAATTACCATATTTAGAACTCCCCAGACCTCCTTCACATTGCCGAATTTAGAACAAGTTCATGACGTATTACCTTCATTAACTCTGTGGGACATGAAAGTGAAATGACAAATTGTTAATTTGGCTTTAGAAAAGACGAAAATATATTTGGCCTTTAATAGGGTGGTTTCTATTAACTGAAAATTTTGGAATGGTAATAATACCTATTGTCACGTATTCCAATTATCGACATATTGGCCAAATTGGCCCCTTTTGGGTAATTGTGGAAATGATTATTATTTTTTGAGATATTGCTAGAAATCTCTACAGCTATTCCATCTTGCAAAACTCATTCTGCATATAAATGGAGAGTTTGGCATGGCAAACCTTAAAATATCAGTAACTTTACCATGTTTATTTTGGTGAATAGAATTTATATATAGTGAATTGTCTTACCAGTCAACAGCGAGCAATTAGTATATAGTAATACGTGTACCTAGTGGTAATACCAGCTGCTTTTGGTAGAAGAAAAGAGAACATTAGAAAGAGCTTGCAAAAATATGTATCAACCGTGGGTAATTAGGTTATTAACTTACTTCTAAGGCTGTCGGGAGCGGCAGATCCTCTACTTGTGGCTACCTTCTTGTGTCAGAATATTCTTTTTATGTCCAGTTATACACTTAAACTGTTCGAAAATAGTATTTTGTTTTACCGTGATAGTTAAACGAGATAGAAAAATATTAGACCAAGATTAATATTTTATATCATACTAGCTGACCCGGCAGACTTCGTACTGCCAAATATAGCCTGTCAAAATGATTTGTAATGTGTAATTTTTTTGTTCCTACATATTTTATAGTCGGGGCAAAAAATTCACCTGAACAGAACCGTCACCCTGGTGATAGCGCGTTGTGAATAATAAATATAATTAAATAAAACATATATAAGCATTTAAAAATAAGTAATCTCTTTATTGTTAATCATATGAATCATAATTATTAACAAAAATCAGTTTTATTTTCATTGTAGTGCTTTGTGAAATACGATGTTTTTTGTTTGAATATCTGGCGCATAGACAAACAAATCTGATGGTTTTCAACACGGGAACAGGCAACATACAATTGACCATGTGAGAAACATGGGTTTTCCAGATTAATACCACAAACACTTAATGATTGCCCCTGGGACTTGTTTATGGTCAAGCACATGTCCTCAATTGAAATCAATGCTTCGTTGTAAATTTCTTCACTTATTTGTATATTTTGATTTCCCATTCTATTTCGTATTTGATACAAAATATCACATATTATCTTTGTACATGATCCACAAATCAATTGGGTTTGATGGGAAGCATGTAGATATGATTATAGAAAACAATGTTCGTATTTGATGAGCGTGTGATGATATTATAGCATCATTGAGAGTTTGATCCCAATGAGCGTCATTTTCTAGCAATTGCAAACGTTGACAGGCTTCCCTGTAAGATCCACACAATTCACCATCAACAGTTCGTAAATGTTGGAATGATTTTGGGCCACGTATATTGACTAATAGCAGTCGTAAATAAAAACATTCATCATTGCTTGGATGTACTGAATAAATTCGACCAATGGCATCGGTGGAATACACATCTGGGTATCCTTGAACTTGTTTCCCTTGTTTCCGTCTTATAAATCTTCTTGAGGATTGATTCCAAGTATAATATTTTGGCATTTCAGAATATAGCAATGTTTGTGCAAAATCATCGTTTTGGCATGTCTCAAAAAAACTGGTTAATGTAGTAGATAGTGGCTGAGCAGCTTTTTGTACTGCGTTCTGTGCTGTAAAATACACTCTTTGTCCATTTTCTAAATGCACAGCTAAGTGAACAACAGAAGGGTGTCTCTCATGAATAGGAAAAGAAAATATTCGCCATACTGCTTCATTACTACTAACATAGCGGCCCATTTGGTATTGTGTAACTTCATCATTGGAATTCTCTCCACCAATTCCAATCACAGCCATATCACTCCATTTGGTTACATATTTGCAAATGTATTTAATAGATTTCACTGAATGGCAAGATTCTACGATTATGTAGATAAGATTTGATGTGTGCTTTGAAGGTTTTTGATAAAATGGGTGAATATGGGACAATCCAACGATTATCTATTTCAATATCTTGTTGATTTAATTTGACAATTGTTGATCTTCCATTGTCTGCTGTCGATCGTCGACGATACAGTGGATAACCGTCATTACCAGTAATTGTTTCCGATATTAATGTCCGTGGATATCGTTTTAAGCCACCGTAAGTTGTATCGATAGGTGGCGCTGGGGTCACGAACCCAGCGAATACAATAGCAATAAAGCTCGTTTTAGTTAGTTTAGTTTTTAGCCCATTTAGTCTAGCTGTCTCCCGCGACTTCGTCTGCGTTGAGTGTTTGCTTGTCTTGCAATCACGAAGCAATAGATTACTGAACCGAAGAACTTGAAAAAATTACATCATAAACATTAAAATATCTCCTTTCTTACAAAAAAAGAATGAATGGATTCTGAGTACGCCTTAATGAATTACAACTAAATACACATTTTGACTACCTCCCAAGGGAACCGGATTCCGGGATGAAAACTATCTCATATGTTGAACCGGAGTATCAGCTACTCCTATACCAAATTTTATTCAAGTCCATCATTTCAAGTGGTTTCGGCGTGATACAGACAGACGCTAGTAAAATCGCTAGTAAAGCATCCTCCAATTAAAATGTTCAAAATCTATTAAATGTACAGATTTCGTCCTGTTACAGTTTGACTATGCACTCTTTGACGTTAGGAACACACCTACATTGCTTAGACAACAGTGAGTGCTTGTAATTTAATATGTACTTTATGCAATAGCAATAAAATCAAATTGACAATCAAATTGACTCTACGTTTATATAGAAAACGTTTGTATGGGAAAAAGAAAATGCTGTTTTAAGGGGTTTTCCGGTAATTATTCCATCCTTGAACTTCAACGAATATTTAAAAAAAAAAATTGGCCAAATTGGTGCAGGTGTTGTTGAGTTATGCGCTTACCAACAGCTTTTGCGATTCATTTTTATTTTAGATCATTCTAATTAACTTTTATAATTATGTGATAATACTTACATACATATATTCAAATTAAATTATAAAGTTTTGATCAATGAAGCACAAATAAGTAAAAAACAGGATTAATATCTTCATTATAATATGAATTCAATTTACACTTCAGTCTAAGTAACACGTGGCCGGCCATGCTAACACCAAAAATTTAAAAAGTGGAAATAATTAAATTATACGGTATTTCGTTCACTACAACATAAATTTAATTAATTTTATAGCGTCAACAACACGTGGTAATTATGCTGTTATTATAAAATGTAGCTTATATGACACGTTCGTAGATTTACCATAGCAGCGCCATCTATTGATTACTTACTCAACCCAGTCGAAAGGTATTGACATCTGTTAGAATCATTTGGAGTTAACAGATAATTGTGACTGTCAAATAATAACAAACAAATAATTAGCAATAAATTAAAATTGCGACTATAATTTGAGATTTAAACTATCCTATCTCTCAAGTTGGATCGAACTGCACATGGTGTGCGAATTTTATTATAATTGGTTAAGTGGTTTAGGAGTCCATTGAGGATAAACATTGTGACACGAGATTTATATATATTATATTAAGATACATAAAGATACGTTTGCTTATATTATTTGCATTGATTCCTTTTTTATTAGCAAGCTATTAAATAAAACGTACCTACTCGTAAATATAATCCATCTCATCTTGCTCATTTGTATTACCGGACTTTCTATATTTCCATACAAAATAATCAGGTAATGGCGGACACAAAAAGATCCTGTTGAATTTTATATGAGCATCTCAAAGGGAAGCTCGTTGAAATATGTATATGGTCGATAATGAAATTTATTAATTTCATAGCGAGTTTTCCATTTACAAAGCGGATTAAAAAGCTGATTTTTTAATCCCCAGACTATCCCACTTGATTAACTATTTGATAGATTTCATATGCAATAACAGTGGTAATGTCTACTTTATATCTAAGTATTTTTTTAAAATCTATGTTCCTTATATAAGTAGGTTAATTATCTATTATTTGGATATTTAAGAAGCAATCATCCATGGTATTTTTTATAAATTTTATTAATTTTGCTGTATTTGTAGCAGTTTTTTTATTATTATTTATCCTTACGTATTTTTTTGCGACGTTTTTATGCGATGGTAATACTGGTTTCATCCTCTATATCCAAAGACAGAAAGCGATAGAACGAAAAATGGTCCTCTTTTCGTATAGGGGTTAAAATTTAGTCAAAGAAAACAGAGCGCGGGGAAAAATATGTCTTGTTATGTCATGCGACCAGGTTAGGGGCCGGTCATGTTAGTTTGACCTTTTTCTGGCCAGGAGCCAGCTGTGTTCACTGTAGCAGTAATGTCGCTTTACACGGCACTAGTATAAATTATGTATTGGTAAACCCCACTTCTGCAACTAAACCTTGTGGTAAGTGATGATGCCTGCGACGGAGTGAGCTAATCTATAAGGGCAGGTTATAACTTAGGGCTTTTTTATTTTGCGATACTTCTAGCTAGCAACGTTTACTTTCCCATCCTTTGTAAAGGGTGCTAAGACAATGGCGAAGACATGTCGCCAACTACCAGTCGTAAGGTGTTCATTAGCCACACACCACCGGAGAAATACAATAAATGGGATATAAAATAAGTCATTCATCATTTGTATTGTTCTAAACTTCTGATTTTTTTTACTAATCATCATGATCAACCCATTACTGGCTCACTACAGAGTATGGGTCTCGTCTCAATATGAGAAGGTACTAGGGCCATAGTCCACCACGCTGGCCATGTGCGGATTGGCAGGCTTCACACGCCTTTGAGAACATTATGGAGGACAACTCTCAGGCGTGCAGGTTTTCTCACGATGTTTTCCTTCACCGTTGAAGCAAGTGATATTTTAATTTTTTTTTAAACCCACATAACTCCGAAAAGTTAGAGGTGCGTGCCCGGATTCGAACCGCCGACCTCTGATTAGGAGGTTGACGACCTAACCACTAGGCTATCACCGCTTCCTCTCTTTTTTTCCTTCGATTTTTTTACTAATACTAATCCTAAATTTATAAACGCATGTCCCAATTGCAAAATCTTCCAACAGCTATTGATGAGAAACATAAAAATATATTTTCTTATTATTTATTATATTCAAACATGCTTACTACTAGACCGATGAGCTATTTGGGTATTACTTTGCTAACAAAATTACAGTCGTTAACTCTAATAAAACGTTTGTCTGCCAGAAATCTGCCACTGATCGACGGCGACGTGACTTGTTTATGAACGAACCCTCGGTCTTGATTTAACGAATACACTCAGAAGCGTATCAAATGTTCCGAGAGCGGGCTAAAAGTTTAACAGTTTGTTTTCGCCCAAATTGTTTGTTGGTCTGTAATAAACCTGGCAGTACCGGGATCGATAGCGAGCGGCGTACCGGCGCGGCGCCGCGCCGGCGTCCAATCAACCTCTGATTAATCCCGAAGTTATTAAACTAAACATTGATTTCTGCTCCATCGACTCACATTAGCTTATTATTTGTGACAAATCAAATCAAATCAAATCAAAATAGCTCTATTGATATAAACCTATTACGGTTTTCATTATTTCTATTCGTAAAGTGATAACTACACTCGCCAACTTAAAACGACAACCGAACAAAGCTGTGTTCTGGTATTCCAAAGATTTATAATATTATTAGGCACCTTATAAATTTTCGACACCTCTTTTGAATCAAAGTGATTAATAATACCTCATTTCTATTGAGACTATACATTATGATGCACTAAAACTAATTAGGTTTTTTAGGTACTTGTTTTAAATCATTTTCCAAGTTAACCTAACACTTATTTCCTTTTTATCGAGGAAATGGTCATGATTTTTTTTATTCTTTATAATAGCTGTTGCCTGCTGTTTCTCCAGTGTACTTCCCGTTCCCGTGGGAATACGGACATAAATACACCCTATGTTACTTCTATAGTATAATTTGAATGTGTTTTCAAAATCTAATCAGTAGGACCGCAGATTACCCCGACCATCCAAACTAACTAACTTTAACCTCTTTATAGTATAAGTAGAGATAAATTAATTTAATAGAAATATTTGTTCTGCAGCAGTGCCACTATGAAACGCGACGCGTACGGAGATGATGGGCCAATGCAGAAACGCCAGCGACAGACCGACGATGAAGTCACCTTCCTCATCCCAAGCAAGGTAGGAGTCGAGTTTTATTATGGTGGGGTTTTTGGGTGGTTGTGGGTTTTACCGATAAGATGATTAGTATGTTACGACAGGGTCGGGAATAAATCTTTCCTGTTGAACGAAGCTTTTGTATTGAGTAACAGCGGCTACAGAGCAAACAGCAGTGGAGTTCCAATTGGCCCCTATCGGACAATCTTATTTACTAATAACCAATAGGCTTCGCTTGACAACAACCATGCTGATGGAAAGTTTGAAGGGCACACTTATCTAGACAATGTTCAGTCACTCTACCCTTGAAGGTACTCAAGATGCGAAGAGAGCGTTCCACACCTTAGAGTGATCCTATCGTTAGCTATTTTCACCGTGTTACGGAACATTTCGTTTGCGACTCAAACCTGCTAATGTTAGCATACACAATAATTGGGTGTGAGGTTTTTGAACACTGATTGGGAGTTTCATTATCTCCGGCAATGCGGGTAGTATAAAAACAATAAATAGGACAGACGGTTTTTTTCCTTTTTCCGGTGCATTCGGCGATCCCTCGAAAACACTGTCTTGTTAATATAGTAATAAAAAGTGTTCAGCAAGTTTATATAATTCTTTCACTAAGTATGTGCAGATAGAAAATTATGGAAGATAAAACATTTAACAAGACATCGCCCTAGCTTTTTCTACAGAAGATTTTGTGCCAAACGTGAGAAAGGTACTCGTATTTCGCGGGCGTCCCTTCAATGTAAACTTTCATACCCTATGGGGATGAATTTTAATAAGTTTCATAATAAGTGTAACCTCATCTCTCTCCCAATATTTAGTCTTTGATGAAACTTTTTCTCCTTTATAAGTGTTCTGTTACTTAACAGGTGGCGGGATCAATTATTGGAAAAGGAGGATCCAATATATCAAAGCTGAGAAATGAGGTCAGTATTTACAACAAACAAGCCTTTAAAGAAAGGTTAAAAATTTGGTAATTTATTTGTTATTAATATATGCCTTAGATATTTTTATGCAAACATTTAAGTAACATAATAATAATTATTATATTTATCACGATTAGTTCCTCGTAATTTTTATGGTGTGCATATAAAATTTGAATTTTATTTATTTTAGTTTCTAAGCTACGTTACAGCGTAGTAAGTAGAAAATTTTCATTTATTACCCAGCATACGATAAACCTAATCTAAATAGCATGACAATTTTTTCACTACAGGTACAAACGAACATTCTTACTAAAAAAATATCTAGAGAACAGCTCCGTGCTTTTAATTGGGTAACGCGTTAACCGAACCCATGTTGCCTTGGCTTTGTTAATCTCTAATCTATCTGGTAATGTAATGAAGAGCGTGGGCTCGGTGGTCGTATTGACCACCGGGTGACGCGAGCGGCCAGTCCGTAGGCTAGACAATAACCCCCCGGCAGCCAGTTACAGGTTCTTTCTGCCCCCGAGACGCCTCTGTATCAGTAGCACGGCGCACCGCGCGCCTCTGTACAACCATTATCTGTTACCATTTTCAACTACAATATAACGCCCACTTTATTATATCATGAACAAGGACAATGTATGAAACCGATACATACATACATTCCATTGCATGTATTCATTCAAAAAATGAATACATCTCGTGTAACTAAATCTGTTGATCTCAAGTTATGCTGAAATGATTGCGCAGTAGATGCTTTAATTTGCCACCAAACAAAGAATATGCGCAGCTGGTGAACCCAGCTTTAGAGACACGTATTTATATGACGCGAACTATGCTAGGCTTCAAATGATGCCACGTTGATGGAAGATGAAGATATCGCGTAATTTTTCACGAATCATTCTAGTGGTGATCACTAAAGAGAGTCGCTCCACATATATACAACAACTAGTCTAAACAATAGTTAGTCAAAGCTGTAAACAGTTCCTTGTAAACTGAAGCTATTCTTTGACCCGATCATTATATAAGTTTTATAATATTATCAATAAATATAGTTATTTACAAGAATAGTTTTGAAGTATGTAAAGTTGCCTTTCCACTAAGCGTGACCGAGCCTACGCGATGAAAATAACTATACCATTGGTGGGTTCCCACACATCCCTCGCTACGCATCTCTTCACAGACTATACAGAAAAGCAAAGATTACTCGCATAACCTATCTGCGATGCGCTATCAAAGTAAATCGACCTTAGTCCATACGGTTCGCATAATCTTTCTTGGCTGGCTCTATCCTAGACGTTTCTCCAAAAGAATTCCTTACAACTGTACATAATCAACTAACATTTTATTCGGCCAACTTAAATTAAGCGTACTGTTACACATCGCACATGGCAGCTGGAAAGGCAGGCTTAGACTGTTAGGTGTTGAGAATGGTATCAGTTGTGGTACATGGTTGTGGTACGAAATCCGAGGCGCACGGTGCGCCGCTACAACGACTCTTGGTTGCCGGTCCCGCCCCGCCGACGCCGCCGCCCCGCACCCGCCGCCCCGCCACGCAGTACAAAGCCTCTATAACAGTCCCAGATTGCCCCGGCCCCGAACGGTAAACTATTGCCCACAATATGAACAGTATCAATTACAGCCCGATGCCTCAGTCTCGAGTCTCAGTCAACAGTCAGGTGGTAAACGTTAATCCGCACCATCCTCATCGCGAAGACGCTCAATAATGCAGCTTCCCGCAGTTTTCGAGACCTCGGTCTACGTCCTTAACCCGAAAAGATTACACATGATTAGACGAGTTCTCCCAAAAAATCCAACACTAATTTTGCTGCTATTGGAAGCCATCGTGTGCCGATATTAAAGACCTCCCTGACCGTTGATTTGTTACACCGTTTTTTTTTGTTTTTTATTTAATATTGTGCTGTGATTTTTATTAGCAAAATATCTCCGCTTTTCGGTGTGAGCTAACGGTGTGAATGCTTTTCAGGGTACTGTCCATAACGGCATCGGATATCGACACTATTATGGAGATCGTAAAAGACATCCTTCCTAATCTGGCTGATGTGAGTATCAAACAATCTGAAGTGAAACTTATTTTACAGATTTGAAATCCGGGGGTTCTAGTGGATTTATGAAGTAGAATTTAATCTGGTGTTACCTATTATAGTATTCAACAGCTAGTATCATTTTATTTGTTATCATTCTTAGGAAATTAGCATGTTACGCAGTAATACAATGAGGTACAATCCAGTATCACAGTGCAGACTGTTCTGATGGATTGATTGACCAATTTGTTTGGAGTCATCTCTATACTGAAACTTTGCTTCTTCCCCAACCTTCCCCTTTTCAGAAGTCTTTTGAATTGAAGATTAGTAGATTCAGCGAAAAATTATTGTTTACGATGTGTTCTATGCACTTTTCTGCAAAATATAACCAACGGTAGGTTTCCTGACACGTATTATGGGACACCAATCTGTCGACCTGACATCAACATAATTTAGGGAAATAAACATGCATTATTTTTACCTGATGCTTAAACATCATTTTTTGTGCAGGGTGGTGCAAAAGGAAACAGCAACGACGACCTTGACGTACGTCTACTGATCCACCAGAGCAGAGCCGGTTGTGTCATTGGAAAAGCTGGCGCTAAGATCAAGGAGTTGAGAGAGGTAAGTCTATAGATATTACTGATAAATGATATTTTAACAAGCGTATTCCTTTTTGGCTTGGTCAAGTCGTGCTAGAGTAGAAGACGTTGGGCTTTATAGGTGCCCTAGAAGAACACACAAATTTTGTTTTTATTGAAAATTTTTAATATCTCAGACGGAGGTGTACGAAGCCATCCATCCAGCGATATATGCTTAGTTTACTCAATCGTTTATATATCTAGTACTCTATAATTACTTTGTCCAATAGTCAATTGTAATCTACAGATTGCGGAATTTTTCAAACATATTTTTTTTTTACTAAATAGAATAGAATAGAAATACGTTTATTTATTAGCTTAACACGATTACAAAAATACACATAACAAAACAAAACTTCTAAATTAAAAAAAAAAAAAAAATCTAATGCATTATTGCTTACACATTAAATTATTATTTTAATAGTGTGTCGCGCCAATAAAATGGTACTGACTCAGCTTAATGTTGTGGATACTGAAGTACCCACAACGCTGGTATTCTGTCAGTACCGTGCTGAGGGAAGTCCTGCACTTAAAAATAAAACATAAATCTATGAATGCATATTTCTAATGAGTTTAAAGCAATCAGCAACAGCTGTTTAGGGGATCCACGTCTTGCTACTACGTCCATAAAAAAACAACGGTACCAATACGATATCTACGTATCGGATGGCTGTACAGGTACTGATATAAGAGGGCTTAATTAGAAAAAGAGGCGTTTCGTAAATGTAGCACTTTTGGGATACTCGTAAAGTGGCTCGCGAGGCGTAATTAAAGGCAACAGCTGTGGTGTGTGTCTCATCTGTCGAGGCGCGAGCAATAATGAAGAGATTTTTTCCTCGCGATGTTCGGGCGTCTGCGATGAAGGGCAGATGTGAAAGCAGCTGCCGCTACGCCCGTATCCCGTCTTATCTCAATCCGACGGATGTTTTAGACAATTTACCTAGTTTTTTATCGTGCCTTGTTGATTTTCGACGCTGCGCGCAGAGGTGGGGACAGTTTTGCATCTGCTTCAACATTTCCTCATAGCTAACTTACCGCGAACTTCGATGTTGCGTTTTATTAATAACTAACTGAGTTCGTCGATTGAGGCGTGAATAGAGTTCGTGAGGCGTAAATCGCAAGGGAATGCCTATATAAAATATATACTATGCTCCGCTCCAGAAGTTAGTGAATATTATGTTTCAAATTTCGTCATGATCGGTTAACCACACGATTGGAAACAATAAAAAGAATGTAACTGAATAAATAAACGAACCAAATCCTTTTTCATTATAATATTATACTAAATGTTTTTTGCTTATTTAAATTTAGGGCAAATAATTCACTCGAGGAATATCGGCATTTACATACAACAAACCTAAATACTTTTTTCTTAATTAGCGATTAGCGATAGCGATGTAGAATCAACTCGAAAGCTTCTTGCTATATTTGAGATTTCATTTGTGTAAAAATTAAATAACACAACGAATGTAATGTGGCTAAATTTTACCACATATTTACTTTGACAAAATGTGTCTATACAAAAAATGCGCCTAGGGTATATATACTCGAAAGCATTAAGCCTAAGCAATGTACTTCAACACAAAACCATTAGTAATTCCATTAAACTACAAAATAGGCTAGCCATATCTGATGTTACACACAATGTCGACGTGTTCACTTAATTAAGCTTAAAAGCCATACAATATATGACGCGCTTGCACGTACGTAACAATGTAGAGGCAGTAGACAAATAAAGTAAAAGCTTCCACCGATACTGGGAGTGCACCAGAACGATCAATTACAAATAACTAACTATACTGTGGAGCTCGAAAGTTTTAAGTAACTTTGCAATCTCGCTAGCGCGTATCGTGTTTCATGATTGGATCTAAATGACTACCCCTCCGTTTCTGAAACGCTGGCCGATTAAAGTAATTCCGGATCTTTAAGTCAACTTATTTGCAATTAAAAACATTTCAATAATTTTAGAACGCAAGTTATAGTACACGAATTAATTGATTTGATTAACAAAATGATATCGTTATAATCTTCTATTAAAACCGTGAAGATTGCTTGGGCCATTGCTTCATTCCGGGTAATATTACTTATCCCTAAATTACCTATGTAGGTAATTTAGGGATAAGTAATATTACCCGGATAAGTTTTTTGTGGGGATCTTCTTATGCGTTACACAATCTTATGTTCTTATAAGGTCTCTGCCAATCCGCAGGTCTGCCAATCTGCACATGGCCAGCGCGGTGGACTATGATCAAACCCTTCTCATATTGAGAGGAGACTATTGAGCCGACAATCGGTTGATCATGATGATTCTTATACGGTTATCTTACAGTTATTCGTTTGCAGGTTTATGATTATAATGCGCCACCTATTTTCTATTTTTGTAATCCAAAGGTTGCCTGGCAGAGATCGTTACTAAACGATAAGGCCGCCTTTTGTATCCTGCTTCTTCTTGTTATTGTTTTTTGTTCTTATTTTTGTGGAAAGACTTAAAATAACATGAAGAATCGGCTGTAAGGTTGTCTGTTTAGTTAGAATCTATAAATTTCCTTGTCAAAGTTACCACTGAGTCAATAACAGTCTTGAAATATAGTTCGGTAACTTTAGCATACTTTGTCTCGAAATCTGCACGCCACTGTTAGCAAACTACAAGAATATTATATCACTTTCGAAATAACCAAACATTTATCAACTTATTTTTAATCTAAAACTACTACCAAGTCTGAGGCAGATTTTCGCAAAGAGGGTTTTCTGTTGAATTTTGAATTATTAACCTACCTGTAACATTTCTTACTTATAAATACTGTAAATGTTGAAATTCCTAATTCCTATTTGAGAGAGTCATTGTCACAATAATGTTTCAAAACGAACACTTATTATGGCACTCACACATTTTGTTTCTGGAGAGAAAATTAAAATACATTTGTGATCTATTCACTAGACTTGCGTTTAACTGAACAATAGTTGATTGAATATATTTCTTAATATTCGGTTTTGGGTCCAAAGTTTAACTCCCAAACCAAGTTTTCTACCTAATACCGTCTGAGAGCTAAATACCATGCAATCAAATCAAAAGGTGAGAAATCGGTGGACAAAACTTGTACACAAGAGTTTGATGATAAAGCTGATTAAAAAAACGATTTTATAGGCGTTCAACAGCTGTTCCAATACTACTCGTATTAGCATATAAAAAATAGGATATTATGTTTAAAACACGTTTAGTAACCACGTGACGCCCGATTTTAAATACGGCTTCTGCCAGCATCTGGAGGTTTTTGCTTGTAAACCTTAGTGCTTGTTAAATTTAAAGTAGAGTCCAACATTGCTAAGGGATCCGTTATCTCCGTACCATTAAATATCAGAACAAAATGAGGGAATATGAAATGTACGTCTTTAAATATATATCATTTGATTTTAGGAATCAAAGAAGTAGTAAGAACTTATTCAGTTAATGGAATGAGTAGAGAAAGAAAGAGTAAGAGTAGTGAAAGAGTAGTGGAGAGGATGTAAGTGAAGTGAAGTTGTAAATACAAGTCATTTGATCCAGCTATAGCATATACGAATGTTTATATTTATTTATATATTAGAAAATATAAAAATACAGGCTAACCTAATACGATAGATGTTTGGAATGGAACACAATGTTTCACAAAAAACCATCGCAACTGTATTTGATTGTAGATACTATTTCTGTCCTTTGTGGATTTTTTCCTCGTCGCATTCCTGATTCTTAGTACCGAATCTCACGAAAGCCGTAATCAATGTTGTCGATATGCGCAAACTCGTTCCATGGGTAAAGTTTGCCTTACGTATTTTTTGTGCCCGATCAGCTGTTCCCTTGTGCGGTTCTTTGTTCATAATTTTCTGTAACAAATACCTTCGAGTCAATGGACTCCATAGTCTCTCTGCTACCTGTGAGGACAAACGCGATATATTATTAGGAAGGTACACAGGAATAGCGTAAATAATAGAATAATGTCGATCGACATTCTTGGTGCTGAGCTAACAATGGATCTCATCAATTGTCAATTTTTATATACAAATTCCATTCAGCAAAAAGAACAGTGTGTCTATGTATGAAGCTTACACGTATCTTCATGTACCTATTATTTACTTACTTCCATTTAGAATGAAAAAAGACGTGCAATATTTTATTATATAGTCTTCGTATTACCGCTGCAAAGAGGAGCTGGGCGCTAGTTTAATAAATTTACTTCTAGCCCTTCGTATTCAAAGTTGTACATGGCCAAGTCGTAAGACCTCAGAGATCACTGCGGCACCTGGTGAGCCGTTCTGTTGGTAAGTTGTAAGTCGGGCAGCAGTGGTAACGTTGTGGGTGTGGCAGCATTAGTGAAGCGGTAGGCAATGGTTTAGTTAAATCCGACACCCCAACCCTCTTGAAGTTGCGGCTTATTTTTACGCCCCCGACCTAAGCGCTCCTGATAAACATATCCTTCATGACTCTGACGATCACATGAGTACGGACAACATACTCGTACCACCTACCACACAATCATACGCTACACACTATCTTCGCCGGCGAAGACGAGGTCCCCGCTATCTAACGTCATCCGGACGTGGGCTCCATCCACGGCCTCGGAGACGTACGGATCACTCTCACACCCCCCCCCCCCCCCCCCCCCCCGTTATCCCAAACGTCGCCTAAGCCGAGGTTCGGCCTCAAAGGAGGCGCCCTTAGGCAGTCGTTCCCTTAGTTTCTTCGAGCTCTAGGCTAAAAATTTCTTCTGGCAGAGCTTCTTTCCGAAGCTCGTCAAACAGCCCGGTTACGCTGTGGCAACCAATAGAGTTTGTACAGCTAATAGACAGTCCGAAAAAAAAAAATGGTTTAGTTGCGAGTCGGGCAGCAGTGGTAAAAGTTGCTATTCAAGCAGCAGTGGTGGACGCGAGTCTGGCAGCGGCGGTGCGGCGTCGCAGCCGGGCGGCGCGTGCGCGGGGGCAGCTGCCGCGGCAGGTGGCCGTGCAGCCGCGCCGGAAGGCCGCACAAAAACACGCCTCGCACCTGGGCCCGCGATACTTGCACAATGCTGCGCTCCGACCTCGCCGAACACATGCCGCGGCCCGCCGCCGATCTTTGAATCGGGAGCAGGTACACGGCGCGCACTAGCTTCCTTCCCTGCCGTCGCGTCCTGTCGCTGCTTTGTTCCCACTTCGCCCGACGAGAACTCCTATACCTTCCCACAATGCGTTTGTACCCTATTTACAACTCGTATGAGCCCACTGTCGTTACAACACCATTCTAGTTTATCGGTCATATTTACTGCAATCTATAATCCGGTAACATGTTCCCACTTCGCCCGACGAGAACTCCTATACCTTCCCACAATGCGTTCATACCCTATTTACAACTCGTATGTGCCTACTGATGTAACAACGCCATTCTACTTTATCGGTCATATTTACTGCAATCTATAATACGGTAACATGATAGAGTCATAACATGTATTTTATGCGCTGTACGCTAAAACCTTAAAACCCATTCTATTGCAATATACCATACATGCATTATAATTTAATAATATCTTAATTACTAACGTTTACCCAATTGGGCTAAAAACGCATCGAAACTTTCCCCCAAAAAGTGCTATAAAATTCATAAATCTCGCCAAACTTCGACGTTTGCACCATTTGATAACGCTCTCGGTCTGACGATAATTCATCGCGCGGTTCCAAGCTAGAAACAAGCTAGCACCCGGTAGGTGTGTCAACGAAAGGGTGCTCGAACACGCGTCTGTGGGGTTTCATCCGTCCGCTAAGCGCCGCGTTACGGTTACGACATACGAGTACGTACGTACGTGACGTACGGAAGGTTTTTGTTTTCTTCTATAAAACCACAGCACATCCTCTATAGTCCTACATGTTTTAACATAAAGGCTAGAATGATGAGCGGATATGTAGATTGGAGAGCACTCGTGCCCCGCTCGTTGCGTCCATTGTTTTTGTTACACGTTCAGCACTCGACTCTTCAAGACAAAAGGCATATTTCAGGCTATTATATCGTGTAACGATTTCGAACTGTTTCAGTGTTCACAGCTACGCTTTTATTATGTGTCGGAATATAGGTCGATTTATTTGATTTGTGCGGCACTTTTCAATGTATCTAGATTTGAAATGAGAATTCCTTTCATTGCAGTTATAAGTTCATGGATATCAGCGTTCAACAGCATTATTTAATATACCAAGTGAATGGGGTGGCAAGTGATATGATTAGGGATTTGGCAGTTATATTAATTCCGTCTTCCTAATAGGTTTCTGAGCGACATCGTACCGGCACCGTATATTGCGGGGTGGGTGGGCACGTCTTTGTCGGTAACTATTCACGGCTAAGGGAGCTCGTCAAGCAGAAAGGTACTCGTAGCATTCTTGGCACCATTCCAAGCGGGCATGACCTGTAATTTTTATGGGAAAATTTCCATAAAATATAGTAGTATCTATAATTTAAAGTTCTTTTGCATAGATAGTTTTAATTAATCAAATCAAATCAAAAATAGCTTTATTCACATAAACCTATTACAGGCATCTATGAATCGTTCATTTCATTATTTCTTTTCGTGAAGTGATGGTCATAACTACACTCGACAACTTATAAACTAAAGCTCGCGCCCAGGTCTAAGATGAAACCCACGACAAACTTAGCCGATTTTTTTTTGTTATCACCATCTCACATAATCAATAATAAATTATAGGTACCTAATTATATTTTTGCTCACGTACGCACATGGCAGTATAAATGTTATGAATTTAACGGTTATCAAATTAAACACCGAATTATGACGGCGTTTTCACGTAACGTGGCCTCCATTTTGTGCCATTACAATTGTTATAAAAGCCCCGGCAGCGGTGGAGGTGTAATTTGAACCGGTCACATATGTCGTCGGCGTAATTACGGGCGATGTCGCGGTGACACTGGCAATTAGGAGCTCGGGCACGCGAGCCCGCTTCCGTTTCCGATCGAACCGCCTCGGTACGGCTTCCCTGCCGCCAATGCTTAAACAATATCGATCCGACCAACGCCTGCACAGGCAGCTCTATCGCCCTCGAGAAATCAAGCCTAATTGCTCCCGACACAACAAAGCCCATCATCTAATTACGCGTTCCACCTTTCGCGCCATATTGATCATGGATGGACGTTTGTATTAATATCAATATTGTCACGTAATTGAATACGTAAACGTACTAGTATGTAAGCTTACGTAAGTCAAATGCAGCACGAGACAAATAGTCTGAGGTGAACTGTGTAGAAAACAAACAGGGAATTCTGCAGCAGCCATTACTGGAAACAGAGGCACGCGGGACATGCTGTTTCATCAGCATGATCAACCGATTACCGGCTCACTACAAAGCACGGGTCTCAATATGAGAAGGGTTTGGCCATAGTCCACCACGCTGGCCATGTGCGGATTGGCATACTTCACATGCCTTTGAGAACATTATGGAGAACTCAGGCGTGCAAGTTTCCTCACGATGTTTTCCTTCACCGTTGAAGCAAGTGATATTTCAATTGTTAAAAACGCACATAACTCCGAAAAGTTAGAGGTGCGTGCCTGGCTGACGCCCTGGGCAATCATCGCATGCTGTTTAAAATTGGTCTTATCAATTACACCTGCATGGTATATAGATGAGGACTTAATGGCACAGATTTTGCTATATTATTGCGAATGGACCTTTGGACTTATGCTCGATTGTTCTAGCCGTAATGGATTGTTATACCAACAACCTCGAAAGCTACAGTCAAGCTCCTAGTGAGTATATCAGGCTATTTATTGAGAAGAATGGCGAGTAAAATTAGATCCCGCACCTCGAAGTGCAGTTGATGTAGCGGGTCCTTAGCACAAGATGTATCGATTAACCGTGAATTGAATTAGGATCGCATGTCGCATGATGGAAACAATTAATGGGTCGGCGAATTGTGTATTTATCTTGGCTTTATAGCCAATAAAGTTTATGAGGGATGGTGAGGTAGTAGTTGCGGCGCGGCGGCGATGTGGCGCTGGCGTAGGCGTGGCGCGAAGGGTGGCGCAGCCCTACAAGTGCGGCCCGCAGGGAGCGGGGCGGGGGACCAGGGGCGGGGGTCAGGTGTTGCGAGCCACCGCCGGTGCTCCGACTTATTCCGATCACGACCGTCCACGGGGATGGTCGTTCACTGCTAACATCGGCAAACCCTCCACGATATTTCAATCGCTCTTTGTCTTTGTCTGCCCATTTTGCGCGAGTGTTTTTCCACTTTTCCGGATAATATGAAAAGTGACTTGTGTGGAAAAAATATGATAACATATCGCAGATTTACGAGGTTGGTTGTCTTTTTTATTATACACTGAAAAAATTCTTTGTGAGACCTTAATTGTTACGTAACGTTTTTTTCAACTGAAGTGCCGTGTTCGGTGTCAGTGTCCGCGCTGTTGTTGGTGCGTGTCTGGGCGGGCCACGTGCGCGGGTCGATCCGCCCGCGCGTGCGCCCTAGCCGCCCCCAAACGTCAGCGCTCGACGAAAGTACAAAGCCCTCGTAGCCCCGATTAATAATTATTTATGCATAAGCCGGCTACCTTACCAATGTATGCGCGTTTGAATAGACGACTCCCCTTTAAGCCTCAGCTTAAGCTGAGCATATTCCAAGCTGCTTCACATTAATATAAAAGGGTCACTATATATATATATATATATATCTCTCTCAAGTTTGAATTTTTTAATACCCACGTACTGAAATTCATATACAACTTCAGCGTATTTTATTTCTTGTGTTTCTTGTCAGGACAAATGCCTTTCATCAAATGATCGACTTTCAGTATATATATTGTTTCTTATTAAATAAACAATCACGTCAGGATACAACGGACTGTCTTTTAAAGGGGGTATACGGTACCCTTATGGTACGGTCATCCCATTGATGAAAACTTCTTACCTTTTTTAATATATTAATTGTTTCTGCTTCTCTCTTTGTAGCCTGTACTCGTTGGTCCCATACCCTTATGGTGCTGGAGCGAATACACAATGATCTTAAGAATAGAAAAATGATTAATTATTAGTTATTTCTGTCTCACCTTTCAAAGAGGATAGATGTCTATATGTATTTTAAATTAGGTCAGTGATTTGTGCACATTTCTAAACTAAGATTAAATCCCATGTAAAAGAACCACATAAGTTAAACTCCTTTGTTACATCACACGTTAGAATTTAACTGAACATTAGTCTGAATTATTCCGTAGCTTTTGCATTATGTAACATACATATTATATAACGGGGTTGAAACTACGCACGTGTTCAATAATTAATATGCTATAGTTATATTAATTACGTAACCGAGAATAAAGTTTCTTATCTGTGATGACTGCGTGTGGGTTGTAGTAAAATTTTATGATTCACTATAAATTTTTCCTATAATAATGATGTCGATGCGATAGAGGGGTTTATTTTTACGTGCCTTTTTTTTGGATCTAAATTGTATCGCCTTCAACGTAATGATAACAATTGTTTGTATTATTGTTGGGAGTTTTGATAAGCGCATTTAAGCAGCGTGGTGCAACTATGCTGTTATGTCTTATCCTATTCTATACGCATCAGTGTGACATTACTAGGATGGATTAGATGTGTTTGGAAATTAGCAATGTTGCTTTGTGGTTCCCTAAAACCCTCTCGTCTATTAGAGCGGAATCCTGCGCCCAGCTGTGGGACGTTAATCAATTGACGTCGATTGTGATTTTATAATGACATTTGAACAGAAAACTGGCGCCCGGCTGAAGATCTTCTCAAACCCCGCGCCACAGAGCATGGAGCGCGTGGTACAGCTCGTGGGCAAGTCCGACTCCGTCGCGGCCGGAGTGCGTGAAGTGCTGGATCTCATACGCCAGGTAAATCCACTTACGCTTGTATTCGAAAGCTTCTTGTGTCTATTTTTAATTAATTAATTCATTACATTCTAACAAAAAGGTCAATTTAAACTACATATTCTCTGGATAAGACTTAATTTTTTTTTATAATTCATATTGCGGGTAAATCAGCAGACGGGTCACCCGATGTTAAGTGATTACCATCGCACATTTACGTCTGTAGCATTAGAGGAGACACAGATGAATTGCCGGCTGAATCCTAACCTGATTGCTTTCAAAGCGGCATCATACTGGAACGCTAAACCGCTTGGCGGTGTATCTTTGCCAATAGAGCGGTAAATAGCTCCGGCCAAAGCCTCCAAACTCGGACTGAAGCCGGGAATCAAATCCAGGACCTCCGAAAGTTTATCCAGCTACAGTAAAAAAGGCCTTAAGTATATAAATTAGGCGAATACAAACCGATCCCAAGGTTTTCATTGCTATATGTTTCTCAATATCATTTCTTTTATCGATTATTACTTTTTTTTTATCTACTACAAGTTAGCCCTTGACGGAAATCTCACCTGATGGTAAGTGATCGTGCAGTCTTAAGATGTTAGCGGGCTAACCTGTTAGGGGTTATGATAAATGCACTCTTAATTGGTTTCTACGCGATATCGTGCCGGAACGCTATCGCTTGGCGACACGTTTTTGTCGGTAGAGTGGTAACTAGCCACGGCTAAAGCGTCCCAACAATCAAGACTCGAGCCAGGAATCGAACCCACGACCACCGACTTTATAATACGAGAGCGCGCGCGTTGCGATACGGAGGTCGTTATACAGGTTCTCTTCTACGGATGTCTTCACGACTGCTTTGATTACGTAGTTACAATAAATCAAGCCAATAACAGAAATTGCGATGGACGCAATAATTCTCCCCGCAGCCTTGTTTCACCCTTTGCACAGGCCAAGGACGCCAACGGTGTCGCATTTTGCCTAATATTTATTGTATCGCCTATAAAACCAGTTTGTGATCAAAGAAACCTCCTTTATTCCATTTGGCCTCAATAAATAATGTCCGTGTTTCTCATATACGCCACATGCGTAATTTATTAAAGTTACGTAATAATTTAGTCGATAAAATGTCTTTGGAAAGCATGATCAGGATATAGTCTTAAATAAACCTTTATCTAGAGTCTTCAAATTGAGATGAAACGTAGTCCTATGACCTTGAGATTAAAAAGTCCTTATCTTACAAACCTCAGGAATAAATGAACTATCGTTCTTCATCTTTACGGAAGTCGTGAAGCGTGTGCTTATTAAAAGGTTAATTTTCCGATTTATGTGAACTTAGGGCTTTGTGTTCTAATACAAAAATGAGATATGGCTCAAAATTATTTAGAAGCCTAACTCTGTAAGTCATCAACTCGAGTCTATTGCGATGCCAGCTTTTCTTAAAAAAGTAGCAAGAGTTTTCAGGAATAGTTATTTGAGGACAACTTTTGGTATTACCACAATTTTTTTTTTTTTTTAATCCACTACAAGTTAGCCCTTGACGGCAATCTCACCTTATGGTAAGTGATGATGCAGTCTAAGATGGTAGCGGGCTAACCTGTTAGGGGTATGGTAAGCCCACACTCCTAATTGGTTTCTACACGACACTCTGCTGCTAAAGAAGGCATTTGCGCCAACCAAAGCACAGAATCTTTCGTCAGTTTAATTTCTCCCCGAGTGCACCGACCATAAAGTGGTAGCTAGTCGTGGTCGCAACTTCGCTCTCGACAAGCGACATTCTGTCGATTTTATGTCTCGATCAACGCTAGCGAATTGACGAGCTCCGTAACGACAGGTGTTTACGACAGCTGCCGCGAATGATTATAAGTTTATCCCCTTCGGAATTTCGACGTCTTTTTATGTATTTAAAAAACCCGCATGCATGTTTCTGTTTTGCGACTCACTATTTTTAAAGTTTGCCAGCAGACGGCATATTGGCTCGGGTTTTTTGTTGAAATGCCGTTTACCCTTGCAAAACGATTTTGCTAGCGTTTATGCTATGACTGATCCGTAGATCGATTGATTGTTTCAAGCTCGTTATTATCATCAACAACCATTAATTATGGTCACTTCCTTGAATAGTGTATTTCAGTTAATAGTGGAATCATTATCGGACTATAATAATGACACACTGCTTTCTTTAAAGAAAGAGGGTCTTAAAGAATAGACCAACCACAATGCTTGAATACTTGGGTTGGGTTAAAAATTATTATTCCATATTAGTGATGTTTTTTATATACTTCTAGTTTGTCCTTTACTGCTATCTTACCTGGTAATGATTCAGTCCAAGATGGTAGCGGGCTAGCCTGTTAGGGGTATGGTTAACCCACAATCCTAATTCTTCAATTCATATTGGGCGCACTTCGAGGAGTAGCTTGACGGCTATGGTCGGTTCGTACCGCATGGATAATGGATATGCCACGAAGCATTACCTATCGAAAGAAAACTTATGCGCTCTCGAACTATCTGTCTGTGTTTATTTAATTTAAATGTTAAACAAATTTCAGGTGCCAATCAAAGGAGCTATCCAGAGTTACGATCCACACAATTATGACGACTACTACGCTGACGAGTACGGCGGCTTCGGCTGCGGTCAAGGCCCTCGCAGCGGGCCCCGCGGTGGACCGCCACGTGGACCTCCGCGCGGGCCCCCACCCATGGGCCCCGGTGGAAGAGGCCCCCTGCCACCGCGAGGGGGGCCCCCTATGGGACGCAGTGGTCCAGGTAACACAGCCACGATTGAAACACTCTCATAACTGAAGTTGAAAAATTGCTTTGTGAAATTTCCATATATATTTTTAAATTTTGATTTCGCAATACGTGTATGTTTTTGAAGAGGGTGTGAGGGATGTCCCTCTAACGCTAACGTAATCATTAATTAGGGATTGTGGTATATGTTTCAGATTCCCTATTTTTTTTTGTAGTATTGCTTTTCTTAAGAGATAGAAAAACATTACTAGTACATGTAGTGAAATAAACCGGTTGTTTGTGTTTAGGGGGCCCTCCACCCAGGTCGTTTAACGACTTCTCCGGCCCGGGACCACGCAGTAACTTCAACGGGCCCTTGCGCGGCGGCTTTGGTGGTAACAACTTTGGCGGGGGCAACTACGGAGGCGGCGGTCGCGGCTCCAGTGGCGGCAACTTCAATGGCAACGGTGGTGGCAATCAGCAGGAGACCAGCACACAAGTCACCATACCCAAAGACGTAAGCCGATCATTAATTATTGTCTATTAATATAATTAGTTCCCCACAGCTGGGCACAGAGGTCCTCTCTCGCGTTGGTTAAAAGAGTTAAACCTTTCGGGTGATCCAATGTGCGCAATTATGCACCTAAATAGTTGAAACCAGGATTGTTGTCGCCATCTCAGTGTTTTTAATATTATTATACACTACAAATTTGCCCTTGACGGCCATCTCACCTAGGATGGCAGCGGGCTAACCTGTTAGGGGTATGGTAAACCCACACTCCTAATTGGTTTCAACGCGACATCGTGCCGCAACGCTAAATCGCTTGGCGACACGTCTGTGTCGGTAGGGTGGTAACTAGCCTGTCTGGGAAGAATACAATGGGTACCCCAGGTGTTCAGCAAGTCCAGCGAGTGGGACATGCTGTGGTGGTTTTTAGTTCGGGTATACCTCAACGATAAGGGCGGGGGGGGGGGGGGGGGGGGGGGGGAGTCATAAAGCCATAAAGCTTTTCCACCACGGGAGAAAAAGAAAAAAAAAGGGTGATAACTAGCCTCCCACCAGACACACTGAATAAAATCTACTGTTGTCACCCAGCTCGCGGGCGCGATAATCGGCAAATCGGGCACGCGGATCCGCAAGATCCGCGCGGAGTCGGGCGCGGGCATCGAGATCGCGGAGCCTCTGCCCGGAGCGAACGACCGCATCATCACCATCACCGGCACGCCGCAGCGCATACAGAAGGCGCAATATCTCTTGCAACAGAGGTAACATATTGTTAATTTGTTGTATTTAAAAAAAACCTAAACTAACCTAAAAACAACAATTGAACAACGTATTAAGTTGTGATCTCATTTATATCACCATACGTTGTGGTTTATGAAAGATTATCAGACGTCTTTAAATGTTCCATTTCGTTTAAAAAAAAAAATTTAAATGTGAGAATAATTGGGACTTTAGACTTGGTCCGAAGCTGATTGGGGACATTAAAAAAAACCAGATACATATTGTTAAATAGAAAGAAACTAACAACTGACAACGCGTGGAATCATAAGCAATAGTAAAGTGTGGTCCCAGCAGCACACGCACAATATAAAAATTAAAATAAATATTTATGGATAATAAAAACATTTCTATATTGCTGACATTTCAATTCATAAGATTTTTCGATATTCGTCATTTAGGCAACCGAGATGTGTAGGTCGAATATACGATAACAGCTTGGCTAGAGAATCTTTGTAATAATATTCCATTTATACTTTTGCTTGTATATTTTATTAATAATATAAAACTAAGCGACTGCGAATGCTTAGACCAATGACACTGCTTTGATAACTATTGTGAATATTTCCTTATTTATTTATGTTATGTATTTTGGTTTTACATAAACTGAAAACAAAATCCTATCTATCAGATAGAACTAGGTTTTTCTTTGTATATATCTTCTTTGCAAAGTATCACATATTTGTGGAAATTTTTTTGTACACAACATATTAATTTAAATGAACTAAATTAAAAATAGTTCAACTTGTCACCACTGTGTTTTAGTGGGGGAGGATAACACTTTATTGACATGTCAAATGAGTTTAGAATGTACTACAGATTAAAAAATCTTTGCTATCTTTGGCTGTCAATTAAATCTAGAATGTACTACAGATTACAAAATCTTTATGTTATTTTTGGGTATCAAAGCAGTTTCACTGTGTATCATGTCTTTAATCCGTCATGAGCGCATCAATACTAACACAGCATTGTTTTGCAATAGAATGTTTGAAGAGTTTCCCGAATTGGCTCCAAATAAAAATAAACATAAGTAGTATACCATTGGCTCTTGCATAGAGTCCGCAATTATCTTCAAGGTAATAAACAAGTGTATTTGATTTTAGTAGACTTGGGTATCTATTTTTTTTTGTAATTGGGATTACAATCATGTAGTTGTGGTACTTTGTCGGCTTAGGTTATTTACAAGACGTTAACAATCATGTCTTTTGATTCAAATATGCATTAAATCTTGAAACTATATATGTAAATAGTACTCGAAATAAAAAAATATATATACACATATTATGTGTATGTATATATACATACATAGATGTATATTTATGTAGTAATTGTTGATGCATACATATTTAGATTAGAGAACATTACATTTATCAAGTTTTGTAAATAACATAAATCAATCAAAAATATAGTTTAAACTCTGAAACTCTTGAAAGTCACTGTTTGTATTCTATCATTTTATTTTTATTTATTAAAATATATATGTTTGTCTCAATTCTAAGTAATATAGTAAAGTGATATTTGTGAAGAAGTAAATTGATATTAAATTAGTGCCTACAAAGTTGAAGATAATAAAAATTAAAACTAATGTGGACCTGTAAAAAAAATATTGAGTTGAAACAAATAATTGGCTGTAATTTGGCATATTTGATGGAACATATAAAAATATATATAACAAAAATATATATTAAAAAGAGGAGGGATATATATCTTAAAATTTAAAATAAATTTTAACAAATCAGTATTACTTTAATAATTCATTTCGCACAGCTGTAAGGGTGCATACACATTGCAGCGGGGAGCTAAGTTAAAATTGACGTTCCTTTTATGAAGAGGTGTCTTTTTACGATAATTAATATGATAGTTTGGTCGAGTTATATTTCATCTGAGTGCGATTTGATAAAGCGTAGTGGAAAAAGCATAACAATGAAGTTATATGATTATTTGATTGATAAAATTTTGACGCCTCTTAAAAGAATTGGCAACCTTACATCAAGTATCATACTATAGAACCAGCTTCTTTCCGAAGCTCGCCAAACAGCCCGGTTACGCAGTGGCAACCAATAGGGTTAGCAGAGTTAATAGACAGTCTAAAAAACATATATAGAGAATCAGGCTACAAACAAAGGGTACCAAAGGGTTGTTAAAAAAATCACACTTCACCTTTGTTAGTAATTTGTACACATACCATTGTAATGTAACCTAACATTGTAGACTACTTTTTAATGTTTTTATCTAACTGTATCTAATATTTGTGTGGTGAATAATAATTGTTTTAGGTGTTGCTTCCACTAACGGGCTCTCCACTAGAGGACTATACGACCGCGCGTTGTCTGGAAGACTAGTGATTTTGTTGTTTCATTAAGTATAACAAAAAATCACTAATCTACCTACAAAGCGACGGTGCACTCTTCATTGAAGACCATCCGCATCAAAAGCAGCTTTCCAATCATTCTGTATCTATTGAACTTCTTTATATGCTATTTCTTTTTGTAAACTATACCTAAGCACATTCGATACTTTCAAGAACATGATAATCAATGAAGTAGATTTTAGGTGATTAGAAATTTAGCAATAGGATTGAGTGATACAATGCCGCCTCTACCTTATTCTCTGTATCACACTATCCTATAAGTTTATCGATACTTGTAAATCTATTCAATTCGCGATCTTTTGTTTTAAAACCACTGAATTTGAGTGAAGTTTCGCATACATATGCATAGAAAACTCGTTGATAAATCCCCTAATTCGGCATTAATCGCTAAAAAAAGTATCAAATGTGCATAGGGCCTTATAATATGTGTAAAATAATATTTTCTAATAATTGTGTGTTTCTTGTTCTAATGATTTTTAACTATATTTTATGACATGTTTAAATAAGTTTTCCCAAACCAATAGTAATAAAGTTTTCTCATTTTTCAGTGTACACGAAAGCAACCCCAACCTCGGCCGTGGAAACTTTTGATTCTAAACACATAGGATTAGTAATTAATATAAATGTGTCATCGCAATTCATACATGGCATAAACTATTTTCTCGAGGCTCATGTGTGTAAGAACTACTGTACTGTAAAATCGTTTCTTTATATTGACCATTTATTTACGGGTTTTTTATTTTTTATTTTAAACAAGAAATTAAAAAATTTAACACATAAGAGGAATGCATTTATGATTATACGGAAAAGAATAACTAAGATTGTGTTTAATGACAATGATTTAAATTTTAATTTACTGATTTGTAAATCGATTGTATTTATAAGCAAATAAGGAATAGAAATAAAAGGTTTATTTTGTGAACTGATTTGTTTAATTTTCTGGATTAACCTTTTTTAGTCCTGTTATATCAAATATTTAAGAATATTACCGAAGGATTTATATGCTGATTTATAAGCCTTAAAGTTATCAGTGGAAATAGTTATTTTATCTAATCTAAACTAATATTATCTTTATAATATTAGTTTGTTTGTTTAATTGCAAGAATTACTGTTCCAATTTTTTTTTTAAATAATTTAATGAGGAAAAATATATAGCATCATGCTAAGACCAAAAGGGGAGCAGCAACAATGAGAAAAAAGGCATATTGAGCCTTGCACTGGGAAAACATTGCGTTTAAAACCAACCGAGCTGTGTTAATTTCCTTTTTTGATAACTACTTGAATTGCTAGGCTAATCAGCGCAAAAACTCAGTTAAGCTTATGATAGTAGATACCCAGTAGCTAAACTTCATAGAACCTGGACTCCCCAGTGTTTTGGTCAATTTAGACTGGTTTCCTACGACGTTTTCAACACACCTGCAACGAATAAAACTCAAAAACTAAAAAGGTGCTTATTGGAAAATAATAAAATAAGCTCTATGAGAACTTTAATAATTAACAAACAGCAGACATATAAATGTAATAAAGTTTTCACATTTGCAACACTAATTTTTGGCAATAAAAAATACTATGATCATATTAAATGATTATTTATTTACTAAATAACTGTACAATAATTAATTATTAATTGAAACTGTACAATTATTATAAGTATTATTAAAAAGAAAGCGTAATTCTATGGAATAAAAAAATCTATATTTCATCTATGGAATTACTTGATTTGACAGAATGATTGGGTAACCAAATAGACTAAACTTGCAGTAAGGCAAAAATAAAACGAGTTTGGTAATGAGAAATAAAGGCGTATTTCATAATCTTAGAAGAATATGAGCCTTACAGCAATGTAATATGATCCAAATTACAAGCAAGTTTGATGAATAATACATTAAAATCATAATAATTATATTATTACTTATGAACATCTCTTACTAGTTGATGCCGGACATTGTTGGTCTAGTTTTGGAACTACTTGATTTTCAATTATACATAGCCAAAGATGTGAACCACCTACATGTCTTATTTTGTCACGATTAGTTAAGCAGTTAAGTGGGCAATTGGTGAAAAACAAACTTTATATACCTAATACCAATTTATCTTTCAAATGATTTTTATATACAAAGGAAAATAATAACACAATTTTCGAGACTTACAATAATAAATCTATATTTAAAAATCACAACTGCCTTTTAATTTTAATAAAATATACAATAGGTATACAAAAATTATGTATCAAAATATCTCCGCAACTTAAAGCTTATTCATCATATAAAGCCCGCCGCTAATCATCGTAATGGTGGTATGTCAGAGTGTTCATGCTTGTCTAAGAAAAATAAAACATATATAAGAGGTGCAAATACACCTAGAACGAGCACAAAACACAAGAGGTGGAACCACTTTAGTCCAAAGTCAGCTCCTTGTGAAGTCAATTGTTTAACTACTACAGCTTCAACTGGTTCTTTGACCTTGTTGGGTAGTAGCTGCGTATCTTCAGAGACTGGTTCGTTTTGGTCAGTATCAGTATAAGGTATAACAGATGGTGTAAGAGTGCTGTTCAGAACAACAGTATTGCAGTCAATAGCAAAATCTCCATCGTTACAATTTTCCCCATTTAAACTGGAATCGTTGTTTTGAGTCAATCTATTATGTACAGGATTTTGAAGTATATTTTCTAAATTCAGGCTAGTTGAGGTACTGCTTGTAGATGGTACAGGCTCAATGGGTTGTGTTGTTGGTATTATTTCTGTGAGCACTGAGTAGGGTGTAACAGGCACTTTTATTGTCCTTCTCGCAAATATTTCATTATCCTTATGTATGTGGTTGATTCTCTTGAGTTCTGAAATCTAATATTGAACTGATAATTTAAAACATCATTTAGTTATTTGTATTCTGTTATTGATAACAATTATCAGTTTAAAGTATAGGCAAATTAAAACTATACTATCTCTATCTGCCTGAAATAGTTCTATCCAAATCAGTCAAAGATGAGCCTGAACAAGTAGAACCACAAGCCAATCATTCAAAAAAATGTTTTGGTAATACTTTCATTGAAATAATGAGCTTGACATTTCAGATATATGAATGAACAAAGAGAACAATTTTATTTATCTTCATGAATTAATATAAATTTAACTCAAGGTAAGCAGCCTTCAAACTGAGGATTTGTAGATTATTTTGTTAATAGCTCTGATATTTCTTAAATTATAACTCACAGAACAATGAAATCGAAGTGCGATAGCTTGTAATGTGTCCCCTTCTTGAACTTGAGCCTCTATGAAGTGGTCCTGGGGTTTAATCCTGTACAGTTGTATTTCACTGTGAACATCTTTGTCGTCATTAGAACCGTTCATGGTGGCCATCAAATCATCCCCACTGTGCAATACCCGCGTCCTGGATAACAACATTCCTATTAAACAACAAGTAAACACTTGAATAAACAACTTACGTGTTCTAATCAAATCTTACCTTTGTTTCATTATTGTTAATGCTAAAACTAATAATGACTAAATCGACCTTATAAAATAATATAATGCTACCTTTGTAAAACAGTAACTTGTTAAGAATACCACGTATTCAGCGATTAGGAAACACAACAACAGCTGTTATATTCCGTATCATCTTTTCTTATGACAGAAGTTCTTTATCACAATTCTCATCTGACATCACCAGTCACAGACTAATAAAAAACGGAAAAGACATTACAGAGTAACAAAAATGACGTTACATCCTATTTGTAACAATTGTCACAGTCTATGTTTTAGTGTATGTTACTTTGCTATAAAGATTCAGTCATGCAATATCGCTAAACTTACAGTTTAACAATATGCATTGGTTTTGGCGCTGATCTAAATAGTTTCTTAGCGAACTGAAAGACTAAATGTACTTATTTGTTGTGGTATAAATTCTATTTGCGACGAATGTTTTCCATCAAGATGCAAGTCTTTTTTTTTTCTTGCCCTTATCCCACATTATGTGGGGTCGGCATAACACGTCTTCTTCTTCCACTCACTTCTTTCAGTCGTCACTCACTACCCACACCTTTTACCCGCAAATCCTCTTTTACACAATCCATCTCTTCTTTGGTCTTGCTCTACTCTTTTGCCTTTCCACGTTCATATATAACATTATTTTGGTGACATCACTTTCTATCCTCCGCATTATATGATCATACCATGCTAGCCTGTTACTCCTCATATTTTCTGTCGACTTCCCCTTATTTATTCATTTCTTATCTTATCCATTCTTGTCACACCACACGTCCATCTCAACATTCGCATTTCTGTCGCATGAACTATTCTTTCATACTTTCTTTTTGCCGCCCAACATTCTGATCTATACAACACGACAGGTCTTACGACTGTTTTATAAATTTTTTCCTTAAGTTATGAATCGAATAAAAAGATTGCTACATATCTGCCGTCAGTTACCAATAAAAATAAACAGGGTTTCGCGCTTGCCCCTCGTGTCCTGTCTCGTACACTTCACTTATATTTATTGTTCTATTTTATTCTTAGACAAATCAATCAATCATTATTCAACATGGATTGTTTAAAAAAAGCATCTTCAGTACCTATTTATTTCTTGCGATAGATATTAATTTATCTTCCAAAATAAGACTTTCATACTATTTTACAATTAATTTACCAAGGTAAAGTTAACCCAGGAGTTCAATAAAAAACTCAATTTATTTGGCGCAAAAGATATATAGGTTTATGATGTAATCAATAAATTAGGACTGATGAGTTTTGGCGAGTACGAGTCTCAAAGATTCCAAAATATAGTAAATGGAAAAAAAATGTACAAAATTATGTTATTAAAAAAATACCTCGGAAGAAAGCAAACTCGTTAATCGAGATTTCTTAGAATTTCAGCTAAAGAATTAAAGGAGTGACGGACGAATGGTATTTAACAAGTGAAGAAATTGATATTTTATAAAATGTTCGAAATATTGTCAAAGTAATAGAAACAGAACTTGGTTGGAAGCATTGTGGCTATTACACCTATTCGCCTAATCTAATCGTGTCTCCAAAACGTAGTGATTACATTCTCTTTGCGTGTCGTAATCGGCTGTGAAAGTATTGAAATAATCAAAAGAAAATATAAAAAAATAGGGGCATAATGTGCCTAGTCTTCACCGGAAACCCGCTGAGCAAATTATTACCGCTGGTTTATTACGCGTTTTTCTTTAATCAATCTTCGGACGAAGCTACGTCGTTCGTGGCCCATTGATCAGTGAACGAGAACTTTACAGAGGCAATCTGCGCAAAAAAATTATCTGTCGATTTGGCCAAGGTTTTTATTTTCTTTTATCATTGACGTGTGTGATTATTTAAATTACGAACACTTAACTTTATAGACCAAGATCTTGTTTTCACTAGACCTGGGTTGTTTCAACTTTTTCTTTTAGTGCTGAAATCGATTGTATATTAAGACCCTTAAATCGTGAGGAGTCTTGAAAATGGTATGATGGAATGTTGGGTGGATATTATACGTGGTATGACGCAGGTAATAAAGGAGGTAGGAAGATTTTCTAAAACAATTCATCATGAACAACCCATTGCTTGCTCACTACAGAGCACGGGTCTCCTCTCAATATGAGGAGGGTTTGGCCATAGTCCACCACGCTGGCCATTTGCGGATTGGCAGACTTCACACGCCTTTTGAGAACATTATGGAGAACTCTCAGGCACGCAGGTTTCCTCACGATGTTTTCCTTCACCGTTGAAGCAAGTGATATTTTAATTGCTTAAAAACGCACAAAACTTTGAAAAGTTAGAGGTGCGTGCCCGGATTAGGAGGCGGACGCGCAAACCACTAGGCAATCACAGTTTTTTATAAAAATAATTCGTCTTTGATTAAACAGAAGGGTATTTTAAGAATTGAGATTCATTAGGGAGAAGTTACACCATAAATATAAAATATTTTGTTGGCAGCATTGCGTACCAGAAAAACTTGCATTATGGCGTCGGTTTTTAGAAAAATAGTATACAGCTATTTTTCTAAAAACCGCTTTTTCTATAACAGCGTTATTGGTATTATCCTCATATAAAATCCTTCAGAAAACATTTATGCTCTGGAGAAAAGAAAAGTTTTCTAAGTATTCAGTGCAGTAGTTTAGCTGAACATAAGTAACCAACAAACAAACACACATTTTCTCATTTATTATTTGTGTGGATCAATACTTAGCCATTACTGTAACTTTAGGTCTGGCGCTAATGGGCTCTCGTAGATAATAATATATCAGAGACAAAACAAAATCAAAAACATTTATTACATAAGTAAAATTAGTCAATATGTAGTATGATTTAAATATAATAACTGGTATTTCATAAAACACATTCCAATTATTAATAATTCACCAGTAGAATGAGTACATACTTAATTATACTTAAGTTGAACAACATGAAAACAAATATTTTGTATAAATTCAAAACATAATAATTGCAATAAAGATGAGATAAATGTTGAAATCATGTTTGAATAGAAAATAAAAATAAAGTTAAAAATCAGTCAATTGAAATGGTCACACAAATAAAATACATATTTTCGATTCAAATTATTTACAATTGAATTACAAGTAATAATTTGTGCCCAAAAATCAATTTAGTGTTTAAAAAATGAGATCCAATTATAAACAATAGTTTTAAGTATACTAATTTTTAACCGCTGTATTTTAAATATTATTATTCAATGTAATCAAATGTGTAATAAATTGTAAATTACAACTATATACAGGCACGCTGTAGGTTGCTCATACAAACACTTAAATATAAAATTTTGCATTCGAAAGATACAAATAATTATCACAAATGAAATAAAAACTCGCTATAATTCTTAATAATACGCTAGCTAAACGCATAGACATGGAATAGTACAGATATTTCTAATGTTTTTTTTATTTTATATTATGATTGTGATTTTAATTTTATGTAGTATAATTATTATGGACCAAAATTATTAATTTTTATATGTACAATTAATAAGGGAATAATTAAACATATAATAACATAACTCGAATTAAAACCGGAAAATAAATAGATTGGTGGAAGGCATACATTAATTTCGGCGGGTATTGTTGTTTTTATAATTGGCAAGAATTCAGGCCGATATTACCGGAGAGATGTAGGTTCAACTCCCGCCGGTACCGACAATTTTTGTATGCATTTTGAATTTTTGTAAATTTTTCAAGTGTGAGGAAAAAAGCTTTAATAAATATAATTCGGAAAACGAAAATCTTGCTAATAAGCGTTTCATATAATTTCATCAATAAATGAATGCAATAAAACATTTAATTGATTGTATAAAATAATGGTAACTTTTTGTGATTCATAATCAGTAAAAAAGTAAAACTTTGAAAATATGCATGGGTTTTTTTTTTGCAAACATTTTGTTTACCAGCATTATGCACTCCGCCGATGTAACTTGGGATTAAGTAAATATAAAGCCTATTTTCTTTAGTTTCGAGACATACATTATGAAGTTAACGCTTCTGAGATTGCTTTTACTCGACAATAATACAAACAAAAAAATCCTAATCTACTAAATTTTTGTAAGGAATGAGTCTGGTCTGAATGCCAACAGTTTTGTATGAGATTGCAACCGATTGGCAATTACAACAGAAAATGTTAAATTTTGCATCACTCGATTTCTAGACTAACAATGATCAACGCCACAATATGAGGTTGGTTATACATATCACAGGTTCTTCTAAAGTCATATCATACAATATTTTCGTGTGTTTAAAATGAATACAAACCTTACCTTAACAACTGTAACCAAAAACACGATTCAATGATTTATAGTGTCAGGCTTCTAAATCAAACATTTTAACTGCGCATGAAATGCACGAGCGAGTAAGCTTTTCATGCAAGAGCTGTTTAAGTCACCGATTATCAGATCAGGGGTTTAAGTGTGAGAAAATATCATTGCAAATTACTGACTAGTGCTATCTTATAACAAGGAGTCAAAAGGACAGTTGTTACCAATTCTATTCTATTTTGTCACATATAACTAAACTAAGTTAACAGTTCTTAAAGTTGTGTTGTTCCTCTTCCAGATATATTTCGATGAAAAGGATTGGCCGTTTTTAGAACTATTTTCATGATACATATATGAAAAGTGCTTGCAGTATGGCAGTGAGAATAAGCTACCAACTGACTTTGAAAATTTAAATTTAAATATGTTTAAGAAAAAACTGAATATAATGCTTCTGGAAAAATAATATTATGATGCTAAACAATATTTAATGGACAAAATTTAATATCTAATGTATAATTAATTATTTTTGCTGACATCAAATTTATTGTATTTATTTTAATTTGATTGGACATTCAATGTTTTTCATTATGTTAATAATTTATATAAAAATTTGCACACTATTAATTTAGTAGAATGTAATGACCTCTTTTTAACCAATTGACATCACTTAATAACATCAGACTGTTGTACATACATTCTGGCAAATAAATGATTATTATTATTAATATTAATTTAGTTTAGTTTACTGATAAAACACAACAGAATTGGCACCAATGTTCATCTTATAAATGGTCAATAAACGCAGAACTCATATAATAAAAAATATAAAGAAGCTATACAAATATAGAAAATGTACATGTTTCATCGAAATTAAAATTCGTGTATATTTAGTAGGACTTAGCCTTAGCCAAGTTAACTTCCTATAATAAAAGTCAATACCCAGATAAGACATATAAAAGGGAATTACTTTAAGTCGTAATTTCGATTAGAGATAGTCAACTCGGCTAATCTGGCTTGATTCCCTTACGTCACTGATCTATCAAAAACAACTGCAGATTTTTTCGGACTGTCTATTAGCTGTACTAACCCTATTGGTTGCCACAGCGTAACCGGGCTGTTTGGCGAGCTTCGGAAAGAAGCTCTGCCAGAAGAAATTTTGAGCCCTAGGGCTCGAAGAATCTAAGGGAACGTCTGCCTAAGGGCGCCTCCTTTGAGGCCGAACCTCGGCTTAGGCGACGTTTGGGATAACGGGGGGGTGGTCGGACGGTGTGAGCACAGTACGTTGTACCTGCCACCGTTGACTAGTCCTTTTGGGCTTTTAACGCAAGGTTGTGTTTTTATTTCATGGCGAATACCAAGGTATGTGTAAATCTTATCTTACGTAATAAATAGTCTCATACCTTCGTAGTGCGCAATATGCAACTCCTTTGCAGGTAACAGTAAGTAAAACAGGAGCTAAATTTATAAAATCTTTTACAAATTGTCCCTACTAACTAATGTTTTGCACAGCTTCTGTGGAAATTAAACATACAAAATAATATATTACATATTTCGATAATCAATCTTAAATTATATAATATTGGTTTTTAGTGAATTTAAAACATACATTTTAATATACTGAGATCTTAAATATATGCCGTATTTCTCTTAACTTACGGTTCGTTATTTAGTGGCAAAATTAATAGTTATGAAACACCATACCATATCAAATAGAAATATATATATGATAAATATGTACCGCAATCTATAAGTTTTTTTTAAGGAAATTCAAGTTTTCGAGAACACACTTAAGACTTTTGAGAAGATCTCTCTTTGAATTAACGAAGCGTTTCAGTTTTATAGGAAATACTATATATTTGGAAAGTTTAAGAAGCTTTCCTTGGCTTCTATTCGGTGAAGAAATTTGCCTACTCAGCGTGTATTGACGGCAAAAAATTTCAAAGTGTATTCTAGTGAGATACTTTTACTCACTTTTGAAAGATTTACAAAGATTTACTTTGAACCAAAACATCGTAACCTTCACCACTAGGGAAACAATCCTAAGAAGAGTTCAAATCGATAGGCCAAAAATCAAACTAACATGTGTCCAAGTTGGAAGATGAACATATTTTTATGCCGATCCTGCATAGTATGGGATGTAAGTGACAGAAAGCAGCAAAAATAAAGTTTTTGCATCCCTCAAATTTTTAAGAAATTATTGATTGATATAATTTTATAGCCCTAATCAGGCTATGATATAAACTAAAATGTTCCTAGTGAGATTTTGAAATGCATATATTAATAAACAGTGTGTATTTAAGAAGGCCATTTTATGGCAGCAATTTGAACCATTGCAGATAGTTTGGGTTCCTTTCTTAAAGAATGAAACCATAAACAATTATTTTCGAATGATTTCAAAAAGTCCTTAAAATAAACCATACATGAAGACGTGTAAAAAACATACAATACGGTCAAAATGTGCAATCTATTATATTCACTCGATGTGCCTATCGATGTTTATATATATTTGTAGATAGGCCATATGCATAATAAATGCGTTCACAAAAAACGCTTAATAATAATTTAAAATAGTTGTTAACAATTCCATAACTTTTTCTATTTTCTAAGCTAAGAAAATATTTTGTTTGATAATAAAAAAATTGTGCTAAAAAATTA
This sequence comes from Lasiommata megera, assembly GCA_928268935.1. NCBI lineage: Eukaryota > Metazoa > Arthropoda > Insecta > Lepidoptera > Nymphalidae > Lasiommata > Lasiommata megera. Next base: position 9,497,407 of record OV743326.1, on the reverse strand, counting down.
ATGATCAATACATTTAATTCCTAACCAATCTAGTTGCACAAATCTCATTGATTTTATGAACGCCTTTTTTATACATGTTTGGCTATCTATATATGTATATTTAATATTATATATACATTGAATTAATTGATATCCCGAACTCAACAGAATAATCTAAGAAAAAGTGTGATTATTTTAGGCATCTAATAACATTTTCATATTCATAATAATAGATGTAATAAAAGATTAAAGCACTACCTGCTATTCTAAACAAAAATGTATAAAAAAAAAATTACAGAGAATATAAGCGTTATTTGGAAAATCATATTAAGTTAATTTGACTTCATTCGTACAAATATATTTTAATAATTGGACTCATATACAGTATACTTATAAAACTACATATGGATGCGTCTGAAACGATAAACGAATAGATTCTAGTGAGGTCTTTAAGCAAAAACCCGTACAAAAATCGACAGATGTCAAGACTTATTTATCAACTTAAACTTTAAACTGGATCAAGGTTAAGGCATTTCAACGCACTTTTGGAACGATTAATCTTATTATATTATAAACGTCGTCCAATAATATATACCTACTCACCTAAGTGTTGGAAATAAAGTATTTATGGGGATATAATTACTACAATTTAACGAATTGGAACATTTGACAAAACTTCGACTGTCATCTCTCTTAGTTGGTGGCCAAATATAAGAGTGAAGTCAGATTTTTTATCAAATTATATTTGGAGTTTTCAATGTATTCAAAATAATCGAGAGAAAACTTAAAGTGAATATAATATTATATACATTGAAGTTTTTTTACAACATGTATGCAAAAATATTGATCAGATCGGATGCACCCCGATCCATACAGTGCAAAGTCCTGAAAGATGAAAACTTCCAAACAGTCCGGTATTCGTACATAGTATAGAAAATTTTAAAAAAGTTATAGGGCGAAACGGACTCTACAAGTTCACGCGTTATCAAAACCTTGAAAATCTCCCGGCCAGTTTTCCCTACGAGCTACGCGATCTGAACCGGTGCAAGCGAAGAACGCGTCGCCCTCAAATGGGTCGGCTTCCCTCGTAAAAATGTTTACAGAGTCTGATTTCTTTAAGTGCACAGGGGCAGGTTGGGGTTTCGCCCTTAACGGGGGTAGGTCACCCTCATCTTCTTCTGCTATTGATGCAGTTCGCCCTCTGGGAGTTGAGATTGTGGTGAAATCATCCTCGAACATCGATCGTGGGGAGAGTGAGTCAGAATCAAATCGGAAACGCGTTGCCGGAGAATCACCGTCTCGTGCTCTGGCCGAGCTTCCTGATAAGGGGGACGCTGTCGTATCTTCTTGCTCGAAGCCAAACCTGTAGTGTAACAAAAGATGAAGAACTATAATAAAGTTTTTACTTTAGAAGCCATTGATTTACCACTAGCCGCTCTAGATCATTAACGCTCAAAAAATGGGACGGAAAAGTAGTGCACAAATAGCGACGCGTGCACTCTGTTCCCCCAGTGTGTGACAAGGCTAGACGAAAGTCACCGATTCTAACACTCGAGCCGTATAATCCGAATGAATTACAAAGCACTACGCGCCGCTATAGATAATATAACGGCCAGATGTCTAGTGTATTAGACGGGTTGTAATACATCGATATACCGATATGTAGGAATGTATAGTTGGTGACAAATTCTCGTTTTTGTATGACGCGCTCTATCTACGGCTAGTGGTAAATCGATGTTAGAAGCTTATAACCCGTACGAGCAAGGGTATTCTCAGATTGAATTACTCTAAGAATACCATCTACCATTATCAACATTCACAAGTAATTACATTATTATTTTGAATTTAGTGTATACCTGGTTGCGTCCAATGCAGCATATGGCGCCCGCTTCTTAGTACTTGGTGTGGGAGTATCTTGGAAGTCATTATCGAACGGAGACGTTTGCTCCCTCTCTCGAGGAGAAAAGTCGTTCGAAAAGCGATAGTCACGGGGCCTCGAGCGAGGTTCCTCCTTGCGCCTCCGCCTAGGGTCGCGCGAGTCCCGTATATTGTCCCGCGTATCTCGAGAATCCCGTCCCGATTCCCGCCCAGAATCTCGCGGATCTCGAGAGTCCCGTCCCGATTCTCGTCCCGAATCACGCGCGTCTCTAGAATCTCGTCCAGAATCCCGTGGGTCGCGCGAGTCTCTGCCCGAGTCCCTTCCGGAATCTCGTGCGTCGCGGGAATCTCGGGTTTCCCTTAGCTCTCGTTCGGCTTCTCGTCGAGACGTTACCGTTGCCGATCTACGCCCCGGCCAGCCGAGAGTTGACCCGTACCTAAATTAACACATTTTTTTACAGACCTCAAATAAGAGGAGGTTCATTCTGTATCTACGAGATAATCTATAGATACGAGATGTATCCTGTATTTATTTTTCTATTTGAAAAGAATTCTTTCTATTGGGAAAACAAAGTTAACTTAGTAAAAAGTTAAATCAATCATGAAATTACCTTCTTTCATTTGGATCCTCGCCTTGTCTTAATTCGTTTCTCCGTCTAGTTTCCCGCCATCCAAGGGATCCGTAATTTCTTTCTAGAATATTGTAAAAAAAAAAACGCTGGTTAAAACTTCGGCCTCTATCTCTGGGGTGATAAGCTCAATTATTGATTTTTCAGAGTCATATGCGTTTTTAATACAAGCATAATATTATTAATTATAGCAAGATAAGATAAAGCTACCACCCGTTCGGTTGTAAGATACTATTACAACGAAGGCGGCGTTTGTTCTCCCTACGGTAGTTATAAATTCCTGTTAATCATAGTAAACATTTATTTGGAACTTTATCATTGTAGAATATAAATAACTACTAAAAGTGACTACAATTTTTTTCTTACATCTCATGATAGTCATCATCTTGCCTAAATCCTGTAAACTAACTATGTTATGGAACACCCAGTACACCGATCGTTTAAAACAATATGTAAAACTCACCATCTCTCCTCCATCGCTGATCTGGCCACCGATCTCGCGGAGAAGATCTTCCCGACCCACAACCGTCGCTGTAACTAGAAATAAATACGAAATATTTAGTTCTACGGTTTATTCGCGATAGGAACATTACTTGATGGGGCTTGGAACGAATTCTTGAGACCTTGAAACACTTTTAATATCAATTTTAAGGAATGTATACAACCGAATATTTACATTTCAACTTTCTCCTTTTTTGAGGACGGTTAAAAAGATAGGGCTTTAGGCTTGTTCTAAAGTTTAGCGATTCTATGAGGAGCTGGTAAATGAGCGAATTTTCGATCGTGTTTGTTGTGGGCCACCTTGTGGGTATGGAAATTTTATGAAAGACGAAGTAGTAAACAAAAAAGTTTAAAGTTGGGTTTGATACGAGACGAATATATTAGGTTTTTATTACAATGTTTATTTTTTCGAATAATTTTAAACTATTTTCTTTATTAAAAATACTTGTATATTCCCTTGGTATTCGTAATTTGGAATTGTTTCTTATTATTAAAAATATAATAACTCACTCTTCTTCGTCATATGAATGCCGAGGCTTCCTATGCCGATCCATGTCCCTATAGTCCTTCGATCTATCTCTACTTCTAGGGTCCCTATAATCTCTTTCTCGACTATAATTCCTATCTCTACTCCAGGTGTCTTTATCTCTATCGCGTCTTCGGTCCCGTCTATCTCTACTTTCTCTATGGTCCCTGAGATCTCTCTCTTTGCTGACGTCACGTCTATCTCTACCACTGCCGGAGTCTCTTCTGTCTCTGGCCGACTCTCTTCCATCTCTGTTTATATCTCTGTCTCTACTGCCACGTTTCTCTCGAACCTTTTCTTTCTCCCGTCCACTGCCCGAGTCGAGGCATTCTCTAGAACCAGATGAGTTGTGTCTGTAAATAAAGGGTATATTTTAAGAAATTTTAAATTATAGTTAGTTCTTTATACCCCAACATTACATTTTTTTTAATAACATAGCCACTCAAACTAGGGGAAAAAGTAATTTAATATGAGAAACTAAAAATGTTTATCTAGCATCTAAACAAAATAACTTTGTTAAAGTCTTTAGTACGGTAAGTAACAGTTCTTGGGTAGTCTTTTTTTCGAAGAACCCCAAATTGGTGTTTTAAATCAATTGAAGAACTCGTTTTTTTTTGCATTTAGTATAATAAATCTACTCTGACCATCGGGAAAACATCCCATTTAACTAACCCATGATATAAGCAAGTAAGGGGCTCAGTGTTTGACGATAATATCTGAACTTCGCCAGTCGGAAACGTAACGACACGCAACTTTTCCTTAAGAAGAGTTTCTTTTCGTAAACTCCTACCGTTAACAGTAAAGGAACTTCGTTCGAAAAACGCTATTTCAGACCTTCGTAAGTAAATAAATTTCTGAGAATTAAGTAATTAGATCCAGAATGGGTACCTTGAGTCTCTATCGCGATGTGATGGCGGTCGAGGCAACCTCGTCAGCGGCGGTTCCTCGTCCCACGGCGATACATCTCGCGACGACGATGACGTTTGAACTGAATCAATATAAATATAATTATCACTTCGATTGTACACGTCAGTAAAAGCAACAGACACAATAATAGAGCATGTTAGAGTACTGATAATGCCCCAATCCATACTTCACTGCTTCATCATCATCACCATACAACCGTTGGCGTCCACGGCAGGACAGGTTTTTGGTAAGGACTTTCACACTCCAAGTTCATTGGCCGTATGTGTCCAGCGACTCCTTGCGAGTCGTTTAATGGTGTCTTTATGCATAGCGGGAGTTGTATTGGCACTGTCCAGACTGGGGTTGCCATATTGGAACTTGTCTGTCGTTCCTCCATGCTACATGTACCAGTATTGAAATTGCGTTAAGCAATCACTTTTGTTCGTTTACAGATAGTTATTTATGTATATGACTACAAGATATAGCCAATTCTATAGCACAAACATCTCTTAGCTAAACTAAATTAGCTAAAAAGTATTTTGTGCTTGTCTTTTACAGTGTTACTTAAGGTCGGAACTATTTTTAGACCTGCCAATTAAGAGATTTATGTACAAAACCATTATAAAACAGAGCATCTATCACAGCATCTACTGTGAGTATTATAAGAGAAATTGCCCGATTCTGCGAAAATGTTTGTCTGTGTAATTTATAAAGGTCTAAAAGCTGATTTTGCCAATGATGGTCTTAGGTTAATAAATATCATGATGTAATATACTTTAATTAAAGGAATCCTTATTATAACTGGATCTATAGTATGAATGTTATCAAATCAAGAGTGAACGTGTATTTCGTAGGCAAACACGTTCTAAATTAGGCTGCATCTCATTTATATATATCATCGCTTGCTATAAGGTGGGTACATAGAGAAAGGTCTGTTCTGGGTAGGATACCATTTTTAGCCATCAAAAATGTTTACCAACCTGAAGGTCCTCTATTGTGCGTGCGTCGGCGTCTTTGTCGCGGCTCAGATTCCCTGGAGTCAGAGGACCAGCCTTCTGTCCATCCAAGTCGAGTCAGTCCGCCTACAGCCAGAACTGGACCTAACAATGAGTTCCACAGATATACGTTAACATTTATAGTGCTGGAACGCTGTACCATCCCAGGTCTAACAGGGCCTCAAGTTTATATTGATTTATATATATTATTTATGTTTATTAGTATATTTAAGTTTATTTAATTATAAGAGTGTAGGTTTATTATTTTTAACACCAAATACTCTAAACAATCTATGTCCCGTTAAAATTAACGTAAATAATGTATATAATTAGATACTTTATTACATACCCCAAATACAAAAGGTAAAACAACACAAAAGGTAAACAAAACATGTAGTTAAAATTAAATACGTAGGTACAAAAAATAAGGATGTCTGGAAGGGTCCAGACAACGAAAGGAGGAAATAATTTAAAGTGGGACAAAAATTATTAAGAGTATGTGGTGTTAAAAATATTCTCTTCTCTCAAAATCTGTGGAATTATAAACGTTTCTTGAAATAGTCTTGTGACCAAGGATGAAAAAAAATTTTTGAAAGGTTTGAAAGTCTACGAAGAATATAGTTGACTTCATATCAAGTTCAATTAACAAGGTATTCAAATCAAAGAGAAATAAGGATAAGCTTAGACCTATTAAACCGATGTTGCGACACGGGTAAATTATGCAAAAGATCGTGTTATAACATGTTATTAACATGTATAATCCCACCTTTAGTTTCCGGAGACGATCCGCTAGGCACATCGCTGATAGAACCCGCAGAGAGCCGCATCGGAGGCTGTAAGTCCCTCACTGGAATCACTTCTACCGGTGTCTCTTTAATCTCCTCAATTTTTTTCTCTTCTTCTTTCTCCTTAACACCGACACCCGGGCTTTTCCTGAACGCGTCCTCAACGTTAAAAGAAAGCGAACTATTATCGATACAATCGAAGAAGTCCGAATTATCAAATCCATCTGATTTCTCGTCAGATTTCTTCCGTTCCTTAGGTACTTCTGGCGGTATTGATTCAAACTCGTCTTGAGGGGGCTCAGTTATAGTAATTTCACGCAATGCAGCATATCTGTCACTTGGGTCTTCCTGCTTCGCCTCAGTTACACCATTATCGCGTGGTGACACGCTCCGTCTCGCCCTTTCTATTTGTAAATTCTTCATAACAGTCTTTATGTCTTCAATTTTCGCGTCAATCGGCTTAGGGCTCACTGAATTCCTAAACATATTGAAGGAATCTATTGTCAATTCGTCTAAACTTTTCAGCGGGCTTTTATCTAGCTCTTTTCGATCCTCTATTTTTTGCTCCTCAGTTTTTATTAGATTTTCTATTATTGTCAATTCGTTATCATCTTCTTGTTTCGTGTCTGTTTCTATAGGGTCTAATAATGATTTGGCTTTCATTTCTTGTTCTTGTATTTCCCGAAATGCTGCATATTTATCATAGGTCGAGTTGGCCTTTATATCAAAATCATCAAAGTTAGCTACGAATATATCAGTAGTGCTTTCTGTTGGTGCAAAATTATCTTCGAACTGGGGCTTAAATTCTGTTGTTATACTCGGAGCTAGTGAGATTGGCTTCTCGGATAACTTATTAGGGGTTGGTATTTTAGGGATAACTTTTTTCTCGCGTCGTAATGTCGGATCCACGTGTATATGCTAAATGAAAACAAATCATTTAATAACAGGAAATTAACATAATTCAAGAAATTTTTCGGGCCAAATAAATAAATACAGAACCATAACATACCGCTTTCTCGTTTTCCCCTGCTACGTACGATCTGAGATATTCGGTTAGTTGAGGAAGAGTCATTGATGATAGTGTCGCGGAGGGTACTCGAAGTCTGTTAAATATTTAAAAAGAAACAGGTATTTCAGGATTTGAGTCAATAATCAAATACATCATAATATTAACGCACCACTAATTTTGACAATATAGCATTGAAATATCTTTGAGTTACTAATTGAGCTTTTAATCAAGTATCGAAAAGCATTCATCTAAAATTGAGAACTCTTTATGATTGTTATTTTTAATTGTATGTTCACTAAGTAATATGATTTTACATTATAAGTCATGATGTCATCTAGAAACTGCCATAAACATAGCCTGAACGTATCCTTACTTGATAGAAAGCTAGTCCAAGGTCGGTTCTCGATTATGGCGACACATTTAATGATTGAACTCTTATTAGTTATCATAATTTTTACCATGATCTAAACTCTCAGAGTCACTATTACACAGTTATTAGTCATACATAATCACCTCAGTATATATGGGAGCAGTAGACGAAATTATTAAATCAATGGCTACTGGAGTGTCTGACAGAAAAGCCCTTTCTGCCAGACTTAGCAATCGAAACTAAGAGTTTAAGATACATAGTCGAAAATATTAAATAACGTACAAACAAGGCAGATTTAGCTCCAATGACGTAATAAATGAATTGCCTACGAGGCAATTACATGTCTTCATTAAAAAGAACTAACTAGCCCGACTATGTCCTCACCTGACAGACAGGTCGTCCATGGTAAGAGTGAGTAGTTGGCTGAGGGTGATGTCGAAACGCTTAGCTGTCGGCAGAGGGGGCGGAGCCGGGGTGAGGTACTCGTCCTCACTGCTGTTCGTTGCCAGTGACGACTGTCGGGGTTTCATACTCCGGTCCGCCTGAAAAAGTTTACACTTACATCACCTTCGCGGAAGCTTTAGAGTTTTGGGCGCAATTAAAACTATATTTATGGAACTTTTAAGTTTGTAATAAGCCCCAATATCACAAGTGCTGTCAAATTCTTAATTGGAATATTTCGATATGGGAGTAGATGAGCTTTATTTGAAGAAACTTAGAACACAGAACTAGAAAAAATTGTGGTAGAGGCTTGGCTTGGTCCAAAAATATATTTTCTATAGCCTTTGATGCTTGGGAAGCAGTAAGTTTCTAAATCTTTAAATGAGTGTACAAAGCAAAACTCACTAGGGGTTCCTTCTTTCTCGCAGGCTTTGGAAGCGGTGGGGTTTCTGAGTCTTCGGTCTCTTCGTGATCGTGAGGCGGCCTTGGTGGTGGAATGATGCTCAAATCGCTCACTTTCTTAGGAGGCAGCGGGGGAGGGGGCGATGCATTCTCGGGGTTTAGCTTGGATATCGGTTGCGGACGTTGCCTTATTGTGCTCGTGTCTGTGTTCTGTGGTATATAAATTAGGACAGTGTCAATTTAGCAGACCTTTAGTATCTTGTAGAATATAAATTGGGTGTTAGAGAAGGCCCGATCTATAAACTGAAGTCAACAATAGTTGCAAAGATATAGTTTTTTGCATGTTATTGTGCATGTCAAATGTGCGAACAACAGTAGATGTTGCGAACTGTACAATATTAATAGCGTTAATAACGCTTATTAGCAAGTTAGAAAACGTATTATCGAGAGTTCGTTAGTAATACTTTAAATATTTAAATAGATAATGGTTACTTTGATTTTAATAAGACTTTTCGGGTTAACATTTTCATATAATGATATATTAAGTTATGTTTCGTTAAGTCAGTCTTTGATAATTGTCGAAACAAATTATATATTCTTGCATGTTTTGTTGTACGTTTTCTAACCTGTTAGTTCGTGAAATAACACCCCGTCCCGTATTAACTGTGGATGTTTTTAACCAAATGAACAATATCCGCTAAGCAAACAAGGAATGGGTATAAACGTGCCAGTGATCCTTCAAGCGATATCACCAAAACCCAATGCTGTTAGTCAAGACGCAGTGCCGGTCTTCGTGATGATAATGTATGAATGAGGTGCGCACTGTTCAGATTTTCTCTTACCTGTCTCGACAGTCTCGGTGATTTAGGAGCCGCCTCCGGAGGCAAGGTGACTTGTAAGGGACCGTTAAACACATTCTTTCCTATATCTAAGCTCGTCTCGGGCTTATCCTGTATCAACTCCCTGCTGAGCTTGCTCCTCAGGTCCTCCGTTCTGAGTGAACTGATCTTCGGGAACTCCTGCATGGTCGTAAAGGGATCGTCCTTGAAAGTGTCGGAGAAGGGGTCTGTATTGTCGAACGGATCGGTCTCCGCGAACGGGTCAGACGTGAAAAAATTGGACGAAAAGCTCTGCTGAGGCGGTTTAGCAATAGCGACCGAGCCCCCAGAGTGACGGGACAGAGAGGTCATGGTGGTGGGTGGTCCGTAGGCCTCCGGCTTGGGCGGCTCCGGAGGCAAGATCTCCGTTAGGAGGGAATGCGACGGTACGAGGTCTTTGAGCACTTTCTTTGGTGGGTTTTTGAGCTCCTGAAAGAAGAGTTTTTTGTCAACGTAAGGTTTACTCCGGCCGGTGCCGAGCGGGTCAAGTTCCGTGAACACGTCGTAGGCGGCGGGCGCGGCCGCGGCGGGCGGCACCTGCAACAGGCATCATTACACCACTTGTATGGCCGGAGCCCTGGCGTCTCGCGCACGCACCAAGTGAGACGGAGCACGTAGTGTAAAGCGCCTCGTTCACGAGAGACTCCAATATCAGGCCCTATTACCCAATCTAACACCTTTACACACGGTGAGTGTATTGGCTACAGTGCCGGGCTAAAATTCTAATTGTCCACTAGTGATGCAAAGTTAAAAAAAATAATTTAAATTTACAAATAGATTATACCGCAAGTTTATGACTATTGCAGCGCATGTTTTTTTTAATTCTGTATAATTAACGGTTCAGAACCCTGCAGGTTCCCCTATTATGTTTAGTATTTCATAAAAGGGGTATTCTATGATGCTTGCAAAACAACATAAGTATTCGAACAGTATTTTTAATTCGGTAAAAAAAAGGATGCATATTTTTTTTTAAAGTATAATAACAGCATGCATAATATTTCAAACTTAATAACAAGTTACTAAAACACTCGACTAAGAAAAACAAGTGTATATAAAGTTGACTCATTCCCCACAGTCAGACATAATTGTATAAAGCTATAAAACCTCACTGCTTTATTTATCGTGAACGAAGCGCTTTAAATTGATTAATATTTTTAAACTAGAGTCAGATGAACGTACAATGTGGTGCCACTTCCACATTATTTGATTTACTAAATATTTAGTTAAAAAGAATTGGGGAAAATGGCACGATCATCTGGAATTAGGCTTAAAGCATTAAGCAATCCACAAACAAACTTGCTAAGAAACTTATTTAATATTTGATATCCGAATAATCACCAACAAACGCATATTTACGGTGCTTTCAAAATTAACAGCACGAAGCGGCTTCGCCGAGGTGTAGATAGGCACCTTTCAGCGATCGCATAATTGTTTGTAGTATGCTTAATTATAATGAGTACGTTATGTAAGTGTTTTCATGCTATCACCACACCAAGACTAAAAAGTATCCTCAAAAATGTTAATGGAAAATAGTTTCTGGAAGGTGTATTTAGCCCGCTACCTATTAGCATCAAGTATGGATGGATGATCAGTTAGGGTGAGTCAAACTAGCGTATAATGAGAAATATATATGAGTCATATTGAAAGTATTCAATTACCTGAGCATTAGAAATCCTTACACAAGTTTAAAACCTCTGTCGACAGACCACATCTTTAGTTTTACCGCGGGTTGTCGAGAGGATGGTCGACGTTCGTTATTGATGGATCACTAAGTTTCTAACAGTTTAGATTCATGGAATGATAGATTTAAAGTACAATATAGAGTCAGTGTATAAACGATGGTAGAGTGTATCAAAAACTTTCCAAAAAAATAATGTTCACATCATAACAACCTGCCTTCGATTAAGGTATTGAAATAATAACTACATAAAAAATGCTCTTCAACTTTATCGGCTTATAGCATTTGTTTATCCTATTATCGACGCCATTTTGAGCCAATAAATGTCCCACTGCTGGACATAGGAGAGAGAAATTTAGAGCTTAGATGTGTAGGATAGGATACATTTAGTAATAGACCGTCTGCCAAAGTTTTAAATAAACCCTTTTAGATTACTTTTTTATCCCTGTATAATTTGTGCCTTTTGTCTGTAATATCACTTAGTGTATAGTGATGATGTAGTCTAAAATGGTAGCGGGCTACCATGTAAGAGGAATGGTACTTTAATACCCCGAATCGATTTCTATGCGACATCGTACTTGAACGCCAAATGGTGCCATGTTTTTTTAAGTAGGGTGGTAACTAGCCACGGCTGAGGAATCCTCCAGACCAGACCAGTGAAATTGAAATTATAAATGCCCAAATTGCCCCTGACGGTGCTACAAGGAGATAATCATAGTTTTTAATTAAAGTCACAGCCCTTTATACCTATTGTCTTAAAACATGTTTTTTCTGTCTTATCTGCATGTTTTATTGCAATTGTTGAATATGTTAAATTGTTTTAGTTTACCGATTAGTGTACAATATAAATGGTACCATTATATATATTTTAAAGGACTTCTGGACAATCTGTCACTTGTTAAATATTTACATGTTTTATCTGCTTTGTGTAATAGGTATCTGCCCAACGTTTAAGAATCAAGACCATCGAGAATTTATAGTCACTTTTACCCTCTTATTATAGTGGATAAGAATCCCACATTACCCAATATCCTTCAAGGAAATTTCTCCAAAAATAAAAATAAGTATTTCTACTTGAAAACCTCCTAATGAAAATGTATTACTTACTGGGGGATCAGGCAACTCGTCGACCAATGTTGCGGGCTTGGGTTCGAAGTCACCCGCGACGTTAGTGAGGTCGAAGGTCAACGCAGGTTTGCTGGGGCTGAAGGGTGCTCGAGGTGGTGCGGTGCGACCTCTCGCCCCGGTTGCCCCACTTGGAGGCGGCGGGAGTAGGCCCTTCTGGAACAAACGTTTGACACTTGTTTAGTTTAGATTAGGATTGTTTTGATTCTAAATGAATTCCCATTTCTCTCAGCTCGATTATAGTCCTTCTGCACGGCAAAGACTTCTCTGAGAAATGAGGTAATAAGAGTTGAGATCTTCATTCCATAGTTTACTTGATGCACATCAAGTAAATTATGAAATGATGTCAGTCGTCAAGAGGTAGAGGTAGTTGTGAAAAGGAAAATGAGAAGTAAAGAATGAATTTGGTGTTTCATTTTCGTCAGCTTTCCAGTGAGAAAGTTTCGTTGTTTTAAACATGCGATAAAAACAATAAAGCTGTAGAAATATCTTAAAAGCAGGTATTCAATTTGTGTGTTGTATTCAATACTTTGCAATCAGTAAAACTGGACACTTCTTCTGATATAGATTCGTTATAGAATGCAGTCCTATATCTACCATAGACGAATGCTGAGATACCACTTTAACCATTAACTAAATCCCTGAATCCAATTCGGAACTTTCCTATTGTTTACGGATAAGTAAACGTGTTCTGGGCCTTAGATACCATTATAAATACAGACATACGTTGCGATTGCAATGTCTATTCTGAGCGAAGCGAAGTCACTACAAAGTAAAACAAGTGATCAAGTCATCTGGACTACGACGTACGATTAGAAGTGAGTTCTGCAATCTTTGACTGAAGCTGATAAAACTCTAACCAAGAGACAGAAGTCTTCTAATTAAAAATACCCGAACCCAGCACGTAACTAACTGGAGCGTATTGTTAAGACAGTGCATCGAGTTTCCTAAAAGCGACTAGTAATTTTATGTGTGCGGAATTGAGAATTAAAAGGAGTCTGATTTGCGCAATTGAGAATAAAAAGGAGTCTGATGTGCGGAATTGAGATTTAAAAGCAACTAAATCAACTCTTCCCTTGGCCCTTCCCTTAATGATAATAGTGTAGTAGTGTATGCTATAGCACTTTTAACCATGATGCCTATGTGTTGTGCATAAATCTCTAAACTAAACGGAAGTCACAATAATTGCGCCAGCCTTTGAACATTGTCAGATATTCAGAGATTTTTGTAAAACAAAATCGCAATGATATCGGTTATGTTTCACAGTAAGATTTTATAACCATCTCTAAGAATACCTCAGTTAAATCCAGATGTGTAACCTTTTCAGTTTCTGTTCTACTTCTAATCATTATAAATCATTTATATTATAAGCGAGATTTTTATTACGTAAAATGCTTCTATAAAGCGTGTTTGGAACTTTTTACCTGTCTGTCGATATTATTGATGACCATATGTTCTATTATGATAAGCAACTTAACTTTTTTGTATATTACGCTGTCCTGACCACGAAACTCAAGGGAGATGGTAATAAGATAGTAGTTTAAACATAGTTTCGGACTATAAAACAACTCATAAAGTATATATTATTAAAATACAAGGTACTTTAAATATATCGTTCATTTGCGACGTCGACAGCTTTATAATCATTTTAAACTATCGTTTTAAATTTCACCTATTGGTCAAAATACATTTTAAAGCTATATTGTGATTTTGGATTTCGATTTAATTTATTTGAATTTTATTTCATTAATAATTTACGAACCTGTAAATTATTTACTTGTAAATTAAATGTTTGAAATAGAAAATAATAATTTGGGTATACCTTCGGAGGTATACAATAAAGGAGTGCCCCAGGATCTAGAACTAGAAACTTCGATTGAGTGTATGCAAATAAAAAGATATCTAGTGTTAATAAATCATTTCAGTATACCTGCGAAGGTACAATAAAGGAGTCCCCGAACGGATCTGTAGAGGGCGTAAGGCCCTCTACTTGTGTCAGGCCCCTTCTCAGCGAGCACAGCTCCTGTTCCAAGTCTACCAATTCCGCGACGCCCCCTTCCGCGTTCGCTTCTGGCTTTGACATGGACGAGCTTGGCTCCCCCAGCGTTGGTATCGTCTGTGAAAACAACATAAAGTTCAAAAACTTAATCCCGTCTCCTTCATTAAGTATTTCTTTATTTGTGCATTTTTTTTTTGTAATTTCGTGCGAAGTTATTTTAATGTAAGTTTAAAAATTTTACATCAGTTTTTTGTTTTCGCTGATTCTATTCTCATCCTCTTGCCTGAAAGACCTACTAATGGATAAATAAGCCCAGACCACCTTTTGTATTTTAGTTATATCGTTTTTTAATTTTTAGTAGTGTACCTAAGTAAAGAGCGTAAATAAAACTGCTAGGGGAAGAATGGTATTTTTTTTATTATGACCTTTTTGCTTAGTATCTATGTATTTATAAAAGAAACATTTGTGCATTCGCGCCAATTTATAATTTAGTGCTCACGAATTATTTATTTGCCATATACTTTTGTAATATGTTTACGTTTTAGCCACAAATGAATTAATTTTTATGTTAGAAAGCCTATCGAAAGTAAAATGGTGCCAGTAACTACTTACGAGATCAAGTTCTATGCATTTACTCGCGCGTTCTTTACGTCCGAGTTTAACAGTAAATTCATGAATATTCCGATGTAGGATACTAAATTTCTTTTTATTTGAATTAAAAATAATAACAACGATAGTCAAGTAGAATTTAAGAAAATTCTGGAAATATCTATTAAACATTACGACACAATATGAAGTAATAGCCAAAGTCGATATCAAGTAAAGCCATAACTCGACCCTAGATGGCGCTGAAATAAGGAATGAAGAGTGAAAAATAATACCTTATATCAGAAAAGTACAGAGATCTGTCAAATAACGTATTAAGATCCGTAAGTGGATCAAAAATATTCCAAATTCATACTTTATTTACTATAGGCAATTCTAAGCGTCAACGAAAATGCATACATAGTTATTTTATTAGATAAAGGACTGCGAAGAAAGTGCTAGGAGAGAGTTATAGAAGAGAGTGAAGAGACTTTTAGTTATGTGCGATGACAAGTACCTGCGTGAACAACACAATTAACCACCAAATTCAAACAACCCTTATACTTCCAAACCAGAAACAAACAATGAGGCATTCTTGCGTAATTTACACTTGTATATCACTATCACTCACATCTTCATCTTCTATATAAACCAAGCGTATATATTTTATATTCTTGCTACAAAAACATTGCGGCAGCCTTAAAGCTTTTCTGTCGCCCATTACTATTGTATTGTTTACTATTATAGAATTCTATGTAGTCTTTAACATAGAGACTGGCATATTTAAAAATATTGCTGTTATATTACGAAACGCGACGGATGTAAAACATTTTCTTTATTTATACATTAATGTGTTCGTAAAAAAATACCTATTTTAAACTTTGGTAATTTTTTAAAGATATTTTAGTTTTGCAAATTAAATTCGTGATTATAATTCACTATAACATAATACACTGGACTGGACGAATTTTTAATATTATTTTGCACACTATTTATTTAGTTGTATGTTATGGTCCATTTGTTGTCAAATTTGTATTCACCATCTAATTATTTACAAACATTCTTGCAAATATATGATTAATTATTATTATTAATCTAGTGTATTTTTTTCCGCTGGGAAATGCGTTTACGCATTCCTTCCGGAAGCAATGCAGGCAAGACTGTGCCGCTTCCGACGGGGTATGTGGGACTCCGCGGCGGCCAGACTGGCGACCAGAATACCCACTAAAACCCAGCGATGCTCCTTCGCGTCGCTTGGTGGCTGGGTCACGGGAACACTTGTGCACTCGACCGCAATTAATCTAGTGTATAGATAATTTTCGAAAACCCATAGTGTACAAATAAAGTAGATGTAAGCGAGGTGTCCCTTTTAGATTTTGGCCCTAATTTTGGAAAATCAAGAGTTTATCCATCTATCTCTATTTAACGTCCGTATGAACTACGACTGTTCCAAACGTTCGTTTTAGATTAGCAAGCTTACACCGATATAACATATGAGTTTTATAAATTTAAACGTTTTAAGTTGCCATCTAAACTAGACTGCAACACCAATACTGATTTTCACAGAAATCTCCGGGCAAAGAAAACAAGACGGCATTTCCTTTGCAAGACGGTATTTGTGTTGGTGCAATTATGTCTGGTATGCCTGACGACGAGCGGATGGTTGGTACCAAATGTTTGGCTTACGATATTTGTTTGCATTCCGAATGTAAACTAACTACGTACATTAGTTTGTATTTGATTTTCGTATAGCTGGATTCATAATTCAAATCAAATCAAAAATAGCATTACCTACAAACCTGTTACAGGCATCTATGAATCGTTCATATATATCACATTTTTCATTATTTCGCACACGCTGCGCCACGGAGGTCGTCAAAGAGGCTTTCATACAAAACATATCGGAAATTGTTGGAGTAAGATTACTACCAGTAGGCACCTGTCAGAATATTTAAGGCGATTTTAAGACCCTAACTCTCCTACTGATGTTAGACATTATTACGAGTTTCTGTCCAGTCGTTAGTCTAAGTGGACTACAGAATTGGGTCAAAAAATATATTTAAAGCCAGTTTTATAAAAGAAGTGTGTTTCAGGAATAGGCCATACCTGAAAGCACTGTTGAATTAGAAAGAAAGAAAGAAAATGTTGTTTATTCAGCCATTTTGGCTGCATAAGTACATAATTTGACATACTTACTATATATAGATACATAAATGATGACCAAATAAAGGCAACCCACTCAGCATCAGCTGCGGCAAGCCGCAGTGCTGGTCTTCAGTGGGAGCCTGAATATTGGTACAATCACAGACGCGATTACTTATATACAGTTTCCCTGTTGAATAACCTATGTGTATACAAAGCAATCTAAATTTCAAGTTATCCCTACAGAAACTCAAGAATTACGCATTTCAAAATGTAGCGTATTGTTCAAGTCATACTCGCTATGCAAGATTTCAGTCAAATATTTAAGGTTTAATTTTCATTCTGAGCGATGGGTACAATTGTAGAATTCTGGAAGTTAACCAACTATTGAATAGTTTTTGTGATAAAGTAAATAGAAAATGTAGAAATTAAAAAAATAGTGTAATAAAAACGGCATAGGTTTTGATGAAATAAAAATTAAGTTTTGATGTGCATTAATCAATGAACAATGAAAAGAGAGCGATGTATACTGTCTCAGCTTTTTTTTTGATTATGTGAAATACACAATAAATAAATTTAAAATGTGCTTCAAGGTTATGAGTTATTTTGGATGAAGCCACTGGATATAGTTCGCAACATGCTCCCATAGTCATTAGCTTATACTAATCTAGTTAAATTTATCAATATTACAAACACACCTTTCAAAAAACACAACTATCGTTTTTAATAATAAGAATTCTAAAATTTGTTGTGTCAAAATTATTCCTTATAAAATTCACCATAAAGAGTACTATCACAGACAGTAATAATAAAGAAAGCAATACTTTGGCCACCACCCTTTTACCCTTCATTTGTAATATTATACTATATATACTTTAAAGATATTCCTTTACAAATTTCTGGGCTCCAGCAGCGTTACGCAACATGAATATATACAAAAAATCACAGACGAAATTATAATATTAAATAAATTTACAGCCAATCTGGATAACGTTTAATAAAACTGAAATTGTAAACCGTCAGACAGGTATAATAGATAAAACTATATAGATTTTTTTAAATTTAAACAATAAAAATAACAACAGTAGAAATTATGAAAATTATTTTTTACTGACAAACATTACGTTAGCCCAAAACTTATGTAGAAATTAGAATTAATAAAATCGTTTCAAAAATAAAACTTTGAAAACTCAGAAGTTCGACGTTACGTCAATCCAACAGGAACCGTCGACTGCAGTAATATTAATATAATCCCAGTACTAGACATCATTTTTATATCCAATAAAAGCAAACACATTTTTCAAGCATTTTTCTTGCTGTCTACACAAGATGTTAAGAATAAATTATAGGAAACATTTGCTTGTAAGATAACGATCAAACTTAAACATAAAAAAAACATCGAGCAATTAATATACAGCATAACTTACTACTTTTCAATGCTTGTGATGCATACACAACCGTTGAAAGGAGTAGCTATATAAAATAATTTGCATTACGCAAAAAGCAACCATTTCCCATACACACGTTAAATATAGTTTAATAAGTACGTCACCCAAATGGCAAAGAAATATCCTCCCATCTTTTTAGGAGTAACAGGCTAGCATGATATGGTCATATAATGCGGAGGAAAAAAGTGATGTCACCAAAATGTTAAATATGAACGTGGAAGGGTAAAAGAGTAGAGGAAGACCAAAGAAGAGATGGATGGATTGTGTAAAAGAGGATATGCGGGTAAAAGGTGTGGGTTGTGAGGTGACGGTTGATAGAAGTGAGTGGAAGAAGAAGACGTGTTGTGCCGACCCCACATAATGTGGAATAAGGGCAAGCAAAAGAAGATTTAGGGTGCCATTATGATGACGCGTAGAAAAAGATTAAGATGATGGATTCATGGGATGGGTAGGTGACTGCTCTGATGCTGCAGATATCCATGGGCGACGGAAATCACTATTGTGACGGTAATGTATTTTGTGTGTGTTTTTGTGTGGTGGGAGGCTTCGGCCCTGGTTACTTACCACCCTACCGACAAAGACGTGTCGCCAAGCGATTTATCGTTCCGGCACGATGTCGCGTAGGAACCAATTAGGAGTATGGGTTAACCATACCCCTAACAAGCTAACCCTTTACCATCTTAGACTGCATCATCACTTACCATCAGGTGAGATTGCCGTCAAGGGCTAACTTGTAGTGGATAAAAAAGGACATTTTTCTAATACCGTTCTTGATGCCTTGGCGTTGTATCTATATTAATTGCTCGATGATGGGAAACAAGTGTTTTTTGCATACCTTAGTTATTTTGGTATCTAAGATTGCGGTCACATGGGTCCTCATTGGTATCATCTTCCCTTCCAGCTGCTGCTTCGCCATCTCAACTTCCTTTTTCTTCAGCTCGAAAACCACTTGGAACAAATCTCTCATAGCTATAACTACCTGCAAGACAATTGTGTATCGTTAGTTATCATTTCTATTTTTGTAATAACGAGTTATAATTTTATTCACACAACGTTATAATTATGCTTAAGTGCGTCAAAAGTGCCTTTTAAAGGACTATTTGAATAAAGATTATTTTAATTTTGAATTTTGCTAATTTTGTTTTTATTAATTACGCTTCACTCATTAAAATGTACATACTTTAATACTACACTGTTAATAGTTGTTTCGAGACTCTTCGGAGCACTCGTAATCAAGCGAAATTCCCACTTACATCACCGCCTACTTGTAAAATCATTCGGTGATTAATATTGCTAAACATTTGCGTTGTTTTAAAACTTTCTACTGTTAAATTTAAGACTAACAAATCAGCCTCGTTATTGGCGTTCTTCCTCCAGTATTTTACATCAAGGAAAAAAATTTCCCCTAAACCTATATACTAAGGGGAATTCCCCAAGACGCAACGGAAATTTACCTGACATTACCCGCACGTTCAAAAATCCACTATATAAGCATTCGGAAATCAAATCATTAAAAAAAAAAAAATGAAAAAAAAAGAACCATTCGCTCTTGATGCTTGTGTAAAATAATTTTTACCACATACCTCATGCAAAAGTACCCCAATAATAGTAATGGCCTAACTAATAATACACTCGAATACCCTTTTAGGTAATTCATAATTTTCGAGTCTGTATGTCATGTTCGTTCAGGAATATTAATGTATTATTATATTGTGTGACGTATCGGATGTAAAGTAAGCTCACTTGACTAGCTGCTTTATCAGTCTTGATGCCAAAGAAGCGGTGGCCAGTATCCGGGGAGCCGAATATGTAGCCGAACGCGCGTGAATCCGTCATGTCCTGCGCGATGAACGATATCTTGTGGACGGGATGATGGTACAACGAGTCCTGGAAATACAATGGTATAACCTTTGCAAAAAGTATCTTTATTAAAACTCATATCTTAATACAAGGCATTAATCAAAAAGTAATAAATAATGATATTCGTTCGAACCCTGGCACGCATTGATGAAAAGTTAGACTTTTCAGAGTTAAATAATTAAAATATCACTTGCATCAACGGTGACGGAAAACATCTTGAGGAAACCTGCACGCCTGAAAGTTCTCCGTAAGGTTCCCAAAGGCGTGTGAAGTCTTCCAATCCGCACATGGCCAGCGTGGTGGACTATGGCAAAACCCTTCTCTTATTGACAGAGGAGACCCGTGTTCTGTAGTGAGCCGGCAATGGGTTGATCATGATGATGATGATGATGGATTTTCTAGCTTAATACTATGCTTTTAAAAAAGTACTCTGCGGCTTGACCAAGACGGTTTGGATTAGGTGTAAATAATTGATTTGTTTTGGCGCACATATGCATATGATCGATAGTTAGATTCAGAAGACTTGAACCCGTTTACTTTGGTTTTTCGGTTACACAATCACCTGTGTCGCTTCTGTCGGCAGAATAAAATTACTTCAGAGGTATATGAGTCAGAGAATCAATACATATGTAAGCAGGGCCCAGGTCGCATGCATATTGGAGTAAGACGTTGTACCGGGAGAATTCATGCACACATATGTATACCTACGTGCAAGTCGCAAGTACACTTTAAGCAGATTATAATTATTCAGCTTATATTCACAACGGGGATTACAGTGCTATCTCGTGTAATAACAGCCGGCAACTTGTTTAACTGCATTAACTATTCCGGAGTCTTTTCATCTCTTTACAACGTTCTTAACACGGGTTGACCTTGAAGAGCATGTACTTTATTTATGTACTCTTCAAATGGTTATACTGAGTTCAAAATTCGTATAAGAAAATGTATCCGTAAGGCATAGAATATGAAGAAAAATTCTCGAAAATACTCTAAATATGTGATAAACGCGGCAAAAAAAGAAAATCGATATTTTCTGAAATAAAATAGTCTTCCGTTCGTCTCCCGAGTGTATTTTATTCAGTGTCAATTTTTTAAAGGTCAGAGAGACACACCTATCGCATTTATAATATGGATACAAAAGAAGAAAATTCCAAAGGTATCTCTCTAAGTTGGGCTTCGATAACAACCCTGATGTGTGCTGAACCTGAACATAAGTACGAGATACAATCTACATCTGCTGAAAAGGATAAACTTTAAAACCAGAATCACTAATGTGTGGAATTATAATGTTAAAGAATGGCTACTGTATTGGGACATCTTTCATAGGCCTTTCAGCACGATCGTCAGGTTTTCCAACGAAGCTATGTCGAGATTCATCAACCCATCCTGAATAGTCGTAGTGGTTTCAGGATTTCCAAAATTTTACGAATTGGGATTACTTACCCCAGTCTTGTCATCGCGCAGCCTCAGTCCATCGATGGCTACATGCACCTGTATCCTCTGTTTGTGCTCCCCCGCTGCTCGTATGGCCATTTTTAAGTCCGCTAGCGCTTCTTGGCACATCCTATCACCTCGCGCCTCGGGCACCTCTAGCACGCCGATAAGTTTGGCGCGAAACGATACCCCTTCGCCGAGGAATCGTCCTGGCTCGTTCTTGTCTGCGAGAGGTTCATAAATGACTATAGAATAACAAGGTGAGCATGTTCTCAAGCTAAAAGGTGAACGGTATGAATATAATATGGGTCATAAACAAATTCTTCTCCACACAGGAAATTTTAAAATGGTTGAATGAAGCAAGAAAATCAGGATAATAAATATATAATATTGATTAACACAGTTTATTTGTGCTTAAAATTTTAATATCATTCTAATGCACAGGGAGAATTTTGCGATTAAAAAGAGATTATAGCTTAGTAGAACCGAAAGGAGTATTCCAGTAGCAATAATATTCCCAAGGAGGGTTGAAGTCAGGCTGGCTGGACGTAAAATATATGCCAAAAACAAAACAACAAGCCTTCACGTTCAAATAGAATATGTGAAGACAAATTGCCGACTCTATATATCTAACGTAGAATATGTGTAAGTTTTTGTGGTCCTGAATCCTGACGGTGCCTGACATATATCATATCATATCTTGTTAAAAAATCTTTACGTATGCAAGCAAATTTGGCTATGCTCACCTTTATAGTTTCGAATTATCGGCTTAGTCGAAACCAAATAATGATTTGGCATAAGATTAAACACAAAAACAATTTAGTCCTGCAGGATTTTCTTTCGAGGGTTATAATGAGCATAGCCAAACACTTAGTATAATCTACTATTATACTATACTATAATAAAATTTTGCTACAAATAACAGCAAATATAAAATACAAATGAAAAAAATCATGAGCATGTAAACTTTAAAACTGTGCAGGTCATAATGGAAAAATATGGTGCAACTATCTAAGATATACAAAATGAAATGAACGAGAACAATTACTACGGACAGCTTTGAGTTGTTCATAAACTTTTTTAGCCATCATCCCGATGTCATTTGGCAGGACATTCGTCTGCCCGCGAAAATAATAAAGGACATGGTCTGGAGCGCCCCGAATTCGTATCGAATTTTGGCACCGAATGGCCATTAAATTTTACGATTCATCTAGTAGTCATGTGCGCCAGTTCTGCTGCAATCCTTGTTTTCTGCGAGTTGTTTATAATATTTTATAGTCCTTTTAAGAATTACAAACATACACATTTTTGACAGAAGCATACCTATATTTCAGGATTTATTTATTTTGTCTGGTGGGAGGCTTCGGCCGTGGCTAGTTACCACTCTACCGACAAAGCCGTGACGCCAAGCGATTTAGCGTTCCGGCACGATGTCGCGTAGAAACCAATTAGGAGCGTAGGTTTACTATACTCCTAACAGGTTAGGCCGCTGCCATCTTAGACTGCATCATCACTTACCATCAGGTGTGATGGCCGTCAAGGGCTAACTACAGTGTATAAAAAAAGGATATTGCCGAATCGTTTCGATTAGCAGACAGTACCGAATTCATAAATATCACAAAGCAACAATGTATTTAGAATGTAAACAAACGATCTTTAAATAAACCACTACAGCGATACAAATTTTCACTGAAAGTTCACTTAAAACGGGTAAAAAGTTTTAATTAAAACTGCATAGTACCTCGGCTGAGCAGAGATTTTGCGTCCAACTTTTTCGGAGTCATCCTTAGTCACAATAAGCGTTAAAACTTGAAAAGAACGTGGGTATGAGGTTGAGTGCGAAATAAAAATGAACTCTGTTGTCCTATTTCGGTCCCTGTTTACGGCATATCACTGACTGGCTAATTGAATTTCCTGCTTGTAAATTTAGAATCTCCTCGGCCGGGGACCGGTGCCTACGTCCTAATTATGATACCCTGGTGCCCTCGCCTACAAAACCTATTTTGTAAAGTTTGCAGCTGCGTAGGCATTATACCGCACGCTTTCAATATAGCTAATGGAAAGAGTACGGTTGCGATATAAATCCGAACCGGATTTCTTTACTTGTTCACTTAACTATTTGAAAACCTATACATGAATTTATGAAACCGTTACCTGCTAGCTAGAACATGATCTCCTGGTACGAATGGCTTGTACAAATGAATAAAATTATCAAACAAAAGAAATTATGTAGTTTTATATCGACGTAATATCTATCTATTCGTGCAATTTTCTTTTAGTTTTAAATTTTAGCGGATTTTATTTGTATTGTAGAACCATTAGACCTAAAATCAACAATACGTAAATTCAATACTCCTACCTACTACTGTGAACTTTGTAGTTCTCCCCCATTAATATATCCTATCGATTGTTTGATAGACAGTTCGTGTATAAAGCCGGCGTTTTTACAGGTTTCTTAAACAGTATCGTTTAACGTTTTAACCCTCATTATTAGATTACACTATAGCACCCAATATGCCTCCAATGTAACAATATCCCACCTACAGGAGCAATTTAATGAAATATTTAACTTCAAATGAAATCTACTATAATGCATATTCTAAAGAATTCCATTTTCTCGGACTGAAGATCTTTTGTTACAGATCACAAGGCAGTTGATTAGATAGTTAAGCTAGAGATGACGCGATGTTGTATAGAAAGTTTTTGCCGCTAAATCTTGCGGTCCACTGAGCTGCAAGTAACAAGTCGTTATTGATAATCCTATATTTTTTTATATACCTGCCGTCTATGTATATCGTTCAAGATAGAGCACTAATTTATTAAAACATTTAAAAAAATAAACATGTTCACAGTAAGTACCTAGATTGTTCACAAAATCACTAACGCTATCAATTCTTATTCAATAATGTTATAATTGTTAAGAGTGATTATATAATTATTGATAATGCTTACACAGAAAAACAAGACAGTCAAATTAACGCACGACTCTGTCAGAACCCACGAGTTTTTCTAACCCACGCGTGCGCAATGACATCTTCGAACATGACATATTAACAGATCGACATCCGCCAGCTGTACATAGGTCTTTTGTTGTTCCACGGTCTTGGGCCGCTTGTTTCCAGCGACTGCCTTCGACTTTGGTATATCCACTTAGATGGATGTCAACCAAAGCTGGGTTTACCGGAGCGGGCAAGCACTGGAATCTCAAAGTCCATCGGTTCATTCAGTCCTCCGAGTTTTGTCCTGCTGGATTGGAGCCCATTGGCAATCGCATTAGATGAAATATATTTTTTTCTTGTTTTGTCCGAAACACATTTTATACTCTTTCAATTCGTGGATGGTGTATAGCGAATCAACAAATCTGCGTATGGTTTTGTTTACGAGATATCCAATTCGCAGATGGTCCAAATTCTTCATGTTCCAAAATGCATTGATATGAAGTAACAGCGTAAGGAAACGAGATTATTAGACATAAGCAACAGCCTGTCATTTGAAGTCCCACAACCAACATGCCTTCTCTAACCTAGAACAACGTCAATTTGGAGGCTCCGGGTTGATACTAATATTTTTTAGAGAGGCATACCTAACAAATTTTAGACTCTGGAATCCAACTCCTTGTGGGCCTTGATCGGTTCCTTTCAATCTACACCTCATAATAGATTGATAGATACTCTTTGTTGCGCATAGATTAGTTACAAATAACACATCATGGAATACTTCCTACAAATTGACATACAACACGATCTTATCCAGCAATCTCTTTCAGACAACACTGTCTATGAGTTTCCATAAAATAATTAGCAGAAAAGATAATCACGCAAGAATTAGTATGTAATTTGGCAAAGATATTTGAACGATTGAAGTAAATTTTCATACAAATATATAGAACGTCTCCTTAATTAAGCCGATTAAAAACAATACATGACTGAAATGGTCTTAAATGAATACGTACCGAACTGTATAGTCTAATGGTCAAAGTACATACTTCAGAGCAACATGAAATGAGTTTATTAAAAAGCGTGGATGCTAATTAATGACTCGGTTTTATTAATACGTTTTAATAGGTTGCACAGTAGTTAAATAAACAGCAGTCACCCTTGGTTACTTTTTTCATAGTTTCAGTCCTGTTTCCACCTCTAACTCTTGGCTGTTCTCGGACCAGGACCTACCAGGATATTTCGTGTTTCAGTCAGAAACTGACTTCACTGAAATTGAAAACCAAAACCATGTTCGAGCTTTGTTGAGATATACTTTCTGAGAGATGGACATTATTAACGGACTAACCAGTAAGTTCGAAAGCCTAGGGCATCGTAGAAAGATCACTTCCCTGAATGTTTTCTATCGCCTCTATAATGCGAAGTGTTCTGGAGATTCATTCAAACTAAAAGTGCCATCCGTATTCTCGTCCACGCAATGCAGAAACTTCCGGACCAAAGCCACTGGAAATCCTCGACTGGCCCTTCCACATTCCATGATCCACCAGAACCTTTTTTCCACGCATATGCAAATTTTGTAACCAGATTTCATCGGTGTTTCCATTTAGATTCTTCGCTCTTTACGTGGCAGATAAACAAATCCCTCAAAAGGCAGCTCTTCTTGTACTGTAGATGTTCATAGGCGACGATAATCACTAAATCTGCTCGCTTGCTTACAAGCACTTTAAAAATAATATTATCTACCTGGTGCTTCAGCAGTTAAAATTTTTGAGTCGATGATGTGTCCAGATTTGGGCCTTTTTTTAGGTTAGATATTAGAAATTTGCATCGGCTACCCTCTACCTCGGTAATCATTTTAAACAGTTGGTCTCAGTTTTTATTTATATATTCCTTTCTATTAAATATTCCTTTCACACGAATATCTTTCTCGTGCTTCTTCCACGACAAAGCGATTAAGAGACAACTGTATAGTTTGGTTAATGACTGAGTAGAATGTAGTAGAGATTGTCTAAACTGAAATGACGCGCCCCACTACTTAATTAGTGTATTTAAATGTGTGAGTGCAAATAAAACAACAACACTTCATCTGTGTGGGAGCGTCGATTTATCAGTAAACTACGATCTCTGAGTGCACAAGACGGTTGACTAGTTGGGTAATAAATCCGATAACGCTCGCTCTATTGAGCAACGCCGTCCCATTGTATGAAACAATACGTCCTCTCCTCTCGCGCGTTTAATATTAACTAAACTAGTTGGACAACAAATCCGAGAATAACGTTTCTTAGCAAGTATACAACTGAGCGACCAATTATAATACCATGTTTATATGTATTGCGTTCATATTTGAGTTGGGCTTGTGTGAGTAAATGCAGAGGTGGGGCGCGTCATTTCGGCTTAGACGAACTCTACTCAATAAACTGAGTAGCTTGGTTCGTGTAAGATTTTCACGATTCACGGATGGGCCATACACGCGAATATTTATTTACTGATAAACAAATGATAAGAACGAAGAATTATCTTAACACAGATAACATATCTTTTCAATTTTCTTCTCGGTTATTTGACTTTGGGTGTAGCTATCCTCGTTTTGCGCATACAATATTTACCAGGTAGGTTGTAATCTGGCTTCCACGTCCCCTTTTTGAATCAGTCAATCAAAATGAGAAACAATGGCTGAGATTGATTATTTGCCTGATCTAGACACAGATAACATATCTATTCAATTTTCTTCTCAGTTATTTGACTTCGGGCGTAGCTATCCTCGTTTTGCGCATACAATATTTGCCCGTTAGGTTGTAATCTGGCTTCCACGTCCCCTATTTGAATCAGTCAATCGAAATGAGAAACAATGTCTGAGATTGATTATTTGCCTGATCTAGAATTGGTAATTTTTTTTACGATGGAATAAAATTTCGAAAAACTAGCTTTATTTTTATGAAGACAATAATACCCACAGATTCTGTTGTACATAAACCCCATAAATTAGTGCTTATCACAACGTCTGCCATGGCAAAGGATAGCTATATTGTTTCTGTCCTTTTTAATTCAGGTAAGAGATAATGCAAAACAGAAAGCCACTACTATATTAAGTAGCGTCATACCGTCTTGCTCTAACTATAATATTATACTTGTAAACTGTATGCTTTCTTTTATTGATATTCTAAAACAGTAGATAATAGGTGTAATGCAACGGGCATCCTTTGCGTTATCGTCATCTTATTCAATGATTAGCCAGCTTCATCTTAGCACTTGGTAGTCTTTGAAATACACGATCCGTGTCAATGGAAACTAAATATTAATCCATCAAACTTCCCAATGATAATTCTTCCCTAGGTAGCCTAATTATTAGTGTTAGATTAACCTAAAAATCCAATATGAATGCACATATTTACAATATTTACATGTGAATTTAATGAGGATTATATACCATCTGCCATAACGTACCCACAACCAAATGTCCATGTCGTGACTTTGCTGAATGTCATACAATGTTGCCAGTTATTCTTAGCATAATTTTCCATAACCCATAAACTAGTTGAACGCATATAATATACATAATATAGTACAAAGATATATGTATATATAGCTCGCACATGTATATGTAGAGCACAGTTTATAATGGGATGAAAAGGAGAACGCTCATGGGAAGTTTCATCTATGCAGGGAAGCGTGAAATGCAATATGCAGTACTCACCGAACTGCCGGAGGAGGTGCTGGAAATGACACACCTGCATTATTCCGAACAAACCGACTAAAGTTAGTTACTCCCCCCGCCGCACCACCGCTCCACCGCCTGGGCCCACAACACACCCTCTGTTCAAAACCAGGGTGCACTAATTATGACATGGGACTAGCAGATAGCACGGGTGACGAGTTAGTGGTAATTCTCGGGGCCGGACCATGCATGTTACTAAGAAAAATAACGCTAAATATACAGCTCAAGCGAGGGTGCCCTAACGTGCGACATTTAGCTGTTACTAAACACCGCATGACCGATGATATTGAAAGAAAAAAATCGTGTCAAAGCATCTCGAGCACAGGCAGAACTCACATTTGCAAGGGCTGGTTTTCTTACGGAGGGTTTGCATTGGAAAGTCAGACGGTAACTTGTGATTGAACATCGGGAATCCGCCTTATCGACCTTTGGATTACACTGGAAAGTAAGTACACTTCGCATTCACTGGCGATGTATGCATTTGATACACTGGTAACGGAGTCACTGAGTCGCATGCAATACGTTGTACGAGCTCCACTGGGAGATTTATTGATTTTCACCGTGACATCGCGGCCGGCACCCGAGCTCGGTCGCGGCGGATTACTTTACATCTCGCTAAACACGCATTTACTTGTCATTTCTGTAGATAGCGTTGGAAGTATGTGATATACAGAGCGTTAATGTTTGCGACAGTGTCGGCCGGCACAGGAGGTCCCGGCTCGCAGCCAGTGGGCACATGGACACTGCTGGCTGCAAGCAAATTAGCGCGCGCACCGCTGTCGATGTCCGCGTGAGGGGTGTGCGCACACACGCGCACTGCTACCCTTGATCAATATTCGCCCCCGATCTCTACTTCGTACAACTTTCATCGTTCCAGTCAATATAAATGTTACCGAGCCCATATTTCGTCTTTACACGCGTTACGTTTTTAACTTCTCGTACGTAATTACGTTACTACTAACAACTGATGTCACAATTTATTGTAATTAAGGTTTTTTATTTTTCCTTACTTAGCAGATCGCGCGAATTCATACGTCGAACACATTCGATATTACCATATATTTTTATTTATCAGCCGAAAATTATACTATATTAGCTCGAGCATATCTTAATATATGACTGAAATTCACATGCAAATTGGGTTAGCCAATGTAGAGTGCACAAACACACAGACAAAAGTCTAACGATTTTATGATACTGCACTTATATTTTATTAATCAATTACAAAAAAAATTGTATAAAAGATGGATAAACAAAAAGAGTTTATATTATTATTAATAAAATGTCGCGGAAACAGGAAGCTCTGTAAACTTTAGCACATCTGATAAGAATATTATCAATAAACAATTCACCTTTGTTTGTAGTGACTAAAGAAGAGATAAGATGAGTGTCGAGTATTATTTACCCTGTAATTATTGATGTTACCCTCAATGACTGCTATTTTAATATAGAGATCATATTCACTGAATTTAACCAATTATGGCTTACTAAATATGGCGTCAATAATAATTAAGCATTATAATTATAAATATTGTCATCATGACATTTGAATTACAAACTTCTTCAATTATATAATTCATCTGAAGTTATAATTGTACATTAAAATAATTTATAAATTAACCTAACCTGTGCCAAATGCCTAAAGAGTGAAATGGTTCTAAAAGGAAACTAGTATCAAACATAAACCTTGCTACCAGATATGCTAGGCAAACTTGAGAGCACTTCTTTCAAAATAAATAAAATTGCCCCACATGCACATAAAATTATGTATTGGTCTTATTTAGTAAAAAACTTCATAGCATTGCTATAAAATACTTATTGTTGTGCACTTTTTCACACAGCAATACATGTGAGTAAAAGAGTTAATAGGCCCAGCTTTTCACTAGTACTCTATAGTTTATGATTTGTAGCAGTTAATCATTTAATTTTCAATATGTTTATTATCATATTTCTTTGAAAAAGGCATGTTAAAAATCTCATTAAATTATAAACATTTTGCACAATATTTTTTTCTATTTTGTAAACTAGAAGTTGGGGTAAAGTTTATGGGTTTACCATACCCTTAACAGGTTGTCCTTTTACCATCATAGACTGTATCATCACTTACCACAGTCATGGGCTAAATTAAAAGTTACACTACAGTATAATTAGAAGGTTTATTTTTTATTGGACCCTATTACATATTTGTCTGTTATTCAAACCTCTCCCTGTTTACTATTACAGCCTAATTTGCTACATTTACATATATAACAAATAATAAAATAACCAATACCACTCAACTAGCAAATATATGCTACATAGAAATTAAGAGTTTTGGTATTATGTTTTATTATTAATAAACATAGTATACCCCACACAAGCCAAACTGCTACCATTTTAGATCAAATCTTCACTTGAAACCTGGTGAGATTGCAATCAATGACTTAAGTGTAGAAATATTTAAAGTAATATTTATAAGATACTTCAATTTGTAACTTGGGCTTTAACTTTGGTTTAAAAAAATTTTTTTAGCAAATATCATCATATACAAAGGATGTTACTCCTTAATGGACAGAAGTAAATAACCCACAATATAATGTGCAATGTAATAGTAAGCACTATTACACTAAATAATAGTAAACCTCCAACCTTCACTAGATAATACATAATTCTTTAATATTTCCAAAATATTTCTACAAATTTATTTAACCAATTATATTATGGAATAGTTATAGTATGAAGTATTAATAGTGAATAATAACTTTTTTGTTTCTGTACTGTTAAGTAATTATAATGAAGCAATTAAATGTATAAATGCATTTGGGTTATTCATAATACATGCATTCTTATATACAAACATGCACAAAGACTTACATGCAATTACCTTGGCATCAGAACATTCAAACAAGTGATGCTCTTGAACCCAAACAGTACAAGGTCTTTACTTGATAAGTAAAAAAAAGAAATTAGTCATTATTTCAAGAATATTGCAGATACTTTGTAATGCCTAAACTATCTGTTTTCTGGTATAATAGATTGATCTATTAAATAGATGGGATATAAAAAATAAATAGTTATTAGAAGTTTATTGATGTTGTACCTAAAAGACAGTTGTAATAATTTATTAGGTATCTACAGATTATGCTACTTAATTTTGTTTGACTAAATATACAGATTTATAGAATGATACTTACATATTTTTACAGCCATATTAACACGTATCTCCGATTTGAGATGAGTTTATTTTATTATGAAATAAAACTGCATAGTTTATTAAATCAAATTCGCAAAGTAGTCCGCGCTTGCAAAGCTATTCAATTTCTATTAAAAACTAACGAGCAAGTAATATAAAATATTTAATACTCAAACACATTAAACATCTTCATTGTGTTTTGTGATCTAATTTAGTGTTTTTAAAATAAATCCGAAGCTTAAATTCATATTTCATACCGCTCACTAACTACCAAGTTGAAGTTGGGTACATCTGACGTTTGACAATGGTGTCAAAAATGACGTACAAATTATTTGACACATTCCATTTTTATACTTTTTATAGTTAATAAAACGAACACAATAATTATTTTAAGTTGCACCTATTTTTTTTTATCGAATCGTGTGTTATCGAATGTTATTTTAGGCATATGGGCCAGGAATGGGTTTTTTGTTATTAAGTGGTTGCTTTATAAAAAGTATTTTGGTAAAAGGCTAAAAAGTCTGGAACCCAGAGCCGTAAGACGTAAAGCTAGATTCTCTTTGATCTGTCCCAATTAACCGTGAAATATGAATAATCCGTGATTTGTTGTTGCAGGTTATTCTTACTTTTCAAATGATACAATTAATTGATATTATAAATATAGTGAACTATCAAATTATAGTGTGAAAATGAGTGTTTTATTTAGTTACAAAAACCTGCAGTTATTAGATCACAGAGACTTCATATCAAATCTATATAAAAATGTAAAAAATGAACTCGGCGTACTACATAGTTATACAATTGACAAGAATATGTTTTGTATTAAAAGTTCCAGTAGCTTACTAGTTAATAGGAAGAGATCACGTGAGTGTAATCAACCATTAGAAGAAGTAAGAAGTTTTTATGTTCAATACAATCAAAGAAAAAACGTAGCCTACGCAGAATGAATATATCACACCATGATTAGTGTTTCCTCTGAAAGATGATGATATTTGTAGAAGTGATAACTAAGGAGTTATAGGCTTCGAAGCATCGCCGCTCGGCTGAATCACTTTTCTACCAAGCGGCCGTGGGAAGAGTCCACTGTAATTTTAGTAAGAAGATAGGCCTGTGTTTTTCTTTGTGTTAAGAAAGCCCTAATTTTTAAGTGCAATAGTTATTATTAATATTCTTTATTTTTAAACTACAAAATTTAGGATAACTGTCCTTAATTTTGTCGTAAAAAGGAAAACAAAAACAAGTTATATACCTAGTATTGTAGTTGGTGCCAGTTAATTAATCCTTGAGATAGCTTGTGTTAAAAATGTCTGCTCTAAGTAAAAGCATTTTTCCCTTGTTTCTCAGCCTGGGTAGGTCCTAAAATAATGATTTGTATACCAAATTTTAGTAGTAAACTTGTACAAGGTGCAAGAAAAAGAATCAAGTGGCAAGATGTAAAATATAAAACATGGGTGGTATCAGTTCTGAAACATTATTTATTTATTTTTCATTTATCTGTTTGATTAAGTTTTACAAAAATTATCAATTAGCAATTATATATTTTTTGATCAATCTTTTATTTCAGACTGCTGCAATTAAACAAATGCACAATGAACTGTTAGCAAAATTACCAACAGAAACTATATTACTTGTAAGTGAAAAGTATGATTCAATGGAAACATCACTTGTTAGGGAGTTAGCCCAGAAGCATTTAAAATCAACAATATTTGATCACCAAGGGTTGAATGGTGGCAATAACTCTGATGGTCCACTAAGATGTAAGATCAAAGGCGACAGCTTCCTCATACCTCAGAATTCCAGGTATTTAATTTTGACTCCAATACTACTGACGCTTTGAGCTTTGATTAATAATATATAAGATTTGTTATTAGTCTATGTGTGAGTATAAATAAGTTCTCCGCTCAGAACAATATTGTGAGGCACACCATCCTTTTTTTGTTTGTTAGATTCTTCATTTCCTGTCAAGTGACTATAAAATACTTTTGGATAGCATTTTTTGTTGCTAGCGAGATAGGTAATATGAATATGTCATGCTGCAGATAAAATGCTTGCTTCACATACATAGAAAATGAGCTGTTGATCAACAGCAGGCAGATGTGAAACACCAAAACTATTATTATATACATCCACTATGTGAAGAACCACCAACAACCTGTGTTATCTGCCTCCCCCGACCTAAGAGGAAAGTCTCTCCGAAAGAGGAGACCTAAACATATCCTTCATGATCCTGATGATCAGATGACTACTGACAACATACTCGTACCACCTACCACACAATCATACGCTACACACCGTCTTCGCCGGCGAAGACAAGGTCTCCGCTATCATACGTCATCCGGACGTGGCCTCCATCCACGGCCACAGAGACGTACACACCACTCACCGTCCGACCCCCCTGTTATCCCAAACGTCGCCTAAGCCGAGGTTCGACCTTAAGGAGGGCCCTTAGGCAGACGTTCCCTTATTTCCTTCGAGCCCTAGAGCTCAAAGTTTCTTCTAGCAGAACTTCTTTCCGAAGCTCGCCAAACAGCCCGGTTACGCTGTGGCAACCAATAGGGTTAGTACAGCTAATAGACAGTCCAAAAAAAAAATGTGGTATCTGTAATAGATATAGTACAACAAAAAGCTTTAAGTAATTGTATAATTTAAATTTGGATGTTATTTCCAGTAATTTTTTCTAGATTCTTCTGTGGTTGTGTGAAAGAACAATGTGCTAAATTGAAAGGTCATAAATTTGATATTCTGATAGCTGATCCTCCCTGGTGGAATAAATATATCAGAAGGTTAAAAGGAGCTAATGATAAATTAAGGTAAGGTAATATTTTATTATAATAAAATATTATATATTAATTTATTATTATAATTATAATTTATATACATATTGTTTTATCATAATTATCATAATGAATCAAGACAGGGTCAAGTTTATTCTTAAGCTCAGAATGGTTGTGGCACACCTTTAATACATTTATTTATTTGAACACCAACAAAATTAAGGTAGTGGGACACATGCAATTTCACTTATAGGCAACCACATCATGCATAATTATTGACAAGGTTGAACTTAAACATATTACAAAAAATTATATACTCTTAAGTTGTTACCCAAATTAAAACTAAACAAAATTATTAATTATGTTGATTTTGTCACAGATGTCAAATCAAAAGACTTGTCTTTAACTTATAGTTTTCTATACAGTCTGCTTAGCCGGACTGATTGTCATGCATTAACTCTCAGGCTTGCAGGATTTAATCACATTGTTTTCCTTCTTCCAGCTATTCCATGATGTATAATGAAGACATAGCATCAATTCCAGTCAAAGAACTTTTATCAGACAACTGCCTTATCGCGGTATGGTGTACCAATTCACCAAGCAACATAAATGCAATTAAAAACCTAATATTCCCAGAATGGGGTGTTGAATATGTAACAACTTGGTATTGGTTAAAGTTAAATATAGATTTCAAGCCAATCTGTGAGTTTGGCAGTGGATGCAAGAAACAGCCATATGAAAGAATTGTTATAGGGAAAGTTGGCAATGTGTGTGTTCCCAGTGATTTATTGGTGGCTAGTATTCCAAGTGCATTGCATTCACACAAACCTCCATTATTAGGTAAGTTTTTTGTTAAATTAGAATTCATTAGACTTTACTCATGCTTGTTTTTTTATTGGTGTATGCTTTGAAACCTGTTTGGAGTCCTTCGTTATGAACTTGTCGCGTTACTTATTGTGGATGAAACTTCGAATAGCATAAGCTGGTCATGAGAGGTTAGAGGGGATTCTGCCAGACGACATAACTGGAAAGTTATTGTTGATAACAGCTTGATTGGCGCTTCATCAGGTGATTCTTTCCAAATAGGTTCAATATTCAACCAGAGACAATATTTATTTTATTTTCTAAGCATTAACATTTTGTTTCCACCTAAATTGCTTTTAAGACCATAGATTTATATATTGGTGAATTTGGAATATCTGTTTTTTTAATTTAGTATTTATATCAAGAATCCGACAGACGAACAATAAGAGGCAATTTGACCTAAACAAACTATTCAAACCTACCCTCCAAACCTTCTCTAAAAACCTTCTCCCTCTCTTTGGCCAATAATTTGATAATGAACCTTTGTTATTATTTCAGATCTCCTTAAACCCTGCATTGATGTGAAAAACCCGCAAATTTTAGAATTGTTCGCTCGATACCTCCTACCAAACACAACC
The DNA here is from genome assembly GCA_928268935.1 of Lasiommata megera. Lineage (NCBI taxonomy): Eukaryota > Metazoa > Arthropoda > Insecta > Lepidoptera > Nymphalidae > Lasiommata > Lasiommata megera. Next base: position 9,461,798 of record OV743326.1, on the reverse strand, counting down.
AGTGTTGGATACGAGCCGTTGAAATGGCAACATTTATCTTTATATGAAGAAGCTGTCGATATTACTTAAGTATATGTTTTTTATTTAATAAACAATGAATTTTGTTACGGCAACTTGAGTAGAGAATTATTTTAAACACTGGTCACCCTGATGATTTTAACTAGCCTGGCTTTAATTTCACGAATCCCGTTTTATGTCGCGCCTATACATAGCCAGCGACGAAGGTTTATGAAACTTCAAGGTTATGTTTGCTAATATAAAGGATTGTACCAGAAGGTAAACTTAACCCACTCTCTTGGGTGAGCGATGGGTATAAAAAAAAAGACGTGGCACTCGGTGACTGCCGCGGTAAAGCTATTGCATAGCATTTTTTTCAACTAAATTATTAATATTTCAAAAACAACAATGAAAATAAAAATATAAAAAATATTCAGGTTATTTTTGATAAAATTAATTTAAAATAAAGCAAAAGGGAAATGAGTAAAATTTAACTCTAGATTTGATTACAGACACAATGGGACAGGTGAAACTAAATAAAAATGCTTGTCATAATAATAAAAATTAAAAAAATGTGATAAAAAAAATAAAGACGTACCTCAGGCTCGAACCTACTACTTAAAGTATACGTGATAACCGCTGTTCCACGGCCACTGTAATGGCCGTGGCGAAATATCTATATGGTAAAAAGTATCACCGCTGTGCCCGTCGAAAAACAACCTCACGCTCCCCACGAGCGTGAGGTTTTTTTTCGTTACGGAATTTCTGGATTCGGTCCCCGCGTTCAAGGCCCTCCATAGAAGCTTAATAGAACAGCTCAATCATGACAATATGTTGGTAAGATATAGCTGGTATCCTGTAGACTATATAAATAATAATAGGTGGGGTATATGATTAAAAAACCATATATAAATTAAAACAATATATTTATTAATAAATGGCTAAAGTAGAGGAATATTTTAGATATATGAAATGCGTTAACTCTTCCCGTTCACCACGATGACGGTAGTTTTGTTTTTCTTGGGGTAGCCGTCGGGGTTCATGGTCTGCCATCTCCAGAAATCGGTGCCTGTAATGAATGGGAGCGTTATTTACATTATTGCTCTAATAAGATAGGTCTTAAAAAAAAAAAAATATTACCTGGCTATGTTGTGGGTTTCTTCGAAGACCGGGGCGCGTTTGGAACCCTCATAGCTTTAGTTTCAAGTTTACGTATGTAGTTATCACACCATCAAATCATCAAGAATTTTACGTCCAACCGGCCATACCTTTACGCCGTCTGCCTCTCTCATGAGACTCAAGTGTATCGCTAATTTCTGTCAAAGTTCTGACCCGAATTAATATGTAATGAACATTCGCGACATTGGAAATATTTTAATTTCCTGTTAACCATATTCAGTATTTATTTATATAAAACACAAATATCCTTTCAATCTAAGTTCGTTACAGATTTAGAAAACATCGTACCATTATGCCCTAAAATGGTCTAATTAGAAAAGCATTAGTTCAATCACCCATACATTTGATGTTGCTTATTTGAGGATAAGAAAAATCTTAATTTAGCTGATGAAGTCGCAAGCTTAAATAGGAATCAGAAATGTTCTAGGCTAGTTCTTAAATAAATATATACTTTAAGCATTAATACTAACACATCTCTTCCACGGAGCGTTTAGTTGTCCACCCCAACTCCAGCTTGGCGAGCGAAGCGTCCGCCCACATGGCCGTAATGTCACCAACCCGCCTGGCGACATATTTGACAGGGATCTTAGCGCTCGTAACGCGTTCGAACACTTCTACCAGCTCCTTCACTGATACCCCTTTGCCTGTACCTAGGTTGTATACCTGCGAAAGAGGATAGTTCTAAAGAATCACACTGCCGTTGTAGAACAGTTAAATCTAGGTCCTATGGTGAAGGCATTAAAAATGTTTTTTGAATAAAAATCTGCGTAAAGCAGGCAACCCTGTAACCTGATTACTTTACTCAACCGTACAGAACTTCCATATTGCGCTGTCAACACATGTTTCGTTCCGACACCTCAGACATCCTCAGATGTTGACTTTCCAACGTACCAAGAACTTGGTAGGGCTGATTACTTTTTTTTTTGAGATAGGTTTGAGCTTGACGACAATCAGCACCAAAAAGCAAGGTTAGAGCGCGCTTGCCTAGAAAATTCACTCTTCCCTTAAAGGATCTAAGGTTATACGTGGCTGGAAACAGATGCTGGAAGTGAGTTCCAAACCTTAGCTGTTCGACTCAGAAACGTTGATCCAAATCGTTTCGTCCAAGTAGGTTGGATTTTAACCACGTAAGGATACAAGCGGTCTCTCGATTTCTCGAACATTAAGTTTAATATTTATTGTATTTAAGAAATGTTCCATAGAGATAGCAAAAGTATACAGATAATGAGAGTAAACACTACAGTTAAATTAAAAGAGAAAGTTTACAAAAACTTAAGTAAACCCACACAACACATCACACATTTATGGAACTGAGCTAAAATGGATCAAGACAAGTCTGGATCCATTTTAGTTCAGTTCCATCTCGATACGGGTTTTTGCTTTGGTACTGACTAATCTATCAACTAATAACACATCTGCTATTCTATTTCGATTAAATCTCAAATCCAGACAACACAAGCCCGTCTAAATTCATTTATAATTATTTTTTTAGTGTCTACCAGGTACATACGAAAAGTAAGAGAATTGGATTTAATTTCAATACTTGGTTTTGTGTAACCACCTGTTATGATAGTTTCGTTCCATCTTGATTTCTTACTTCGAATTAGTAGCACATTTCCATTTACATCTGTTTTATTATCATTATCAACCCATTACCGGGCCAAAACAGGGCGCGGGTGGCTTTCCAGCACGAGAATGGTTGTGGCCGTTTTCCACCACGCTGCAGAACGCTTTTGTGAACATTGACAAACTTTCAGGCATTTAAGCTTTCTTACGATGTTTTCCTTCACCGTTAAAGCATATATATTATTATTATTTAGAATTGCTTAAATTGAATGAAAACGCCCAAAACTGCAAAAAGTTAGTGCGCGCCAGGCCAAAATCTTAGCTAGCTATCACCGTTCTCTTAAAACCTGCATATAGCATAATGTTTTTGCGTATCAACTATCTATCTAGTATCCACGCTTCGATTGCACGCGCATCGGTTTCTTGAAAAATCTTTTAGCCAAGTAACTGATGTTGGCGGAGCGCGGATTTGTGCGTTCCCTTGAAACAGCCTCCAGGCTACAATTTGGAAAACCGTGGAGTTTCATCGGTAAGTGTTCGATATAACAATCACGTCTTCGGGTGCGGTGGTATCCATGAGGATTCCCCCCGTATAATTTGACGACCTCCGTGGCACAGCGCGTGCGCTGTTGCATTTTAAAGTCGGAGGTCCTGGGTTCGATTCTCGGCTCGAATCTGGTCTGGTGGGATGCTTCCGCTGTGGCTGGTTACCACCCTACGTGTCGCCAAGCGATTTAGCGTTCCGGCACGATGTCGTGTAGAAACCGATTAGGAGTATGAGTTTCCCATAACAGGTTAGCCCGCTACCATCTTAAACCGCATCATCACTTCGGGTGAGATGCAGTCAAGGGCTAATTTATGGTGAATAAAAAAAAAAATTATACTAATCATGCTCGATTGTATCGGGTAGATTATTTGATTCTTATGATTAGGTAAGTACTTCTGCCAAATACCTTCAGCCTGCCGTGGTTATCACTGAGCAAGTTCAGCGCAGCGACGTGCCCGCTCGCCAAATCCATTACGTGTATGTAGTCACGAATGCCTGTACGTCAAAAAAATGATGCGTATTTATTTTAATGGCCATTACTTAAAAAGCAAAGCCAAAGGCTGCATATGCGGATTGGTAAACTTCATATAAGCCTTTGAGAATGTTATGGACAACTCTCAGGCATGCAGATTTTTTCACGATGTTTTCCTTTACCATTCAAGCGAGTGATATTTAAATGAAAATTTCTTAAATTAAAACACACATAAATGCGCACATAAAGAAACACAGTTTTTATTATGTTTTCTTTCATTTATTTTAATTCATTTTTTTTTCTATTTCCAATCTTTGGATCTACACTAAAAAGTAATGCAAGTTAGTTTGTTGGTAACTAACTGGTTACCAACAAACTAACTTTCATATTAATAATAAGAGAGATTATGCTATTGTCTTTTGTACTCACCAGTTCCATCAGGTGTGTTGTAATCGTTGCCGAAGATAGTTAGTACAGGTTTCTTGCCCAGAGCCACTTGCGCCATGAATGGCATGAGGTTCGTGAACTCCTTCGTGGGGTCCTCCCCGATCAGACCGGAGGGGTGCGCGCCCACAGGGTTGAAGTAACGGAGTGATATAATGTTCCATTTCTGTGAACGGATGAGAATTTGTTTTAGTATTTAACAGACTTTTGACGACCTCCGTGGCGCAGTGCGTGTGCTGTCCTATTATAAATTTGGAGGGCCTAGGTTCGATTCTGGTCTGTGGCTTCGGCCGTGGCTAGTTACCACCATACTGGCAAAGACGTGACGCCAAGCGAATTAACGTTCCGGCGCGATGTCACGTAGAAACCAATTAGGAGTACGAGTCTACCATACCCTAACAGATTAGCCCGCTGCCATCTTAGACTGCGTCATCACTTACCAGGTGTGATTACCGTTAAGGGCTAACTTGTGTATAAAAAAACGACTCAAACTTATGATTATAAAAATAATGGATACAGCAAGTTCGTCAGAGCCTCGTGCTTCCTAAACTACCCGCAGTTCAAAAACTCCGAGCACAAAGTAAATACGAGGGCCGACACTCACAGGTGTGCGTAACCCGCAAATGTGCAAGAAGCGTACAGCGATACGGGGTGTCTACGTGTGGAAACAGGATGGCATAATTTCGCTAGGGATCCTCTATTGACAACCGGCCGCGAACAACGCAAGACGCACACTACAAACTCGCGGCATCTCATTTGACATTATAAACTGCAGACTCTCTCTCCAGTCGTTCCTTCAATACTGAAGATCGTGGTCATGGCCTTGCACCCTCTGTGCTGTGCTGTGTCTGTATCCATTTTTTTAATAGTCAATTCGACGTTACAGCCTTACTTGAATAACGTTGTACCTATACACTGTATCCATTTTTTTTAATAGTCAATTCGACGCTACAGCCTTACTTGAATAACGTTGTACCTATACACTGTATCCATTTTTTTTAATAGTCAATTCGACGCTACAGCCTTACTTGAATAACGTTGTACCTATACACTGTATCCATTTTTTTTAATAGTCAATTCGACGCTACAGCCCTACTAAAAAAGTACTACTTATATTCTTTGCTGTGCCTTCTTTCTACCTAACAGGCCTACTTTCGTAACATCTGATTTAATTACATAATTTTATGTGAGAATAAAATTACTTCTAACGGTCATAAAAACTCGAATACCTGCCTATAATAGGTATGAGATTTCCGCTGTCAATCTGATTCATGCAACATCGGAGACTGGTGGAGCCTTGAACTTATCGCTCTGAATTATGCGTTCAGTAGGTTATACAGAACCGGTTGTCGTCTAAGAGCTGATTCTACAAAATTATGTCACCTGTGACCGAGACACGTGTTCGTTTCGTTATTAATTAGGAAGTAAGTAGATAAATCGAGAAGCGCAGCTGCCGAGTTGCTTGTAAGATTTCTATTTACGCACTCGACTAGTGTCGTCGTGACCAGCGACTAGATTTAACGAGGTCGTATTACCGGGATAAATGGTTTTTGTTTTATTACCGGGTTAAATAGTTAATGGGTTTGTTGAAAAGAAATTCGCAAAAACCATCAAGAAATGATCGATATCCACCCGCAAATATATGCAAAAACGCCAATACGCATGGAAGCAAAATCATTAAAGCTACTAATAGAGTATGTTTTTAGAGTTTTTTTTTAAATCCTGCGAATCTGTTTTATAAGGTCCAATATCTAGGTCCATAATATGATATGTACGAGTACGTGATCGTCGGTTGACTAGTTTCTAAAGCTGTGAAAGCATTCGTGATCAACCCATTCTCGGCTCAATACAGAGCACGGGTCTCCTCTCAATATGAGAGGGGTTTGGCCATAGTCCACCACGCTGGCCATTTGCGGATTGGCAGACTTCACACGCCTTTGAGAACATTATGGAGAACTCTCAGGCGTGTAGGTTACCTCACGATGATGTGAAGGAATCACAGTTGAAGCAAGTGATATTTTAATTGCTTAAAAACGCACATAACTCCGAAAAGTTAGAGGTGCGTGTCCGGGTTCGAGCCCCTGACTTCTGATTGTGAGACTGACGTCCTAACCACTAGGCTTTCACAGCTTATCAATTGAAATATGAAAGCATTATAAATTATTAACTCACATCGTCAGCAGCGCTCAAGTCTTTAAGCATCTCCTCAATAAAGTACTTCGTTCTTCCATAAACATTTGTGATGTTGCCGGTCTGATGTTTCTCGGTGATGGGGAGACTCTCCGGCTCTCCGTATACCGTGCAAGACGACGAGAACACCATTTGGTAGCAGTTGTGCGATCGCATTATCTAAAAAAAAAACATTTTCATTTAGTACATTACATATAGTATTATCCTTGATACATTTATCACAGCTCTAGATTGACATTGGCTGAATATTATATATGTATCCATGTTTAGTTTAGTAGCTGTGGACGTCCGTCCCCTAATCAGAGATCGGGGGTTCGAACCTGGACACGCACTTCTTTTCGGAGTTATGTGCGTTTTTAAGAAATTAAAGTATCACTTGCTTCAACGGTGAAGGAAAACATCGTGAGGAAACCTACACGCCTGAGAGTTCTTCATAATGTTCTCAAAGACGTGTGAAGTCTGCCAATCCGCCAGCACATGGTCAGCGTGATGGACTATGGCTAAACCCTTCTCATACTGAGAGGAGACCCGTGCTCTGTAGTGAGCCGATAATGGGTTGATCATGATATGATGATGAAGATCCAGGTAACAAGTTTTATTAGCTTAGCATATAGATTCGTTAATTTATCGAAGATAAAACAAATTTAGCTTAATATTCATTGAATCCACCAATATTTTTTATCATATTATCCAGTCTTTAAGTGATCCCGACTAATATTGACAATGTCCCGCATCTGTAAATTTGTTGCTTGAAAATATGATTCTACTCGTTTTGAAGGTCACTTTTCAAAGCCTGTGGTTCCAGTTATCGCAAAGTGCTTACAATACGCTGTTGGTGCAATACCATACTGCGTTTACTCACTCTGCGGACTCTGTTGCGGTGTTCTGTATTCGGTATTGACGACCTCCGTAGCGCAGTGCGTGCGCTTTCGCATTATAAAGTTGGAGACCTAAGTTCGATTCCCTGCTCGAATCTGGACTGGAGGCTTCGGCTGTGGCTAGTTACCACCCTACCGACAAAGACGTGTCGCCAAGCGATGTCGCGTAAAACCGATTAGGAGCGTGGTTTTACCATACCCCTAACATATTAGCCCGCTACCATCCTAGACAGCATCATCACTTACCACCAGGTAAGACTAACTTGTATAAAAAAAAGGTACTTTGGCTATATTTATCAAAGAGCGGGCAGATAGCTTTCAAGCGCAAAAAGACATTGTTACTACTGAAGAAATTCTGAGGAATGCGGAGGAGCATCCCTCCGCAGTTTGAATTTCCACACAGATAACTAAATCCTTTTTAATTATTGAGTACTCATTTCATCAAATAGTTTTGAGTTGTCTTCATCTATAAATAAATAATAAATCGTCAAAAATAAACGTTTCTATTCTTCTATAGATTTTTTGATATCATATTTCTTACCTCTAATAAATTGAGCATGCCGAGTAGATTATTCTGGTAGTACAATAGAGGTTGTTGCATAGATTCACCAACTGCCTTCAGAGCTGCGAAGTGGATCACGCAGTCCACCTTATGCTGAAATTTATCATAAAAACGTGTAAATGCATGTAAAGGAAGTCTATATATATTCGGTTTTCAGGCATGGATGATTTATGGCGTTTGACCTTGAAAATATCCCATAAAAAATTCAACGCAGTCTTTTTCTTTATATCTGGACCGGTTTCTACCATTACCTAGCTTCTCCACTTTACTAACTGTTTTACTAATTGTGATAGTTTAGAATCCAACGCAATCCACGCAAGCTATAAACCAAGCAGGTTATTTAGGACTTCTGCGCCGCAATATCATGTCCAAACCATTACTTCCCCCTACAATAAAAAAACAAGCTCGACAAATGCGATACAACCTATTTTGTACGCCGCATCAAAAATCTTCAAATATTATGTTAAATAAGCGGTGAAGGAAAACATCGTGAGGAAACCTGTACGACTGAGAGTTCTCCATAATGTTCTCAAAGGCGTGTGAAGTCTGCCAATCCGCATGGCCAAACCCTTCTCATATTGAAGGAGACCCGTGCTCTGTAGTGAGCCGGTAAAGGGTTGATCATGATGATGATGATGATCATGTTAAATTGTGCATTGTGGAATCATCTCCTGAAGATGCTCGTCGTGTCGAAGCGGGACGAGCTTAGAGAGCATATAAATATCTTTATATGTGTGGTGGTAATAATGTAATTGCATCCTTAAGCAACATGTCGCGCCCAAAGTCCTCGGCAATCTTCAGAGCCTGCTATACTTGTGGGGTTCGTTTGGATCGATAGAGTCAGTTCGGCGAGGACAAGCTTAGGTACTTGTGAAAATCAGTACTGTTGTTCATAAAAAGATAGCGTAGTATTCTTTATGGGATGTTGACTGACACTTGCCAGGGTCAGCCTTGTTGAAGATAATTCATCCGTGCCTTTAGAAAACCCTGTATTTCTTTGTGCTATGTAGCCTTTATACCAATAACAGAGTTTCCAACAGTCATGGTTGAGGACATATTACTAGCGTCTATTTTACATATAAAACAGTATTTTAATCGAATCTAATCAGCACAACAATCATTGTAATTCTATCACTTAACGGCTAAAATTTTGAAGGCAAACCGCTAATGGTTTTAGACAGTTCTCGATAAATGATCAATCAATTTATCGTATTCCGTAATAGCCCGTCATTACCTTATCAAATATATCGTTGATTTGCGGTTTATCTAACAGATCTGCTTTGTAGAACGTGATTGTTTTGCCCGTGATTTCTTCGGCTCGTTGCAAAGCTGGAGAGCCGTCTTCGTCTCCCACCGCGTTCGCGAAGTTGTCTATTGCGACCACTTCGTATCCCGCCTCTAGGAGGTCGACCACACAATGACTGCCTATGTAGCCAGCACCGCCTGTCACCATTATGGTCTTGAACCGGGGCATCTTGGATTTATCAGGAGAGTGAAAACTTTATTCTGTAACAAAAAGAGACTAATTAGACTTCAGACACCAGGCAATCATAAGTGAAGAGGTGATAAATGACGAAGAAGAGATTTTTTGGAATGTCTAACTGCCGTGGCAGAGTTTGGGTCTTAAAATCTTCTTAGTTATTCTGACAGTTGCTTACTGGTAGTAACCTCTCTTCATAAATTTCCGATAGGTTTTGTATGGAGGCCTTTTTGACGACCTCCGTGGCGCAGCGTGTGCGCTGTCGCATTATAAAATTGGATGTCCTGGGTTCGTTGTCTGGCTCGAGTATGGTAGTTGAGTAGGCTGCGGCCGTGGCTAGTTGCCACCCTACTGACATTGACGTCTCGCCAAGGGATATAGCGTTCCGGCACGATGTCGCGTCGAAACCAATTAGGAATATAGCTTTATCATACCCTCATACCCCATTAGGTTAGCCCGCTACGTCCTAGACTGCATCATCACTTACCATCAGGTGAGATAGCTTGTAGTGTATATAAAATGGAGGCGATTAGTTGGCAACTCATTAGAAAGTTACTGAATAGGCCAGCTGATGTTAAGCTCATTAAGTTAATTAATGCGTTAATATCTTACTTAATCTGACCTGTGATTTCGCACGCGTAAGTTTGGCGAAAAATTCTACTAAAACAGAAAAAAAAAACAAAAATTTTCTGCAACAAAACTTATAACTAACTTATTTATCAGAAAAGTATTATTATGCGTTGAGTTATCGCAGAAAACATATATTAATATGTTTTGAAAATCTTTCACGTTCAATCAAACATACAAAAAATAATCTTCAGCTTTATAATATGAATATAGATTAAAAAAGTCCTACCATAGATAGCTATATTAATGACGACGAGTCTTACTGATTGTTGCTATCACTTGTTAGAATCCATAATACTATTGTAAATGTTTGTTGATTTTTGTTTCTATCTCAATACCTACTGATGTGAACTATAGAGATATCTAAGTGATTAACACTACGCTCTTTTTACGTAATGCACAGTTCCTATGGAATACATCTAAAGCAATTCTTTAATAGTATCTTGAAAGAAAGAAAAAGTTTTTTATTTGGCGCAATATACAGTTGTACTTATCATAATTCGACATAAGATAACCAAATAAAGGTAACCCACTCAGCATCAGCTGAAGCAGGCAGCCTAAATGTCGGTTAGATCACGGATGTGATAAGTTATCAAAATAGATCAATATCTAACATATTAATAACACATAACTTGCCTTAATTACACAAAAGATTACAATTTCAGAAAAAAGACAAACAAATAAGATTATATCTAGAAATATATAAATTATTAAATATTATAAATTAATAAATATTAATACTAATATTATAATAGTCATCATCATGATGATCAGCCCATTCTCGGCTCACTATAGAGCACGGGTCTCCTCTCAATATGAGAAGGGTTTGGCCATAGTCCACCACGCTGGCCATGTGAGGATTGACAGACTTCACACGCCTTTGAGAACATTATGGAGAACTCTCAGGCGTGCATCAGGTTTCCTCACGATGTTTTCCTTCACCGTTGAAGCAAGTGATATTTTATTTGTTTTAAAAACGCACATAACTCAGAAAAGTTAGAGGTGCGTGCCCGGATTCGAACCGCCGACCTCTGATTAGGAGGCTGACCCCCTATCCACTAGGCTATCACCGCTTGTATTATTATAATAGTATAATATTATAATAGTATCTTCATATTAATACGCTATATAGTACGAGTATTGGGATACAGAAGATACAAGCACGAACGTACCACGTAGTATACTTGTGAATCCCTGTATGCGTCTAGAATTACTGGACTGGTTGACAAACTAAAGATAACTTATATGGAAGCATCAGCGAGAAGTCATCTGAGACTGTAGTTATGTTATTCTACAATCTAACAACTGCGTACCTACTTAATAGGTTCAGAACAATGTACCATTACCGTTTGCTATAACAAATTAATATATACCATAACCCTGAAAACAACTTTGGCATGAAAAACAATATGGAAGAGGAAGCTATCTTCGATTAATCTATAAACCATTGATTTAATTGTATGATAACTTGACAAGGAAAATCTCATCAGGTTTTGTAATTCAATTATCTAGCTATTTTACTTATGTTTTTTATTTGATCTTTAATAGGTTTTCACGTTGGCACCTAATGGTTTTTTTTACACTACAAGTTAGCCCTTGACGGCAATCTCACCTGATGGTAAGTGATGATGCAGTCTATGATGGTAGCGGGCTAATATGTTAGGGGTATGGTAAATCCGCACTCCTAATTGGTTTCTACACGACATCGTGCCGGAACGCTAAGTCGCTTGGCGAGATGTCTTTGTCGGTATCGTGGTAACTAGCCACGGCCGAAGCCTTCTAAAACATACTCGAGCCGGGAATCGAACCCAGAACCTCCAACTTTATACTGCGCCACGGAGGTCGTCAAAATATATATTTGTTGAGAGCTTGGGGAGTCCTCTTTACTAACGAACTAGGTGCAGTACCAATAAGGAAGGCTTTTAATACAAGACCTTCACACGAAATCGATGATCATATTCATTTAAAAGAAAACGTGACTATTTATTTAATATTCGTTTTTACATTAATTTAAGTATTTAATTCCATAACTGCATAGTTAGCATGTACGAGTAATGTCCTGGACTCGATTTTCGGGTCGAGTCAAGTGCCTCAACATCCCGCTTAAAAATACTTTGAAATGAATAAAACTGCTTAACTTAACTTGCAAAACTTAAGATAGGTAAATGAATTCCTAAGAGCGCTAAGTGAACATCAAGGTACTTGCTTACGCAATTATTTCACAATTTGACAGAGGTTTTGTTCTATGAGTAGGTACGCGGCGATCTCAAGGTAAAGGAGTGATTTTATCTAGGGATTCTAGATCGTAGTATTCTAAGAATGTTTTGAATGATATCAATCAATCAACAACCAAAAAAAGTCCAATCTGAACATAGGCTTTTCTATTCTAAGAGCGAACCACCATACCTCAACTTTTCTCACCCAGCCTCTCCTCGATACCTTTCAAGGACATCGGTCCAGAGCAGTGTTTTTTTTAAACACCACACGTTATTCCTTGACTGCATCTCACGTGATGTTAAGTGATGATGCGGTCTAAGATGGTTGCGGGCTAACCTGTTAGGGGCACGGTAAACCCATACTCCTAATTGGTTTCTACGCGACATCGTGCCGGAACGCTAAATCGCTTGGCGACACGTCTTCGTCGGTAGGGTGGTAACTAGCCACGGCCGAAGCCTCCCACCAGACCAGACTAGAGCCGGAAATAACCGAATTATTCGGAAACGTTTCTAATTAGATTCCTACTAGTACTAGCTGTTGCCCTTGACTTCGTCCGCGTCTCCAGCTTCCAATTAGAATAATTTTTGATTAAGTTCAACGAAAATTATATGACACTGTAAATTTAATTATCTGGAATAATCATCTCCAACAGTAACTTATTGTAATAAATAAATAACAAATAGACGCATCAAAAATCAAATTGAATAAAGTTTATGATTGATTGACTGATCAAGAACAAAGCGATAATTCAGCTTCTGATAATCTCAGCATCATCATCATCATGATCAACCCATTACCGGCTCACTACAGAGCACGGGTCTCCTCTCAATATGAGAAGGTTTTGGCCATAGTCCACCACGCTGGCCATGTGCGGATTGGCAGACTTCACACGCCTTTGAGAACATTATGGAGAACTTTCAGGCGTGCAGGTTTCCTCACGATGTTTTCCTTCACCTTTAAAGCAAGTGATATTTTAATTTTTAAAAACGCACATAACTCCGAAATTTAGAGCTGCGTGCCCCGATTCGAACCGCCGACCTCTGATTAGGAGGCTGACGCCCTAACCACTAGGCTATCACAGCTGCAATTCTCAACTTCAATCTGATAGTCTCACACAACTAAAAAACATTTTTTTGATAACGAAATTTGAGCTTTACAATGTATATATAGGTAAGTTTATCTAAGTATATTTTAGTATGTAGTTTAAACATACCTTGTTTGACCTATTATAAAACATCTTACTTACATCTTAGGGTAGCTGGAAGAGATCTTTTATAGAGATAAGCTTTCCTTTGTATGCTTCTTATATAAGAGTTTGTTATGAAAAATTTGGTGCAAAATAATTTAAATAAATAAAAAATAGGTACGTACAAACATAATTAAATAGCTGATGTATCTTATTAAATGGAATCGTGATATGAATGAGTAGTAATGATATCATCAGACGTTTCCCTTCGTCGTGATATCAAGTGCAGATGTTCATAACATGTTTAGAAAAAGAATAAAAACACGCATCCGTTGAGGGTTAACAGCCGAGGTTTAAGACGTCGGCAAAATAAATATTGTACATTAATGGTTCACTTACATGTAGGTACGCGTAATGTTTTAAACCGGCTAAGTGTAAATAAATATTATACTTATATAGCCTACCCTATTATATACAGCCTAGTGGTTAGGACGTCCGTCCCCTAATCAGAGGTCGGGGGATCGAACCCGACACTCACCTTTAACTTTTCGGAGTTATGTGCGCTTTTAAGCAATTAAAATGAGGAAACCTGTATGCTTGAAAGTTCTCCATAATGTTCTCAAAAGCGTGTGAAGTCTGCCAATCCGCACATGGCCAGCGTTGTGGACTATGGCCAAACCTTTCTCATATTGAGAGGAGACCCGTGCTCTATTGTGAGCCGAGACTGAGTTGATCATGATGATGATAACATGTAGGTGCGCGTAACCGGCTAAGTGCGAGTTGGACTGGTAGTCGAAGGGTTTCGGACCACAGGCATTATCACCCGACGAGCCTAGTCTTCGGTTCGTGAGTCGCGCCTCGGAAGGGCTTAAGGGGCCTCGTAGATAGGCAATCGTTGGGGGGTCTGACTGACTGGGTTGTAGGTGAGTGTGTGAGCGTTCCCGTGACCCAGCCACCCGGCGAAGTGAAAGAGCATCGCTGGATTGTAGTGGGTGTTCTGATCGCCGACGAGTCGCAATCCGAACGGGATGAACGCATTCCCCAGCGTCAAAAAGCGTACCACGGTCGTGTACCATATAGAAACACAGCATAGTATTGGAATTAAGATCTCAAAAATAGCGAAATGACACACGTTTCTTGTAATGCGAGCCATTATTTTTTGTTATAGCGCCAATAGAAATGCACATCATGATCAACCCATTACCGGCTCACTACAGAGCACGTGTCCCTCTCAATATGACAAGGGTTTGGCCATAGTCCACCACGCTGGCCATGTGCGGATTGGCAGACTTCACACGACTTTGAGAACATTATGGAGAACTCTCAGGCGTGCAGGTTTCCTCACGATGTGTTCCTTCACCGTTGAAGTAAGTGATATTTTAATTGTTTAAAAACGCACATAACTCCGAAAAGTTAGAGGTGCGTGCCCGGATTCGAACCGCCGACCTCTGATTACGAGGCTGACGCCCTAAACACTGGGCTATCACCGCTTTACTAGGCTATCACCACTTCGATCTTGTCACAGAACAAATCAATAGATTTTTCTTTAAGTGATAGTTCTCTCTACAGTATGAAATGCACACTCAGTGATAACTACATCTGTCTTCCATAAACCATAACAGTTTATGCGATACAGACCGCTGACAGTCCGATGGACGGACCTGTTGGCTGCTCTCGGGGGTCCGTATCAGAAAGGTAACAAAAACATTGTGTTAACTTAAGCCTATCTTTAATTACTGCGTTTTATCTCATAATATTAAACCTATGTATATTTTGACGACCTCCGTGGCGCAGCGTGCGCGCTGTCAGATTAAAAAGTTGGAGGTCCTGGGTTCGATTCCCGGCTCGAGTCTGGTCTGGTGGGAGGCTTCAGCCGTGACTAGTTACCACCCTACCGACAAAGACGTGTCGCCAAGCGATTTAGCGTTCCGGCACGATGTCGCGTAGAAATCGATAGGAGTATGGGTTTACCATACCCCTTCCAGGTTAGCCCGCTACCATCTTAGACTGCATCATCACTTACCATCAGGTGAGATTGCCGTCAAGGGCTAACTTGTAGTGGATAAAAAAAAAAAAATGTACAAATCCTTTACGCAGAAGCAGTTGATACTTTGATCTAAATAATGTTAGAATAGATAATATTGTAAGATCTCGTACCTAGGTCATACGAGTATATTGCGTAATGATATGTACCGCCTGCTGCAAACTATTATGATGGGGAAGATTGCTGGAAAAAGATGTGTTGGAAGGCGAATGAAGTCGTGGCTCAGAAACATACGGGAGTGGACTGGCATCAATTCGGTCGAACTACTATTCCGTTTAGCCATGGACAAGGAACGTTTCAAAAAACTGACTGCTGACCTCCAGTAATGGAGAGGCACTTAAAGAAGAAGATAATATTGTAATTATTATGTATCAAGAGTGAGTAAAGTTAATACTGTATTTATTATGTATCAAAAGTAAGTAAAGTTAATACTGTAATTATAATGTATCAAAAGTGAGTAAAGTTAATACTGTAATTATTATGTTATCATATATATAGTACCAACCTGCTTACATGAAAATGAGTTTCCGAATATATTCCTTAATTTGGTGATAAAGTTTACTGTCTTTCAATAGTATTTATTGTACCTATATGATAAGAATTTATTTGCATGCTCATTAAATATTAATGTAATTAATTAGAACAAGGCTTACTGAAAAATTAAATATACCTACCGTAAATCAAAGATTATTTTACTTTTCACAGATCTCCGAAATATTCCTTGTGCGTATAAGAAATGAGCGAACAAATCGTTTTGTGGTGTTTTTCCTGACATCAAGAAGTATAGTAATTAGCTACATTGATTAAATCAGGTTAACCGACCCTAGTAACTTTAGACCAATTTCTGTACTACCCACTTTAAATAAAATATGTAATAGTAAAACTTTTTATAAATCAATTACTTAACCATTTTAATAACAATAATTTATTACATAATAAGCAAAATAGCTTTACACGGGGTCGCTGTAACATATTAAAAAAAAACTGCGAAGTTATCTCTTTTAAGACTTATAATTACTTTTTATCCCTTTTATGGCATCTTGCGTTCAGTTCACTAACCCGTTTAAATGCGCTAGTGAGGTTCTTCAAAGAATCCTCAAAGTGAAACAATGGTTTCACTTTCCCATGCAATAATAATGACGAATTATATTAGTAAAGTGATCTCATGAGCCTCCTCGCTTTCGCAGAATTCCCGCGTGCCGTGCGCTCCGATGACGAATGGATAACTAATGATCTACAGTACATATTACAAGCGAAAATGCATAAGGGAAGTTGAATCAACTTAGCTAATATTCAATTAGTAGCTAGGTGAAAGCTTTTGCAGTTTAGTAAAGATATATATCCGAATAATACGTTGTACAATTAATAAGCTTAATTTGCTAATAATATTGATGCTGCCAACGAGTCCATCAATCAGTCTGTCAACGACTGTCATAAACCGTAATACCTAACACCATGCTACTTCTACTTATTTAATTTTCGAAAAGTTGAGTAATCTTACCTTATTACCTTATAAAATGTACCTTTAAGGTAATTAGGTAGCTAAATAGAATTTAATATCGCTTTTATTCTTTTGCCTCTAGGTACAATAATATAATGTATATTTACTTGTGTTTTAAAACGTACCAACACTCGCAAATTGTAGGTTTGTCTATGCGTTTCAGATACTTTGGTTACTAGGTTGCTGAATAGTAACCCGAAGTGTTAAAAATGATTTTAGTCCTTTTTTGCCGGAGACTGAAATATTCTTTATAATCCAGAATACTAATCATCATATCATCCTCTACAATCTCGTAAATTTATAGAATTTACAAGAAGGTATTTTATTAATAGGATTTACTAGCATACCTTAGATACTTGACGAATAACTTGAAATTTTTTATATTATCATATTGTTACCCGTACTTCTAAATGGTTGATATTATTATAAAAACAACAATAAATAAAAAAATAAGTAAACTAAAATTCTTTCTAGACAACTTTACAAGCATCGATACGAGTATCATGAAACAAACTTTCAACTCTATAACGTTCACTTTCACAGAAACCGTTATGACAAATAACTCACCGCTTGTTACGATCCCGTGTCCCATTAACGACTGTTCACTAACACTAGGATACCTGCTATAAATTACACTAAATATTAGAAGAAATATTACGGAGAAAACACGCGTCGGAGACCGCTGCGCGCGCGCATCTGACTCTGTCGCCGTGTCCGGTCGACCGCACGGAAGGCACGTCTGTAAAGGCAGGCTTAGATTGAGTCAGTGACTGACTCCAGTCACGCGGCACACCCCAACACACGCACCGAGAACTGAGAGCTTACTATACTATACTAATCGCTAACAGCAGAATTATTATAAAACTAGCTATGTCTTTTTCGGTAAAAATGTGCTATCTCACTGGAGCGGTACCCGTATAACCTATGATCTTGCGATATTTTGTCACGATCGCTGCAATGGTTGAGCAGAGCATTTCGCAATTATAATGTAACTATAGAATATAGACTAGAAGTATGGATATTGATAGGGCTCTTGTTTCAGAATTACAATCCTTATTAGGGTCTTCAAGTACTCGTATCAAATTTAAGTATCATTTCAAAATAAAACTGCTTGGGCACTGGTAGTAAGGTCTCCGACTTGCATTGTTTAACATGAAGTTAGTTATATTATATCTGTAAGGACATAATATAAACCAACAGCGAAAAATAAGTATGCCTACCAAGTGGCAGAATTACCGAAAAGACGTGTTGCAAAGCGATTTAGCGTTCCGGCACAATGTCGCGTAGAAACCAATGAGGAGTATGGGTTAACAAAACCCTAAACAGGTTAGCCTGCTACCATCCTAAACAGCATCATCACTTACCACCAGTCAAGGACTAACTTTTAGTGTATAAAAAAAAAGTTAATTTTAATACTAGCTTGTGTTTTTTCCGTAAAAATATGCTATCTCACTGGAGCGGTACCCGCAATATGCGATATTTTGCCACGATCGGTGCAATGGTTGAGTATACAAATAAACCAACAGACACCCTTTCGCATTTTTGATGTAAGTATTCTATAGAGTAGACTAGAAGTATGGATTGATAGGGCTCTTGTACTGAGACTTCAAACGAGCTCAACGCTGACGGAGGTGGAGAGGAGGTTTACGTTACGGCTTAAGTTAGCACAGACGGAACAACGCTGGACTGAACAAACAAGTCTAGCATTATCGACTCGCCAACGAACTGTTGTCATTCATGGACCAACCAAACAAGTCGAACATTATCGACTCGCCAATCAACTATTGTCAGTCATGGACCATCCAAACAAGTCGAACATTATCGACTCGCCAATGAACTGTTGTCAATCATGGACCAACCAAACAAGTCGAACATTATCGACACGCCAACGAACTGTTTTTAGTCATGCACCAACCAAACAAGTCGAACATTATCGACTTGCCAACGAACTGTTGTCAGTCATGGACCAACCAAACAAGTCGAACATTATCGACTCGCCAACGAACTGTTGTCAGTCATGGACCATCCAAACAAGTCGAACATTACCGACTCGCCAACGAACTGTTGTCAGTCATGGACCATCCAAACAAGTCGAACATTATCGACTCGCCAATCAACTGGTGTCAGTCATGGACCAACCAAACAAGTCGAACATTATCGACTCGCCAACGAACTGTTGTCAGTCACTGTCTATACCCGCCTTATAATGGCTATTGCAATCGGAACCCAATCACACCGATATAGATTGAATATTGGCAATTGGAGTACTTTTTTTCTGTTAATTAAAAATTAATAATCTGCGTGATCAGGGAACTAAACATCATTGAATATTGCACTTCAAATTGTTTGTATCTTAAGTCCACCGTAAAATGCGTTATTATTACACATTATGATAGAGTTAGGGTCTTAAAATCTCCTTAAATATTCCGACAGTTGCTTACTGGTAGTAACCTCTCTTCATGAATTTCCGATATGGTTTGTATGGAGGCCTTTTTGACGACCTCATTATAAACTTAAGGTCCTGGGTTCGAGTCCCCGCTCGAATCTGGTCTAGAGCGAGGCTTCGGCCGTGGCTTGTTACCACCCTACAGACAAAGGCGTGTCGCCAAGCGATTTAGCGTTCCGGCACGATGTCACGTAAAACCAATTAGGAGTATGAGTGAACCATACCCCTAACAGGTTAGCCCGCTACTATCTTAGACTGCATCATCACTTACCACCAGAAGAGATGCCGTCAAGGGCTAATGTGTGTGTAAAAAAAAAATGGTATTTTATGGGTTAATGCTGCCGATATTGACATTATAATTGTGGTGCAGAAGAGGGCTGTTCGTGCAATTTATAATATCGCTCCAAGAGTTATTAAGAGAAAAATTTAAGGAATTCAAATAAATGCCATTGCATGGCCAATTTTTTTTTAACGATGGGAAATGCGTTTATGCATCCGCTCCGCCGTCAAGGGCTACCTTTTAGTGTATAAAATAAAATTAAATACAAATATATGAAGCTACCGTGTGCCGCACTTGAAAGAGCTTCATATAGGTATAAGCTCATATAAATAAAACTTCCTTTTCCTATTAGGTGTGCATAATTTTACCCGTATGTGTGTAGTAAACAAAAAAAGCAGAATTCTGAAACGGCTAAAAACCAAAATAATAGACATACAGATAGAAATCCAGTAACAAGTGGTAGCGGTGCCACTACTTGATTTGGTGAAGTTTTAAAGTTCGCAAAGTGAAATACCAGCACATTGTATGAGACAGAAGATACACTTTGTCTCAATTTTCTCATATTATAAGTATATACGCTGGCCACTTTCACAACATGAATTCACGTTGATTCATAGCTTCATGTACTTAATATGAGTTTCCGCAAAACAAAACGTTAAAAACGATTTACAGAGGTCTGCGTTTTCGATGGTTGGCATATAAAAAGTCCCTGGAGAGAAAAGTAAAGGGGTTTTCTCTTAAGATCGTATCGGTGTGAGAGTCGACCGCGTTCGACAGTGACCCCGCTCGCCGCAGCCTCGCCGAAGTACCGTAATGATCGCTACTCGTCCCGTAATGCCGTATCGGACCACTCACCGGTTCAGTGTGATGACATATGCAAGTGTCATTCGATTGTTTTTTTTTTATTATTTTTTATTGAATCATCACGGCAACAGCTGACGGGTTATCTGATTTTATGTATTTACCAACGCCTATCAACATCTGCAGCACTAGAGGAGGCAACAAGGCCGGCCCAACTCATCCCAAATTTACAAAGCACCCTGCTTGGCAGCCATCTTTAACCTTCCCCTTCGCATTTCACGTTCCCAATTAGTTTTTATTCATTTCGCTTTTTCACCCAAGTCAACGCGCCAACCCAGTTATTAAAAAATACTACTTAGGTATTCACATTAAAAACTATTTTCTCAAATGAATGAATTGTAACTAAAGAGCAATATATTTTTTTAATATGTACTTTTATACTAACTGAAAATCACATAAGTAGTAGTTTATAGTTGAGGAATCTGTTTAAATATATACTTTTAGCGCAAATAATTTTTTTAATATTTTAATGAATATTCAAATAATTATTGTTTCTATTTCATTCATTGTTTTCATACCTTTTATTTTCGTTTTAATTAATATGATATTTTTTTTTAAAGATTTTTCTTGCACGCCTTCAGGCAGAATGTGTTAGGTGCTTTCACATTTCTATGAAGATCTTAACAAATAAAAAACTTATAAGATCTTAACCTGCAATGAATTAATTTGAGTTGATTCGAATAATATCATCCCCAGCGTACCTTTTCATTCCCCTCTGAAGGGCACTGGCTTTGTTTCTTATGCACTACAAATTAGCCCTTGACGGCTATCTCACCTGGTGGTAAGTGATGATACAGTAGTCTATGATGGTAGCGGGCTAACCTGTTAGGGGTATTCTAAACCCACACTCTTAATTGGTTTCTACGCGTCATTATGCCGGAACGCTAAATCGCTTGGCGACACGTCTTTATCGGTAGGTAACTAGCCACGGCCGAAGCCTCCCACCAGACCGGACTCGAGCCGGGAATCGAACCCAGGTCCTCCAATTTTAAAATGTGAAATCACTTATACCAGGTGGGATTGCCGTCAAGGGCTAACTTGTAGGGGTTAACAAAAAAAAAGTAGAAGTAGCAACGTGAATAAAAAACGAGTGCCAATAAGAAACTTTTTATTCTTTCCTTTACAATTATCCAAAAAAATTTTGTCACAGTTCGAGTAAAATCACGAAAAAAATGAACCTCACCGCTTGCACCCATGCGATTTAGTCAGATTTTTCACGAAATCAATTATTTATTATCTCATTAATGTCAATATGTCATGTAACTAAATGAAAATATATAATAACATAGATTAAATGGATTCATAGATTAAAAAATTGTAAAAAAAAATATGTTTTACTACGTCACGGTCGGAAGTCGGAAAATTCGTATTTGTTCGTTTCGAGACCTTAACATAAAGTTACAACGCTCGGTACCTATTTTAATATTTTCACACATAAACACACATATGCCTATACACATGAAACACGCCGCATACAAATATATAGAATTCTGTTTTATGTTATATGATAGACTTACTTATATAGATAAGTATAAGTGATGAGTAAGTATAAATTCACGGCTTAAAATCTAAATAAAACTTAACATTATGTCGATATTGTATAAAAAAAAATTGTTTGGCAACATTACTATCTAATATTTAATAGGGTTACCATAATACTCTTTGAATTTGTTAATACATTTAAAATTTATTGCACTAGTTTTCTACTTGCTAATAATACACCATGCTTGTAGGAAAAACAAAGTTTCTGTCATTGTGATATTTTCTAGCATTGATGACCATTGTGGTCGAATGATAAACAGAAACAATGGGTATACAAAAACCAAACAAAACAGCTATAGAAACAATCACCGTATACATAAATAAACCTAAAGATTATGACTAGTCAAACTTATAAATTAATATTTTTATCCGAACTTTGGTCGTTGTGCCATTTTTTTAAATATTTAAAAGGGTTTTTCAATTTTTTTTTATGTTTATCATTTACATTTTTTGTTCCTCTAAGAGGAAGACGTCGCAGATGGTGTCGGTGTCAGCTGGTGAAAGAAAAGAGAAGTTTCTGCGACCTGAAATTAAGAACGAAATTAGTAACGTATCTTACTATAACACTTAGCTTTTGTAAGCAAGGAAGAGGTTGCGGGCCTTGGCCGATTATTTATATCCACGAGTCCGTTAAGTCGTTTACAGTTAACGGAAATAGGCTTCAGCCGTGGGTAATTCTCACCTTACCGACAAAGACGTTTCACGCGATCCAGCACGATGTCGCGTTGAAACCAATTAATACATTTATGGGTTACCACACAGGTGTGTGGTATGGTATATACCATACACCTAACAGGTTAGACCACTACCACTTTAGACTGGATCATTAGTTTCTACCAGGTGAGAAAGCCTTCAAGTGAAAAAATACAAGTTGCCTGAAAATTGGTCAACCTTCCTTCTGCAATGATTAGCGCTTATGGGCGCTTATACAATGATGGGGTCTTATAAGTCGAAGGTTCGTTCCAGGGGCAATCCGGGAATAAATTTGGAATAGTTTGGAATTTTCTCTTGTCGCTGGCTAGCAAAGTTTATGGTTAACATAATCAATCCGTTCCGGTGCGATGCCGCGCAGAAACCGATTAGAAGTCCAATGGTCTGCCATACCCCTAACGAGTTAGCCCACCAAGTTAGATGGTATCACGTTCTACTATGTAAGGTAAAATATTTTTGATATATGAAAAGAAAATGATTATTTAAATTTTCTATAGGTGCCATTGTAGAATCTACCCTCGTCAGAAATAATTAAGTGTATTTAAAAAAAAACTTACGTTTGAAATACTTAATTAGTTTTCTTAGCATCCTTCGTTTCCTCCTTGGGCTGGCCCTTGCCCAGCAGCTTGGCCAGGGAGTCCCAGATGCCGCCCATGAACAGCGCGCAGAACAGGTTCTCGAAAGGCACGAAGGGGTCATGGATACCGAGCAGGATAGACGACAACTGGAAAAAGACAAATCATTAGTTTAAAGTGACTTATGATTTTGTTACATTCCAAAAAGGTTCTTCAATAATCCTCATAGATTGTATACCTACATCTACTCTTCGATAAACATTGAACACAAAAAGTGTTCTTAGAAAATATGTCACTCTCGAATTGGAAGCCTATTATCATTGCGCAGCTCGTGAAAAATTCAATGTGTGGATCCTTCGATAAATAAACAAAGTGTCGGCATAATAGCTAATTTTATGTAAGAACTATTTTACTGATATTTCCACGCAACAAACGAAAAGCGGTCCCTTTTGCTAGATAGATGGGACTGCATATCTTGTACATTATTGAACGAAACAGCAGCAGTAGTCGAGCCGCAATATTCAATGCCCTCTACCGCCCGACCAGCCCGTTGTCCCAAACGTCGCCTAAGCCGAGGTTCGGCCTCAAAGGAGGCGCCCTTAGGCAGACGTTTCCTTAGTTTCTTCGAGCCCTCTGGCAGAGCTTCTTTCCGAAGCTCGCCAAACAGCGCGGTCACGCTGTGGCAACCAATAGGATTATTGCTGCTAATAGACAGTCCGAAAAAAAAAACAATTTAATGCCATCTGCTTTCATCTAACTTTTTCCTTAATTTTTTAATTATTTGTTCGATATAAAATATGACAAAAGAGATCTGTCATATTTTATATCAATGTTGCAATGTTTACAATATAACTGCAACAGTTAAAACGTCTTCGATACCACCGTCATAGAATGGCCAAACTAATTCTTTACTCAAGGTCAACTGCCATGTCTAAGGTGGAGAACTATAAAGCGACCTTAACCTTACCTCTGACTAAGAAACCGTTAAAACGAAATAGGGTAACGTTATATGTCCGACTAAGTCTGTCTCATTTTCTAAGCGTGCTTAATAGATTTCGGCCTAACAACCCCCGTTAAATTCTATAAACCTTTTTATTTCCCTGCAATGTTCTTGAGTCCCCGGCTTCAAGGCACAAGTATCTTCCACCCCAAAAGACGCAAAAATAAACTACTGCTTTCGATGTTTTCATATTGAAGCCTCTCGTTTTATTAGTTACCTTGAAGTATACGAAGAATATGACTATGCCGAAATAGACCAGCGCGTGCGGCGCGGAGATGATGTCCGTCTTCTTGTCCATCACAAATATCACGGACGCTACCAGCGAAGCCTTCGTGTAGCTGAAAATTACAGAATGTTTGAATTTTAGTCGAAAAAATAATAAAGAACGGCATCATTAACATATCTATATTCTATCTTGCATAACAGCACCCGCGATCTAACTCCCGTTTTGATCATCCGATTTCGAGAAGAAGATAATAAAAACAGAGTCAAGATCGTTCTTAGCATACATTGAACGGGCTTGACATCGAGTTCTTTTTTATATCAGGTACATATCGTGGGCAAACGAGGGGCGTTCCCCTCATTTGCCCTTCAAAACTTATCTGTTGGACTTAGCGGATATAGGCTTGTAAATATCAAACGAGGCGCCTTTTCATTACGCAAGAGTAAATGAGGGGTAAATAACGCGAATTAGTTCGTGTTTTGTTTCAAGTTGGCTTGAAAGTAAGACCTCGCGTAGGAAGATATTTTTGCTACATTAGTACTAATTATAACCCTAAAATTTATAGTATAGCTGGATTATATACTTTTTAATGCTGGAAATGCGACTGCGGAAAAATCCCTACGTACTAGGATAGCATAAAACACCAAGCGTACCCATTGATACTTTATAAAAAGATGGTCAGCATATTAGGAAGCAAAAAGTATTTACTATGAATTGTACGTTGATGTCTAATGTGTTTTTTTTATTGAGCAACTATGAGACAGGTAGTTAAGTAAAGGTATCTAAAGCTATTGACCGAGTGCAACAGAAATCAGGTATGGTTGAATGAGCATCTGGAACAGTGTCTATTCAATAAAAAACATGTACTTTAGGTTAGGGACATTTAAAAATCGTTGAGTTGGTTCAGCTCTACTAGTCCTACAACTCCAGTTGGCAACTGGATGAAAAACTTACCGAATTGGACAACTTTTCCAACAAGTTGTCAATTCAGCAAGAGGAATTAGGACACGCATTGCAAATATTGTATGGAGATGACCAGTTAACAACTGAAATGGATGAAGAAAAGTCGATAACCAGAAGTGTAAAAGTGAATTCAATTCTATTCTGGACTCACAAGCTTGGCTGCATAGTTTCCATGGCTGTAGGTGTCCACGCTCCTCGGATTAGCCGCTCCACCAACTTGGTGAAACCGGCTCCGTTACCTTTCAGCGTTCCTGGAGTAAAATAAGAAGCAATTTAAATATTAAGTTACTAGCTCATGTTCCGTATTTTTTTTAGCTTGGGTTTTTAACAATTCCTGTGGAATAAGCAACTTTTATAATTTCAGATCTCTTATTTCGAGACATTTTGCTATACTATAGCTAGCTTAGGATAACAAAAAATCCCGGCTTAGTTTTTTGTGGGCTTCTTCATAGACCTGGGCGCTATGGGGGTTCTCTTAGGTTTAGTTTTAAGTTTGAGAGTGTAGTTATTATTTTCACGAATAAAAATAATGGAAAAATATATGAACGATTCATAGATGCCTGTAATAGGTTTACATGAATAAAGCTATTTTGATTTGATTTGATTTTGATGGCTTCATAGTTTATAGCATCATATTTATTATAGTTGACCTAATTAATGAAGCCATTATAATAATACAGTTATTAACGACCTCTGTGGAGCAGTGTGCGCTGTCACATTTTAAAGTTGGAGGTCCTCGGTTTGATTCCCAGCTCGGGTGTGGTCTGGTGGCAGGCTTTGGCAGTGGCTAGTTACCACCCACTGTTAGTCACTGGCAAAAGACAACGGCTAAGCGATTTAGTGTTCCGGTATGATGCCATGTTGGATTACAATCTGCTTGTATTGCTGATGTTTTTGTGAATCGTCTACCCGTTTATTTAAGATTGCGGTAAAATAAATCATTCTGCTCGTTGTACTAAACTGTCCGCATCCAATTGCGGCGTCGCATTGCACGTGTGGCATACGATGCGACCACGCAACGCTCGTGCACTCTAACGTTTCTTTTTTTTATTCACTACAAGTTAGCCCTGACGGCTATCTCACCTGGTGGTAAGTGATGATGCAGTCTAGGATGGAAACGGGCTAACCTGTTAGGGGTATGGTTAACTCACACTCCTAATTGGTTTCCACGCGACATCGTGGCGGAACGCTTAATCGCTTGGCGACACGTCTTTGTCGGTAGGGTGGTAACTAGCCACGGCCGAGGCCTCCCACCAGACCAGACTCGAGCCGGGAATCGAACCCAGGACCTCCAACTTTATAATCCGACAGCGCACGCACTGCGCCATGAAGGTCGTCAAAAACGTGTTTGAATCCTGAAAAACGCTTTACCTTAAGACTCTGTCCTTGAAACTTACCGACAATAATCATGATGATGTAGGCATTGGGGTAAAGCTTGGCCGCGTGCGAGACCCCATCGTACACCTTTTTGGCGCGATATATCTCCTTCATAGCGGCTGCCACGACTTTAACTGGCAGGAATTTCCCCACCTTGTACCCCACGTCGAATGGTGTGTAAAACACCACGTACCTAGAATAAAATCCAGTCAATAATCAGTTTGGTCAGTTACTATATTGGGGCTAGACGAGTGCCATTTTGGGTGCTATAGTCCAGGTCTGATTACAGTTGTGCCTCAATAGTCGATCAAACACGTTTTAGCATTAACGGAAATAAATAGAAATGTAATTATTTTTTATAATAGGTATCTAAAATTATACAAAATTAAAGTATCTAATTCTAAAGCAAAACTTCTGTCTTTGTTACTATTCAAGTTATTTCGCTCGGAATATTTTGTTCACTATATACCTATTGCATAAAATATTTTTATCCTAATAAAAAATCTATTTTTCAGTTCTTACTATGATGACATTGAACGACCACTGAGAGATCTATAAAACGCTCTTAGCCTTATCTCCGACTTAAAATACAGTTAAAGCAAGACCAAGTTACTAGTATGTGTCCGACTTAAATCTGTCTCGTTTTAACACTTAAACTTTAACTTTTAACTTAAGCGTACTTTGCGACTTTGAATACTTAAACAAAGTCAAAGTACGCTTTATAGATCTCAGCCTGAGACAAATTGCATTTGATCTCCTGGAGTCATGTAATTTACGTTTGAATAAAATTCACATGGGCTCTTCACGTGCGATAAAAAGTGCCACTCACATCTGACAAAAGTTCCTACATACATTTATCGGACCCCAACGGAAAACTACACATATATGTATCTAGATGGAGAAAACTATATACATATATCTAGTTTTTTGGGCATCGAGTGCATAAGCCAAGTGTCCAAGTCAGCTATTTCAATTTTGTCTCAATAGTCTATCAATCAATTATTCACCCAACAATAAAACTGAAAATGAAAAAGGTTTATTCGAAAGGATTTTGACTCGACTTCTTACCATGTGACAGTGCCTATAACTAATTGGGGCGTGTTCTTCAGCGGCGCGAGGATCGGCTCTCCCAACAACCCGTTGGCCACCATTCCGCCAGAGAATATCACCAGCATCGTTGACAGCCAACATGATAGCGGGTGTTTCCTAGAGAATGCTTGTGCGCCTGCAAGACAACAAAATTTTAAGTAGGTAGGTACATGAACTTTTTCTTTTTTTTTATACACCACACGTTGCCCTTGACGGCATCTCACCTGATGGTAAGTGATGATGCGGTCTGAGATGGTAGTGGGCTAATCTGTTAGGGATATGGTAAACCCACACTCATAATTGCTTTCTACGCGACATCGTGCCGGAACGCTAAATCGCTTGGGGACACGTTTTTGTCGGTAGGGTGATAACTAGCCACGGCCGAGGCCTCCCACCAGATCAGACTCGAGCCGGGAATCAAACCAAGGACCTCTACTTGATAAAGCAACAGCGCACGCGCTGCGCCACGGATGTCGTCAAACTTGACTGTTCGCGAAAACCATCCTCTGAATAGTTTTTACTCAATTTATCTTAGTTTCAAGCTACACTAAAACGATATTCCAATTTTGAGCACGTTTCGTTCAGACATGACACCAGGGCAACATGAAGAAAACTATTTTGTGTGTGGTGCGATGTGAAGTCATACAAGAGCGTAATATCACAATATCCTATATAATCCAGCTCGAGAGTACTTATTTTCGGATTATGACACTAGGCGGGTTCGCAACACCGATAAATGCTGGAGTCCTAGTCAGAATGACAGCGCTTTCGGGGTCTAAATGCTGTTTAATTTGTAGTTATCTACCTAATAAACATAATATTAAATTCTTATAATCTGCGTTATTATGATTATAGAAATTTATTAATTCATTACTCTCGTTGTAGTGTATTTTTCTCGTCACTTATTATCTATGATCTGAAGCTCGAACCGTTCCCCGAAAATACTTTTCTCCGGCCTTACTAATGGAGTGGCGACCCCTCAACATTAAATGTCTAGGTATAGGTTAGTCTACATAGGTGGTATAGAACCGTAGTATTAAAACATCCCTACAAAAAACGCCTTTATCCCACTATAGACTTCATGAACCAGATCTACATTGTAACAATCTGACTGAATTTCGAAGGTCGGTCCTAGTTGGTTTAAGTAAATTATAGATTACCTTTTTTATTTATTTTTTGTTTTAATTCGTTTATTTTTTAATAATTGCTTACTTCTGCTTTTTTAGTTTTTGCTCTTGTTATTTCACATATTCAGATGTTTTAGTTTTTTTATTAATTAGTTTTCCGCCTTTAATGTAATACACCTTTGCATGCGGTGTTTACCTATAATTAGCTTAGCATTTAGATTTAATAACTTATTATGTAAAATTAGTTTAGTCCAATTATATTGTCTTAAGCTGTTGGTAAACCTAAATAAATGAATAAAAAAAATAGACGTTTATAGGTATGAAATTTTGATGATAAATAGTGACAGAAACGATATAATAAGTACATTGATAATAAGTAAGAAATAACGCGATATGGTTGTTGGCAATCAATCCATAGATCCGTTATTTTAGTATAAGTATTATTTGCCTTTAATTTGACACAGTACTCGTAGCTATAAAAGAACACGTTTTTCGATGTGGGAGATGGAATGGATGGGTTAGCAACTGTAAGAACATAATAGAGCTGACCTACATACCGAGATCATGAATAAAACACGGTTTTGGTTCCATCAAAATCAGAGATCAGAATAATATCAAATAACGACGAACAAATATTTTTACTACACCATTATGTCCCACAAACACTTAGCATATTTTCCATTTACCATTTGAAATCCCCTAATAGAAATAGATTATTAATTTCAACCGCATTAGACGTGGCTCGTTGGTCTAGGGGTATGATTCTCGCTTCGGGTGCGAGAGGTCCCGGGTTCAAATCCCGGACGAGCCCAAATTATCCCTTTTTTGAAGAATATTTGAAATACTAACCCGGTTTTACCTATAAGCTCAGAAATGTTTTTTAAACTTTCTGCCTTAGTAAATTTGAATGACCTATTTTTATCGAAAAAGGCGCCATCTAGCTCTACGTGCGTAAATTTAATGCGTTAGTGTCGAGGTGAAAATTAACCGAGCCACGAGGGGATGCTATCCCTGTCTGTACCTACAGCTTCCCAAATGAAACATAACCTCTCAATCAACTTATCTACATTTTATTTAGTAAATACTGTATTGAAGTAAGCTTACAATCACGAAGAACCACGTCAGAGGTGATAAAAATTTTGCAACCGATAGTGTTTCGCACGACAGCGATAGGATTAAGTAAGCATAGTTCAATATGATTTTAAGAACAACTTTTAGCTAGTAAGTTGCTTTAAACATAACAGATATCGAGAATGTATGTAACTACAGTCGAGATGCTGAAAACCACGAGCGATCGCGATTTGTATCTGCTAGGAACGATCTATTTATAAACTCTATTGGTGCCTTTATTTTTATACATTAATTCAGTACGCTATTTACATATCTCTTCTGTAGCTAAATAGGTATGGATTATAGAATGCTGAGTGCTGTGAAAAGTATATTTCACTATGTCATAATAATTGGCGGGTTTAGTTTGAAATTTAATCTATAAAATAATTGCTTACCAGCTCCTAAATCTTCCCGTACCGCTAGAGCGCAAAGTAATGAATGCGCTATATCAAAATATGGGTACATTTTCAGCTTTATGACCTGGTTGGCCAGGTCTAAGAAGGCTTCGGGATCCATGGTAGTAGATTATTGTGCTTATTATTAATCAAATGTATTTCTAACTTAACACCGACAAAGAATTGTCACGGTGACGTATCCGCGACCGGTCGCGGGCGATGTAGCCGCGAGACTGGCTCAGAAATTTCGTGTAAGTACGGAAGTGAACGTAAATTTACTTTTTTGAATATTTTAGTCAACACACCCGATTAAAATCACGATGGCTGTTGGTTATAAACAACGTTTGTCATTTTTCATATTTTGCGTGCGATTGTAATATTTTAGGATTAGTTTCTTATTTTCGTCACTGATAAATAAGTTTCCGTAGTGTAGCGGTTATCACGTGTGCTTCACACGCACAAGGCCCCCGGTTCGATCCCGGGCGGAAACAGATATTATTTTTTTGTCTTAATTTTTGTTTGTTTGCTGAAATTTCATAAATTGTTTTTTTACTAGATATAATATTAATAAATGACGTTCAAGAAACAATATGTATTGAATGGTACAAATGTGCCTAGTATCTACTCAAACCTTTGAGTAGAGTTAGCGTAAAAAATTGATTTTAACGTTGAGTTGCAGATTTTAAAGAAAATAGCCTTTGAACTCTTGGTTCATAAAAAAATTCAATTCATATATATACGAGGTAGGTAATCACCTTCGTCACTGTGTCTTTAATTAGAAGGACAAGGTTTCCCGACCCTTTTTTTATACACTACAAGTTGGCCCTTAACTGCTATCTCAACTGCAGTAAGTGATAATGCAGTCTAGGATGGTAGCGGGCTAACCTGTTAGGGGTATGGTAAACCCACACTCCTGATTGGTTTCTACGCGACATCGTCCCGGAACGCTAAATGTCTTAGCGACACGTCTTTGTCGGTAGGGTAATAACTAGCCATGGCCGAAACCTCCCACCAGACCAGACCGAGCTGGGAATCGAACCCAGAACCTCTGACTTTATAATACAACAGCGCACGCACTGCGCCACGGAGGTCGTGAACCAAGCTAACCATGTTCGACGTGGTAAACTTGACGTTCCTCCAAGAACTTTATGGAAAACTCTCATCCTGTCAGCCATGCACCTAGCCTCAGGATGTTCTCTTCCATCTTTAAGGCGAGTGATATTTAATTGTTTTAAACGCACGTAACTCCGAAAAGCTTGAAATACGCTTAAGATCGACGTGCAATAAAACAACTTTTCAGTTAATCATATAAATATATTTGCAACGGTAAATTCACCAATTATAAAACATAAAAAAAACGCCTTACATAATAAGTTACGTAGTATAGTTACAATATTATGTTAATTCGAGAAAAAACATGATTAGGAACAGTTTAAATGGTTTTCTCGTCAGTCTTGTTCATTAATCATTACACAGCCAAAACTTTGGATATTTTTTTCAAAATGCAATGAAAAAAACTTCGTGTCTATGACAATAGTAGCATTCGATGGTATTTCACTCCATTAAATCTGTGCCAGATTCACCAGCGTGGCACCAGTGGCAAAAAGTATACAAGGGCCCTTCATCTGCGACGTTTCTTTATGAATAAAGTTGTAAAGCAATCAAACAATATTCAATAAATTTATCTATGGGTTTAATTTATTTTGACATTTAACAGAAGATACAGTAGATTACAAATGGCCATTTTGGTTGCTTTCAAGTACTGAAAGCCTACGAGAGATTACCCTGGCAATTCAGAGTAATGAAAATGATAAAAAAATATTGTAAAGTATATTGTGGTATATATACACACGATTATAACGGCAATGTTTTGTATATTGCAAAGTTGGCAATTCTGTTCGAATTTGACATATTTAGGATGGTAATACTGACACCCACAGTTTAATTAGTTAATTATTATACTTATTGAATTTGGAACCGATAGTTGCACGGTTACACTGTACAGACAAATTTTTACAGTAACAAACTATTATTTTTGTCTCTTAAAGCACTTTATAGTATCTGTAGTACAATGACAAATACGAAACCTAATGGGCGTGAGATGACATATCATCCATCATACTTAATTTGATAAAGCATAAATCCCTAATCGAAAAATACAACTATTGAAATTGTTTTTTAACTTACCACACAGATAACATAATGATAAAAATTTGTACTACTTTTAAATCTGCCAATTTAGTTTTATTATTTAAGAGATTTGAGTCAAACAGAATGTCATTACTTTACGAGTGAAACTTCATCCCCCATCGAACGCCACCATTGACTCTTAGTAAATTTTGTTTTCTCTTTCGCACAATAACATGTTTATATTCGTAAAAAACACCAATATAACATCAAATAACCTTTAATATAAGGCACTAACCCGTTAAAATTAATTATAAAAAAAATTCAAAATTAGCTTCATGTCATGTAAATCATAATATTGGACGTTCCTTAAAAGCTAGGTTCGAGATATGTTAGGCAAACAAAAGGTGCAGATGTCATCCCTGGTTCATACAAGGTTTGGTGTGGCAAAAAGTTTAACCAACTTTATATTACTTTGTAACACATACCTACCTTTATAACTGCTGTATATACTTAGAGAACTTCGATAATGACATATCTTTATTTCCTTACTTATATCTCACTCTATAAATAAAAATCAACAGCTTTTACTTTGCTGCTTTAGCCGCAAAGTGCAAGGTATAATCTCATACTTCGAGAGGGCGTAGATAATTTTAAGGAGGTGTTTGATCATTGTAGATATTTTATAAGTCTATTGTGGATTTATATTAGACAACATGCCGGACCTTAACCGCCTACCACTGTCATAATATATGCATAGTATAAAGAGCTGTGAAATTTCATTTTACCTTTGCTTCTGAAACGCTCTTTTAACATGTCTAGAATCTATTATCTCCTGTCATAGTTATTTTTATTTTCACCTGCGTCGTTAACTATGGGTAGAAGTATTTGTAAAAATATATACAATCAAACTCTTAGTTGAGTATTAATAATATAATATGTTTTTTAATATAACTCGAAATATAATACTCATAAGATTGATGCATGCATCACATAGCTTAGATTATTTCTTTTAGAAGGCATCTACGTGTAGGACCCATGTTCAAACTTTAAAGGGCCTATTAACAATGGCCGATATTACAATAATCGTAATTAAAATCAATAACAACAATTTAATTATTTATAAGTAGCGTATTTACTGAAATTTCGCTGGTAGATACTAGCGAAGGCGGTTAAGGTCGCTTTTAAACACCCCCTAAAAGTGCCCACGCCCTCAAGATATAATAAATATAAGCTGGTACGAATACATAATGTTAACACTATATTTATAATTATTTATTATCTGCCATATTATTTTACACCTGGAAAAATAGCCACACACAGATGTTACAGGTTCACTTGAGGGATGGATCTTAACAAACACTAACTTTTTAATTAAATACCGGACGATAGACATAATAAACGTTTTAAAAAAAATGTCTTAGTTATGCAGTGTTTTGGAACATTTTAACTCTCGGCACATATCTAATGCCAGAGTGAGACAAAACACAGCATTACTGTTCCAAATTTATTTGAGACATTCAGAAATATGACTTGAATATATTTGAACATAAACAATTAAAGACCTCAACACACTCATCACAGGCCCCACAACCAACCGACGCGTCTTGAATGTTGTAACATTCTGTGATTGGTTAACACAACACGCTGAGCGTCGCTCAGAGTAGGGGTTTGTTATTAGTATGTTCCCGCCTTAATCTCTTATATACTAGTATTAAACAGCATTAGGAACTTAGTTATCAATAGCTACCAAGCAAACAATTAGTTAAAATAATGTTGAGAGAAGTTTATGTTGTGTGAAAACCATAAATATTTCTTGTTTCTTGGAACAAAATACTTGTCATAAATAACACAATGATCCAAGAACAGTGGAATTCAATCCAAAAATCCAAATATTAAAACTTATCGTATATAAAATTGCTTACGTTTATTCATAGCATAAAAACTTTATTTTCAATTAAAATGACATAATAAAGAAACAGTAATAAAATATTCGTTATTATATTACAGATTAAATTTTGTCATGTTCAATTACTGTTAAATTAAAAGAACAAAAAATATATATTGTACAAATCTAATCTCATGAATTGTTAATTCAATAATAATTAATAAGAAACAGTATATTTGTGACTTTTATTGTTTTTATATATTTTAGTCACTGAGGCCAAGATCTATATGGCCTTTGAACCATTGCCTTAAGACACAATTAAAACGGGACAGAGTTATATGACAAACATAAATCTGTCACATTTTAGCTGAGCCAAGTCAGATCAAGTATAGATCCCAAAGGTATAGAACGTATTGTTCCTTGGCCTATTAATCCCCCACAGTTAAGAATGGACCTTGGACCAACGAAATTGGATCTACCTTATTGCTTCAATAAAAGTAGGCGGGCTATAATTACACGTTGGATACAAGAAACAACTGTGACATTTAATATTCTGTATGCTTATATGATAAATGTATAAATAAAAATCTTAAATATCATCATAGCAGACTTAAACACTAATTTCAAATCGAAGATATATTTTATAGACTTAGAAATAATTATTTTTAATTGAAAATTATACCCCATTGTTTTTTTCCTTAGTTTATATATTACATCCACACTTTACCTGAAAATAATTGTTAAAGGCGTTAGAAATGCAAGAATCCGGTACCAGTTTGAATTACTTATTATAATATATATTATTTGACGTACGCTGTAGCATTATAAAGGTGGATGTTCTGGGTTCGATTT
This sequence comes from Lasiommata megera, assembly GCA_928268935.1. NCBI lineage: Eukaryota > Metazoa > Arthropoda > Insecta > Lepidoptera > Nymphalidae > Lasiommata > Lasiommata megera. Next base: position 9,426,342 of record OV743326.1, on the reverse strand, counting down.
CCTGGTCTGGTCTGGTGGGAGGCTTCGGCCGAGGCTAGTTACCACCCTACCGACACGTGTGTGGCAAAGCCATTTAGTATTCCGGCACGATGTCGTGTAGAAAGCAATTAGGAGTGTGGTTTTACCATACAGCAGGTTAGCCCGCAACCATCCTAGACTGTATCATCACTTACCAGCAGGTGAGATAGCCTTGATAGATAGATAACTTGTAGGGTATAGAAAAAACATGTGACCAATAAATCTACATCTTCATGGATTCGTACCATTACTACATTAAATCTAATATCCAAATGTAAAGCAAAATATAACTCACTCACTAACTTATAACGAATCATTAGAGTGTTAAAGTATTAGATCTACAAATTTGTAGTTCGAAAGGCAAACGTGAACTTAAGTATCAATAAAATGTATTATAAAAATTAATATACCTTTCTGTGGCTGTAAGATCCCTCGGCATTCGACCATTTGCTGAAAATAAGAAATAAATAAATGAATTTAAAATATGAAAAGCTTTTCTACATTTTAGCGTTTGGCGCATATTATTATGAATAGGCACGCACAGAGACCCTCGCTTGCTCTGTAGGGTGTTTTTTATTGCACCGAATTATTTATTTATTTATTTATACAATTTATTGCATACATATTGAAAGGAGAACAACAAGAAATACATAATATAAAAGCAAAAGGCGACCTTATCACTTAAAGCGATCTTTTCCAGGCCACCTTTTTGTAAGAAGCTGACAGAAATAAAAGACGGGAAATCGCAACACTTATACTTATATACATACTAATAATTACATACTACGAATTATTTATACATATTGTAATTTTTTTTAATAAGGCTAAATTATTTACTTTTTTTATTATATTAAATATACGTACCAATTTTATGTTGGCTATATCCAATATCACTTCTAAGAGAGCCGATTTCATTTTGTATGAAACCAAACGTAGCTTCTTTCGTATCACTTTCTCTTTCTGGTTCAGTTTCGCCACCTCTGTCTAGTCTCGCTACGGAATCATTTGATTGGTCAGAATCAATCGAGTTATCCTCTCTTTTCTTCTCAGGTGTGGATGTTGCTATGTTATTATCTTTAGAGAAGATATCATCATTGGATTGTTTCACCGATTTATTTTCGTGACTTTTATTTACTTGTGTTTTCGTATTAGAGGCTGTTTCTTGGTCCGATTCGGTGTTATAGTCTGATCTGTCGCTTCGTCCACTCGTTATATTTGTTAACTGCAAAGAAAGTATATAGATGAGACAATCGAAACTCTTTTATCTAGATTTTAACAACAAACTTCTTTTGGCCATTTCTAGAGCTCTCCCGTCACTAATTTACCGTTGTTTCTTCATATCCATCATTCAACTCTCGGCTAAGCTCAGGGATTATAACTAATACTAGAAAGCTGTAATTCCAAGTGGTTACAGGAATTCATCATCAACGTCATGATCAACCCATTTCCCGCTCACTACAGATCACGGATCAATTCTCAATATGAGAAGGGCTTGGCCATAGTCCACCACACTGGCCATGTACACTGTCCAGTCTCGGATTGGCAGACTTCACACGCCTTTGAAAACACAATGGAGAACTCACAATGTTTACCTTCACCGTTGAAGCAAGTGATATTTTAAGTGCCTAAAAAACTCACATAACTCCGAAAGTTAGGAGGTGGACGTCCTAACCACTAGGCTATCACCGCTTCATAGTTACAGGAATGAAACACGCCGAAAGTTTTTAAAGCGTTTATTGGTCTACCACTTATCTTTTTATAATTACGTAACAGATATATTTAACGTATTAAGCAAATAAATATATAAAGATTATACAGAAGGAAGATAAACTCACAGTGTAGCTGGAGGACTCGTCTGAGTTGACGTCGATGTCGACCATCATCTTCTCGATCAGACGCTCCATGCTCGTCTCGCTGGTCGTTGCAACCGTTCTAGCATCTTGACGCACTCTTTTGTTACGTTTCACTATCTATAAATAGTTGAGGGTTGCATGCAATGATTGACAAAGAATATTAAGCAGTTATACTATAAATTGTGGTGCATGAAATTTCTCCATAATGTTCTCAGAGTCTACTATACAAAGTTTGTCAACCTGGTGGACCATGGTCCAACCAACCATTCTAATACTGAGTGAAGAACCGTGTCCTGTAATGGGTAGATAGTGATGATCATGTTGCAAATGCTATAAAAGCAGACTGGATCCCAAGTTGAACTAGTTATTTTTAACTAAAATGTCTTGAACAAAGAGACAGTCAATTGGTTTTTTTTATTAAATAACATCGTAAATGTCTGATTTTCTTGTAATTTTAATAAAATGAGACAGAACGCTCCGTCTCATTTCAATTTACTTTCTCGCAGTGACCTTCGAAGATGTATGAAGGATATTTTCATGTAATTTCATTATCGAAAGCTATTAATTCGTAATAGGATTGCTGGAATGAAGGCGGCTGTGTAATGAAAAGTTGCCTCTAACCCGATAAATCCAGGATCGAAGGTGGTAGGGAGAGGTTTGATTAAGAAATCTAAGGCTGCTTTGAGGTGATGTTTTCTAAAAGGCTTTATATATTTTTAGAGGCTGTTGGGGATTTAGATACTTACTAACACCTCGTCTCCGTTAATAAGCTGTGTATTGTTATTCCCATAGTGCTGTCTCCGGAAGCACATGGTGAACTCGAATAGGGTCTGCAGATGACTGTACCAGGATTCCCGCGTGCCTCGGTTCGGTTCGGTGCGCGCTCGCATCATTCTGTTGCCCTGGTACTTCAGCGTGCGGAGGTAACGTCGTTTGCCTTGTATGTATGTTACCTGTATATATATGTATTCGTTATATTACTATTACAAACGTTTAAGTGTTTTTTTAAGTGACCTATATCCGTCACAGTGAGTTTATTATTGGTTATGTAAGATGGTGATGACAAAAAATCCCGGCTTAGTTTGTTGTGGGCTTCTTCTTAATCCGTAGTTTTGTCTGGTGGGAGGCTTCGGCCGTGGCTAGTTACCACCCTACCGACAAAGACGTGTCGCCAAGCGATTTAGCGTTCCGGCACGAGGTCGCGTAGAAACCGATAGGAGCATGGGTTTACCATACCCCTCACAGGTTAGCCCGCTACCATCTTAGACTGCATCATCACTTACCATCAGGTGAGATTGCCGTCAAGGGCTAACTTGTAGTGGATAAAAAAAAAAAAAAGTTTTAAGTTGGCGAGTGTAGTAATCACCTTCACGAATAAAAATAATGGAAAATGTGATATCAACGATTATATTGATTTGATTTAGAGCTGTATCTTATGAACCGAAATATATAGAATATTTTCCTACAGTCTTTGTAAGTCAAGAACGTCTGCAGAGATTTTAATTTTATTTATTTTTTTCATTAGTTGGATTTGTCTCGGTTATGAAGAATATTCAATTGACAAAACTATCGATAGATTTTAGATTATCTTCAAAAATAATCTAAATCTCCGGGTGTTTACCCGGCTAGAAACTCGGCCTTATACCAGAACTATATACATCTAAGCAGAGCTAAATAGCTTGGTGGTATGTCTTGGCCAATGATGGCTGTATATAGCCCTATTGGCTTAACATTAGCCTGCAACACTTACCACATCAGCAGACCTCAGCGGTGGTTTCCCGAGTGCAAGGTTGACCAGCGATATGAACTCTCGTGTGACCCGCAGCATTATGAGGAGGGGGAAAAATAACACCCATGACAGCGGTCGAATAAGCTCCGGCTGCGGCCGCTCGTCTTGATCCACTGGAAACGAATGAATTTTTACAGGTTTTTTCTACATATATCTATAGAAGAATGTGAGTAAATACCAGAGCTTAAAGTCGACTACATTTAGATAAAAGTTTTTTTTTACACTCAACAACTTAGTCCTTGACGGCTATCTCACCTGGTGGTAAGTGATGATGCAGTCTAGGATGGAAACGGGCTAACCTGTTAGGGGTATGGTAAACCCACACTCCTAATTGGTTTGACAGTTGACATCGTGCCGGAACGCTTAATTGCTTGGCGACACGTCTTTGTCGGTAGGGTGGTAACTAGCCACGGCCAAAGCCTTCCACCAGACCAGACTCGAGCCGGGAATCGAACCCAGGACCTCCAACTTTATAATATGATAGCGCGCGCACTGCGCCACGGAGGTTGTCAACAAGTGGATTGGTTAGTAACCTTTCTTTTCTTTCCTTGGGGAGGAAAACATTCCCACGGACTTCTGCCTCACAGCATGGCGTGTGCGACTCGCACGGACTAAAATAACCTCCCCCAGTTCTTTCGAGTCAACAAGGAACCGCTTAGTATTACTTCATGCTGACCCTCCTTACCCTCCTCACTTTTCTTAAGTTCAAAAGTTAAAAAAGACTTCACAAGCGAGAAAAGTAAACTTTTCTCGCTTGTGAAGTCAACATCTCCTGAGGATGATCCGGTGTCGGGTCGAAACGTGCGTAGAGGTTCTAGTGGAAGATTTTGTGTGGTGTTATATTATAGAAATCTCCCGGTTGTCGGCGGAATATTGCAAATTATACTTGCTGTTTATTGTTTATCATGGACTTCCGCAAAGTAACGCCTTCCTGCTTCTATTCATTATTTCTTTTCTACTTTTTCTTTTGCCTGATAATTATTGTCTTGATTTGCTTAGATGCTCAAGGCAATCATGATTAGTAACCTATATTTATTTTGGTTAAGCCGATTTCGTTATTCACGCAATTTGGTTTTTGAACGTTATATCGTACTTTATGCGGTTTTTAGCACATTTACTTCACGGAGTCTGAGACTGCGTGATCGAATACGGAAAATCAACAGATTTAACTGTTGATTCTCACATAACTCACTAAAGTTATGGTTAAGTTTCAATTCCATATAGTATCCACAAATATTTACTGAAAGGGTAGGAAACGACGTAATTTTTACAAAGAGATATTTTATGTACTTAGCATTATAAGTCCATTACACGGCTATTTCTGGTCACATCTCTCTGGATCTCTTTTTGGCACAAGGGGTTTGGAAGGTCAAGTGCGGATTGGTTGACTCCACACGCCTGTTTTAAAATTATTTAGAACTTTTTATCTCTCATGCAGGCTTTCTAGTGACGTTTTCTATTACAATGCTTTAATTAAATACGCACATAATTAAGACTTTATATTATCTCTAGATATTACCATACTGACAAACAATAAACAAGAAAGATGTGGACAAGAAAGAGATATTCATCAATGACCATAGTGTTCATGATAAAATGTAAGAGTGAGTATGTTTTTATTTCATGCTTATAATTATAATCTACAGTAATGGAAGATCTTCTTATTTCATGCTTTACAGTAATGGAAAGATTGTAGATTAGTTTTAAAACTACGGTACGAAAGATACAGAGCCTTTCCAACCAACTAGGCATAACAGTAGAATATTTATGCAGGTTTTTGTCACACTTCAATCAACAGCGACACTACAATCAAATGTAAGAGATTTTTTTTTCGGACTGACTATTAGCTATACTACCCTATTGGTTGCCACAGCGTAACCGGGCTGTTTGGCGAGCTTCGGAAAGAAGCTCGGCCAGAACAAATTTTGAGCCCTAGGGCTCGAAGGAACTAAGGGAACGTCTTGACTATGTGAGGCCGAGCCTCGGCTTAGGCGACGTTTGGGATAACAGGGGGGTCGGACAGTGAGTGGTCCGTACGTCTCCGATGCCGTGGATGGAGCCCACGTCCGGATGACGTAAGACAGCGTAACCGGGCTGTTTGGCGAGCTTCGGAAAGAAGCTCGGCCAGAACAAATTTTGAGCCCTAGGGCTCGAAGGAACTAAGGGAACGTCTTGACTATGTGAGGCCGAGCCTCGGCTTAGGCGACGTTTGGGATAACAGGGGGGTCGGACAGTGAGTGGTCCGTACGTCTCCGATGCCGTGGATGGAGCCCACGTCCGGATGACGTAAGACAGCGTAACCGGGCTGTTTGGCGAGCTTCGGAAAGAAGCTCGGCCAGAACAAATTTTGAGCCCTAGGGCTCGAAGGAACTAAGGGAACGTCTTGACTATGTGAGGCCGAGCCTCGGCTTAGGCGACGTTTGGGATAACAGGGGGGTCGGACAGTGAGTGGTCCGTACGTCTCCGATGCCGTGGATGGAGCCCACGTCCGGATGACGTAAGATAGCGGGGACCTCGTCTTCGCCTGCGAAGACGGTGTGTAGCGTATGATTGTGTGATAGTAAGTTGTCAGTAGTTATCTGATCGTTAGGGTCGTGAAGGATATGTTTAGGTCTCCTCTTTCGGAGAGGAGCGCTTATGTCGGGGGAGTAAAAAGAAGCCGCAACTACGAGAGGGTTGGGTTAGATTGGGTGTCGGATTGACAAATGTAAGAGAGTGACACAACTGCATAACTATTCCGCCGTTATGGCCACGTTTATTTGTTTAAATATATATCTTACGCGGCGGCGGCACGGCCCATCGCGCGCTCTTCTCCACGATCCACAGCGCGCGGTCCATGTACCGCAGTGTGGACTGACCCATGCGGTAGCTAGCCGCACGTTCTGCCGCGTTTTGTAGCACTTCCTTCGCTAACGACACCAGTTCCATTCCTGAAACTGAAACCACATCATAAATGTATGGCCAAACCAACAAATATGTTATAGCTTCCTCATAAAACAATATCTATAATACAACAAAAAATCATCTACTACAAAAAATCTCTAAGAGATCAGCCCTATAGTAATTGTCCCCTTTAAAGTGATTTACAACGGGGACAATTACAATACAATACATCATGATCAACCCATTGCCGGCTCACGACAGAGCACGGGTCTCCTCTCAATATGAGAAGGATTTGGCCCTAGTCCACCACGCTGGCCATGTGCGGATTGGCAGACCAATACAATAGAAACGGGAGAATTTATTTAAAAATGTTTTTTTTCTAATTCCACTGTAAACAAGAATAGGCAACGGGATAATTTCTTCATTCTTAATTCAAATCTCGAGGTCACCGGCAGCGAGGATAGTCAGCAGGGACAACGGGATAGTTTTAAAATATATTTTATCAATATCCGCTGTCCCCGTTAAAGGGGAATCCGTCAAAGGGGTCAACCACCAAAACATGATGTACAGCCCGACCCCTTTTTCGCATCTTGCATGGGACAAATCAAGTAACACTATCTTCAAAAGGGACTTAACCTTGTGCTTAGTCGGAAATTAGCATATTGCCATCCACTTATATCGAGTCGAGTGTCTATCGTTGCGTGCTAATGTATCATAAAGGTAGGATGATTCTAGACGAAAGCTATTATTACTATGGATGAAGATGATCTTAACTGAATACTATTATGTAACTATAGTGTAAGTAAATGTAAAAATCACAAGTAAACCTATTAAATAAAATAAATATTTAACACGACCGGTAATTTTTTTGTAAATGTTTCTTTTGAAAGCAAAATTAATAACCGCTTGCTCATTGTACCAGTACAAAAATTGTTCTAACAAGTTGAGTTTCAAGCCCACAATACAGACATTATTTAAAAACTCAAAGCTATACGTCGTTTGAAACCGGATTAAAATATTTTCAGTACTTTTCGAGGTTGACAGACATCTGTTTTTATATACATAGACAAACGCATGACTGCAATTACCTACGCCTGATGGTAAGGTATCAATAGAGCGCGCAGGCGCCGATTCACTCTCGATTTGAAGTAACCCAATTTATAGCTATTGTGGAAGCCAGGTGGGATCTAAAACTTTACTGGTGTAAGCTGCCTAAATCGTTCTATTTATATGCTATGGAATTCTCCTAATAATAAAGCACTAGAAACTTAATGGTAAAGATAATTTAAACTAAACAAACCTTTACATTATTACTATTTATAGGGAAGAAAAAGGAACTACTATTAATTCTGTGCTTAAACTAGCATTTGTAATAAAAATCATAAGTTATAACACAGGACAAATATTTAACTGAACGTAGCTGGACAACTGACCTCCGCCTAATGTTTAACATATTGCCATTTATTTACTCTCACGTACAGATGCCACCATCTGAACATAAATGTTTATTTTGGCACTTAAACCTGAGTAAGGGGATAATTAAGTTAGTGGGCACAGATAAAAAAACACCATTCTTTGGTAAACATCATAAATAAGGAAGCAACTGTTTGTCTATTACCTTTTCGCACATAAACAACAGAATATTAGTACCTTATAGCTTAGTCTGAACTACTCAACAGATTTCGATAAATTGCAAACTCCTTGCCAATTTGCCTGAAGGTGCGGTATTTTGAAGAAATCTTGAACTGGAATAGAGCACCGAGCATAAGCAAGTTTTTAATTAATAATTCACCAGCCTGGAGTAAAATTAGTTATCCTTCACCGTGCTTGGAAGAGCACGCTTAGCTGGCGGTACCGGTTATCACTAATTAACATTTACATGTTTTATTAGCTTACAACCTAAATGGGGCAATGTGCAACCCATCCCATAGAAGAGAATTGAACCACATCAATGTTCTAATGAGAGTTCCCTGTATCTGCCATTGAGGCTAATTAACCTGTGATATGTATTCTTCTTCCTTCAATAAAACCCTTTACTTTAATTATATTTGATATTTTTAATAATACGCTAGCATGGCATGGTCATGTAATGCGGAGGGAAGAAAGTAATGTCACCAAAAGAATGTTATATAAGAACGTGAAAGGGCAAAGGAGTAGAGGAATACCAAAGAAGAGATGGTTGGATGTAAAAGAGGATATGCGTGTAAAAGGTGTGGGTAGTGAGCTGACGGCTGATAGAAGTGAGGAATAAGGGCAAGAAAAAAACATTTTTTTTTACGATTAAAAAAGTTTCGAAAACTTTTTCTGTTATTAAATTTCTAATTTTTAGCAACGTTAAGATAAGACGTTATTAGATATGGCGATTAATTGTTTTGTAAACTGATTCGCTTGTAAACACTGTACTTACATCACTACATGATAATTATAAGTGATTAAATATAATATAATATACAGCAAGTGAATGCCTATGGAAATTATATGTAGCGATAACTATTTGTCTATAACATATGGCCAGACGTGTGGGGTCGCGAGTTCGAATACTTTTAACTTTACATTACATGCTTATCTTCTACTTCTATATATGTACATATAAAACTGCCGTGACTGACCGACTTACTGACAGGAATAATCAAAGGGGAACAAGAATATTTCAAGGGTTCCGAACAGGGTTTAAACGGTCACTCCTTTGTCTATCCCGTTTGCGATGTTCATGAGGCTGTTGTAAAACTAGTTTAGACTAGGAATATGATTAGTTAGGGGTATGCTAATCGCCCTCGTGACGTCAGACTACTCAGTAAGCCGCGTTAGTTTTGCGGACCTACCTCCGCGAGGAGGCAAATAGGAGCACAAGGGAGGCACCGGTGCGTTCTTAGGAGGTTTTTTTTATTTTTTTATATATATAGCGAGCAAACGAGCAGGCGGCTTACCTGATGGTAAGTGATTACCGCCACCCATGAACATTTGCAGCACCAGAGGAACCGCCAATGCATTGCTGGCTTTTGAGTAATTTGTTTATCCGCCCTTCCACTGATCCCGGAGCCTCCCACTGTTTTATGTTAAAAAAGGGGTATGCTAACAAGTTAGTCCGTTAACATCTTAGACCACATCATCACTTACCATCAGGTGAGATGCCGTTAAGGGAAACTTGTGGTGTTCAAAAAAAAATATATAATAAATAAATTAACTTTCCAATTTAGCCATGCGCACAAATAAATTGTCACCATTTTTTCAGCTAAATTGTTGTATTAGTATTAAGTGTTAATTTCCTGGGGTGCCAGGTCGGGTAACCTCCACGTGTGCCCGGGTGCTGTGGGTCCCTCTTGATTCGTCAGGGGGGAAGAGCAGCATTCGGGCCGGTGCACCCTGGTAACATCGGTTAACAATTTCTTTTGTGCGAGATTGTTAGCCGATGGCCAATGACCCGACGCGGAGGGGGTCTCCACGCGTCCCTCTGACCAAGCTGAGGGCGCAGTGGATGACCCAGGGGGTGTATCACCCCGTGTGGTGGAAGGCCTGTCCAGGTATGGGACTGGCAGGCGGGGGTGGGCGGCAGGCTGCTGCTGGAGGTGGGGGTGACGACTGTGACTGGTCGTCCCCATTGGAAGTTTGCGGTCCGTCCAGGTATGGGACTGGCGGGCCGGGCCCATCCAGGAATGGGACTGGTGGGCCGGGGTGGACGGCGAGCGTTCGCTGCGCTTGCCGTCGGCGATGGAAGGCCGGTTGCGAGAGAGTGTTCTTCTTCCACCTCTCTTGTTCCTGTGCCTTCGGAGGACTTGTGGGCGATGGAAACGGGGCCGTCCATCACTCACAGTACGGTCCTCAAGTTGGCTGGTGTGCTGTTGTTCCGGCACACCTCTAACAGGCGAAACTGGGCACGTTGTGCCCAAGGAGGGTCTGCTGCGGCGGACACCCGCTGGTGGAGTTGCGGTTGTATGCGAAGGCCTTCCCGTGGCTCCACCATACAGCGGTGAGTAGGAACACGTGGGGGTTTTAGTCAGTAGGAGTCTGACATAACCTCTGTGCCTCCCCGTGGCGCAGAGGTATCCATGAGGATTTACCCACGATAAAAAAAAAAAAAAAAAAAAAAAAAAAAAAAAAAAAAAAAAAAAAAAAAAAAAAAAGTGTTAATTTCCTAATTAATTTATAATTAATATCTATATGGTGACAACATGAGTAAGTTAATTATGTGATAAATAAGGAACCTAATTTGCTTAATTGACTCGACTGATATACAGTACGATTTATCTTCGGCTAACTTGTCTGGAAACTTCTCTACCTAGAGTTTGTGACCTCCAAGCAAACTACATACTCGTAATTTCATTAGCATTTTTTAAAACAACTGTTATGAGTGATTATGTTAATGTGCGTTAACGATTAATTATTGAGCATATTAATACTGCAAAGGCGCAATAATACATTTTAACAATTTTATTAGAAATACGTGTAGGTACTTAATTACGACAAATCATTTTATTACCTCCAAAATCCGTACATTTTTGAGGTAATAAAATGAAATGCCGGCAATAAAATAAATGTTCGTTTGAAAATTTGGAAGCAAAACCCTACACAGTAAAGTTGCTTAATATATATATCCTACTAATATTACAAACGCGAAAGTTTGCAAGTCTGGATGGATGTTTGTTTCTCGTTCACGTAAAAACTACTGAATGGATTTTAATGAAACGTTACAATGATATAGCTTATACATCAGAATAAAACATAGGCTACAGTTTGTAAAGATATTGTGTGAATTGTCCAAAATATGACGACAAGTGTCAAGTAAGTAGGAAAAAACCTCAAAAGAATTTGAGGGAGTGTGCGCTGCCAAAACTGTACATATGTAATGTATGGTGGAAATGTTTATCTTAAATAGTCCTACAAAAAAGCCCGCTACAGTATATACCTGTATCTTATGTGTTAACCATTATAGTCAAAATAGTGATCCATAACTTAAAAAAAAAATTGATAATACAAATGCACATTCATTCACATTATCGCTTCTGCTATTTAAAGTTGATAAAATATGTCTTTCACGCTATATTATTTGATGTTAATATAAGCTACTCGAAATATAATGTGTAGACGAAGTCGCTGGCACCAGCTATCTATATTTCTCGCATTGTAAAGAAAACTTCGCTCAATAATAATAATGCATGCTTTATGATGTCTATGAGGCAGGGGTGTGTAAGATTGCGCGATGTACCTATAAGATTGCCCAGACCGATTATTCAATCAAGAAACTGTCCTTGGCGGCCATCTTCAATTGACAGCGTTGTATCGATAATCTAGCACCAAACGTTTTATTACACATGAACTTGTGTTAAAAATAAAACTGTATGTATCTGTTAGATTACGAAAGGTAGACTAGACAGAGCAAGACGACTGCTTTCAATAGAAGAGAACATTTTATAAAGCTAGTAAAATTAATTAATTGCCTTTATTAATTTTCACGAAATTAACCAACCATTGGATTTGTTATACGGGTACATGATCACTTTTATAAGCTTCGTTTTTTGTCATATTTTTACAGCCAGTGGCATTCGTGCCCAGTGGCGTGCACAGGATTTTTAGCAGGGTTGCATACCCTGGCAGAAGATTCAATATCGAAATGTTCGCCTCTAATATTTACCTTCCGGATACGCCGTGCTTTTCAGCATGTATGAATTGCTAATGCTATTGCTAATGTCTCTTGGTACGGTTCCCAACAACACAAAGCTTAGTTTTCCCACGAAAATGTTTTATTTCCTCGGAATCTCCTAGAGTAGGTTGTGCACTGCCTTTGTGCTTGTATGAGATGCACGCCACTGGTTAGAGCTGTCGCAGTAGAAGCAAAAGCGAGAACTTTGAAGCAGTTGAAGCAGCCTGCTTTGTGTGGCTAACTGCTCGAAGTATATCGAATTATATAAAATACTCGAAGATAAAACTACATTTTCCTAAAATATTTTTAGGCAAAAGCTAAGGAAGCCAGTAAATGCGTCAATGACGAAAATGTGGGCATATTCGTGTTGCTCAGAAGTATAAATTGTAGCTTATTGTTACGGAAAACTAGATCGAGTGTATTTCAAGCAGACAATACTGGTACGACAAAAGCCCGTCAGTCGTAGGCCATTTCAAACGTGTTACTTGTGATTAATGCGTACGTCTGCGTAATAACCTTACGAGTATGTAAGAGTGCGCATATCTGAAGCTGCATTTTTGTTTATATTATACAAAAATACTCCCTTGCATAATTTCGGACTAAAATCAGGTTTAATCAAGAAAAACCTGGAGATCACGTATAAATAAAATTGTTTTCCAGATATTATACATCGTGCTCGATTCCCACATCTAATGACAGGCGAGGGAGCTCATTATGTGATCTAAGGATCAGGCTGGCTATGCAGTGCGAAAGTGAAGCCAGATTTTTTGGCCCCATTTATAACTTGATTAGTGATCAGTTTAAATTATATTTATGCCTACAAGACCACATAACCTGTATGCACGTTTAATGACGGAAGTTGATCTAAACAGCTTCGTATTTTTATAGAAAACTATTTTTATAGTAGCGAAAGTGCGCAGTCTCACACTCCTGCTTATTTGAATATTCTCAAGGATGCAAGCAACGATCAAATGCCACATTTCAATATTAGATGATTCGATGTTAAAATGCCTATTCGAAGTCAGACCGAGATATATTAAGCGAAGCTCGCTTAATATATCTCGGCCTGTATTACCTCTGACTCGGACACTAATTTTGTTAATAGATTTCAGGCTGAGATCTACAGAGTTTACTTTGATTTTGCTCGAAAGTTATTGTTTAAACTAAACGGATTTATGTCAGACATATCACTTTGTTTCACATATTGTTTCTTAGGTTAGAGGTATGGCTAAGCGCGCTTTATAGATCTCGGACTATGACACGAGCGGAAACTTTCTAGACTGACGCGAGTCCGGTGTGTGCTTATGAAAAAACCCATCGAGTGTGCGCTGAGCCTATTTGCTAAAATACAGGCTCTGTAGGTTCCGTACGCTCAAAAGGTGACAAATTGCAGCCCTCTGTAAGCAGAGTTTCTATGGTGTATGATATGATAAAATAGTAAATAATTAAATTTTCTAATTGAAACATGCATTACTAACTTTAAAAGTAATTTTCTAAAAAACGCTTTAAGTAGATGGTAAGTAAATATTTCCTTACTCAAAACTTTTTAAACGATAAGTTTGATTGTCACATGAAAAATAAGATTGTTCAAGAACTTTTCACATTTTGTTTCATTTCCATAATAACGCCTTATTTATATAATCAGGTTTTTTTTTTAAATCAAGTTAGGTTTTTAGGTAATACAAGTTTAGTAGAATATGTGTGTACAACCTTGTAAGCAGCGGGTACTATTTTCATATGCTACTAATAAAAATAAAGATTCATTTTTATATGGACAGTGAATAAGTAAGTTTCAAAATCTTTAAAAGCAAAAAAGGGAATGCCATAAGACGCCCATATTAAAAAGTTACTCCGCATATAGATAAAACACTAGGTATATATATATACAGTATAGATACAGTAGCAATATCGCAATCATATCAGAAGCGTATAAAAATAATTTTACTACTGCATAATTTTTACAATTTCGCTTTTATCTTAATAACCGTGGTCGGTATATTTACGAGAATCAATAAAAAATTTAAGCGATATAATATCATTATACATAACATTTTAAGAGATAAATTGTGTCACCTTTCCAATAAAACTATATGGGTGGGAAATCAAAAGGCCTAAATACCAAAACATTCACTGATTAACTTGATCGAAAAGAAAACAAGCATTTTATCAGCACATTTCTCTTGCGCACGCAAATATGGCAATATGCTGTGACGAAGTAAATACTTCTGTGTCATGCCTTACATACGTTAATGACTAAAAATAAATGGTTAATTAACTTTGTTTTATTGGTTTAGGAAATTATTTATGAACAACTTCGATATAAGGTGCTAACTTAAATTAAAATACGGTCTTCCTTATAGTTTTTTACTTACCTACTTTACGTACTATAATCTTGTTATATATAACAATCAATTAGGAAATGTGATTAAACATGTTTATGTTTGTCAAAAAGACTTCAGTATTTCACATTAATGATGATTACAAGTAATTTCTTAATGGTCTTCAGAGTTTTTTTTGTTGGATTTTGGACCATATCTTTGACATCACCGCGGGGCATCGTGGAGATAGGATACGATATGAATTTATATTTTCATTACTAGCATTAGGATTACTTAGTTCATATCGTACGAATTTTTCGGCTTTTTCGTTTCTCATACACACATCAAAGATCTGGGAATCCGATTTCTGATAACTTTGTAATCAAGAGTAAAAAGGCATCTTCTAGACAAGCTTAGGCTGCAACGTCATTTAAAATCGCGCGCGACTGCAGCCAAGCGCTAGTCTATTAAAAAAAACGTTTTGCCTTTTCTTATTAAGTATTTTGTTTCTTTATTTTTATTTATTCTTTATTTGTACACCACAACAAGTAAAAATAGAACTAATAACAAAAACAAAATAAAGAAGAACCAGGATACAAAAGGCTGCCTTATCGCTTAGTAGCGATCTCTGCCAGACAAAAAAGTATATAGGTATAAACTCTATAAATCTGCTCAAATAATATTAAATAATACTAGAAATTTACATATATAATGATCTGTATTAGTAGGTACTATAACTGAGCTCATACAAGATGTATACCTGCTGAAATTATCATCAAGTATAAATTGTCACTCATTCAATATTTTAATAGATCACAGTTTTAGATGAAATGTAAACAACACATTTACACAATATTGTAGTCACACTATACTTATCATACATTGATAAATAATGTTGGAATTGTCTCTTGTATACGAGACAAAGTCCAAAGATTTTATTTAAATTTAGAACTTGTTAAGGAATACAGATAGTTGTAATCATTTAGTTATTAAATACTTAATTCAGAGATCTATTAGCATTACCACTGAATTACAAAATAATATTACAAAAGAAGAGTTATGTGTCCAATATAAATCAGTCTCATTTTAACAATAACTATGTCTGAGCAAGTCAATGTAACTCTGTAGATGACAATCTTTGTCTAACTTATATAGAAACCTCATGTAATGAAACAAAGAAATGAACTGTCCACTGCCAGCATCTTCACCAGTACTAACTGACTAAGGATTATAAACAAGGTGTTAAATGTAAAAGTATGTTTTTAAATCTGACTGGTAGAACTGAGATATGTTTGTGTTGAAACATACAAACAAACTCTGAAGAGTTTGTTCTTTTTCTTTGTCTTTTTCACATTTATATATATTGCAAATTATTATTAGCTTTAAGCTTTATTAACCCAAAAATGTACACTTGTACAAGGTAATTTCATATCTAATAATTTCAAACAGATGTAGAATAAAAAAATCTGGGGCCCCATTGCATAGTTAATATCAAGCAAAACCAAACTCCAAGTTTATAGATAGCAATTATAAACAGTGTCAAAGGGCATAGGTTAGTGCAATCATAGCCAGATATCAAGACAGCCAAGACAAATATGCATAATTATTTAATAACTAAGATATAAAAAGTAAATTGTTTGTTTGTTTAATGATTTTGTTTCCTAATTTACTTTTGTGCATACACAGATGGCCTTAACTTTATACAAAGGCCTTCACGTACCATATTGAATTAACACAGAATCAAATCAAACTTAAACATTGAAATATGAGCCACATTGTTTTAGACAAAGCAATTTATTTCTTAAAAGTTCTTTTAAAAAATTTATATTTGCATTACACTATAATCAATTCACTATAGTCAAATAAATTATAAGTGTTATATCGCTTATAATTAATAGAATTTAATACAAGTTTACTCATTCAAAAATCAATTGCAATTTATTTGCATAGCTTCACATTGTATAGATAAAAAAACAAACCGATACTTCACATATCTTACTAGTGACATAATGTAAGTTTAGAAACAAAAAAAAGCTATTTATTAATGTATGTTTTAATTATTTATATAAAGTACTTTTTATTGAAAAGTTAAAAATGATTGTTAATTAGTAATTTTGTCTTGTCTTATCTAATGTATAAGACATTACAAGAATAGAAATACATAACAATAACCTAGATAATAATAGCTTGGAAAACCTTCTTGAGTTGTCTATTGGGCATTTAATTTATTTCTTAAAAGCTTAAAATAATAATGATTAAACTCATAAAGCCAGACCTGACACTAGTATAAAAGGCAAAATGTGCAATGGGGAATCTGAGAGTTTAATTTTAAGTAAAAGGAGTAATTTACCTCTGGAGTATTTATTTTATTTTATTTTTTGTTGATGTTTAGAACTTAAATGAGAACAAACTGAATATAAGGTAGTTTTATTGAAGATACTTTAAGTTTTATTGCAGTAATCGCAAGATTAAAAATGAATTATATTTTTAATAACCTTATTTTGTATGTTGTTAATTAATTATTAATCCAAGATAAAAATTGAACTCACAAGGACTTCAAAAACTAGTAGCTCCTGGTAGGTGGGATCAGCTACATATGTATTTAAATGTATTTCATTCCATTGCCAAGATCTTAATGTTCAGTTAATAAGGATATTACATTTTATATAAGTCTACTCTAGCAAATTTTGATCCTGTTAAGCTAGAATAAGGAGAGATAAATAAATAAAATAAAATAAATCTATTATACCTACCTAGCTAAACTGTAATATTTATTTGTTTATATTGGCAATTTTTTTACATAAATTTGTGTATTTCATACTACCATATGAACATTGCTGTACCATTACCCATTTATTCCAATTGTATTGGATTTTTTGAATATAACAATGTGAAAGTTTTGATATTATATTTTCATAAAAAGCAAATAATAAAAACAAGCCTGTTTACAGATGAAGATGCTATAACTGAACATTAGACGACGATGATAATAATACTTAGGCACACTTCTTATTTATGCTATAAAAAACATTACTTGAGAAAGTTAAATTAACTTATGATTGGTGAAAACTTACTTCATACACCGATAGCCAGCCTCTATGAAGATACACAACTTCCTGTTAAGAAAACAATTTAATAAACTGATTAAATTATTATTTTTTTGTATAATGTACAAGTATTTAAATATAGTTCCCGATGTTGAACAGTCAAGAAGATAAATCAGTAAATCACGATAATTGCCGATTAACAACACTCGGATTCACAGAACAATAATACTCCAAGGAACTCGATTTGTCAATTGACTTTACAGATGACGGTTGACACTCAATTGACACCACAGAACATTTTAATATAGGTACTCCGTATTAAACTCAGATATTAATTGGAGAAATAATTTACATAATATGTATTATATTTTTTACAAATGAGTGAAATATTGGTTTTTTTAGTCCTGCTTTCGAGTTAGGGACTCTAAAGGATTTTACAAATTAAAGGCATGCGATGGCAACCCATTTTTATCATATTTATATAAATTAGTAGTTGATGCTCGCGACTTCGTCCACGTACATTAAGGATTTTAAAAATTCCTTTCGGTTGCAACGTTTGTAATTGAAGGCAATCCCCACCATGCCTGTCTCTGTTCATACCTTATTTCCTTTTCATACTTTTATAATTTTTTAACTGTCTATTTAATTGTCAGAAAGTTTGCTATGCAAAGTTGCGACTCATCGACAAAGCAAAACACCGGTTAACGCCAGAATTTCCTGTAGATCAGTTTCATAGTTTATACGTTAGAACATGAACAAATGGAAAGACATTTAATATTTATAAGCATAGTTACAAAGAAGTAGCTAGTTTCTTAGTTTATCTGGAAATTACTAAAGAAACTTGACTTGTCAAATTGACAATTTTTTTTATACACGACATGTTAGCCCTTGACGGCTATCTCAAGGCTGGTAATGGAGTCTAGGATGGTAGTGGGCTAACTTGTTAGGGGCATGGTAAACCCACACTCCTAATTATTGGTTTCTGCGTGACATCGTGCGGGAACGCTAAATCCCTTAGCGACACGTCTTTGTCGGTAAGGCCTACCACCAGACCAGACCCGAGCCGGGACTCGAACCCAGAACCTCAAACTTTATAATGCGACAGCGCACGCACTGCGCCACGGAGGTCACAGCTGCAAAGAGGATAAAAGAAGAGAAGACTTTTCTTCTTGTTTTGCATTTTGGATTAACATGCCAACGTGCCAGTGTTAAGTAGCTTGGTTTTTTTTTTATTATTAGAGGTCAGTGAGAAGGTATGAAGGAGATGGCTCACTAAAAAGAAAAAAGTTCAAATTTGTGCAATACAATTTTTAAAATAAATGATAGTAAACTGAACTATGTATTAATTATAAAGATACAAAGCCGAATCAAATACTCTAAAAGAAACCTAAAATACAAAGAAATTAACATAAATCGACTGTGCACTAACAAATGAAAATTTTATTATCACTGATGTAAATCAGCTTTCTGTGTCTTACTACTGTCTCTGTCAGCCTTGCACATACTGGAAGGAAAATAAATTAGACTGTTTAGTGTTTAGCACCAAAGCAAACTCAGTATCATTTTTCTTTGTACTTTTTCACAGGACACAGACTACATACAGATGAATACAAACTAAAGATACAAAAAGCAGAGTATTCAAGAATCTATGTTGTCTCAGTTTAAGTACCTATTTTGTGGATTGTATTTTACTTCTGGAGTGTTTGATTTATTTTGCAATAATTTTTCAATTATTATTCAAAAAATGCATTGGCATTGCGCTGTTACTTCGTGCTTTTCTTTTAATTGAATACGTATTGGTTAATTGTCGCACTGGACAAATTATTGTGTTAGTGAGATTTAACAATGATCGAATCTTACACCACTGCTATAAAAATGTAAAGTTGTAATCGATGGTGGTGATGGAATCCTACGAAGACTCAAATTGCCCTTCGATGAGCGATAGCCTTTCTTTGTACGATCGATATATGCGAAGCTTCAACCTTGTTAATTTCGACCACCACGTAAGTGAACCGTCCAGCAATCGCGAGAGCTCGATCAGTGGAGGTAACATTGACTTGTCTACTGTTATACAATCCACGTTTGAAAAACATAATGATAATGAAAGTGATTTTAAGGAATGCAGTCCTTTAAACTCTGCTGTGAATAACGTAGATAAAATTTTAGACAACGATTTCGTTAAAATCGAATCGCCTTGCACATCTCTCGCGGCTTCTATATCCGAGACCTCGTCCACGGCAAATCACTGTTTAAACGATAAGTCTGAAACCGTCCCAGTGTCTTCTGAAGAATCAAAGTCAGAGGGATTTCGTACAGTGTTTATAACCTCAACTATGGAGAACAGCAACAACGCGGTAGACAGCGTACCTATGTTCCGTGATGTTAAACAAACCGAGAATATTTTTAAGCTTCCAATAAGAGAATTGTCCTTTAATGGTACAATACTCAAGCATGTACAAAAATTAAAACCCATAGTAGACCCCATCACAGCTTTAAGCACTGTTAGCAGCTTGAACCTGCATGAAGAAGCAGATTTAATAACAAATAATTTACCAGTGCTGGATGATATTCATTTGCAAAGTGACAGTAATGAAAGGAGTAACATGGAGTCTTTGAGTAACATGAAAGCCACAGAGAGTAATGGTTTAGAGCATGAAGAGGAAAATTCACTAAAAGATCAAGACTCAAAGTGGAACTTAGAGCAAAGCTTTTCTTCCCTTGAAGCCTCATTTGACAGTGGTATGCGTTCTCCAGATATGTTCTCTGAGGATGAAGATATGGAGCCTAGTACAAGAGAAGAGCCTTTCTGGTGTTTCCTTAAAGACTATGAGGCATATGACAAACGAAAAGTTAAGAAAATAGAGGTACGTTTAAATTAGATGGTTGTAAATAGAACTGTATTGGTACTAATTCTGCTGTATATAAATCTATAAAATAAACAAAATAATTGTAAGGGAGGGTTTTGAAAAGATGGCCCTTCTTTTTGGCCAGTTTACCTATATGTAAATCTGCTAGACTATAGCAATGTGTCTAAGAATATTGCCATCCTTTTCCATTGAATAGTATGAAATAAGCACTATTTTTACACCTGTCTATTTAGTTTAGAAATTTGCTTACAATAGAATCAGTATCATTACCACATTCACATTAATATTATTGTTAAAGCAAAACCTGCATATTATGTTTGTACTAATGTTTATCTATTATAATTATAATGTTTAACTATTTTACCAAAATTAACTCAAGTACATCTTTATATACCACCTTGCTCAATAATTAGCATACAGATAAAACTGATTGTTTTCAATACTTATTAAATGAAATATTTTATTTCACTCTTCTCTACAATCTGCTAGATTTTTTGTCTCACTATACTTTATATCAGTTTGAAATTGTTAGGTTTCTCTTTGTTATAATATGATTTGTAACTTTGGTATTTGGTAAAATATGTAAACTTTTTGACCTAAATCTGTATTTAAATTTTATTAGAAAAAATTAAAAATGATATTCCTTTATTTTGAATGCAGGAAACATTGCAAGGAGTTTTACCACCACCCTCTGTAACAACTGTAAAGACAGATGTAACACAAATGCTCAAAAAATACTACTGTTTCCTACCTGCCTTTAATGGAGAAGACAATCTTAATATAGAAGCTAACTCGATGACACCAACTAAGAAGGTCACATTTATAAATATACCCTCTGGTCCAGGGATTTCAGATGACTTTCAAGAAATTGCTGATGATGCAACTTTAGGGAAATTTAATAAAAGTTTTGATAAGGACACTTTGAAGACAGATTCGGAGGCAAATATGAGTATAAATGATAAAAGTATTCAGTTAAAAATGAGCACAGAAGCAGAGGCCATAGAAACAGGTTGGCCTGAAGTGCTGAAATGCAAGTTTCATGATGTTTAGTAAGTAATACAAATAATAGTTAAGTAACAAGTAATTAATGAAGTAGTTTGATTCATAAAGCAAATCAATGTAAATACCTTGGAAGGTACATAGTGAAAATTTGATCAACCTGGTAGTCAGTTAGTTTGCTGTTTAATTTTACCTGATTATAGAAGGTAAGTGAACATTATGAACTGAGGTTTGAGTCAGGCAAAATATTGAGTGTGTAAATATTGAGAATCAGCATTAGACTGTGTTGAACCAGTGTGCCCACTTCAGGCTGTATCATGACTTGTCAAACAATACAAATATCAGTTTATACAAATGATAAAAGTCACTCTTGTTCCCCACATGTTGTTTGGAATGTAACATGAATACATATGTGAATATGACATATTTAATGTTACATGAATAAATGGATACATATGTGTTATATGCATTGTATGCTTCAAACACAGGACAATATGTTTAAATTTTCTTATGATTAAATAAAAACAGTCCAGATGTGAGTTCAATTGGAGTCAGTTTCTTAGTACCAATGTGCAATAAAACATGTTTCTCGTATTCCCTTTAATTTTAAAACTACATTATGGCAAATATATAATTATTTAATCTTTATTAAGGAAAGGTTTTCACCTGACATAGGACCTCATCTTTTCATCTTTTCTGTCCTTTTCTAAGGGTGTTAGGGTTTTATTTATTTTATAACAAAAAAAAAATATTTTATTTACAGTTACAATGTAACCTGTTATTCAGAGAAGTATGAACTTTTGATTCAACGGTATGGGGAAAGATTTGTTGGAGCCGAGACAGACACCAGTGTGAATATCTACTCAGGAGGTCTTCAATCACCGAGCAGTGCTAGCAAAAGAAAAGCGCTTAGACTGAAGTAAGTCTTACAAAATAAATGTTGTTATTAATTTGCAGTGGCTTTCTTGAGTTTTATTTATTGATGAATTTGAAAGTCAAATTACTAGCCAAAATCCATTGCTCCTATACATTTAGTCAATAAAGATCACTTCATTTTATATTTCCCCCGAAATGCTTTTCTATACATATTCTTTATAGTTAGCCCCTATTGCTTTCTTTCATTTCTTAATACACTACTATAACATTTATTCTTTTATTTTCACTCCCATATACATATACAATGATTCTATTGGAACCTGATTTTCTATGGCATTCTAATAGGATCACACTATTTAATTAATTTCAATATATGTAGAAACTAGCTGATGCCCGCGATATCGTTTGCATAGATTACTTATTAGTTTTTATAAATTAATGTGTTTTCTGAATAAGCAATATTTATAATTTATGATTGTCCCATGTCTCTACCCCATGTCTCTTTCCGGTTACCGTTCCCCCTCTTTCCAGACATCTATCATCAATCTAATTCCTATATATATTTTTTCTAAATAAAAATCTATTTATGTAATTGCAATTCATGGACGTGAAATTCAGTTGCTCGCAAATCCTCGAAAAACCATGAGTTTCCCTGTTATTAAATCTAGCCTATTTGGTAATTCAGGGTTTTATCTATGTCTATTCAGAATTTCAGCCCAATTGGTTCAGACGGCCCGTTGTGAAGGACTAACAAACGTACCCACTTACATACTTACTTTCGCTTTTATAATATTAGTATTATTTATATTTCTTGTCTCATTGCATCACAAAATGTACTTAGTGTATATTCTACTGTAAGCATAGATTACTTATAATACCGGATTGACTAAAAGTCCCACGTGTTTCAGACGAAAATTATACTATATATTATCTATACATATAAATAATATAGATGCCGGTGGAAACAATTAATCCGCACGAGGTTACAAGAAGACCACAATCTTCAGTAATGAGATTAATGGAGAGAATTCTCTCTCTGTGAATGAATTCTTTCTCCCTCTCAATGTTGTGATAATTTAATGAAACATTTGAGTCTAATACTGTACTGTATATATTATGTAAAGTAATTTTTCTTATAGCTAAATTAAATTGTTTAAGGATGGCTCAAGTGAAGTCGCCCGGGCGAAGGTTGTCCCATTTGGCACGTCGTCGGCAAGCGTTCTGCAGTGCAGCCACGATCAATGAAAAAGCACAGACAAGCAATTCCAAAATGGTGCTAATAGATAAAAAGTAAGTCTCAACTTCATTTACTCTGATATTTAGGAATTAGAACATTGCATAGTATTTTTACTCTATCCCTCAAGTCTAGAAGGATTTTAATGTTTTTTTTGTGTTTTTTTTTATATACTACAAGATAGCCCTTGACAGCTATCTCACCTAAGTAAGTGGTGATGCAGTCTAGGATGGTAGCGGGCTAACTTGTTAAGGGTATGGTAAACCCATACTCTTAATTGGTTTCTACGCGACATCGTGCCGGAACGCTAAATCGCTTGGCGACACGTCTTCTGTCGGTAGGGTGGTAACTAGCCACAGCAAAAGCCTCCCACCAGACCAGACTTGAGCCGGGAATCGAACTCAGGACCTCCAACTTTATAATGTGACAACGAACGCACTGCGCCACAGAGGTCGTCAAATTTTAATGGAAAGTGTTGCCACCTTTTTGCTGTAATATCTTTTTCGAGGATCTAATACAGATATTTTTAACAGGAGTTACGTCTTCATCAGCAAATCACTTGTAATGCATATGGAAATCCATGTTTTACGATCCTTTTGATCTTTTTTTTAAACTAAAATTGTGTTTTGAATGATAAAATTTTAGTCTAGTTTAAAAACTGAGCCTAAAATGATTGATAGCATGGTAAACTAAATGCAAAATAATTTATAAAAAAAACATGTACTGACAAAGAAAATTTCGAAGTTTCTTCCCGCACAGGAAGCTGATCAACTCCGCCGAACGAAAAAGTCCCCGATTAAAACGAACGCCCGGCAAGAAAACACCCACCCGAAAAACACCAGGCAAGAAAACCCCAGGTAAAACGCCCAAGGGGCAGAGCGGGGGATCGAGCAGGAAAAAGGCCATGAGACGTTTGCTTATGGACCCTGACATGATAACGAGGTCCCAGCCGCGAGAATCTCTTAAGAGAGCTCTGTTTGTTAGTCCGGAGCACAAGAAGACTGTACCAGCAGCAACTACATCCGTACCTCATCAGGCCATGAAGTCCAAACGAGCTTTGTTCAGCTCACCAGTAAGACAAGCTGAGACCAAAAGTCTTGATGGGACGTCGAGCGACCAGTTTTTGAAGAGGAAACGCGATAATTATGACGATGAAGATAGCAATAGTAGAAGTAAAATAGCAAAAAGTTTATCTTTCGGTGGTGACAATTTTGGAAATTCACAGCCGATGACCTTCAGTCGACGCGCCTCCGAAGTTCTGACCACACGGAATATGGCTGAATTGAATGAGACACATAAGAAGGTACAACTATATATATATATATATATATATATATATTTATAGTAAAACGAATATATAAGTTAAAATAAAATATCGATCGAGATTCGCGATATCAGGTTTTGTAAAGTAAGCAATTACTTTAATTATTTACGCTTGCGATTTTAATGGCGTAGTTAATTATTTGGTTTTTCTGGTTTCATAAGATGTTACAAAACCTATTGTGATTTATGTTGCAAGAATTGGATACACGATGAAACATTTGACGATTAAATTCTCGATACTTAACTATGGCTAAACCCTACGCTTAATATATAATATCTTCAAAATAAGTTAATTTTTCCTATTATGAGCTGGAAGTAAAAAATATTTAAGAATATTACTAATTATTATTCCATTGTACGCAAGATACTGGACAATATATCTTTTGAATTTACCGCGGCAGTCTTGTGTTGCAAATTTCCAGGAACTTCCTACAACTCACCTGGTGTCTTTCCACCTAGTAGGTCTGCCAGAGACCCCAACGTCCTTCGGTTTTCCGAAATGTCTTGCCCATTATCATTGCTCGCAATATCTGATTCTAAATACGTAGGGAAACTCCGAGTACAGCTTTCTTCATTTTTTCTTTCGTTTCTTAGCATATGTAATTTTTTTGCAGAAACTGCTTTGGGCAGTGACTGAAGCGCTCCGCCTGCACGGCTGGCGCATGTCCTCCGCAGGCTTCAGGGAGAAGGCGTCCGCCCTGGCGCGTCTCACGCGCAAACTGCTCACCCTCCCTCCGCACGCCGCCAAACTAGCCGCGCCTAAACTTTCCACATCTGATACCATGTTCAAGTAAGTTTTACCATCATCATCTATCTGTTTTGGTGGGAGGCATTGGCCGTGGCTAAATCAAATCAAATCAAAGGTTTATATGAATAAACTTATTTTTGTAGGTTTATTCATATAAACCCATTACAGGCATCTATGAATCGTTCATATAATATGTATATCACATTTTTCATTATTTCTATTAGTGACGGTGATATCTACAGTCGCCCACTTAAAACTAAAGCTAAGTGGGTCCAAATCGCGCCAAGGTCTAAGAAGAAACCCACAACAAACTTAGCTGGGGTGTCTTTTTAACAAAAAATCAATAATAAATTATGGTACCTATGAAGATAGATCAACTCACGTCCAAGCTTTTTTATCGTTTATATAATCGTTAATATCGTAATGTGATTGTTCTATAAGCTTTCGTTTTATAAAAACTTTGAACTTATTGATAGACATCTCCAAGATATCAATAGGTAATTTATTATAAAATAAAATACAATTTAATTTTGTTGTCCATATAGACTTGCCCGCCAATACGTGTTCGCGATCATCCAAGGCCGTACTGTCGAAGAATGCTTCCAAGACGAGCAAATCAAACTCTCCACGGAAAGCAATAAATTGACCGGATACATATCAGCAACCGCGTACCAACAGATGAAAGCTAAACCAATACCGTGCACGTTGACCTCTCAAATCAAGGAAAACGCATGTAACGATGGACCATTTAAACAAGACCAACCCAGGAGCACATCCAAAAACATATTGCAAGATAAAATGGTCAATATTGATACTAATTCAAACAGTAGCGGTTTCGGTATGTTGGATAAAATAGGTGTGTTTAAATCAAATTCAATGCCCTCTTTCGAGGAAGCGGCAAAAATGAGAGCAAGAAGACAAATCAGTTTTGACAATGTCGACTTTCCTAAAAGGTGATGTTCTTTCTTGTTTAGAGATCGTATATAATCGTCTCCATTGGATTAGTTGCGATGTAAGTTAGTATTATTATTTATTTAAAGAAAAAGACTACATACCTAAATATGCATCAATTAATATATTTCATTTGTTCAAAATTATTTCTGTGTGCTTACACAGTAAAGAAATTTGGGGACTTTTGATTAAACAAATAATTAAGTTTTAGACACCAAATTTTACTTGAAACAGATGCATGGAAATTAATCGCAGAGTATTTATGCACCATTAGTATTTGGTACTTATCTGGTAAAGTACTTTTTACACCACTCACTGGACCAGATCTGTTATCCAAAGGACATGTGATTGAATATTCTCTTAAATGTTATATCGAGTTAGTGTGAAGTATGGTAAGTAGAATTTTCAATACAGGGGTAATGCTGTTTTAATTTTGGGAGCATCTAAACTCTCTACACTCAGGATTCTTGATGCTGAACTCTCGCTGTGTTCGGGAGTTACCCTAAAACCCCTCGTTTGCTTTGAATTTAGCCTGTAACGTTAATATACTGAATTGCCTCCTAGTTTATTAATCTACTATAATATTACGTAGAGAAGAACTTTTTATTCATATTAATATCACTGCAAATGTGTGTGAAAGCTCGGGACCATTAGCACCGTACTAGGCACACTTTGTACACTTATTTACCACGAGTAAAGCGCGCATCGCTTTGTGGGGCCAAATTACAGAGGGGTATTTTACTGGCAATTTTAAAACTTACACCAGTACTTAATTTGAAATATTTGACTTTTTTTATTTATGACCTTGAATAACTTTACAACAAAAAGTCGTCAAGGTTATTAAAAATAGAAAACCTTTTAGTTTTTTTTTGTGACATTTCTTAATAGTTATAACTGTTAGTTTTGTATAGACATTGCTGCTTCTTTTTAACTTGATTTCACGAGTCTGTCATTCTGGTTTAAAATTTGTAATCGAATCATCAAGCACATGTTGGCTTCAGATAGAACTTCAATTTGACATACATATTATGTAACAGCCTTTGTTGGAAATATAACAATATAATGTCCTTTAAAGCAACTGTTCCGACAGTCGCGAACCGGAGCGCGGTGGTGACCTATCTTCATACAAAAATTATGATGGTAGTTGTACACAGTCGCTTTCGAGAGGTTCTTAGCCAATTGTAAAACTTTACTGAATTGAACAGCTGGTCGGGAAGAGGTAATAGAAGCCCCGCTAATTTTCATTAGCGTAGCCATTTCGGCTTAGTTCAATTATTGTAATAGAAAATGACAGCACTACTTTAAGACCTGTCAATTTAGTTTAGTTTAGATATTTCTGTACAATAGAAACGGCACCAATGAGTTTTGAATGTATTGATACTTATTTCTTTGACGATCGTGACACGTACTCGTACGTTGTATGACTTACAATATAGATTATTTTGTGGATTACGCTAAAGCCAATGGTCACGGTCAGGTCTACAGATTTGACAGCTGAAAAAAAGTATATAAAGAGTAGTTATATACTATTTTTTATTATTAATGACTAATTCTGCCTCCTTTTTAATGTTTGCGACAATTTTTTTTGTTACCTAGAGATTTTTGGCGTATCCTTACCAACTTTATGTGCAAACTGTATACCTAACTAAAAATTTTAACAGAAATCAACAGTTCGACTGAGCTTACATTTTGACTTTCGAAACCATTGCTAATAGCAATATTTAGTGGGCTATCTATGTTATATTTTTCTTTTTAATAGGTGTAATATGGATTCTTAACTTTTTTTTTATGAAGTTCTAGAACATAACGATCGTTTGTTAAGTTAGTGACGTTATTTGAATGATCACTTCGCGAGCATTTTATGGATTGAAATAGCTTCTATTTAGTTAGGGACAGGATTCATAAGTGCTTCCCAAGGGTGCGTTCCCAATCAACTAGAATTAAGCGGTGCTAAATATATATTTTAATGACTAGTAAAATTCTCCAAAATAAAAAATCTGTCTTATCAGATTGAATTTGGTAGTGCCATCCTGCTTACTTGTTATGGCTAATCGAAATTCATTATTTGATCTGACGATTTTTAATTAAATATATTATTAATTTCGGTTGTATGCTGACTCCTTTCAATACTCAATTCGTTATATATTTAATTTGCCGCTTCGCTCGATCGTAACGCACCTTTATTGTTATATTATTTATAATCATAGTTTTATTTTGTTGTTTAGCGTGTCTTTACGTATATAGAGAACTGGGCTTATTTGTTTGTATTCAAATTTCTAAATTAAAAGCAAACAAAAAAGGATTTATATATAGGATGACTACGGGGCGGGGGCGTGTCTTGTTCGGTAATTTAGGTCGTGGGTAGTTTCGGCCAAGGAGACCAGATACTCTTAGTAGAACAGAAATACAATTATAAGTATGGTAATTTATGAGGAGCAGACTATACGCTCCACCAAGTACGACTATGCACTACCGCGACTCGACCACCTATCCGAACCGACCGAATGCAATGAATGCCACTCTCTTGTCCGTCGCACATGACTCCAAAACTAGATGGCGCTGCTCTCTGATTGCCGTCATATAAAATAACATAAAACAATAAAATACAGGAACAAAGTAGTGTTTTTTGTCTCATTGACTTTTTGGGTCCGCAGACCTTTCAAAATAAATATTCGCGATTTGTTTTTTCACTAATTTACATACCTTGTGTTATTTTAAACCGTGCTGGAAATTTATAAATCACTAGTTACGCTGTATTCTACGTGATCTGGGTATAATTTAGAGATTTGTCTATCACCGATATATAGCTACGCTGTCTTATCGATATACTGCTTGTGTTGTTACGACGATTGGTGTCGCAATCTAGTATTTTTATTTTTGCTTTGTACATACATGCAAGGAAAGTTTGTGCTTTCGGGCGTTACTTTGGGCGGAATGGGCTCCAAATTTGAGCTATTACTTACCGCAACAGTTGCTCCTTGTAAACCAACAAACTCTTATAGTAGGTAATCATTATAATAGGATAAATGTATCCTTTGTAGTTTTCGCAATATGTCTCAGTGAGAAATTTCATGGAAATCGATAAAGCATGACGAGGTTATTATATAAATCTATTATAAATCATAGTAGATTTATCGCATGGAACAGGTACACTAAAATGTTTTTCTTTTACTTTCTTTCCTTAAAGAATATAAAAATCGTACGATTTTTATAGGGTTTTGTAACTGAAGGGTGGTCCGTATGCCTGAGTTGTAATTTTGATAGAATGTGTTTGTATTTCTATGGTTATTATAACAATAAAAATGAAATAGTTGTTAAATAATGGGTACCCTTCCAGGAAATGAACTTTTTGGTTTTTCTTTTGGATGATCTTAATAATGTCAATTCTATCTAGTGTTTTATAATGGACCTGGGTAATAGAACCCTTTTGTTTTTAATATTTTTTAGGTAATGCACAGTCGACTTCTAAACTCTGTACCTATTTATGTCGCGTTCTTTAAACCTATCACTCTGGTATGTCAATTATATCAACCTTAGGCGTAAGCATTGAGTTCAATTTATTTTTATTCCATGCTACCACTACCAATTGCTATAAAGTGTCTACAGAAAAACCACTGTGTTGGCTATATGTGGACTTTTCGTAAACTTTTTGATAAAATAATAAAGTAGTTTTAACGTATTTTCGTGAATGTGTGTACTCGGTATCTTAGTGACTAGAATGTGCTGGAAATTTATATTTTCATATTCATTTGCTAAACTAAAAAATAAAATATATTTCACTGCTGGATTCAAAAAAGGTTTCAAGTGTAAAAATATATTATAACCGTACTATCATTTGTCGGAAATTATTTATTGACACTGTGGAAGCCTAGTGGATCACTTCACACAAAACTTTAGAGAAAATTAATATATTTTATTTAATAAACTTACTTGCATATTACATACTTACTTTGGTCTCTAATGTGTTTATAAGGTGGCATCCCTAACACAATAGGCTGCTATATACCGCTTCGTGTTGCAAATTTCATTATTTTTATTTTTTGTAGTAACTAACTTATGCTGTAAAAAGTAAAATATTAAAGTGTGACTAGACTAATAAGTAACTTTTCGATTAATGTGTCACTATCGCTGAGTTTGATCTCAGATCCGATGTTTTTGTATGTAAGGAAAGAATAAACTTCTTCCGTCAAAATAAACAGTTGTTTTTTTTATTGTATTGAAGTGTACTTCTAAATATAATACCTAGTATGCAAGGTCATTTCGGGATCCGAAAGCATTGGGCGGGAAATTCTTCAAACGTGTTACCGATGATTATCCCAATTCAACGGTGAAGGAAAACATCGCGAGGAAACCTGCACGCCTGAGAGTTCTCCATAATGCTCTCAAAGGCGTGTGAATTCTGCTAATTCGCACATGGCCAGCGTGGTGGACTATGGCCAAACCCTTCTCATATTGAGAGGAGACCCGTGCTCTGTAGTGAGCCGGTAATGGGTTGATCATGATCCCAATTATACCATATTGCGAACGTCCATCGTCCATACGTAGGTGATTCGTAGAGGATATCCTATCGCTAATCAAATGATTGTGATAAGATAATAATAATATAGTCATTAAAAGCTAATCGGATTGCATTGTTTACGTCGCTTAGAGTACGATTTGAGGTGCTCTGTTTTGATTTTGTTTTGTAAAAGAAAACGTTTCAAATGGGTACGTGTGAAACAAAGTATCCCGGATTGACCCAAGATGTGTTGGAAGACTACACTTCGCTGACTTATTTAAATAAAGGAGAGATTTTGTAGTAAGTAACTACCTACTTAGCTTTCATATTCAACGTCTGCTATCTAAGTCAGTTTTTAGCCTTTTTTTCCAATACGACTGGTGGATCTTTGTGGAGATATGCGCTAAAATAAAAGTTCCCTCACTTATTTTTCCCTAGCTCAATTTTGGCTCGAGTTACTTACAATAAAGTTTGTATGGTATTTAATCCTCAGTTATTGTTAAGTACCTACTACCATGATGTCAACAGCCTATTTGGTAACGTTGCATGCTGATAGCTACTGAGTATAGCGACATCGAGTTGAGAGTTAATACTTGGGTTGTAAGTTCCGCAGACACCCAAATTGTTACGGGCGTGGGAACCCGTGAGGTAGCGTCCTTTTGGTTAATTCTCTGGATATAGTCAGTCTGATTCGAAAAAATTGGGCAGTCTCATTTGCAATGGGTAATAGAAACAGTGAGACCTTCCCAAAATGTTTTTCTCTTTTCCAACCGAAAATTTGCAATCGGAACTATTGTAGGTAGTTAACTTTTTTCTTAGTCGTGAGTTATTAATGAGTAATAAGCTGGCTAACATGAAACATTTTAATTACAGTTTAATGAAAAAGTTCTATTCAATAGACCCCAAACAGATAGAAAATGATTATAATCATCGATTTAAAAAGGAAGATATAATTGCCAAGTTTCCGGTTTTGAAAGTGAGTATCGAGTGTTAATTT
The DNA here is from genome assembly GCA_928268935.1 of Lasiommata megera. NCBI lineage: Eukaryota > Metazoa > Arthropoda > Insecta > Lepidoptera > Nymphalidae > Lasiommata > Lasiommata megera. Next base: position 9,394,303 of record OV743326.1, on the reverse strand, counting down.
ATTAACTACCCACTATATTATGAGATATTAAGATGTGTTCTTGACCAAACCGGTGTATGTGATTTGTCGTTAATCTGCACGCCACCGTGGACGCGAGTTTGTGACGGTTTAGTTAACAAACCTTAGCTTTATACAAAAACACAGCACAGGGATGCTGTAATCGAAATATAACTAAGTAACCAAGTTTCTGTTATGCTACTAGGCCGATGCTGTTTTATTACCTATAACATTACATCAGTCTTACTGTATCACTAGAGCTGGTTCTTATATGAACATGATATATGTTTAAAGACTAGGATATAACAAGTGCATTTAGAGTTTTTTGTCATCGAGTATGCTTTGAATAAATGAGAATTATTTTTATTCGAAGAACAACCCGTTCCAAGATCGCCTGATGCGCGTGTTCTCATCGAAAAAGGACGATTGTTTTTCCTTTGAAGATCTGTTAGACCTTTGTTCCGCCATGAGCCCCGAGTGCCCTCCTGAGGTCAAAGCCGCGTGGGCTTTCCAGGTTTTCGGTAAGATACATAAATGATTATAAACTAAGTTAACCACCGTCAAAATATACCCATTTTGATATATGTTATTCTCGCAAAAACGCTCTGTCAACATTGGAAGTTGGTTTAGCGACTAGATATATAAATATATAATATAAATGTATATATAAATGGTGATCAAACTAGAAATGAGGAAATCTATGAAAGAACCAAAGTTAGCTACTCGATTGAGATAGCGAGAACTAACTGAAAAAGATGTCCAATAGTAATAGGGTACGTCTATTACGTCTATCGGTTGATCAGGATGGGAACCTAAAAGATTTTTGATTGGACCATTAAAACCAGTTATTAGGTACACGTGTTTGGATTTTCTTACAGATATAGACGAAGACAATCAAATATCGACGACCGACATTTGCTTTATCCTGGACCGCTTGACTTGGGATCCGAACAACCGTGCCAATTATCTGGATAAAGAGACTAAACTGAAGATTGCTGATGTGGTATGTAAAACTTAGTTGTTGTCTGTAAGTGACCAAGTCCTAAGAGTTCCTAGCAAGTGACTCCGTGACACTATAAAAAATATCGCCAAGATCTAAGCTACAAAGGCATCTATATATATATATATATAGATGCTTATATATATCTTATAATCTTTAAAACCGTCAGAGCAGGTTCTAGGTAATTTTTGTGTTTTTAAGGATACATTTTAACAGGATAACCTAAATTAGGGGTATTGCAGTCATATTAAGCCCATAGTCTATTGGTTTGTACACGACATCGTAACGAATTATGCTTAATAGCTTGATGGCAGAAATGCTGATAGAATGGTAATTTTGTTAAACTGACTTTAGCTGTGAATCCTATTGACTAGCGTAACCAGGCAGGTTGGCGAGCTTCGGAAAGAAGTTCTGCCAGGAAGAGTACTAGGGCTAGAAGAAGTGTAGATGCTATGATGATGAGAAGCCAAACCTGGATTTTGTCGACTATAAGGGTGTCAAGAAATGGCGAGAGGGGGGGGGGGGCAGTCTGTCGTCATGTGCCTTAACCTCCAACCAGACAAACTATTACTATACGATTGTTTACTATTGTTTGTTCTTGTTCCGGTTCAACCGAAATTTATCACAGATATAGCTTGTATTCTGGAGCAAGACCTGGGGTACATACTTAGTTTTATGCTTGGAAATAGGAAAATTGGTAATAATACTTTGCCAGATATTCCATAGAACAGGTGGACGAAACAAAATAACAAATTAGCTACACGTGTCGACAGATAATTTTAAGTACCCTCTGATTTCAGATATTAAAAGAAATCAATTTGGACAGGAGCGGCAGTATCGGCATGAGCGAATTTAAATTAATACTCTCGAGGATACCGGAGTTTGCTACGTCATTTTATTTTAGACTTTAATAACATATTATATATCATACGTCATAATATTCGATATTATATTAATTAATATGAATTAAACAAACATTGTTAATTAAAATATGAGTAGTTTATTTTATTAAATTGTGGGTTGTGTTTCTCTACCAGACAGGTGCGTTATTCTCGATCGATTATATCAGATGTGTTTTTTTTCTTCTTTATATTTTTGCCACACGTCTGAGTTTTTATCCTCCTTTAATTCCCTGACAAACCGAGTACTAGCACTTTTGTTGAAAATGCAGGTAAGACAGTATGTATGTACCTATGTGTAAAGTCGAATGTGCCAGCTATTACAAGATGTTCAGAAAGCTTAGAAAGCTTCTTCTTCTTGCATGAGAATATGTGTGATATTTATTTTTATATCCTTCTAAAAGTTTACTCTTGACTGCAATCTCACTTGATGGTAAGTGATGGTTGTGGGCTAGCTACTCAGGGGTTTTACAGTTTCAAGACACATAGCCTAACGGAATATTAAATTGCTTAGCGGGATAAAATTTAAGGTTTAATCGCATTTTCAAGGGATGCGTGGGCTAAACTATGGATGCTATTTATTGGATTCTGGCGTCTATCTGACAAAAGCTTTACAAGCAGCTTTGTTGAAGCGGCCAGCGAGCGTTCGGTCTGGTAAGGCAGGTAGACCGCTAGTACGGCTTCCGGCGACTGGCAGCACTATGGGCTGTTTATACTTCACGTGGAACATCGGGAAGGCTAGATACGTCCTGAAATGTAAACCAGGGAAATAGTAGATGTGAGTAAATTTAACATGAAACGGAAACGAGAAATATTGGTTATTAACTCTGAAGGCTTGAGGTAGGTACTTGATTACGACGTTACAATGCATGTGATTTGTTATTATGATCAACCCCGTCTCGGCTCACTACAGAGCGCGGGTCTCCTCTCAATGTGAGAAGGGTTTGGCCATAGTCCACTACGCTGGCGATATGCGGATTGGCAGACTTCACACGCCTTTGAGAACAAGATCGTACGAACGTGCTGCCAATTAATTTCTTATCGACCGTATTCTATATTTTTTGACTGGTTGCCAAGATCGACTTGGAACGCCGACGATGTTGGTGTACTCATCGTAACCACTTGTTAGTAACTAAACTACTAGATACTCTTCGCGTTACTTCTTGAAGTTTAAAAACTGTTTAGTTTTGACACCACGTCTGGCTGTATCGTTGAGAATATATGCTCTTGTCTATGAAATAGTAATTGTTACTTACGGGGTCATTTCAGGAGGACATTGGTACATGTACTCAGGATCTTTGAAGTAAAGCAAAGGGTGATATGCTCTTGGGTAGCCCCGATAATAGTCCCTGTGCCGTTGACAAGCCTAGACATAATTAATTATCACCACTACATACATCATCATCAGTTCTGATGAAGATGTATGTGTCAAGTAACCCTCCTGTCAAAAGCTTATCTCTCATACATGAGAAAAATCTAGAACTTTGGTCTTTGACCCTATGCTTCAATAGGATGGGCGGAATATTATTTTTTAATATTAGGTAGACTAGAGCGCTTGCCGGCCAAAACAGCTGACAATAAGGGGTGATACTGCCGGTTGACCTTAGACCAAAGAACTCTGAACAATCGGAAGGGATAGGCGCAGATATAAGACACGAGGAAGACAAGGGCTTCGTACATGTCTATGGGATATCAAGTACATAACCTTGCAGATCCCTACTATAATATAAAATTATGCGACTTATTTATAAACGGTTTAAACTAGTTTAATAGTATGTGTTGTTTAAACGATGTTCCTACGTATTTATTCCTAGATGGATGACCGCAATCACAAAAAGATGCGAAGCAAAAATTAAATGTATAGTAAAACTAAAAATCAGCAACATTAGTAATATTAAATAATATCGATGGATAATAAGATAGGTTTGCCGTTTTGTTCATCTTGGTATTACTTACCTCGTAAAATGTTTCAATTTCATCTAACCTTCCATTATCGACGAAATAAATGTCCATTATAGTAAAATAAAATCATATGGAAACAACGTAAATTTAAATTTTGGATGTTTGGCGGCCATAACATAAGTCAACATTTTGTTGACATAGAGCTGAGGCTACATGAAAAGGACTCAACCATAACCTATAGATAAATTTCAATTCAAGAGCAAAGAGGATGCGAACATCGCGATTGAATGGTAGGCACAATTTGTACATATTTAGTTACATTTAATAAACGCCTTATTACAACACTAAATTAATATAACATTAGATTGGATATAAAACAGCAAACTCTTCGGTAACGCTTACTGGTAGAGAGATATTATATAATAATAAAAATGGAAGACAAAGTAATATATTTTTTATTTAAAATGACTAAGTTTCAGCTCAAACATTATACATAACATTAAATAATTTTTGTACACTACATAAAATGTAGGCTTTCAAAAATATTTCAATAAATATTTATAATTTTTTTTAAATCTTTATCTGACAAAAGCCTTGCAAGCAGCTTTATTAAATCGAGGAGCTAGAGACCGTTCAGGTAATGAAGGAAAGCCAGAAGTTCGTCCAGCAAGTGTTGCTAATATTGCTGGTTGCTTATACCTCACGTGGTACGGTGGGTAGCTCAGATAAACTCTGTAAAAAAATTAAATATAGTTCTAATTAAAAACTCGAGTAGTAACAGAGGCATATAGAGCAAAAATTTATTTCGCTATTTATTAAAAATTAATTTAAGCCTATAGAGCAAAAATATATTTTTGCTCTAAAGGCCTCTTTTACTACTCGTAGTTGTAAAATCAGTTGTCTGTTTGATAAAGTTTTACCATAGCTTGAAATGTAGAGTCTACTGAGAAGTAGCCGGCAAGAAACTAAGTAGGTAGTCACTCTTATCCAATCTCAATATTTTTAAAATTAACAGATGCTATAACTTATCCATCTTGTCATTATTACACTTACTGAGACATTTCAGAAGGGCACTGGAACGCATATTCTGGTTCCTTGAAGTATGTGACAGGATGGTAACGTCTTGGGTATCCTCTGTAATATTCACGGTGCATCTGGCAAGCCTGTTAGAAATTTAAGATAAATGTTTTAGGCATGCTGTGTTTGTTGTTGGCCTTATTATGTATATTTTATAAAAAAATGGAAAGTACTTGCTTGATAAAATGTTTCAATTTCCTCTTGTCTTATTGAATCCATAAATAAAATGTATTTAACCATGATTATAACATATTTTCTTTTGAATTTTATCCAAAACACAAATAATCCTAAACTCAAATAATCCTAAATATTGTTAATGGCTTTTCACTGGGCACAAGGCACTTCGTAAGAATGCCTTTAATGGCTTCGTATTTTGGTCCCTGTGAAATTTGAAATAATAATTCCGTTGTTTTTGCAGTGTCATACAGGATTAGACGTAATAGTATAATGACAGTTATGAACCTAGAAAAAAGGATATATTATATATGTATGTGCGTCAATTTATAGCTTTTTACAAATTTTATTTTTCTTCCATCAATGTAACGCATTGCGTCTAAATGATATAAGTTCTTGACACTTCTATCTCAATTCATTTCAAGAAGTTTTAGTTCATACATAGTTATTTGGTCTTTATTTAATTATTAAACCTTCGCCATTTTGTCGATTATGGGGGTGAATATATAACGCCTTCTGTTTTTTGTTTGTTTGTTTCAAGAGTGTTTTTGGTCACCCACGGCTTCGAAGACCTCCGTGGAACAGCACTTGTACTGGCATATTATAAAATCCTAGGTACGATTCCTGGCTCGAGTCTTGTTTGATTATAAGGAAGGGTTTAGCCGGAAAGGCATCTGTGGCTTCTCTGTTGTTGCAGATGTTCATGATAATCACTTTAGATCAGGGAACTCATTTGTTCGCCTTGTAAGTATAATAAAAAACAGTATCCCACAACAGACCATTGGCCCTTAGCTTGGCTGGCTTTGGCTTGGTGTTTTGCATTTTTTTAGCTCTAATCCATTAGCACAATGTCATTTGGATACACCAAGAACCAGTGCCTGGGAAAGAGGATTGATATTTTTTGTAAGGTAGTTTAAGAACAACTTAACTAGAAAAAGGCTAATAGTGAAACCTCCATGGACGACAATTTTGAGTAATTTTCAAAATCATTTTACTAAATTTCACCAACTTCTGTTCTTTCAACACACACTACACAACTACAGAGAAGACAATTTGATATATATACCCATCATTATTTTAGGAGATAGTCTAATATTATAATAATGATCCATTACCTTTGTCTTCACTGCCATATAGCTACTTATTCATAGACTGATTCTATTTCTATTCCTTTGATTTCAAGCCATTTCATTTGGATTCTTGATAACAGCATAAATTTAAGTTCCTTATTCGAATTATATTTGCTAGCTCGTTACTAATTAAAAATAATTATTAAGTAGTAGTAAGAAATCCTATCCATGTGAAAAATCGTAACCGGTTAGTGACGCTTACGAAATGTCTGCCGTTTTGGGGCCTGCTTAGTATTATTATTATTACATGGTGTGTTTTAATATGAACTTAATTCACGGGAACACGTGAATATGGATAAAGTAGCCTAATTTGAATAAATAACCTTTTTCATAGAATACTGATTTTCACAATTACCAAATGGGTAATCATTTGCCGACCCTAAGTTTTCGTTTGTGTGTGTTATTGCTGTTAAGTAGTCGGTGGTACATAGTAACGAATCTGTGGCTGCTGTCGTTATACGTCTATCGCGCAGTTACGTCAAAACAACATTTTCCCAAATTTGTTTTACCATTTTTCGTATTGAAATTCACAATAAAACCATGAAGTTACATTTAGATAATTTATTTAACTACAGAAGTGCGATCGTGTGAAAAGAATCTTAGTTAAAATTGTATGCGAAAATTAGTTCATTACTCTTTGTTATTTTTGGGAAACTATTTTTGTCCGCTCTAGTTTCGGTGCATTGGAATCTCTTATGAGATTGGAATATATTTTCTCATCCAGGCAATAATGTCTTCCTGCAAGGTGAGCTAGCTGCTTAATTGCTCAACATTAGCGATAATTGAGGCGTCACTAATGTGTAAAACATATCATTCGTGCTATATTATTGTTATATTGGCAACATGTATTGAATAAATTATAAATAATAGTAGTTTCTAGTATTTATAATTTTTATTCGTAACATGTACACACATATAATAATTATTTACTATTATAGTTGTGTTTAATAAAAACAAGGTCTCAAAACAACAATTAATAGAACATGTATCTGTTATTTGTGGGGTTTCACTTTACTATTTTTATGCTTACATTTGTGATTTTTTTTATTTACGAGTGGCTTTGACATTAACTGCTTATGCCTATTGAAAACTGAAATATGTATTCCTACTAAAAACTCAAGTTTAGCAGTGGGCATCATATAGTATACACTGCAAGAAAAGTTAATCAGGAATCAATCATCAATTTGATGTATTCACAATAACGCCGAGCATTGCATTTCTCCATCTAACTTTCTCTGTAGCGTTTATTCATAGGCTCAGAAATTATTTAGCTCAAAGTTATGTGTATAGTAATAATTTCAAGTCCAGTCAAGTGTTTATACATTTATTTGTCTGAAATAATCTTGTTACTATACAACATGAGGGAAACTGTTGTATTATTTTTTGGATAAATCCTGCTTTGACTATTTTTGCAATAAGATCCCAAATAAGAATTTGGTCATATTTATACCACAAATATTTTTCTAATAATTTGGTTCTTTTTCTTTTCCTCTTTAGATTACTACTTAATCCAGTAATTATTGTTCAGTATATTAACTGCCGATGATAGTAATATTTGTGATTATAATTATCTCTGCACTCTAATCTATGAGTCACTCTTAATGTATACTGAATTACATAAACATTGTTAATGATATTAGTTACACTAGAGTGATTTGATATGGTCAAGTAATATTTGTATAGAATTATATCCCAGCAATTTTATCCAAAAGTTTACTAGTACCAAGTACAAGTAATCAGATTCAAATAATCTTTATTCAAATAGTCCTTTAAAAAGCACTTTTGAAGCGTCAATACATAGGAGTGATTTAATGGTGATAACTACATTCGTAAATTTAAAACTAAAGCTATGAGGGTTCCAAACGCGCCCTGGTCTAAGAAGAAGCCCACAACAAACTTAGCTGTTGGTATAAATACATACATACATATATTAATAAAATCTGATTAAATTAGTTTAACTAGTGGTTGTTTTGAGCTGAATTGTGAAAACAATCACTTCTAAATATACTATCTGTTCAAACCAACCTAATCTAATAAAATCTCTTATTCTTCTGTAAAAGTTTACTTAGTTACAAAGATGTTTTATGGAAAAGTCCAGGCTAACTAACAGCTGAGAGAGAATTGGGAATAGCAGTAGCCAAAAGAACAGACAAAAGAATAAATCTGGCAATATTCATTTTGTTATAAGGGCCACCGAAAGTATAAGAATCAGTCATAAAAAGAAGTCCGCAAAAGTCTGCCAATCCGCACATGGCTAAGGTGGTGGACTATGGCCAAACCCTTCTCATATTGAGAGGAGACCAGTGCTTTGTAGTGAGTCGGTAATGGGTTGATCATGATTTTGATGATGATATTAATATAAGTTTGATAGTTAGACAACTGTTACGATGAGATCAATAATGCATGCTTAAGCTTACCTCTGACTTAAGATACAGTTACAACAACGCTGAATTATAATAGAAAATAAAGGTTGTCTAATATTTACTGTTGCTTTATTCTCAAAGGGGCTCGATTTCGGCCTTAGATGTAAATAGTAAATATTACAGTCATAGTTTAACAATAAATATAACCCTATGATGTATGTTTGTAGGTGCACAGTTATATCAATCAGTGAAATTGATATGACTCATATTAAAGGGTATTGTCCTGTTAACGCTTCAATGGCAGACATTTATTGATAGGCCCCCACCCCACCTCTTGTATTTACAAAACTAAATGCAATTTGATAAGGTAGGGTGACCAGCTTTCAGTGCATTTTTGGAACACTTATAAAACAATACCACATATTTTTTTTATGTTCTTTGGCTTTAACATCTAGTGAAAACAGACAAATTTAATTTAAAGTCTTCATCACTGCTGACAAGACTGCGTTCGAATTCCAACAGCATCCTGAGGATGTTTGCGAGTACATTAAATAATTCTTTATTTGTTTACTAATTTTTAAGTGTTGGCCATAAATTGGTTATATTAGGTATTGTTTCATCAATAATCCAATACAAAATTGCAGTGGGAAGTGCGACTTGTTAACATGCAAAATTAAAGTATTTTTTTTTAAATAGTCTATACCACAAGCTTAGGGTAAAATGATTGGGTTGATCAAGTAATTTGAACAACACGTTACAAGATATGAAAAGCCGTTTTATATAAAATATAATTATACGAAAAGATTTCATTAATCTATTTTTTTTTTAGTTTTTTTTTTGGACAAGCTTTTTCCAAACTCACTAAATGGATAATGTTTAAGTAGGCCGATCGAAATGTTCACTGCAAATGTGTCTTGAAAATAAATTTATATTTTACTACCAACGATTTTTTTCCCCACGATTAAAAGGGCGATTCGGCTCCTTGAAAATACTACGACACGCGATTTAAAACTCCCTAAAGATTGATATAGATGAGTTGTCATGGTATTGTTGATATTCCTACGCGCTTGCTTGAAGGTAATATTCAGATGTTGATAGAAGTATATCGTAGCATTCCTTGAATTTGTAATCGTGACATTTTAGAGTTGCGTGTCTCCGAAAGTGAGATCTTTTGTTCTTCGGCAAGACTAGATTGGTAAATATTTAGATTTTCCTTTACTCTCTCTCCACCGAGCATTAAGAGTCAAATAGGAAATAGATTTATTTGTGTGATTATAATTTAATGTGTTGTTTTATTATAAATGCATGAAGAATTCCGGCTGGGAACATCTTGACAATAATTTTCCGAACATTTTGGTTTAAATTAGTCAGAACAGAGAGACGCACGCGCCGTGAGCTATGACACCCTAATGTGGTTGTGCATTCAATTAATACCCGCACGAATTTTTTGTAACCACGTTTCTGATACGAATTGCTAAAGTGGAGAACGCTCTCCCGGCATTTGTGTTTCCTCTTCATTCGGTACTTAGGCTGGAACGAATATTTCTAGGCATGCACGCTCCAACTTAGCCCTCATAATTGCCTTCCATAAGTCACGATTGTCGTGAAGCGTTAGACTATAACTACTTTTTCATATAAAAGTGGTATTATTACTGTCATAATCGGTAAGTTTATTGTTGCCTTTCAGATTTCGGTTCCGAACGTCCCGCAAGTGTGATGGTGATGAGTTCGTGCGTGGGAATGGGTGATGCGGTGCTGCGAGAGCGGCTACCGGCTCTGTGGCGTCGCATAGAGGACGCGCATTACAGCTACCTCGAAATAGATGACAGCCCGGAAAAACTTCAACAAAAGAAGAAACTCGAGGGTACGTATATATGACAAACCGGCAAACTTCAACAGTAGAAATTTTTTTCCGACGGCCCGGAAATTCATAAATATAGGAAAACGAAAATTCAGCAGAAGTGGTAACGTGAAGGTATGTATAAACGATAGCTCAGAAGAACTACTGCAATGTAATAAAATTGAGGGTACCTACGTAAACTACACAAAAATAGTCTAGAGAACGTAAAGACGACAGTCCGGACGAAATTCAATACAAAAGAAACTTAAACTTTACTTAAGGGTAAGTTTAGACGAAAGCTCAGAAAACTACGTAAACAACACAAAAACTTCGAGGGAAGGCGAAACTTAAGGGTTTTAAGCGTCTAAAGGACACTATTATTTCAGTTACCACTAGAGGAACGAGCCAGTTATTTCTTACTCTACTGTTAAATAAAGCCGTATATAGTACTCGTATGTTGGCTCTTTCAGAATTAAAGGAGGTTCTTGTTTTTGGCAATCGCACATTATTACAGTATGTTCTTTAATTGATAGCGGATCACATAGACCGACGAAGCAGTTAGCTCTGCGTGGTATACTGTAAAGATAAGTTAAAAAATATTTGCGAGTTGGACTCTCACACACAAGATCCCGTGCCTAGATGCAATATAAAATTAACATTATAAAGATCGAGCAAAAAACATTAAAAATACGTAATGGGGGAGTGTTGAATGTTTAATATTTGTTTATTTCTTGTTAAATTGGAAATACAAATACAAATTCTGTGAAAATTTCCGCTCTACCTATTTTACAATTATTTTTAGTTTATGACCATTGATTTACCACTGACACACGCCGTAGATAGAGCGCGTCATACAAAAAACAAGGCGAGAATTTGTCACTAACTATACATTCCTACATATTGGTATATCCATGTATTACAACCTGTCTAATCGCTATCACACTCGACATCTAACCGTTATATTATCTATAGCGGCGCGTAGTGCTTTGTAATTTATTCGGATTATACGGCTCGAGTGTAAGGATCGGTGACTTTCGTCTAGCCTTGTCACACACTGGGGGAAAAGAGTGCACGCGACGCTATTTTTGCACTACTTTGCCGTCCCATTTTTTGAGCGTTAATGATCGATCTACGGCTAGTTGTAAATCAATGTTTATGACATAAATAGGCTGCTGACAGGCAAGCAGACGGACATGGTGTCACGGAATAGAACCGTAAAAATGGTGCTCTTTCTGCTCCGTTTATATGTTCATTTTCGTGTTTTAGATAGGTCACTTTGTATTTAATTTGATCAAACGCATTTTTATTTGTAGTTGCAGAGAAAACTGTTGTTTAATTTTTTCGACTTCACTTACATGTAATGTACTTATTTCAGTTTCAACTCTGTTCCAGGTTACATTCTAGAATATCTGACGCTAGTTCCACATGACTGCAAGTTTGGGCTCGCGGAGACGGGCAAGGTGTTTCAGCGGACGATCAACGAACTGCCTGACTATAGCGCGTACCGAGCGGGAATAGGCTGGGCGGCCATCGCTAGGTACGCGGGAAACCTCCTCGTGCAGCCTTGGAGGAAGGAATATAGGGTTATACGGGTGAGTCTATAGTAATTAATGTTATAATGCTTTGAGCATTAATCGTCACGATGCATCCAGAAGTATCTTTTGCATACAAGAGTATCTATCTATTGGATAGGATGGATAAATGGAGAATCATCATGATCAACCCATTACCGGCTCACTACAGAGCGCGGGTCTCCTCTCAATATGAGGGGTTTGGCCATAGTCCACCACGCTGGCCATGTGCGGATTGGCAGACTTCACACGCCTTCGAGAACATTATGGAGAACTCTCAGGCGTGCAGGTTTCCTCACGATGTTTTCCTTCACCGTTGAAGCAAGTGATATTTTAATCGTTTAAAAACGCACATAACTCCGAAAAGTTAGAGGTGCGTGCCCGGATTCGAACCGCCGACCTCTGATTAGGAGGCTGACGCCCTAACCACTGGGCTATCAATGGAGAATCAATATGGAATAATGAAAATCCATTTTGGATATTTAGCGTAGACGATTGATTGACCAACCGACCGACCGACCAACCGAGCGATCTAGACACCGACCCACCAAATGACCGACGCAAGTGATTTTAATGTATAAAAAAAGTTTATTTTTAATATAAAAAGTAAATAAAAATTATAAAAAATGTAGTTGATAGGTTAGCTTAAATGCTTGCTTAGTTTTGAACTACCGCAGCACCATCAGTTCAAGTTCTCTATAAATTGGATTGCTTGAGTATCGCGAAACGGTCAACTTCGTTCGTAATTGGGGACCTGGGCTCTTCCGAGACACGATATTTTCTTTTCAATACGATTGATATATGACGTGTATCGACAGTTATACTCCGGATTCTACAAACACGAAGTGGAAGCGAACATGGTTGGCGCTGAGACGATGCTGCAGGCCATGGGGTACCGCGCCATCGGGTCGGGTCGCCTTGCCCTGGAAGGGCCCGTTTGCCCGGACATGGCTGCCGCTATATCACGAGACGCCCTGATAGCCCATTGCGAATGTCAGGTAAATAGCTAGTAGCAAGACAGACGAAGGACTTGCTCAGAAACAGTTTCATTATTTAAAGAAAAACGCCTCTTTAATAACACACTCGCCTTTCCAGCTCGAATACAATAGAGATCGCTTGACAGTTTTATATATAAGCAAGTTTCATCTATCCTAATGTCATATAGTGAACGATTTGTTTATCGATAACCTCCAAAATACTATATTTTCTTTCAACATTCATCATCATCACCATCAGCCAATGTTCATCCACTGCTGGACATAGGCCAACATTAGAAAGCTATTTTATTCCAAGTGATGGATACTATATATCAGTATTAAAAAGGTTTCAGCCAAATATAATTAATTATTCGTAAAGCAAGTCAGAAGAAAAATCTCGTTATACGCTAACGAAATGGTACGTTGTACATACCAAACAACAACAAAAAAATAATGGTCTATAATAGATCTATAAGAAGTTTGCCGAAACAAATTAATTAGGAATTCTTTCAGTATTACTAACCTTCATTTGTTTTAGCTTTACCTTCGAGCAGTAATGATCTGTTGTTGCAGATAATGGCGCAAATCTGGGAAGCCGTATGGGGCAATGGCGTGCGAGTATCGTGGACTGAAGTGGCGAGAGATCGCGCGATGAACGTTCACACAGTTGCGGTGGCGGTTGCAAAGCTGTCTGGATATACTGAGGGTAAGTCATTTTTGCGCGAAAACGTTACAAGTAAGCCCTTGACGGCAATCTTACTTGGTGTTGAATGATGTAGTTTAAGATGGTAGCGGGCTAATCTGCTAGGGGTTTGGTAAACCTATACTTCTGTACTGAGGGTAAGTTATTTGGTTGTGTAAAGGTTTATTCGTTCATACATATTTTTTTTTGTTCCACTTCAAGTTAGCCCTCTCCATAAATCTTATTTGGTGATAAATGATGTATTTTAAGATGGTAGCGGGCTAATCTGTTATGGTATGGTAAACCTATACTCCTAATTGGTTTCGTGCGACATCAGAACGGTAATATTCTTGGCTACACGTCTTTGTTGATAGGGTCAACAACTGGCCATGGCCAAAGCGTCACACTCGCACCAGACCAGACTCGATGGGAAATCCAACCCAGGATCTCAAATTTTATGATGCGACAGCGCACGCGCTGCAACACGGAAGTAGTCCCAAATTTTTGGTTTCATAAAACCATGACATGAATAATTCGTTCATGGATTCGTACAACGGATAAAAATGCTATTGGTGGGTTTGATTCAAGTTAATCCTATTTCTTATTTATTTCATTTACAGAGACAATAGCAAGTGTATCTGTAGGTTTAGAAATATTCAGTTAAACTGTGGAACACTTGTTGACTTGGGATTAAAATGAAAACGAAATTATTAAATGTTTGAAATTTTACAGTAAACAAATTATGAAGAATTATGTTTAAGCGAGCCACAATGCTTTGACGCCGGTGGTTGAGTCTCGTAGAACAATGCCAAGCACAATTGGGTTAAATACGTAATTTAAAGCAAATTACTGTTAATTATATATAGCCAATTATAATAGTTGAGTTGAATTAACAGTAGTTATTTAGTGTATGTTAATATTTTAGGGCTAAACATGTGGTTTTCGTCTTGATCACAATATTTATTTTTGGTTATTCTAGACGCGGAAATTTATTCTAACGTACCTGCGACGACGTCAGACCACCAGCGAAGGCTCATAGAAACCCAATTTCCAGTGAGCACACAATGCAACTGCAAAGACCAGCCCTTAGAAGAACCCATTCAACCCGTTATAAACCCGTACATGATGAATTTAGTCTCGCCACATTCGATGTACCCAATGCAACACATAAATCCAGACATACCTGTAACAGTACCGCAATGCAACCCAGTTCCAATGATGACACCGTATGGACCTGTACCTTATTACTACCCAGTGCAAGCTCCTTACATGATACCGACTCCCGTTTACGCGCCAATCAAACATGCAACGAATATACCTGTAAATGGTTATCCTCCGATGCCACAATATAGCAGGTACCCATCAGTACCAACTGGACAGTTAATAGAACTAGAAGCCCCATCTGTATACGAAAATGGAAAATTCGAACGGCATCCAGATGAAAGGAGTCACAGAAGGAGCAAAGCAGAAACTTCAAAGCGACCAAAATCCAGCTTCAGTGATGTTTCCTTACCAAGCCTACCCAGATCTGACACACAACCGGCGTTAAGTAAGGCTAAAGAAGATGGTATGGGAACGTACGAAAGTTGGGACTATGTTTTTAGGAATCTATCGAGCAAAGACCATGACGGTGACAGTAGGAGCGGATTCTCGCAATCATTAGATAGGGATTCAAGGACATTGGATAGGTTAGAAAGAGAAGAACGACGGTCAAAATACCAGCCCACTACTCTGGACTTGGAAGATGGTCTCCAAGCTTTAAATCTCGATCGAACATACGATGAAGATTTGTATAGAACGGCGAAAGTTAACGAGAATTTGATGAGGCTAAAACTGGAACAAGAATCTAAACGAGCGAGACAGCAAGCGAAAAAGCAAATCGAAGAAAAGAGACCGAATAAAACAATAGAATCCATCGGCAATCCAAAATCGGACGGTCTGGTCACACTGAAAGTAGCACCCGACAAAGTGAAACTTTTATCGAAGAAAGATATCAAAGATAGGAAAGATGTAATTAAACAGCAGAATTCCGTTAATGGTTCCTTATCAAGTGCAGTCGACGTTAAAAAGGTGAAGAAACCAACGAAGCTAGTCGCAGTCGAAGTGGAGAAGAAGAACAAACCGTTGGAGAATGGAGTGCACAAGTCGAATTCCAACTCGCATAATTTAAAGAACACGGGAGGTAAGCATGAACAAAACATTTAAATAGATACCTTACTTCGATTAACCGTTTGTCATGTAATGATGAATTGTCATTTCTGTATCAACTAACTTTTTTGTTCTATCTGCCATATTATTATTTTTTGTTTATTTTTGTCCTTGAATTTATCTGTATTTCCAACTGGGATATTAGTTTTTTCATGACGCCTTACATCGTCAAATGTAATTTTTATCATTTATTAAATTTTAATACAGTGCCAAAAACAACAGTAGACTTATCGAAGGGACTGATTAAGGAGATTAGTTCTGCTGTTAAAAAGATACGCCATATGACAAATAAAGAAATGGCTAGGTGTATTTTAGTTATTTTCATAGTATTATGTCATATGACAAAATTTTTATAAAGTTTATGACTGATTGAAAACATTACTGACTGACTGACTAAAAACATTACTGTCTGACTGACTGACTGAAAACATAACTGAATCCATTAATCAATGTTCACCTTTCCAGCACCGAGTGGACAACCGACAAATTACGATTTGAAGGCCCAACTAGTGGTCTCACTCGACGAGCCCGACTACGCCCGATCACTCCCGAAACTGAACGGCGAGCGCGAACAGACGCCGAGCCGAACGAGCAACGAGAGACAAGTGAACGAAAACGACGCGAAGAAGGACAAGTGGCAGTGCGGTACGTGCACGTATCTGAATAAAAACTCTTTGGTCGCGTGCGAAATGTGCGGCAAATCGAAAAAGGGGCCCGAAATCGAACCCCTAACATCAGGGGGTAGAGAATGCCCCACTTGCACGTTGGTCAACAAAAGGGACGCCCGCGTTTGCGACGCTTGCGGGTCAAGCTTGGAACATTGCCCGACGTACATTTAAACTGTCATAATCACAGCTAAATATAAGCTAGATAAGGATCAATATATTTTTGAATGATATGATAGATCTGTATTGTGATCGCATCTCATACCGTCTCGCTATCGTATTTACAAGCATATTTTGTACTGTCATAGACGGATGCACATTGCGAACTTACAGTGTTGATTAGACAGTGATAAGTACCTAAAACCACAGAATACTAAATAAAAAACTGATTTACTATCATTCTCCCATACCTCTAGAAGTGGTCTTCAATTATATACTCTTCACTGAACTCGGAATACGGGTCAAAGGACTATATCTTATATATAAAGTATTTTGTGTCGTCTGTTGCTTACAAATTTAATATAAACAAGTAGTAAAAACATATATATGTATGCGCAAATGCGTCATTACATAATTAATATGTACTATAATAAGTCGTAATGGAATGGATGGAAAAATTCCCAATAGCTTGTTTGTAGTAAAAATACGAACGCAAGGTTTCCATAAAACAATAGTTCCACCACTATTGGACACGTAATTAATATGAACTATAATAAGTCGTAATGGAATGGATGGAAAAATTCCCAATAGCTTGTTTGTAGTAAAAATACGAACGCGAGGTTTCCATAAAACAATAGTTCCACCACTATTGGACACGTCATTTTTCCACATGGTATTTTCAAATTAATGCGTTTGCGTCTCTCACAAATACATTTTATCAACTTTCGTGCTCAAATGTGGTGTCAAAAAATCTTTTTCCCGTTTGACTCGATGCTGCATCAAGTTCTGGCGAC
Source organism: Lasiommata megera (assembly GCA_928268935.1). Classification (NCBI taxonomy): domain Eukaryota; kingdom Metazoa; phylum Arthropoda; class Insecta; order Lepidoptera; family Nymphalidae; genus Lasiommata; species Lasiommata megera. The sequence continues at coordinate 9,376,865 of OV743326.1, read as the reverse complement.
TTCACGATGGCTCGTAAATACATACAAATAATATGCCCTTAGAGTTAAATTACAAAAATAAAATGGAAATGTTGAAATCCAAGAATTCTAATTTGGGTCATCATATTTCCCTTGTTTTAATAATGCTGGAACAATGTTTGTTTGTTGGATTATAAATATAAAAATAGTATATTTTTAAAGCGAATAAAATAAATACAGATATAAAAGTTTTAATATTGTATGTGCATTATAAATATACCATAGTTGTGCCCATACGGTCGTACACTAAATTCTGAACTAAACTAAATTATCAGATGTAAAAAAAGTACTGTACTTTTCCACGTGCAATATTGTGATAAGAGTAGCAATACTTCTAGATTTAGTCTAGTTTATTACAGATCGATGCGCAACAGAATTGGCGCCGTTGCCTTAAATTTATGCGCATATAAAAAAAATGTTTGAAATTTAAGATCATTGTAAGCATAAAATCGATTATATTTTTTGATCTGGATTAAGAAGTACGGTATGCTTCCATAATTGCGGTGGCCTGAAATATTACTATATATTTGACGTTGTTGTCTCGCCAAAATGGCTATGTATAGAAAGCATATGAAAATATTTGTAGTTCTATTTATATATTGTTTTTGTCGCGTAGAATTGTCGCGTTTATTTAACGAGGAGAATATGAAAGGAAGATTCGTATGCTTTTAAGCCACTGTCCGAATTTATATATTAAGATCTTCCGTGGTAAAAAAAAATACGTATTATTTTTCTTTAACTTCAAACTAGTACTAATATATATTATTAATATACCTACGAAGTCGGATATTAAACCGAAGCATTAAAGAACTGTTTCGAATGGCATCCTAACCCGCTATTTAAAGTCAATCAATACTTAATACCTTATATCGGACAGTGGCTAGATATAAAGTCTTCATGCATGCTTCATAAAATAAATGTACATAATATTATTATTATAAATATGAATAAATTATTATTTATCGTAAAATTATTCAAATTATGAGTAATACTTATGAAATCGGTAAAAGGAACTATAAATTGAGCATATTAATGTTTTAAAAGTATTGTCGAGTTTAATAACCTATATTTTTTCACCTAACTGTGGCATTTCATGAAGAATATTTATTGAATGGTCATATAGAAAAATTTACGATAAGGTATTTCCCATCTGCCTTGATTTCACCGATGTTGAGTAATGGTAAAAATAGAAGTATCTAGTTATCTTATAAAGAAAGCTTTTTCCATATGAACTGCTCTATTATGTTACGATTTGAACCGTCAAAAAATACTATTTGAGACGTAATTTCGGACACTTCATAAATCAACTGTCAATTTTTACATCACGATTGGTGGCTAAGAGTGTGTTTTGATTAGATTATAAATGACAGTTTGACATTGACTAACTAATGATTATTTATTTTCCCATGAGAAGACGATAATAATTAAAATAACGTTTCCATTTGCTTTCGTCAAATAAATTATTAAAGCAATAAATGAAAACATTTCATAAATTGTTGATTGTTCGTCTAGTTTAATAATATAGAGAGTATTGATATTAATGTTCCCGTTAGAGTTTACTAATTGTAACATAAACTATGTAATGGTGCATTAGGGGCTCATTTTTAAAAATCTTTCGATTAATATTATATAAAAAAAAAATGATGTTTACTCGGCCTTTATAGAATATATATTCGATTTTATAGAATATATATAATTTCAGCTTACGTTGGATTGCAAACCTCGAAGATTAGTCGATTGATTGATTTGGAATTTTTATACATCACTGATGTTTTTTGTATTTTTTGTACTCTTGTGTTTGTTTGTATCTTCTTTATTTGGTTTCGAGATTTGTTGTATCTTTTATAATTCTCTTGATAATAAATAATAATTCTCTTACGGACTTTAAGCATACTGGGGAATTAGCGTGAGACTTGTTCATTTGCAAACCAATTTCGTGAACGAGAACTTGTATTTCACGGACACTTTGACTATTGGTATATTATTATTATTATTGATCGAAAGATTTCGCAAGAATGCGCGCGATAGTCAACTTGTAAAATGTTCATGAATTATTGTTTTGAACGTCTTAATTTGAACTATTGCTTGAAACTTTAAAATATTGTCTTTTTCGTCTATAATTCGACTTTATCGATCACTAGAAAAAAAAATGTTAAATGATAATAATTAATCACGTAAATAAAATTGCGTAACTTTAATTATTGCTTGAAGCTTTAAAATGATCCCCTGATGGCTTACCAGCTTATGAAACCCATACTAGGGTTTCTCGCATATATGGTAGTTAGATGTAATTTTATCATCTGCGACTACGTAATAATCATGTTATTGAAGTGAAACTTCTTTAAGTGTGTATAGTTTATTGAAAGTAAAATTGGAATTTTTATGTATTGACATATGGGGATAACTAAAATTTTAATTGCTATGCCTAGTAAATGATTTAATTGCGTGTAATACTAATGGATGCGGAGCGAGGACGCAAGCGAAATACGCCTCGCGTCGGGTATAGGTTACGACTGAAGATCGAGCGCGCGCCGAGTGCCGTGGTGCGTTATCCACTGAAACTGGTTCCCGAGAGCGTCATTCACCGCTGCTAGAAGTTTAAGAGTAGAAACCTATGGCTGGGAGCAGCCCACAGACAGTCACGTACCGAACTGCACTGCGCTCATAGTACAGTCCGTTCTGTAATAGTCTGTAATTGGTGCAGAGTCATAATACATTTACAAGCACAAGATAAATACTTAGCCGGCTAGGAATCGGGTTTTTCTGCCCCAGTTTCTAATAAGTCTTCTAAGTTACTCACTAATGCCTCATTGGCGATCTGAATGTGAACCGTAAGAATTTTTTTGGCGCAGTGCGTGCGTCACGGAGGTCGTCAAAAATAATCATACAGTTATAGTGATCTGGTGGGAGGCTTCGGCCTTGGCTAGTTACCACCCTACCGACAGTAATGATTCCATGCCACATACCATTATAGTCGACCTTCGATCATTAAATTAACGAATGAATACTTTTATGGCATTCTACAGGTTAAATGAATATACGATACACTATCCATCCCTGTATATTAATATCCGACGGTCAGACAGACCTTCTCTTATAGAACTCTTCTTATAGACCCCTCTCTTTGTCTGGTGGGAGGCTACGGCCGTGGCTAGTTACCACCCTAATCAGCTTACACAATACTGATCGAAACCAATCTTACGATTAATACAAAGTACACGCATAAAAAATGAACCAAAGGAGTTTCACTTATGAATACAGGCAATTTGTTTATTTGTCACTTTGCATTTGCTCATTATATTATTAGTTATTTATCAATGCAACCAGTGTGCCAGATACAAGGTTGAATTACTATTTATTGTATTATTGTTCTAGTATTATATTGTTTATTTTTATTTGTAACTCGCTTTAACAGGGTAAGATTGTAGTATACAAAAGAATTTTATATCATGGTTTTGTTTGAAATTATTTATATGTATATGTGAGATCCGATTCTAAATAATTGTATCCGAGATGTTGGTTAAAGGAGATGTCGCGACGGGCCTTACGAAGCAACTTGGCTATAGCAACTTAATAATAATTAATTTTTTTGACACATTTAAACTTTTTAAATGTAAACTTTGTAATATTCTTATCTATCGCGAGGTTATACCAAGTTTATTTGTAAGGCACCATTTCTTTACCTGCTTTAAAATAAAAATGAGAAACTGTTTTATATTTTTTGGTATATCGTATATCACTTACGAACGTCTCCTTTATCCAATTAAGAGAATCCCTTATATGATGGTTTACCGGTTCGAAATCGGTTGTACACAAACATTACTTTGAAGTTATGTATCGCGGGCTTGAATCTCGGGTCAGGCGCACAATAAGGGTTTTCTGTTATTATTTTTTTTATTTTTTTCGGACTGTCTATTAGCTGTACAAACCCTATTGGTTGCCACAGCGTAACCGGGCTGTTTGGCGAGCTTCCGAAAGAAGCTCTGCCAGAAGAAATTTTGAGCCTTAGGGCTCCAAGAAACTAAGGGAACGACTGCTTAAGGGCGCCTTCTTTGAGGCCGAACCTCGGCTTAGGCGATGTTTTGGGATAACGGGGGGTCGGACGGTGAGTGGTCCGTACGTCTCCGAGGCCGTGGATGGAGTCCACGTCCGGATGACGTAAGATAGCGGGCGTTTTTCTGTTTGGTATTGAAAGAATTATATAAACTTGCTGAACACTTTTTATTACTATTGAAATAACTACATAGACTTGTTGAACACTTATTATTACTCTTGAAATAATTACATAGACTTTGCAGAACACATAACTTTCCACATGTATGCTAACATTATACACTCCCAGTACCGAGCCGGAGTTGTGTAAATGTCTCGGAGTCATAATAATCATTAAAACTGGTTTGAATCTACCCCACTTTCTTATTATACGGGAGACAGGTGCCTGATTATAAAAATTACGATGATGATATCTATGTTATCCTTCGATAACGCAGCGCTGGTATACTCCGACGTTGGGAGCCGCTGGATACCAGTGGCACTCTTTCTTTCTCATCCCCATAAAATAACTATGCACAGCAGTTCACGTCCACTGATCGACATGATCATGATGATACTAATATTATAAAGCTGACAAAATTGTTTTTTTGGAAGCCAGAATAAAATTAAGAATCAGTATATTTTTCTCTTGCCCTTATCCCACATTATGTGGGGTCGGCACAACACTTCTTCCACTCACTTCTATCCCCTCAATACCCTACCGCTACCTTCCTAGACAGCATCATTTACCACCAGGTGAGATAGCCTTCAAGGGCCAACTTGTAGTGTATAAAACAAAATATTAACAATTAGGTAGGACGTACTGATACTACGAGCACAACCTGGCATGCCCTCTAACTTCCTTATAAAGCTCATAGGTAAAATGTTTGTAAAAGCAATGGTTTCTGTACAACCGAATTATTTATTATGAGAACTCACGTAGATACATAATATCATAATATTAACGGTGTTGGGTTGATCGCCTTCGAAAAATGCTTTAATATTAGTCAATATAATATATTTCATTAGATTTCGGTTATATATTATTAATACTATTACTATACATATAATATATATAACTCTATGTGTATATAGTTGTTAGAATTATTTGTAAATAAATTAGATATTTAACATAGTATTTATACAGACAGGTAATGAATACCTTTATTAATAATATATAGGAACTATGTAAAATAACAAAGTAACTGATAGAAAACATCACCGTTGGTGCATTTGTTAAAACGTTAAGTAATTTTATTGTCACAATTTACAAAGTAAAAAAATGCACTATGTGGGTAGAGACATATTGTTAAAACGCTGCGTTAAGATGTGACTTATCTGTTACTTAGATTCTCGGTAGGCCAACAAAAAAATAATTAGGTTCAAAAATTAAATTAAAAATTATGCATTTCTCAATGAATATATATATATATATATATATTATGTCCTTATATATTTAGGAAAACATGCTGATTTATAGATACCTTAACATCCATATTTTACTTGTTTTCCATTTGTTTATTGTTTAATACTCTTAAAATATTTAAAAAATAATAATAATTAGTCAGAGCAACGCCAATAATATTTTATGTGTGTAATAATTTTTGTTTTGTGAACATGAAAACCGGTGATATTTTATTTTGATTGTTATAAAAAGTATATGACGGCACTCAGATAACAGCGCCATCTAGTTTTAGAATTGACAGACAAGAGAGAGGGATCGCGCCCCCCTCTCTTTACGGAACGCTCTTCTCACTCCTCTCTCTTCTTAAAAGACGCACCGGCGCGTGACGGCGCATTGCATTCATTGCATTGATCGGTGGTCGAGTCGCGGTAGTGCATATTCGTACTTGGTGGAGCGTATAGTCTGCTCCTTATAAATTACCATACTTATAATTGTAATTCTGTTCTACCAAGAGTATCTGGTCTCTTGCCCAAAACTACCCAAATCTACCCAAATTACCGACGAAGACACGCCCCCGCCCCGTAGTCATCCTATATATATTTTATTTATTTAAATGATCTCTTTAAACTTTGTTTAAGTTATAAATATATTGTTTTGTATTTAAGTAAACATTATGTAACATGGTCGACGAGAAGTGGGTTTGTTTAATGAGTCTTAAAACATAAAAATAGCGTTGCGTTTAATGATGTGTCTCTACTTAAATCCTAATATTAAATAAAAATAAAAAAGAACCTAGCAGTCATAGTATAGTTTGGATAAAGCACTGAGGACGTGTATTTTTCTAAAATAAAAGTAGATTTTTCTGAGAAAGATTTTTTTATCGACATTTTAATTATTGTGCTTTAGATTGAGTTGCCTTTGTTTAATTGACAAATTAAAAAAATGTGTACTGATGTCGAAGTATTCTGTTAGAGTTTATGTAATAAAAGGAAATAAATTACTATTGTTTTACCAATGCTCTGGTTTGATTTTAATACCCTTTGACATAGAAGCGGTTAGCCCAGTAGTCAGGGCGTCAGCCTCCTAATCAGAGGTCGGCGGTTCGAATCCAGGCCCGCACCTCTAACATTTCAGAGTTATGTGCGTTTTTAAACAATTTAAATATGACTTGCTTCAACGGTGAAGGAAACCTGCACGCCTGAGAGTTCTCCATAATGAATGCGTGTGAAGTCTGCCAATCCGCACACGGCCAGCGTGGTGGACTAAGGCCAAACCCTTCTCATATTGAGAGGAGACCCGTGCTCTGTAGTTAGCCGGTAATGGGTTGATCATGACCCTTTGACATGCATATATGAGACCTCTATCATCATTTAAGCCTTTACGTCTATTCTAGACGGTTTAAACATTGTCTCGGAGGCATTTTCTCCGGTGACTGTGGAGACCAATCCGTGAACGACAGTTACGACCGCACTTTCTACAGCAAAACCCAACGACCATTTACCACCAGATGAGATAAACAAAGGGAGCCTTTGATGTTTATCTCACCTGGTAAGTGATGATCCAGTGTAAGATGTGCCTTGCTAACCTTGTTACCTGTAGGGGTATGGTAAACCCAAACTCCTAATCAATTTCTACGCGACATCATGCTGGAACTCAAAATCGCTTGACGAAACGTCTATGTCGATAGGGTCGTAACTAGCTACGGACGAAGCCAAAACACAAAGCTTGTGTAATATTTAAAATGTGGTGTTTCTATGTAGAACCCTGCATAGTCAGGTATTCGTCGCCCATAAGCGATTCCAGCACCTGGCTCGACTGATAACCGACTGATGGTCCTATCTATGATAACCTGTCAGGTTGGGTAAAAGTCCCATTATTCGTCCAACAATTTTGTCCCACGACGCAGCGAATCCTAGTGTGAAAGTCACAGTTCGGCTCTATTCTAAGACAACCTAATTCTATGAACAAATATTGTTTATTTTACTCAAATAAAGGTTTGTTATTCTTATACCGGTGATAGCCTAGTGGTTAGAGCGTCAGCCTCCTAATCAGAGGTCGGCGGTTCGAATTCGGGCACGCACCTCTTAACTTTTCGGAGTTATGTGCGTTTTTAAACAATTAAAATATCACTTGCTTTAACGGTGAAGGAAAACATCGCGAGGAAACCTGCACGCCTGAGAGTTCTCCATAATGTTCTCAGGCGTGTGAAGTCTGCCAATCCGCATATGGCCAGCGTGGTGGACTATGGCTAAGCCCTTCTCATATTGAGAGGAGACCCGTGCTCTGTAGTGAGCCGATAATGGTTTGATCATGATGATGATTCCTATTATTAGATAAACAATATTTTTCAATTTGAACGTTTACACATTTTCTGTCGTTCATGAACTTGTAATAAAATAAATAAAATTTATAAAGTTGCCTATTAAAAAATAGTAATATAAATTAGTTTTTCGCACTGTGAAAGGACATATATTTAATTTATATTTAATCGGATATCTATTTACAATAATTTCGAGTTCTTTCGTGTTTATAAAAAGAAGTGATAAATATTTGGTTTTGCCGGCTTTAATCAATACTAATATAATAATAATCATCCTTTACTTATTACCTAACCTAACTCGTTTCCCCAATTGACGTTCGGCTATAGAATATGTAGGTCGGGCCAGAATTTCATTGGTTTTTATTCATAAAATGTTCAGTAACTAATGCATCAGTGAGCACGTTAAATAAAAGCAATAAATATGTAAATGCTAAGTTCTTAATCCCTCTTATAGGTGAGAAAGTCTCTGCCAATTCCTTGTGTTGGCAACTAATAGTCTTAAATGGTTGCTTACTTTGAGCTCAGTAGCACACGTAGCAAGAATGTTTTGCTCCGTGTATCTCTTATCCGTAATTAGAGTTATCAAAAAAGTTCAATGGATGGACAAAGTTTGAATGGATATTGGCAAAGAACAGATAGACGCTGGGGTCCCATGGTGCTGGTTAAAGCAGGATTGTTCGACCCCGAACAAGGTGGACAGACGAAATTAAAGGAACCGCAGGTAGCTAGAAATAAGTGGTTCCATTTAAAACTCCCTACTAAAGTGAAGGTTAGGATAAAATAATTTAGTTAATACAGCTAGGCTAGCTAGGTGTACGTCAAGGCAGTGTTCAATGACTCATTGGGCTGTTAGCCAGTTCGACGGCTCTCAAGGCCCTGGATCCGGGGCATTAAAAGTAAAATAGTGAGTTTGAAAACTGTTGAGTTTTCTATTTTCAGTACCAGAACGGTTTAGGTGATTGGCGGTCTGTACAAGAGTCTGTACATACTGTTTACTACTGATGCATTATCATCATCATCATGAACAACCCATTACCGGCTCACTACAGAGCACGGGTCTCCTCTCAATATGAGAAGGGTTTGTCCATAGTCCACCATGCTGGCCATGAGCGGATTGGTAGACTTCACACGCTTTTGAGAACATTATGGAGAACTCTTAGGCGTGCAGGTTTCACGATCACGATGTTTTCCTTCACTGTTGAAGCAAGTGATATTTTAATTTTTTTTAAACGCACATAACTCAGAAAAGTTAGAGGTGGGTGCCCGGATTCGAACCGCCGACCTCTGATTTACCTTTTTTATACACTACAAGTTAGCCCGTGACGGCTATCTCATCTGGTGGGAAGTGATGATGCAGTATAAGATGGTAGCGGACTAACCTGTTAGGGGTATTGCAAACCCACACCCCTAATTGGTTTCTACGCGACATCGTGCCGGAAAGCTAAATCGCTTGGCGACACGTCTTTGTCGGTAGAGTGGTAACTAGCCACGGTCGTAGCCTACCACCAGACAAAGAGAAGAGTCTAAAATAAGAGTTCTATAAGAGAAGGTCTGTGTCTAACCGTCGGATATTAATATACAGGGATGGATAGTGTATTGTATTTTCATTTAACCTGTAGAATGATATAAAAGTATTCATTCATTCATTTCATGATCGAAGGTCAGCTATAATGGTATGTGGCATGGAATCATGACTGCAGTGGAATGTTATAAGGAAAAATACACAGTAGATCTACAATATTACTTTAATTTTCACAACCAGCTTTAATTTTATAGTAAATCAGTAAAATTAATTGGTAAATAATGTTATTCTATTCATTTGCGGTATTCCCCAGATTCTTCAGAGTCGCCGTGGTGGCTTTTGCCGCGGAAACCGCCGTGGTATTCTCCGAAGCCTTCCTCGCTACTTTCTCCGCTAAATCCGCCACTTTGTCCGCCAAATGAGAGTTGGCCACTTTGCCCACCTTGTACTCTTTGTCCGCCAAAACCGAGTTGGCCACTTTGTCCGCCTAATCCACCTTGTACCCTCTGTCCGCTGAGTCCGAGTTGGCCTCTTTGTCCACTAGACCCAAGTTGGCCGTTTTGGCCGACAAATCCGAGCTGACTACCTTGTTCGCCAAGTCCGCCGTTAAGATTTGATCCGCCGAATCCGGATTGGCCACTTTGTCCGCCGAATCCGGATTGGCCACTTTGTCCGCCAAATTGGGATTGGCCACTTTGTCCGCCAAATCCGAGTTGACCACCTTGTCCGCTAAATCCGCCTAGGCTACCTTGTCCGCCCAGTCCACCTTGGGAACCTGGTCTGCCAAATCCGCCTTGTCCACCTTGTCCGCTAAATCCGCCAAGGTTACCTTGTCCGCCTAATCCACCTTGTGATCCTGAACTGCCAAATCCGCCTTGAACACCTTGTCCGCTAAATCCGCCTAGGCTACTTTGTCCGCCCAAACCACCTTGGGAACTTGGTCTGCCAAAGCCGCCTTGACTACCTTGTCCACCATATCCGCCTTGACTGATTTGTCCACCAAATCCGCCTAGGCTGCCGCCGGTACCATAACCTGTGAAATAAAAAATATTGGGTGCTTTCCTTCGTTTCAAATGCAACTAAATTTACCTATATGTTTTAAATGGTCGTGTTCAATCCCTCTTTTTGTCCATAACAAAACTAGATATGCAATAAGTGTCTGGTTTTAGAATTTTACTTATGTTGATCCGTTTAGTTTTAAATTTCTTGTTTTTTTTGTGTTGTAGTGTTTTAATGCTCAAATTTTAGACGTGGGTCCTACTTTTTTTTATTATTTTGTTATTACCACTCGCGTGTAGTAATATTTTTTTTCTCCAACCCCTATTTTGTACCTTCGTAATCTGTAGAGCCCTTCTACTCGTACATACTTACGCGGATTGAACCTTTACTAACTAGGATAATACTAAAAGTCAACTTACCTGGGTACGCCGCTGCTATAGCGACGACAGCTAAGACAACAATCTGAAAAAACATATTATATAAATTACCGATGGACGCGAAATTTTTAATCATTTTTCAGTCTTACTGCGCCAGAGGAGAGTGATTAGCGTAGTTAACTAATTTTATGGAGAAAAGGAGCTTATGAGAATGGGGTCTTTAACATAGTCTGAGATTTGTCATAGGTAGGGGTGCTAAGGTCAAAACCCCCTGGGCTAGGTCTAGGTCGGTTCCCCAATTCGAATTGTTCTGACAAATAATTTAAAAAAATGTATGGTGGCACATACATACGCTTATAATCATTTTAAATAACTATGTGCTGTTATTAAAAAAAGATTACGACGCACTAGATTCATTAATATTGTTCGCAGTCTGGTACAATGTCCCATACAAACCGATTATGGATTTAATATAAAAAAATATTTGATTTAATGTAAACTAATCTGCGTTAGGTTACGACGGGTAAAGCGTGATAGTTTTTCAATAATAAATACAAATTCTGCTGTCCCCGTTTAAGGAGACTGTTAATGGGGACAACGGGACCACATCATGGGATAGCTTGATTAATAATACGCTATTTTTTTTTTTGTTTTTTCGGACTGTCTATTAGCTGTACTAACTATTGCCACAGCGTTACCGGGCTGTTTGGTGAGCTTCGCAAAGAAGCTCTGCCAAAAGAAATTTTAAGCCCTAGGGCTCGAAGAAACTAAGGGAACGTCTGCCTAAGGGCGCCTCCTTTGAGGCCGAACCTCGGCTTAGGCGACGTATGGGATAACGGGTGGATCGAGGACCCGAGCAAACGAAGTTTGTATGGCTGAATACAATAAGAATCTTTGTAACGGAAAATCAATCAAAAGCTGAACACGAATTGGAACCAACATTATATTTATACAATAGTTCATTTTTTTCTCATTTGTTTCGTAAATAATTTTTTTTCCTTTGAAAACATCAACAGCAAACAAACATTTTGTAAATGTTATCATGTTTTTATTATTTTTTAATGTAAATTGTGTTTTATTAGATAATATTTAAAATATATAGTAGATACAAACGTTCTATCAAAGTTATGGTAATGAAAAGATTATTTAAGTGAATAATAGGAAAGTTAACAAATATATATTATATATAGGTACAACAAAAAAATATTGTTTGGTAGTAGACTGAACTTCTTTGGACATGAAAACGTGGGATTGAAAAAAAAGCCGATCATAGGCGGATTAATAAATAAAGTTATACATAAATTATGTTCTAAATACTAGCCGGTTTAGTAAAGAAACTTAATTGGCCATCTGGAATTTTCAATCAATACTATATTATAGGTACTAATATGCTCATATTAAGCATGACCGATAGTAATCGTACCCAAACACGCAATTATTGTCCGTCTTTCCGATTCCTTCGAGGCTAATCTACGAAACTTTGAAACGTTCTGTGTCTTTAAAGTTTACTTTACTAAATTTCAGTGTTTTTGGAATATGAAATACCTTTTTCAATAATATCTATATATATAAAAGCGAAAGGTCACTGACGTACTTACTCACTTACTGATTAAACACGAGATCTCAAAAACTATTGTACGTATAAAGCTATAATTTAGCAAGTACTAAGTAAGTAGTTGATGGTTAAGAGATGTCAGCTAAAAAAGGATATTTGGAAATTCCACCCACAAATATGTTGTGGGTGGAATGTGTTGTTTTTTTATTTAGAGGCACGAGAATTGGCAATTAGGTTGTTAACTATAAATAAAAATACGTATGTTAGAGTATTTTTGAATATCACCTAATCACAAACAATTCTACGCAGACGAATTCCCGGGCAACAGCTAGTATATTATATATATTAGATAAGATTAGATTAGATGATTATTTCGCAAATTAACTTGACTTTTTTGGAGGCTACAGTTTACCTGGGAAACGTGTGACGGTTGAGATTGTTTTGCAAAGCAAGCTTCCACTGGTAAGACGTAAACAAAAATTAATTAAGAGCCTCTTATTTTGTTGACATAACTTAAGTCGGTAGTAGGTACAAACAAGTGATTTCCATAATGGGAATTTTACATTAGATCATGACGGAATTTTTATATGTTATACTTTGTATATTTACTTACCGTGAATTTGTACATATTTGTATGTATACCAGCGGTCAGTCCAGTCCTACGAATCACTTACTTATGATATATAGAACCATGTGGCTCATTTATATAGGCAGTGGAAGTTTCGCATCGGACTTTTAATCACCATTTCGCTCCGTCGTTTAATTTCACACTTTAGAGGTTTTTGTTAGTAATAAATTCTAAATACTTACGTCTTTAGTTTTTTGTCAGTTTATACATAAATAGGTTGGTTGGTTAACGAAAAGACTTGCTTGAGCTTTACACGCCCGTTGGCGAAGATTTTTTTGTCATGACATCCTTATCCATTAGTTAGTGTAGCTTCTTCTTTCATAAGTAGTAAAAAAAATTATACACTTATATACTCACATACTCACACACTTGAAGCGGTGATAGCCCAGTGGTTAGGGCGTCAGCCTCCTAATCAGAGGTGGGCGGTTCGAATCCGGGCATGCACCTCTAACTTTTCGGAGTTATGTGCGTTTTTAAGCAATTAAAATATCACTTGCTTCAACGGTGAAGGAAAACATCGTGGGGAAACCTGCACGCCTGAGAGTTCTCCATAATGTTCTTAAAGGCGTGTGAAGTCTGCCAATCCGCATATGGCCAGCGTGGTGGACTATGGCCAAACCCTTCTCATATTGAGAGGAGACTCGTGCTCTGTAGTGACCCGGTAATGGGTTGATCATGATGATGGTGATGATACTCACATGCGCATTTATACAATAAAGGCTTTATCTATATAGCTCTTCGAATATTCGAAATAAGAAAAATGATTTTCTCTTGTTAAATTCGCCTTACGCGTAAATAATAAAAATATTAAAGTCTGCAAATTGAGCATTTTCATAGGATGATATCCCACGAGCAATGATAGATGCTTTTAAATTTGAAATCCCCATTCTTGGATATAATCTAATGGTAGGTAATTGGAATTATTATTTTCGGTTTTCTTAAACACTTGTCTTGAATGATAGAATGTGTCTTGAATGGTAGTCAATTCTTTATAGGCTAAATTTAACTATTATGTAATTACATAACACAGTAATACAATCAATCTTTGTGTAAAGGTAGTACCTAACAAAGGGGCGTTTTGAAAGAATAACTATAACCGGGACAATAAACCTAACATGCTATCTATGCCCATCTCCTTTATCAGCATCCGTACTAAAGTCGCTTGCGTAAATAGGATTGTTTTAACTAGAGTGCTGTTTTTTTATATTTTATTCAATACTAGTACAGGATTTTAGGATTGTTTTAACTCGAGTGCTGTTTTTTTTAATATTTTATTCAATACAGGATTTTAGGATTGTTTTAACTCGAGTGCTGTTTTTTTAATTTATAATAAAATACTAATAACGTATGTAGATACCACTGTAGAATTGCATAACATTTTATCTATACTAACGTCTGTATTAAAAGTGAAAATTGTCTAAGGGCCAAGGGCAAGAACTCTTTTTTAAGGATATCCAGAGATATTATAAATTTTAGTACAAATTCTTTACGAATGGGCATTTCTAAGATTTACGACCGGGAGTGAAACTTTTAATTTACAGTCAATATTTTGCAGAATTTACGTAAAGATTTCAATGCGATAGTTTATAATTAAATATGAGTATATAAATGAGAGTTCTCCATAATGTTCTCAAAGGCGTGTGAAGTCTGCCAATCCGCACATGGTCAGCGTGGTGGACTATGGCCAAACCCTTCTCATATTGAGAGGAGACCCGTGCTCTGTAGTGAGCCGGTAATGGGTTGATCATGATGATGATGATGATATAAATAATAAAGGCATTATTATTTAGGATATTATTGTCATTTATTCTCTTTCATTACATTGCAACAATTCTGTAAACTTTAATTATGGATTTAGTTATTTTCTTTCATCGGAATCGTCTTCACCGTCACCACCACGCCCGCCTGAGTATCCGTGACTTCCACCGTTGGATCCCCCCTCTTGGCTGCCCCATTCACTTTGTTGACCCCTTGAATGTCCTTGGTTACCCTCCCACTCACCATCTTGCCCTTCCGATTCGCCTTGGCCTCCTTGGTGGCCATGGCCAACTTGGCCTCGTCCACCTTGTCCTCCCGATCCGCCTTTGTAACCTTGGCCGCCATGGTTACCTTGGTTACCCGATTCACGTTGTTCTGAGAAATCTACGACATTGTTTTGTATAAGTTAGCTTATTCTACATAGTATCTCTGACATCTCTGACAAAGTAGTGATACTATGAGTGAACAGTTTCCAAGATTTAGTGTTATGGATTTTACGGTCGCCACATAGACATTTCTCTAAAATTAAGGCAAATAAGCTTTCGTTTGTAGCGTGATAGCCTAGTGGTTAAGGCGTCAGCCTCTTAATCAGAAGTCAGCGGTTCGAATCCGGGAATCACGCACCTCTAACTTTTCGGAGATATGTGCGTTTTTAAGCAATTAAAATATCATCAACGGTGAAGGAAAACATCGTGAGGAAACCTGCATGCGTGAGAGTTCTCCATAATATTCTCAAAGGCGTGTGAAGTCTGCCAATCCTCACATGGCCAGCGTGGTGGACTATGGCCAAACCCTTCTCATATTGAGAGGAGACCCGTGCTCTGTAGTGAGCGTGTAATGGGTTGATCATGATGATGATGGCAAATAAACTGGCAAAGTTCTTAAACAAAAGGGTTACTTATCATGAAAAGTAATTTACAATTACTCATATGCTTTCGCTTGCAAATTTGCACACAATATTTTTCTCGTTTATTACTTACCTACGCCTCTATTGCCGCTGTTGCCGTAACCTGTAAAATGAAACGGAAGGTAATGTTACATTAGTTGGAAGAAACGTCAGACAGTATCGTTAGTTTTTAGTGCAGGTAACCAGGCCTGCCTCGGTAACTTTTCGGAGATTTGGTAACCGGAAGCAGACCTGTCTGAATCTCACATATATTGCGTTTAATTTTTTATACACTACAGTTAGCCCTTGACGGCTATCTCACGTGGAGGTAAGTGATGATGCTATCTAGGATGGTAGCGGGCTAACCTGTTAGGAGTATGGTAAACCCACGCTCATGATTGGTTTATACGCGCCATGCTAAATTGCTTGGCAATGACACGTCTTTGTCGGTAGGGTGGTGACTAGCCACGGCTGGAGCCTCCCACCAGACCAGACTTGAGCCGGGAATCAAACCCAGGACCTCCAACTTTACAATGCAACAGCGCACGCGCTGCGCCACGGAGGTCGTCTAGGGCTGTACCACAATTCTTATTGTATAATTAAGCGTTTCGTTCAAGGCTTTTTATTGTTGTTAGTGTAGTAGTAACGTAATTAATTGATTTCAGGATTTATTTAATGCAGCTTTCCGTGGTCACCGTTAATAGTTTAAAACACGATCAGTTCAACTGGATTCAAGACTGCAGTGATTATGTGAGATGGTGATAAAAAAAATTGGCTAAGTTTATTGTGAGCTGCTGCTGTTATACCTGGGCGCGATTGGGTAGTTATCACCATCACCTCACGAATGAAAATAATGAAAAATATATTATATATGAACGAACATAAATGCCTGGTTTACATGAATAAAGCTAAGCTTTTGTGTTTTTTTTTAATTTTGATATATAGCGCACATATAAATATATATGTGAGGTGGAAGTCTTTAAGCTTTTTGGTTATCGGCTTCGATAAGCGTTACTGAAGAATACATACAAACTATTGATCTATGCCCTTGCAACTACTACTGGCTACTCTTGAAAGATAACTAAGCAATTAATAGAACACAAAGATCAAAATCTATCCACTGAAAATACAATCAGCTTATAAGGTACTCATAGTTATGTTAAAAAGTCTACATACCGGCAACTACGGCAACCAAAGCTAGAACGACGATCTGAAAGAGACAAAAATGTTCCATAAATACTTACATAATAGTTTAATTCAATATTTTCATCAATAAAAATGAAGTGATAAGGCGAACAAAGATTTTACACGATTTCAGATAACCAGCGCCGCACCATCTGTTAAAATACTCATGAACTATTACGAGCTTCGAATTTATTTTGTCGTATTTTTAACATTAATTAAATACGGCAATACCTACGTATCGACAGGTCAGGTATCGTTGTTTTTTTTTCATTAAAAAAAAACAAGGATATCTTGTGTGACCGCCTGGTGCTCTTTTAAACTGTTATTGTTTTACATGACAGAGAGTATGCAAACATATATATGACATGTGACATATATGTAATCCAAAGATGTCGGAAAGAATGTTTTGCCTCCTAATTTCGTATCACAAAAATATTGAACAGTTCTAGTATACGAACAAAAAAAAAAATAGAACGATGAAAAGTGCACAATATAAGTGATTGCTTTAATCATTATACTGACACCCAGAATCGTTTCTTGAATGAGTTTAGATAAAGTAGGTTGCATATTCCTGTAGTATGTCGCACATGCAGGCTTTCGTACCATAAGGTTTAATATAAAACATTGAATAGTATGACATTATAAAGATTCTTATATTTCAAATGTTTAATTATTTGTTATTATAATGATAGTGACACATTCAATGAAAATTTATTTTTATTTACCTGTACCTCTTACAGAGATACATCTCACTGTCAGATGGATAGTGAAGCCTAACTAGGTTACCATTTAGACCATCCAGGTACAATTAAATCATGCATTAAATCATTCGTTGTTAGATGTTATGAAAAACCTAGCGTACGTCTAAGGTGTGGAACTTTAACTGTCACACTCATGTTTTAACTTTTATGCACGAGGGTTAAAAACCACCTATTATTGTTCAACATATATTAGGATTGTACGTAAATAAAATATATCCTAATACATTTTTTAAGTTTATAATAGGTAAGTATCTGTACTACTGTATTACTCTCGTGTTTTAACTTTTATGCACGAGTGTTAAAAACTACCCATTATTGTTCAACATATATTAGAATTGTACGTAAATAAAACATATCCTAATACATTTTTTAAGTTTATAATAAGTGAGTATTTTACGGAGAGGTTATGAGATTTCATAAACGATTTTATATCACATGTTACTTACCGTGAACTTGTACATGTTTACACACAAGTGGTGTGTCTGTTAAATTTTCAAATTATGTCTATATGACCATCTCACCGCTTTTATATGCCTTGATTGGATCAAAGCTTCCTTTGATCCTACGTGATTTTCAATCGCCTTGATACTTTTTAATATCCTTTACGTTACAGCTAGCTATTGAACTCTGTCATTTTCTGAAATAGCCATTTGTGTATAATTTTACTTATTTTTTTGTAAAACACCCACTATGTTGACGTTTTTATTTATATACACCTGATGGTAAGTGATGTGCAGTCTAAGATGTTAGCGGGCTTACCTATTAGGGGTATGGTATATCCATACTCCTCATTGGTTTCTACGTGACATCGTGTTGGAACCCTAAATCGCTTGGCGACACGCTTTTGTCGGTAATGTGGTAACTAGCAACGGCTGAAGCCTCTCCAGATTCGAACCGGGGATCGAACCCGGGATTTTCAACATTAGAATGGAAAAAATGCAGTGTTTAGAATAATTCTGTTATAAATTTATCATTTGCTGAGTCTAGAGTGCTAGTGATATGCTTTCGAACTACGAGAGTTTTATTCAAGTGGTGCAGCTATTATTATAAGTACGAGAAGGCATTATAGCGAACTATAATAGTAAGTAATTTAGGCATATATAATATTAAAGATTACATTATAACACAATCTCGTTGACGGTTATTGAAATTTAACACAAACAAACTTTACTATATGTCGCATTTTATCATTTCTTGAAAGGAGAAGATCTCTGGTTATCTTTAAGAAGTATTCGGAATCAAAATCTTACCACAGACGATCTCAGTACTGTTGTAAGGAATTTTACGAATAAGCAAGCTTCTGTAATCTTCATAGATTCGGAGCTTATTAGCCAAGATAACGTTTTACTGTTAATCACATTTCATCGCAACTCGAAATATTATTTTATAGGATTGTATATCAGTTTATCGATAAATATTGTCAGGTTATGCTAATTTTAATATACAACTAAACAATATAATATCGGCGAGGTAGGTATACTTGATTACTTGAAACAGGTTGAGTTATAGTTGTTTTTTTAAAAGATGCTACAAAACCCAGTTTGTTAGATTATGACGTACAAATAGCAAGGTAACTACCTTGCTATTCGAGCCGATGTAAGCCTATGGCTTTTATATGGTATTTGCTAAGTTAATACAAAAATTGTTTTGTATTTTCATTTAATTTTTCATCGATCACTATAACAGTTAAAACTCTTTTTTTTTTAAACGCTGGGAAATGCTTTTACGCATCCAGTCTTGAAGCGGCACTGGTAGGCCTGGGCCTCTTCCGACGGGGTATGTGGCAAATCCTGGCGGCCAGACTGGCGATCAGAATACCCACTAAAACCCTGCGATGCCGGGTAGCTGGTTTCAAGAACGCTCGCACACTTGTCGGCAAGCCAGCCAGATATAACAGTTAAAACATATTAAATTGGGGATGAAGGATTTTACCAGAAAGTATTATGTGGTGTTTAAATTCATCATTATCATCATAATCAACCCATTGCTGGGCCACTACAGGGCACGGGTCTCCTCTCAATATGATAAAAGTTTTGCTAAAGGCCACTACGCTGGCCAAGTGAAGATTGGCAGACTTCAAACGAATTTGAGAATATTATGGAGAACTCTTAGGCATGGAGGTTGGCTCACGATGTTTTCTTTCAACGTTGAAGCAATGGATATTTTAAATGCTTAAAAACGCACATAAACCCGAAGTTAGCGGTGCGTGCCCGCGATCGAACTCCGAACTCTCCTACGTCCTGACCACTAGGCTATCACAGCTTATTTAAATAAATCATTCAGTTGTTGAGTTCATTCTTTTTTATTTACCCATTTTAAGATTAGAATGTGAAGCAACGTCACAGCAGTAATGTTAGTCCGGAAAATAAGGTGAAATAAAAAAAAGAGGCTCAAAGTTAATAAACTTTTTGCGTCCAATAAATTCTAAAGATAGATATTTAAAGGCATACGAAGATTTCGCGAAGAGTGAAAAGTACATTTTAACGCAACGCTTTTAATAAACTCATCGCTTTACTCTGGTTACTTCAGGTAGCACTCTCGCTACGTAGCGACTATCTCCATGTTAAAGGATTTACTATTACTAAGCCACAGTCACTTCCGGTTATTATCAACAACCGGAAGTGACGGCTTGATGTTGTCTCCAGTGGCGGTAGAGATATTTCAAACTTCGTACTGGTACTAAGAATTTCTAAAGTTCCAACGTCTAACAATTTTTGGCCTAACTTGAGAAGCGAATCCAGTATCTCGCGACGACCTCCGTGGCGCAGTGCGTGCGCTGTCGCATTATAAAGTTGGAGGTCCTGGGTTCGATTCGCGGCTCGAGTCTGGTCTGGTGGGAGGCTTCGGCCGTGGCTAGTTACCACCCTACCGACAAAGACGTGTTGCAAAGCGATTTAGCGTTCCGGCACGATGTCGGGTAGAAACCAATTAGGAGTGTGGTTTTATCATACACTAACCGGTTAGCCCGCTACCATCCTAGACTGCATCATCACTTACAACTAGGTGAGATAGCCGTCAAGGGCTTACTGGCTAAGTGTAAAAAAAAAAACTTGTCAAATATGCTAGACCAGCAAGGTAGTAAAATACTCAGGCTATAAATATAAGTAGTCCTAATGCATGTGGGTTTGTATTTTATTTTTGTAATAAAAGGATTAGTTTTATTTTAGATGGAGTAGCCATTTTGTTATTTTTATTATCTACATAAGGATGTTTAAATACCTTTATTTTTTTATATTTATACTTTTTGAGGCTTTGGATTCAGTGTAAATTAATTTTAGTAGGAAGATACCTTTTTTTTATTTATAATTTTACTTTTGAAGCTTTGGATTCAGTGTATATTAATTTGATTAGGAGGAGGAGAATAATATTATCACTAACAATGTCTCGCGGTTTCACCCGTTCGTAGCAAGATATCTAGCCTATCCTTAAATATCCTCAATTAACGCTTTAAGATTATTAGACGATTACTGAGACAGCGTAGTTCGATAACTACGTAAGGTATTTCTTGTTTACCAGAGAAGCCCACACTGATGAATGATGATGATGATGGGTTATCTTAAGAACCGAGACGTCTAGTTTCCTACATTATATTGTCATTTACGTTGGTAAGTATGCTAACAAACAAGCTTAATGCGTTTTATTCTAGAATTCTTATTTCCGAATAATTTTGAATTATTTTTTTTCAATTTTGTAAACTTCTAGGCTTTGCTTAGCTCTCCCTTAAGTTGGTCTTGAAGACACTCATAGTTCTTTACCTAGATTTCCACTTAGATCGGATGTTTTAGAACCCTCGTAGCTTATTCTAATTTTACGAATGTAGGTATGAACATCGTCCCACTATTTTTTGCTCATATTAGCTTAACATTCATAACATCTATTTTAAAAATGAACATTGACTTTTACCGTAGCCCAATTCCACTAAATCGTATTGGAAGATATCAATCAGCTCTATATTCTTTTACCTAAGATAGGAGACTTGTTCTAAGTGGAATATTAATCAGGCTAATAATCATAATGGTTTTTTTTGGGACAACTCAAAATAACGATAAGGCTAACTATTATCTGCCTAGAAAGGATTCTGAAGTACTTCGGTCTCGTAGCTGGAAGGGAAGGTGGCAACTTGGACGAGATGTTATCACCGGCAAAGTGAAAGATTTCTCGAGGACGGAGTCCGATGCGTTCGGATCAAATCCGCACCGAACTCGAAACGAAAGTCTACGATGCTCTACATGTCGCAACCAACAGAGCAACATTGCCCTGAAGAAAGTCGTCAGTGGAAGGGCTCGACCCTCAGTAATGATGACTACGACGCAGACAGAGAATCACAATGGTGATGATATCATGCATTGCACAATAATTGTGCTCACCAGTCATCTGGAACCAAGTAGAAGGCACCGTCATGCGGGTACCCAAGCGGAGCCGAAACAAATAAAATAAAATAATTAACTCAAATGATTTTTATATTTAGCATACACTTTATATAGTACATACCTATTGTGAAAATAGCATGAAACGAAAACATAAAAAAAAAACGAAAAACCCACACCGAAATTAACATTAGGAGCATCTCTTAGTGGCCTGTTATAATTTAAGGTTGTTGTTAGTCGTCCAATAATCGAGCGTTTAGAATAAACTAGCTAATGCCCGCGATTTCTTCCGCGATTAGGGGATTTTAAAAACTCCTATGGCATAAGCGAGGTTTGTAATTGAAGATTATCATCTCATGGCTTATTCCTTCCTGCTGTCATGTTTTGACTGATAAATTTTTCACACAAAAAAAGAAAATTAACTCGAAAGGATATTTTCACAAAGGATAAAAAGTATCGTATGTCTGTCTCCTGGTTCTAAGCTACCTCCCCATCAATTTTTCAGTCAAATCGGTGCAGCCGTTCTTGACTTATAAATAGTGTAACTAACACGACTTTCTGCAATATATATAGATAATTATATAATACTTCTTTAATGACAATAAAAATATAGCCTGAATTTGTTTTGCCATTGGCACAGCGATTGCGGAGACCAACGCTTGAGAAATCATATCCAAAGGACTAGGTTCAATAAATAAAAGTAATAATACAAGACGTTTTAAAGGAAAGAAATCAATATTATTATTTCCACTATATACCGATCACGCCCGTGTGCAAAATAAATACATATAAAACCAAAAGAGCTAAAATAAACTTAAATAAATAAAAATACATACACATTACATAAATACATATTTGCATCGGACGGAGGATTACGCCCCGGCAGGGGAGACCAGACGGCCGGGGGTCAGGGCGACAGGTTGCTTGGGCCGCTGTCGCCTCCTTCTGTGAGGAGGTGATGACGCAGAAGGAGGCGGCAGGACGGCGCCGGGAGAATGACGCAGACGCGCACCCTCTCCGGCGTCGTAGGGTGGGGCGCAGGCGACGGGCGCACGATCGCCGCCTGCCCCCCTGACGAGGAGCTCCGGGTGTTGGATGAGAGGCATCCTCACCCGTCGAGCCTAATCCTCGGGTCGGGAGGCGCGTCCAATGGTCCTGGCGCGCCTCGGACGAAGCTCGGGGGTCAATATAGGCCCCCCGTGGAGGGTCTGCCTCGGCGGACGCCGCTGGCTGGGCCGCGGTCGAGTGCATCAGTGTTCCCGTGACCCAGCCACCAGGCGACGCGAAGGAGCATCGCTGGGTTTTAGTGGGTATTCTGGTCGCTAGCCTGGCCGCCGGGGAGTCCCACATACCCCGTCGGAAGCGGCGCAGTCTTGCCTGCGTCGCCTCCGGAGGGGATGCGTAAAAGCATTTCCTAGCGGAAAAAAAAAAAAAAAAAGGGCGACAGGTTGAGAAACCAAAAATATTATTATCATCATTATTATCAACCCATTGCCGGCTCATCATACAGAGCTCGGGTCTGCTCTCAATATGAGAAGGGTTTGGCCATAGTCCACTACGCTGGCCATTTGCGGATTGGCAGACTTCACAAGCCTTTGAGAACATTATGGAAAACTCTCAGTCGCAAGACTTCCTCATTGGTAACCTTTTGGGTAAGAATTACTGACAAGTGATTAACCGTTTCGGTATGATGTCGAGTAGAAACTTAGGTTATTTTTCAGGTGTCAGGCAACGCAACGAAGACTACTCTGGTGCTGCAGATGTTTATTTGCGGCGGTAGGAACTTGAGATCAGGTGACTTACTTGCCCGCAATATCAATATTAAAAAAAAAATGTGTTGACTTAATTAATTATGGACTGTAACACACTGAACATCAGAAGTAAAAGTAAACTTGTAGTACCGTTTAGTAGGCTGCACAAAATAAGTAACTCATTCAAAGGAAATTGTATTTTATTTTATAATAAATTACCTATTGATATCTTGGAAATGTCTATCAATAAGTTCAAAGTTTTTATAAAACGAAAGCTTGTAGAAAAATCATATTACGATATTAAGGATTATATAAACGATAAAAAAGCTTGGGTGTGAATTGCTCTATCTCCATAGGTACTATAGTTTATTATTCATTTTATTCATTATGTGAGATGGTCATAACGAAAAAAAAAAAGAAAAACCCCGGCTAAGTTTGTTGTGGGCTTCTTCTTAGACCGGGGCGCGTTTGGAACCCTCATAGCTTTAGTTTTAGGTTTATGAATATAGTTATCACCATGAAATAACTACTATGTAAATTATTGACGCGTCAAAAGTGCCTTTTTAAGGACTATTTGAATAAAGATTATTTTGAATTTTGAATTTGAATTTATCTTGATAAACATTAAATTCTTTATTGAACTATAAATATTATAACAAAAATATACGACAAGTCAACCTCCATCTACGCCAGATTTTCCAGTTTCGTATAAACACAAAAATGCAACATCATAGAATTTTCGGGTTTATGAGTCACTGACATACCAAGTGAGGTCATAGCTGACCTCCAACTTGTTCTAGAAAATCTTGTTATGCATTTATAGTTTCATCAGGCGTGACGAAAGCGATAGGTGCAAATCTTTTTTCCCTTCTTCTGTGAGATTTTTTCCAGTCTGCTATTGAGAAGTTATACACCACAAGTTAGCCCTTGACGGCATCTCGCCTGATGATGCGGTCTAAGATGGTAGCGGGCTAACCTGTTAGGGGTATAGTGAACTCATACCCTAATTGGTTTCTACACCGCATCGTGCCTGAACGTTAAATCGCTTAGCGACACGTCTTTGTCGGTAGGGTGGTAACTAGTCACTGTCTAATCTTCCCACAATCACAGATCCGGAATACGAACCCAGGACCTCCAATCTTATAATGCGACAGCGCGCGCGCTGCGCCACGGAGCTCGTCAAAGTACAGGTGACGACCCAGTAAAGAGATCAGTGTCTCGTCATCGTCATGATTTTAATATCCCGTACCTCTTCATTCCAATGTATGTGCGTTTTTAATATAAGCAATTTTAAATTGAATATCAATTGCGTGAATTATAAAATAAAGAGAGTATTATTACTAAGGGGCATATTTTATTGCAACATTCTTAGTGCATATTTATATACAAAACATTTCTTATATATTCTAAAAGGACAACTTTTCATTATGAATATCTGGATAACTGGGAATCTGGATCGAAAAGTTGATCTTCTGCAACCACCCATAAAAAACCTGATATCAAAAAGGTAGACACGTTAAACTGGTCTAGGAAGTTGGACGGTCCGGCACTGGCCCTACCCATAAATAACCTGAAAAAACAAAAGCAGACAGGTTAAAATGGAATGAAAACAGTTATTAACATTTATTAATAACTAGCTTCTGCCCGCGACTTCGTCTGTGTGGACTTCAGAATTGTGTCTAAAGCTTCGCTTATTAACAATTTTTAATCTTTCCACGGGAACTATTTGTGTGATCGGTATAGAAAATACATTTCCTTTTTCATAGCATACCAAATTTCAAAGGAGTGTGCCCGCTCTAAAAAAAACCATTTTTCATTTTTCCTCGGGAACTACTTAAGAAATTGGTATAAATTATAGCCTATGTTCTTTTCAATGTTTAAGGCTACATGCATGCCAAATTTCATCCAAATCCGTACAGCCGTTTTTGCGTGATTGAGTCTCCGCTTTCATATTTATAAATATAAAGAATAGGTATATTATTTTATAAATATAAAGAAGTTATTACTACAGTTGTGCAGTCATACATTTATTACCTGAATCCCGCCTTACCTGAGCTTGCAAGCTTTCAATAAAAACGTATTGGTAGTTTTAAAATACACAATAATGGCAACACTCAAAGATAATGTCATATTGACAACTATAATGGATGCGTTCTATGGTTTTGACATATAAACACAATACCTAAATTACCACAATGTAGGTACTAATCTGAGTGCATTATCATCCAAGGAAGATATAAACACTCGGGAACTATCGAACTCGGATTGAAGTCTTGTGCAAATATTATCTTGGCATGATATGACTATTACTTAACATTTTTTTTTGTGTATTTACAGCTAACGAATAATCTTAGTATGTTTAGCTAGCAGTCATAGTTTTGACATATACCATCACAATTGATTTTAGATAAAATGTTATGCTTATTTGTCAGGCCAGATTTTGGCCGTTTGTTCCCCTTGACTTTCTGCGTTTTAAGTACTTTGTTCTTCAAGTAAGTGAGGGGTTTTGGACGAAGAAATGTCACGAAGTTTTCCGAACGGGAAACTGAGCGTAAAATGCATGCAAACAACAAACTCAGGTAATCGGCTAGTTACAATGTGACACGAGACTTTTTGACAACTTATAAGAGAAAAACTTTTTTAATTTCAAATATTGTTTATTTTTCACTCTTGCGACTTAATAAAAATGGTTATATACATACAAAAGACATTTATTTTTAATTAAAGTGTATTAAATTCTATCGTTGGTTACGCTCAAGATTTTTCTGTATAGGTATATACTAAAATTACGTATTTTTTGAACAAGTTTTAATACGATACGATTTTAACATAATATAACTATGGTTTTAAGATATTGCCATAGATAATGCATATTGTGTAAAGATATGGCACTGAAATAGCTAGAAGAAATAAATTAGTGCTATTTAATTCGTATACTACAAAATAGATACAGGTTTTTCCGACTTCTTTAGTAAATAGAGTAAAGCAACATTTTCAAGTACTCTGTGGTATTTACGTAGTATATGGAGATAGGCATTGCACAGTATTTAAAAACATCAATTTACATGATCACAACCAGTTTGCTTCTTCTTAAACAGATCTTTCGACATTCCAGTTAATGCCCTATATCATAAAGCATTAAAAGATTGAAAATAAATTAAAACGGTGCATGAGAAGCACCCTATAGCAACTTCACGTCGATATCCAGATCTTCCTCGGTATTTCATTTATAACGTAAAACAAACTGGGGTAGTTGTCTAAGTCGTAGTTTAAGTCGATCTAGTTGTTTAATAACCGCTTTAACTTCTTTTTTTTTCTGATTAAATTATACCGATTTTGAATCATGCTTAGGTGGTATAGATATTTTAATTAACATAACTGTCAAGTTAGCACCATAAAAAACAGTGTATAGTCTGTTATAGCGTTATTTAAAAATGATGCTGGTGCCCATGATCCCCATGTTCGTATCCACCGTGACCATGGTTGCCGTAGCCTCCGTGTCCAAAGTCCTGTTGGTGGCCGTACCCGCCGCCATGGCCCTGGCCGTGGCCGAAATCGTGTCCATTGCTCCCGTGGCCATATCCACCGCCTTCGTGCCCATATCCACCGCCGCCATGTCCATATCCCCCGCTTCCATGTCCATGGTCACCGCCGTAACCGTGATCATATCCACCGCCGTGACCTGACGATTAAACGGTTTGTAAATCAGAATACAGTTACAAAATGGTTACAAGCCGACAAAAAGTTTGTAACCATGAAGTTTTTATTTTTATTTGCTACAATTTAGCCTTTAACTGCAATATCACGCGACGTTCACGTGGAGAGAGGAAAAAGAGTTTTTCACATTTAAAATTTGATCCTTACTAATATTATTATTATTTTCGCGTTAATATGTATGCATGTTAGTATGTATGCATGTATGGATATTTGTCACTGTTGACTGATTTAAAATGGGGGTTGATTGTACCCTGGATTGACACATAGGCTTTTTAATCTCGGAAAAATGTATGTTTCCTTTTGGAATGGAATTGCAATAAAATCAACAAAACTAAGTCATGGCCGCGGGGATAGCAATAAAAGAAAAAAAAAAGAGAAATTCCGCTAACCGAACTTCCAAATATGTCCCCTTAATGTGTATAGTAGCATTAAACCATAAAACATATATACTCGTTTAACTAAACACCAGCTTTTCTGATGCCAGTGAAATGCAAAAACTTATAAAATCGGTACAGTAGTTAAAATTAAACACACTTTACTATGTACCGCATGTCCTAGCACATTCGTTTGAAAACAACTATGTAATTTAAATAGAGAATTTCTTCATTATCAAAAACTGAATTGATGCAAGGTTTCACGATCCTCTGTAATTAGGAATACGAGCAGAGAAAGGGAAATTCCGCGCAATAAGACCGCCAGAGGTTTTAAGTGACGCGTGAGCGTTTTTTTCTATGTAATATATCGGTTATAGGCTTTGAAACCATTCAATCGACGTAACCTATAACATCACCGATCGATCACCCATCCATTTACTGACTAGAGTCCGTATGTACGTACGTGTACCTTGACTATTCCCACATGTTTTTTAAAATTTAAAATTTCATGGTTTTTCATTATTAATTTTATTTTGCTATGTGGAGGAGTTCGCTGCCATCGGCTAGTTTAAGCATAAAATATATGAACTCTACACACCTGGATAGGCAGATGCTATGGCAACTAATGCCAACACGACAATCTGAAAATAAAAATATTAATTTGTTATTCTATTCAAGGCACAATAGGTGTATAAGAAAAACGGGGTAGCAAACTTAAAAGTAATTTTATACATAGAACCATTAAAAAATATAATAATGAAAGAAATATCTCAATTACAACATCGGAATAAACAGTGGCATAAATTTAACTAAAATAAAAAAAAAATTGTCTTAATTAAAATCAATTAATGTATTTTTCAGCATTAACACAAAATTTTACAATGCAGTGTAAAAAAGTATTTATGAATAATTCATAAAACCCGAGTGAGGTGAGGTCAAAATTTTTTAATGGATTTAATTTGGTGGGTATTAATTTTTTTATCGTAAAAAAAACTAAATAGGGAAATCTCACAACGCCTAAACCACTTGACAGTTTTCATTATAAATAGACAGACATGACGTTTCAATGCTTTTTATAGAGTAAAACTAATTGAAATAAATGAATTTTGAATTTTGAAATCAATCTAAAGTAGTATTTTTTTTAATATTTTTTTTTATATATACAAAGCGAGCAAACGAGCAGGCGGGTCACCTGATGGTAAGTGATTACCGCCGCCCATGAACATTTGCAGCACCAGAGGAACCGCCAATGCGTTGCTGGCCCTTGAGCAAATTTGTTAATCCGCCCTTTGAAGATCCCCATATTATAGCCATTAGGGAACACAGAAGATAAAAGAAGTATAAATATTCATATAAACCTAATACATCTATGAAGCTTACGAATAGAATATTTTCCTTTATTTCAATTCGTGAGTTTATGGTGATAACTACATTCGTTAATTTCAAAATAAAGTAAAAAAAACTTCTTATATAGTAGTGCCAAATTTATGTAGTATATTTAGTTACGTAGTAAATTAAAGCACTGCCAACTTTTAAGCTTATTCATTATCCCTATTGAATATTATCTTTCATTTTACATCGTCTGTCTGCTAAAAACTACCCTGTTCAGTGCGATAAGGGGGAGCTAAAGATTTGTTTTGTTGACTTACCGTTAACTTGTACATATTATTTATTTAGAAACACAAGTGTTCAGTCCGTTATACTCACGAATTATGGCATGCGAACCCGTCCGCATCTTTTATATTTCGGCCGGGTGGTTGAAGAGGTAGGCGTCTTGAACTCACGCGACACACTAGATTATTCATTAGTTACTCATTATCCTGTTTGGATATTTTGTTGAACGCTGTCCGTTACTCTTTCTGTATTATTTAAATGCTTATTAATTTTATATAAAGGCAATTGTTGATCGAGACTCCTTTCGCATTAATATCGCAGTTTCTAGACTGATTTTACCGGGCTAAAATTGGTCAGATATCTACCCCAGGATGCAAGCTATATCTTTCCAAAATGTTATAGAAATTTGTATGAATACACTTTAATTGTTCGCCACAGATAATTATACAAAAAGCAAATGCAATAGAGCGTTTAGATAGACGAATCGCTAAATAGCGATTTGTTATAGGCAACCAAACGCGCAAAAATAAAATGCTATAGATATTTGGTAGCTGGTATTTTATTTTTTTGGATGTATTATATATTATGGATGTATGGCATGTATATGCAATACTTCCATAATGTACTCGTATATAAAGGACTAATAAATTATATAAACAAAGAAAAAATATATGTAAGGACTTCTCTATTCTCCGAATTTAATAATGGTTTCAAATGGTATATTTAAATAGCTTATACACGGTTTTTCTTAATTGGGTTTTCATGCCCATTAATTTATTCAAATATTAATTAAATTGAAATAAATAATATTTTTAAAGACGTCACCCATGCAAACCGGTATTTTATGCGGACCAGTTTCGGGGAGTTTCGATACACAGAACGCTAGGATTCTTAATAGTGGTACCGTGGATTTGATGTCCGGTTAAAGTATTATAGTTAGTTAATTTAATAACCCAGTTTAACATCATTATCATTTTGAGCCATACTTTCGTAGAACATTTTGGCAACCTCCGCGACGTCACGTTATATATAACGTGGGTGTTCCCGAGTTGTACATCTGCTCGAGTGTGGTTTTCAATTCAATCATGTAATCCCATTACAGGCATCTATTAAGTGTTCATATATAATGTATTTTCCATTATTATTCGTGATGATGATTATGATGATAACTACACTTGCCTACTTGAAACTATAGCTAAGGGGGTTCCAATCACGCCCAGGTCTGCTGTGATGCTTTGGCTGCTGTAGTTACTACCCTTCTGCCAAGGACGTATTGCCAAGCGATTTGTCGTTCCGGCATGATCCTGCGTGGAGACCGATAAGTTTGGCTCGCTGTCATCTTATAACACATCATCATTTACCACCTGTTGAAATTGTGGCTAACTTATGTGTAAAAAAAATTGGTACTGCTCACCTCACGTATTCCTCTGACGATCGGCCATAAAAACCGTCGCGTCCAATCTACGTCATTAGCGGGTACGGACAAATCAAAATCATGCTTATATTGGCAATGCCGATTGGCCTTAAAGCCAAAGAAGAGCTAAGAGAAGAAGAGAAGAGTTAAGAGTTGTACAAATACTCGACGCATTATAAAGTTAGAGATCCTGGGTTCCATATATCGCGTAGAAACCAATTAGGAGTTAGGGTTTACCATACCCCTAACAGGTTAGCCCGCTTCCATCTTAGACTGCATCATCACCAGGGGAGATAGCCGTCAAGGGCTGACTTGTAGTATATAAAATAAAATCTTAGGCCGAGATCTACGAGTATAAAGCGAGCTTTGCCTTACCACTGACATAAAATACAGTTAAAACGAGACAAAGTTTTGTGCGCGATATATAACTGTCCTTTTTTACACTAACGTTGGCTGAGATTTGATGTTTTTTTTTTTCGGACTGACTATTAGCTGTGCTAACCCTATTGGTTGCGACAGCGTAATCGGGCTGTTTGGCGAGCTTCGGAAAGAAGCTCTGCCAGAAGAAATTTTGATCCCTAGGGCTCGAAGAAACTAAGAGAACGTCTGCCAAGGGCGCCCCCTGTGAGGCCGAACCTCGGCTTAGGCGATGTTTGGGATAACGAGCGGGTTGGACAGTGAGTGGTCCGTACGTCCGTCTCCGAGGCCGTGGATGGAGCCGACGTCCGGATGACGTAAGATAGCGGGGACCTCGACTTAGCCGGCGAAGACGGTGTGTAGCGTATGTTTGTGTGATAGGTGGTATGAGTATGTTGTCAGTAGTCATCTGGGTTAAAATTTAGAATCGTGCGGCAGGAGTTTCGGGGAGAAAGATGTTTTATTTGGTAGAGGTTTGGTCCCCGAGTGTAACAATAGCACTCGCATTACAAGGTAATGCATATTTTTCGAGAAAACCAAAAAAAACTAACATAACCTATAAATAGGTAAAACATCGAAAGGTTAAAATTTATAATCGTGCGGCAGGAGTTTTGGGGAGAAAGATGTTTTATTTGGTAGAGGTTTGGTCCCCGATTGTAACAAAAGCACTCGCATTACAAGGTAATGCACTTTTTTCGAGAAAACCAAAAAAAACTAACATAACCTATAAATAGGTAAAACATCGAAAAAATTATGCAATATTACGGGAGAGCTACAAATCAAATGGGCTACGCCAGACGACAGCTTCTGGCTTCGCACTTCATAAAAACACTCTAGGGGTAGGGCATACAAGACTACGTGGAATAGGGGTTGGCAAATTTTGTTCTGTCACACTATTCGACCTACATCAGCTCATGTCGATTCCAAGTGTGAAGTTTTCATCATTAGAAATTAGTAGTTCGTCATATGATTTGACAGTTGACAGAGAGCATAGACCACAAAAAAATAAAAATACTGTGACACTAGTCTTTGACATGATCTTACGTCCTTGTTGCACTTATACAAAATTATATATGCTATCTAGCTCTAACGTAATATTGCATTATTTTTTCGTCGTTTTACCTATTTATAGGTTATGTTAGTTTTTTTTTGGTTTTCTCGAAAAAAGTGCATTACCTTGTAATGCGAGTGCTATTCTTACAATCGGGGACCAAACCTCTACCAAATAAAACATCTTTCTCCCCGAAACTCCTGCCGCACGATTCTAAATCCAACCCGTCATCTGATCGTCAGGGTCATGAAGGATATGTTTAGGTCTCCTCTTTCGAAGTGGAGCGCCTAGGTCGGGAGAGTAAAAAGAAGCCGCAACTACGAGAGGGTTAGGGTGTCGGATTGAGAGACAAAGTCAAGTGCGCGAGTTATACCTGTATCGTTTTAACACTAACGTAGGCTGAGATTTAAGCCTTAAACGTCACTAAGGACAGACTTGACTGGGTTGATGACAGTTGAGAACAAACAAATTTACATTTTCTGTCGTATAATTAATATGTTACGTACAGGTGTACGTGTTTTGTTATTCTATCGTTTATTACTGACGATATTACAGCTTTGTAACGTGAATCTGATTTTGCGATCACAGGTCATTACCATTCGTTAGTTAGGTACTTTTTATTAAAATACTAGCGTCTATTATGCTGGAGGCACGAAACTCGACCAACCGGTTTGGCTTAACGACATGTGATAAAGTTTTGACGTTTTGAAATTAAAAAATATCGGCGCGCAGAAAATTGTAAACCCATGAGAATGAGGTGAAGGAATATTAAATATCGAGTTTGCTTGTCGCTGATTAAGTGTTTAGAAAAGCTAGAGTTACCTAAAATGTTATTCGAAAGTTCCCATAAAAGAAGCATAACTTAAAATACATCGGCACAAATTTCTCTATTTAGCTATTAAGCTAAGTGGGACACTCCAGCCGATGGTAGTTACCCCAGGGACAAAGAGATGTCGAGCGATTTGGCGTTCCGATACGATTTCGTGTAGTTACCGATTGGAAATATGGCCTTAGTATAACTGCCATATTCTTACTTACTTAGTCGAGATTACTTGAGTTGAATCTTTAGTGGATATAAAAATCTTTGTTTTTTTTATCCACTAACGACTGGCGAACGATGAATGCTGAAGCAGCGTTTACCGTTTTGCTTACGTATTGGTGGTTTGTGAACGAATTTGTGAAATTTTTTCAATAAATTGTTTCTTACAGAAGCCTAGTTTTTAGCATGTAAAACTTAATGCCAAAATATATTTCCCGTATAAAACTTAATATAGTTAAAAGTATCTTAAACATGTTTTAATGCTAAAGCTATAATGACAGGACTGCATTCTTCTCATTGAAATATAATTCTTTGTTGATTGGAACTCTTTTTGTTTCTTTTGAACAGTCATCGTTAAAGTTGGACACCATTGGAAGACTGATGAATATTAAAGGCGTAAGTTGCTGCACTTGGATCCCCACAGCGGAGAACGCTGCGTTGGTTTTGGATATAGAACCCAACGGTTTCAAGCGGAAGTCTTGAGGTAAAAAACTACTAGGGCGTTATAAATCACCCGAGTTCTGCGATTGTTTTCGTACTATGGTCGTGATGTTTTTCTCATATATTTATCGAAAGGAGTTTTTTGCAGAAATCGCTCTGTAGCGAGAAGGCTGCCTATTGTACCTTCTATTCTTTGTGTTTTTTCTTTATTGTCTTGTATTTCTTCTGTTTGTGTGGTGTACAATAAAGTGTATTTTCATTTCATTTCATTTCATTTTTGCTTTTGGTTAAAGAGATCGAGTTCAGAGAGTCATAACTGTTGTACATCGATTTTAATATGCAACAATATCATAATGATGCACAATTAGAAAATACCTACTTACGTTTTTGTACTTTTACTTGAGTTTAATGTTTTTTTGTAACTATAGAGGGATTAAGTCTAACAAATGAATAACGGCTTGAAGGAAGCGATCAAAATGTTGCATACGATTTGGTAATAAAGATTAAAATCGCGGAAGCAGGAAAGGTACCCATTGTTCATCTCAGTTTAAATTGTAAGTTTAGGTATACTTAATTCGCGTTTGCGGATTTTTTAATCTTTTTCCGTGTTTCGTTTGGAATCCATAACAACTTTTTTGCGACGTATTTTATGAGAATGGCCTTAAGTCTGTGGTTTTTCTGCGGTGAGTTTTCCTCGCTCCCCACTGAAAAAAAAATTTCCTTCGTTTAAGTTATTTATGTTTATTCCTTAACCTACAGTGTTATAATATATAGATAACTATTTTTATTTTTATTCTTATCCTCTACAAGTTAGCCCTTGACGGCAATCTCACCCGAATGTAAATGATAATGCAGTCTAAGATGGTAGCGGGCTAACCTGGTTTGGTGGGAGGCTTCTGCTTTGGCTAGATACCACCCTACCGACAAAGACGTGTCACCAAGCGATTAAGCGTTCCATCACGATGTCGCGTAGAAATCAATTAGGAGTGTGGGTTTGCTGTACCCCTAACAGGTTTGCCCGCTACCATTTTGCATCATTACCAAATGAGATAGCCGTCAGGATTGTAGTGAATCAATAAAAAAGACAGACATTTTTTTTATAGGAGGTCAGTGACTTCTGCGTTTTAGTACAGTCTCTTCGAGTTCTTTTGTTGCTGGTTCGAAGTCAGTCTCGTTGGGAATATAAGCAAAGATAAAAGCCGCCTTTTCATACATCTGCTAGTCATGGTGTTATTTCTACAGCCACCAGGCCTGTTTAGTACTTAGATACCATGAGTTGTAATTACTAAATTTTGTTACTTGACTGTAGACGCGTTTCATCATCATCATCATCACGATCAACCCATTACCGGCTCACTACAGAGCACGGGTCTCCCCTCAATATGAGAAGGGTTTGGCCATAGTCCACCAAGCTGGCCATGGGCGGATTGGCAAACTTCACACGCCTTTCAGAACATTATGGAGAACTCTCAGGCGTGCAGGTTTCCTCACGATGTTTTCCTTCACCTTTGAAGCAAGTGATATTTTAATTTTTATTTTAAAAACGCACATAACTCCGAAAAGCTAGAGGTGCGTGCCCGGATTCGAACCGCCGAGCTCTGATTAGGAGGCTGACGCCCTAACCTCTAGGCTATCACCGCTGCCAGACGCGTTTACTGGGCTTGAACTCACCAACACTGTGGTATATTATACCCCTAACAGACATACCTCCTCCCATTTGTGTGCTGTATTTGCGTTCACCATTTATGTTAATCGGTCACAAAAATCGCAACAGTGCCATGCCATTCTTAGAATCGCTGAAGTTTATTTAAGGACTTGTATTGAAGCAGGCAGCCGCAGATTACTTTAGTGGTTCTCGAACCCAAGTCAATAGTGTTTGTAATTAAAAAAATCGTATACTTAAGATATGGATAAATATAGCTCAACTTATAAATGCTTATAAGTTGCTAGTCCAGTTCTTAGTTTTTATTTATCACCGAAAACCAATAGCTTTTTTTTTGACGACCTCCGTGGCGCAGCGTTGCATTTTAAAGTTGGAGGTCCTGGGTTCGATTCCCGGCTCGAGTCTGGACTGGTGGGTGGCTTCGGCCGTGGCTAGTTACCACCCTACCGACAAAGACGTGTCGCCAAGCGATTTAGCGTTCCGGCACGATGTCGTGTAGAAACCAATAGGAGTGTGGGTTTACCATGCCCCTAACAGGTTAGCCCGCTACCATCCTAGACTGCATCATCACTTACCAGGTGAGATTGCCGTCAAGGGATAACTTGTAGTGGATAAAAAAAAAAAAAAGCTAATAAACTTTTTCATAACAATTTTTAACGTTGTGAGCTAATGTGAATGTTCAGCTTATTACAGGTTTTCACAACGTTGATAAATAGTTGCAAAGTAAGAAACAAGAAATTTAATATAAATATGTTTTGTTAAACCATTTTCAATCAATATAAATAGAAAGGCTCTATCTAATCTTTTGGTATCAAAATTTTTAGGTTATGGATCAAACATTTCGAACTCTCAACAAAATATGTTTTTTTATTATTATTACACTTTTTGTACACGACAAGTTAAGAAAGAATACAAGAAAACAGAAACATGAAGACATAAGTAGAATACGAAAAGGCGGCCTTATCGCTTACTAGCGTTTTCTGTCAGGTAACCATCACGAACGCTTCATGTATTATCGTGGATTTCCCAAAATATTGTAAAATTGTATTGTGTGATTTGTATAATTTGTATTATACTATGGTTTGTTTCTTGGTGTACATTAAAATATATTTTCTATTTGATGAGATCTTTCTAATGAGATACCGTGCTCTCGTTTTATTCATTATACTGAGCTACCCTTATCCATATACTTACGCGTTTAAATAGTGATTTATATTTCGAGGACCTGTAAATTCCACGTAATACTGGTCACTATTTAAATTAGATATCAAAATCTAAGCCGCTGCTAAGGTTTCCGTAAATATTAATTCTTGCACCAGCTGAGAAAAATAAAATAATCCTTACTCAAGAGAAAAGAGAATGTAATCCTTACTCAAGGGGCCGGTCAAATATTAAAGGCAATGGTAGAAAGAGGAACTATGCCGATTAAATACTGTTTTGTGTAATAAAAACGAAACACAATACAACCGCTCCATCTTTATTGTACACTTTATTATCGTAAACTGAAAATATCACTCTAGTTTCCTTATTATTTAACTTAAATACTTTTCATTTTATCACAATAAAATATAAAACATGATTGTTGTCAATTAACATGAGTTCATGAAACACCATCGTCATTATGGACTCCTTTTGAAGGCCTCCGTGGCGCAGTGTGTCCGCTGTTGCATTATAAAGCTAGAGGTCCTGGGTTCGATTCTCGGGTCTGGTCTGGTGGGAGGCTTCTGCTGTGGCTTGTTACCACCCTACTGACAAAGACGAGTCGCCAAGCGATTAACAGTTCCGGCACGATGTCGCGTAGAAACCAATTAGGAGAGTGGGTTTACCTTACTCCTAACAGGTTAGCCCGCTAGCATCCTAGACAGCATCATCACTTACCACCAAGGTAAGTGATGATGACTGCAAGGGCTAACTAGTAGTGTATAAAAAATATTATGCAGTAATGCTGCCGATAATGACTGTATTCGTTTTGCAGAAGAGGGCGGTTCGTGGGATACGAAAATACGGCCCCAAAAGTCATTAAGGGATTAATTTAAAGAATATAGAATAATGATAGTGCATAACCTATCCTATATATATATATATATAAATATATTAATTTAATGTCATAAAAATATTGAAAAAAAAACGCACTGAACATTAAAAATTAAACTTGTAGTACCCTTTTGTGGGCCGCACAAAATTAGTTACTTATATCTGCACAATATTATTTAATAGTTGGTAGCTGAGAAACTGTTCAGCCTTTCCATTGCCTGGCCTTCTGTACTCCCATCCTTCGCAAGTTGCTGTCACCGGGGTATTTGAAGTACGGGTAATAAGCGCCGACCTTTTTATTGAAAACCAAATATGGCGGCATGTATTTGTAGGCTTCTGTATTACTCGACTTCGAAGACCAGCTCCGGTGCTGGGGTTTGTCTACGTGGTTTCTGTCGTTTGCGGATACAGTGTGGTATGCCGAAGTGTTCTTTATTATGATGAGGTTTAGCACGATCGTTGATAGAATTATCTGTGAACCAAAAAAGTACGGTTATTGGTTAAGCCAGCTCAGAAATACCTAGTCCGAAATTATTCAATGATGTTTTTTTAATTGTAGTCAAATTGAACGAGCTTTCACTATTTATATTTAACAAATATATTTTTTTTATCATGGATAAATTCTCATGGATACCTCGGCACCACGGGAAAGCACAGAAGTTATGTCAGATTGCTACTGGCTAAAACCCCCACGTGTTCCTACTCATCGCTGTATGGTGGAGCCACGGGATAGCTTTCGCATACAACCCCAACTCCACCAGCGGGCGTCCGCCGCAGCAGACCCTCCTTGGACACGACGTGCCTAGTTTCGCCAGTTAGAGGTGTGCCGGAACAACAGCACACCAGCCAACCGAACCGTGCTGTGAGTGAAGGACGACCCCGTTTCCATCGCCCACAAGTCCTTCCAACACAGGAGCAAGAGAGGTGGAAACAAAATAGTTGGAATAATATGTGTGAACCCTTCATAGATGACTGTATTAAATTTACATGAATAAAACATTTAGAATGTCTTTTTATTTTTTATTTTTAAAATCTTATTAAATAAAACACGCCCAAATCAAAACGCTCTTTACTATTAATTTAAAGTTATAATTTTTACTTTCATCATGATCAACCCATCACCGGCTCACTACAGAGCACGGGTCTCCTCTCAATATGAGAAGGGTTTGGCCATGGTCCACCACGCTGGCCATGTGCGGATTGGCAGACTTCACACGCCTTTGAAGACATTGTGGTGAACTCTCAGGCGTGCAGGGATTTTCCCCACGATGTTTTCCTTCACCGTTGAAGCAAGTGATATTTTAATCGTTTAAAAACGCACATAACTCCGAAAAGTAGGAGGTGCGTACCCGGATTCGAACCGCCGACCTCTGATTAGGAGGATTTTTGAGCCATACTTTCCTACAACTTTTTGACAAGCTCCGTGACGTCACGTTACTTATAACTTTGGTGTTCCCGAGTTGTATATCTGTACCGCGTGTGGTCTTCAATTCAATGCCATTCAATAATGCAAACCCATAATACAGGCATCTATTCAGCGTTCATATATAATGTATTTTCCATTATTATTCGTGATGATGATATTATTATTCGTGATGATGATGATAATGATAACAACACTTGCTTACTTGAAACGTAAAGTAGAGCGTTGATAGCCTAGTGGTTAGGGCGTAACCACTAGGCTATCAACGCTTTACTTTATTTTTGCAAAAAAATGGTGATGCGCATATGATATAAATAATTTTGACTTACCTTCAATAAAAAGAGTCTAAAAGTCTCCATAACTACACAGAAAATGTACACAGGAATAAAAGAAATTACTCCAGTGAGGTCGCTTTGAACTTGGCACTTGCTTTATACTAACGGTTTTGGAAATGTCCTACTTTCATAGAACAGAATAACGTGGAGTTGACTTGTCTGTTTATATTTTGTTAGCGGGTAAAGGTGCTTAGGAATACCAAAAAGAGACGGAAGGATTGTGTAAAATAGGATATTTGTCTAAAAGGATAGGTGTGGCAGCAAAATGACAGCTGGAAGAAGGGAGTTGCAGAAAAGGCATGTTGTGCCGACCCCACAACGTGGGATAAGGGCAAGAAAAAGAAGAAGAAGAAGATAGCTGATTGTATAAATATAATGTATTGTATTGACATTATATTTATAAAATCTGTTATTTGAAGTTTTTGGATAAGATTGATTATTAGACATCGCACGTTAATAAACACAAATCGCTAACAAAACATTTAAAATTAAAGAGGCCATTATTTTTTATACCTACGCGTGTCAATAAATTAATTTTCTTAGAAATATTATAAACCGCAATCAAGGTCGCAATTCTTTTAGTTTGTTACAAAAAAAAATATATTATATATCTGATATTTTAACGAATATATTAACTAAACTATGTTTACTGCCTAATAAATCAAAGCGTCTGGTTTAAACATGTTGATAGCTTATGGTTATAGCCATCGAAAAAACATCTACACATTATATTTTTATATACGCACATACAAAGAATTAATTCTTATTTTTATACGCTTTACAAATAGGCCATCTAAATTACTTGGATTCTCGAGAGTTCCGAGGAATCCATGGTGATTATTAAATACTTTAATAATTGTTATAATTGTGTAATAATATGATTATTACTAAGTACCCTACTGGTGCATATATTAATATACATTCCATAAGTAAATCGTTTATTATAATTGTTAAGAACAACTTTAGTATTTTAGACAATGGCAAGATAGGTTATGAAAGCCAAAAGTTTTGATCACTCTTCAGATAGCTTTATATTATTAATAACTCTAATAACTAATCGCTTTAAATTATATTATTATTGTGAATGCAAGTTTGTTTGTTACGTTTTCACGCGTAAACTACTAAATTTTGTGCACATGTCCTTGTTGGTATTAGAAGTAACATAGGAAACATTTTATTTAGAAAGCAATTTTTCTTTTACGAGAATAAAAAATGTTTTGTTAAAATATAGGTATCATATTACTCCATTTCTATTGTGTTACGCTTTCATGTCATAAGCATTTAATCGATGTGAAAAACTCTTTCACGTATGGAAAACGAAACGTAAAGAATTCCGTAAAAAACGTAAAGTTTTTACAAGCAATTAAAACACCACTCGCTTCAACCTTGAAGGAAAACAACGTGAGGGAACCTGCACGCCTGAGAATTCTCCATTGCAAATCAGCAGATGGCCAGCGCGGTGGACTATGGCCAAACCCTTTTCATATTGAGAGGAGACCCGTGCTCTTTAGTGAGCCGGTAATGGGTTGATCATGATGAATATTATATGGAGTTAAAATAGGGGGTACAATATCATATAAATTGCACCAAAATAACTGCGACTCAACTACAGTCGCTGTTAAAAATGGGGGTCAAATTAATTAGAGTGCGTTTGAATATTGGCCAGCGTGACACTAACATTGAAATGTGTGTTTGTTCGTCGTACTTACTGTCACTAACTGCGTCTTTGATCTAACGGTTATTATGCTCGACTATTGTTCACTCCGTGACATCTTTTCGTCCAAAATCCCTCAGTGCCTGAAGAGTAAAGTTTTCGTACAGTGCGTGTTGCCAGTGATGACTTACGGCTTAGAAACATGGTCGCACTATGGGCCTCTTAAGAAGGCTCAGAGTCACTCAACGGGCGATTGAGAGAGCTATGCTGGGAGTATCTCTACGTAATCAAATCAGAAATGAGGAGATCCGTAGAAGAACCAGAGATACCGACATAGCTCAGCGAATTGCAAAGTTGAAGTGGCAATGGGCGGGGCACATAGCTCGGAGAACCGATGGATGTTGGGGTCCCAAGGTACTGGAATGGCGACCCCGCACCGGTAAACGTAGCGTTGGTCGACCCCCAACTAGGTGGACAGACGACATCAGACGAGTCGCAGGTAGCCGCTGGAAGCAAGCGGCCCAAGACCGTGAGCATTGGAACTCCCTACAAAAGACCTATGTCCAGCAGTGGACGTCAATCGGTTGTTGTTGATGATGATGATGATGATGATTGTTCACAAGGTGTTAGGATCGATTCCCGGGTTGTGCCCAGCATTGGTTAATTTTGTCAAGATATTCCCCGTACCCCGATTTAGGAAATAGACGCTTGTCCAGTCACGTGTATTGGAGAGAACTTTAGGCAGCCGCCAGTGTATTATCTATAATCTATCTATAATATAATAAAACTGTAACAGGACGAATTTTGTACATCAACTATATTTTTGAATAT
This sequence comes from Lasiommata megera, assembly GCA_928268935.1. Classification (NCBI taxonomy): domain Eukaryota; kingdom Metazoa; phylum Arthropoda; class Insecta; order Lepidoptera; family Nymphalidae; genus Lasiommata; species Lasiommata megera. Next base: position 9,335,294 of record OV743326.1, on the reverse strand, counting down.
TTTAATTGGTGGATGCTTTACTGTTGATACTGAGCCCAAAACAATTTTATTTTAATTTTAATGTCTGTCTGTCTGTCTGTCTGTATCTTGGCCGCGCATCACTGATTTACTGATACTCCGGTTCATCATATAGGATAGTTTTAGCCCCCAAATCCGCACGGTTCCCTTGGGGGAGGGGTTGAAAGTCAAAATGTGTATTTAGTTTTTTGTAACCCCGATTTCACCCATTCTATTTTTTGGTTAGAAAGGAGGTACTTAAATGTTTAGCCTGTAAATATTTCCAGGGCGTCGGTTTAGTAAACCATTGCTTCGTGATTGGAAGCCAAACAAACACACTTCCACACGCAATAACTCAACGCAGACGAAGTCGCAGGCTTCAGCTAGTATAATTATAAATGAAAGGCTAAACGGAAAGCATTCTAACCCATATGAGAGCAGAGTGGAGCCACCCCTATTCTCTTATGTGAAAAGGGGCTTGCAAACCAGCATCGAGATTTTAATCGGTTAGGAATGATGTTCATTAGGTATGAGAGTGCGATGCTTAAGCAACGTTGATCGATAATTGGATGGCTGTACAGGCTTACATTTTAGTTAATCCAGCTTCCGTGCTTTGAAGAGCAAGTTAAGCTGGCAGGCCTGATCATTACCAATAACACGCGTAATTTTTTAACCTAAGCACGCGAATTGGATTAGACACCAACGAGCTTTGGAAATTACTAATACTCCCATTAGGTAATGTCGGTAATGAAGCTCTAATTGCAGTTCAAAATGTACCCAATTATGCAATTGCTTTTAAATAATCCGTATAAATATCGACAACCTTCACCCAATTATTTTATTTACCCTGCAACAATCGAAGCCAAAATGGAACTTAGGATAATTTTAGTATCGGTGAGTTTTATTTTATAACAAGCCTACGTACCTTTCAGTGATAACAGCCTTGTGGTAAATACTCTGGAGTTTTCCGAGAGACTTGCGTTATTATTTCGGCAATATTGAATTCAATATCACTTGGTTTAACGGTGAAGTAAAATTTCGTGAGAATGCCCAGTAGTACCCCACTCAATTCTCAATGCGTGTGAAGTCTACACGTCTGCATTTGCAACCTTATTATTGTTATTATGTGATGACCCCGTAGTGGGCCGATGGGGGGTGATAAATTCAAAATTCAAATTCAAATTCAAATTCAAATAATCTTTATTCAAATAGTCCTTTAAAAGGCGCTTTTGACGCGTCAATAATTTACATAGTAGTGATTTTATGGTGATAACTACATTCGTAAAATTAAAACTAAAGCTATGAGGGTTCCAAATGCGCCCCGGTCTAAGAAGAAGCCCACAACAAACTTAGCCAGGTAAATTTTCTTTTTGTTATCACCATCTCACAAAAGATTCATCATTATAATGGGTCTCTACACAAAAAACTTTGTGTGAATTTAATAAGAACAATACCTTGTAGCCTTTCGTATTGTATAATACGAAACACAATAACTTACTGACTCATCAAAAGTGCCTTTTAAAGGATTTTTTGGTCAAAGTTTTTTGCCTTTAAATTTATTTGATTTGATCTTTGTCTTCTTGATTTATATATTTGTCTTGTAAATTTTTTGAAGTTGGGATTCGTTAATAAGCGATTTTTAATTATGACCTGTACATTTCAGTTGGTGTGCCTCTGTTTACTGACGTCGCCAACGCTGGCTTCAGTGGAGTTGGCAAAGGCGGTGGCAAAAACCGCCATCAGCAAAGCTGTGGCCGTAGGGGGAGCTGGAGTGGCTCTGAAAACCGCCGCTATCAAAGCAATCGGCGCTAAGGCCCTAGCTGGGTTGGCCTTGAAAGCAGCTGTTATTAAAGGTAATATATTATATATTATTATTATATATATTCTAGATAGTATCGCACGCCACAATAATGTAACCATAAAATCTCTATAATATACTGAAACGTTTTTAATCACTCAATGTTACTTTATCAAGATGAGAATGTAAAATCGCTGTATATATATATATAATATCATCATTATCATCTTAAGCGTTTTGATTTTCCACTGCTGAGCAAAAAACTCCTTTAATAACCTCCCTGGAGCTGTGCATATCGTCTTATATGTAGAAGGAAACACATTTTGGGAACACTTATTCCCTGCTATAGTCTCGAGGCTTTGGCCGTGAGTATCAACCTATCGATAAAGAGGTGCCGCTAAGCGATTTGCTGTTTCTATGCGATTTCGGAACTGATTAAGGTTGTGGATAATCTCTCTCTCTGTATCGTCGTCCTCATTACTGAGGGTCGCGATCCTTAGCATGGATCACCTTCTTCCTTATGATGTTTCTCCAGATGGTTCTGTTTCCGGCATGTAGTGCGGCGTGGAATGATGAACATCTCAATACAGAAACAGCTTCGTATTGGCACATGGAATGTTAATGGTTTACTGCAATCTGGCAAAGGAAGCTGTGAGAGCCTAGTGGTCAGGTCAGCCTCCTAATAAGAGGTCGGCGGTTCGAATCCGGGCGCGCACCTCTAACTTTTCGGGGTTATGTGCGTTTTTAAACAATTAAAATATCACTTGCTTCAACGGTGAGAGAAAACATCGTGAGGAAACCTGCACGCCAGCGAATTCCCCATAATGTTCTCAAAGGCGTGTGAAGTCTGCCAATGCGCACATGGGCAGCGTGGTGGACTGTGGCCAAAACCTTCTCATATTGAGAGGAGACCCGTGCTCTGTAATGAGCCGGTAATTGGTTGATCAGGAATCCGGCAAAATGAGCATAGTGGAAAACGAAATGAACACTATGGATATTACCATACCCAAAATGTGCGAAAGAAAGTTCTGCGGTCGACCAATCGCAAAACACTTGATCTAACAGGAGCGGCTTGATTTGTTACACGCGTGACGTCACTTGACGCTAAAGACGTCGGTTGGACGCGACGGTATTGCCATGACTTAATGACATTATAATCTTCTTTTATTATTCATTACAGGCGGTTTAGCTGTGAAGGGCGCCGCAGCAGTCCTCGGCGCGAAAGCTCTAGCCGGACTTGTGCTAAAAGCTGCTGCTCTTAAAGGTAATTTTTAGGACAACGCAACGCATTATTACAGCTACTCACCGACAAAGACGTGTCGTTAAGCGATTTAGCGTTTTTTTTATCGACTACAAGTAAGCCCTTGACGGCAATCTCACCTGATGGTAAGTGATGATGCAGTCTTAGATGGTAGCGGGCTAACCTGTTGGGGGCATGGTAAACATCATCAACCCATTACCGGCTCACTACAGAGCACGGGTCTCCTCTCAATATGAGAAGGGTTTGGCCATAGTCCACCACGCTGGCTGTGCGGATTAGCAGACACGCCTTTGAGAACATTTTGGAGAACTCTCAGGCGTGCAGGTTTCCTCACGATGTTTTCCTTCACCGTTGAAGCAAGTGATATTTAATTTTTTTTAAACGCACATAACTCCGAAAAGTTAAGGGTGCGTGCCCGGATTCGAACCGCCCACCTCTGATTAGGAGGCTGACACCCTAACTACGAAGCTATCACCGTTCAAGTTTTGGTATGATGTCGTTCCCATACCCCTAACAAGTAAGCCCGCTATATCATCATCATCACTTAACAGGCGAGATTGTCGACAAGGGCTAACTTGTAATAGTATAAAAAAAGAAATGCTTCTACTGTGGGTAGGTTATTACAGAATTTCGCTCTATAAGCTCCATCAGGGAACTGTGATTTTTTAGGGATAAGAATAGTTATTAAAGGTTTTTTTTTGCAACAAAAACATAGTGTAAGCAACCAAGCGTCAGTATTGATTATTTCAACTGTTAAAGCGAATAAGGTACCCACGAGACAGGATTACCTAATGTGGGAACCATCGGAAAACTGTAAACCTGTTTTTTTGGTCAAATAAATATTTTTTTCATTTTTTCATTTAATTTTCACTATTAATACTAGTAAGAACAAGGGACAAGGATTTTTCAAGTGTTGTGGTTGTTGATAGTATATAACATTTTGCTATTTTACTTCTACAGGAGCATTGCTGGCAAAAGGCGTTGTTCTGGGTAAAGGTGCACTTTTAGGTGTGGCGGCGGCGAAGGCTGGAGCAGTTTTGAAGGCGAAATCTGCAGTGTTGGTATGTCTCATTATTATTCCCACCATATTCTACCTCTCACGCCCGTGTGCAAAATAAATACATATAAAAACCAAAAGAGATATCATAAAGTTAAATAGATCAAAATAAATAAACCTACATATACATTACATAAATACATATTTGCACCGGGCGGAGGATTACGCCCCGGCAGGGGAGACCAAACGGCCGGGGGTCAGGGCGACAGTTATTTCCTTATTATAACAGTTTTTCGAAAGCACTTGACATCTCAAAATTGAATTTTGAATTTGAATTATTATTCTTAAATAATTTTAGGTAACATGTGAGATAAACAAATGAATACTTACCCGGCTAAGTTGTTTGTGTTGTATTTCTTAGACTGTAGCCCGTTTGGAACCCTCGTAGCTTTAGTTTTAAATTCACGAATGTAGTCATCACAATCAACTCACTGCTATTTTAGTTATAGACGCATCAAAAACGTCTTTTAAAGGATTATTTGAATAAACTTTATGATTGATTGAATAAAATTTGTTATTTTGTAAAATTTTGATAGCTGTTTTATGAATAGCAATAAATTATTTTGAAGGAATTGCCATACTTTTCCAAGAGAGGACTATTCTCTTAAATATTTTTGTTTTAGACACTGATGCTTTAATGACATTTAAATCGAGATGGTTTACCGTCGAACTTCTGATTTATCATTTCAACAATTCTTTGATGATGTTTTTTTCCTTTTCCTTATAGGGAAAGTTACCCAGTTTAATGAACATCTTGACAGGAGCTTGGAGCCACGTCCAGAAGAAGAAAGAGATATTTGGCAATGCGATTGATAAGATAACAGGACAAGAGAAAATATATGTGCAGGAACCACGAGTTTTATATGAGTAAGTAAGATTAAAAACATATTATATTGTTATTTTGTAGTCACGATCCTAACTTGTAAGTACAATTATTATTATTATTATGTATTTAAGGGAATATATATATATATATATTTACTAATATAATATTATTAATAATATATATACATATATATATATATATATATACATATATATATATATATATATATATATATATATATATATATTTACTAGTACCCAAGTTATTCATATTAGAAAATTTATGAAGATAGATAGATGGATAAAGTCTATATTGCACATTCCAAAACTTAGATATAAACAAAAATACAACAAAAATGCGCAAAGGTGGTCTTATCGCTTAAAGCTCCTCCAGATAACCTTTTGTGAAAGGAACCATTTACAAGGAAAGGGGGATAATGAAGTAAAATTAGCTGTAGTAATAAAAATAGTATTGTATTGTGATGATAAGCTTAAATTTCGAATAAAATTGTCTATTTAATAAAAATAATTAATAGGCATATTTTTGTGCATCTACAACCAATACTGCTTATTTGGAGGGTAGGAATTAAAATATTTTCCTTTTATCTTTCCAGATACATAACGCAGCCGAGATATTATTACGAAACCGTACCGTTAATAGAGGAAATAGAATACTACTGAAGAGTAACAATAAATATTGTTGTAAAAAAACATAAGACTTTTATATGCTGAAACCTGCTAATAATTTGGGCTAATGACGTAATATACAATTATTACCCTCATTAGCTCAACTTTAATCCCACAGGTGGTTCCATAACTCTTTTATAAAGCACGTTGGTAGCACTCAGGTAATTAATTATGACTCTTAATTAACGATCAAGTTTTTGACGACCTCCGTGGCGCAGCGCGTGCACTGTCGCATTATAAACTTGGAGGTCCTGGGTTCGATTCCCGGCTCGAGTCTGGTCTGGTGGGAGGCTTCGGCCATGGCTAGTTACCACCCTACCGACAAAGACGTGTCGCCAAGCGATTTAGCGTTCCGGCACGACGTGTAAAAACCAATTAGGAATGTGGGTTTACCATACCCCTAACAGGTCAGGTCGCTACCATCCTAGACTGCACTTACCACCAGGTGAGATAGCCGTCAAAGGCCAACTTACAACAACTAGTGTGTAAAAAAAAAATTACTAAGATACTGTTGACTGTTGGGGAACTCCCATCAGCAACAGAGCTCTGTACTGACTATCATAATGTCAACAAGTATGGCGGTCATCGTTTGACGATAATATCCGAACTATGCCGCATGGATACGCCATTACGCTTTTTCGTTACTATTAAACCAGTTCACCACCAACCGCTGGCCGCGTCAAGTTACTTCGCTTCAATACTATTTACAATTTGTGTTAGCCGTTCTAGAGTGCTCGCTCGGTAGCAAAAGAAAGCCTTTAGACCCCAGAAGCGATCACTCTTACGACCAACGATTCGAAAATTTCAATCAACTGATTATTTAAAATTTTAAGCAGGCTTGAAATGTTATATTTATGTGTTAGTAATAATGTTATTATCTGCTAATCAAGTTTAAAGTTATTATTCTTAAATACTACTACATATGATATATTATATAATCGCACCTATATCGATAACAGACAATTAAAACTCTTAACGCGTCTATTATAATTATTATTTTAATACGTAAATCATTGTTTTTAAATTTACGGCCAGTCTCCATTTTTAGGGTTATGTACCTCGAAAGGAAACCGTTATAGGGTTATAGGATCTCTTATTTATTTATTTATTCTTTATGTGTATACCACAACAGGTAAAAATAGAAATAATAAGAGAAACAAAATGAAGAAGAAGCAGGATACAAAAGGCGGCCTTATCGCTTAGTAGCGATCTCTGCCAGGCGACCTTAGGATTAGGAAAAGTTAAAGAAGAAGAAAGTAGGTGGCGTAATATATAAACAAAACCTACATACAAATAACTAAATACTAATACATAAACCAGATTACATAAATAACACAATATAGTAATAAATATTTAATAAATATACTAATATATACCTTATAATATAAAAAATATATATTAAATGATATAAAAATAAAAGTCGTCATTTTTGCGAAATATAATGAAACTTGAGAGCACTTTTAAAAACAGTGAGAGACTTTGACTCCCTTCATAACTTCTGTCCGTCTTTTTCTCAGGAATCCCTTGAATGTTGAAATTAATATGAAGTAGGTAGTGAGGTCCTCAAACCTTATTAAACACTACCCTAAAACATATACTATATCACTAAAACACTACTCTGCTGTAAAAAAAATCTTCTAAGCCAATAGAAAAATATACGGACGTTATGACGCATATTTTGTATTTGCAGGGGATTCAAAAACAATATGCTTTAGAGACATGAAATTTGGTATGACTAGGCCGTATATCCCACTAACTCGTTATTTAACAGTTGCGTAAAGTTATCTATATGAATAAGCAATAAATAACTTCATTCTGTAACAATTAGTTAGGTATAATACTTACTTAAGTTAAATAAAAACAATAAACAGAGGAAGTTAATAAATAAGTTATAAAAGGTAGAAACATAGTTGCATCAATTCGGATTAGCATTATGCTAAGCGATATATTAAGTCTTATTGCTCAAGCGCGTAAAGGCCTAGAATAGCAATGACACGCAAGTTTTGTAGTAAATAGTTATTTTTAGCACATAGCATGGCATGTTTTCTTTCTTTTTAGGGTTCCGTAGTCGGCAACAAACCCTTATATCTGTGCTGTGGAAACCAGTAGGGTTAGCACAGCTCTGGCAGTGAGAGGTCTTGGCAGGCGATGGCCTCCTTCTGCGAGGATGTGATTTCGCGGAAGGAGGCGGCGGAACGGCTGAGAGAGGACGACGTGGACGCTCAGCCGATCCGTCGCAGACGTGTCGGGCGCAGGCGGCTCGCGCTTCACCACCGCCTACCCCCTTGAGAGTAGCACCTCCGGGCGTTGGATACGAGGATCTGTCCAACACCCAGGAGTGTTAGGTCCTCGAGCTGGAAGACGCACCCTGTGCTCCGGGTGCGTCTCATGGCGTTCAATTGGGGGGCATCTGATATTGCCCCCGAGTTGGCACCGTCCTAAGGACGGACTCTGCCGGCCTCGTTGCGGTTGTGTGCGCGAGCGAAACCCGTGACCCGGCCACAAGGCGGCGGGAAAGGATATGCACCGTGGGGGTTTAGTCAGTAAGAGTCTGACATAACCGCCGCGTCTCCTCGGACGCGGGGTATCCATGAGGATTACCCACGTTAAAAAAAAAAAAAAGGGTTAGCACAGCTAAAAGACAGTCCAATCATCATCATCATCATCCGCCTGTCTGTCCTCACAGATTTTTAGAACAAAAAAACTATATTTTTGCAAGAGTGTTTCACACATATGTTATAAACACATATATTCACATTCACATATATACACTTACGTACAAATTATACGTAAGTGTATATATGTGAATGTGAGTATGTGTATATGTGTGTACGTTTGTTACTCCATCACGCCGGAACTACAGAACTAATTTGGCTGAAATTCGGAAGGAAGATTTGAATTATGAAATTGACATATTCATTTATTTGTCAGAGCATTTAAAACATGCATTTTTATTTACAAAACATTCACTGATAATTTAAAAGTGCAAAATGGTAAAGCGTCATTGGAAAATAGGTAATGAGGTTGTACAGTACAGTGCTCTAGTTAGTGCTCTAGGTGTGTGTGTGTGTGTGCGCGTGGTGCACGTGTGTTTAAGTGTGTGTGTGTATACTTACATTATTACATATAGGCATTTTATTCAGGAAAATCCATGGCTCCCGCGGCATTTGCGAAAAACTGAATTTTTCTCTTTTATAAATGAAGCTTTAGTTTACCGTAGCAATTATCATAGAAATTAGATTTATATGCTGGGAAAGGGAGGGAAAACGATAAAAAATAATTCTTCCCTAATTTATATGCAGAGTTCGTACATATAAATTATACAAAATTCATTCGTCCCCAATTTTATATATGTAGTGTCGGTACCTAAATGTTTCTTTTTATGTACCCTACATGTAGAGTTCGTACATATTAATTAAGGACTATTTTTTTTTTCATTTTATATTTATCTTATTAATAATGTAAGTTGTCTTTGACTCTAGGTATTGCCGCCATGGCCATAGTCAGTTAGAACTATATATTATAATGAAGCCGACGAAAGTCGTAAAAAAACATAAAAATAAACATTTGGGTACCGACACTACATATATAAAATAGGGTACGAATGAATTTTGGAACTATTTTTCTTAATTCGTTTATCGCTTTAATAATAAAAGCTGACTTTGATGAAGTATAACATAAAAACCATTTTCAGATTCATCGATCTGTTAACGAAATATTATGCTATTACTCCTGATGTTAATAACCAATATAATCAAAAATCTGCAGATAGCAGACTGAACTTAGTAGTGCTGACCTTTTCCTACTCTTCGCTGACCATAAGGATGACGCTACTAAATTCAACTTTCTATCTGAAGTTTTTGAATTAGATTGATTATCAACATCGGGTGGATAATTCCTGATTTATACGAGTACTAGCGGACCCGATAAACGTTGTTCCGCACACGTCAACATCATCATTATCATCATGATCAACACATTTCCCACCCACTACACAGCACGGGTCTTCTCTCACTGTGCGTAGGTTTTGGCCATATTCCATCACAATGGCCATGTGCAGATTGGCAGACTTCACACGCCTTTTAGAACATTATACGACAAATAAATAAATAAGTTAGAGGTGCCCGGGTTCGAACCCCCGACCTCTGATTATGAGGCGGACGTCCTAACCACTAGGCTATTACAGGACACGTCAATCACAGAGTATAAATAAAAAATGAATGAAAGTGGATCGCTGTATGTAAATCTAAACCACTCTCGAATACACTTCAAAAAGTTTTATCATAATCGCTCCAGCTGTTTAAGAGGACTTCAGTGACAAACTCACTCACAGAAGAAAAATAATAGAGAGATAAATCGGAAGCATTAGGTGTATGATATGTTACAGACACTCAGTGCCTTTATAACCTCTCTACGTGCTGGAAAATGTTGATAATTTCTAACAGAATCACCCAATATCCAGTAGATTTTATTCTAAAAATGCTACTTTATAATTGCGCTTATGTTATTCGGTAGTTCTTCGGCCGACTAACTATCTTTATGCAAATATTGCTGTTACTAAGCTATTGAAGGGCAAACCAACATACACGCTTTCGCATTTTAAATATTAAACAAGGACCCTATCGCGGCAACTCAGCGAATGCTAAAGGAAACTGCTTGGAGGGATGCAGGCGATTTCAGATTCAAGTTGACTGGATATCAGTACGAAATAGTTAGATTGCATTCTCATAATAGGATTTTTGTTCTTTTATCCATAACTTTAGAGTCGATATTCGTGATGATGTTTTTTTAATTAATATATACAAAGTTGTGTGGTCAGCCGTATTATTGCAGTACAGGTTCACCGATTGGTTTTTATGCCGGCAGGTAATGATATTCAAATAGGGCGGCTCAGTATTTAGCATTGTTAATTCGATGTTAGCAATTTTTGGCGTTGTATAAAAGGTGCAACCATTTTGTGGAAGTCATCACAATTTGTTTTTAATCAGTTTGATACACAAGTGTGTTGTGGCGGACAAATATTAGCAATGTCTCGACTTACGGTGAGTTCAAGCCTATTTGGGAAGATATATGAGAATATATCGGGCACGCACCTCTAACTTTTTAGTTATGTGTGTTTTTAAGCAATTAAAATATCACTTGCTTGAACGGTGAAATAAACATCGTGAGGAAACCTGCACGCCTGAGAGTTCTCCATAAAGTTCTCAAAGGCGTTTGCAGTCTGCCAATACGCACATGGCCAGCGTGATGGCCAAGCCCATCTCATATTGAGAGGAGACCGTGCTCTGTAGTAAGACGGTACTGGGTTAATCAAGATGATGATGATAAGAAGATAACTAAATTAAAAAACAATATCCAGAAAAATTTAAAGTATTCGATTGATTGATCTATTATTATATTATTTTTACGCCAATTTTTAGTTCTATACACGAGTGGCTTTATATAAAATTCTGTTTAAGTTCCCGAGAGAACTCCCAAAGCGAATTTTGACATGGTGAAGTTTTATATATGCGGACAAATTAATACAAACTTATCTTTTCAGATTCTCTTTGTCATCGCTGCGGCGTATGGAGTGATTGCAGAGGGTAAAAAACTTATAATATTATCAAATATAAATACATATTTTTCTTTTAACGCTGGGAAATGCGTTAACGCATTCACTCCGGAAGTGGGGCAGGCGCAACTGGGCAACTTCCGGCGTGGTATGTGGGACTCGCCGGAAGTCAGACTGGCGGTCAGAACACCCACTAAAACCCAGCGATGCTCCTTCGCTTGGCTGGGTCAAGCTGGGAGCGCTCGCTCTCTCGTCCCTAATCCAGCCAGCAAATGGGCACGACTTAAAAATATACCGAGCTCGAACTATGTTACTAAACCAGAATTCAAGGGAATTCTAAAGAATTTTATGGTTCACGTATTTTTTTACAATTCATCTGTACCTATCCATTATAGAAATAGAGAATCCATACACATATAGTTTTAGAACCTTCGAGACCACTGCGAATTATAAAATGCGTTTTATGACACCATGTCCATGCGTTGAATGCACATAAAAATATGTTATAATTTTATAATGTGATACAATATAAAAACATTACTAATTATGGTTAAGGGTTATACTGATTCTTATGGAGAATTTGGCCCTGACTTGCATTTTTGAATTGCAGATGTCAGGAAGGACAACTCCGCTACAGACTCTCGTGCTGACCAGAGTGGACTAATTGGTGTCAGTTCCGGTCTTGGCCTCGGAGGACTTGGCGGTAACGGACTGGTCGGAGGCGGCTGGGGACTCGGCGTGCCCTCCGCTGGCTACGGCGTCGGATCCGGCCTGGTATCAACTGGAGCAGGAGTCATCGGTGGTGGTGGTAACCTGAACAACGCCGCTGCAGCCGGAGTTGCTCAACTCAGTGCTATTCAGAACGCTCAGGCTGTCCAAGCCGCCCAGATCGCCAACGCTGCCGCCGCCGCCATTCAAGGCGCTCGTGTGACCGAAGCCGCTGCCAGGGCTGGACAAGCCAATGCCATCCAAAACGCCCAGGCATTAGACGCCGCGCGTTTGGCCAACATCCAGAGAGCTCAAGCTGCCGCCTACGAAAACGCTCGTGCCGCTGAAGCCGCGAGACGTGCATCTGTTGCCGCTGCCACTGAAGTCGCCCGCGCTGTAGAAGCCGAGCGCGTTGCTAACGCCGCTCGTGTCCAAGCTGCCGCTATCGCGAACGCACGTGCGATTGAAGCCGCTCGTATTGCGAACGCAGCGAGAGCTCAAGCTGCCGCTATCGCCACCAGTGCCGCTCAGGCTCAAGCTGTCGCCGACACAGTTGCGAGGAACGCCGGAGCTGGCGGTCTATGGCTCGGCGGCGGAGCGGGTTACGGCAATGGAGGAGCAGTGATCGCCGCCGCCCCCGTTGCTGTGGGCAGTGCTATCCCAGTGGGAATTTCTAACCTTGGCATTCTTGGACTCGGCAATGGACTCGGTTTGGGTCTCGGCGGTTACGGCCTCGGCGGTGGTTACGGAGGCTACGGCAAAGGACACTAAATTAATAAATTTACGACTTACTAATTAGGAATGACACCAAAAAATATTATAGATAGAATAATCAATTTCTACATCCATTTCTACGTCACGAACCAAGGAAATGGTTAGCGGCATATTAATATTAAGTACTGGTCGTGTAAATATAATATTAAAGAACATACGATTGCATCAAACATGTTTTTTCTTGTTACCACCTTTGCTATTTGACAAATAATTTAAGTGACATGGACAAAGTTCTATTATAGCCTCAGTGGAATAGTGCCTCAAAATTTGGCTCACTACAGATCACGGGTCTACTCTCAATCTGAGCAGCGTTTGGGCATAGTCTATCACGCTGGCCATGTGCAGATTAGCAGACTTCACACGCATTTAAGAATATTACGGAGAACTCTTAGAGGCGCAGTGCTCATATACTCTTACAACTAAAGAGTTTTATTTCATATTTATAATCAATCGTTTCTTTATACCTTCATATCTTATATAAAATGAAAATAACCACGCGTTATTTATTGCTATATTGTAATATATAGGATTTCATGAAAACGTGCATTTACGATTTAAAGTTCGATTCCACAGTCATGCCGCAAAAAAATAATATCTTGCTAAGTCTTAAATTGAGTTAATACTTTTCGTATTCAACATATCGAAGTAATGAAATTTTAGTACCTACTTAATGCAGTTTGTTTATGAATAATATACTCAGTATTTAGTTAGTAATAAGTAACTTAGTAACACTTCAGTTTATGATGCACATCCAGGAAATCGAAAATTAGTTTTTATCGATTTCATCATTATCAATTTATTTTTTAATCGAATGTAACAACCGTAATTCTTTTTATAAAAGGTCATAGGTATGAGTCTAGAGCTTTCTAAAGTCATGGTTAAAATTGAGGTGATATGTTTTTTTTAAATTTATTTGGTTCGCCAAGAGCCAAAACATTTCGCATTACAAGAATGAATGAAATGCTTAGCCACTTACAGGCAAACAACGCATTCAAATAGTGTAAAATAGTGTGAATTAGTTTATCACTAAAAAAATATAAAAAAAACTAGAGTGAAAATACAATAATGACAGAAAATAAATTAAAAAGAACTAAATGAACTTAAACTCTTAACTGAAACTATTATGCACTTAAAGCTGAATCAATTGTCCTCCGGAATTTGGCCAGAGATCCACTATGTATGTCCGCCACTTTAAGATTATTCAGTTGATATATATATATTTTTTTACATACTACAAGTTAGCCCTTGACGGCTATCTCACCTGGTGGTAAGTGATGATGCAGTCTAGGATGGAAACGGGCTAACCTGTTAAAGGTATGGTAAACCTACACTCCTAATTGGTTTCTACGCGACATCGTGCTGGAATGCTAAATCGCTTGGCGACACGTCTTTGTCGGTAGGGTAGTAACTAGCCACGGCCGACACACCCTCCTCACACACACACACAGACACAACCTCTTACCAGACCAGACTCGAGCCGGGAATCGAACCCAGGATCTCCAAACTTATAATGCGACAGCGCGCGCACTGCGCCACGGAGGTCGTCAAATCAAATCCTCGGTATATATATATATATATATATATATTGGAGGTTGAATAATGTTAATTATTTATGCGTTTAACCGACATACGGAGTTATCAACGTCGCTTTATGTTAAGTTATTTGATAAATAGATGTGTAGATAGAGCTTGTATGAAAAAATGTTAATATTATATAAATTATTGTATTATATTTTTTAATTTTCATCAATCAGTTAGAACGACTTCCTGCACGTTGGACTTACAACCTGAAAAGTATGGCTGGTGGCGGGTGGGTGAGGAAGGCGGAGGACCCTGTGTGGTGGCGCGCTCTCGGAAAGGCCTTTGTCCGTTTCTTATTTTGAAACAATTTGTGAACGTTGTGAAAATCTGTAAAAAGCTAAACATTCACATTAGCCCACAACGTTGAAAGTGGTTATGAAAAAATATATTTGCTTTGTAATAAATTCATAAATCTGAACACGTAGAAATACTCTCGACTTCTGTGCTCTCCAATAAATTCTTGGGAATTTGATGAAAAGATAAAACATAATTTGGCAATGTTTAAATCCGCTAACTACTGGACTGAGACATTGGCCAATACATAAGGTACTTTTAAGAAAAGGATATATGTAAAGGATACATATAACATAGGATGTATATTTTAATTATATATATATAACGTACTAGCACATTTAACGGGGCATTTCGAACATGAATTTCAGTTTCTGTACCTTAAAAAATAAACGTACCTAAGGCTACAACAAATGTATGTATTTTTGATTTATTTGTTTCACCAATGACCAATAAAATCGATTGATAAGAGGGTATCCTCTGAGGCACAACACAATAAAGCTCAGCTACTTCTAAAGAGATATAAATAGAGCGCTTCATACAAAAACAAGGCGAGAATTTGTCACCAACTAACTATACATTCCTACTTATCTGTATATCGATGTATTACAACCTGTCTAATACACTAGACATCTGGCCGTTATATTATCTATAGCGGCGCGTAGTGCTTTCTAACTCATTCGGATTATACGGCTCGAGTGTTAGAATCGGTGACTTTCGTCTAGCCTTGTTACACACTGGGGGAAAGGAGTGCACGCGTCGCTATTTGTGCACTACTTTTCCGTCCCATTTTTTGTTACTGAGCCGCAACCAAGTGACAAGATATATATAGCATGTCGTGGAATAAGCATAAAAGTCATTAAGTAAGCATAAAATTTTACAATTTTAGATAAAAGTACATTTTAGATTCTTTGCCTAATTAGCGTATTGGTAAATACGAAATATGAAATAGAATTACTAAAGATGATCACTTTAAGATTTATTTGTGAAAAATGCAACTTTCAAAAAGTTTCTCATATATACTCATCATGATCAACCAATTGCCAGCTCTCTACAGAGCACGGGTCTCCTCTCTATATGTAAAGGGTTTGGCCATAGTCCATCACGCTGGCCATGTGAGGTTTGGCAGACTTCACACGCCTTTGAAAACATCATGGAGAACTCTCAGGCGTGCAGGTTTCCTCACGATGTTTTGCTTCACCGATGAAGCAAGTGATACTTTAATTGCTTAAACACGCACCTAACTCCAAAAAGTTAGAGGGATCGAACCCCCGACCTCTGATTAGGAGGCAGACTTAATAACCACTAGGCTATCACAGCTTACTTGGCTAGCACAGCTCATACATACTAATAAACGATAATTACAAAAAACTTGTAGACCATGTAACACTTTTAAACTGTTGCATCTACAATTATCTTTTTTTCCACTACAGGTTACCTTTGACAGAATCTTTGATTTGCAATGCAACCTAAAAAACATCTAATATGGATTTCGGGCCAGGAACACTGGTGGACGTTCCCAGAACACCCTATCAGCGTTCATGTCAATCTGATCAATAATTTATAACGGACATTGTGTTTTATAAAGATGTACTCTTATAATTAAGATCTTATAAAGTGTGTGTCCTTCAAATACTTGAATATCATGGTAATTTATGTGAAGCTGTGATAGCCTAGTGGTTAGGACGTCTACTTTTTCGTTTTTACCTCTAACTTTCCGGAGTTATGTGCGTTTTTAAGCAATTAAAATATCACTTGCTTCAACGGTGAAGGAAAACATCGTGAAAAAACCTGCATGTCTGAGAGTTCTCCGTAATGTTCTCAAAGGCTATGGCCGAACCCTTCTCATATTGAGAGGAGACCCGTGCTTTGTAGTGAGCCGGCAATGGGTTGATTATGATGGTTATTGCCAATCTGAATTTCTTTCAGTACATGGTGTTCATTAGGTCTTTCCAAGTTCACCAGGTCAGCTAGATACCTATATTTCAATGAATATATAATTTCGATTAATTTACTGTTAATTACACTACTTATTACGTTACTTCTAGTTTTCCTTCGATTCAATAGCTTTGTAATCGAAAAAGAGAATAATTTACTCGTTTATTCTAAATTCCGGTCTTAAGTGGGTGTCTAAAGATGTCGAATTTGAAATCGGTCGCCAATAAATAATTTGATTTTCTAGATTATTTAACGAACATTATCGAAACCTAAAATGATACTTATGCATTGGATGTTATAAAGACCGCTATTGCGTACCGCTTTTGTTTTGCTTCTCCGCGAAGTGTGGTCAAGCGTTGTAGTTCTTGTATGCGCGGGTTCGCTCCTTTTTTCCATCAGACACGTAATATTATACAAATAGAACAGAATCGACTCTATTAGGCAGGTATTGTTTACAATTGGGTGCACTATATAAGTGGATGCGTTTTGTAGAAAGCATTAATTTACTCGACCAACTTGCATCAAGCGGTGTCTTACAGCGGTAGAAATGTCTCTAATAACGGTGAGCAGAGTGACGACTGATGAACGTGGATAAAAAGTCAAACAAATATGATAAAAAAAAATGATAAAAATATTCTTTACAAGTCCTAAGCATAAATTTTTGTTTTGAAGTAAACCTTGCAAACGTGAAAATATTTCTGTCTAAATTTAATATTATATATTTTGATTGTATATATTATATTAATTGTATTACTTTTATTGTTTGTCTTTAATGTGCTTTTTGTCTATTTCAGATTCTCTTTGTAATCACGGCAGCGTGTGATGTGCTCGGAGAAGGTCAGTGACATTGGAAACCTGCTTACTTATATTTTTGGGAAAACGGATTTTTTTGTATGTGACTAGATTTTCAGTTTCCTTATTTTAATGTTTTTTTTTAAATTTCAGGGGGAAGAAGGAGAGTTCCCGCTGCACCGGCAGTCGACTCTACTGCCTCGCAAAGCGGTGGCACATCTATAATAGTTTCCTCTGGTCCGGCGAATGGATACAATCTCGGTTCAGCAGCAGCAGCAATTTCAGGCGGTTCTAACCTCATTAGCGGACCAGGATACGCGGCCGCACCAGTCCTCACCAATGTAGCGGGCAGTAGTGCTCCGCTGAATAACGCCGCTGCCGTGGGCGCTGCTCAACTTAGTGCTATCCAGAACGCGCAAGCCGTGCAAGTTGCTCAAATAGCGAACGCTGCCGCTGCTGCCATTCAAGGGGCACGCGTTGCAGAAGTCGCTGCTAGAGCAGGACAGGCCAACGCTCTTCAAAACGCTCAGGCTTTTGACGCCACTCGGATCGCTAATGTCCAAAGAGCTCGTGCTGCGGCTTATGAGAACGCTCGGGCTGCGGAGGCGGCCAGACGCGCTGCCGCCGCCGCAGCGGCTGAAGTCGCCAGGGCAGTTGAAGCGGAACGTATAGCAAATGCGGCACGAGTTCAAGCTGTTGCCATTGCTAACGCTCGCGCTATAGAAGCTTCGCGTATCTCTAACGCAGCGAGATCTCAAGCTGCTGCTGTAGCTACTAGCGCAGCTCAGGCACAGGCTGTAGCTGATGCAGTAGCCAGAAATACCCAAGATGGTGGTCTTTTACTCGGAGTCGGAGGAGGTTATGGCAACAACATAGCGCCTCTGGCTGTTGGTGGGGGATACTCACTCGGCAATCTGGGTGGCGGTTGGAATGGTTACGCTGGAAAAGGCCATTAACATTTCTGGCGAGAGTAACTTACCACAAGGTCTTCCTTATAGTATAAAATCAAAGTGTACCGTACTGTGTAAATCCTTTTAATGCAAAAGTGGCGTGTCAGATAGATTAAAACATATTTTGTAAATATAACTTCTCTTAGATAGTATAGAAACTTATGTGCCGTAATATATGTGTATCTTTTTATTTGCCAAAGATAAAGTTAAATAATTGAACAATCGAGTTTTACTTCTATTCCCTGAATTTCGAAATGATTTTGACTGAAATCATGGTAATATTCCTTACTTATGATGTATTTCAGAATTGTCTGCTTTTATACAGTCACAGAAGTACCAATTTTTTGCGTGTTTGGACTCTAGCTAAGCTAACACCACAGCTAAGCGATTTAACTTACCGGTATGATGCCGAGTAGGAACCGATAGAGAACATGTGTTCAGCCGCCAACGCATCGGTGGCATCTCTGCAGATGATCTTGGGCGACAGTAATCACAAATCAAATCAAATCAACCAAATCAAATCAAAGATAGCTTTATTCATGTAAACCTATTACAGGCATCTATGGATCGTTCATATATAATATATTTTTCTTTATTTTAATTTATGAGGTGATCATGATAACTACCGCCGTGACGACCTGCGTGCGCGGTCGCATTATAAAGTTGGAGGTCCTGGGTTCGATTCCCGACTCGAGTCTGGTCTGGTGGGAGGCTTCGGCCGTGGTTGGTTACCACCCTACCGACAAAGACGTGTCGCCAAGCGATTTAGCGTGATGTCGCGTAGAAATCAATTAGGAGTACGGGCTGGCCATACCCCTAAAAGATTCGCCGGTTACCATGCTAGACAAGCAACATCACTTACCATCAGATGTATCAAGGCTAACTTGTAGCAAAAAAAAAACATGTTAACCTATATTACAGGCATCTATGAATCGATCATACGTAATATTTTTATCATTATTTTAATTTGTGAGATGATGGTGATAACTACACTCGCCAACTCAAAACTAAAGCTAAGAGATTTCCAATTGCGTCCAGGTCTAAGAAGAAACCCACAACAAACTTAATAGGATTTTCTTTTGTTGAAAACAACTCAATATAGTCAATAATAAAAAATAACATAAATAAAAATGTTAATTCCTGCAACCGATAATTATAAATCATCGTATTTCTGCGTAAGATAACAAGAATATTTAAGTATTTACAAAATAAATATTGTTCTGAGGTCAAAAGTGTTAACCTCGCCGATAATCATGGTAATATAAAGCTTTGTCATCGAGTACCTATTAACAGATAATATTTTGTGAGACTAAATCAACACCCAAAATGGTTTCTAAAGTGAGTAAAAAATTTTAATAAAAAAAAGTGTTTACAGTATTTATTGTTACGACATTGTGAGCTCTAATTCTGGTTCAATTCCTGGATAGCCCCAATATGTGGAAATCATCATCATGATCATCATCATCATGATCAACCCATTGTCGACTCACTACAGAGCACGGGTCTCCTCTTAGTATGAGGTTTTGGCCATAGTCCACCACGCTGGCCATGTGCGGATTGGCAGTCTGTCACACGCCTTTGAGAACACTATGGAACTCTCATGCATGCATGTGATAAAAAAAAAAGTTTACTCCAATAGATTTATTTAATGATTAATTAGACTATTAGTTGTTAGGAATACATATATGTATAACTTAAAATAAAACTTAGATTAACCTAAAACTAAAAAATTACTCCAATTAGAAACGCTAGTTCGAGAGTCTGGAATCGAAGTCTGTCCCCCCCGAATGGGAGGTTGAAGTGTTAAGTTCTGGGCTGTCAGCGCTTCCAATTACTTAGAATGCAAAATGAATAGAACTCGTTGTTTTTATTTGGCCTTCAATTAAAGAGCAAATAATATTTGTCAAATATTGACATAATTAATAGAACCTACGAATATATAAGAGTTGTTTTACGATGATATAATATCTTAGTGTGTTTTGAGCGACATCTTGTTACGTGTGATTTTGAATATGAAAAGTGTACGTGTTTATTATAAATAATATATCTACTTACAGTGATTTTTTGACATCGGTTGCATTATGTTATATTGTATCTAGATAAAAATCTAATATCTAATTAAGAATTCAATTAATAGTGTTTTTTTATACACCACAAGTTAGCCTTTGAAGACATCTCACCTGATGATAAGTGATGATGCGGTCTTAGATAGGAGCGGTCTAACCTGTTAGGGGTAAGCCCATACTCCTAATTGGTTTCTACACGACATCGTGCCGGAACGCTAAATCGCTCGGCGACACGTATTTGTCGGTAGGTGGTAACTAGCCATGGCCGAAGCCTCCCACCAGACCAGACTCGAGCCGGGAATCGAACCCAGGACCTCCAGTATTCTGAGTATCTTAATGAACTTTTATTTTTTGACTTTTATTTTATGAGGATATAATTAATTTAATGGTAAACTTAAAGATGTATTCAGTATAATTTATACTGTAGTTAATTTTAGTTATTTGTAAAAGTGGATTGAGATATTTTTTTAGTTTTCACGGCACTGTATCGCTCGCAATTGCTAGAGGGTGTTTTATATTTTTTTAAAATTTATTAATTCCATTTGAACTATTAGTGGTAGTGGTGATGAAAAAAGTACAGAAAACAAGCGTGGCTAAAAAAAAAATAAGAAAGTGTTTGTTGCGTGATTATTAACAAAGAAGCTTTATTTATTTCATTATTATATCTGCATCCCAGTTATTAACACCGAAT
Source organism: Lasiommata megera (assembly GCA_928268935.1). Classification (NCBI taxonomy): domain Eukaryota; kingdom Metazoa; phylum Arthropoda; class Insecta; order Lepidoptera; family Nymphalidae; genus Lasiommata; species Lasiommata megera. The sequence goes on along the minus strand of OV743326.1, from coordinate 9,314,324 downwards.
CATAGAAATGTTTAACTATGGGTATAATTTAAGAACTCATCAACACTTCCAATTAAATTACATTTTTATGAGGTTAGGTATAATTTGGGCCCGCGACTTTTTGTCGGATTAAAATATTAAAATATCAGGGTTAGTAAATATAATACAGGATTGTGATTAAATTTTTCAAAAAACTTAATATAAATAATTACCACCAGATTAAAGTCACGCTGCTTGGCACAAGCTACCTCTCTCTCCTTGGAGCGTTATCTAGAGAATCGATCCACCACGCTACTCGAATGCGAGTTGGTGGGCTTTAACAATTATCATCACGTCTTATCGAGCCTGGTGGCTCAATTTGATTTCCGACTGGACAGGATGCGGGTTGACGCTGCCAATTGACACAACATCTATTCGCCGACACCTGTATAAAAAATTGTTTGATTAATTCATAATTTTCATGTTTTATTTTTGTTTCAGACTTTGTGCCTTCTTTTGCTGGTAGCCGTGGTCGCTTATGGTAAGTTTACAACTTAAGAGCAATACCTTATATAAATACCGCTTACCTAAAGTGGTATAGAGATATTATCTAATCATCAGTCAGTCAATCAGATCTAAATTCTATCCTTGTCTAATAATCCTCATTTGAAAGGGATGTGTCCATCCCTTTCAAATGAGGAATATTCGTTAAAAGGTATTCAATTCATTTCCGTTTAGTATTTTCCACTCATCAATACATACACAAAAAGTATGCATTGTGCAGTGTAGTTGTACCTTTTGCGTATATGTATAGTTAGAAGCTGTCATAGCCTAGTGGTTAGGACGTCAGCCTCCTTATCAGAGGTCGGACGTTCGAACCAGGGCAAGCACCTATAACTTTTCGGAGTTACGTGCGTTTTTAAGCAATTAAAATCTCACCTGCACGCCTGAGAGTTCTCCATAATGTGCTCAAAGGCGTGTGAAGCCTGCCAATGCGCAAATGGCCAGCGTGGTGGACTATGGCCAAACCTTTCTCATATTGAGAAGAGACCCGTGCTCTGTAGGGAGCCGACAATGGGTTGATCATGTTGATGATAGTTAGTTAGTTGAATCCACAGGGTTTCTATCTAGAAATAAAACTTAATAACTAAATACCTCAACCTGTCACAGGCTTTTACAGGAGTGCGTGAGCATTCCCGTGACCCAGCCACCAGGCGACGCGAATGAGCATCGCTGGGTTTAAGTGGGTAATCTGGTCGCCAATCTGGCCGCCGGCGAGTCCCACATACCCCGCCGGAAGCGGCGCAGATCTGCCTGCGTCGCTTCCGGAGGGGATGCGTAAACGCATTTCCCAGCGTTAAAAAGGCTTTTATGAATTATTCATGCACAGTTTTTTGCATAATTTTTGAGAATTACGAACTCATTTAGTTTTTGCCTTACTAAGGAAGCTTTGAAAACCGTTGTAAACTGTAGCTTCCTTACAAAGCCAAGCCGGTACGTCACGAAATATATTTGAAAATTTTTCTTACAGCGTTCCCGCAAGACTTCGTTGATGACCCCGGCTTTGGAAATGGAGGAGGCCAAGGTTGGTTCCCTAGACATGATACGACCATGTATTTTGATTCGAACTGTGTTTAACTCAACTAACCCTATTGGTTGCGTTAGCGTAAACGGGCAGTTTGACTAGATTCGGAAAGAATCTTTGTTAGCAGAAATGTTGAGCATTAGGGTTCGAAGAAATTGAGGGAACGTCTGCCTAAGGGCGCTTCCTTTGGCAGATATTCCTCCTTAACTTAATTTTCTGGAATATGGTACATATTTTGGGCTTACAATCAAGAGTGATTCCGAAAATTTCAACCAATTTAATAGTATGGAAAATTCTAAAAAGTAACTAAAAAATTCGGGTTATGATCAATCGTTTGGCGGTATGACTATATATAATAACTGGGTTGTAACGAGACTTCTGAAAACTTCCGACAGACCAGACTCGAGCCGGGAATCGAATCCACGACCAGCCACTTTAAAATACTGCTGCGCACGTGCCGCGCCAAGGATGTCTACATAACATAGCCACTAAAAGTCGATACTTTTAACTTGAAATCTTGAAAGTGCTTGTTGTGAAGTTCAATACTATTAATTTTCAGGAATAATCGTCGCTGACCCTGGTTTCCCCGATGGCCAAGGCAATGGAGGTTTAGGCGGAGGTATGTTTGCCTTTTTAAGAACGTATAGTCATCACTGCCAGTGGCAAACTTTTGATTTTTCATCTATGATTTCGCAATAGTTCAGTTTAGTAGATTTTTCTATAAGGGTTTCCTTTTATAAAAACTGAACTTAGACATCTTCCAAGATTTCACTAGGTCACTAGTTATCTGTTATAAAATAAAATACAATTTCTTTTGAATGAGTTACTAGTTTTGTGCAGCCTACTAAACGGCAATAACAATATAATCATTGTAAACGTTCTTTCAGATATCGATCCGGGTTTCAATCAGCCTGGTGGAAATCCATGGGAGAGAAGCTAGGCTTTAAGAATACTAGATTATAAGAAGTTTTAATTATTAAATATAAAAACAATCATTTTAATATTTTTCTTCTCTTATTTATACCCTATTTTTTGTAGTTATATAACAGTTTACTCAATAAATGAAAGAATATAAATCCTAAACAACTGCAGGTGTTAGGGTGGACGGTAAGTATTTACGAAAATAAGTGGTCATTTTGTATATATATGTAAACATAGTGACAACTTGCCAACACCATCCACTTTGTAACTAACTAACTATAACATAATAAACGTAAAATTATTAAAAGTCAAATTATGTTATTTTATCGAGAATTATTCACACTATATATGTGTGAAAGTTGCATCATTAGTGGCTTACGCTGTTGTTTCTGAGGGTATGCAGGCAGATGTTACGATACTGAAAAATTCGTATTTATTTAGCGTAGACAGTGCTTTTAAGCGCGTAGAAGTGCGTCCTAACGTATCATTTTACGTTTCCCAACCTTACGAACTGTTTAAACCTGACATTCCTTTAAAAGTAGCTTGCGGGGATTGTGGTAGGCATCGCTTTTATGCGTGTATGATGTGCACGCCTCTGCATCATTGAGAGGTATTTGGGATAATTAAGTACTCTTGCAAACCTAACAAGTCTGTGAAGGATGATTCCTACTTATGTACATATCGCAATGTATATTTATTGTATAGTAAGAGTTAGACATCTAAGCGTCTAAGTTATTTATTAAATGATAATCCTCTATGGCAACCTTTCTTGAATAGGTCAGGTAAATAAACCCATATCTTTTATCTAATCCTACGCGGCACCGTAACGCTGAGGCCGTGGTGTACACTGAAACATTGAAATGTATTTTATACTTACTTAATTATAACGCCAGAGGAAAATATACCATATATCTTTTGTTGTTTTTTTTTCCCGCTGGGAAATGCGTTTACGCATCCCCTCCGGAAGCGACGCAGTCTTGACTGCGTCGCTTCAGACGGGGTATGTGAATTAGTACCTAAGAGCTGTTTTTAGAAATTACCAACAAGCTTCTTCAGACAAAATTCATCCTACATATAGGCCGGTTTTATTGAAAAATAATTCTTCCTTGCCTTAAAATAATTCCATATCACTAAACTTATAGCCATCTCCTGTGGGATCCATTTTCATTGCTATTTTGCGTGGACCAATCACTTGCCACCTTTTTGACGGGAACCAAAAACTGCCCACGGCTTAGCTCGTAAGCATTTTTCAATTTTTCCCCGTGAACTACTTAAGGAATCGGCTTAAAGGGTATGCTATGTATGTATGCTTATGTTCTTTTCCATGCCAAAGGCTATATGCATGCCAAATTTCATACAAATCCGTTCAGCCGTTATTGTGTGACTGAGTAACAAACATCCACACTTTCACATTTATAATATACTAGCTGACGCCCGCGACTTCGTCTGCGTTGAGTTAGTGTGTTTGTTTGTCTTTCAATCACCAAGCATTGATCACGAAGATTACTAACCCGAATTACTTGAAATAATTACAGGATAAACATTAAAGTATCTCCTTTCTAAAAAAAAATGAATGAGTGAAATCGGATATTGATTCGTTGGTGTGAGAAGTTGACGGAGGCGCCCGAGACGTGTAGGCAGAGGCGGTGGCTTGCGCGTGAGCTGCGCGCGGTACTAGACAGTACTTGGACATTGCAACATTACTTTATTTTTCTAAAATAAAAGACTTTTCCTAAAATAAAAGTAGCCTAAGTTACTCCTTATTACATCAGCTACCTGCCAATAAAAGTCCCGTAAAAATCAGTCCAGCCATTTCAGAGATTAGCCGGAACGAACAGACAGACAGACAAAAAATGTAAAAAATGTTATTTTGGAGTATGTACCGTATACATATTCATATGAATGTAGTAAAAGACGGTTATTTCAATATTACAAACAGACACTCCAATTTTATTTATTTGTATAGATATGTTATCGTCGCGATTCTAAGAAGCTATATATTTATACAATATGATGTATTTATTAATTAAGACATATATTTTACAAGTTGTTTGTTAAAATGTTATTAATCTTTATACGTACAAAAAAGTATAAAACTTGACTAGAATATTATTATTAATTTATTAAGTTGGTTGTCATCATGTCGTGCCGCCACGCTATTGGATCCCGCCAAAACGGTGGCAAGTGATTGGTCCACGCAAAATAGCAATAGTGGACGCCACGAGGACATGCTATAAGTTTAATGATATTTTTGGATTAAAGGTTTCAATTTAACTGACGTATTTATCGAAGTTTTTACACATTTGCGGTCTAATAAGTTTACGGAGTATATGGGTAACAGAATTACTATTGAGGTGTAAGGCAATATTAAAACAATAATTCACACACACGTTCACATTTAGATTTTTTTTCACACACACTTGTTCACATTGCACAGATAATAACACACTGTTGTAACTCACAATGTTATACTTTTTTCAGAATAATATATGAATAGAATAAGCCTTAAAAATATTTCTAAGGTTTTCATAAGTTTCGTTAACTGAATTGCGATATTCGAGTGCATGGAGTTTGAAGAAGAGAGAAGCAAAGCTTACGAAAACGGAGAGCTTTTGACAAAGGAAAATTTGGTGCCCCAGATGTTGAAGAGCAAAGAGGGTTGGACAAGGGGTGTAAACCATTATGAAAAGACGCGTAAAGTGTGAATGGGATCGGCAAAAAGTGAACGAAGCCTGAGCAGACAGCCATCTTCCTGAAGTCATGCGCATTGCGGTTCCGGGATGGACGGCCAGTGAATGTAGGAGGTTTTAGTCCGCAGGGCACTAAGAGGTTTCATTTTACTCTTCGTGAAGTCGGGCATGTCAGTTGGTTGAAGCCAAATGATTTCCTCCTACAACAATAATAAAAAAAAAACTGAATTAAGCAAAAAACTGAATTAAGCACTTTGTTTGGGTGGAGTTTTAGTGTTAAGTTTATTATTTTGCAACTAGCCTTGTATTAGTCATCTATTTAAACGATTAAAACGTCCTTTCGGTTGCCTAATATCAGCGTTTCTAGGTATTTAATTTGGGTAGATTCCACAATAACAACGGCTGAATACAATTAGGACAGATAAATAAATCATAATAATTGTTTATACAACATCTGTGCGGGGTCAAATGCTCGTAAGTTGCAGATAATCATAGCATATAAAGCTTTGAGACAATATGTCTTGTGTTAGTTTCACTAGAGTGGGAAAAGTGTTAAAATGACTTTCAGAGTGAGTATTCTGTTTTATAATCACTATGTCACCCACTATTCCTCCTGTTCAAATAAATCTATACAATCTTGATTTTATACAAACGTCTTCAAAAAATAAGTATTTAACAGTATTTAACGGCCTTCTTTAACATATATAGTTTCATGTCAACGGTTCAACAATCAAGGGACTTGTTTGTCTGTCTGTCAGCGGGCTGTAATCATTCAAGTTAAATAAAAGTAAAATAAGGTGCAAAGGAATTTTTACTTTTTAGACACACGTACCTTCTTCCTGTACGTGTCGAACCCTTGACGCAAATTAATAATGAGATCTAAAGGAATACTCATGAAATTCTATGAATCATGAAAGCACTACGTATAATAGTTTTTTTATCAAATGCAAGTTAGCCCTTGACGGCAACCTCACCTGATGGTTAGTGATGATGCAGTCTAAGTTGGTAGCAGGCTAACCTGTTAGGGCTAAACCCATACTCCTCATAGGTTTCCACGCGACATCGTGCCGGAACGTTAAATCGGTTTGCGACACGTCTTTGTCGGTAGGGTTGTAACTATCCACGGCTGAAGTCTCCCACTAGACCAGATTCGAGCCAGGAATCGAACACAGGACCTCCATCTTTATAATGTGACAACGCGCGCACTGCGCCACGGAGGTCGTTAAAATGTATAAAAGTATTTTTATGTTTAAGATCATTGTTAGATCGGCTATTCATGATCAAACCACTGCCAGCTCACTACAGAGCACGGGTCTCCTCTCAATATGAGAAGAGTTTGGCCATAGTCCACCACGCTGGCCATGCGGATTGGCAGACTTCACACGCCTTTGAGAACATTATGGAAAACTCTCAGGCCTGCAAGTTTCCTCACGATGTTTTCATCACCGAAGCAAGTGATATTTTAATTGCTTAAAATCGGCTATATGCAAACCGACGGTTCAGGGACAGCTCGCCATACCCGTATTCAGTTAAAGTGTACTGTCTAGTTAGCAATTTATCGTTTACGCCCGTCTGGTAATCTTTTAAAGTTTTCTCACTAATATATCGGTAATCCATACGCAGAGATATAGGAAGGTATGTTAAAGATAGAAACCGAACACGATGGCATAGCGCGAGCTCTTTAAGTCACTGGAGTGGTCGGCGCTAGTTTGCTAACCAAGTGCTCTTTCTAAGACAGAAAAACGATGTCTATCTAGGATTACGTAAATGATAAACAAGCATGGGTGTGAAATATTGCTCTAATAAGATAGCTCTTAATATAATTTTAAGTGGCATGTGAGATGGTGATAACAAAAAGAAAATTTACCTGGCTAAGTTTGTTGTGGGCTTCTTCTTAGACCGGGGCGCGTTTGGAACCCTCATAGCTTTAGTTTTAAGTTTACAAATGTGTTATCACCTTCAAATCACTAATATGTAAATTATTGACGCGTCAAAAGCGCCTTTTAAAGGACTATTTGAATAAAGATTATTTGAATTTTAATTTATCAATATTTGAGACCAACCCCCGAGATTCAAACCCAGGACTTCGCGAGCGTCGCACATTTTTATGACTAGATAAACCAGACAGTTAGTAAATTGACTTGCTCCAATTTCAGGTATTTTGTCTTCTGATGCTAGTAGCCGTGGCGTACGGTAAGATTTTTTTTCATTTATAAGACCTTTTCCCTTTTCCTAATTTAGTTAGTGTGGTATCATCTCCCTATCCAATGAAGTAATTATTTTTATTCAGATAAGATAAGACAAGATAAGATTTATTGTTTAAAACGATTGGGATTTACAATATATATAATTTGTCTCTACCCTCTGCACTAGGAAAACCTGTATTGCAGAGGGTAGTTCCTTCCTTCTATAGTACATTCGTTAATAGACAAAAATTCTTATATTAACTAAAGCTAACAATGATATTATTTAAGCGTGTATGAGCGCGTGCGTGTATGTATATGTGTGAATGAGTGTGAATGTGTGTTTGTGTGTGCGTTATGTATTTGTCATATTTACTCTCTTGATTATTCACACAAAAATTATTTTGATATTTTTAAAATATATATTGTGTATTTACTTTATTTTACATAGATATCAATTTGTTGAGTTATACTTTAACATTTATTTACTGTTTTTATATGAAAGTTTTAATAGTAAAAAAATATTGACAATCCTAACTATTGCAGTGACTTACGAGTAACATCACATGTACGCGTATATATTGTTTTAATTTTATCAAGGACCAAATTTTTTTGATGCTATATAAAATGTGATCCCATTTTACTTAAATAAAACACAGCTAATATTTTTTGGATGGCACCAAATATTTTTTATATAAACTTAACAGTCATTCAGTGTTTTGTCCCACTCTGACATTTGAACATTAGTTGTCCTCAGTGGAAGTGGGAGAAATGATATCAGTAAAGTTAACGAATAAAAGTTTTTAATGATCACGATACTTGCAAAACAAACGCCAATGCGTCGCCTTTTTAACAAATTTTGTGTAAGAGTGCAAAACAAACGCTCATTATAACAAATTTTGTGTTAGAGAGTTTTATGTTGTGTAACACATCAGTCTGAATCATTAGACAAAGAAAGAGCGAATCTCCGTTTGCGACTACATAAATAATTTATCATATTTTCAGGCCTACCCTACTACCATGGTGAAGATCGCGACCAGCAAAGAGGTAATAAATATATAAACAAATAGTTTTGACTGCAGTGTGTAACATTTTGCTTACTGCAATGAAGAGAGCTATTCTCAGAGTATTTCTACGTGCTAAATATATAATCTATACAAATAAATAAAATTGAAGTGTCTGTTTGTAATGTTTAAATAACCGTGTTTTACTACATGCATATGAATATGTATACGGTACATACACCAAAATAATAATTTTTACAATTTTTGTCTGTCTGTCTGTTTGTTCCGGCTAATCTCTGAAATGGCTGGACCGATTTTTACGGGTCTTTTATTGGCAGCTAGCTGATGTAATAAGGAGTAACTTAGGCTACTTTTATTTTAGAAAAATAAAGTAATGTTGCAATGTCCAAGTACTGTCCAGTACGCGATTGCCACCGCCTGTGCCATCACGTCTCGGGCGCCTCACATTTCTCCCATCAATTGTTTTAGTTTAGTAATTATTTCAAGTAATACGGGTTAGTAATCTATTGCTTCGTGATTGAAAGACAAACAAACACACTAACTCAACGCAGACGAAGTCGCGGGCGTCAGCTAGTAAGTAAATAAATATGCTTTTAAATGCAGGACTTCGCTCAGTATGGTAGTGACAGAATACCAGCGTTGTGGGTACTTTAGTGTCCACGACATTAAGCTGAGGCAGTCCATTAATATATGATATAATGCAATGATTATGATAATATAGTCTTACTTCCCTTACTTAAATAAATAGATAATTAAAAGTTGCTGCGAAAAAGACTGTCACATCTTCGTTTATTTGAAGATTTTTCGTGTCCACGCATAATTACTTTTACTAAAAATAATAATATAATTTTATATTTAATTACACAAGTATAGTGGTATATCTAATCTGAGTATATATTTTACAGGAGGTTACGGCACTGACTCTGGATTTGGGAGATCCCAAGGTGGTTTTCGCAATCAAGGTGAATAACTAACAACATAGTAATTCTTGTGCTACTGAAATACATTAATTCTATAGAAACCTCGATATAGTAGCAATTATTGTCACTATGTGTTTTTCTGGAGGCCGTGGTTAGTTACCACCCTACCGACAAAGACGTGTCGCCAAGCGATTTAGCGTTCCGACACGATGTCGTGTAGAAACCAATTAGGAGTATAAGTTTATCATACCCCTAACAGGTTAGCCCGCTACCATCTTAGACTGCATCATCACTTGCCATCAGGTGAGATGCAATCAAGGGCTAACTTGTGGTGAATAAAAAAAAAATATGTGTTTACCCTATATCTTTTTTTTTCTTATTATGGCTTTACACAGATTAGCCAATGTCAAGTTTATAGCAATGGAGAATTGAAGTTAGGGAAAAATGGCGGGAAGCTACGCACAACGGACGCGGCTCCCTCGAACCTTTCCCAAATTAATACATGATAACCATTCAAAAAACTAGCCACTACACAAACGACACCAAAACTATAATGTCCACAACACAACCAACACCAATCCCTTTCAAAATTAGCCCACAAACATTAATTCAAGAAAAGCGTGAACAAAACCGCGCCCGCCAAATACGAAGTCTCCCGCCTTTCTCCTCCCTATATCTATTAAGAATATCTATCTATTAAGATATCTCCGTATATCTATTCCCAAATTATGTAATGTTTATCTGTGTTAGGTATGTTTAGTTATTACATATTATATGTATTGAATATATCATTATGTATTCCAAAGGTGGATCTAGCGGTGGGTCCGGCTTCGGCAATCAGGGACAAGGAGGAGTAGGACACCAAGGTAAATAAATTCCTGTTTCGTTTTCATTAATTAATTCGTTCATTCATTCATTTATTTATATTATTGATGAAAGCCGGCATTTCTTTGTTTATTCCGCTACAAATTAGCGTTTGACTGCATTGTCACGTATGGTAATGGTGCCTAAGATGGTAGCAGGGGTTACCCCGCTACCATCAGGGGGTATATGCCATTAGGGGTATGGTAGTTAGAATTATTTACAGTCGGGTCGAAACGTACGTAGAGGTTCTAGTGGAAGATTTTGTGTGGTGTTATATTATACAAATCACCCGGTTGTCGGCGGAATATAGCAAATTATACTTGCCGTTTATTGTTACTTACAGTAGTTATATTACTTGTGCCCTGATTAGTGGTCGGTAATGGGTTGATGATGATGGTAACTTATACAATTCAAAGCTATTTAAAAGCCGTATTAATAAATTATATATATTAATAAATAGTAATAACGGTCTTAAAACATTTTTTTACTTATCACTTAAAAAATAACGTAGATTAGGTAGCTAAAAGCAAAACGGGATTTTTTAATTAGAAACATTTAGATCTCCGTTCGTTCTGGGTTAAAAAACTACAACATCAATTTCACTTATAAACTTTACATCTCAGCTAATCATTTATTTTACAGGATTCGCTTCCGACCCAGGCTTCGGTCAAGGCGGTCAGGGTGGTTTCGGTCAAAATGGTCAGGGTGGTTTCGGTCAAAGTGGTCAGGGTGGTTTCGGTCAAAGTGGTCAGAGCGGCTTCGGGCAAGGCAACCACGGTGGATCCAGCGGCCATACGCACCGGGGAGGATACCAAGAACACGGATATTAAATAAAGATAAATAAACTGTAAACGCATTTATCATTTGTTTTTTTTTAAACCTTAGTTTGTTAAAATCCCTGGCGCAGTGGTGAGCTCTGTGGTTCTTTGGCAAGTTATCGTTCCGGGTTCGATCCCGGACACAGGATTTGGGATTCTATATGGGTGAAGGAAGCTGTGATAGCCTAGTGGTTAGGACGTCCGCCTCCAAATCAGAGGTCGGGGTTTTGAAACCTCTAGCTTTTCGGAGTTAGGTGCGTTTTTAATTAATTAAAATACCACTTGCTTCAATGGTGAAGGAAAACATCGTGAGGAAACCTGCATGCCTGAGAGTTCTTCATAATGTTCTCAACTGCGTGTGAAGTTGCGAATCCGCATATGACCAGTGTGGTGTACTATGGTTAAACCCTTCTCATATTCAGAGGAGACCCGTGCTCTGTAGTGAGCCGGCAATGGGTTGATCTTGATGATGATGATGATGGGTCACTTCGGCTGCTTAGACTAAAAGCTATGGCTAGGATGGTTTCCACGTATGTATTTAATTTAGATAATATTTATAGTAAATATAATATCTAATACTGTAATGGAACAGAAATAAATGTCACACCGTTTTCGGACATTCTGTTTTGGTCACGATAAGTAGGAAAACCGACCAGCAAGGGTTGGAGTGAAGGGTGAACAGTGTTCTGACAGACTTGCGTGTTAATCTAACACTTTAACATGTTGCGTAAGTTTCTTCGATGTTATGAATAATTGATAGGTTTATTGCGTCACTTCACGTTTGCAATGAACCGTTTCACTGGTGATGTGAATACAATGCAATGATCAATTACCGCGCTGGGTTATGTATAACTAGCTATAATCTAGTACTTATTTGTTATTAAGTAATGCACGTAATTCTGTTTATGTCGATTACGGCGAATAACTGTTTAAAGACACAACAAACATTTATAAAATTACAATATTTGTGGTTACTTTGTTTGGATTTTATTTTTTATCTATATCTCAATAAATCTCTATAAAGTTGGAGGTCCTGCGTTCGATTTCCGGCTCATGCCGTGGCTAGTTACCACCCTACCGCCAAAGATATGTCGCCAAGCGATTTAGCGTTCCAGCACGATGTCGTGTAGAAACCAATTAGAAGTATGAGTATATTATACCCCTAACAGGTTAGCCCGCTACCATCTTAGACTGCATCATCACTTACCATTCGGTGAGATTGCCGTCTAGGGCTAACTTGTAGCGGATAAAAAAATAAAATAGTTTTATTGAAGTTTGCGAAAACCGTTTGTTTTCACGGGCTAAAAAGTGTATCATATTGAGGTCGCTGTCGAGCGATAAGGCCGCCAATTGTACGAGTATCTTTTTGTGATTATTCTATGCGGTGTACAAGAAAAGTGTATGATTTCATGTTTAAATGTATTGTGATAACTAATTAACTGTCTACCAAAAAAATTAGGCAAAACTCAAAATATTATCTAACATTCAATTGATAGTAAAAAAACAGTTCAGTGGTTTTCCTTTATAATTTTACCTATACACTTCACACAAACTAAATAAACCACTTGAATGTTCCTCATGTAGTAAGTGTGTAAATTCCTACAGAAACACTCGGAGGTTGAGGGTCATTTTGTTCTTAGGCTGCAAGCATCTATGTATACCGAATTTTGATCGGTAAAACGTTAAGTTAACGTGAGGTTAAATTTAGAAAAACCGCGAGAACAGTTTACGTGTTATTCAATAATAAACTTATTATTATGTTCTTCTTCTTCTTCTTTAGGTGCCTCTCGAACTAGTCAAGGTTGGCTGTCAGAATGGCATATTTTGCCTAGAGACATCTCGCGAGGCTGAATAGCTGGGCGACACTCGTGATACCAGTAGTACTCACTGATGTTTCATAACCAAGAATCATTATGTTATTCGCTAATCATGATCAACCCATTACCGGCTCACTACAGAGCACGGGTCTCCTCTCTATATGAGAAGGGTTTGGCCATAGTCCACCACGCTGGCCATGTGCGGATTGGCAGACTTCACACGTCTATGAGAACATTATGGAGAACTCTCAGGCGTGCAGGTTTCCTCACGATGTTTTCCTTCACCGTTAAAGCAAGTGATATTTTAATTGTTTTAATAGCGCACATAACTCCGAAAAGTTAGAGGTGCGTGCCCGGATTCGAACCGCCGACCTCTGATTAGGAGGTTGACGCCCTAACCACTAGGCTATCACCGCTACGCTAATGAATTGTCAAAACAAACAAATAACAGAGAGACTTTCCAATTATTTACAACATTAATACTTATTAATATACCTATTTATGCAGATTGAGTATTAATTAATGCTAGAAGTGAAACTTCTCTAGGTGCGGTCGGAAATAGCTGCTAATTGAACGCAAAATTTTACAACAATCGAAGTTAAAGAAATATAAAAATAAGGCATACGCATAATGTATTCGTGAATGCAATGAATAATAAATGAAATATTAGTTAATGGAACTTAAATGGGAAATATATATAAAGGAAATGTGTCTCCTTGTTGAAAAAAAAATATGGGAATTACTTTACAACAAAAATAGAACAACAGGTGTAAGATGCCCATGGTTAGACATAAATCTTACATTTTGTGTAAAAAATTACTTCACGAATAATAATAATAATGGAAATTAACGATTCAAAGATGCCTTTAAAAGATTTACACGAATTAAGCTATTTAGATTAGATTTGATTTGATTTAACCTGGTGTTAGTCATAAAAACTGGCAATGCAATTCAATGCACGGGAGATGACAACGCCAATTTTCTAACTCCAAGCTATAATAACAAATTTTCTTAATGAAAACACGCAACACTTTAAGGCGATCCAATAATCGAACCCAGGCTTCGACTATTCAACTTAGCGATACGTAGTCAACCCATACTAATCACGTGGCTGTTAAAAAAATAAAATACGATAGCGAATAATAATTATAGAATCTAGTTTTTCGTTTAGTTTACATAATTTTTTTAATCATAAAATGTCTAAGCTAATATTAATAAAAACACAAGTCAATTGCAACTGAATTTATTTTGCTTCATATAAAATCCATAAATATAATAAGTGAAAGGTACCTACATATTTAAAACATAGTCAGATTATAATTGCTCATCGTTGTTATTTAAAATGTCGATTCAATCCAGTTCTTTAAATGCACTACCCGCAAAAATCTCCTTTTTTTACCTCGCCGTATTTCTATTATTGTACTGGCCATGTAAGCTGCCTTAAATCTATATTAAGTATAATTTTGAATCGTATGTTCAACGGTCTGAAACAATAATCAGTAACCACTTGTAGAAAGCCGATTTCTTACCTCCCTATCTTCCTTCCTCTCCACTTTCTTAGAGCTCAATCTTTGGCGTTGTTCTTGAGATCGCCAGATGACAGTGGTATTGGCTCTACGTAATTTCATTTGATTTTATATTTGATATCGTCTGCTTAATCCCCTTGCCCCATCTCACTTCACTACTATCACGCTTTTGCAATAAACCTTAGTTAGATCAACTAAATCAAGAAGCATATTGATGGCTTCCATATACTTTAAGATATATTGGGCAAGGCAATTTAATGATTCAAACATAGCGCACTTTCTCCACCGTTAATGTACATTCAAGAACTGGATATAAGTAATAAAGTTTAAATACTAATTTTGGTTGAAATTCGGATACTGCTGCTGTTGCTGTTGTTTGTTATCGGGACCTTCGGATTGCTTAGGCATCTTGTGGTGTTGTTCAGGAGGGTTTCCCACGGAGCCGGTTTGTTTCGGGTGCTCTTGTTTCTGGTGTTCAGGTGCCTTAGTGCTGGGGTCATCGCAGATAACAACCGCCGCTAGCACCAAAACGCACACGAATATCTAGGAGGAGTGAAAACAAATAAGGATAATTAGAGCTAGAAGATCTATTTAGTCAAACTTGATCTTTGATCTTAGCAAAACTCCTGGTTTTGCGAGTAATAACGCCCAATGTTTTTAATCAATTTAATACATAAAACTTCACATAGCAGATTGAGTTTAGTAGTTCCCTCCTCATCAACAGAAAGGAGTAGGAAAAAGACAGCACTATATAATTTAATCCGCTATCTGGAGATTTTGGATTACCTTGATTATTATCGCTCGTAAGTTTACCAAACCATTATTTAGTTATTGAATTGTGAATATGTAAATCGATAACGATACTGAGACCAGTCTAGGTTGTGCAAAATAACTCCAACATGCACGTTGTCACGAGAAAATGGAGTTATTTAGCCGCAATCTCAGTGAGGAATAGTGGATGTCGACGCAATGCTTGCAAATTAAATTAAAATTCCCGCTTGGGCGGGAAATTAGCTCGTAACTTGCTTGCATTAAATCGAAAATCACTATATTTTTGGTTGCAGGGTCTGACTCAGCAACGCCGCTGGCTCGGTTGCGGTCGTGTGCACAAGTGTCCTCGTGACCCAGCCACCAGGCGACGCGAAGGAGCATCGCTGGATTTTAGTGGGTATTGTGGTCGCCAGTCTGGCCGCCGGGGAGTCCCACATACTCCGTCGGAAGCGGCGCAGTCTTGCCTGCGTCGCTTCCGGACGGGATGCGTAAACGCATTTAATATTACGCATATAGAAAAAAAAACTATATTATTGGTGTATATAACGTAACATTAGAAATCACAATGATACGTAGGTACTTCAGTTTTTATAAATGACCTAACAGTTCAACATATTTGAAAGGTTTAAAACGATAATGAACGATTTGAAGGCTTAGACCGTGGCTAGTTACCACCCTACTGACGTGTCGCCAAGCAATTTAGCGTTTCGGCACGATGTCCAAACCACTTTCGAGTATGGGTTAACCCCATACCCCTAACAGGTTAGCCTACTACTATCTTAGACTGGATCATCACTTAACATCAGGTGAGATTACCGTCAAGGCCTAACTCGTATAGTGTAAACAAAATGTTCAATAAAATTTTCTTATCTAACCCTTGCACGTATGTGATATTTCTGGCAAATGGCAAGTGGAAAACTCTTATTTTTATCGAGCTATTTTGACCTACCCATTTTGGAAAAGATGTTTACAATGCCCATTGTAGGTGCTTGCGGAATGTATGAGTTGGATATCCTACTTAGTCTACTCACTATAGTCTATTGGGAGGGAACTATAGAAAGTACCGATCAAAAAAGATTTTTAAAGGTCGATGTAACACTAAGAATTCAAGCTCTGCATCCGCTGCTCCCCAAGAAGAATGTTTCAAATAATTACTTACCGATATCCGAGACATCTTCTGTTATTCCTATAATTTCCAGACTGAATACTGAACCTTATTAAGGCAAGCTTTTATACCAGCTTTCCTTATACACTGTCACACGTTTTATTGTGAAAAAAAAATTAACAATGGACCAATTAACGATTTCTAGTATTACAGGCGGATTTACTGAGATTATAGGAAATTATATCATTAAAGATGGCCAGAGATAAGGAATCAATCAAATTGTCATAGTTATGTTACACTAGTGCATGCACGGGGGTTCGTTAGTGCAAAAATATAATAACTAGTCAATTAGAATACGCAGGTATAAAAAAAAAATTGAGTAGGTACCGGCAAAGACGTATCGCCAGGCGATTGAGCATTCCGGCACGATGTCGCGTAGAAACCAATTAGGTCCTGATTGCACACTTAAATATAAAGGTATGACAATATGCTATTAATATAATTAAATGGTTAAAATAAAGTCAGTATTTAGCGATAAAACAATTTTTAATTTTCATGAATAGTGTCATTTTATAATGATTTTTTCTAGCAGTAGAATTTTTTTTTTTTTTTTGGTAGTAGAATTGGCTTAAACAAACAGACATACGTTTACATTCAGAATAATACTATGTCTAGAAAATATATACGTAGCTCAATTAGAAATTAATTACTTGAATTAGCATTATTTTTTCTTATCCTATACGGATAAAAGGTACTTAGATAATAAGACCGTCGCTATCTGTAACTGTCACCATTTCAAAATAATAATGCAATGCGTAAATGCTTGCACTACCTACTTATCTATTAAACAGATTTGATAGTATGTACCTGCTTAAAAAAGAAACTCTTTAGAAATATTATGAGATTGCTGGCTATTTCCAACTATTTCTAAATTTATAGTAAGGAACTTTTTATTTTCATTTTACTGTCTGAAACTTGCGTCAAAGGAACTAATTAGTTCTATAGACTGAACGATATCTATTTAATTTGTACGTAGCCTTGACATTCACTGTGAATATTATTGAACTCATTTCATTGTCACAACAATTTATATAGTTTATCACAAGGTGTTATCATTATTTGATTAGGAGGTAGGTACCTAACTACTGGTAATTAAAGTAATATTCGACTTTGCATTCGCGTATGTAGATGACAAAAATTTATTTCGCAAAATCGATGACTAATCGGTGCATTTACGAGTATAATTAATTAGAAACTGGAACTGTCATTTCTTGGGTCTAACTGTGAAGGAAAACATCGTGAGAATCGTGTAACCTGCACGCCTGACACTTCTTCATAGTCTGCCAATCCGCACATGGCCAGCGTGGTGGACTATGGACAAACCCTTCTCATACTAAGAGGAGACCCGTGCTCTGTAGTTAACCCAGAATGGGTTGATTGTTGTTGATATTAAGCAGAAAATTACATTTGCTTTCCTAAGTAGATAAGTAAGTTAGGTAAGTAGAAGGTATACGACTGGATTTGTTGAAGCTTAAAAATACGTATCTTACTGCCTATCTATATATGCCAATGACATTATAAGTCAGGGCCTCATGTTGTCTCAGTTTTAATAGATAAAGCCACCGTTTGGTTCCACATGAAGCGGTGATAGCCTAGTGGTTAGGTCGTCAACCTAATCAGAGGTCGGCGGTTCGAATCGGGGCACGCACCTCTAAATTTTCGGAGTTAGGTGCGTTTTTAAAAATATATAAAATATCACTTGCTTCAACGGTGAAGGAAAACATCGTGAGGAAACCTGCACGTCTGAGAGTTCTCCACAATGTTCACAAAGGCGTGTGAAGTCTGCCAATCATCACATGGCTAGCGTGGTGGACTATGGCCAAACTCTTCTCATATTGAGAGGAGATCCGTGCTCTGTAGTGAGCCGGTAATGGGTTGATCATGGTGATGATGATGATGAAACAGTAATTAATATACAACTTCATTCTTGTTATTGTGAAAAAATCCTACAACTGAGACAATTAAAATCAAAATAAAAACACGGAACACTTAAACTGTTTCAAATAATACAGAAATACTAGTATAATTCGGGTTCATCGTAACAGTGGAAACACTGCCAGTATTGTTACTTTGTTTGGCGAACTTTCAAAGTAAGCCAAACAAAGACAAAGCGGTACGATGCGATGGTGATACTTAAGATACGATAAATCTACATAATGTAGTTGAATCTTACAAATATATAACAACAAAAATATATTCTTTTCTAGTCTATGTACGTGTTAGTTTGGTTATTCATTAATTTATTATTATTTTTTTAAATGCAATTTTTATCAAAATCAGTGCAGTTATTTTCCAGTGTACTTTTAACGAAAAAGCTTGTTAGATGTCGCGCCGCAATTCTAAACTAGATTCTATTCAGATTCTAGATCGTGTTTGTTAATAAAAAAAATCGGTCGAACGAACCCTTACTTTTTGAGTTATGTGAGTTAATTAAACTCACATAACTCAAAACTCACATAAGCGATTTAAAATTAATTATAGGTAATATTTAATTTAAAATCGCTTTTAAATTCGATTCGATTCGATTTTAAATTAAATATAGGTAATATTTAATTTAAAATCGCTTATAATTAAACTTTTAGCTTTTACGACGAGGAAAAGATCGTGAGAAAACCTGAATACCGGCGCGATATCCATAATGTTCTGAAGGCGTGTTACATCCACCAAACCCTCTCTCGACAACTCTAATCTTCCTCTTAACCAGCGTGGAGGACTACGGCCACAATTCTGCTCATTCTGATTTTGGTTGATTGGGTTGATAATGATGACGTTTATAAATAGTAATGAAAAGCATATACAACTCTAGAAATTTATATTTCAAAAAGTACTTATTTTGTCAGGATGATCAAAAACATAAAAGGAAAAGAAAGACATTTAATATATTATATAACGCAATATTTTTGTTTATTCATTTGCCGCCACGAAGCATGGGGTCATCGTCTGTAAAAAAAATTTCACTTAATATAATTTTGTATGTGTGTGTGGGAATACAATAATTTTTTGAACGTATGTTTTCTGTGCTTTCAGGAACCATTGATCAGATTACGATATAACTTTGGTAGAATGTTCTAGAAGGTACTTACATTGTTTAGGAGGGTAGGGATGGACATCCTCGTTTACAGTGCCTGTTGAAATATTATTAAAAGGTTTTATTTAAAAGTTATTAACATCCATTAAATTCTAAATAGTTTTTTTTATGTTATCTACATATACGAGTACATAAGGTTTCCAAACTGGGCAGGCTATAGGTTTAATGATGACGTTATTAATATCCCACTGTTGAGCTTAACCCACCACTATTAACAATACGGGCTTTGACGATTAATATAACAAGCCTTTTCATCACAAGTTTTGTCTGGTTGGAGACTTCGGCCGTGGCTAGTTACCACCCTACCGACAAAGACGTGCCAAGCAGTTCAGCGTTCCGGGACGATGTTGCGTAGAAATCAATTAGGAGCGTGGGTTTACCATACTCCTAACAGGTTAGCCCGCTACCAGCCTAGACAGCATCATCACTTACCACCAGATGAGATAGCCATCAAGGGCTAACTTGTAGTGTATAAAAAAATACAGGCGCTAATTTGTTTACAATTTAGCGCCTGTGAGAACCATAATAGTTTTACCCTCCATTTAAAAGTAAGGTAAGATTGTTTTTCTTTACAAATAAGATTATTTATTTTTTTCTTTTATTGAGTATTCCAGTTTAAATTGAGCTCACTAGTTTAAAATTAAGTATATTTTATAATAATGTTATACTTATATACTTACTTTCTGGTGTTTTATAGAAAGCTTCATCGATGACGACTGCAATAGTAAAACAGAATATATATGGTTATTATTAATAATAATTAATATATTCTCTATATATGAAAAAAATTACACTAAAATGTTATTAAACTTTGCTTTGCTTTATACTGGTTGTTTCTTTATGTTTTGGGAGGTTTTAAAACACGTGGGACCTTTGGGTTTCGGAGATTAATTGTATGTCCTTTCTCTAGTTTAAATATATCCCCTTGCGGAGTTTTATCCAAATCTGATCAGAAAAGTCGTATCTATAACAGATAAACTGATTTTCAATATAATAAATATTATTAGCTGACGCGGCAAATTTCTTTCTGCTTTAGAATCGATTTATTTCTTGTTACTACCTTATTTGATGCTTTTTTCCTTAATCGAGATATATATTATAATATAATTCAATCAACTGTCTTAGTTATTTAACGGTAATTATTTTATACTATTAATTAACTAGTCAGAAGTAATAAAAATGTAAACAGCCGTCCTGGAGTTATTATAAATGGGGGTAATTAACATCGGTCGTATAATATAGAAATGTTCTGTTATTATAACTTTCTTATCGTTAGTAGCATAAGCGAAACTTACAGTCCTTTGGATTGTTGGGGAAGGGATCTGGAAAAATAAAATACCTTTAATAGATACATCAGTGAAAATTATTGATAATTAAGGAAAAAATAATAATAAGGAAGTAGGTATATTTTTTCGTGATTCGTGCAGGTACCACTCGTTTAATCGGTTTACCGCTTTGGCTTTGCTGCGTGAAATAAGGATTAACCGACCGACTAAGTTTGCCATTCATATTATGTATAATAAGATTGAATTTTTCTTGTTACTTACTAGATACTTTTAGTATCTGCCCATGATACCTAGTAACATATTTTTTTCACAATCCGTTCAGTGCTTTGAGTCTGAAGAGGTAATAACGATAAGTAAATCATGAATCCATAGGAAATAAATTAATGTCAGTTTCCGATCCATACCAAATCTCTATTAAAACACCTAAATTCGTTGCTCTGTTACAAACAATAATCAAATGCATTTCTAAACAAACAAATGCAATTTCAATGGCTATTTGTTTTAGCAAATTACAAAATAAAAACTTAATAGATCATAAATAAACAAAAACAGAAGAAGTAACAAAACTTTTATGAGACCATACTACCTAGCATAACATAAAAAACCCCTTGCAGCACTTGAACCCCCCCGACCTTAGCTCTCCTCTCCGAAAGAGGAGACCTAAACATATCCTTCATGACCCTGACGATCAGATGACTACTGACAACATACTCGTACCACCTACCGCACAATCATACGCTACACACCATCTTCGCCGGCGAAGACGAGGTTCCCGCTATCTTACGTCATCCAGACGTGGGCTCCCAAACGTCGCCTAAGCCGAGTTTCGGCCTCAAAGGAGGCATCTGCCCACGTTCCCTTAGTTTCTTCGGGTCATAGGGCTCAAAATTTCTTCTGGCAGAGCTTCTTTCCGAAGCTCGCCAAACAGCCCAGTTACGCTGTGGCAACCAATAGGGTTAGCACAGCTAATAAACAGTCCGAAAAAAAAAGCACTTGAAATAAATTTTAAATTAAAACCACTAGTTATTGTTTATTTATCTTCGATTTAGTGGATATCTTTTAACACTATTTAATCTAAACCTAACCTCAATTAAATCTAACACTACTATTAAAGGTTTACAATAATGAATCAGAAACTGCTTAAACCCTACTTCTGCACTCTTCAAATAGTATTATATATGATACGAGGTACTAATAGGCAATAACGCCATTGTCTGTTAGTGCTATGCCAATAATTTACACGTTTTATATGTACATGTATTATTTTAAGTTTTATAGTAACTTACTTTCTGGGTCGACGTCAGCGAGATCAGCTGAAATAATATAATAGTTTAAAAAACTAAAAAAACACGCTACTGCACGCATGCGTAGTTCGCGCACTAGCTCTGTCTCTCTTACTCGCATGCAAAGGATGCGGAAAGAAATTAATTAATCCTGGCGAATCTAATTAGGATAATCGGATATTTTGATCGGATTATTGCATTGTCATCGACCTTTGACAGGTGTGCAAAGTTTGAATCAAATCTGATCGTTCAAAGTAGGGCAAAATCGAGCTCAAAGGAGTCGGTTACAAACAAACAAACAAACAAACAAACAAACATACATACATACAGGTGAAGCTAATAAAAGCGTGTTAAAAAGAAGACGTAAATCATGAAATTTTAGGATGAAGGATTTGAATAAATTGGGATCGACTTGTTTTACTTGGAATAAGAAACTTGGAATACCAAAAGATTCGATTAGATATCATTCAAAAGTGATTGTATACAATTGTATATCAAATTACTATATTTAATTTCTGTGACGTCTCTCAATAAGTTCAAAGTTTGTATAAAACGTAAGCTTGTAGAAAAGTCCTACTATATTGTAAAGGATTATGTAAATGATAAATAAGCATGGTTATGAAATATTGCCCCAATGAGATAGCTCTTAATATAATTTTTAGTGGCATGTGAGATGGTGATAACAAAAAAAAATTTACCTGACAAGTTTGTTGAAGGGGTTCTTCTTATACCGGGCGCGTTTGGGACCCTCATAGCTTTAGTTTTAAGTTTACGAATGTAGTTATCACCGTCAACTCACTGTTATGTTATTGACGCATCAAAAGTGCCTTTTAAAAGATTATTTGATTAAATTTTATGATTCATTGATTGATATATTCATGCAGGGCTACCTAGAAATGGGATTTGGAGTCAAACCTTCGTTATCCCTAGGAATCCTCTAGGAAGAATCTAGTGAAGAATGCATTGCACTGGTGTGTCTTTAGCTCATCCTGGAGTCGCCCAAAATCCACTGAGGGTGGTTACTAAGGGTTCCTAGTCCCAAATAACCTAAGGGTGGGTTCCTAGTACCAAATCTTTCCCTACGCAAGTGGGATATCTAACTAACCTATTATAAAAATCATAGATTCACATACCTTCTTGGGCGATAGCCACAGCTACAATAGCCAAAAGAACGACCGGAAACACAAGTAAACTCTTCATTTTTAACGCTCACCTAGCACCACTTTCGAACACAATATACCACAATGTATTTTCTGTGTACGCTCCAGTTGTTTATATAATGGAAAACAATCCGGATTATTTTATCAGCGTGATAAGATTGTGGAATCTATAATTTAGGATATTCCATACATGGCTGAACTGCTATTGCGGTTTAAGTATCTAAAGTTACTGACAGTTACAGTAAATATTGATATTTATAAAATTGGAGGTCCTGGATTCGATTCCCGGCTCGAGTCTGGTCTGGTGGGAGGCTTCGGCCGGCCGATAAAGACGTGTCCGGAACGATGTCGCGTAGAAACCAATTAGGAGTGTGGTTTTATCATACCCCTAACAGGTTAGCCCGCTGTCCTCCTAGATTGCATCATCACTCACCAACAGGTGAGATAGCCGTCAAGGGCTAACGTGTTGAGTATAAAAAAAACATTTTCTATATTTTTAATTTTCAAGTATCTGAGTATAATAAAAACTTAGTTGATTTGCATTGTAAAAAAAACATTATAATATCTTTTGTGCTAGGATAACTCGGAAGCGTCCCCACCCCACCAAAGTTTAATTAACACAATCTATGTAAATATCAATCATATCATATCAATTTTAAATATGTAATCAATTCATTAAGAACATGTGATGTTAATTACATTGTCAGACTAAATAAAGCAAATAAGGTCTCTTTTTAATAAAAGAGAGCACCCTGGGTGAAAAAAAAAATTAACACAATCTGAGCAATGATTTCAGCGCAGGAATATAGTAAGAAACAATTTTTGCTTGTTTGCTCTGACCCTACACTATTTCTATGTTATAAAAATCAAACCAAGTATTCTGTTGCTGCGCGAAAAATAAAAAAATATATAATATAAGATTATATTCAAAATAGTCGCACGCTCCTCGCTCCTGTGAAATTCTGAAACTTCTTAAAGCTTCAGCTTTTTTTTTTAATTTATTTGTTCCGCTAACAGCCAAACATTTTATCACAAGATTCTGTACCTTGCACTGAGGTACAACACAAAAATGCTTAGCCACTTACAGGCAAACACCGCATGCAAATGTGAAGTAGTGCATATTTAACTTATCCTAGTTATAAAATTTAACGACAATAACAGAAAATAAAATTAAACTAAACTAAACGCACTTAATTACTTAAATTAACGCACCCAACTACAACTATCATGAACTTATAGTTAGATCAATTGCCCTCCGGAATTTTGCCAGAGATCCACTGTGTATGTCCGCTACATAATCCGCCATCATCATGCCGCAAGCCGCATCAGCGTGGTGTGGTGGGTGCACATAAGACATTACGATTACTGAATTGTGTAGGGCAATACATTTGTTTATTTTGGTGTGGTGTCCCAGAATACATACGTTTGTGTTTCGTATATAAACTGACAAAATTCTGACCCTATAGTGTAGAGTAGTTACTCAGTTTTTTTGTTAAATTAATATTATAAATAACCATAATCATCATCATTATGATCAACCCATATCCTGTTCACAACAGAGCACGTGTCTCCTCTCAATATGAAAAGGGTTTGGCCATAGTCCACCACGCTGACCATATGCGGATTGGCAGACTTCACACGCCTTTGAGAACATTATGAATAAATTTAAAGCATGCAGGTTTCCTCACGATGTTTTCCTTCACCGTTAAAGCGAGTGATATTTGCCTCTGATTAGTACGATCATAATCCTATAATCCACTGACCTCCTTTAGCATAGGAAAGGGGGTTTTAGAACTTAGTCTTGCCACCGGTTTATAGAGATTGAAAATTATGCCTACTTAAAATTAAAGCACAGTAGTAATTTGATGGTCAGTAAGTGGTTTAGAGCTTGATTGCAACTTAGCATCATGGTGAGGGATAAATGGTATCAAAATCGCAGGCGAAATTATATTAAGTCCTGGAAATCGAATCAGGGACTTCTCGTTTCAAAATTCCACAATGCACACAGCTATTACCTTACGTACTTAGATATTAAGATAACGATCAGAATTTTGACGTTTCCCAAACAATGCTTGTCTTTCTCTGATAGCTGTAAGATATATCATATCTTTTAAAATCTGACATATTTATCTTAATTTACCAGATTTTGATGTACGTCAAATCTATCAACATATCGATGTAGCGATGTGACACGCTCTGATGATGTACCTATACCTCTTATGCCTCTTATGCATGAAGAGGATGATTGAAACCAGACTGTCCGACCCCCTCGTTATCCCAAACGTCGCCTAAGCCGAGGTTCGGCCTCACAGGAGGCGCCCTTAGGCAGACGTTCCCTTAGTCTCTTCGAGCCCTAGGGCTCAAAATTTCTTCCGGCAGAGCTTCTTTCCGAAGCTCGCCAAACAGCCCAGTTACGCTGTCGCAACCAATAGGGTTAGTACAGCTAATAGTCAGTCCGAAAAAAAAAATTGAAACTAGATTACTTATAAATACTCGTAGTACTTACAACATCTATGCAAAGAGTTTATCGAACGGACTGAGTTAGTAAGCGGCTAGAAAGATATGTATATGACAGATATGAAACCGCCTAGGTTTATGAGATTCGATTATTTTTACAGCATTATACCATATATTACTTATATTATCAGTGATGCAAGAAGAGGGCTGTTCGTGCAATATAAATATATTTATATAACTAGCTGATGCCTGCGATTTCGTCTGCGTTGAGTTAGTGTGTGTGAAAGTGTGTTTGTTTGTCTTCCAATCACGAAGCAATTGATTACTAAACTGACGACCTTGAAATAATTACAGGATAATCTGTAATGCATCTCCCTTCTAACAAACAAAAAGAATGAACTCGGAGTACGTTCTAATGAATTACAACTAAATACACATTTTCACTTTCATCCCCCATCCCAAGGGAACCGTGCTGAATTCCGGGATAAAAAATATCCTTTATGTTAAACTGGAGTATCGTCTACTCCTATACCAAATTTCATTCAAATCCATCCAGAAGTTTCGGCGTGATGCGCGGCCAAGATACAGACAGACAGTAAAATAAAAAAAAAATTGTTTAGGGTTCAGGATCGATAGTAAGGCATCCTCTTGTCCTGTTATAGTTTTGTTATATTATAGATAAGTCTACAAAGAGTCATTTTGACGACACCTGTGGCAAAGCGCGTACGCTGTCGCATTATAATGTTTGAGTTCCAGAATTCGATTGCCTGCTCGAGTCTGGTCTAGTAGGAGGCTTTGGCCGTGGCTAGTAACTACCCTACAGAAGAATACGTGTAGCAAAGCGATTTAGCGTACCAGCACGATGTTTATGTTTTGTTTTTGTTTCTGTCAAAGGCTAACTTGTAGTGGAATAAAATCATTTCTACACAATAGAGAAGTACGATTTGAATAAAGTTTTTAATTGATTGTCCATTATGCAAGTATATAATCTATATATTAATTAATTATTAATATTAATAGTAGCTTTAATTAATAAAAAAGTTTTCTGAATAATATCAATATACATATTTATTATACGATAAACAATATTATATTATATTATACAATATTTGTACTTATTCTAAAATCACTGTTTGTTGTCACGGAGCATTGGATCGTTATCTGAAAGTAAAAAAATAATTTAGCATAATAAATTAAAATAAACGTTGGAAGTAAAAAGCTATGTTAGTTAAAATAGGCAAGCAAAGATCATATAAACTTACATTTCTTTGGCGGGTAGTCGTCATCTATGGATAAAAAAAAAACATGTATAGATAAGTAAGAAAAGTATGCAACCTACCTAGGTGTACACTTAAAATGTGTATCAAATAAAATGTAATAAACTCTTAAATAAATTAAGAATAACATCCGTTTGTTTGTGAATCTATATTTAGCATAACCGCTTAATTGAAACGGAAATAATCTCGATGAAAGGTACAGAGATGACCTCTGGATGAGACGGTCATAGGATAATTTTTATCCCGTTCCTGAAACCGTTTTCACAAGATTTTAAAAAACTACTATCCTTTGTTTAATAGGAAAGAAAGATTACTACCTTATACATAAAATGTATACGCAAGGTCTAACATTAAATATCTTTATGCTGAATAGGATAAATTTTATTACAAAAAAAAAAAAAATTTTTAGGAAATTGTTCCTTCATAATAAAAAGTAAGAACTTTTAAAAGGCTAAAACTGTTTAAACTTTAAAACTTGTCCTAGCAAAAAGGCATTGTAGCTATCATCATCAATCAGCCTAATAATGTCCCACTGATGGGACCAGGACTCCTCTGTCATAGGAAGATTAAAAATCTAAAGCATTTGACTCAATGGTGAGCTAAGAAAATAAGCAAACAAATAACGCCAGAGGCATTCATATATAGTATAGTTATGACGCCGAATAAAATAAAAAGTTTTTTAATAGTTCAAGTTTAGATATATTGTGTAAAATACTTACTGGATCCGTAGCCAGCTGTAAAAGAAATAAAATTATCCATTAATTAATTTATTCAAAAATAAATAAAACCGTTACATTATCGTCCTATTATTATCGATAAGGTCGCCTGTATCTTACCTCGCTTAACTTTTGGTTTTTTGTTCTCAATGTTCTTAACTTTAAGTAGTGTTATCATAAATAAACAATTGAGGTTTTATATTTATGGAGCTTCTTGATTTATGCTAATAATTATTATTGTATCAAAATTGAAAGCTGCCTAAATCAAATTATATATCGTAATTATTATGTTTTATTTAATACTACAATCTGTCCAGAATTAATTAAAAAAAAAACAAAAGCATTCTTACGCTTAGAGGGTTGGTAGAAAGCTTCATCAATGACAACTGAAAAAAGAGAGAAATACAGGTGATATATAAATCTTCGTTTGTTAAAGTTAATAAACCTCTGAAAAGGCTGCATAGATTGCTATGAAGCATTTTCAATTTATATACACTGCGCTGACAATAGTTCGCACGTAAAATATAGCTGGAGAAAGGCGGGAGACTTCGTATATGGCGGGCGCGGTTTTTTCACGCTATTCTTGAATTAATGTTTTGTTGGCTAATTTTGAAAAAGACTGGTGTTGGTTGTGTCGTGGACAGTTTTGGTGTCGTTTGTGTAGTGGCTGGTTTTCTGAATGGTTAACAGGTATTGATTGGGAAAGTTTTGAGGGATCCGCGTCCGCAGAGTGCGAAGTTTCCCGCCATTTCTCCCTAACTTCTACATTGCTAGAAACTTGACATTGGCTAGTCTGTGCAAAGCCATAAAAAGAGAGAATATAGCTGTTTCATGAAGTGAAATATTATTGAAAAAACAAATTCGCTCGTATGGTATTCGCCAGCTATCTGTATAATCAGGATTTTATATATTACCAATATTTAAAATAAATAATAAATATTATAAACTCACATCCATCTGGGTTGTTGGGGAAAGGATCTGAAAAATTAAAATGGATTAATTAAAGTTTCTATTAGGAACATGTTTTCATGAAAATATTTCAGCTCCCCTGAGATCACGTTGAGCCGTCGATTTTTTATCACTAATATGTGATAGTAACCGTTAAAAATAACCCGCAAAAAATAATGTCATTTATAAATAAACAAAGTTATTTGCCACAATCTTAGCAATATTTTTTTTTAATTTTTACAACATTAACATAAAATGTAATTTATAAATAAATATATCAATAAATAAGTTTATTTGCCACGATCATAGTACTAATTTTTTACATTTAAAATCGTCATATTTGTCAATCCAGTCCAGGCCCACTACAGAGTGCCAGAGATTGGAATGGACGCAATAGATGCACTCTTTCGATTCTATACAAACTGACAAACTTGAGTTAACTCATACAATTCGACAACTCCATACAAATTCAATGAATTAACTTCACTTCAGCGTTATGTCAGTTACTCACAAACGTTCACGAGAGGCTATAGAGTCAAGCGGAAACGGTAATAGTTCCGTTCACGAGCTATTATTTCATTACTTAAATATTGTTCAGAACAAAAAGCTTCTCATTACCTTTTTTGTTTTATATACCACAAGTTATAATATATAGCCCTTGACTGCGTCTCACTTGATGGTAAGTGATGATGCGGGCTAAGATGGTAGCGGGCTAACCTGTGAGGGGTATGTAATCCCATACTCTTAATTGGTTTCTACGAGAATCGTGCCGGAACGCTAAATCGCTTGGCGACAAGTCTTTGTCGGTAGGGTGGTAACTAGCCACGTCAGAAGCCTACCACCAGACCAGACTCGAGCCGGGAATCGAATCCAGGACCTCCGAGCAATACAAGCTATAAGACCGTGGACAAAGAATACTAACAATAAAGTCATTTTGAACTGAGTCGTCAGGCAATAAATGTCACTGACAGTAGGAATGCACACTCAACGCAACCCGTTACTGATACTTAGCTAACTGCGCAAGCATATTATAATTATCATTAGCACTCAGATTCCTGATTGGTCGTTACGACTAAGGATTGTTGTTTTTCTATAAATATAAGATTTGTTGTTATGACACTGCTTACTACTTACGCTTTGTAACGCAATACGCACAATGGAGAATTCTTTTCCTTACATGATTTTGAAGAAATTAAATGGTGATAAATATGATTACGTCAAAACAAACATTTTATCTTGCAAATTAAAACATTTTTTTTTCAGATAGCGAAAAATTATTGCTACTAATACTCAACATAACAGTATATTAATCGTACCTCTACCATTCTTACGCACATCACACCTACACACCTCAGAGAAACAGTCAGATAAATATGATTTATAGCCCGAAGTCTCAGTTTAAAATGTCGACTAAATAAATATAATTGATGTACTTACTGCCTCCGCTGTTGTCGACGACGTTAACTGTAAAAGAAATCTTGATTTAATATTAACACATCTTAATTATATATTTGACACAGCAGTGAGCGGTATGACCCGGCATCAAACCCTCACTAGATAACATGAAATGTGATAATCATCATCATCATCATGATCAACCCATTACCGGCTCGCTACAGAGCACGGGTCTCCTCTCAATATGAGAAGGCTTTGGCCATAGTCCACCACGCTGGCCATGTGTGGATTGACAGACTTCACACGCCTTTGAGAACATTATGGAGAACTCTAAGGCGTGCAGGTTTCCTCACGATGTTTTCCTTCACCGTTGTAGCAAGTGATATTTTAATTGTTTAAAAACGCACATAACTCCAAAAAGTTGGAGGTGCGTGCCCGGATTCGAACCGCCGACCTCTGATTAAGAGGCTGACGCCCTAACCACTAGGCTAATATATGTTATGCTATGTTATAATAAATGTAATGTAATTTTGATATTATATTTCTTGATTTTTAAGGTTTACTTTAAGGGTTCAGTTGTTATAAATTAATAAATATTTAAATTTCTAAAATGGAAAAAATAAAATGTAATGATATCATCATGATCATCATGATCAACCCATTGCCGGCTCACTACAGAGCACGGGTCTCCTCTCAATATGGAAAGGGTTTGGCCATAGTTCAGCACGCTGGCGATGTACGGATTGGCAGACTTCACACGGCTTTGACAACATTGACGTCCAATTAGGAGGCAGGCGTCCTAATCACTAGGCTGTTAGAGCTTTAATGTTATCAATGCGAACGACACGGAATCTAAGTGTTTAATGAGAGAGTTATTATTATTTAACGTACCTCCGTTAGTGTTGTCAACAACGTTCACTGGAAAATAAAATAGCAATTGTATTATTTAATGATATATTATTTTTTCGGTTTTCTAAAATCCCAAGTATCCAACAAGTAGCCTAGGTCCATCTGTTAAGACAGATCTGGTAATCGGCAAGTTAAAATGACCCATAGTTGTAACAGTTATATCGCAGTTAATCCCGCCGCTTTGATTATTCATTATTGTTACACGTACTACTTAGACCGTTATGTAATTTTATGTTGCCTATCAAAATTTTATGTTGCATATGAATTTAAGTTGAATTCAACAAAAAGTCAAATATGATCCAGACATAAAATAATACGACTTAAGTGAGTCGTATTTTTGTGAAGATTTTTTTTTTAACATTACAATATAGTCCGAAAAAAGTAAATTGTAGAGATTTTGAAAATGGTGAACAGACTGGTATACTGTGTTCGTTCTAATAGTAAGTCTTGCGATCAAGGAATTACAAATGACCAAAAAACTTTGTCGATAGATTTAAAGTATAGAACAGTAGAATAGAAGTGTTATACAATCGAGTCAGTAATAGAGCACAATGGATATTCGTATGAAAATGAATCAAATGATAACTTTCATTGATTAATGTATGTACTATCTGAAATATAGATATATGAGCGAAGCAACCCGATGCGTTGTTGATGCAGTGCGCCACCGTACCATAATATTGAGATTATTTGACGACCTCCGTGGCGCAGCCCGTGCGCTATTGCATTTTAATAAGTTGGAGGTCCTGGGTTCGATTCCCGGCTCGAGTCTGGTCTGTCTGGCCGTGGCTAGTTACCACCCTACCGACAAAGACGTGTCGACAAGCGATTTAGCGTTCCGGCACGATGTCGTGTAGAAACCAATTAGGAGTATGGGTTTACCATACCCCTAACAGGTTAGCCCGTTACCATCTTAGACCGCATCATCACTTACCATCAGGTGAGATGCTGTCAAGAGCTAACTTGTGGTGTATATAAAAAATATATATAATAATTTTTAAGTATAGGGTGCCTCGAGGGCATTGCGGTTCCGCAGTCTCATCGTTATTTATAGTGGTGCGTGCGCGTCGCAGCAAAAGTTTATTCCTATAAACATTTGTTATGGTACGTTTATAATGGAATGTGGTCATTCCGTCATCGCAGTTATCGCAGTGCATCCACCCCTCCCCGCCTTGTGTCTTAAGACTCAAGTCTGACGCACCTATTATGCGATGCTGCATCGCACCGTCAACGCATTTTGCCTTTTCGCTCTATCTACTACATTAAAAAACATTAAAAATTTAGACTCGTAGCCTGGCACCCACATGGGCTTCAGTTGTGAAAACACGCTTAAATTCTTGCTCTTTCTAAAAAGTTTGGAAACCTACTTTCACTCCCAAAAAAATTAAAGTTACTTACCTGCTTCGGAAGCGACCATCGCTACCAGACCGAGTAAAACAATCTGGAAAAATTAAATATTCTTTCATATTCGTCAAAACTAGTACTGAATATCAAAATTGTATACGTATAGTTTGTTTATACGGTATTTCGATTATGCGAACTTTTGACACTTAGAGATAAGATTGGATAGAGGCAGTTTTAGCAGATTGTAACGGCAATGGCAATGTGATAGTGCTATCTATATATATCTACTAACCTTTTAGTATTGACTTTGTAAACAAATAAGTAAGCCTAATGCGACCCAAACATTAAGAGTTTCATACTATCCGTACTGATAGGTCTAAACAAATAATTACTCGGTCAAATTATAATTGTTCAACCTCTTGCAGAGTATCAAACTTCGTTTTTTTTCCACTACAAGTTAGCCCTTGACGGCAATCTCACCTGATGGTCAGTGATGATGCAGTCTAAGATGGTAGCGGGCTAACTTGTAAGGGGTATGGTAAACCCATACTCCCTAATTGGTTTCTACGCGACATCGTGCCGGAACGCTAAATCCCTTGGCGATACGTCTTTGTCGGTAGGGTAGTATCTACGGCCGAAGCCACCCACCAGACCAGACTCGCGCCGGGAATCGAACCCAGGACCTCCAACATTATACTGCAACAGCGCAAACGCTGCGCCACAGAAGTCGTCAACAGGCTTCAGTTACTTGGTTGGTGAAGAAATCGCGTAAAAGATATAGTAGTCGAATGCTAATAAACTATGCTGATCAGATGTTTTGATAACCATTCGATACTTAATAAAAATATTAGGTTTCCAGTTGAAAAGTCATAATCTAGTAACTATTCCACATTAGTGGTTAGTTACGAAAATACGAAGATAAGGTAAAATTTTGTTGAGGAAACTTAAAAACGACAATGTATAAATCTACCAGCAGTGTCAAAATCGAATTTCATGATGCGATTGCGTGTCTTTATAAAGTGCAGGAGGTTAGAGGTGTACGTGATAAGTCAATATGTTATCAACGTAGCTCTTGTTAAAATATATCCGGCGGCAACACATTCTCAGTGAGATTAAACCTTCAGTTTAATAGAAGTGCCAATTTTAATCGCATTCATATAATGTATTTCCCACGAAACAACAATGTATTGGGAAAACTTACAAAATATTTCCCAGGCCATGTTTGGATTATTAAATTGTTTCCGATTGCATCGCCGTTTACAATATTATTCAGAATATTATGATATATATGTGTTGCAATAAAACTGGAGTAAATATCTATATAAGAGTACGAGAGTACATAGAATTTATACTAGTATGCATCTAGTATAAATACTATGAGGTATGATTTTTACAGAGAAATTTCCATAATTAATATAGTATTTCGCGTTGCGCGTCTGGAGGTAATGGATGGTTATCAAATAATGTCTAAATATCACATTATTATTAGCGTAGTTAAGTCCCTCCTGTGGGAACAGGATTCCTTTGTCATAGGAGAGAGGATTCTTAGTGCATTTAGACTTAAGAGTCGGTCGGCTTTAACCATTATCACAATATGTCCCAGTCATTATCACAAACATATTATGATAATGACTGGGACCAATGCGACATCGACAGTTTCAGTAATGCGAGCTGGTATGGAGATTTTTTTACCGAAAAATGCAATGACGCATAATTATTGGTCCGACCCTGAAATCTAATCCGGGATTTCGTTACGGTAATATTATGTATATAGTATTATAACTCGGGCTTATCTTTGAAATAAATACCTACAGCCGCGTGGCATCTAAACATGCGATAGGGCTACCCGCCTCCAGCATTTTAATTACATTTGCCTACTTTGTGTTCAAATTTCAACTATATAGTGACAGACAGACGGTAAAATTTATTTTTCTGATATTATTCATACAAACAGTACAATAACCAACTATTGTTAATGCAACCAAAAAGTGCACAATATATCTTACTCGTCATATTAAAAATATATTTGAAGTAAGTTTAAGTGAAAAAATCGAGCGGTTATTGTTTAAAAAAACAAAACACCGTCTACTCGTTACTGCGGCACAGTTGCGACTGTCTGTGAGCCGAGAATTTAAAACTTCTGTGTAATTATGTCAAATAAAATATAACTAAATGATTTGTAAAGTATTTTTGCATCTAATGAATATTTTCAATTCGTTAATTTCCAAACTAAAATTTTGTGATCGACATTCATTACCTATTGATATTAGTTATAAATCTTACATGTAAATACAATTTTAGTAACACATACCGCGAGTTTCATGTTGATAATAAATTGACGACACGAACAAAGATGTCAAAAATCGACCGTGAATTGATGTTGAAAACTTTTGGTGCCCCACTTATAAAGTGAGAGATAACCCCACACCACGGGTCAATATTTGTTGAACGTCTCGGCAAACATCATTTTTCCTGCACAAATTCTGCTAAGACGTTAAAATAAATAATTGAATAACCCAAATCATTGAACGATTCTTTAGAACTGAGCCGCGTAGAGAATTGTTTTGCTCATAAATTCTCAGAATGTATCCATTTTTATGATGCTACAATAAAATGCGAGAGTATGTATTTTTGTTTGGTAAAAACATTGGACTATATTTAATACCTTTTTATATAGAAATACACCTTCAAAATGTAATTGAATGAATGAAACCCACACACCTACCCACTCACCCTCTCATTCTCATTTATGAATGTGATTAAGTCATAACTTTAAGACATAATATTGTAAATGTACTGTGTAATCTAACTATTTTTTTACTGCACAATTGTAAGAAACTGTCTACTCCCAAGATACGGGCTATCCTGTTTGGTGGCCAGGGTAGTTTAAGAAAAATTGTACCAAATTGAAATAAACGATATTGTATATTGTTAAACTGAGTTAGACGAGAGAGAAATAAAAATTTGAGCACAGAGATAGCCTGCCTCCTAAAGGATAAAGCACTTTGGGGTCGTTTCTGTGGAATTTCAGAAAATAACTATTTTACCTAAAGCTATCACCAGAAAAAAGTTCCTTTGTTCCTAAGGATCTTTTCATTTCAGATTTGATCGTGAGATACTCCTTGCGTAGCTCTTTACATCGCAAGCTGATTGATTCTGACCGAGCGACGTATTGCAATTAAGTATTAGATGGTAATAAGAATATACAGGTATACTTGGCTAAGTTTGTTCTTAGACCCAGTTCGTATATTTAATTTCTAACGTGTTCGTAGCTTTAGTTTTAAGTTAACAATTGTACAATTATCACTATCACCACCCAATGACGCAAAATTTATTGTGAACGTTTTAGTTTCCTGCGACGGGCCAGTGAGAATATGGTTTTTAAATTTCGTTTGATTTTATTTCATTTGTTATGACTTATGTAATGAGTGCAGCAACTTGTCTATGGCTAGCCGCCATATTGTCGGACACTACCGCCATGCCTAAAAATGCCGCCATTACGGTTTGGTACGTCAAGCTAGCCAAGGCCCGCCATTTTTTATGAAAACAATAATAATATTTTGCATACCTACCCGTTTTGTCTTTTCATTTTTATATTTCCTACTGATCTGTGTCAGATCGGTTTTCGGCGTTTTCCGTGGAAGCATGGGTACTTGACACATAAAAAAGGCGTTAATTGTTTTGTTTACCATTGGACTTAGATAAGCAAAAACAGGTTAACCCACAACGGCTTGATAGGCTTCCAAGATGTCTAGATACGTTTTATTTTTCTTGTACAGCATCAGTTTGTAGCTTGGAACGTGGGACCAATATTTACGTAATTGCAAAGTTTTTTTTTCGGACTGACTATTAGCTGTACTAACCCTATTGGCTGCGACAGCGTAACCGGGCTGTTTGGCGAGCTTCGGAAAGAAGCCAAAAAACAAAATCCAGGTTTTTTATTATTGATTTACAGCGACTGTATTTCCTTTATTATTCTTTCTTATTCATAATATAATAAAACTATAATAGGACGAATTCTGTACATTATATATATTATGAAAATTTTAATAGGTGGATGCTTCACTATCGATACTGAGCCCA
The DNA here is from genome assembly GCA_928268935.1 of Lasiommata megera. Taxonomy (NCBI): domain Eukaryota; kingdom Metazoa; phylum Arthropoda; class Insecta; order Lepidoptera; family Nymphalidae; genus Lasiommata; species Lasiommata megera. The sequence goes on along the minus strand of OV743326.1, from coordinate 9,278,135 downwards.
AAACATTTATTTTTTATATTTTTGTCTGTCTGTCTGTATCTAGGCCGCGCATCACGCCGAAACTACCGGATGGATTTGAATGAAATTTGATATCGGAGTAGCTGATACTCCGGTTCAACATATAGGATACTTTTTATCGCGGAATTCAGCACGGTTCCCTTGGGAGAGGGGATGTAAGTTAAAATGTGTATTTAGTTGTAATTCATTAACGCGTACTCCGATTTCATTAATTCTTTTTTTGTTACAAATTAGATACGTTACAGATTATTCTGTAATTATTACAAGGTCGTCGGTTTAGTAATCCATTGCTCCGTGATTGGAAGACCAACAAACACAGTTTCACACACACGAACTCAACGCAGACGAAGTCGCGGGCGTCCGCTATTATATAATTATTTATAAGTACTTTTAACTATTGTTCATAGTTACTTAAAATACATGAGATCTAGGTATTTAATAAAAACAGCACTTGTATCTTGGATCTTTTATTGACTTCATTTGAGAAACTACTAAGTAAAAATCAAACATGATATAAAATGACTACTAATTTTGTTTTGAAAGAATCTCTCCTTTATTGGCCTCCGCGCAACCATGGGTTTGCTGTAATAAAAAGAGTCAAACGTCATTTTTCTGTAATACATGCATATGCAAAAACTATAGTACTGGTTTTGATTACGTGCTTTCATTACAGTCTTTACATTTATGTCAGGTTGGTGAGTTAAATCGACGATCTCCGTGGCGCAGTGCGTGCTCTGTCGCGTTTTAAAGTTGGAGGTCTTGGGTTCGATTCCTAGTTCGAGTATAACCTGGTGGGAGGTATTGGCCGTGCCTAGTTACTCCACCGACAAAGAAGTGTCGCAAAGCGATTTAGCGTTCCGGCACGATGTCGCGTAGAAACCAATTAGGAGCGTGAGTTTGCCATACTCCTAACAGGTTACCCCGCTACCATCCTAGACAGCATCATCACTTTGCACCAGATGAGAAAGCCGTCAAGGGCTAACTTTATAGTGTATAAAAAAAAGCCTAAAAATAGATATAAAGCAAGAAATTTTCAAGATTGAGAAAAGTAAATATATAAGATTGAGAAAGAATTTCAGTAAGAGTTAAACGCTTTTTACCAATAATAATAAGCAGAAATACTTAACTCTACTTACGTTTGTAGTAAACATCGGGGTCAGGATCTGTAAATTATTAAAGAAATTTTAGTTCTTTGACGATTCATCACCAACATTTGAACCGACGGACGTCCACTACCAGACGCAAGAGTTTTGTAAAGAATTTCACGCTCGTGTTCTATATATTTCATATTTGAGACAACTCAAAATAACGAAAATCCACCATCTGCCTACAGAGAATTCTGGAGTAGTTCGGTCACATTGCCCGAAGGGAAGGCAACCTGGAGAAGTTGGTTATCACCGGCAAAGTGGAAGGAAAGAGGACTCGGGGACGGAGTCTGATGCTTTGGTCGGATCAAATCCGCACCGCACTTGACACGAAAGTCCACGATGCTCTACACGTCGCAACCAACAGAGCAACATGGCGCGACATCGTCCGCAAGAAAGTCATCAGTGGAAGGGGTCACGTCCCTCAAGTAATGAGGAATACGACGCACAGAGAGAGGGAGTTCTATATATTGTATTCTTCGGTGTGGTGTCTCCACTCCAGCACCCTGGGGTACCAAAGTCTATACCACCGTGCGTGGTACGCGATGGTATTGACAACTAATATCTTAATATATTCTTTTTGCATGTGTTTGCAGAAACCTTTCATGCTTTGATAGCGTATGTTTTAAGTTCCTATTTATTTAATATGATTGAAATGAAGTTTTCATTTTTTGTTCAATTAATCGGAATCTTAATAATTGCATAACACCGCAGGATAAGTGTGCGGTGTGTGTTTATCAGCGAGAAGTCCTGGGTTCCTTTCCCACTAGGCCGGTTGAGATAGGCTCGAGCCTCCCAGATGCTAGCTTTAATTTTCAGTTATAGCAAAATATTCAGGCTCGGTTTATTAATACCAGACTGCTGCGAATAAGTTTCCACTCTTAAGAGAATGAGATTGGCAACTGAAAGTCACCAGTCTTCCGGAACTAATGATTTCACGTACACTCCGAGTCACAGGGTAGTCACGAAATTTTCTTGAAACTTTCGGTTTTGACAGTTTCTTAACAGAAAAAAACCAACAATAATACTCAAGGTTGAAACCCGCTATCCGTGTATTCGAGTCACGCTAAGCCTTCGAGAGATGAGGTCATCATCATCATCATGATCAACCAATTACCGGCTCACTACAGAGCACGGGTCTCCTCTCATTATGAGAAGGGTTTGGCCATAGTCCACCACGCTGGCCATGTGCGGATTGGCAGACTTCACACGCCTTTGAGAACATTATGGAGAACTCTTAGACGTGCAGGTTTCCTCACGATGTTTTCCTTCACCGTTTCAACTTTGCTTCAGCAAGTGATATTTTAATTGTTTAAAAACGCACGTAACTCCGAAAAGTTAGAGGTGCGTGCCCGGATTCGAACCGCCGACCTCTGATTAGGAGGCTGACGCCCTAACCACTAGGCTATCACCGCTTCATGATGATGAGGTCAGAAGGACATTAATTGGCTTATTGAAGATAGTTTTCTAGTGAAGCTTAATTGTACTTACTAGAATTGCCAGCGCCAGCTGAAAACAATTAAATAAATATTATTAATAGTAAATATTAATATTTTAAATACATAACGCTACTAAGATTCAATAATTATTTTCCTATTTAAAGAAAAACACACTGACTTAAAAATACTGTCAATATTTTTCATTTATTGCAAGAGGATAAACTTGTTGGTCTAAGGGCAACTTTTTAATTCACAAATGTATGTCCAAGTGAGTATATTATACTCTTTTACATTTAACATTGATACATTTAACTCGCACAAATATACTTTAGGTAATCTACTTTACTTGCTTTAGGTAAATGATACTTACGTCTGGGTGGTTTAACATTCGGGCGAGGGGGTCTGTAGAAACCAGTGTCGACATCTGTAATAAAATTAATTATTAAGAATGACATTTTATTATTTTGAACACAAAGGTATAAAAATATGTTGCTGAATTTTAGGGTCATATGGAATGGGACTATGTAGGAAGTACAAGGACATGAATTTCTTATTTATATAATATATCTAAAAGACGACCACCGTGGCGCAGCGCGCGCGCTGTTGCATTATAAAGTTCAGGAGGTCCTGGGTTCGATTCCTGGCTCGAGTCTGGTCTGGTCTTCCGACAAACTTGTAGAGTATACTAGAAAAAGACTACCGACGCAGTTCCTAGTACAATACTACGTGGAAACGGTTAACGTTGACCGTTCGATTAAAACGCTCTCTAATCTTAACACTTCGTTACTTAACTAAAGGTTAGACGATATTCATGCGTCACTTAACAAAATAACTTAAATATATTACTTACCCTGGCTAATTCCTGGCTGATAGAATGCAGAATCTACATTTTCAAAGCCTGCAAAAATAATAGTTACGTATCTAAATATTATGAACAATCGTTATTGTGATTTGTAAAGTCAAAATTTCTAAATGAATCCAATATAGCGGGAATTTGATATATATATATATATATATATATATATATATATATATATATATATAAACGTGAAAGTCTCACTGTCTCAACGTCTGATCTGATAACAATCTGACAAACTTTTTGACGACCTCCGTGACGCAGCGCGCGCTATGTCGCATTATAAAGTTGGAAGTCCTGGGTTCGATTCCCGGCTCGAGTCTGGTCTGGTGGGAGGATTCGGCCGTGTGTATTTACCACCCTAACGACAAAGACGTGTCACCAAGCGGTTTAGCTTTCCGGCACGATGTCGTGTACAAACCAATTAAGAGTATGGGTTTACCATAACAGGTTAGACCGCTACCATCTTAGACCGCATAATCACTTAACATCAGGTGAGATGCCGCCAAGGGCTAACTTGTTGTATAAAAAAAAAGGACGTCAGAAGCCTGACAATAATGAATATGTTTATCTAGTCTAGCGAGATGAAAAGAAACCGTACCTGGCAAAGGTTTACCAGCATCAGCTGAAAAAAAAACATAAATTAATTGTATTAAATAAATTTATTAAATAATTACATAAAGTATAAAGTAGTACTTTATTTTCACAACGCGATGCACGCGTAACTAACGAATAATTACCGAAAAATAATTGTCCAGTATATTATTAATAACAGGCGCGTAAATTATGTCAAAGCATCAGACCTATACTACCTTGCATCGGTATGGTAGGATTAAGAAAAAAAATATATAGGTTTATTTCGGTACCACGATACAAATAAAGAAACTAAGTAGATAAAGAAATCTTTGAAGGAGTTTGTTAGGAGTCTTTGAAGGAAACAAAAAACCAAAAAATCACATTATTTACACCAATGCTTATGTTAACTTAATGGTCTATATGAAACGAGCCATTACATTTCGATTACTGTAGACTAATCATGTTGTCCTAGTACCCCCATTTCTTTTTTCAAATAAACTTGTACTTTTTGTATTTACATATTTCTCATAATAGGTATGTTATCATTATTTCATTACATTAATCAGATAATTACGAGTAGCAATTATTGTAGTATAGTATATGGTACTTACGCTGACTATTTCCAGGTTGGTAGAAGCCGGGGTCGACGATGTCTACGATATTGCCACCTACAAATAAGTTGGTATAACATTAACAACTTACTATATTACTTTATAGTAAATTGCTGACCTGACAAGAATTTGAGCTCTTATTTAAAAAATCATAGACTAGGTTCTAGGCTTTTAGGTAGATGCCAGGATCAGTTCTTTATATACGTGTAAATTTGAGTGATATGATTTTATGAATTAGATGCAGTACCCAAGTCCTTTCCTTTTTAAGTAAGTTTGCTTATATATTGAATATATTGAATTTTAATATGATTATCTTTTTACATTATTATCTTTTTACTGTCTTAAAATGGCGTCTATAATGGCGTACAATAATTAATATAACAGGTGCATAATGCTAGTGTACAAATAGACAATTTTATTTTTACTACTTGTATTGTATACATGTATGTGTTGCTGAAATGGAGTTTTTATTATATAACCGTACGTTACGTATAAAAAGTACCATCAAGATCAGTGAATCGCCGAATCGAAGAGCTGTATATTTATATAGGTAACACACAAACAAACAGAAACACCTTCGCATTTATAATATGAGTATGGATTTATAAATTTGACAGTGTTTTTTAGACTATTATTGTTTTATTATACGTAAATAATTTAAAATCGCCCAACAATTATTAATGTTCATAAACATTTTTTTCGATCGTCATTTTTACATAAGCTCGTTGAAAACTATATTACGAGTACATTACTTATATTTTTTATCACTGCTGTGGTTTTGGTTAAAGTGTGAAAATTTTATTTTTTAAATTGTTTTGTGTCCTTAATGTTAATATTTCATTTGCATGGACGTCTGCTTGACTTTGAGCTTAGGAGCTGCTTTTAATTTATTATTTATTAAAAGTAAATTACTTTACTGCCTGTCTTTCTAAAAGATTTTAGTACTGAAATTTTGTAGTGCCGTAGTACATCAATTAACAAGACGAAGAAAATATTGAGTTGAAAATCAAAGGAGGTCGCATATAAGAAAAGTTTTTTTTTAAGTTCTTCTCTCGATATTAAAAATTCGAGAACACAATGTTTCATGGAACATATTGCACTATGGAACGGAATCATTTGTGCCCGCCCGTGTTCAACTCGGCTGCAATCACACCTAGGATGGTAAGTAATCTAACAAAACATACGGCGAGCGAACGACCGCGTATTTGATTCCTCGATTCATGAAAGACTGTACTACGCCCAACGTTCAAAAAATTAGATATTAAAAACGTCAAACACAAATTTGGATGGTTGACTCATTTGTGTCGATCGTTTAACTCAGTTAAAATGTTCATTTCTTGCCATAATATGCTTACTCGGTTACTCTATACGCGTAACTAGATTGCATCATGTTCATCTATTATGTTATAGCGGCTTAAGCGATTTTTATCTGTCAATCAATCAGTCGCAGCATAATTTAAGCGATATGCAAGGCAAACATAAAATATACATTTTACTACTAAAAGCTAAGGGATATAAGGCCAGAATGGTGGTATTTTTCATGCAAGTACTTACTTGTTGTAATTTCTTACTCTAAAATAACTATGAAATTGTTGATATAACATACCAGGTGATGGACTGTTGTCGACTACGTTCACTGTAATGGAATAAAAATCAATCAATTAATGGATAACAGATGAATCTCATATATTTTAATGCACCACGGCTTGTAAGTAAATAAATTTTTCGTAATAAATAATTGCTATTTATTTTAGTGGAGCCGATTATATCATTTGTTATTTTGTTTTATTGATTTGGGAAGAGACTTGGTTTATTGTACCTCTAAGCAAGCTTAAAGAGACTTATAGAAATTGCAGGTTACCCGCGAGCATAGTACAAGTTCACGAGCGGTCAATCAACCCAGTCTACGCACACATTTAAAACCGCCTTTTACTGTAACATGTAGTTCTTTCTTTGCTACCATTCTAAAACATTAATTGGTTGCAGAAAATCTTTTTATGTCTTATAAATCTTCAAAATCCCATTATTAATTTCATTCGAAAAAATTATCGATTTTCAAGCCCTGTGTTGCACTCATGGTTATATAATTTATTACTTACCGCCATTTACGCTGTTGTCAACTACTTGGACTGAAATAAAATAAATATCAATTAATTTATTTTAATTCTTTATAATTGTTTAATATTATAATAATGTCTTCGATCAATAATGTACTAGATATGCACACAATATAAAAGATGGTTTATCGATTCAGTGATTTGAAATATTAAATATAACTTTTAAATATGTAGAAATTTTGTTACTTTTATTGCATTGCGGACGTTAAATATCAGTATTTTGGATTTTTCACTAGCGTAGTTTACGCAATATGAAATGACCAAAATAAGGACTTGATTCGTAAGGGAAATTATATTCAAATAGTTTTTGGTAATTGAGAGCACATATACTATATTATTGATTGAAGTTTTATTTATATAATACTTATAACCTTACCGGAGTCTGGAGCTGGGGTATTATTGTCGACTATGTTCACTGAAAAATTCAAAACACAACTTTAAATATTAATTGGCAATGATAAAATGAGTAAGTATATAATTATAATAATTGAATGGAATTAGGAGTACTTTGTGGAATTCCATGGTATAGAATGAACATTAAGTTTATTTTGCCGTAATCTGGATTAAACATTTATAATTTCTCAATCTGAAATTCTTCGAAATGGAAGATTTGCATGTGGTATAAAGGTTTATGTGGTGAAGCTGTGATAGCCTAGAGGTTAGGAAGTCAGCTCTAAATCAGAGGTCGGGGGTTCGAACCCGGGGCCGCACCTCTATCTTTTCGGAGTTATGTGCGTTTTTAAGCAATTAAAATATCACGTGCTTCAACAGTGAAGGAAAACATCATAAGGAAATCTGCACGCCTGAGTTCTTCGTAATATTCTCTAAGGCGTGTGAAGTCTGCCAATCCGCACATGGCCAGCGTGGAGGAATATGGCCAAACCCTTCTTATATTGAGAGGAGACCCGTGCTCTGTAGTGAGCCGATAATGGGTTGATCATGATGATGATGATATAATACTTTGTGGAATTCCATGATATAGGATGAACATTAAGTTTATTTTGCCGTAATCTGCATTAAACATTTATAATTTCTTCAATCTAAAATTCTTTAAATGGATGACTTGCATGTGTTATAGAGGTTTAAAGAAATCAAACCGTGCAAATTTTCAAGTTTAAAAGCTTAATGTTATTTTGTATAAGCATATATATATAAGCATATATATATATATATATATATATATATATATATATATAAGCATATATATATATATATATATATATATAAGCATTCTTAAAACAATTGATACTGATGCAAAATATGTATACGAACACAATCAAGAAACTGAAACATAGCTGAAAACTGAATACAGTTATTTTAACATAACAAGCAAACTTTTAAATGATATTTATTTATGCACATTTAATGCAGAACCATGATGACTGATAATAAAAAAAAATAACCTAACAGTGATCTCTGATCAGACAAGTGAGCGGGAAAGATTACGCCGATGTATTGTGAGCTGTTCATGAAAATAGTGAACAAAAAATTGATTTTGATTCATGAAAATGTGAATCTACTGTAAACCATCTACCTCCTAGCCCTGACAGAATGTTTTTCCTTGCTTCAAGGATCTTAGCCCTCAAGGTAGCAAGACCCTCCTGTACTTTGTCTGCCAATTCCTCAAAACCAGTCTCTGTAAACATTTTCAATATGATAAACGACGAAAGACCACTAAACAAACTATTTTTTATGAATTGTAATTTTTTCTCTTAATGTAGTGTTAATATAAAAAAACTATATATTTATAGCGATTGTTTAATTAAACAATGTTTTATATTCTTCTGTCGAATGTTAGTTATCGGTGACACAAAAGGCAGAGAAACGGTGTATTCTAGGGTACACTACGTTTTTAGTCAAGTAAGTTTTGACGACCTCTGGCGATGCGCGTGCGCTGTCGCATTATTAAGTTGGAGGTCCTGGGTCGATTCCCGGCTTAAGTCTGGTCTGGTGGGAGGCTTCAGCTTTGTCTAGCTACCATCTTACCGAAATAGATATATCCCCAAGCAATTTCACGATGTCGGCAAGCACCAATTAGGAGTGTGGGTTTACCATACCACAGGTTAGCTCGCTTCCATCTTGGACTGCATCATCACTTACCATCCAGGTGAGATTGCCGTCATGTTCTAACATGTAGTGTATAAGAAAAGTATTTACTATATCCAGAATGTGATTCAACTTACCAACTTGAGAACTTCGGTCCACTATGTTCACTGAAAGTGAAATAATATGGTCATTACATTTTTCTAAGGTCGTGACGAAGTAGGAAAGGTAAAAAATGCATTTAATTTGTCAAGCTGGCAAATAATTACGTTGACCGATAAAAAGCGGGACAGTTATTAGTCATAAAGGTTTGGCCAAGATAGTTATTTATAAAGATGTTTAGCTTTGCAGCCATGCAGTTCGCGTTAAGCACATTTATCACAGCTGATGTGATGTGATGCAGCCTCAGATAGATCTAGGTACCTAGAATGAGTCTATTTACTCTTAATTTAAGGGTTTAATTACGTAAAATAAAAAAAAAAAAACGTATTTCAAATTATCAACTAAAATAACAAAATATGTCTCTTTATTTTTGTTTGACAACATAAAATTACATAGAAATAGAAATAATTAAAGGGGGAGAAAGAGAAAGGTATTATACACTACTCGCTTGTGTATACGACCGTCGCGCCTGCGCACGTCTCATTTAACGGTTTTATTCCACGGACTTTTTCTTACGGTTTTACTTTCACATTTTTTTCAGTTCAGTCGCGCAGCAAAATCCCTATCTCCTCCAAGCCTGCCGTAAGGAACTTCGTTCCAAAAAGAGGTTGTTGCGGTCGAATGCACGAGTGTTTCCGTAACCCAGCCACCAGGCGACGCGAAGGAGCATCGCTGGGTTTTAGTGGGTATTCTGGTCGCCAGTCAAGTCTGGCCGCCAGGGAGTCCCACATACTCCGTCGGAGGGGATGCGTAAACGCATTTCCCAGCGGAATAAAGGCGTTTAAAAAGACGTTGGAAAGCTGGAAAGATCCAGATCTTATTTTGGTGCGCAACAAAAACTAGGAAGCAAAACGCTTCGTTTGTCTCCATGGGTTTATACAATATAAACTTATTGACGACGCAGTTATGGCGGTCTTATGAAGCCTTACATTCCGACAATAAAATGGGGACTTATTCTGACCTGAGATTGAACATATGTGGTCATGAAACTGTGAATCTGGGATTTACATTCGTATATACGGATTATGTAAGATAAAATCAATTTAATTTATTTATTTTTTACTAATATGTAATTATTAATATGTATTTTTATGTATAAGTGTTGCGATTTCCCGCCTTTATATATCTGTCAGCTTCCTTCCAATAGGTAGCCTGGAAGAGATAGCTTTTAGCGATAAGGTCGCCTTTTGTTTTTATGTTACGTATTTATTTTTCACTTTTCTTTTGTTTGTCCTTATATTGTGCAATTAATTTAAAAATAATGTTTATATCTCATAGAGCTTTCATGTTTTTCTATTGGCGAACTTTAAAAGTTATACCAACGTACTGTACGTAAGCTATTAATATTTTATCTAAGATTCTAACAGATGCCAACCGGGCACCCTGACTACCTGTCAATCATATAATCCTATGCGATGAGTGTATTGATAAATCATGTTTTATGTGAGACGCCTGTTTGTCAGGAAAATCAGTATATTATAGGTACTATTAACTTTCATATGCAATGGTAGACGAATATTTTAAGGTAACAAATATTTTTAGCTTTACTATATTTTTAATTTCGTATTCATATAATAATCAAAATGTACAAAAATGTCCCTTTTTGGTATTTTAAGTAAGTAGGTACAAGGCAGTCTTAACTTCATATTAAATGCAAAAGTGAGTTTGTTTGATTTTTTTTTGTAAAATTTTCACGCCTAAACCGAAATACGCCTAAACAAATAAGCCGATTTTATAAATGCTTTCTCGAATGGAAAGCCTTATTTATCAGCAAATAACATAGACTGTATGCTATACCCGTATTCCCATGGGAACAGGAAATACGCGGGTAAAACCGCGGGACGCCGCTAGTGTATAATAATTGACATACCTCCTTCTGATGCGACAATCGCAACCACACCGAAGAGAAACACCTGGAAGAACAAAAAACACCTTTGTACTTTTATAATTAATTAAATAATTAAAGATTATCAAATTCGCAAGGCGTCAAAGAACCTCGTCTTCATTGCTCAAAAAGATATAAATAAGGCGAACTTAATGCTCAAAGCATTCTCCACCAGTCAACCTTGGATCATGGTGAAATAACTTAACGCCTTCCGGTAATATCCCACCGAAATACGATTATATATGACTTGTATAAAACCAATCATGACCTACGTTTTAGTTTTAGTAGTTATACCTACAAAACATTTCCTCAATTCTTAATCAAGGGGTCGCCTGATTTTCATTTCATAGTGGGTGAACGTTTTGTCTGGGATAAATAGCGGTCGTAACCATAAGGTTACGACCGCTATTTATCCCAGCCGCTATTTATTCAAGCCTTTTATTATGGCTATAAAGCCATAATAAAAGGCTTGAATCCAGCGCATTACAATAAATTAAAAAAATAGAAGCCTTCCCAAGCTAATAATAGGTCCAATAGGGTAATTCAATAGGTCTAATTCTCTAGACAATTGAAACAGTATGTACAAAACGTAAATTTAGTAGCGATAATTTTGACACCTATTTTATAAGACACCGTCAACCTTGATAGCAAAAACTGAAGCTACTTTTTATAACACGTCTTTATAACTGAGCATCAGAACCTTTGCTGATGATAATGCTAAGGACACAAAATATATAAAAAAAAAAAAAAACTTAACTCGCTGGTATTCGATCTTGAAGCCTTTTTGTTAGGTAACAAAGTTCGCTGCCCCACGAATACACATAATGTGGTAATAAAATAATAGGATATGTTTACATACCGCAATAACAGTTTTCATGATGAACCAAATCACTGACTATGGAACTATTCCAAAATTCCAGCGATAAGTGATGCGAACATTTTTGTCTCGTGACTTTAAATACTTGGCTTTACGAGTCTGTACAAATATTTGGCAAGTAATTACTGTTGGAAGAACAAATTATGTTTTTATTTAATACGCAAGTAGGTATGGTATACCTGGTAAATATTTTAAAGCCGTCGTAGTTTAAAGAATTGAATTTGCAATGAGAACAATGTAAATATTTTCATTCGTATGTTCGTGTGATTATATTTTAAGAATTCACTTGTATTGAATTCGGATAAATTGAAATATCTAATAGATATTTGATCTGAACTATTTACCTTCCATCATCATGATCAACCCATTGCCGGCTCACTACAGAGCACGGGTCTCCTCTCAATATGAGAAGGGTTTAGCCATAGTCCACCATTCGGGCCATTTTGCGGATTGGCAGACTTCACATGCCTTTGAGAAAATTATGGAGAACTAACGGGCAGGCCTTCACCGTTGAAGCAAGTGATATTGCTTCAAAATGCACATAACTCCGAAAAGTTAGAGGTGCCTGGGTTCGAACCCCCGACCTTTGACTAGGAGGCTGACGCCCTACCCACTAGGCTATCAGAACTTTTTTTATTATTTACCTTTATTTGTTTGTATTATTTGACTACTGGAAATTAATAAGTCATATAAGAAGAGGAATTGAAGAGTAGAATAAATACTCTTCAATTCCCCTAGCATTTTGGTTATCAAAAAAAAGAAAAAATGAGGAAGACAGGTAGTAAGGTGAAATAAAGGCCATAGTAGGGAAAATATCATTAGGAAACTGCCAAAATTGAGTGGAAAGGAGTGGAGGACGCCTTTGCCTAAGTTGAATGAACAGACCAAGTTGTGGGTCTCAATGACGCACCAGAGTTGTTAATATAAGGTTTAAATTGTGCCTGAATAAATGTACATTATTATCCTTTGACTACTAGCTGTTACCTACCGACTACATTTGCATTTGTACCCGTTTCCCTGGGCTTAAAGTAACCTTCGTCTTTTCCTAGGATTCAAATTGCTGTTAACGGTTGTCATTGTACCGGTTTTCTGAGCCGAAAATTATGCTTTTTCCATCGCCAGAATCAGCAACGTTTTCTTCAAAACATTATCTTTGCTTTGAAGCCAGCGTCGAAGCAGTGTACAGCCTTCCAAGTAAATTCCAAAACCCCTATCCCTTATGGGATTGATTTCCAGAAATCGTTTTTTTTTCACGTTGGGAAATGCTTTTACGCATCCCCTCCAGAGGCAACGCAGGCAAGACTGCGCCGCTTCCGGCGGGGTATGTGGGACTCCCCGGCGGCCAGACTGGCGACCAGAATACCCACCAAAACCCAGCGATGCTCTTTCGCATCGCCTGGTGGCTGGGTCACGGGAACTCTCGTGCACTCGACCGCGGCCAAGCCAGAAATCCTGCCTGTTAAACGCTGCTATCATGAGTGCATGATAGCAGCGTTGCATGATAGTAACTGAATTAGGCGTTGAATAAAAGAAAACCCCGATATGTATTATACCTTCATTTATTCTTCTTTTAATCCGCACATTTTAAGTATTACTATCTTATTTACAGCTAAGTGATCGACGGTGTTACTGAAATAAGAAATGATAAGCAAATTGGCGCCAATATTAATACAAATCAATTCAGCCCCTCTTATTGGTGTATAATTAGGCCAACCAGAAAGCTTGTTTTTTACATGTTTTTGTCCCGCAACTAGTCTTAAATACGAGATACTTAGCTTCGAGTTAAGTATTTACAAACAAAATCATTTATACCTACGTAAATTCTCTAATACTAAATAATCAAGTTTTTTAGCTAATTCAGTCGTCATTCCGCACACTTTCTTTCCGTCGCCTATGCTATATTCATACCTATCAGTATGTCAATTTTCAGCCTGATCCATCCGGATCTACGAGTATCAACGTACCGTAATCGGTTAGTCACCTTCTTTTATATATGCAAAAGGAAATTTAGTGCTGCCCGTCCACCTGAGCGGACATCAACAGCTTTCGATAAATAAAGTACATTACAAGTAATTTTGGATTGCAAGACCGTATAACTATACATCGACTATATCTAGATACAGTCCCATACAAAAACTAGCAGTATCTTTCTATGGCCTTTGTAAAAGATTTATATACTCGCAATCGTGTAGTCGCTTTCGAGCATCAAAACACTGTAACGTCAAAGTAAAATAAACCTAATGGTTTTAGACATGAGTCGTAATTTTCGTACTACTTACTTACGAGTATTTTTAGTTAGAATATTGTGGTCCGAAATCAGTAAGATGCGCACTACGAAATATTTATGTCTATACCATTTCCTCGTGCTATGTCTATGAGATAAAATAGAGACGAGAAATAGCTGTAGACATGACCTACGGTGATGGTTAAGACTCTGGCGTCGCCATCGGGGAAAACTAAGCGTACATAGGTCGGTATGAACTAAACTAAAATTAAAATGTACATAATAGCTCATAAGTTTTGTGCATTTTAGTTTAATTTAAGTAACTATAAATTAAACATCACTTGCTTTAACGGTAAAGGAAATTATGGAGAATGCGTGTCTGGAAGTTCTGCATAATTTTCTCTAAGGCGTGTTCAGGCTAGCAATCTGAACTTATACAGAGTTGTCAAAGAACAATTAATATCACTATTATTCTCGTTCTGAGAGAGGATACCCTCACCCTGTAGTGGGCTGGTGATGGGTTACTGCTGATGTTGATGATGTTCATTTTGTTATATAATATATTATGCATATGCGTGTTAATAAAGTTTTTTTTTTTAACCCTATTATGTTGGTACCTACAAAGCATGTAATAGTTGCGAACAAAGTTGTGTGCTATTGCGAGTATAGACACGCATATGGATTTAGTTCACTGCCTCTTTATGCAGATTATTTGTTATCATGACTGCTTTCATCAGGAAGCGTGAGCGGTATCAAATATTTGTATTTGCTCAGTCTTAGCAATCTCTCTTTTTTTTAATGTGAAATAAAGGTTACCGATGCAGTAAAATTTTCCAGAGCAGAACCGTCTTTTAGTAGCAGATTAGTTCTGGAAAATTTACACACTTATGTGTAGGTACGTAATTACATAGCTAGGTATCCTTACGGTTCCTACGAATGGAAAAAGTTGGTAGGTTTTATGCGAAAAGTCAGATATACCTATGAAATATATACTGTTTGTTACCTAATTATTTAGCAAATAGTTCCTATACTCGATAGCTACTACACCTATCGAGGTCGTTATAGTAAAAATTTTACTAATGCGTATAGTACCTAAACGCTTTACCAGCTATGGGTATAAGTAGATATCAACCTATTTGCCGAGTTGATAATATCTACTTACTATAACACCCATTTATTTTAAAATGCTAATAAATCTTAACACAATATTTACGAATATAGTATAGGTATGATACATATAATGATATACAGAGAACACATCTTACATGTCAAGGGCTTAAGACAATTGAGAATTGAGATATAAACTAAGAAGGTATCTATATAACTATAGTGAACGTCATGTACTGAGCCGTCGGTCAATAAATATTTTTTAGAAATACTGCTTTCTCACCCGCACCCAATGTGCGATTATGACATGTGGTTATCTTTTAGAAAAACCATTAAAAAGATTTCTTTTTATTTCTTCCGATAATTATTTATAAAGCACCATCAGATTAAAGAGCGCCATCTAACGTTACAATAAAGTAACTGCTTGTCAAATTTTGTGAAGCCATCTAAAGAGGGTTTGATGTAACGCTTTGTAAAAAAAAGTTGTCAAACTAGCACCATCTGTACTAACATATTTTTTTAATTATTTAATTATCGGTACGATAGATGGTGCTGTATAAGAAATATGTCAAAATGAAGTCCACAGCAGTCAGCAATAAAGTCAAAAATTCAAAATGACATTGCAGCTTGTAACAGACGTGCATACAGAAATAAACAAAACATTTCCATCGAATTCATATTTTGTTAGTGGAACCTATGAATACTATCATTATTTATGCGATGGATTTGACGATAGGGTATGTTTAATTCCAAAGGTGTTCTTAATTCCAATAGAGCATTTAGAAGTTTTCTGCATAGGTTGGTATGCAGAGGTTATAATTTCTTTCAATTCCTGTAATTTTCTTTTATTTATAGGGATGGGGTTGCGGCTACAGAACATTACAAACGATTTGTTCCTGGATGAAGCATAATTTTAATAATGCTCTAAATGTTCCTAGTATTAGAGAAATTCAAAAAAATTTAGTGGATTTGGAGGACAAGCCAGAAAACTTTTTGGGTTCCAAGCAATGGATTGGAAGTTTTGAGGTGAGCATAAATCACAACTAATAACTCAAGCGGTCAGCATTTAATTCTAAACCTGTCATTACATCAGCTGTCCAAACGGTGGTAGCTTCCATGAATTTAAGATAATAAGTTACCTACAAGTTTATAACATTTTGTATTATGGTGTACAAGGAAGATGAGGTCCTATGAGAAAATAATTTTCATATGCTGTGTTTAACACCTGGTGGCATACCTACTGGTACTTTGCTTGTTCACAGAGCATGCCACACATATTGCGCATTTGAAGCTTGCATTTAACAGGCATTCTATATATTCTGCTATACAACTTGATCTTGATTTTTAATTTTTACTTGTGTTAGAGAAGGATGTATTTATTTGTTTTTTAGGTATGCCTTACTCTAGACAAACTTTATGATGTCCCAAGTAAAATAATCCATGTAAGCAAGGGAGACACTCTTGAGAATATAGTGGAAAATCTGTGCACACATTTTGAGAAGTTTGGCAGCCCCATAATGATGGGAGGTGATGTTGACTGCTCGTCTAAAGGTGTGATGGGTATACATGTAAATGGAGTCAACTCTCAGCTGTTGATTGTGGTAAGATAATATTAATAGCATTATTTTGTAACATTTACAATCTATTTATAAGCGGTGATAGCCTAGTGGTTAGGGCGTCAGCCTCCTAATCAGAGGTTGGCTGTTCGAATCCGGGCATGCACCTCTAACTTTTCAGAGTTATGTGCTTTTTAAAAAATTAAAATATCACTTTCTTCAACTGTGAAGGAAAACATCCTGAGAAAACCTGCACACCTGAGAGTTCTCCATAATGTTCTCAAAGGAGTGTGAAGTCTGCCAATCCACACATGGCCAGCGTGGTGGACTATGGCCAAACCCTTCTGATATTGAGAGGAGACCTGTGCTCTGTAGTGAGCCGGTAATGGGTTGATCATGATGATGATGATGATGACAATCTATTTATTTATTTTAAAGATAATGTTGCAGATTCTGTTGATCACAATATCTAAATAGATCTAAATTATCAATCATCTAAATAGAGTGCCATATTTTCAGACAGTTAGTGAAAATAACAGCTCTATATTTAGACCTGCAAATTTAATTAGTTTTCATAGTTATGTACGAAAAGGCTTTTCTGATATTTATTGTATGAATTAACTTTATTGTTATTTGTGTATGGTCCTCCATGGCTTAAATATTACACCAGCCTGGGGTCAATTTTAATCTTCCTCTCCTCCCTCCCCTCAAAAAAAATATTTTATTTATTTTACTAGTTTAATTGGTTTCAGGATCCACACTATGTAGGTAAGGAGGTATCAAAAGAGTATCTGCATCGCAAGGGTTGGGTCAAATGGCAGCCATTGAAAGACTTTCTGAGCACGTCATTTTACAATCTGTGTTTACCACAAGTGAAATCAAAATGTAAAGATAAGTGATAATATAATAATATTTTGCTAATTTTGAAGTTTAATTTATAACATGTATGTGTATTTGTTTGTGTACATTAAGGTTTAAAAAAAAATATCTAGTGTGAAAAAAACTTTGACTCATGTCACTAAATGGAGGGATGGGCAACTTTGGTGGTTTTAAGGATAATTTGGCATCCTTCATCTATAATTACTATGATTGAAAATGTATCTAAGGGTCAAAATCGCATTCAAAATTTTTTTGTGTGTTGAAGTTTAACCATGAAACTTCCCACTGTTTATATCAACTGATGTAACAACCTTTATTTAACTTTATTTAATGGAGAATAAAATAAAAGCTTGACCCGTATCCCAAAGCAACACTATTATTTTTGGAAGAAACAAAAAGGCTAAAACCTAACCTACAGTACCAGTTTATGTGTACTAAACTGCATTTCTATTAGTCAAAAGACAAAAAAATTGTTTTGGGTATGTTTATTAACATTTTAGCTTCGCGCAATCAAATATTTTCAATTCAATATAGGTACAGTTTGTCCATTTACAGTTTTAGTATGTATAGATATACATACGCAAGCAGAAGCTTTAATTATTTGGATGAGTTACTGGCACTACAATAGAAATTCCATATATTTTTTTTTCCTAACCTATCAGATTGTTTCTTTTTGTTTGCCTTAAACTAAAACCTATCTTTGGCATAATAGTCTGCTGTATAAAATGCAATTTTTTGTAAATTGTTACAGAGATGTTACAGACACTTCGAATAATAAGTAAATTGAGTACGCAGATAAGTTGATAACTAATCTGTTAACCTTTTTTCCCCCTGTCATAGCTGATTGTGTAAGTTGTAGTGTTTGTATATGAAAGTCCTGTTTCACTTGTTTGTTTAGTACAGTTATTGTACCATTTAATCCATTTATTCGGTCATGCCAGGCTACATTCAGTAGGCTTAATTGACTACCTGTATTTTTGTATATTTTTACCCTGCTATCCATGCAGCTGTAGTCAGTTTTGTAAACTGCATAAAAAAAAAGATGTGGTGTCGTGGGACACCAGGTAGGAACGAAGTTCCTTCGGCTAATGTAGACAAAATATGCAAAAAAAAATCCTGCTCAATTTTATGTAGGTTTTCTTGATTTTTCTCTTAAATTTTGCTGATTAGTTTTTATTTAAGTACAGGAAAGTATTTAGGAAATTCAGTATTTTAGGTAATAATAAATTACGTAAAATAAAAAAAAAATCGTAATTCAAATTATCAACTAAAATAACAAAATATGTCTCTTTATTTTTGTTTGACAACATAAAATTACATAGAAATAGAAATAATTACAAAATAGAGAGAGAAGGGATGAGATAACGAAAAGAAAGAGGGAGAAAGAGAAAGGTATTATACACTACTAGCGCCTGCGCACGTCTCATTTAACGGTTTTATTCCACGGAATTTTTCTTACGGTTTTACCATCACATTTTTTTCAGTGCGGTCGCGTAGCAAAATCCCTATCTCCTCTAAGCCTGCCCTAGGGAACTTCGTTCCAATAAAAAATAAATCGTTGTTTATGAAACTTGAAACATTTTTAAACACAGCAACAGTCTAATGTCGCTTAGTGCTTAAACATTAACTGTAATGACATGAAGTGTGAAAAATTTATTTTTCGTGTGGTCTGAAGTTGAAGTGTCCAAGTACTTTTTTCAACCATCTGAACGAATACTCTTAATAAAAAGTTGAGTTAAGTATAAAATATTCAGTCTTTATTGTTTTAAAATACGTTAAATCTAAGACATCTTCCGAGGAATTAAACTTTTACACAAAATATAAAGTTGAATTCTTGCACTGAATACGGTTCTAGTCGGTATTCATTACGAGGCACACTCCTTGCAGGATCCAGTGGCTGCAGTGCTCCGCGGTCCAAAGGTCTGATTCGAACACAAGACCGACGCCCATGGCATTTCGTCGCGTTGATGTAGTGTATACTGGGGTACGCAATGTGTTCTGAAACAAAAGTTTATTTTTATATAAACATATACTTACAATCTTATATTGTTAAATATATTTTTTGCTCATCGTAATAGTTTCAAAAATAGCCTGAATAATGGTCATCATCATCATCATCATCATCATCTCAACCGATTGTCCACTGCTGGACATAGGTCTTTTGTAAGGAGTTCCAATGGCCACGGTCTTGCACCGCTTGTATCCAGCGGCTCCCTGCGACTCGTTTGATGTCGTCTGTCCACCTTGTTGGGGGTCGACCAACGCTACGTTTACCGGTACGAGGTCGCCATTCCAGCACCTTGGGACCCCAACGTCCATCGGTTCTCCGAGCCCGATGTGCCCCGCCCATTGCCACTTCAACTTCGCAACTCGTTGATCTATGGCGGTAACTCTGGTCCTTCTACGGATCTCTTCATTTCTGATTTGATCATGTAGAGATACTCCTAGCATAGCTCTCTCCATTGCTGTCTGAGTGACTCTGAGCCTTCTTATGAGGCCCATAGTGAGCGACCACGGTTCGGATCCGTAAGTCATCACTGACAACACGCACTGTTCGTCTTCAGGCACTGAGGGATTTTGGACGAAAAGATGTCGCGCAGTTTCCCAAACACTGAACTGAATTCGGCGGAATGAATAATGGTCAAAAATCCTTAATAGATGAAAGCTTTGCTGTACATAGACTTGCGGTAAAGACTCGATGGTGGGTTTTTTATATTTACTGAAAAAACTGAACCTCTATTATTTTAAACTTGACTTCTATTCCAAGTTAAGGCTGGTCCAGTGTAACCAGAATTGATTCAATAGTGTAATAAAAATGTAATCGATCAAGCGACGCCAATAGCTGCCAATACTCGACGGTAATGAAAAGAAAATCACCTGTAGTTTTAGCTTGTGGGCCTCAATGGGTATGATGTACATGATAGGCAGCTCCGTTATTAAAACTTTGGGATGTGATCTCCTCAGGCAGCCGTCTTCCAAGTCCCAACGGGCTCCCTCCAAATAAAGACCTCGGACATAACATCCCTGAAAATATCAATACCGTAAATTTACATATTCTTGGTCTAGAATGTTTATTATCTTCTTCCAAAAGCTGGCCACGCTTTGACGATATTCGAAATGCTGATTTGCTTTGATATTTCGAGTAGATTCGAGTGTCAAGATAGAAAATGTTTTTTTTTTACATCGATGTGTGAAAATTTAATCATATCCCAACGCGTTTTGACGATTCAAACATACGTGTAGATGATATCAGATTTGCTGGGGTTTAAGTAAATTACTAAAAGTCATTAGCAAACCGTGCTTTTCAAATTACCGGCACAAATTTGAAACAGGAGTATTGTAAAAACAGAGGATAACCGCAGAACAAGTACGCCAAGCTTAAATTTTGAGGGTTAAACCAGATCCAAGAGAGCAATCGTGAAAAATAGATATTTCTAATTACTAATCCTCTAATTAAAATGTTAAACCAGCTTTGATGAGTCAGCAGTGTCTTTAGGACTAAAATTAAAGGTATATTTTTATTGTGATATCTAACTTGTTTAAAGTCTGACAAGTCTATGACTAAATATTATGAATACGAAAGTTTATATTTAAGTGTATGTGCGTTTAAATACTTCATCAAGCCGGAACTACTAGGCTGAAATTCTGAATGCGCATAGATTATACCTTGGGTTAATTAATTGGCTTATTTGTGAAATACTCAATTTTACGTTGATGGGGTACAGCTTTAAGACGTATAGTTTAGCATATAAAGCTTCTTCAAAATTAGTTTAATACGTTGGGAAAGGGAAGCGGAAACGGGAACAAATACAGGACTGAGACATGGGATGACCTTCAGTTACAATCACTTCTTATTCCGAACGAAACAAATCTCTATGTGGATGAAGTCGCTTGAATTGTGTTATAAGGAGATTCACTCACAGTAACAGGTCGTTCTTCAATATCATCTGGCGATGTGAACTTGGTGACGCGCGTAAACTGTGTGGAGCGGTCCAACGGCCACGTGTACAGTCGACAGGCCATCTGAATGTGTGCGATGAGGTAGGACTCCGGAATGTGGAGCCCTGACAACCAGATTACCACTGGCTCTTCCATAGTCGCCTGTAATCACGATGTGAAATACAAATCTGGTGACAAATGCGTAGCTTTTGCTTTTGGGACTAGTGCTTACATCAAAAAATTAACCATGCTACCATGTTTTATCTACGGCGAAAACCTTGAAAATATTAGTGACACAATAAGCACAGAGATGTCCAAAAATGATTCTAACCTTCGTCCACGTATCTGCTCAGCTAGCTGGTTTAATTAAACCTTGAAGGTTAATTTAATTAACCTTGAAAAACGACCGTTGCCAAAACAGATGAAAAATATATCTGTTTTGTATGATAGTTGAATATGTTGAGATAAAGAATACATTTTAATCCACTTATTACATATCAATAGTACATTTCATTCAACAGCTATAAAATGTTAGACATGAATCGCATTTGTCAGTCCCTCGCGTATGTCGGTCGGTAAAATCCGATACCCCCAAGTTCCCCGATGCACTTAGTTTCCCCAGTTGTACTTTGTTAAATCTAATTTGCTTTCTTTCAATACAATTATTTGATAGGGATTGTAAAGAAGCTCAGCGATTCGATACCAATTAGGACGATTGCGATGAAATATAGCTCTTAGAGCATAAGGTGGCAGTTGTCAATTAATTATTTGTCGTCTTTAGCTCTTTACAGGACATGGTTCCATGATAGGTCATTGACTATAATCAGCACTATATAATTTAGTTACTTGATCCCTATGAGATAGTTTGTAACTAAAACGTTATTAAAGTGTTAAAAATAAGTCTACATTTGGAATTTTCACACATTTATATCACAATGAATCAATTTGCCCTTTGATTGCGCACAACACAAAACCATAGTATACAAAAAAATAAGCTCAGCACATCGAATGGAATACGGCAGTTTTAAAGCCGCAGACAGCTACAAAAAGCACAGCGAGGAAGTGTTCCAAAAGTTCCAGATGGGTTATATGAATGAAAACCCAACTCCTGGAAAGATAAATCAACATTTCGGATCATTTTACCCAGTCTGTATATTGTTTCGTCCTCGCCATGAAGTGGTCGATCCATCCGCCGAGACCCTTGCGTGTGGCAGGGGCGAGGCTACGCCATACATTTGGGAGCTGCCCATTAAACAAACTATATGCGACGTTGTCCAGCACCGCATCCATACCGATCTCGCCAGCGAGTGCCTTGCGTAGTTGAGACAAGGTCACTCGTAGTTTGCTCACAAGACGGTTAAACCTGTAGTAGTTGATCAAATAATGTGAGTAAGCAAATTCAACACGTCCTTCAAGTAAGTTATGTGAATGGAAATTTCGAAAAAATGCTTGAAGAGAAACGAAATGATCTTCAAAAAAATATGCATCAGCCTTATAGAACTACATAATATGCTAGATTTGCTAGAAAGCTTCATGCTCAATTTTAGATGAGTTAAAAATGCATTTGTCATGTCATTTAGACCACAAATATATGATGAGAGTGAAAGGGCGAATAGGTATATCAAGAATGTCTATTAATATAATAAGAAGGTTATTTGACGTAAAATGGTAAAAGCGGTGTGGTGGTTGAGATCTCGGCCTCCCTTCCTAAATATCACTTGCTATTACAGTGAAAGAAAACATCGTAGATATCTGTATCCGCTGGCTGGGTTGCGGTCGAGTGCACAAGTGTTCCCGTGACCTAGCCACCAGGCGACGCGAAGGAGCATTGCTGGGTTTTAGTGGGTATTCTGTTGGCCAGTCTGGCCGCCGGGGAGTCCCACATACCCCGTCGGAAGCGGCGTTTAAACTTGGCCAGTGCTACGACTACGGCTATAACCCTTCGCTGAGAGAGGACTCCCGTGATGATGATTACAAGTTTTAAATCTGAACGCGTTATTCATACATTTTTTTTTTACTTTTTGTGTCAGATATCCCATTTATTAGGGAAATGGGCTTGGGAATAATGCAATTAACCTAAATGAGACTTACAATTCACAGCTATTTGATGATGAAAAGTCAGTCATGGTTTTATGCAAATACCTCTCAAGTTCCTGCAGCAGCACAACAATACTGGGTGTTATGTTCATCTCAAACTGCTTCCGCACTCGCCAGACTTCGTAAAGCGGTGGCAGCTTCGACATGATGTCCACTGCAATCATGTCTATGAAGTCCTCCCGGCTCATTGCACCACCGCCTTCACCTGTATTTATTTGAGCCTTTCAGTGCTGATATTGCTTTTGTAATTAACTCAGCAGCCGCATGGGCATCAGGAATACAAGTTAGCCCTTGACTGCTATATCACCTGATGGTAAGCAAAGATGAAGTTTAAAATGGCAGAGGCCTAATGCCAATTTTATTTAACCCCTTATCGCTTTCCAAGTCATATTCTACTGTGACATATTGTATTTGTCGGTAGGGTGGCTGGCTCTGGCCAAAGCCTCCTACCAGGCTAGACCAGAGAAAATGCAGAAATTATGATCGAAGTCCGTGACGTATGACTTATAAGACCAATATGCTGGAAAATTCGTTGTCGTGACTCCCATTCTAGATGTATCTAAAGCGCTAGTGGGTATTATTATTAAGACGAGAGCACCGTTTGATTCATACGGAGAAAGGTACGCCCTTCTAGAAGGTCTTGCTAAGGTTCCTACTGCCCATAATTATAGGTCCCAAAGCATAATTCGTTAAAAAATTTAATAACACCAACTTACCATCCAATTCCACTTGTAGCATTAAAAAAAATAAGACAGTAAGAAACTAAAGAATTCATTCTTTGTTTTGCTATTTTCAACATTCTTGAAAATAGCAAAACAAAGAATGAAACAATACATCAAATATAATAACATATTTTATGACAGACTCATTAAATTCAATTATACTCACCGAATACACTCGCTAGCAGCATGGAATAAGGGTAGAAAATGTAACATTATAATATTGTATTTATATAGACACAATTAAAAACTGACATGCGAATAATGAGGCACAGTTATAAGCCCGATGCCAATTTTTTAACAAAACCCTTGTACTCCAATTAGTTTGGAATTGTTCAATGATACAATTAACCGAGATTTTTGTTCCACCCATATTCTGTTGAATTTCCACCGACTAAAAAATAGGGACCGATGGTAGTTATTATAAACACAGCGGTTTAACGACTCAAAAGAGGTCAAATGCCTCAAAATAATGAAAACCCGTAGTGAATGCGATGGTAGTCATTAAAAATATAGATTTGACGGTTCAAGAGCTATGCTACTGGCTGGTCTACTTGAATTGGAAAAACACAGGAATGATTGATAGTGAAATTTATAGAGGCTTTTGTCAAACCTTCATCATTCGAATGTCATTAGTACAACAAGCACAGATTGTGTTGTTGTCCCTACTACAAAATATCACAGATGAAATTGTACTGATGTGAGTATTTAGAGACTATTATTTGTTAGAAAGTTGGAAGATTTGCTTCGTCCACCTAAAAAAGTATTTCTGAAATCTTCATGAAATTTTAAATGATGTAGAAGGATGAGCCTGTTTCGTCTTTATAAGAATAATATTTTCAATCAGTAATTAAAATATAGATTAAATGAAACTATAATATATTAGTAATAACGTCAAACGAAACAATTATTTTGTATGTTTTGTAGTCTGTATAAAAGTCAAGTTACATACTTGTTTGTGGCTGTAACTCTATAAGATGTCCCCACATTTCACGCACCGCCTGGCTGAAGTATCCGATTTCCGCATTTGGGTGCAACCCAAAGACCTCTGGTGTATTAGCCAGGGGCAATATGTCGATGAAATCTGGACAGCAGAGACGCATTATCAAACAACTACGGTATAGAAAAAACTTTACAGTTAATTGATAGACACCATGGTTTTTCATTTCATAAAAGTGGATTACACTGTTGAAATTCAATTCAATTCAAGAAAATTTCAAGTGCCTTATGGTGCCATATAATAAGTTGGGTATAAAGATATTGTCTTCGTTAAGTGATGTTTGAGCGATCCGAAACTAAATCGCAAACGAACATCACAAATGACAAACAATATTAAGATTATGCATTAGTAACTTCTTAAATATAACTACTGTATGATATCGGTTGCTAATGGTGTTGGATCAGATATCATATTAGGTAAGTACGTAGATGCAATCTCTGTGAATGCACTCGCGACTTTTATATGTTCAATTGGTCGAAGTGCAGTGCTATACTCATATATATTGTTAGAGATTGGAGATAACATGGTTTTACCTTGTGAATGCCGATTGATCTTATTGGAACGAAGTTCCTTATCGCGCGTTGTGAAAGGGGGCTAGACGGAAAAAAATCTTACGAAAAGTTGTCACGACACTTTTTCACATGGCGTCGCATGTTTCTCTGTCTGTCTCTCTCTCTCTTATATGATGAGTGTATACAGTTGAGCCGACTGATTAAGTTTACGTTAGTAACATTATATTTGTTAATAATAAAAAAAATATTATTATAACTTAAATTAAATAAAATTTTATTACAATTCCTTCACTAATTAATCGAAAGGAACTTCGTACCATCCGGGTGTCCCTTGACACCTCTCAAGTTTTTTATATAATATTGTACTACTACGGGAGATGGAGTTCGATCCCCAACCTCTAACTTTTCGAAGTTTTCCATAATGTTCTCAAAGCTGTCTAAAGTCTACAAATCCGCACATGACTAACGTGGTGGACTACAGTTACTGGGTTGATGATGATGATGGAGGTCATGATCATCGTCATTAATACTATTTCTGTTTATGTTTTATCTATTGATAATTAGTATCCGTTTCAATATTGTTCTAATTGAATGGTTTTGCATACCGACATATTCTTCACGCTCTCCATCAGGTGGTATCACGTAATCAAATACAGAGTCCTTGTAGAAGTGGAAAGGCTGGAATTTGTCAAACAGGAACTCTCCCAAGTATTCGTCCATGTACGTTTTGACTACACGTCTATCGAAGTCGTCTATTACTCGACCTCCGTACATTACCTTGAACAATTTTTTATTCCGGCTTATTAGGTGATCACGTATTAATTATGCTAGGTGGTTTTTTCGTGTTTATCTTAATTTACCACTATAGGAAATAAGGTGTGGTAATATAAGAAGAAAAATTTTTGGCTTGGTCACAAAGTTCGAAGAAGTCAATGAAAAATTAAGTAGCCAAATTAACATTGACTTCCAAGGAAGTTTCAAGTCAAGTCTCCTAGGACAGTTTAAGAACGACTAAAGAGAGATGGCGCTGTTCCGCTACTTTCATACAATAAGATAAGATAAGATAAATATTCTTTATTGCTTCAGCAATCTCTTCCAGACAACCCTTGGGGAAAGAATATAATAATATATAATTAAAATAAAAAAAAAACTTTTTAATACATTTATAAAATAATATAATATTGCAAAAAGCAATTAATATCAAATATGCCAACAAGCAATACGAAAATAAAATATACTTTATTTTAAGAAGGCGAAATCAAAAGCCACAAACCAAAAGAAGAGTATTATAAAATGAAAAAAACATAAGACCAATGAATTATTGAACTTATGATTTGGTATAAGCCTAATAGGCCTGATATCCTAACAGGATAATACTCACTTCACCGAACAAGTATTTGAGCGTAGACCAAGGCACAGGACCCTTTGCGGAGTAACATCTGTCGAGGTAGCACTGCAAGATTTGCATGCACACGACAAAATCCGATTCGCTAAAGTCGTACGATATGTTCCAGCCGATCTTGTCGTATTTGCGTCGTTCCTGAAAATAAAGAATACGGAAATGAATAAAGGCATTTTATTTACAGGCGGTTATAGTTGTAGATTGGTATTTGGTTTGAGACAATCTGACATAGGATAATCTTCAATTACAGACGTTGCTTATACCCGGGAATTTAAACAACGAATTCTTTTTTTTTTATCGTGGGTAAATCCTCATGGATACCTCTGCGCCACGGGGAGGCACAGAGGTTATGTCAGATTCCTACTAACTAACAACTCATAATCTAAGTGAACTAACTTCCAGGCATCAGCTAGTATGATTTAATTGTTCGAAGGAATCTAAATAAAATTCATTCAAATTTCAAATTCATCAATTTGTGATTGCTCCGTATAGTATCTCCTACTCTTGCTAAACTATTGCTTTTGTTCATAGAAGAGAAAGCAAGTTAAAATTTACCTGTACAACAGCGTGAAAAAATGCCAGAACGTATACAAGCTTTTTAAACTGTGGATGTATGCATTCGTCCAGCGCATGCGCACGCATCTTGAAATACGTGTTGCGTAGGTTGAGTTTCAAACCGTTCGGTGGTTCCGTAACCACTGAAAAAGGTTTACTTCTATTTCATTCGAATTCATTATAGATAAAAGAATCTAAGCTAAACAATCAACTGCTAACCGATTGTTGAATCGATATTTTTACCGAGCTTAACTTAATTTGTAGAAAAGCACGCCTAGTACGAGTAAGTCTCTTTTTTATAATCATTTTAGACAATTTCTGCAAACGGTTTGTAAACACAAAAATCTACAAAAATTAGTGTACTTAAAGTCAGTAGGCAAGTCATTAAAGAAGCTAGGAACATGAAGCTTTGTTATCCAACCACCAAAGTAAATCATGTTGCTCAGTACAGCCCGTCTTTTCACTATTGTCGAAAGTACAACTTTTCTAGTCTAAATTACAGATATTTATTTCGTGTTCTAATCATACGCAGTGCTAGACTTGTAGTTATTTTCTAGGGCATGACTAAGAAAGCAAATGGTAAAAAAAATATCATTTTATACCCTTGAGTGATCGCTGAAGTATGCCGATTGGAAAAGTGGGTGTAGGATCTGTAGTGAGCCAAAGACGATATTCAGGGTGGGGTTTTTCCATCAACTCAAGCTGCTTTTCCAATTCACGTAAAAATGATACTAGCAGGTGACAATTTTGCAAGATTAACCATTGTCCGTGAGATATAGCACCTTCCAGTAAAGAAAGTGCAGCCTAGAAATAAATATAATAGTTAAATTTATTTTATTGAAGAAATCATTACAGAAATGATGCTATTTATTATTAAAAAAATGCCTGCTTGAAATAAGATTCTTTAACTCTTATAAAGAGGATTAATATGATTAATATTATTTTGGATTAGATTCATTCTTAAATCCAGGGTCCAATTCCTCTATGCCAGTGATGTTAGATATTAATTATGTGACGTCCAAATTGACTTATTTTCTATAGGAAATGTTAAGATTTTTTTCGCTGCAAAGTACGAAACTCATACCATACCGAAAAAACCAAGGAGCAGTGACAATAATAGATGGATAATATAGTATCTTTAAGACAACTTAAACTTACCCCTTCCTGTCCTTGACCAAGAGATAGGTATTTGAATTTGCCACCACCAAAACCGCACTTATCAGCCAACTTCATGAGATCAGCAGTAGGATCAGAGCCAGGACTTAGGATAAACACTACTGGCGTGTAAGGTGTAGTTTGTTCGTATATCATATCAAGACTGTATAAACATATACAAGATTAATCGTTTAAAAAGTAATGTCTAATTAATTTTTTTATTAGAATATTGTGACGTTATCCAAATTATGAAATTGAACTATTAATCCACTTTATAAATTTTCAAGGTTATACCAATCATAATAAACATGTAGAAAATCATGATGAGTAAGTTTAAAGAACTGAATTTATAACTCTCGTGATGAATATAGACATACCTGATGACAGGCGGCGTAATGTAATCCTCTCCCATTGTAACAGTGATATAATCTGTCAACGCTCGGTAGATGCGATCCACGCGGAAACAGCGGAGCAGCATCAGAATTTCAAATGGATTTATTTTGTCGCGATATCCGTTTGGAATTTCGGTTGATTCTGGAGTATCACTGTCAAACCACTGTGCAGAGAATGTTCAAATAACTATCCCGTTTGTAAAGCATGTTTAAGCAAAGCTACGATAATTCATATTGAATAATCACCTCTTGCCAACCCCCCAAATTTCTGGTAATGTCATCGACTAAATCAGCGAAGGATTCCGGAAAGTCAGCGCTCAATTTAACGACGTCTTGCCAGCTCTGTCAAAATCCAGCACAATTACGTTAGGCATGACTTCTACATTACCTCTTTCGATAAATACAAAAACAAATTCTATGCTATCAAGTTGAGTCTATGGTAATCATTTATAAATGCTGTCGTATACTTAATAAACTATTCTCAAAAGTTCTGGTAAAGTACTACCGCCTCATTCATAAATAATATCGTGGTCCAAGCATACTAAATGGAGTGTTGTTGAACATCTTATTTCTATTGGTTGCTTTGGTTTCGACATACCCAATAAAGCACAATTCAAGAAATTCAAGTAGCGACCTTAAAATTATATATCAAAGTATATGGAACCTGTGAGGACAACCACGTAGCCGGGCAAGCCCTTGCTGCCTTCTCCAGTGACACGTTGCCCTTGATGAAGAAGTCCAATTGCATTTGCGACACATTACCTTCACTTTGCTCGAGCTTTATGTCCATTTGGAACGAGAACAGTAACTTGTGCCTCTCAAATATCCCTGAGTATAATAAATTACATTTATTATGTATTTAAGGCATTGTAAACAAGCGAAATCAAGAATGGTGTCGACTTATAACTTATAGCTTCACTTACTATAATTAACCCCAAAAAAATATCATCATCATGATCATGTTATCTTCCCTTTCATTGCCAAAAATCTATGCTACCTTTAACTTCAATTTTACATTCTTAATCTAGGGTATTTCAACTGATTGTGATAAAAATACATATATCAAAAATCAATAACAAATTATAATATATCAAACCTGTGCATCCATAGTCATAGACGTTTTTAGTTAGCATATCAATTATGTTTCTCAACCGTTTGGAGAGTATTACGTTTGGCATAGCCTTACGCAAAGAAAATGAAAATACCTGAAAGCCAAGAAATATTTGAGAGAATTTGATTTATTTAACAGCACAAATATTTATAATATTTCATCTACTTAAACCAAAATTGACATAGGAGTATAACCCCAATTTCAAAAGAAGTGTTACGTTATTAGATGACCGAACTTATGGTTTCAAATTAAACAAATAGTTGAAACATTTATGTTCTGGAAATTCGGTGGAGGCAGTTTAGAACCTCGTTTAGCCAATTAGCTGCTTACACTACAAATTCAATGGACATAAAATTTTCACTACATTCAAAATCAGTAGATAGAATATCCAAGATAGAGGAATGAAACGTAAGAGTTAATCAAATAAGATTTACGTCAAGGTATGAAGACAGTGAATACTGATACATCGAATTCACGCTTGCCATATCAGATAGAACAAAGAAAAGAATAGAGCCGCGTTTAGCGACGGGCCGGTAACCATCTCGAAGGATCTCTATGTCTTTTGTTGTTGCTTCTGCCAGCTCAAGTTTTTCCATTACCTGTGAATAATAAAGGTATAAGAAACTCGATTGAATAACAACTTAATTCGTTTGAAAGTGCTATTATAAGATGTTAGAATAAGATAGAAAATGCTACTCAGCGTATTTTATAAATGATTAGTAGATACTTAATAGAAGAACCTTTTTCAAGCATTACGTGAGAATTAGCGTTATCCACTGTTTAAGAGACTTACTTAATTTTGCTATGTTAGTATAAGTTATATAGTATATATAGTTAGTATAATAAGTAATATTTTTTAATTAAATCAGTTATAGCTACCATAATTTGAAATATTATTGACTTACTTCAGCGGCCTTTGATTTTGTATTCTCCAACGTATTAACCAATTCTACGTTATCCAACATGTTACCCGTAGATGTTGCCAATTCTCTTAGCAAGGAATCTTCCAATCCCGAGAGGAGACTCTTGTTAGCACTAGTCTCAATTATGAGACTCTCGCGTTGCTCTTCTAGGTCAGATCGTTCCGCACGCACCACTACGCTGAGAAGCTGATCTTCCAAGCCCTAATCAAAACCAATTTGAAATAAATGTGGAACAGGCCAATAGATTCCATATTCACACTCTTATACGCAATAAATATTTGGGAAGCTAAGTGAGTAAAATGTTTAATCACTGACACATTCCCTGCAGTGTCAGTCTCTAATAATTCAATATATTCATTTATAGAGCTCTTGGCTTGGTTTCTGACAAAATTTAGTTGTTTTTCATCATCATCATGATCAACCCTTTGTCGGCTCACTACAGAGCACGGGTCTCCTCTCAATATGAGAAGGGTTTGGGCATAGTCACACTGGCCATATGCGGATTAGCAGACTTCACACGCCTTTGAGAACATTATGAAGAACTCTCTGGCATGCAGGTTTCCTCACGTGATATTTTGATTGCTTAAAAGCGAACATAACTTCGAAAGTTAGAGGTGCGTGCCCGGGTTTGAATCCCCGATCTCTGATTAGAAAGCGGACGTCTTAACCACTAGGCTATCACAGTTTGTTGTTTTTAATTTATAAAAATTACCAATAGCAGACGAGTTAAATAGCTTAACTTATTTTATATTCAGAGAAGATGAACAGCGTATATAATGGTAGCAAAGAGCAAGATGTTACGTGAAGATAAGTACCTGTACAGTGACGGTATAGTTTATAACAACAGCTTTGGCATAGGCTGCAGGGTTGAACTGCGGGTTGGCAAGTTTTGTGGTGAGGTACATGCGGAAGTGCGGGTCGTAATCCACTTCATTACTACCCAGCATGACAAAGGTCCGACCGCTTTCAACTAAAATAATGTTGTGTTTTAAAATTTCAGCTGTAGAATGAAGAAAAAAGCAGGCTCATGTCTTTCTGGGCCTTATATTGTTATTGGAGAGCTGGACATTTTGGAAATTGTATAGTCTTAGAACTGTATATAAGAAACTAAATACTCATAGGATTCATCACGATCACTTTAGTTATTGGACATAATTCATTTAAAAATATTGGTTTACCTTTTATATTTTTCTCCAATACGTTATCCACTACTGGATCAATGTACTCGTTGACGTCTTGAAACAAAACTGGCATACCATATTTAATAGCCATCTCCAAATGTCGCAGAAATTGTGGATCGTTAAAAGACAATACCTAACAATAAAAAAAAAAAGCTTATAGATTACACATTTATCCATTTTCCAAATAAATAAACGAAATAAATTACGTTTTATAAATATAGTCTTAATTTATAAAATAAGATTTAAAAAATTGGTATTTTATGATACCTTGAGGTTGTTCTTGGCCTCCTTCTTTTTAATCCAATTGAGAGCTTGTGTTTGCGGGTCGATGCAAAGGGGAAAACGCGATGCTCTTACTGTCAGAATTCCATTCTGCACAGACAGCTCGTCTGGAGGTAAACCTTCGGAATTCCAACTAAAAGAAGAAACAAAAATTATGAACAGTCTTTTTGCGTTAATTTATTAACTCTAATCGAATTACAAATGAATCTCGAAATAATTACACCCATTTCAATAAAATATAATATTAATTTAAAACAAAGATGCATATATATCTATACGAGCAGTTATAATGTTGCTAGGGTAAAAATTAAAATCCATAAATAAATTACAAAATTAATTAATTAATATATATTTAGCGTATACTTAAGTCTAACATACCCGCTAATTTCAACTTCATTGGTTAAATTTTTTTCAACGGTATACGGCGTCGTGAGAGGAATTCCCTTTTCAAGAACATCACCCATCCAGTCCTCATACAACATTGTTTGTCGGAATGAAAACGAAAACGGTCCGGTGTAGCTCAAAAACGATGATGATAACAAACAATTGCCAATTAGACGAGACTGTTCAACGTATAATGCGGCTAAATCTATGGTCCAACGTTTTTGTTCACTTGACAGACCAGACATGAGCTTGTCAGCTGCTACTAATCTTCGCATCATAATATCAGTTTCTTCTTGAAGTTCCTGTCTTCTTAACATAGCTGTGTCATATCTATTGTTGAGTCCATCTAAGGTTCTTTGTAAACGATTTATTTCTCCGTTAAGAGATTCTAAATAATTGCATGCTTCAGTGTACTCCTTTTCTAGAGCCTCTACTTTGTCTTTCTTGGGTTTTACCTCTTTGTACACTGCGCAGTAGCCTAGTACAGCAGTAACAAACTTCAAAAGACCATATCTGTATCAAAAGAAATATATTTATTAGTTCTTTATTAATGGCTGGGCTATAATAGATAGTAAATACTATCGAGGTTCCCTTACCCAGCTTTACTGATTTGCTGCATGGTTTCAAGTTTTTTGCTCTTCTTCATATGAGCCTTAACTGCTTTTACTTGTGCTTGTGTGATAAGGTCACAATTCATTTCTTGCAAGTTTCTCAAAAAGTTTGGATCTGCCATCATTCCTTTAGCGCCTTTCCAACTTACATCTTTTATACCTCGTATAATTACTACGCATTCGCAAACCACCTAGAAATATTATTTCAAAGATATAATAACATCCATGTTTACATATACTTTATATTTAAGTTGGATTATATGATTGAGGTCGAGAGAAAGTGCATTCTAACTATAGGAGATGAAAGAGATGGCTGGGAACAGATAAATATGAAAGAAGCTACTTTGACAGCTCTTTAGTTAACGGGATAAAATAAATATTGGCCTAATTCATTGCTTTTGTGGGTAAGCAAAAGCTTTACGAATTGGAAGATCTAAAGAATTATAGTTATAAATTCATTCTTTACATATGACATTTCTATTCATTTTATTCTTATTACTTTTTTGTAGACCTTACCTGCACGGCTTCAGGTGGGGTGGCAAAAGATCTAATTTCTGTAATGTCGTTCTTATCCAAATCTGAGAGTGCAAGTCTGGCAGCTTCGAGTGCTGGTAATGCTGCAGATAATGCTTCCTCGGCTTCAGTTTTTTCAACTGCTATAACTTTACTCTGTTCTGTTATTTCTACGCTTTTTACTGCTGCAACATTCTGTTTTGCAGTCGCAGCTTCCGTTGCTAGAAGGATGTTACGTTGGTTTTAGCTTAAATATATAACACAAAAAGTATTATTATTATCGCATTCTTGAATACCTGTGGATATTTCTTTGAGTAAAATTTCGCATTCCTTTGTTTGTTCTGCTACGATAACTTTTTGTATGGCTAACTTAGCATTTAGATCTTCCAATTGGACATTAGCTTCTTCAATTTTTGCCAGTCCACCAATCAAACGCTCGCACTAGGGGTTAGAGGACACAATTAGCTTTCTCCAATTACTGAATAGCACTTATATGTTGTTTTATTTCATAACGTCACCTGTGCAACAATAAAGGCGTCCTTCTCGTTGAGCAACGAAATGTAGTTGGTAAGAAAGTCCATGTAGTGCTTTGGCGTCACGTAATTGTTACGGCGCAGACGAAGGAGAAATTCCGTGGAGTAATGCGCCACGGACATGTGAACATGGACTACATGCTCTACTATGATAGAACGGAACTCATCAGGGATCTTTTGTACCTATAATTTAACATTATTATTTAGTGATGTTTAAACATTTTGATTTCTGGGGGATTCTTTAATTATAATAATCGTTTATTTTATTTCAAAGTAGTAAAATTTTACTGTACTATCAATCTCGTCCAATTCAGTCCAGTAAGAAATAGTTGGACTATAGATTAGAGATCATATTGTTGAGTTGGTAATTTGGGGAACAGATCCAAAGCAGGAAGTGGATGAATAATACAAACCAACCCAGTGAAAACTATGTGAGGGCATATTTGCTTTAGAAATTAGTAATTAGATATCACATATATTTCTAATAAGAAACTTACGTCTGCCAGGAAAACATTAGCCACGGCGAGTAGGGCTTGTTTCGGCCAGGGAAACTGCCAATCAATTGTCGTGTTATTTACCAATCCGGGAAAACTGCGACATCTATCGAAACAAGAATATTTGTTTACCTATCTTAATCAAATATCTCATCGAGTAAAATGTGTGGATATTTTTATAACCTGTTTCTCAATATGTCACCACTGGGTGACATAGACAAAACGACGTGCAGGTTGTCAGCGCATTTGGTGCAAAAGTAGTGCCAGACCGCGTCCCTGTAATTAAGAAAAAATATTATATAAACATTGACCGCAATTTGCTAAAACTGGCCAAGATAGCTTTGTAAGTCGATATATTTAATACTTTTGTTAAAAGATCATATAACTTTTTAAATACAAAATATTTATTTATTGGAACAACACATAAAGACATACAAAAAGATATACAGAGTAACATAATTATCTAATACTTAATGATAAAATTTTTAGTACAACCATATGTCATGCCAATAAAAAGGTTCTGACTCAGCTGATTGTTGTGGATACTAATATACTGTGCTGAGGAAAGTCCTGCATTTAAAATTTAAAGCCAAAAACCGAAAAAATAGAAAGTAAGGTAAAAAAATAAAGAAACTTTTAGAGGTTATAACTGCATAAATAAGAGTGCTAATCATAATTAAAGTTAAAAC
This sequence comes from Lasiommata megera, assembly GCA_928268935.1. Lineage (NCBI taxonomy): Eukaryota > Metazoa > Arthropoda > Insecta > Lepidoptera > Nymphalidae > Lasiommata > Lasiommata megera. The sequence continues at coordinate 9,242,148 of OV743326.1, read as the reverse complement.
TTAGATATTACCACATTCTATTTTTGCATATTTGGGGGATGACAATTAATTTGAATTGACATTCCCAATGTGAATAGGTGTTATAAACAACACCACGTAGACTCCAAAATAATTTTCACTCAGATACCAAAGTATCATTACATTAATGTGAGTCGCAACTTGTAACCTTACTTTATACTTGACTTGTCTTTTTGTTCTTCTGAATCTCTTAGTCTCTGATAAATTAATTATTTCTTCTTACTTTCCGATACCGTATCCAGCCTCCGAGCTTTCGTTTCGCATAGAGTTGATGATGGCATCTTTCTCGTCGTCGCCGAACAACGCGGGAATCATACCAATCATCAGTATATTGTTAATAAACTCGAGGAATCCTTCTTCTAAGATCTAAAGTTGGAAATAATAAATTCACTAATCAAAAACTTGGATCTAGAGCGTATCCCTATTGGATATAGGGATAGTAATAATGTTATATTTATCTAGATGGGCACTGCCTAGCATTTTAGCGTTCCAGCACGAATTTGGAGCATGAGTTTACTAATTAGGTTTGCTAGGGGTTCTAGTAGGTCAGCCCGCCATCATCTTAGGCTGCATCATAATTTACCAATAGATTGCCGTCGAGCATGCGACCTGTACCAAGACGATTTTGTTTGAGCAGATTGGAAGTCGAAGTTGTGGGATTTCGTATGCAAGACGGAAACTTGTATGTCGCCAAGGACTCAGGTAGGATGCGGCGTCGTGGTCCTCGTTTTAGTGTAGATAGCGTCTGGATGCATCGTTTTGTTTTCCCTTACCTGTGCAGCAGTGAATAGAAAAACGCTGGGTTTTCCATCGACGCCGAGCTGGTTGTACAATTTTTTCATGTCATCCTTGAAGGTATTCTCGTTGTAGTTGCGAGTGACTGTTATTTCAAACATCTCGTAGCCTGAAATTTAGCATATATGTCAGTTTAATAAAAGTAAACTTAAGCTTGGAAAAGGGGATTTAATTTTTTGAATTGATCTGGTGATCGAGGCTACAGCCGTGGTTACAAATCCTTCCTGAATAAGACGTACTGCCACACAATTTAGCGTACGATATTCCAATTAGTGGGTATGGGTTTAATAAAAATGTCCTAATGAGATTCTCTAGAACATCCTTAACAGATTTAACTTACCGTCATCTGACTAGCTCGCCGTCACTTTAGTCACTGTCCACCAGGCGAGACTTTGCTTAAATATTGAAATTTTAAAAACACAGAATTCAATACTCGAGATAGAATTCCGGTATGATTTACTACAAGACGCCTGTCTTGTCAAGGGCTAACTTGTAGTGGAATGAAAAACTCACCGGCAGCAAATGCAGCAAGACGGCATATAGACTTCTTTCCCGAGCCACCGACGCCGATAATCATGGCGTTACCGCGGTCCATGCGCAGTATCCGCTGCGTGCGAGTCAAGTGCTCAAGGCAGTCTTCAAATAGAACCACTGACATTTTGCCGCACCGCTCGTTGAATTCGTCCAGTATCTTTAAACAAAAGAAAACATGACCAATAGTTCGTTATCTTGGAACTCGAAATGAGTACCATGTACTCTTACAGGTCTCCTTGGGCAGCATTAACTGTATTACCATATTCCGGGACATGAGACATTCCAGAAATGCTTCGCTTTTTTATGAATTGTATTTGTTATTTGGCAAAACACCTCAATAACTCATAAAAGAGATATGATGTTCGTCAATAGCTTTAGACGACACACAATTTGTTTTTAATGTACATACAATATGGTAAGTGTTCTGATTCTGATGTACATAAATCCCTAAATAGAACTAAGTTGGCGATTCTAAAATCATCGCACTGAAAAGGATATTTTTAGGCTTATCAATATAGCTAAAATAAGAGATTTGTGTGAAAAAAATGGTGAATATTCAATGTTTTGGCCCACTATAAAATTAGTTTTGGTGATAAGGAAATCAATAATTAACGACAGGATAACAAAAAAAGTCCACTTATGAATACACGTAAGATTAACTACGGTAAACAAAGTTAATAAATTAAGTAAGGCAATTAAGCCCATTTTAAATAAAATACATCTTTCATCAACAATGATTTCAATTTCAAATACCTCTTGGAACAGGAAGTAAACTGCTTCATAGTCTAGCAAGTCTTCGTAGTATCTTATCTCTTCTTCATCAAGAGCATTGCGATAATCGCCGAAAAGAAGTGGATCACGTAGCACGTATTCTTCCAGCTGTTATGTTAAAATCCATTAATTGATTACTAGTACTTAAACACTTGTTGTTGTTAAACACACTAGGGCACTAGAGGTCGAGGAAGGTCACCCATGCGATGGAGCGATCAGATAAAGTCTGCTGTGAGCGGTCCTTTGCACGAGTGCACCAGGCATTCGGCCAGCCGAGAAAAGTGGCGGATGCTTGTTAGGGGTATAACATCTGTCCTCAAAGACATTCAACTGTCTTCATGATCATCATTCTGGATTCGTGATGACCACGACCACTATGTCACGAGTGTAACGACAAAGAAGAAACACTTGTTATATGCAAGCATTATTAAACTTATTATTTACTTAAAGTTTCTCCCGCTCGGAACTTAGGGCTCCTTTATCAGACTCTGCTCGCAATATACTAAAAAGGGATTGACCTACCATTTTCTTTTTATTTTTTCAAAACATTATACTGATGAATTGTAATTTATTTCATACTTTCACATGCAATTGCAGAAACTACGAGAATAAGAAGAAGATAAGATTCATAAAACAAGAATAATTATACGCTACGCTTTATATTACTTATAAAAAATTCGCTTATTAACAATAATTATACGCTTGTTAATGCAAACATATTGTTATTATAACTGAATTTCACCGTTAGTTCTCGTTCTGGTTCCCCTTCTTCTTCTTCCACTTCCAGTTCCTGTTCTTCAATAGGAGCAGCTTTTGTAGGTTTTGTGTCGCCCGTTCTGAATTCTGTTACCAGAGAAAATAACATCAGCTATTATAAAGCGTTTTCATAGCCCGCATTCTTTATTCTATAACAAATATAAGGAAAGGCGCGATGCCATTTTTTGCTACAGATTGTAAACTAAATTTGTTATTTTTGTTTTATTTATGATAGTTGGTGTTTTAATTCGTGTTGGACCCTTGTCCACTATTCTATTTATGGCATTCCATCACACGAACTTATGTACAAACACACAGTACTTTACATTTCGATAAATGTTCTGGAGATAACGGATTTTCTAGTTGTTTGTCAACCTGTTTCGGAACATTTCAAAGTAAGAATTTTTTTTTCATAACTCTAAGTTCAAAGAGTTGCTTACCATCCTCCTCTTCTTCAACTTTTTCTTCCTCTTCAGGAACTACTATTTCCTCTAGAACCACTGGTTCTTCTTCCGGAAAGAATTTGACAACGTGTTCATGGATATGCTGTCGCATAAGTTCATTGTCCTGTAAAGTTTATAAAATGACCCCAATACCAGTAAGTAATATGATTGAGAATATAGGCAAATAATAATAATTCATGTTTTCTAAAACGAAAGTAAAGCGCAACGTGCAACGAAGGTACATAAATAGTTATTTATCATAAAATCTCGATGAAGGTAAAGATCATAGCGGATAGTGTCTAATAAACTAAAATAGCACATAGCTCGGAGAACCGATGGACGTTGGGGTCCCAAGGTGCTGGAATGGCGACCTCGCACCGGCAAACGTAGCGTTGGTCGTCCCCCAACAAGGTGGACAGACGACATCAAACGAGTCGCAGGGAGCCGCTGGATACAAGCGGCCCAAGACCGTGGCCGTTGGAACTCCTTACAAAAGACCTATGTCCAGCAGTGGACGTCTATCGGTTGAAATGATGATGATGATGATGATGAAACTAAAATAATCAAATCTAAATACTATAGTTAATAACTTGTAAAATTATTAACGGAGTCTCTACGCAGTGCAGGAGATTCTTATGGCTCTAAGATCAGATAGTATTAAGCTTAGGATCAATATGACGTCTCTTTCCCTTCCAAATATTTGATTGTATTAGGAGATCAAATAAGTAGTGGATAGTATTCATACTGTAGAAACCGACCAATAAAATAATTTCATTTAGAGTATTTAAATTGATTGGATAATTGATTTTAAAATCTAGAAGCTGTTCAATTATCTATGGATGATTTAAATATTTTTACCGCCACACTGATAAGTCTATCGCAAATAACGCGAGTGAACTCGTTCCTCCAGCATCGGACGACACAACGCTTCTCGCTGAAGAAGTTAGGGTGAGTGAGGCACATGCCTGCCGCAATACGCGAAAGGTCTCGAAGGTTGAATATGTAGTGAAACTTTGCTGGTGTTGGTGGCAGTTCCACGATGATAATCTGCAACATTTATAAAAGTTATGTTTCTTTTTCTTTCAAACATCAACTGACAAATTTTATTTACAGTTTCTTTTAGATTTGACATTAGATTAAATGTAAGATGGCTAATTAGATTTCGATAAAATTATGCTAAAGCATTTGACGTCTTGGACACTCAATACACGTAATTTTTACCCGAAAATTCTATTGCACTCGGGTAAAAAGGATTCCATTACCCGCTAAAAATACACCCGGGTTTCAATACAGTGTCAACCCTGGTGTTTTTAAGACCTTATTGACAAACTTTTCATTGACTTATTGGCATCAACAAGTCAATGAAAAGTGTATAGCTACGTAAATTTTTCACCTCACTTTCAATAAAAGATTATAAGACCTCTTTTGTCATTGTAAGGTCCAAACAAGAAAAAATATTGTTAAGTTAACACGCTCACTTCAGACCGCCATTTCAGACAGGGTTAAATTATCGGTGACATCGGTGACCCTCCTCGCTGCATTTTTTCTCTTCTTACCTTATATAAGTCCAGAGTCATTTGTACAATTTTATCTACAATGTCTTGTATTTCCTCAGGGAAGGTGGAGAAGTGTCCCTTTAGTATGGAATTGTAGATGTGGTTCAGGGTGACTTCCGACGGAAACTGGAGATTGTATACGGAGAACATGGAAATGAATCGTGGATCCACCTGGAATTTTCATATATATTTAAATTTAACATATATATAACCTATGCTTGGAACTTGTTTAAAAATCATCGATATTTACTTAGGTTAAGCCGGTATTCTTGAAATAAATATATTATTATATATTAAATAAATGTATGAAATCGCTTTTTATGATTTTCTTGCGCTTGAGGTCGGCCTTAGAAATTAAGAACGAATGTAAGCCTGCACCCTCTTTCTCTTATTACTACTTATATTGAATAGCACTACTGTGTATGCAGTCCAACAAAAGCGGTCAATAAACTCGCTCAACGTTCATACGAGGAAATCGCTATCGCTTGGTTGTTATTATCCTTTGTTGTTTTTTTTTCAAATGTAAAGGAATTCAAGCGAAATATTTTACGACCGACTTTTTAATTATTCTATTATTAAGATTTTTTCTACAAGTCAAATTAATTAATAAATTAAAAATGACTTGTTATTAAAAGCTAATTAATGAGGAGAAACGTAAAGACAAATTGTCTTAGCAGTTGCAGTAAAACATTGGAACTTTTAATAATGTTTTCGTATTTCAAACGCGTGCAAATAGAATATTAAATCAAGCCTTTGTTCACTGTAAGGTAAAAGTACCGTGAACGCGGAGAAAGAGAATGCATATATTAAAAAAAAGTGAACGCAATAATTTCTAGATGTAATGCTGCATGAATATTGCTTTATGGTTCATGTTTTATACCGCAGTCTACTAAGGTGCATCGTGCACACATCTATTTTGCATTTGTTTGGAGCCGCCTCTACTAATAATCATTTGGGAACCAGCCCCTTTTTTATTGTGACATGAAGATTGGACGTGCTTTGTGGTACTTTTATAATATCTAAATACTGGTTAAAAAAACAAAAACAAATGCGAGGTTAAGTCGTAAGGTTCCATGCATTAAGAGCACAATACAAAACAAACCAAAAAAAAAAAATAAGTTTCTTGTATACTCATAAAGTTTTTAACTTTTTTTTGGTTGGCGCGGCAAAAGATTGGCGGAATTTTAATTCTATACCAATTGGTTCACAAGAAACAGTCCGGTGACAACAATTAACAACAATTTTTTTTTCGGACTGTCTATTAGCTGTGCTAACCTTATTGGTTGCCACAGTGTAACCGGGTTATTTGGCGAGCTTCGGAAAGAAGCTCTGCCAGAAGAAATTTTGAGCCCTAGGGCTCGAAGAAACCAAGGGAACGTCTGCCTAAGAGCGCCTCCTTTGGGGCCGAACCATGGCTGAGGCGACGTTTGGTATAACGGGGGGTCGGACGGTAGGTGACAAAAGAGGCTCAGTCCATAAAAGGGACTCGCTGGCAGACTACGGCTACGGATCATAAAAAGGAAGACACGAAATTCGATATTCGAACATTTCTTGGAACAGAAAGATCATTAACTGCAATACTTACGTCATTTCTTCCACCACCAGCCTTCCCCATGGCGGCGAGAAATCCTATGTCCTTCAAGTTCTTCCAATTGAGATCTTTGCCTCTGTCATAGAAGCCTTTTCTCTCGAATAGCAACTTCAATAATGCAATTGGTTGCTGAGTGCCATATGTGTCCACCTAAAAATCAATTTCGAAGGATAATTCAATCGATTGTAATATTGCTAACTTTTATCCTACATGTATAGGTTTTTTTATACATAAAATCTCTTTATAACTTACTGAAAAATAGATAGATAAATACTCTTTAAAGCGATCCTATTATTTAAGCATCGTCAAAAACCAAGAACTTATACTCACTATAGGCATATTCATGTCGTCTATGAACACTAGCATTTTCTTGCCAACCGGTGGCCCAAACACGTCCTTGGTACGTTTCTCCACCACAGATTCTAAATTACGCTGTACGTCCATGGAGGAGGTTCGGGATGAGAAATTCATTTGCTGGATTAACTGGAACGAAAAAACGGATTTAACTTTGTGTCGTAAGCGTTAAATAAAACTTTAAATTTATATAAATAGATACGTGATGATGAGAGCCGACTGCCGAACTCTATACGAAGTTACAGATTTCAAATTCAATATCAATCAATCATGAAATTCAAAAATTTATTCAAATAATCCTTTAAAATCCACTTTTAATATGTAAATTAAATAGTAGTGAGTTGATGGTGATAGCACATTCGTAAACTTAAAACTAAAGCTATGGGGGTTCCAAACGCGCCCTCGTCTAAGAAGAGGCACGCAACTTAATACCCCGTCTAAGTCGACAGTACAAAGAACTAACTGTTAAAGACAAGTCTATCACTCACGAAACTGTCCTTTTTTACATGTATCCAGTCTACTGGGGGATGAAATAATGTATAATAGTAGAACATTTTTAGCTAAGAACTACTCATGATATCTTTATTTTAGCGTACTTTAATTTAAAATTCAATAGACTTGGCTTGGCTGTTAATTAATTTATGATTAGCGTTATAATAATTATGATGAAGGTATTAAAATAAAACGTAAGCACTATTTGTTGTTAAGTAATTATAATATCACTTGCTTCAACGGTGAAGGAAAACATCGTGAGGAAACGTGCATGCCTGAGAGCTCTCCATAATGTTCTCAAAGGAGTGTGAAGTCTGCCAATCCGCACATGGCCAGCGTGGTGGACTATGGCCACACGAATTTAACACGAATTTAACTGTATGGCGATCTCACAAATAGTTCCAGTGGGCACATTAAAAATTGTAAACGAGCTTTAGATCCAATTCTGAAGTCCACGCAGACCTAGTCGCAGGCAGAAGCTAGTATTCAATAATTGCTAAATTTTTCAATACAATATAAAACAAAAAAAAAAGAAAACAAATTTCTTTGGAGGCGCCGGGTATCGATCCCGGTACCTCTCGCATGCTAAGCGAGCGCTCTACCATCTGAGCTACGCCCCCTGATAGAATGAATGACTAAATAACACTACCAATATTTAATACACAATGAAAGTGCGTACTAACCAGTTTTAGCTGACCTAATTTCGTAATAATTAAAAGTATACAGCCGATATAAATCAGGGTCTTTAGTATTAGATTTGTTACATACCACTATATTTATTTATCAAGCTAAATATTGCACAATTTCTTTGTATGGGTGTTGCAGTGTTTCTAAGTAGGTATTTGTAACGTATTCTTTTAAAATACTTACGTATTTTTCCGGCGGTAGTCCACGTAAGTAATTGTTGATGATTGCAGTTTTAGACGTGCCAGTTTCCCCAACTAGTAGTACAGGTCTTTCCACCTTAAAATATCAGATTCAGATAGTATATATATATATATATATATATTAGGAAAAGAGAAAGAAAATTTATTCATTCTCATATGGTGTTACAAACTGTTCATCTTATTCTAATCAGAAATTTTATGTCTGTCTGTAACACCGACCAGAAAGCGTGTACACCTCGGCATATGACGTGTCTCTTATGATTGATCGTCGTCGTGATTTTCAGCTGAGACCAGAGTGACGTCACAATAATAATATAATAACAAAATTACTTATAAATCAAATGATTATTATATTATATTATTATTTTAGATATACCTGCTCTCGGTTTCAGACCACATTGAATGAGATCTATATTTTTTACACTGTTCAAGTCTTTTTAAAAGAGTGAGGTGATGAAGGTTATTTTATTCGTTAACAAGCAAAATAGTCATTAGTTAAAAGTGTAAAATTTAGCGGATGAAGTTCCCGCGACTTAGGGTTTTAAGATTCCTGTGGAATAAGCAACGCCCGTAATTAAAGGTAATCCCATGTCACATGTTTCCGTGACGGCTACCGCTCCCTTTTCCAATACAGAAATCTAATTTCGAAGAAGTATCCTACAGGTATAATAGACATAGCATCCTTTCATGGATGTAAAATACAGCTTTTCTATCCCGTGGGAACAATGAATATTCCCCGGATAAGAAGCCTACGTCAATAAATAATAAACATAGTAATAAAAATAGATAAAACCTACGAATAATTCAGAAGAGATCGCAATAAAACTTTCACTACCCAGTGTTAAAAGTTATGCAAATTGAGATTTTAAATTTTAAATGGATGTTTGTTACTCTTTCACGTAAAAACTGCTCAATGGATTTTAATGAAACTTTACAATAATATAGCTTATACATCAGAATAACACATAGGCTACAATTTATAAAGATATTGTGTAAATTGTCCAAAATACGACGATAAGTGTCAAGCAAAAATCAAGAAGTAGAAATAACTCTAACATCTGCGTGGTAAATGTCATAATGTTAGTTCTTTTCCACGCCACGCTAATATAAGCAACTCGAAATACTAATCCTGCGCAGACGAAGTCGCGGGCACCAGCTAGTTTTAAATAATGTCTTAATCAAAAAACATATTTATTTATTCAATAAAGTTAATATCCAAAAACCTAACCAACAACCTACCTACCTACACCTACAGAAGTTAGCAAAATGCATATGTTAATCATGGCCAATGGCGGAGAACATTGAACTGTGACAAGTATATAGCAAAATATATAGGTGCAAATATATACGTGATTAATTACTCCTTTACTATGTGTACATTTGAGAAATGTAATGTATAATATATAATAAAAATACCACTGGACGGTAAGTGGTTATAGCCCCGTGCTCTGGAGTGAGCCGGAAATGAAAAGGTTTATCATGATGATTATGAAAAAGAATACAGAAAATTGTTTTTCCTTAATATCCACATAATTATATGTTTTTTTGTCGTAGTAGTAAAAGATACAAACCTTCTGCTAATTTGTTTATTTTGTACACCACAAGTTAACCCTTGACTGCATCTCTCCTGATGGTAAGTTATGATGCGGTCTTTGGATTCTACACGAGATCGTGCCGGAACACTAAATCGATTGACACGTCTTTGTCTGTAGGGTGGTAACTAGCCACGGCTGAAGCCTCTTAGACCAGACCAGACTCAAGCCGAGAATTGAACCCAGGACCTCCAACTATAAAATGCAACAGCCCACGCGCTGCACCACGGAGGTCGTCGAAAATTGTGTATCTCTATATATTTTCGGTTCGTGAGATATAGCCACACGGATGGACAGATAGAATAGTCTTAAGGTATGGAGTTTTAAAAACATATCCTAGATGCGTACTCACACTTTCCATAATTTTGATAAGCCAAGTCAGCTTCAGAGTGTCCACAGTTGGTACCAGGATAGCAGAGAACTTCGCGTTTCTATCGTGAATGTATTCCGGAATCAACCACTCCCACGCCTCCCATGTTTTCGTTGTCAATTCCAGGCAGTAGTCGTACAGGGATGGAAAACCCATGGGAAAGTGTTCTGAGTGAGAAATTCAAAGGAATTACAAACACAATCGCCTTCATCGAAGAAATACAAGAGCTTGAAATTAAAATGAAATGCAAAATTAAATGAAAATATACTTTATTGTACATCACATAAAAGAAGAAATACAAGACAGTAAATAAACACACAGAAAATAAAAGAGGTGGCCTTATCGCTAAGAGATTACGAGATTTTATAGGTATTTGCTTAATTCAGACAATTATCATAATTTAATTCAAAATCAAATTCAAATAATCTTTATTCAAATAGCCCTTTAAAAGGCACTTGACGCGTCAATAATTTATAATAATAATGTTCAAATACTGGATCTTATAGGGATTTAAGAGCATTTCCCAACTACTGGAAGGCATGGCGAAAAATGTAAGAGTCTGGCACCTAATCTATTTTTATTAAACATCATCTTATAGTACCTAATATGTCTATGGTTATTGCAGTCTCTCAAAAACATTACTCGCTTAGCCGTCATTTTATCGATTCCTATTAATTACGAAATAATGATAGAGTTGAATTAAAAACCCCTTTTTTAATTATGCTGAAATTAAATTATGGCTGGCTGCTATAAACAGGGAGTGATTGAGGGGGAAATTTAGTAAAACTTTATAGAAAATTATTCTATAATATAAAACCCAATTATAATTTTAAAGAAATATACTACTTTTTTCTGGAAGTGTTTGTATTAAATTAAAAATTAAAATCACAAAGCCTTTGTGAAAACTATTATATTTCAAAATAACCGTGAAAACGGGTGTCTAGTGTCGGATGTACGTTTGCTCGACAAAGTCACGCTCAACCGCTAGTATTAAATATAAGTAAGTTATCCTATAGGTTATACATGTATATTGCTTACTTGTAGTCGCCTTCTTCTCTGGCGTATCTTCAACGAGCATCATAGGGCAGGCTTTCTTAATATAATTGTCAAAGTCAAATCTTCCGTCGTCAATAATGGCCGCCCCTAAGCTATTGTACATAGACTGTAACAAATATTTTTATTCATAATATAATAAAACTGTAACAGGACGAATTCTGTACATTAAATATATTTTGAAAATTATAATTGGAGGATATTTATTTTTTGCTATACTATCGATACAGCTGGCTGCGCATCACGCCGAAACTACTAGGTGGATTTGAATGAAATTTGGTATAGGAGTAGCTGATACTCCAGCTCAACATATAGGATAGATATTATCCCGGAATTTATTTTTATCCCGTCGTTCAGCACTGCCCTTGGGAGAGGGGATGAAAGTCAAAATGTGTATTTAGTTGTAATTCATTATCGCGTACTCCGATTTCACTCATTCTTTTTTTTTGTTAGAAATGAGATACTTTAATGTTTATCCTGTAATTATTTCAAGGTCGTCAGCTTAGTAATCCATTGCTTCGTGATTGGAAGACAAACAAACACACTTTCACACACACTTACTCAACGCAGACGATGTCGCGGGCATTAGCTAGACTATAATATTAAATGTTAATTTTTTCCAAGTTCGATCTTTCAATCAGTCAAATTTTACAGAACTGACAGATAAGCAGATGGGTTTCAAGTTAGATATTATGTCGTATATGAACATTTCCCATATATTCATATTTTTGTTAGAATGGGACTAATAAAGCTCCAAGATTCTTTTTCTCTTCAGGCGCTTTAGGCAGTCCGGTACTGTGAGCTGAACTGCCAACGGATCTGGATGACGTTTTAGCCGCAGTTTGTATTAATAAATAGAAATCATTTGTTCATCATCGTTTCTTGCATTTTTGTAATCGCTAAAGCTATTGAATCAAGATTTAATAATTCTTTCAAATCAAATCGAATCATTTATTTGCATAGATTGAGTCAGTACCTTGGTATTACATTTAATTACAAGTGCTTACAATCTGCCGGGCAGGCATTCAATAATTCTGATTCTAAGTTTAACAACATTATTAATAATAAAAAATAAATAAACGTAAAATTTATATTATCACAATCATAGTAGTAATAAGACTGGAAAAATTTTAGAGAACTACATCCAATTCTCAGTCAATAAATCGCACCCTGCTGGTATACCCAGGCAAATTTTGTTAAAGAAGAATTACACCTTTATAAAACTATTCTATGTAAAGTATCTAAAGTAGCATAGGCTATTTTGAATTTTCGAAAAAATAACATTTCAGCCTGTAAACTTCCTTTATCCGTGCGTCTAAGTAAATAGTATCTAGTCCATGAATTATACGTCTAAAATAGTTAAAAGGTGCAACAAAAAAAAATATATATTTTATTAACAAAACAATTTTATGTAGATAATTTTGGCCTTTAAAGCATGTAATTTGGTCGAATAGTTGAGGCGATAATGTTAAAATCAAAATACATATGGGAGTGAAGTTCCCGTAGTTACATGTCTAACGTACGCGTCTTATATTATATTTTATAATGACCCGTTAAGTCAAACGCAGTTGCTAATAAAAAACAAAAAAATAAACAGATTTACAATCACTTTTCTTAGCAGAGTTACAGCAAAGATAAAACCAAAGGCGTATTAATAAACCAAAGGGTATCTATTAATAGCTTTTTTTAGTGTAAAACAACTTCTGGAGATTTATTTTTATCATGACCTGAAACACACAGATTGAGTTCGTTAGCTGTAATTTAAATAAACGCAAAATTCATTTCGCATTCCATATTTTTAATTTAAATAATGGACTTTTAAAATTTCCATAGCCCTCGTCCCCGCTTTGAATAAAAGATGTCGGGGTGTTATGTTTCCCGTTTCGTAGTTATTTTACTGATTTAATTTTTAACTTTTTTCTTCCACTAGCGTATTAGCGACGCTGTGTACGGTTCCGGTATTTAAAATTGTTCCGTAACTTTCATAGTATCTATAATGTCACGAACTCATTCACGATCAACCCGACTCGCTACAGAGCACGGGTCTCCGCTCAATATGAGAAGGGTTCTGCAATAGTCTACCACGCTGGCCATGTGCGGATTGGCAGACTATGAAAACATTATGGTGCAAGCCCATTGTCTCGCGATAAAAGTGACGAAATATATATTTTAGGTGAAGCGGTTATAGCCTAGTGGTAAAGGCGTCAGCCTCCAAATCAGAAGTCGGCGGTTCGAATCCGGGCACGCACCTCTAACTTTTCGGAGTTATGTGCGTTTTTAAGCAATTAAAATATCACTTGCTTCAACGGTGAAGGAAAACATCGTGAGGAAACCTGCACGCCTGAGAGTTCTCCATAGTGTTCTCAAAGGCGTGTGGAGCCTGCCAATCCGCACATGGCCAGCGTGGTGGACTATGGCCAAACCCTTCTCATATTGAGAGGAGACCCGTGTTCTGTAGTGAACCGGTAATGGGCTGATCAATGAAATATATTTTATGTACCGAAGAACACATTGTAAGTTTTATTCGATACTTTTAACTTCTCAACAGCTGATAACGACAATCAGTAAAAGACATAAAGCCGACCCATTTCTAGTACATTTATTATGGGTCTGCATATCTAGTACCTTCATTGATTGATTGTAATCGAATATCCAGTAGAGAACTTTTAAATGTGCCGGGAAGTAGTCTCTAGAGTGCAATCTATCCCCTTCATCATGATCAACCCATTGCCGGCTCGCTACAGAGCACGGGTCTCCTATCAATATGAGAAGGGTTCGGCCATAGTCCACCACGCTGGCAACGCGGATTCGCAGACTTCACACGCCTTTGAGAACATTATGGAGAACTCTCAGGCGTGCAGGTTTCCTCACGATGTTTTTCTTCACCATTGCAGCAAGTGATATTTTAATCGCACATAACTCCGAATAGTTTTAGGTGCGTGCCCGGTATAGAACCCTCGACCTCTGATTATGAGGCGGCCGTTCTAACCACTAGGCTTCACATTTCACAGCTTCTTTTTATCTATCTCCGTACCAAACATTATTAAAATATGTTAAGCAGCTTAGATGAGAAAAAGTAGAAAATCAAAAAAGTTTCCTTTGAAATTATATCTTTGTATGGAGTATGTATTATGAGATATCATTATTCTCAGTTACCCAAGTTTGCAATAAAATCGTATACTGTACGGTATTTTTTAAAAGGTCACGTACTTTTTAATTTGCATTAAACGTATCTACGATAACGTACGATTTATTCGACTACTCATACATCGGGGGCGTAGCTCAGATGGTAGAGCGCTCGCTTAGCATGCGAGAGGTACCGGGATCGATACCCGGCGCCTCCAAAATTTTATATAGTTTTAATTTTTTTGATGAAGTTACCGACATTCAGTCATAAAATATATACATGTAACTAGTTCATAAAGTTCATCATAAACATCACCAGCCTATTAAACTCAGATCACCTTGCCCCAAGTATATAAGGAAAAATATACGCTGGGACATCGAAGTGTTTAGAGACACTACTGGATACAGGTCTTCTCTTATAAGAGAGAAGAGATGGATTTGGGATACCTATAGAGTAAGACATAATAAGCTGGACAAATTTTGGTCGACAGGCTTTAACGATTATCTATTATTAAAATAGTGACATAACGTGCTCCCTGAAGCACGGGAGTTGACTAAGTCAGTTTTTCAACTCAACATGCGTGCTATTAGTTCGTGGACCTTGGTATTAATATAAAAAAAAAAAAAACAATAATTCAAACACTAACTAATTTATTCTACTATTTATTCAATTATTAATGCACTTTTACACTACTTTCATATCGTTTACTTGGATTGTACTATAACGAGGTACCCTACTGAAGGGTTCTGGGAGGCGGAGTCAATTCTTAGTCAGGCCTAGACCAAGTCCGTAACTGGGCCTTTTGACTAGAGAATTATAATTGGATGAATTTGAAAAATGTAACGAATTTATGGGCCCATATTGCTGACTGACAATTTATTATTGGTGTCAAGTCGGAAACAGCAATTCAGCAATATATGGCTAATAGTTAGGGTTGTAACAGTGCGTTACAATTTCTGGCTCTACCCACGAAAATTAATCAGTGTTTACCCTTGTTGACTATAAAGCAAAATAAATATATCAAAAACTAAAAGCCAAAAAGGATTCTAGATTAAACATCATAATACTAAAGCGCCCTAGTCTAAGAAGAACAAACACAAGAAAGTAAGCCGGGTAACTATCCTTTTTGTTATCACCATTCCTCATGCCACTCAAATTAATTTAAGAGCTATCTTATTACAATGATATTACTTTATCTATATATATAAAAGCGAAAGTTCACTGACGTACTTACTTACTTACTGATTAAACACGAGATCTCAAAAACTATTGTACGTCTAAAGCAAATAATTTAGCAAGTAGGTTAAGAGATGTCAGCTAAGAAAGAATATTTGGAAATCCCACCCCTAAAGGGGTAAAATAGGGGTTGGAAGTTTGTATGAATTTTCTTTGTTTTTGGATTCGGAGACACAAAAATTCGCTTTAAGATTAATAATAATGAATAAAAAACATGTATATAATTTTGTTGAATATTACCTTTTAAGGGTGATAAAATAGGGATGATAGTTTTTGCTGATTTTTTTTTTATTTTTAAGTTACGTATGTACATGACTAAAATTTTGAAAATAGGTTTCTTTTAGGGCATAAATATCAGGGTTTTTTTTTAAACTTTATTGCACAAAAAAAAACTGTACAAAAGGCGAACTTAATGCTAAATGCATTCTCCACCAGTCAACCCTGGTACATTATGAAAACTAATGGTTAGATGTTTTTTCATCCAAATCAACCCTGAAGGTCATAGGGGTTTGAAGTTTGTACAAAAGTCCTATGTTTTTCCATTTAGAGACACGCAAATCGGCCATCTGACATTTGCCTGTAGCTTACTTTCTGAAGCAGGGCATTGGCCGCACGGGAAACCTCAATCTAACGTGAAATCAGCAATTCTATGCAGTAGAAGTCGCGGGCAACAGCTAGTATCTCATATATACTTACGACCATAAATACACATTCGACCACGGTTCTGTCGATTTCCTCATTGGTGTCTTCCCTGTTTGGCAGTAGACCGCTGATCATATAGCAAAGCTGCATCACCTGGAAGAAAATCAACGAAAAAATGGAAAATAAGCTTAAGCGTTTTACGATATGAACAATTCTATCAAATGAAACCGAAATGGTTTTATGCATGTAAGCCTATTACAGGCATTAATAAAACATTCATAATTATAATATTTTTAATTATTAACCATAAGGAGATAACTTCATTCGCTTACTAAAGCTAGGAGGATTCCAAACGCACCCAAGTCTAAGTTTTTTTTTTATCCACTACAAGTTAGCCCTTAACGGCAATCTCACCTGATGGTAAGTGATGATGCAGTCTAAGATAGTAGCGGGCTTATCTGCTAGGGACATGGTAAGCCCACACTCCTAATTGGTTTCTACGCGACGTCGTGCCGGAACGCAAAATCGCTTGGCGATACGTCTTTGTCGGTAGGGTAGTAACTAGCCACGGCCGAAGCCTCCCACCAGACCAGACTCGAGCCGGGAATCGAACCCAGGACCTCCAACTTTAAAATGTAACAGCGCGCGCGCTGCGCCACGAAGGTCGTCAAACCCACAATAAAACTTAGCCGGATAATTTTATTAATCACCATCTCACAATCAAATATGAATTATTTATTCATATTTTATTAATAGGTTCTTTATGCACATCTTGAACTTAGCTTCTAATCGTAATTGTGACGAAACACTGTAGATGAAAGGTAAAGTGAAATTTCCGAAGTACCCGGCGGAATTTTCTGGTATAACAGATGGCAAAAGATTTCCAGGCATCCAGAAAGAACATCCTCATAGCTTTCATTTTAAGTTATCTCATGAATTATAATGATGAAAAAAATATTATATGCTTTCATATTATTAATACGAGTAGATGCCTGTATTGGTTTTACGTTTTTTTTTTCTGAGACACATTTAATTAGATTAGTCGGTAGATTATGAATCCTATAATCTACCGACATATTAAAAAGTATTCTTTAACGAGATAGGTAGGACATCTTTGTGGGAGTGGGACGTAGCTTAGAATGGTGATATTGATAAAACCTATAATAATATTTTAGTACGTTTCTATGCATTTTTGAAATACTCCTATCATTTATTTATTTCTTTTATTTGCTAACAATTACAGTGGTAAATAATTTTATGATCTCCCACTTTCCAAACTAGTACAAACTTTATCTTGTATAGTGGCATGTCGTGAATATGGTTATTTCATTTGATTTCAATTGGATTCTACAACGCAAACAACTGTACAGAACATTAAACTCCTTCAAGTCACTTAAAGTTAAACACGCGTAATTTTCATTTCGTCTAATTACAGTCTTAAGTTGTTTTTAACACTTGTGTCAAATACACAGATCCGTTAAAAAAACCTTATTAAACCTTTTCAGTCGTTTATAAGTCATATTAGAAAATATTTTGGCCTAATTCAAAATAGTTTTTTGTTTAATTTTTAAAAAACTTTATTGCAAACTTATCATTCTTAATCACTCTTACAGGAAATGATATAACAGGCCGAATTAATGATAGTTTTTTTTAAATATTTATAAAACTTTATTGCAAACTTATCATTCTTAATCATTCTTACAGGAAATGATATAACAGTGAGTTATATGAGACAAGACCTCGCGCGAGGCGTGCGCTATTGCATTATAAAGTAGGTGGACCTGGGAAACGTTCCCGACTCAAGTCTGGTTTGGTGAACGGCTTGGGCCGTAGCTAGTTACCACCCTACTGACAGACACGTGTCGCCAAGCGGTTCAGCGATTCAGCCCGATGTCACCAATTAGAATGAGTTAAACATACCTCTAACAGGTCAATCCGCTACCATCTTAGACCGCATAACTTACGTTATGAAAAAGAGAAATACATGTATACCAAATTAAGAGGCGTCTGCGGAACAATGGTCTTCAGAGGCGTTTGTTGCTGGAGCCCGAACATGCCAAATACGATGTAGTTGATAGCACCGGGCACGTAGTGTTCAAACAGGCCCGCTAACTGCTCGCGCTCCTCTTCATTGTTGCGACACCGAATCCACCTAAAGCCCGATATTAATAATCGATTGAATTTAATAACGCCATCCTTAGGCTATATGGAAGATGGATATTATTGACTATGTGAGATGGTGATAACAAAAAAAAACGTCTAAGTTTGTTGTGTGCTTCTTTTTAGACCAGGGCGCGTTTGGAACCCTCATAGCTTTAGTTTTAAGTTTACAAATGTAGTTATCACCATCAAATCACTACTATGTAAATTATTGACGCATCAAAAGTGCCTTTTAAAGGACTATTTTAATAAAGATAATTTAAATTTGAATTTGATTCAGATTCCAAGGTGATGGCTTTAAGCATTATCGGTGAGTACATTTTTTTATAATAACCGAAACGGTTTAAGGTGCTTTTCGAGGTGTCAAAGCCACACTAAAAAGGTTATCTGATAATAGTAAGTAAAATTATTTACCCAAATAAATAAACGTGATAAGTCGTATGCTAATCTTTTATCTTAATCTTGTAAGATTTAAAAAAAATTGTTTCCACAAGCACCAACTAGCAAGGCAAATATTTGAAATCTCCAGACGTTCTTCATAGTATTGGAATAAGTTACCTGTCCCAGTACGGTTGATAGCCCAGATTCTTCGGGTCCACGAAGACCATGCCAGCCCTCGATACAGTAGCCGGCGACGCATAGTTGAGGTCTCCAACTTCGAACAGCAACGCGCAGTACGGAGCCAGTCGGATCCGCTCGCCATTTGCCAAGGTCAATAGTTTGTTGTCGTCCATCACTGAGTTCATGTTCTCGATCCAAAGGGCGTCCACGTCACCATCAAACATAGAGTATCGACGTTCGTCTTTATCGGCGGGTCTAAAATTTTATTGGTCCTATAAAGTCTTTGGAGTTAGATAGAGAGCATCCTTGTATACAAATCAGGGTAGAAACCTAATAACTTGAACAAACCAACTAAGCATCTACGAACGTAAACTATATGTGTGCTTTATTAATATTCACAGTGTAGATTCCAATCAGAATATTCATAGAAGCCAATATCAAGTCTTCGCTGATTTTCACGTTGATTAGTGGAACCTGCTGAGCATTTGTGCACGGTGAGACTTTGGGCTGACTGGATGGGGTTTTGCTAGTGAACGACTGAGACTAGAGTTACCGGGACAACGGTGTCGATTCTGTTCCATACAACATACACACATATCCAAATCAAACTTGGTACGCATTGATTTACCACTAGCCGTAGATAGAGCGCATCATACAAAAACAAGGCGAGACTTTGCCACCAACTAACTATACATTCCTACATATCGGTATATCGATGTATTGTAACCCGTCTAATACACAAGACATCTGGCCGTTATATTATCTATAGCGGCGCGTAGTGCTTTGTAATTCATTCGGATTATACGGCTCGAGTGTTAGAATCGGTGACTTTCGTCTAGCATTGTCACACACTGGGGGAAAGGAGTGCACGCGTCGCTATTTATGCACTACTTTTCCGTTCCATTTTTTGAGCGTTAATGATCGATCTACGGCTAGTGGTAAATCAATATTGGTACGTCTAAAAGTAATGTTGTCTACTTAACACTGTATAGTTTAGAAAAGGACCGCACTAGTTTAAAACACGTTATGTTTAGCTTAGCGATTTCTTTATAACAGAACTAACAGAACTTCTACCAATATGTTCGCTAAAATCATTCATCTGCTTGCTTGTTTACAACTTAAAACAAACAGAGGATCTGAATAAACTGAAAATTTCATAACGTGCTTCACTATGAGCATATCTATGAACGCAAAGCTCAAAATACTGGACTTGATCGAAATGAAATCTGGCATACATACAAGAAGGGTTTGCTTAGCAAGGAGTTTTAAAAATGTATCCCTTTAGATGACAAAATGTCGGTGTTTTAATCTAAGTCTGTTTAACTAACATATGAGCGTCATGAGGTTGGCAATTTAAAGCGAGCATAGCCGAGGGCAAAGCTGGTTCATTAAGTAGATTAAACATTGTGTTGCATTGAACCGTGCTGTGCATACTTTATCAAATATTTGGTATTACCTGTTCATTTCCCGGAATATTTTCGAATAGAGACCGTCTGTCCAATCTCGAGTAATTGGATCGAGTATGCCATACAACTCTATTACGGAGCATGCCTGCAATGTTACACTCCACTTTACCTGGCTGTTTGTTTTCGTAGGCGAGGCGCCAGTTTTTCGCTTTACTTAAATTTTATTACTTACTCTTGGGAATTGCCTACACAATTTCACTTCTTTAGTATTGTATGTAAAAGAGAAACTTTTAACTTCAAAACAAGCAACAAAAATATGCAAATGCATCTATGATTTAAATTAATATTATGTAGCCTACTTTAAACGTTTTTGGAGTTTAATTCTTAAAAATCGATATTCATATAAGTTCCCGGTATGAAAATATATATCAACAGTATAAATCTACTGAACGAATGATTTCGTTACGTTTTTGTGCGCAACCTATTTGGCGCACGTACCTATCACTTTTCAGGCGTGAGGTATGTATGATAATATGTCAAATCTATTTATGTAAAAGACTTTACCGATTAATTATAACAAATGTAACAAATAAAAAGAATAAAAATATAATCATTATTTAGGTATTTCATTGATTGTTTCGTTTATTTACCATTTCTTATTAATCTTTTTCACAGTATAGTAAGCCTTTCTTGTGCCTATTTAGACAGTCGATATGGAGTAAACTCTATTCGTATGTTGGAGCTGACACATACACATTTTTTTTACAGAATGTTGAAGGCTTGATGTCGGTCCGAAATGAGAACTATACTAATATTGTAAGCTCGAGAGTAAATTTGTGTTTCTATTTCCTTTCACTCCTGAACTTAATTTTGAACTGAATTTCAATGAATATATAATTCAAATTCAAACAATATTTATTCAAATAGCCCTTTACAAGGCACTTTTGACGCGTCAATAATCTACATAGTAGTGATTCGATGGTGGTACATTCGTAAACTTAAAACTAAAGCTATGACTCAAAGAGACTGCATTCTGGGGACGGATATAAACTACGTTTTGTCTCGGTAACCAAAAAAGCTATTTATTATACAGTAAGTACAAAGGCATACCTTAGGATTAACAATAGTGACCTTCGTAGGTAGGCCGAGGTTAGACTGGGCTTTAACTAGGGTCTGGTAAATAACTGTTTTTCCGCCCCCCGTAGGTCCTACCAGCATAGTACAATGCCTCGTCATCATGGTTTCGTACATTTGTACAATTTTGTCCACCTGAAAAACATTGAATATCATCTTAAACATTTTAATAACAATAATTTATTATACAATTAGCAATATGGCTTTACAAGGGGTCGCTCAACGATCGACGCTTGTGTTGAATTAGTACACAATATATTTGAAGCCTGGGAGGAGTCACGTGACGCACTTGGTGTCTTCTGTGATTTGTCCAAGGCGTTCGATTGTGTTCAACATGAAACATTGGTCAGAAAATTATACCACTATGGAATTAAGGGTCTAGATTTAATGATATCTTCTTAAACTTATCCTTTTTTTTTTGTCTTTATTTGTAAGTGCTTGTAACTGGGTAAACTGTCTTTAAAAAAAATATTATTATTATTATTAAACTACGAATTCAATTCTAGTAGTGCGATGACCTTGATTTTAAGTGCAAAAGCCGAAATTGAAATTTTGCAGTTCATAATATGCAATCTACCTGTATATTATGAACTGCAAGTGTAGTGTAATTACGGGTAAGATTCATTTTGGCGATGACAGAGATAACTATTTGATACCTAACGGCGATAGTAGTCACTCACTGGCCTTGAAACTGGTTTTGACGACCTCTGTCGCATTATAAAGTTGGAGGTCCTGGGTTCGATTCACGACTCGAGTCTGGTCTGGTGGGAGGCTGCGGCCGTGGCTAGTTACCACCCTACCGGAAAACGCGTGTCACCAAGTGATTTAGCGTTCGGCACGATGTCGTGTAGAAACCAATTTGGAGTATCGGTTTTACATACCCCTAACAGGTTAGCCCGCTACCATCTTAGACTTCATCATCACTTACCATCAGATAAGATTGCCGTTAAGGGCCAACTTGTAGTGGAAAAAAGGCGCATAACTTATTCATTTCGACCTATACCTATAGGCTTATAGAATAAATGAATCGAAAATAAATGATGACATACCTGGTGAGGAAGTACAATGTACCCATCTTTTTCCAAAACCTCAACAACCGCCGCATTAAAGTCTGGATAACCAACGCGCGAACACTCGAGCCCAGGAAAAAGATCCTTTATGAGACCCAGAAACAGTGGCACATCTTCAAACACAAATTTTGGGTGATTCATGTCCCTGGTAGAAAGATTATTTAATAAAATAATTAAGAATAGAAAACAAGAGGAAAATAGACTTACTGTATATTATGTATGCTGATTAAATAAAAATACGTTTAATAATATTAAAATATTTTCTCTATAATAGGTAAATAGAAAAAGTTACTGAGCGAAAAGGGAGCGGCATGAATGGGCACTATGATACAAGCTTTCCTAGTGTAGTGTCGGAACAGGAATTTTATTTATCGTAAAATTGCATGATAAATAGGTATGTTTGGTAGGTATAATTTTTTTTTGTTACTACAAAATCATCACTGACCGACTGTAAGGTACAATTTAATAACAGACTTGGATACCTAGGAAGGTATGTGGTGACTTTTCTTCTTCTTAGACCGGGGCGCGCTTGGAACCTTCATAGCTTTAGTTTTAAGTTTACGAATGTAGTTATCACCATGAAATCACTACTATGTAAATTATTGACGCGTCAAAAGTGCCTTTTAAAGGACTATTTAAATAAATATTATTTGAATTTGAATTTAATATGTTGTCCTTTAAAATGACGAAGTTCTAGATTACGAAAATATAAATTCGTGCAAGTTTCATCATAAGTTATGAAACCACTACCGGCTGACTACGGAGCACGAATTTCCTCTAAGAATGATAAGGCTATGCTTGCCAAGTGCGGATTGGCAGACTGCACACTTGTTATAGATGTTTACCTTTTTCGTTGTAGCAAGTGATATTTAATGTAAATTTCAATTATAACATCATCATCATCATCATGAACAACCCATTACGGGCTCACTACAGAGCACGGGTCTCAATATGAGAAGGGTTTGGCCATAGTACACCACGCGGGCCATGTGCGGATTGGCAGACTTCACACGCCTCTGAGAGCATTATGAAGAACTCTCAGGTGTGCAGGTTTGTTCACCGTTTCCTTTACCGTTGAAGCAAGTGATATTTTTTTTTAAACGCACAGAACTCCAAAATGTTAGAGGTGCTTGCCCGGATTCGAACTGCCGACCTCTGTTTAGGAGGCTGACGCGCTAACTACTAGGCTATCACCGCTCTATCCAATATATCCAATTATAACACACACAGGTAATCCCGGTAAGTTACAGGTAGGGTGTTACGGCTTCGGGTATATCGGAAGCTCTTCCAAAAATTCGGAGTCTCAGGCTGCCGCTTAGGGGTATGAATTTGTCATGGCACTTACCTCAGTGCTCTCATAAGCACCATTATTTCGCTTAACCCAGGAGAATCTCTCCTTAACTTTCCAGCCATTCTGAGCACAGCTGTCAATGCTCTTAGACCCCAGTCATAGTGGGACTGTTTTGACAGTTGTTCACGGGCAACTTTGTAGAGGACTGTCATCTTTTTGGCCAACACCTGATAAAGGTAACTTACATGTAATACATACATACATGTAATAGATTGAAGTCTAAGATACCATTGCTGCAAGAATGCAGTGAAAAATGCGAGGTAAAATGTCCATTCCGGAATCTGAGAGGTTAATTGGGATATATATGGCCACATTGTCGCCATTCCATAAGCGACCCGAGCTAAATACATATTATGTAATAACATAATGGTAAAATAACTATCTAAACTATCTTATATAAAAAATATTCTACAATTTAGCGCAAACTTGTAATATTTTGTTGAAATACAGGTCATAATACAACTGATATTAATAATCATTTTTAAATTCAAACAAGAAAAGAAATTTAAAATTATACTAAACTAGAAATTATTTTCAAGGATGTTTTTGGGGCTTTTCAAGCAATTGTGGCGATTGTAGGGGTTTTTGACCGTAGCTTAATAATTTCATTTATTGACGATTCTTCACATGTGTACTTAAATTTTCAGTTGTACGTACTAATCGCCTCATTTATATGACCGTCATGTATCACAAAAAACAACGTCATGTATGATCATCAAGAATTTAAACTGTCAGTCAGTTCAAAGTAAAACATAAACTGCGTATTTTTCAAGTTTAACTTTCACTAAAAATTAAGTACTTACAATAAACCAATAAATTTATGGCAACGAATACAGGATAAACTCAATAAAATTCCGATGAACACCAGGTTCAACAATTTGTATGGAAGCAGATTTATTATACTATCAAGCATACCTTCGCCGTGAGAAAGCCATCAGAAAACAGAGATATCTGACAGATCATTTCCAAGTCCGGAAGGATACAGACGACGGGTCGAAACAGCGCTTTCACGGACTCTGGCAATTCAGTTCGACCGGCGTATCCAGGATTCATAGTAATGAAGATGCCCACTTTACTATCCATGGCGATCTCTTGACCTTCAAACTAAATAAAAATACATGGTTCGTATAATATAACGCAAAATGTAACATATAAGGGTCCTTCTGCCGTAGTTTTAGTTATTTTTATATGCATCAAGACACGCTGACGATTTTGCACATCTGTCGGCAAGCGTAAAATTTAGGAGAAGCAAGAACCTAGAATGAACATTCCCAATTTTTCAAAGAAAAAAATCATTATTTAAAAGAATTATTTGCTGTTCAGTAAATTCAAAATGTAACATATAAGAATCCTCCTGACGTAGCTTTAGTTATTTTTATATGGATCAAAACACGCTGGGCGCAAAATTAAGAAGCAAGGACCTGGAATGCAGGAACTTTCGCATTTTTTAAAAGAAAAAATCATTATTTGAAAGATTTTTTGCTGTTCAGTGAATATTCTACTAATCGAGCTCTTATACGCGAAAAGTTATTTGCACTATGCAGTTTTGCCTGTCTTGCGCGGATAGTAAATCAAGTTCAATATTTATCGTACGACATAGGCTTCCGTAAAGTAACGCCTGCTTCTAATCGTTGACCTACTGGGCGAAATTGCCTCAAACAGCAAATTCAAATTGAAATAATCTTTATTCAAATAGTCCTTTAAAAGACACTTTTGGCGCCTCAATAATTTACATAGTAGTGATTTGATGGTGATAACTACATTCGTGAACATAAAACTAAAGCTATGAGGGTTCCAAACGCACCCCGGTCTAAGAAGAAGCCCACAACAAACTTAGCAAGGCATATTCACCCATTAGTTTAATACCATTAAAATTATACATAGCTAACTTAGAATACACAGTGCCGTACCCGTATCGTGATCTTACCGTAAACCGCTTCAATTTCATCAGCAAAGCGCTTCGTATGCATTGCAATTGCGTCGATATGACCGACAAAACCGATATATCAATGCGGTTGAACTCATCAAAGCAACCCCAAGCACCGCATTGGCAGAGGCCCGCGAGAATTTGACCAACAGCTCTAAAGTCCATGCCTTCGCCACAATTCGTTACCACGCACAGCAAACCTAGGGCTTTCGCTAAGTCCTTTGTTGTTTCCGTCTTGCCGGTTCCAGCAGGGCCTGCGAACGTATTAATATCAATCTGTGAATTCAAAGCCTATTTTCTATATAGCAAATCAGTTTTGCTCTAATCATGAGTCTTTAAATGACCTGAAAATTACCAACTTTGTCGTGGGAGAGAGAGAATGACTCACTTTACTCCATTGGGTTAGGTAAACATAGGAAACTAACTCATAGATAACGACATTAATGAATGAATGAATGAACACACTGTAAAAACGCGCAGTTAATGGAAAGAAGTATGTACTTTTACATATTACTTCTACATATTTGGTTGCCTGGAAGAGATCGCTATGTAACGATAAGGCCGCCAAATTGTATACTACTGTCTGTTATTTTCTGTCTTTTTTGTTTTATTTTTCCTTTTTCGTGGTGTACAATAAAAGTGTGTAAATAAATAAAAATAAATAAATACTTTTATGGATGGCTTAGCATGCCTTTATTACGCTCCATCTTTTTAATGTTTAAAAGCCATACATTTTTTTAAAGCAAGGGTGATAAAGATGATGTAATGGGTACAAAAAATTCAGTACCGGCAGGAGCGCCTCCAAGTTGCATAGTCAGAGCTTGCGTGATAGTGAGGTATATGCGATCAGTTAATGGTGTAATCACAAGGCGTCCATTCAAGCCCATATACTCGTATCCATATTCGAATAACCCTGCAAATTTGATTAAAATACATTACTGTTTTAAGGATTACCCAAAAAATATGGTCAATAAAGTTTCGTACTAGTATATCAGACTGTAAACCATAGATTACATTGTTGGAGTAATAAATACCAAATAACCTAGTTCTCCATTGTTTAAAGTTGAATAATCCGCATACGGTTTGTATTTACCAAATCGAACACTGTCGTAGGAAGATTTAACTTAATAAACATATCCATCGATACTTGCTATACAAGCAATTCTGTTCAAAATGCATAAGCGTATTCTAGGTACAGATCTGTAACTACGGTGAAAATATTGTTGAGAGCAGTGGTAACTTTGAAATTTACAGCCAAGCAAGTGTTCATACCTGTACACTGTTTAATCCAGAGGTTGTCATCCTTTTTCTGCCAGTAAAATCTAAGCTGACTTTCCCACTCAAATTCCGCGGCTTCTGTTACGTTGTCGCGTACAAAACCTTCTATAATATCGCGTGCGTGGACGTCTATAGTTGTAATAGTTCGGAACTTAAGTCGATCGTTGGAGGTTAGATCTGAAATTAATGCATTAATATTATAACAAACATCGACAAGTACATAATTAAGATAAATAGCATCACTGCTAAAATCAGCTTGAATATAGCGTCAAATCGTCGCCATATTAATTTATTTAAAGAAAAATATTAAAATAATACTTAATATAGGCAATATAACTCGTAAAGATGGGTAAGGTATATAATGAAATCTATTCAGACATTGCAATAACCACATACAATAACATTAAGCTCAATTTGCTATAAACCGAGAAAAATACTCAAGTCTCCACGGTGTAATATAAAATTGATCCAATCCTTATTAACATCAGCCATTGATTTACCGCTAGCCGTAGATCGATCATTAACGCTCAAAAAATTGGACGGAATAGTAGTGCACAAATAGCGACGCGTGCACTCCTTTCCCCCAGTGTATGACAAGGCTAGACGAAAGTCACCGATTCTAACACTCGAGCCGTATAATCCGAATGAATTACAAAGCACTACGCGCCGCTGTAGATAATATAATGGCCATATGTCTAGTGTATTAGACGGATTGTAATACATCGATATACCGATATGTAGGAATGTATAGTTAGTTGGTGATAAATTCTCGCCTTGTTTTTGTATGACGCGCTCTATCTACGGCTAGTGGTAAATCAATGATATCAGCATGCAGACCCTTTAAAATGCGCTCTAAACGCACCCAAGTATTTTTAGGACATGTTGACAACACAACGCTAGTTGCTTAGTGATTGCTTAGTTTTCATCTATCCATTTACTTGAGTCAAGGTTGCTTATTTCAGGACCTCTTAATAGCGTGACAACATATTGTTCAAAATTTCGCTTTCGTTTACCTTGCCTGACTTTAACTACGAGCCCATCTAACTGCTCATTCTGCTGTTGCAAATGTTCTTTCATAGCTCTCTTGTTCCCATTTCTGATCCTTATGAAGGTCTCCTCTGTCTCCGCGGTCCACCAAACACCGTTAGCAGCGAGACACACCATGCCCTGGTACTCCATTATCCAATCCGTTCTAAAGACATTATTATTTATATGTAGGCTTTTTACAGAAAGCAATATTAGTACTGGCTATGTATTTATATCTATCTATATATATAAAAATCAATTGCTGTTCGTTAGTCTCGCTAAAACTCGAGAACGGCTGAACGGATTTATGTTATCTTGATCTTGAAATGTTTGTGAAGGTCTAGGGAAGGTTTAAAAAGTGCGAAAAATTCGAATAATTGTCGGGAAACCCCTAAATACAGCACTTTACTTTTTCCCATACAAACGTTTTCTAACTAAAACGTAAAGTCAATTTGAGCTTTATTGCTATTGCATAAAGTTCATGTTAAATTACAAGCACTCACTATTGTCTAAGCAATGTAGGTGTGTTCCTAACGTCAAATAGTCAAATAGCACTTTATTACCGCTTTATAAAGTTCAAATTCAATCATTTTTATGATAATAATGATTGAATTTTAATAATAATAATCGGGCATCAGCTAGTTATATAATATTTATTTAATAGGTACCCAATATTATGGTAAAAGTATATATATATATATATTTTTAAATATTTTTCTAGATAAATTGTTTTAAACAAATAAACATGTTATACGAGTAGCATATTTTAGTATGAAACATACCTGGGCGTTCGCCAATTCTTTCCATAGTAGAAGATAGCTTTCTTGGTAATAAATTTGTTGGTGCTGCGCATTTCAATTAGAACTAAGTTCATCCAGTCTTCAACCCTACCTTCTGTATACACCACGTAACGCAAATCCATTATCTGCGTACAAATAAGTATGATGTCTTTAAAGGATTAGGAGGAGACGAAATTCATTTATAGGATCGAGTATAAATCATATAAAATTTTAGACCTTCTTGGACCGTAAGAGAAGTATAAAAAATTTACTAAAATACATTTATTACACCGAGGCAACTCTACACGATTGATGATTTTTCTATGACAAGATTTTATCTCTTTCAAGATAGAATAAAGAAATATTCGTTTTGGAAAAGAGAAACTGCTGAGTTTGTTGTCGGCTTTATTCCGGTAGAATCTGCCTTTCAAACCGTCGTTAAAGTCATTACAAATAAACAGAATTAACTTGTTTCACGTGCTTTATAAGTAATCATACTAACATGTTTCTCTCAAAACTTTTTTTTTATCCTCTACAAGTTAGGCCTTGACGACAATATCACGTGATGGTAAGTGATGATGCAGTCTAAGATGGTAGTGGGCTAACCTATTAGGGGTAAGGCAAATCCATACTCTTAATTGGTTTCTACGCGACATCGTGCCGGAACGCTAAATCGCTTAAATCGCTTGGCGACACGTCTTTGTCGGTAGGGTAACTATCCACGGCAGAAGCTTCCCACCAGACAAAATTCAGACAAAAATTAAAAAAAGAATACTTTTTTTTTTACAAAATATATATTTATATATTTTAAAAGTTACCTCTCCCTCAGCCGAAATCATTTTGGCCGCAACAGGGCGATTCGTGTGATCCACGTACAAATCTAAGGCTCGAATATTATCAAACATCTGCAATCATATTTTAAAGTTCACACGTTATTCGATCAGTAAAGTGGAATTTTCCTCATAGAAAATTCGGAATATTGAAATTTAATCATAAATTATACCTTTCAACAACATAGTTAAAACGAATTTATTTATTAATTAAATTTCTTAAAATGTTATGTAGGTATACAAATATAATGTCGATTAATATCTCTACTCTATGTAAATTCGATTGGATCAGCTGTGAAAACCCTCACGCCCATTTTTTTAAACCCTGGGTGTGCTATTTCGAAAAAAAAAAATTAATTCCAGCTATATTTCATATTGTCCAGTGAGTGATCCGAACATATTTAACAAATAAAGAAACAGGTTTTTTTAATAGTAGAGAACATAATGTCGTAGAATTTAAATATCTGAGATGCATGGCACTACCAAAGTATTCTCACTCCTCGGTAAAAAAACTTCTCAAGTCCGCTTAAAATCTTTGACACTACCCAAATAATGCTTATCACTCTCTATAATCCGGGCACGCACCTCTAAATTTTCGGAGCTATGTGCGTTTAAAAAAATTAAAATATCACTCGCTTCAACGGTGAAGGAAAACATCGTGAGGAAACCTGCACGCCTGAGAGTTCTCCATAATGTCCTCAAAAGCGTGTGAAGTCTGCCAATCCGCACATGGCCATCGTGGTGGACTATGGCCAAATCCCTCTCATATTGAGAGGAGACCCTTGCTCAGTAGTGAGCCGGTAATGGGTTGATCATGATGATGATGATACATATGTTAGCTGTCAATAGCAGACAAGTTTCAATATCATGTCCCACAAGCTAAAGTATATTGAAGGCTTCCGTCTCTAAAGTTGTAAAACTATTTAGATTTGTTGAAATAGTCCTAACCTTAATCATGTGCTCTTGTACACAACTACATTCACTGCTTCCGAGTATAGACAGAAGCTCATCGGTTGAAATGAAGAAAAATCTCGGAAAGATTCGCCTTTTGGAATCTAAGTAATCATTTAGTGACTTTTGACATCTGAAAACATAAGGAAAAGAAAAATGTACGATAGAAGTGAAATCCTATATTTATATTATAAATGCGAAAGTGTGGATGTTTGCTCAAATAATCACGCAAATACGGCAGAACGGATTGGATGAAATTTGGCATGCATGTAGCCTTTGAAATGGAAAGAACATAGGCTACCTTTTATCCCGATTCCTTAAGTAGTTCCCGAGGTTCCCGAAAATTTTTACGAGTTAAGACGCGGGCAAACTGCTTTTAAATTTGGTATGAATGTCACTTATGAAAAAGGACATGTATTTTCTATACCGACCTCTAAAATAGTTCCCGTGGGAAGATTAAAAATTGTTAACGATAACGAAGACTCCATTCTGAAGTCCACGCTGACAAAGTCGCGGGCAGAAACTAGTAGTGTAATATATGGACACCGTCTACTTACTTCTGGAGTCCTAGTCCCAAATTGATGAATTCTTCCAGCCTACCGCTTATTATGCAGCAATCGACTACGTTAAGTCTTTTCGCAGTGTCCAACATTATCTAAGAAATCAAAAATGTGAGTTGGGTAAAAGAATGAGTCTAGAAAGCGAAATCTAATCGGTAATTTGGTCTGGTGGGAGGCTTCGGCCGTGGCTAGTTACCACCCTACCGACAAAGACGTGTCGCCAAGCGATTAAGCGTTCCGGCACGATGTCGCGTAGAAACCAATTAGGAGTGTGGGCTTACCATACCCCTAAAAGGTTAGCCCGTTTCCATCCTAGACCCCATCATCACTTGCCACCAGGTGAGATAGCCGTCAAGGGCTAACTAATAGTGTATAAAAAAAAAAGTAATTGAATAAATTTGGCCTACGTTTTTTCAATGTTTAGTTCGGTTCAGTTACTTCCTAATACCTTATAACAAGCTGTGTTTCTCTTGTCCTAGATAACTCGTATTAGATTGGACTATCTATTCTCACTGCCATGAGAGAGGACCGCAATCTCACCTGATGGTAAATGGTGATGCTGTCTAAGAAATAAGCAGGATAGCCTGTTAAGGGTATGGCAGTTATGTCACCCATAACCCTCATCGGTTTCTAGGCGGCATCGTACCGAAACATTAACTGACTTGGCTGTGTCTTTGTCAATAAAAGTTGGTAATTAACCACGAAGTACCACGCGAACAAACCTAATTCAAAAATTTCCACGCCGGAGACCGAACCAGATATCTCGCTGAGATTTACTAAACCACAGCGCAAAACAACCACTGTGCCGGGAGGTTGTTCAAAATTTATCGCGTCATCTTTGTCATTTGATCGATCTATTCCAGCCCAAATCCACTCATCTCCGTTCGTTATCTCCGTTCGAGTAAAACGGTAGGTATATATAATTTTCCTTTAAAGCAAATACTACCTACATTTATTTGCTTTCAAAGAAAATGATTTAATAGATAAATAAAAAAACCTTTCTAAAAGCCTTGTCGATATCATCAAATTTTTTCGCCTCCTCGGGCAGTTGAGTCCGAATGTCGCCTCCCACGAAAATCCCTTCCAGATAAAGCCATTTCCTCTGCGTCGCCAACCATTCCTCAATTACTTCCGATATCAAAGATAGACGACGCTCCCACATTTGGACTACCGTCAAAAATGGTCCAATGAACCTGAAAGTAACGATTGAAGATGACCCTGTTACTGTCTCCCTTATTTAAGTAATCTTTAAAATAGATATACCATATAACCAAATCACTAAAAAAAGAACTGAAAATGTAAGGTGATTTGTTTAATAAAAGCCTTGATATGCTGGTAGTAACAAATGTTGAAATGCTAGTAGAAGAAACTGAAAAAGAATCAAAGCTAATGACGAAAACTTATCTACTGAACTTCCTTATTATTGAACCCTGATCTTAAACAATTAGATTATAATAGAATAGAAAAACAACACGAGTAAGAGATAGAAACAGAGTAACTAATTATGCAATACTTATTGTAAACATTAGATTAAACTATTACTGCTGTATGAAACTGATAATAAGGTACTGACTCAGATAAATATTGTGGATACTAAAGTACCTACAACGCTGGTATTCTCCCAGTACCATTCTGTGGCAAGTCCTGTGTTTAAAATTTTAATACCATCATCGGAAAAAAATAAACTACGTTATATTCAGTTACAATTTGAATGAACTCACTAGAGTGACATCATGGATTATATGTTACCGGAATATATAAATTTAGGCAATTTTTATATATAAATTTTTATATATTTTCATATTAGGCTACTCTAGCAAATAAGGTTTATTATCCTGTAAAGCTAGAATAAGAGGGGAAAAACAAATAAATAAATAAAGTTTTAACAGCAGCAAAAAGGGCAGCATAAAACTAAAAAAAATAACTATTGTCACATTCGGTTTTTTGAATATTCCTCAGGTGAGATCGATAAACAAATAATTTGTGTTTAATGTCATTTCAACATTAAGTGGCAAGATATTTAAGACTGCCACGAAATGCTGCACACCTGTGACGTGGATTCGATAATGGTGATGAGAGTGTGATTTCTTTTCCCATAGCTTAGCTTGTGCCATACTAATTTACTATACAAGTAATTAATTTCCGTATACGTATAATTATATAATAAGAATTTAGGCTACGAGATATACCAAATTCTATACGTAAGCTCTACATTCTTAGTAAAATAGAGTAGAGTTTATCGTATGTTGCTTGAGAGGATTATTTTGTATTATCCCTTTTCAATAAACCTCCAAGAATTTGCGTCGTCATGTCTAATATTAACATCGATTTTGATAAGGGTACTTTCATTAAACTTAATAAAAAAATATACCATAGTTTATCAAAGGTTATAGCAAGATGTATTTCACTCTTTTCTCATTCCACTACGAGTAAGCTAAAATATTAATAACAAAATAGACGTTTATTGACATTAAAATACTTTAACAAACGTAAAGTAATTATTTTCAAGAAATCAGCATTCATGATTTATATTTCATTTAGTAAAAAAAAAAAATGAGTTTCAAACGAAAATTAAAAACAACTTGAGTAGGCACCACCATACTTACTTGCCTTCTGTGGGAACTAAATTAATATTATTGTTATTTTAATAAGTTTATTCTTTGTTATTAATATTGTAGTTAGTAGTTTTTATTCTGGCATTGATCGATCAATGAGGCAAATAAAACAGATTTGGACCTCAGGGATGTCATCATAATTTCTACTTCTAGCTAATCAACTGGGTTCAGGTCAACACGTTTGAATACGTTAATCAACAAAGAGTTATAAAATTAATGAATAAATAAATGAATAAATGAATGAATGAATAAATGAATGAATGAATGAATAAATGAATGAATGAAAACACTTTTATTGCACACCACACAGTTGTACAGAAGCTATAAAAAAGAGACACAACACAGCGTATACAATTTTGCGGCCTTATCGCTACAAAGCATCGACATCGGTTTTATCCCGGCAATCAATCACTAGAATAACACACATTGTTGGGAAAATGGTGGGTGGTTAGTGGCGTGCACAGGATTTTTGTCCAGGGTATGCGGATTATAAAATGTATGGAATAAAATGTATGTATGAAGTGATAGACGCGTTCGAGATGCGGCGCTGGAGACGATGTTGAAGATTCCATAGACTGACACAGCTAGGAATAAAAACGCGACTGTCCTGAGCAGGCGTTGGTAACATGTGGAGGACCACATGTTACCAACGCCTGCTATCCTATTTAGCCTGGAAAAGCTTATTGTGACAGGCAAAATACAGACGACAAAAGATCGAGAGGCCGCTCACCAACCAGATGGGCAGACCAGCTGAGGGACTCTGAAAGTGCAAATTTCACACAATGGCGAGACTAGCCTCCGTTAGAAGACGGTGGAAACAAATAATCCGCACGAGGTTGCAAGGACACTAGGACCATGATCTTCAGTAATGAAGG
Source organism: Lasiommata megera (assembly GCA_928268935.1). Lineage (NCBI taxonomy): Eukaryota > Metazoa > Arthropoda > Insecta > Lepidoptera > Nymphalidae > Lasiommata > Lasiommata megera. Next base: position 9,207,408 of record OV743326.1, on the reverse strand, counting down.
AACGACTGGAGAGAGAGAGATGTATGAAGTTCACACTGGTGTTTTTAAATACGTTTACCAAAAACACCGCCAAAGAATTCTCACTTATATGTCTCTATTACTCCGGAGACATCTGTGGCATGCACTGCTTTAAAGAATGCATGACGTACAGGCCACTGTAGTTGGCGCATATATGGTGGGTTTTAAAATACATACTGCGATGCTGCCATACTCTGCAGCGCCATGGCATCGTCGTCAACTTTCACGGTGATCTCGTCGCATGGGTTCAGCGTGTACCCACGGTCTTCGCCTCGGTTGAAATGCCTGGCCACCGTGAACGCTATGTTGGCCCACGTTTCTTGTACGTCGCGCACGCCACGCTCGATAGCCAACTCCTATAACGTTATAAAAATCTGGTTACCGACTGACAGAAAATAATTGATTGAATGAATGACTAAATGAATGGATTATGTAATTTATGCATGAACGCACGTTTATTGTATAAAAAAAGTTACATCTCTTCAAATTCAAATAATCTTTATTCAAATAGTCCTTTAAAAGTCCTTTTGACGCGTCAATAATTTACATAGTAGTGATTTGATGGTGATAACTACATTCGTAAACATAAAACTAAAGCTATGAGGGTTTCAAACGCGCCCCGGTCTAAGAAGAAGCCCACAACAAACTTAGCCGGGTAAAATGCCAATTAAAATTATGTTAAGAGCTATCTTATCAGAGCAATATTTCAGACCCATGCTTATTTATCATTTACATAATCCTTTACACTATAGTAGGACTGTTCTACAAGCTTACGTTTTATATAAACTTTAAACTTATTCAGAGAAAACTTCCATGCAACAGTCACGGTAAAAACACGCAGGTGGTAGGTGTTGGTGGTATGTAAAATAAATGTAAAATATATAAACGATTGTATACTATGTTGGTTTTACCTTATTAAGGTCGTACAAGAATACAAACAAACATACGTTTCTTGTCTGGGGAGTTTTTTTTTTATCTGTTTTTATAGGGGCAGTTTAAAAATTCATCACTCTACCCATCTACATCTAGATTTCTTGAGATAAAGCTTGCTGATAGACAGAATACGTTGTACGTAGTACGGGATACGTTGAGTGGTAGAGATTTTTGGGTAAATGAGCAGACTGATTTACCTTTATTGCATGGTTCACAATTTCTTCAGCAACGTCTTGGTACTTGTGCAATTCCATAGCGAACATATTCTCTAGCGTGAATCTTTCAGGAGACATATCGAATTCTTGACCTGAAAAAATGTGTGAATTCAACTGCTTACTCTTCAAGCGATGATTCATAGCCTATATCTATTTTGGATATAATCATTCTCTTTTCTGAATTCTGATTCTCGGTGTATGTATTAGGACTAATATTATAGTGTGCATTGGGTATCCGTAATATGAAAAACCAGCGTTTAGTGACTAACGTTTGTTTGTTTTTCCGTCTACTATCGGCCAAAAGAGAAAAGCCAAAAGATAAAAGTGCTTATGATAAATAAATATAGATGAAGGTAAAGTAAACAAAACACCGTTACAATAATTGTTTCGAAAATTAACGTTATTTAAAAATGGTGCTTATGATAAATAAAGATAGATGAAGGTAAAGTAAACAAATCATCGTTACAATAATTATTTCGAAAATTAACATTATTTATAAATGGTGCTTATGATAAATAAAGATAGATGAAGGTAAAGTAAACAAAACATCGTTACAATAATTGTTTCGAAAATTAACATTATTTAATAATGGTGCTTATGATAAATAAAGATAGATGAAGGTAAAGTAAACAAAACATAGTTACAATAATTGTTTGGAAAATTAACATTATTTAATAATGGTGCTTATGATAAATAAAAATAAATGAAGGTAAAGTAAACAAAACATAGTTACAATAATTGTTTCGAAAATTAACATTATTTAAAAATGGACACATAGCATATATCTACAATGATGAGCTCTGTGCCATCTTGCTTCAATGGGTGGTGGGATTTAACGATTTGGGTGGACGGTTTAAAGTGCTCTCCGAGGCACGAGGGTGGACTCCTCCCTAACTCCGGGTTTATAAGCACTGAATCGGAATAAAACAACCCAATGCCTATCAATCATAGATCTAGGAATCAAGCTTCTTACCTTGCAGTCTATCAAGTCGCTAACTACCCTATAAACAGTAAAACTAATCAAATTCATACTTATCATACTAGAGATATCTACCTGTTTTTACCATCAACTCCTTCCAGTGACGTTCTCGCATTGCTTCGTTCTTGAGCGAGACCATTAGTGGTACAACGTTTTTGAACTGTTTCATTTTTGTATCCAACATTACGCCGGTGGGACTGAGGCGAACGGCCTTCGCTAATTTCCTAAAATGTAGCTAGTATAAGCTTATGGTTTATCACCCGATGTTGATAATCGATCTAATCCAAAAACTGCAGATATCAGATTGACTTTACTAGCGCTATCTTAATCTATATTTTCAGCATTTTAATCTTAATCGATTTGCATGCTCGCAATAATGGAATTGCTTTCGAGTATCAAAAGACTAACGCCAACGTAATATAGACTTTATGATTTCAGCTTTAAATCGCTATTTCCGTACTACTTTTGTTTATTTTACAAATTTATACTGGTTGAAATGTGGAGGATTTTGAGGTTTAAAACAAGAAGGGATACGGTTTAAGTGGTTCATAATGCATAAGTAGTCTTACCTATACTCTTTGAAGAACTGCTCGATGCCGTCAACCAACGCCTGTGGATTCAGATTAACCCACAGAGTCTTGGCCCAAAGCTCCCTTGCATTCTTTTGCGCCTTGTAAATCTTATAGATCTGTTCCATAGCTTGGAAGTCACTTTTCGCTCGATTGAACGTAGAAAAATCTGCGAGAGGATTATCGAAGAGCTGTTCTGCTTGCTGCAGCGCCTTCTTCCTAGATTCCAATTCGTCGAAGTATTTTGTATATTCCTAGGAATTAAATTATTTAATTTTCATCGGTGACAATTGATCGTTATAATGCGCTATAAGTATAGTAAAAACGGCAAATGCATGCGGCGTGTCCAAGAAAACAGTTAACAGTATTCTTAGGGAAAAAAGGAAAATATGACGTTGAACTCGCTGCAGAAAAATCTTTTATTATAATGTTAACGAGAATACTAATAGTATAATGAATAAATTATTAATGACTTAATTTAGATTTTTAACTTTTAAGTTCTCGCTGCGCAAAATCCTTTTATTATAAATACTAACGGGGATGGATACTAGTGATAGTGAATAAATTATTAATGACTTGATTGAGATTTTTAACTTTAAAGTGTATTTTTCAAATTTATTAAACTTGGTCTTTTAAAATATAATTTGTTTGAATTTTAACACCACTGTGAATACACCCTAACCCTGCAGTTGCACTGATGACTCACTGCATGCTTAACGCGAACTGTTCCTAAGAGCGATTTTACTAATGTCATGATTCTTCATTAGGTACATTTCTATCGTTACAATTATATATATAATAAAAAAATTATGTCGTATAAATTGACAGTCCCTGTATGAAAATGATGATGACGCTGATTTCATAATGCACCAATGTTGGAGAAGACCTCTCGTGCATAGTTAAGATTTCGGAAAAATAAAGGTAATAGGTTTGATCGACAGCCTAAACTCTTTACTGTACCGGTATCGCATTATTATTTTACTCTTAATTTTAAATTATCTGCTGTAGATAGATGATAGATAAATTATTTATTGGAAATTACAATTTTTGGTTTCCAAAATAAATAACAATGATAATGCGCAAAGGCGGTCTTATCGCTTAATCTCTTTGAGTACGTGGCTATTTAAATTATCTAATTTATCTTAGAAAGTTAGTGAATGATTAAGCAACGGTTTCCGAGATAATCTCAATTAAACAGACACACAAAAATTGTGCGAAACGGAACTTCTAAATACATATAAAACATTTTTTGTTCGATTAAAACATAAAAAAAAAAATTGGAGGCGCCGGGTATCGATCCCGGTACCTCTCGCATGCTAAGCGAGCGCTCTACCATCTGAGCTACGCCCCCCTGCAAATATATAGTAAATAAAACGAATACAATATAAAAATCAGTACAATATCATTCAGCGAAAGTAAACTCAAACTTATGCAACGTGTGTTTTTTAAGTGACCTTAAAACATGACGTCATTTTAATATCATACAAGTTTTGTCAGCGCGACAGTGGGTGCAACAAAGGTGTAAATCTCGGCTCATGAAAACACAGGGCCTCTAAGTTGGTAAGGAATCTGCGCTTCGAATTAGGTCACTCCAGCAATCGCCTTCACACGTGATGGTAGCTCGTTGCAAATATGCGAGCCGTTGCAAAAAAATCGTCTGCGTAGTAAGTAATGTCACCATCCCCCCGCACGCATGTTAAACAACCTGCACCGATTGTTCACCCATGTTCTGCTCCGCTTATGTTTGACCTGAATTAAGTCTGTCTTTGGGTAGAGCGAAGCATTGGTAATGGATGTTTCGAGAAAGTTTAAACCTGCACTATAATATCTGTCTTGAAACCAGTCGCTTTTTTTATACACCACAAGTTTGCCCTTGACCTGTCTCACCTGGTGATGATGCAGTCTAAGGTGGTAGTGAGTTAACCTGTTAGTGATATGGTAAACCAACACCTCTAATAGGTTTCAACACGACATGATGCCGGAACGCTAAATCGCTTGGCGACACGTTTTTGTCGGTAGCGTGGTAACTAGCCACGGCTGAAGCCTCCCACCAGACCACGCTCGAGCTGGGAACCGAACCCAGGACGCAACAACGCACGCGCTGCGCCACGGAGGTCGTCAAAATTTTATATAATGATTCTGCTGCCAAATTAATACGATTATTTCCTAGGAGCTCAAAAACGGTATTATATAGTCCAAATAGCTGGAACACATAACAAATAATGGAACATATTCCCGTGTAAGGCAAAAATTTGCCAGGTATCTATCTAAAATTTGCCAGGTAGGTCGCCGGCGAGTCCCACATACCCCGCGGGAAACGGCCCAGTTCTTTCCGTGCTTCTGGAAAGGACGTGTAAACGCATTTCCTCACTTAAAAAAAAAAGGTATCTACTTAACACTTTGCACCTATTTAAACTATGTCCCAAATTCCGGAACTCATTGAATTAATATACAAAAATTATTTTGGAGGCGCCGGGTATCGATCCCGGTACCTCTCGCATGCTAAGCGAGCGCTCTACCATCTGAGCTACGCCCCCTGTATGAATGCATCTCAAATTATACCAACACATTGGAATAATATTTTGAAGTGAAAGTAAATTAGTACTAACCTTACGCAATGAATTATAATAATACGTGACATTATAACAAACATACTATCATACTATATATTATAGTAGAAATCAGATATAAAAATAAAAGAAGAGTGGGTTTGTTGAAAGGAAAGTTCACGCAGCAACAATAGCAGATGGATTTTCTGCAGGGTTAAAGAGCCGTGAAATGGCGTATACTGCTATTTCTACCGAAAAAACAAGACTCTTTCAAAATCTAATTCGGTAATATCAATGGAGTTGGACATTGAACCGCCTTCTGGGGGTTTTTGGGAAAATATTTAAATATTTCTTTTGACTCAAAAAAATCTGATGGAGATGGGTTTTTCGGTATAAAACATACCGAAAAAAACCATCTCCATCAATACAATTATCGGCCTACTACACATAGAATAAGTAGATTATAGGAGGCATATATGGTATTATGCATTTCAAAATTTTATCTGGCCTGACCTGGTATGAACCTTCGGCCGTGGTCGTAGTATTCGGGGATGATGTTGCGCAAAAACCTAGTAAGAGTATTGGTTTAATAAATTGATAGCCCGCTCCCATCTTGGGTTGCATCGACATTTACAATAAACAAAAAATATTATAAGTGTCTTAAGAATTGCATTAAAAGCTAAGCTTAGTTCAGCTCTTATTACAACCAAATATATTAGATTATAAAAAAATATGCGAGCACGTCTGTGTTTAAATGGTGCGATTTTATATCATCCACAATATATTCTTAGGCTTATGAGATTTTTTTTTAATACAAGACGAAAATACTCAAAAATATTTCTTGGAGGCGCCGGGTATCGATCCCGGTACCTCTCGCATGCTAAGCGAGCGCTCTACCATCTGAGCTACGCCCCCTGATATAATAACGACCAAATTATCAGTACGTTATACAACAGAAAGTGAATGTAATTTATAAACTCAGTGAATGTATGTGTCCTTTTACTGAATTGCTTTAAGAATATAATTATATTTAAAGGCAAGGCTGAACCGCGGCGTCTAACGCGGCGTTTAGATTGTTCGCACTCAGGATGCATGTTAGAAGCGACGGTGTGGCCTTCGGTTAAGCACTATTGCCTGCGACTTAATCAGTTATATTGTGGTATTTAGAAATCACGCGAGAACTGCCCACTTTCCCGGGTTAAAAAGTATTTTTAGCATAATTTAGATCTGTGAAGCCGTAGAGCCGAGAATTGTCCTACAACGACTAAGCTATTAAAACGACCATCTAATTGCTAGGTTTAAAAATATATATCCCTTGCAATTGATTATTTTGATCACCAACATATATATCTTAATCTATTAGAAGACGTTTAAAAAATGTGATTTGAGGGCGTCAGGTATAAATCCCCATGCCTCTCACAAGCTAAGCGTGGCGTAATGTCCCCGGTATAATTAAATCTGAAATTATAGTTACGCAATGTTATAATATCATTAAGCGAAAGCAAACTTAATATGATACTTTGCAATTAATATACGTAACGTTATAATATAATACCAGTGCATTTATTATTACTGGAATTGCTTATGTGTGTGCGTTCGGTTGTTGGCTTATTTATATGTCATGCAGTGCCTGATCAACATGATTTTTGTAGAACTCACAGAATAGAGAGTGCCGTTAGCTACATTTTATACCGGAAAAATCAATCCACTTGAACAGTAAGTAAGTAGTAAAAGTTGCCAGTAAGTAGTTATATAGTAATATGTATTTCTTTGTTCTGACCTTCGGCCGTGGTTAGTGACCACCATAACGAAAAAAACGAGCGATTTAGCGTTCTGGTACGATGCTGCGTACAAATCGATTATTTATAATAATCGCGTATTGTTTTTTATAATCGCCATAGCCCCTAACCATCTTAGACTGCATCATCACTTATTACCAGATGAGATGTCAGTAAAGGACTCGTGGTGAAACATGATAAATTAAATATCTTCATCCATTTTCAACATATCGCATCTAAGACAATATCGTCGTATTAATATACTACTAGATAATCATAATACGACTATTTATCAGGCTATGGAACCGAAAAAATTGACGATTACCGCGGTATTTGTAAAAACCTCAAAAGAATTATTTATTCGCTTCTTTAAACTACAAGGAAACGGAGGAGCTTTTCTTGCATTTAACATAAGGGCAATCTCTTTGATACATTTTATTGGGATATATGTAATACATATATATGTAAAACTGTGTAACTGTGTTTTTGGTGAAATAAATATTTTTTCATTTTAATTTTCTCATTCGAAGGCAATAGTAATAATAGTGCTATAGTTCCTTTACTTTACCACCTCCAGCGCGACACGACCACATCTACTCGTAACATGCATTCTCCGTACGGTCAATCAATACGCCGTATTGGACGCAGGTTAGACGCCGCGACTTAGCCTTGCCCATAAATTTCGTTGAATTATAAAAGCAGTTTAATAAAAGGTCACGTACATTCTTCGCCTATATAATGTACATTCACTTTTTGCTGTATTTAGTACTGATAATTTGGTCATTATTATATCAGGGGGCGTAGCTCAGATGGTAGAGCGCTCGCTTAGCATGCGAGAGGTACCGGGATCGATACCCGGCGCCTCCAACGACCAAATTTTTGCTAGCACATTTTAAATATTTACATATTTTTTTACGAAATTCTCTATCTAGGACATCGCGAATAACAGTCGCACCATATATATCCTTTTTAGTAAGTTACATGTTTTCTCTCACATCCCATGGGCCACAATGCACATTTTCTTACGCGGCATCGTACCAGAACGTTAAATCGTTTGGCGGCCCGTCTGTCAGTATGGATGTGGACTTCCGTGAGAAAGAAGGCTACTTCCATACTGTAAATTATTTTAATATTACGCCTATAATCCCACCTGGTGGTAAGTGATGAGGTAGTTTAAGATAACAGCCAGCCAACATGTTAGGGGTCATGGCAGTTATTAAACCCTAAACGTCGTCTTGCATAGACGGCAATGAAAAAAAAAAAAATTGTTGCCATGTACCTTAATGCAAAGTAGCAATGCACCTAAGTGTCACATTTTTGTTAGAAGGGTTGACACTACCCACAGCGGCAGCTTCCCACCAGATTTAAATTATTAGATTTTGGCGGTAGGTAAGGTAAGGTAAATCAATTATTACCTCCATAAGCAATAGGCCCCTATCCAAATCTTCTCCAACGGTACTAGGTCCCTCTCTGTCAAACTTTTCCACAAAGTCATCCAACTCTTTGAGGAACTTGGATATCTCTACCACGTTCATCTTGGAGAATTTCTCCTTAGTTTGCTCCAAAGTTTTACCGCGGAACAGTGAAGTCTGGTACAAACTCCCCCAGGATGCTTCTAAATTCTTAGCAAACACCAAATCATCATCTAGCACCTGTAACAGAATAATTTCTATAGGATAAGCCAAAGTATACATTTTTTCGAATGAGGTAATGTGTCTTATTATTATTAATACTTGAAAAAACCATTCATCATGATCAACCCATTACTGGCTCACTACAGAGCACGGGTCTTCTCTCAATATGAGAAGGGTTTGGGCATAGTCCACCACGCTGGCCATGTGCGGATTGGCAGACTACACACGCCTTTGAGAACATTATGGAGAACTCTCAGGCGTACAGGTTCCCTCACGATGTTTTCCTTCACCGTTGAAGCGAGTGATATTTTAATTTTTAACAACGCACATAACTCTGAAAAGTTAGAGGTGCGTGCCCGGTTTCGAACCGCCGACCTCTGATTAGGAGGAGGAAAAAACCATTAGGAATACTAAATTGGTTCATAATGCCAACTTTCGCAACCCAAAAAATACAAAAACTATGTTATTACTCCATCTAATAATGGTTTATTTTTCAGGGTCATACTTTTTTTTACTGCAAGTTAGCTCTTAACCGCAATCTCACCTGATGATAAATGATCCTGCAGTTTAAGATGGTGGCGGGCTAACCTGTTAGGGGTATGATAAACTCATACTCCTAATCGATTTCTACGCGACATACCATACACGTTATATACAAAAGAGTGATTTAATAACAACTTACATCAATACCATGTTGGCGTAACATGTGAAATATTTCTTGCATGTTCTTAAATTTAACTTCCGCCGTGATCGTCAGCTGTTGGACAAGGGTGATTGTCGCCATCACCAGCTTAAAGTCCTCGAGCCCTTTGATATTCATGTTCATTGTTGTGCGAAGTGACTGCAATTACAACATTATCCTGTTTTTGTAACTTATTCAATTCAAATCAACAATCGTTCATTTCATTTCTATTAGTGAAGTGATGTTGATAACTACAATCGACAACTTAAAACTAAAGCTAAGGGGGTTCAAATCGGGCCCAGGTTTAAGAAAAAACAAGGAAAAATATACGCTGGAGCATCAAAGTGTTTAGAGACACTACTGGACACAGGTCTTCTCTTATAAGAGAGAAGAGATGGATTTGGAGTACCTATAGAGTAAGCCATAATAAGCTGGTCAAATGTGGGTTAGCGGGTTTTAACGATTAGCCATTATTAAAATAGTGTCATAACGCGCTAACTGAGGCACGGGAGTTGACTATGTCAATTAAGCTCGATTCATTTTACGATAATTCATCATGATCAATCCATTTCCGGCTCACTACAGAGCACGGGTCTCCTCTCAATATTCTCATATAGTGAGCCGAGAATGGGTTGATCATGATTAAATATTTTTACCTCAAGATTTTGTTGCATAAATACCTCTATTTGGTTTTTCAAATCATACATATTCATCCTAGTCTTTGAAGCAATACAATGTCCAAGTATATTTTTCCATTCCTGCGCATGGTCCTGCACTTGTTTGATTATAAGACGCAAGTTCACTCTTATAGCACCGACGTCAACAAATTTGACGTGACTGTCTAAATCCGCTATAATATCCTCGAAAAAGAAAAACTTTTCATCATACTTTTGTATTTGCTCATGCTTTTGAATGTATTTTTCACATGAGAGGTTTTTGTCGAATGCCCAAAGATGCTGGTACCTTTGCCATCTGTGGAAAGAGCATCAATTCATATTTATCCAAACATTGCTAGTATCAGATTGATTAGATTTTTCAAAAAATACTAGTAAAGCTGACGAAATAATGTGAGTGTATCTTGTAGAAAACCTATTAACCAACTTTGGATTTAATTGTGCTGTATTAAGTAGGGCCAAACACCACCAATTATAACAGTTATATATAGGGTTATAACAACATCACATAAGTCTTTAAACTAACCTTCCATTGCAAGAATAGAATAACTTTTTATTTATTAATATAAAAAGAAAATACAATTCATATACGAATAGGTTTGTCATCGGTGCTAGTCTGTAATTTAACGGCTTAAACTAGAGGAACTGAGTAAGCATATTAAGGCATGAAAAGAACATTTTCTAACTGAGTTAAGGTGAGTTGGATGGTCGACACAAATGAGTCAACCATCCAACTCATCTAAAAAACATTCTTTTAATTTGTGTTTGACGTTTTTAATATGCAATTTTTGGATCGCTGGAGGTAGTTCGTTCATGAATCGAGGAACCAAATACGCTAACTATATAGTAAATATATTCTTACTTTTGAATGTAGTCATTAATCTCTTGGGTTAGTCGGTAAATGGTGTCTTGTATGAGGAGCGTGATATCATTGATAGAAACCACACGAAGAATGTCCTCGAAGTAGGAAAACACGTAGAATTCATTGCCTGTAGTTTCTGCAATCTTTTGCGGTGGACACGGTAGGCATGTCTTCTTCATCCAACGTGTGAAAGTTGTTAATCTGAAAGTAGGTTGATTTTTTATTGAAAATCCACTGGTACTGTATAAATCATGATTGATGCTAGCACGAGGCATTTTACGCGTATTTTACGCTTACAAATAATGATTATTGAACTGAACAGTGCTGATAGGCTAAAACTAAAAACCAGTCTGAAACAGAACAGAAAATTCATCTATCCAAGGCCTCGCATAGGTAACCAGTCGACAACAACAATAGCGGTTAATACCTGTTAAGAAAATGTTTGATATTATATCCGAGGATATTGCAGACTTCTGCAGGGGTCGGTCGCATGGCGATATCCGGTGGGACAAGTAGAACGTCTACTTGGAAAAGAGGCGTTTTCTCACTTAATATTGTTTGAAAGTTCTGAAGGTTTTCCAGGGTCAATCTGAAAATGTCAATGAAAATATGGATTTGTATTTGAGAACATTATGGAGAACTCTCAGGCGTGCAGGTTTACTCACGATGCTTCCTTGACCGTTGAAGCAAGTGATATTTTAATTGTTAAAAAAACGCACGTAACTCCGAAGTTACAACGTGGCCGGGATCGAACCCCTGACTTCTGATTACGAAGTAGACGTCCTACCCACTGGGCTAACAAAGCTTCAAATAGAATTGAAATATACAAATTTTCTTTGTAATGCGCGCTTGATTTACAGATATACTGATTTGTTGATTGTTTACAACCATTAAAAAATCAAAATCAGCTCTAGAATATATCGACATTTGGCATAGGTACAAAAGATAAAAGTCCTCAGGTTCCCTTTGTGTCCGCAGGCAACGAAATATAAATCAAAAAGCTTACGTAACAAGACTTTTGAATATTTTCTTCTCCCAGAAGGTGTAGTACGAGGACATGACAGCCGTTCGGCCAGTGCTGGTGCCAAGAATCAAATACTCCAGCTTCATAAGGTTGGGTCCAATGCGGTCGTAAAGACGTGACAGCATAGCGACCCGTTCAAGACGTTCGTTTTCGACTTCCACAAAGAACGTCTGGTTTATAAGAAATATACTTTAAAATTACAGTATCCATCGAAAATGTTTATGCATTAGTTATTTTTTTGTTCTTTTCCGGGTTTTAACGGGATTACTGTCCGTCCGTCAGTATGACAGTGGGCTGTTGTTTATGAACCGTTAAAAGAAGTGAGATTATAATTTTAAGAGTATTCCTATTACATCAATTGAAATGTTGAGGACCTCCGCGGCGCAGCGTGTGCGCTTTCACATTTTTCAAATTGGAGGTCCAGGGTTCGATTCCCGACTCGAGTCTGGTCTGGTGGGAGGCTTCAGCCGTAGCTATTTACAACCCTAACGACAAAGACACACGTCTTGTGATTTAGCGTTCCGCACGCGTAAAAACCCATAAGGTGTATGGGTTTACCATACTCCTTAACAGGTTAGCCCGTAACCATCGTAGGCTGCATCACATAACTTACACCAGGTGAAATTGCCGTCAAGGGCTAACTTGTAGTGGACAAGAAAAAAAAAACGTTCAGAAATATTATGGGTCGGTGTGCTTGATATTAATAATGCAGATGTTTTTAAATACGATGTGGTGTATTGCGCTCACGTGTGCGAGCACAATATTTTTCAAAAGTTACCTTGCAGAGATAAAGCCAAGTATCATCCGGCAATCCAGTTACAGGATCAATGTAGTCTTTGGGTCGCAGAAGTGGGAACAAGTCGAACATTTCAATCTGATCCAGCAAGAATTGTATTTCTTTTTCAACCATTTTCAATTGTTGGTATACGGCCTTCAGGGAGTTTTCACCTTGAAAATGCAGATTTATCATTATTAATAACACTTAAGGAATTTTATGGTACTTAAAGCATTTATATTTGTGATGGGTTACATTACATTTCATGAGTGAGCTCGAGAAAAACAGTTGCCTGTTGTTCGTGAAGGAATATTATAACCTATAAAACAAATAGTCACCAAATTTTTCTACCAGCCATACACGAAGTAACAAATATGTACAGACTATTACGTTATTAAAAAAATATCGAAAAAAAACAATTATTTTAGTATTTCAGTTCTTGCGATCGTAAGTATTAATGAAACATCCGCGAATCCATCCTCTGTCTCTGAAGGGTTTGGGCCCTAATCCACCACACTGGCGGTGTGATAGTGCGGATTGATAGTGTTCACGCGACTTTAAGATTATAAGGAAGAACTCTGGCATTCAGGTTTATTTACGACTAGCTGTTGCCCGCGACTTCGTCTGCGTAGAATTGCTGATTTCCCTTGAGATAAAAACAATGAAACTTCATACAAACTTCCAACCCCCCTTTTACCCTCTTAGGGGTGGAATTTCCAAATATCCTTTCTTAGCTGACATCTCTTAACTATCAACTACCTACTTGCTAAATTATAGCTTTATACGTACAATAGTTTTTGAGATCTCGCGTTTAATCAGTATGTCAGTAAGTCAGTATGTAAGTATGTAAGTGACCTTTCGCTTTTATATATATAGATTTTGCATTAAATTATTATTATTAGCTATTGATACCTTTTGTAATGTCCTTTATGTATTCATTGATTCCCAATGCGGTCCAGGTGATCCTGGTCAGACCGGGCAGTATATGCCTCTCCATATCCAGTAGATGCTTCTTCATGAGATGCGTCTCAGAGGGACTCAAGGCTGTTGTGCTGGCGTTATATTTATTTATCACACTTGTAAGGGCTTCAAGTTCGTAGTAAAGCCGGGACTTTTGCATTGCGACATCTCTTATATTAGTTGGTAGATCGAAGCCTGAAATTAGAAAATAATTATTAAAACGTTTTTTTGATAACGCCGAGTGGAGAGTTCAAGAGAAGCAAGTCGGTAGGTACATGTAAGGAAGTATATCCAAAATATCACATAAGTTTTCGAAATTCATAACCAAGATCATGTAGCTTAGAGCATTAGATCAGGAATGGCTAAACTGGTAGGAAGTATTTCTGCTACTCAATACTGGATAACGCCTAACGTCACAAAAATTAAAAATAGGAATACTTTTTGTTGGAATACGACAAAAGATCTACATACAGAATTAACAATAAAATAATTTGAATCCAATAAATCAAAAGATTATAGGATAAGAAAAAAGTGTTCACGTAGAAAGTTATGATATTATAATCATGTATTTAGTGTTATTTAGTATCTACATGTCCCCGACTGGCTAAAATTTATCGTAATAATAGTGATTCACGCCAAAAACAAAAATGGCTTTGATTGCGACATGATGTTCACGAGTTACCTAGGTTCCATTTCTGTATAAACCCCATTTTGTATATTATAAAAAAAAATACCTAATTTCTCCATAAGCTCAGCCTCGTGTATTATATGAAAGATGTGTTTGTCGAAATTTGGTTGAAATTCCAGTTCGTACTCTTGCATTAATTTGTGAACTGTCATATCACGCCATGTAACATCCGTCTGAAAGAGACGACGCATGTCTAATTAGGAGAACATAGATAAGTAGAAAGAACCATCATCATCATCATCATCATCATAATCAACCCATTGCCAGCTCACTACAGAGCACGGGTCTCCTCTCCATATGAGAAGGGTTTGGCCATAGTCCACCACGCTGGCCATGAGCGAATTGGCAGACTTCACACGCCTTCGAGAATATTATGGCGAACTCTCAGGCACGCAGGTTTCCTCACGATGTTTTCCTTTACCGTTGAAGCAAGTGATATTTTATTTTTTTTAAAACGCACATAACTCCGAACAGTTAGAGGTGCGTGCCCGGATTCGGACCGCTGACCTCTGATTAGAAGGCTGACGCCCTAACCACTAGGCTATCACCGCTTCTTAGAAAACCCTTGGTTGGTTTTAAAATCGTGTTTTATTTACCAATCCTTCCTTTGCTAGCAATGATATGGAACTCGGTGATCTAACATTTTCGTAGTGTTGACCCGGGATTCTCATCAGCATTACTGAAAATTTCAGAAAATAATCATTTTCATTACCAATAAATTGATTGAAATTGACTGAGTGATTAAAGTACAACAAAATCACTACTATGTAAATTATTGACGCGTCAAAAGTGCCTTTTAAAGGATTATTTGAATTGGAAATTTGAATTTGAATTTACACTTACATTATGTAGCATCTTAATTTAAAATGAAACTTGTAAAAATATATAAGCACACACTTGCTTAAGGGAAACCTCGTAAAGTACGGTCTGGGTGCTCCCTGCGGGAATTAATGCTTTTAATACTAAACCGAAAAGGGATTCTTCGATGTCAGTTCAGTTTTTTCCCGTACAAAATGTAACCTAGATTCATAGCCAAGTTGTGTACTTGTAAATTAAAGCTGTTCCAAATATAATAACATGTTCCGATACTGTCGTCAGTTTCATAATTATAACATTTCGATATTCAACTAGTTGTAAATTTAAATGTGCTAAGAGCTCAATATGAGACAGTAATCATCATCAACATGATCAACCCATTCTCGGCTCACTACAGAGCACGGGTCTCCTCTCAATATGAGAAGTGTTTGGCCATAGTCCACCACGCTGGCCATGTGCGGATTGGCAGACTTCCCACTCCTTTCCTTTGAGAACATTATGGAGAACTCTCAGGCATGCAGGTTTCCTCACGATGTTTTCCTTCACCGTTGAAGCAAGTGATATTTTAATTGCTAAAAAACGCACATAACTCCGAAAAGTTAGAGGTGCCCGGGTTTGAACCCCCGATGGTGGACGTCCTAACCCCTAGGCTATCACAGCTTAGACACACATACACATGAGACAGTAATATCAGAATCAAATACACACAGGCTTTGTCTCTTCGTCGCTTCTGCGCGATTTCTTTGTTGACAACGTCGACGGGTCTTATGGATGTGGTGGAGGCTTTTTTCTTAGCAACGTGAGCGCGCCCCGCTGCAGTTAGCTGCATTCCACGACCTTTTGTCGTTGTTGGCTCTAAAAACAACATTCTTATTACCACAGTACCTACACATACTACTGTTAGTTAAAAATTAGCTCTTGGAAGTGTTCTAGCGGTAAGCCTATTCGACTACATAATGCTAAGTCCTGAAGTAGGTTTGAATAGCGATTTGAATGAACAACCCGCACCTGTAAAATATTTTACTGCTTCGCTTCGGCGTTCTTTTAATCTTTTTTATACACTACAACTTAGTCCTTGACGGCTTTCTCACTTAAGTAAGTGATGATGTAGTCTAAGATAGTAGCGGGTTTACCTCTTAGGGATATGGTAAACCCATACTCTTCATTGGTTTCTACGTGACATCCTGCCGAACCGTTATGTTTTCGGACACGTCTTTGTCAGCAGGGTGGACCAGACTCGGACTGGGAATCGAACCCAGGACCTCCAACTTTATAATGCGACCAAGGTCGATTGAGGACGCGGGACTTGCCCGAGCCCGTGTGGGCCGAACCATATGGAACAGATTATTAAAAAATATCCCACAAAAATTAATATCCAAACGTTATATTGAGGAATAGATTCTTAAACATTCCTACAAAAACTTATATCCGAATCCTTATATTCAGGTAAAGCAAGGTGTGATAGTAGTACTCAAAGATGTCAAAATTTTCATCTTGAGGTGTCAATATTTGCGTCCAAAATTGCATTTCATTTCCGCACCGGGCTGAAGATATCAAAACCACTTTTATAAACATGTGAAAACTAAATAATCAGAAAATCTTTTATTTGTCTATTACATTTTTAATTAGGTACCTTCTTCTTTTATGAACACAACATGCAGGATGTTCCTCTTCATCCTATCGTCGACGAAGTCCGACGCACTTTGCACCCATTCTTTAAATTTGGTCTCCTCATACTCTTTAATAAGTCTTGAGAATGCTTTATACTGCAAAAACGCTGTCTTCTTTTGCTCACAGTCATTTAGTTCTGGTACCTGGATCAATTAGAAGGATGTTAAAATAGAGAATTTCACCACCCATAACATTTCCGATCTTTAGTAAAACACGGAAATATTATGGGTCAGTTCACTGAGGCTTTATATAAGGTTATAAACTTGCGAATATCGGCCATCTATTCTGATATCGAGAATCATCAGAATCATCAGAATCATCAGATCTCGGTTTAGGCACATATAACTATAATTTACAATTACACTGTTTCGTTTAAGATACTTAATTTACAAGTGGCAGTAAGCATTGCTTTAAGCCGTACTGCCTTATAGCTAAAAATCAATGTTCAAAAGGCAGGTTTCAGGACATAGCCTAGTTAAAGTCATGACACTGCCTTACCTCTTAGTTGATATATAGAGCTTATATAAAAGTAAAACAAAATAAAAGATATAAGACGAAGAACATGAGTTTCTAAACTTGTTGTAACATGTTATTTTAGATACTAAATTGATTGATTTATTTTAAACAAATAAATAAATTGATTGAAGACATACTTTCTGAAATTTCATTATTGGCTGTTTCATTTTGTTGAATAGTGCTCTTGCCCAATAGATGGCACCAGCTACTGGAGAATGGTATCGCAGTAAAGGTGGATTTTTGCGGAAACGCTGAAAATTCAAAATAGCTTTTAGTTTTAAAGATACGCTTATACTTAGATCCTGAAAATGAAACTGGAAATTGAAAATGTAATTGTGTAAAAATTTTCAACATCGCGTAGGTTAATTCAAAAACAAAGTGGCACGCAATGATTGTGGAGCTAGCTGAAATAAACATCAACTAGCAAGGTTATATATAGGTCAACCTTTAAAAAGCACTATTTCATTCTCGTGATCATAGCGTGGCATTTTTTTTAGTATTGCTGCGATGCACAACGTTGCAAACATAAATACTTCAATTACACATTTAGTCAATAATTATCTCAGTAGATATAACGTCGCGATCTTAGCGACGAACTTGGTATCGAGGCTGTTTTACTACTTTAAATAAGATAACTTTCAAAGTGTTAAATGCTTACAGTGAACTTGTCTTCGATAATAGTGATTTCCTTGATGAATTGTCTCATGACAAGGTCATACTTTGTAGACAGCTGCGACCTGATCGATTCTCTTATATCAAATTCCATAAATTTTAGTAAAACGTCCAATGCTTCTTCAGATGACCTAATAAATATAAAGAAAGATGAAGCGTTGCCACTGATTTATCAAATCACATGGGCATAATTTCATTTGCTGAATCACTTCAGCAAATTCTGTGCCGACATCTCTATATTATGGTATAGCATTACAATAATAAAGTAATATTGATAATTTGTTTTATACACTACAAGTTAGCCCTTGACGGCTATCTTACTTGACGGTAAGTGATGATGCAGTCTAAGATGGTAGCAGGCTAACCTGTTAGGGGTTTGGTGAACCCACACTACTAATTGGTTTCTACGCGACATCGTGCCGGAAAGCTTTATTCGCTTGGAGTTATGTCTTTGTCGGTAGGGTGGTCACTAGCCACGGCCCAAGCCTCCCACATGTAGTAGTTATTTTTACATATTATGTTTAAAGATTATTGGCTAAGGCAAGTTTATTTTCAACGCTGGTGTATTTTATTAGTTTAGTTCAAGGGTGTATTTTCGATAAAAGCTCCAGACTAAAACTGTGAAATCCATTCGCAGCTGTTTATAGTGTTTCAAGAAATGTTTTAACATTTTGTACCGAATCGTATATATTTTTGATGCATGATATCCCTATTACGAAAAAGTATACTATGTAGATCAGAGTTTAAGTAAGTATTTATTTACATTTCTTAGCACTGACGTGGAATTACCCTGACATTGATCGGTACCTGCAGTATTGAGAGGTAAGAAAAGTATTATTTATGCATCATCATCATGATCAACCCATTCTCGGCTCACTACAGAGCACGGGGCTCTCAATATGAGAAGGGTTTGGCCATAGTCTACCACGCTGGCCAGACGCCTTCGAGAACAATACGGAGAACTCTCAGGCGTGCAGTTGAAGCAAGTGATATTTTAATTGCTTAAAACAGCACATTACTCCGTAAAGTTAGAGGTTGAAGCCCCCCGACCTCTGATTAGGAGTTGGACGCCCTAACCACTAGGCTATCACAGCTTCCCAAACCACTAGGCTATCACAGCTTCAATATTTATGCATACTAACCGTAAACTCCCGAAGCTTTGGTTAATATAATTTTTCGCCTCTCCTTCTAGATATCTGACTTCTGACCAAAAGTCGGACATGATTACATCCCAGTTCTCTTTATTATCAAACACGAATACGCTAAAATCGATCGTGCGTATCGGGAACACAAGTTTCTTGACACGTTTACGCACGTCATCGATCTGAGTGGGATCACTGATGATAGATTTTAGCTCGTTTCCAAATATTCGCTCGAAATCAATAAGAACCTATAACAATTTGTACATTCAACTACTTGTACCTAAGACTCAAAGAGCATCTGTGCATAGCTAGGTTAAATATAAACAATGTTGATAGATGAATGTTGCAATAGTACATAATCTGTGTCACTTTTGTAAATATTTTTGTTAAAGATCGTACTCAGTTGACGAGTCCACTGTAGGATAACAAATTGTTGGAATACACTGTGCTTCCACGACCTAGTAAAAGTAGGTAAATTTATAGAAAAGAGCACAAGAAAGTGTATGATGAAAGTGCTTAAAAATAATCTGTCGGGCTACGAATCTGTGTCGTTGGAATCGATAAGCGATAACGATGAAGAAGACAAAAACCTATACCTAATAAAAAGATGCAACGATTGTTTAAAAGAATTGATTTTATTCCAAAACAAACATTCATATGCATTCAATTTGTCAAAAACATTAAGGACCATAAAACGATTTGTACTAGTTAACATACCAAGTGACTATTAAAATTTTGTCTATACATAATACAAACACCTTTTTTAAAATTTGATTAATGTTACATAACTCCAGGGCAATGTACGCGTAACGTACGTATGTGACGTTTCATGACCTATTTCTTGATGTGCTACCTGTCTTGTTACCTTATACTGTTATATCTACTGCACCTGCACTATATCTCCGAGATCTCTGGCAACAGTGCCAATGTAATCAGTGCGTGTAAACAATAGAGGCTGGTCAAACTCCCAACGTGCACCTTTGCCACTGAGTTCGATATTACGTCGGGTATCTTTGTAAAGGGAGTGCCACATTTCCATTATTTTCTGGCCAGTTCTAGCTAGTGAAAGGATTTCTTCGTTTGGTTTACTGAAATCAATGTTTTAAATCAACATTAATTAACTCGTACTCACAGGTTAAGCACACTCAAAACTAAAAGAACATAAAATAAATGAAAACAAAGCTGCAGACGTCGACGACTCTGTACATTAGTTGTTATTTATCTTATTTTAAAACTAACAACTATTTATAATGCATAAATAAAAAATCGTCATCACCCGGCCATCAAAGGCCGGTTCTGAAAGGAGAAATTGAAAGTTACAAAATGTCTAATGGCTACGACACAAACACGAACACAAAAACGAACACAAAACGACACAACAAATCAAAACTAAAACAGAAATACTCTCGCAGTTATATTATTAGTGCAGGTTAATTGATATGTTATGTGAATTACAGAAAAAAACTCGATAGATAGATGAATAGATAAAGTCTTTATTGCACATTACAAAACTTAGATTCTAAAGCAAATAAAAACAAAAAATCGATAGCAAAATATAATGCGCAAAGGTGGTCTTATCGCTTAAAGCGATCGCCTCCAGACCCTTACAAGGAAAGGGGGATAGTGCAATAGTGAAGTAAAATTAGTTATAAACATAAAAAAGAGATTACATATACTTTACATACTGTTACAAATATATATATGAGCAATATAAACATACATACAAGATTACAAAAATTTATTATTGCGTATCAGACAAGTAATAGTCTTCCAAAGGATTTTTGAAAGACTACTGAATTTTTTTTAATGAAAAATAGTAAGCATTTTCTAAATAGACAATAATATCTAAAACAATTGTGTGAGAATTATGAAGTAATGAATTTTGAATCTTACTCAAACAGTTGATGCACATTTAGAAATCTCTCCAACTTATCGCACAAGGCCCAAGATATTCTTCCGAGGAGCGGGATCATTGTCTCATCCGTGCGATAACCTTTGGACAGGACCCACATCATGTAAATACTCTCAACTAGCTCTGGTAACATGTCTATTACTCGCTGAAGGGGCGAATCATCTTCCAGCACCTAGAGTTAATTAATTACATTCATACACACAAATAAATAAAAAAGACCTTCCCTTGATCTTTTTTTTGTTTTCATACTACCCTCCAAACCATAATGAAATATTTACTCCCAATCAGTGTCAATGCCATCAAATACCTCCCAGCCAGTTATTGGATATGCTAACAAAAACAATCTTGGAATCAAGCTACTTTTGTTTTCGGGAGCGGTAAAAAAAAAAACTTGAGAGGTGTCAAGGGACACCCGGATGGAACGAAGTTCCTTTCGATTAATTAGTGAAGGAATTGTAATAAAATTTTATTTTATTTAAGTTATAATAATATTTTTTTTATTATTAACAAATATATAAACTTAATCAGTAGTGTATACACTCAACAAAAATAATCGTCGCGACACCACACTGTTCAATGCGAAATAGAAATGAAAATATCTGGCTTGCTTTCTATAAGAGAGAGAGAGACAGACAGATAAACATGCGACGCCGCACAGCTTACAATAACAAAAAGTGTCGTGACAACTTTTCGTAAGATTTTTTTCCGTCTAGCCCCCTTTCACAACGCGCGATAAGGAACTTCGTTCCAAAAAACTTTTTGTCCTCCTTAATTCGGAGGCTGGATATTGATACTGGAGACGCGAGCTCAACCGCTCACCGGTGGTCACATACCACTGAGCTAGCGTTGCTTTCTAGAACTAGCGTTAATCTAAACAAGACGTGCGAGGTGTAATCATAACTAAATCTTTTCTAACAAGAACTATCAGTGTGTCATGCGCAGTTTAAAGCCTTTTTAAAATGTTAACACATTAAAGATATATCCCTAATGTTAAAACTACTAAACGGTTGCAGGCAGAGCGAGTTTTCAATACGTACGGAAATAAACAACGGCGTAGTAGCCTTGCTGTTTCACGCTTCATTAATCGACTACCCTCTACTTTAGTAGAACAAATAAACAAGAATAATATTAAAATCAAAGTAAGGTAGTTCATAGTTAACCTAAATAAATAAATTTGTTTTGCTTGGAATACAGTTATACAATGCATTGTTTAACTTTATTAAGCAATCATATTTTCATTATTAAGAACATATGATCAAGAAACAAATAACTCTAGAACAAATAACTCGCTTAGGCATATTTGTTACGGTAAAGACGCGTTCACAATAAACAGTACATAAGTAGAACACAAAGGGCGTTATTTTGAAACGAGGAGCATATGATTTCGTTCAATAATAAACACCTCAAAAACACACGTTTTACAAAAAATTTTTTTTAGGATAATTGATATAACTTAACGAGTTTAATTCATATGAAATATAACATATTAGAGAACAAGTAGAAGTAATGAGACTAAATGAACAATTTGTACTTTTTACATCTATTTCATATTTTTAGAGGCGTTAATAAGGTGTGGTAAAGCTTAGATTAAAAATTAGGTCCCAAATTGTTGTTAGTGAAATCTTGTCCGTCGCCTCCACTAGGCGGTCCACAGCCTAGTTGAGTGGTGAACTCGTGCAGTGTTGTGTCAAGCCAAATCCCCATTCAGACCCAACCCCTCAGCGGTGTGTGTGTCCAATCTCTTGGCAAGAAAAAGCCGTAGTCGTATCTATCTCGCGTATATGATGATTCACTTTACTAATGTAAAATGGTTTCAATGTAATTTTTTTTATCATTATGTAAAAGGGAACAAAAATTTTTAAGGGGAAAAAAAAACTTACTGTGAAGAAACGCATTAGGGTTGACAAAAATTTTAGATTATCTCCAGCTAGGTTGTATTGTTCCATCAGTGTTTCTTTAAAGTGTTGAAAACCCTGAAAATTTAATGAAATAGGAATAAAAATCTTTTCATTAGAAAGTTGGGCTTATCATGGTGCACAAACATTTCATACAATTGTACAATATAATCGTAACTACATAAAAAGTGGTTATTGATTGGTTTTTTGAAAATTTATTTATTTATTAGTTATGTGCGTTTTAAAAAAAATAAAATATGCGTAAATGTGCGTTTTAATAAAATATCACTTGCTTCAACGGTGAAGGAAAACGTCGTGAGGAAAACTGCACGCCTGAGAGTTCTCCATAATGTTCTCAAAGGCGTGTGAAGTCTGCCAATCCGCACATGGTCAGCTTGGTGGACTAAGGCCAAATCCTTCTCATATTGAGAGGAGACCCGTGCTCTGTAGTGAGCCGGTAATGGGTTGATTATGAAAATTTGTGTGTGGGATAGAAATGCTTAAATATTTTACAATGCTTACGATTAAATACGTTGAAGATCCACTCTTAAGCATAGATAGAATTTTAACCACCATCGGCTGTTTCAACTGTTCAACGAGCAGCGATATTTCAGCGTCTCTCTCTCGCCAGTACTTGTATTCAGCAACAGGGCCATTGCCTTCTCGTGTCTATTTGAAAAAGTTAAAGTTACATTTTGTTTTAGCAATACAGTATTGCTAAAGTTTCTATTAAAGATTTCTATTAAATATTTGACGACCTCCGTGGCGCAGTGCGTGCGCTGTCGCATTAAAAGGTTGGAGGTCCTGGGTTCGATTCCCAGCTCGAGTCTGGTCTGGTGGGAGGCTTCGGCCGTGGCTAGTTACCACCCTACCGACAAAGACGTGTTGCCAAGCGATTTTAGCGTTCCGGCACGATGTCGCGTAGAAACCAATTAGGAGCGTGGGATTACCGTACTCCTAACAGGTTAGCCCGCTCCCATCCTAGACTGCATCACCAGGTGATATATAGCCGTCAAGGGCTAACTTGTAGTATATAAAAAAAAAAAGACAAACAAAAGGACTCCACTGTGTCTTCTCTTTAAAGACCGAAGTGCTCCAGCTATGAAAAAATTACGGAAAAGTTTTGTGCTACTGATCCATCCCATAGGAACCCTGCATTTTTCCGCGAATTTCCTTAGCTCATTTAGCTCAACCGTTGTGTTAAGACTGTTTTTCCTAGTAGTTCAAATGCATCTAAATCCTTTTAAGAATTGTACTGGGGTGAAAAATTAGGTCGGGGAAGTCCAAGGGTCAATGGCCACCATGTTCCTTTTATATACATATCCTATCCTATATCCATCCTTTTTCTTGACGATCTCAGTGGTCAAACTTCGATTGCCGACTCAAGATGGGTGGCGTCGGCCTCGGCTAGGTACTAGAGAACTAACGCCAAGCAATCAGTTTCTTCTCGACATAATTCGAGAACGCTACGTTCTCGAATGATATCGAGTAGAAACGGATTAATAGGATGGACTGAGTCGGCAACGCATTTGTAAACTTTCTTACTGCAATGTTCATTGGTGGCGATAATGATAAAACAGGTGATCAGGATAAACGAACCAAAATTAGGAAGATGAAGAATGAACCAAGGATGCTAGTACCTCTGTACCAATTTTCATCTTGATCCGTGCAATGAAAGAGCTCAATATAAGTAACAATCAAACAAACGACACACTATCACATAAGTATGAAAGTATGCATACGGATTTTATTAATGTTGAGAAAGGAATAAACATTCAAGAGAGCAATTGAAAGAACCATATAAATTCGTTTTTACGTCCGTTTAGTATTAAGTAAGGTCTTACTTTACTCAAACAAGCAGATATTGTAGAATTAATATGCGTCTGCCACATCATGACTGCTTCCTCCAGCTGAGATGCAAGCTCCGGGTATATAACCTCTACGTGATCCTCCTCTCGTTCTTCCAAAAGCGCTGGTATGTTCGGCATTGGAAGCTGTATCTCACCCTCCATGTGCTCTATTGTCCTGGAAGAAGAAGAAGAAAAATGGGACTTGGGTTCGGCCCTGGATCAATATGCTGCGAACTTTATATTTGCAACCTCTCTAATCTCGATGCTATACTCCTAGCATTTGAGATTAGAAGTTTCAAAAAATTTGCAAAAGTCATAGTTAATTTCCAAGGTATTCTCCAGATTATTTTCAAATATATAAATTGAAATATCCATTGAGAATATTCTTTCAAATCAAAAGCTCACAAACAACGGTTTTTTTTTTATATTTAACGTATACAACAGTATAGGGTCCCTATATATTCCGCTTTATATAATAATAACGGCTTATAGTAGTGACATGCCAAGATTCGATTCGATTCGAATGTTAAAGTTATATCGGACTTAAGTAAGTTTCCTGATTTGCTCTGATTAATTATAAGGGGGAATTTAAAGTTTGCGTTACTTTACATTACTCTTAATAATCCAATCATATATGGATAACTCACTACTATAATATATTCAATTACTCACTAAAATATTATAGTAAACACTTTTACTGACAGATAATGCGGAAAGTTGTTCGATATATTCCCGCACTAGATACGTCGGATATTAAAGTTACGTTGAAGTGATGGAAACTTCCGACATTTTAGATCCGTTTTAATGACAATGCTTCGCTCGGTTTATTAATGTGACATCAAGTTAATGTTAACAAACAAAACTAGTATGAAGTACAATATAAATATAATAATGAGACAGTTCGTAGAGTGTTCGGCAAAAGCAGTACGATATATTACTGCATAAAATAGTAAAGTTACTATGTCGGACATTAAAGTTTTATTGAACTTATAGAAACATATGTTTATTTTCATTTTGACAAACAAATTATTCAATTTTCAGTTCATATATTATATAAAGTCAAATCAGACATTTTTGTGTTTGTAGTAGTGAATCTTCTATTTATGTATAGGATGACTACGGGGCGGGAGCGTGTCTTCGTCGGTAATTTGGGTAGACGTGGGTAGTTTCGGGCAAAGAGACCAGATGCTCTTGGTAGAATATAATTACAATTATAAGTATGGTAATTTATAAGGAGCAGACTATAAGCTCCACCAAGTACGACTATGCACTACCGCAACTCGACCACCGATCCGAACCGACCGAGTGCAATGAATGCAATGCGCCTTTTAAGAACATGCATACGCCACTTAGTGTTGCGTAACGAGAGGGGGCGATGCCACTCTCTTGTCTGTCGTACATGATTCTGAAACTAGATGGCGCTGCTCTCTCATTGCCGTCGTTTATAAAAGAAAGTTGTGTTAGTTACAGCCACAGCCCGGTTACGCTGTGTCAACCAATAGGGTTAGTACAGCTAATAGACAGTCCGAAAAAAAAAATGTTAGTTACACTATTTATAACTCAAGACCGGCTGAACCGATTTGGCTGGAAATCAGTGGAGAGATAGCTTAGAACCAGGAGATGGATACTTTTTTATCCCGTTCCCGCGGGATTTATTAACAACTGAATTTCACATCTTTGAACTATGACTATAGTTTCAGCTTGCCACACAAATTTTCCTCAAATTGGTTTTACCATTTAAAAACTTTTAAAAACCTCTAATCTATGCGACGATGTTGCGGGCATTGGCTAGTAATATATTAAAATGTACAAAGAGTAAAAGCTGAATAAACTTGTTTGCGCTAACGGAAGCATGTCTCGCTAACTCGCGTCGATGCGTAACAGTGGCGCTATGAAGTGGCATTTTTTTGTTATTCATTTCTTACTTCCTTGAATTTGTTTTTTGTTCGTTGTTATTGTTTTATTTTTTTATTCAATGTATTCAAATTCAAAAAAGCTTTTCTCATGTAAACCCGTTAGAGGCATCTATGAAGCGTTCACATATAATATACTGTTCATAATTTTAATCCGTGAGGTTGGTGGTGATTACAACACTCGCCAATTTAAAACTGAAGCTAGGAGGGTTTTAAACGCGTCAAGTTCCAAGAAGACGACAACAATAATCTTAGTGATTTTTTTTTGTTATCACCATCCCACATTGTCAATAATAAATCAATCCATATTGTCAATATTGAGAGTGGCATGTGTTGTTTCTTTAAAGTTTTTATTGTAAAACGGCTCCGGTGCTAAGCTCAGTGGTAAATCTTACTTCACTAACTAAAGTCCATTGGTATGGTTTAAGATTTGTATATCCATTATACATAACATTATACATATTTTGTATCGTACTTACCATTCAACTATTCCAACCAGATTTTTGATGTCATCTATAACTTCATGTGCTGCAGGTTTCTTTTCACCTCCAGTGTTTGGGATTGGTATATCAATATCACTTGAGATTTCACTTTGAAACTAAAAAGGTTTGGCGTATAGAGTGGAATGAATGAAAACAGGAGATATATATAATTCTGATAAATCAGTATCAGTATATTATTTCTTTTTTTTTCCACTACAAGTTAGCCCTTGACGGCAATCTCACCTTATGGTAAGTGATGATGCAGTCTAAGATGGTAGCGGGCTAACCTGTTAGGGGTATGGTAAACCCACACTCCTAATTGGTTTCTACACGACATCGTGCCGGAACGCTAAATCGCTTGGCGACACGTCTTTATCGGTAGGGTGGTAACTAGCCACGGCCGCAGCCTCCCACAAGACCAGACTCGAGCCGGGAATCGAACCCAGGACCTCCAACTTTAAAAAGCGACAGCGCGCGCGCTGCGCCACGGCGGTCGTCATTTGCAATTTATATAACGATTAAACGATATAATTTATAATTCACGACCTAGGACATGCTACGTACGATCCTCTTCTCAAATGAGGGGGAGATATAGAACCAATACGATATTTGGTAGCTACTTAGCAAGTTCAGCTTTATAGAGATTTAAATGCAAATTCACACCATCCAATCTAGTGCATTAGTCAAGCAAACATGCCCATGTCGGTGATTAGAGTAAAGTAAGTCATCCACACGGAAGTTAGAATTGCACCGTGACCATTTTGTGACTACAAAATCACGGTTCAATTACGAATGTTTTGACGCGCTCTCCATAGTCATAGTCATGGATTCCTAGTCATTACTACTGATAACTCACAAAACAGTAACCTAAAAACAAGAAATATAGTTGAACAATAACGCAATCAAGAACATGTCCTATCACAGAGAAATAACATAATTATGCAATATTATTAATAACTACGGAAACTTAATTTAATTTAAATGTTTAAATTTATCTACCTGACGTAAAGTTCTTAAGTTTGATATGCAAAAGCCAATACACAAATTTAACAGAAACAGAATTCGTTGTTGATTTCCTTGGTGTTACAATTGGTCATGAGCGTCAGTAATCCCTGAATTAGGTGACCAGTGGGAGCGTCGTTGAGTGATGATTGTATAGCGTTCAGATAACTCTGATGACCTGATAATTTCCTTTGTTGGCTAATACTAATTCTCAGTTTAGGGGAGAGTATAATGAATTCATCAATGATAGCAAACTTTTTAAAAACTAGCTGTGCTGCTTTTGTAAAAAATTGTAACATAACATGTACTTACCGTTTTCAGCATCGAAGAATTTGGTCTTATCGCTTTTGGTGGGGGTTGTGGAACGTACGTTTCGGTACGCATGTTTTTAATCCTGCCACAGATTATATAATTTTGATATTAATACAATAAGCATTGCGTCAATTATCTAAAACCTGTGACAGTTGAAAGGACTTTACCTGCGTTCAGCGTTCTCTCCTCTAGCAACATTGGACATTCGGCGATAGTCAGACGGACGAAGATAATTTATCTGAAACTTTAGTGAACGATTAAACCTTCATTATTTTATAAAACCTTTAAATTTATCTATCTATGTATGCCTAATACAGGTATGATCATTTTCTAACAATTATTACTATTCTTTATTTGTGCACCACAAAATAAAGGGAAATAATACGAAAAAGAAACCAGAAGCAAGAAGCAGATCGATCGATCGAGCGATCTCTACCAGGACACAATGAAGTACACGGGTACAAGAAGCAAAGGTGTATAAATATGCTCCACAATTCTTAAAAATGTAAAGCTGAGATTTAATATATTTGACACTTGGACACAGAAGAACTCCCTGACAGACACCCTTAGATATAACTTATATAAATTGAAATTGATATTAATAACTTGAACTTATTATACTTCTGTTACTTGGCGAACTATCAAAAGGTATTTTCTAAGTAATCAGATATTTCCGATGTTTCTTACGTCTTGTGAGACACATTAAAAGCCTACCCTAGGTGCGAGTGGGAGGTGTATATAAGTAAATGGGTGAGAGTGAAATAGCGTGTTCAGCCTATCGTGACCTTTCACACTATTGGGGTACTTTGATATCACAATTTGACGATCATTTTCCTGATTTTATAATACTATGTTGGCTACATTTATTAAATAAAGATCGAAATGTGATAGTTACAAGTACTGTCTTATATTTGAAGGACTTTAAAATTGTACTAATAATAATAATAATATATATAAATAATATAGCTAATCCCATGTGTATAAGAGTGTTATACTCAAATACACAATAAAAGACAGGCTTGCAGAGCGATTACAGTACTTAAGTTTTTTTTTAATTTCGGTTTTATTTTAATACTTTAACGTATATCTAAGCTATATAACTAGTACGATTGATTAATTATTTCATTTCTATCTAAATATTTTACCTCTGAAGACGTGTTTTCCATTTCAAAATGTTTTCCAGCAAATGAAACTCTTCTTGATATCATTGTTGACGACGCTTCTACTGGTACCGTTGTAATTTCGCGGAATTGCTTCTCAAATAGAGACACAAACGTCTATAAAACAATATTAAAGATTTAATCATATAAGGTCTGACGGATTCTTTGTTTGCAAAATTCGAAAATGTAGTAATTTTACGAGTCTCTCAAATGTAAAGTAATGTATATGTAATAAAATGTAAACTAGAAGTGCCAGCGCTTTTACCTGTATGCACTATTGCCATATATTTAGCTACTGAATTCTTTATTCTCCACTAATGGTTTAAATGACATGAGACATGAGAAAACGTGAAGGTATAGCCTCTTAAGCAATTATTATGCTCGATCTCATTGGAACTTTTAGCGATAAAAATAAAGGAATCTTTGTTTCCAGCACATGAATTATCTTTATTTTAAGACAGCGTATCGCTTTTTAAATGTGCCAGCTACTCATTTCAAAGAAGTTAGTAGATGAGAACTTTGTCTATTTCTATTTGTGCAACAAAACTTTAAATAACTTGGCCTTACATTCTTCTTCTAAGATGCTTACTTTGTAACGTCTACCTGTACGTGTATATACCTTGAAGTTGTTTTCGTAATGGTGTTTATCTAGCAATCGGTCAAACACTTGCTATTTTTTTCGAGAGGCTCACCCTCAAGAAAAAGGAATTTTCTTAGCTTAAATAAAGCGGTTAATTTTGTAAATATTCAAATTTAAATTCAAAATAATCTTTATTCAAATAGT
Source organism: Lasiommata megera (assembly GCA_928268935.1). Lineage (NCBI taxonomy): Eukaryota > Metazoa > Arthropoda > Insecta > Lepidoptera > Nymphalidae > Lasiommata > Lasiommata megera. Next base: position 9,176,941 of record OV743326.1, on the reverse strand, counting down.
CCTTAAAAAGGCACTTTTGACGCGTCAATAATTTACATAGTAGTTATTTCATGGTGATAATTATATTCGTAAACTTAATATTATTATATATAAATGTATTTAATTCTTACCTCTTTGAGCTGCGATCCTAAACTCATCAGCACTTTTCCAGATGTAAACCCAACGAGAACGTACTCTGGCATTTTTAACATTGTCATTTTTGGTGTTTCTGCCAACGGTATTTCATCCTGAGTCTGTCTTATGAAGTAGAAATAGCGTCGGTTTCGTTGCGTATTCTGAGGTGTGAATGTTCCGAATACAGGTATCAGCTTCGGATACTGTATGATACGCGGAACCGATCTCTAAAAGAAAACGGAGTATGTATTAGTAACTATAACCCTTTCAATAGCTTATTTTTTATCCCTTTGTACCCAAGTAATTTGGCGATTACTTACAATAACAGTGTAAAACTCCAGCGTTCCATCTACTTCTGGATCCAAATCTTCAGGAGCTATAAAGTTATATAAAACAAACATGAAACAAAAAAAATATGATATTACCAATAGAATTATAACTTTAAATAGAAGCATAGCAAGCAAGTTTTTTTTTATTAGTTCGCAAAACTGTCAACAATTGCATAGTCATAGTTCATTAGAATACAAAAATATCTTAATTTTACAACATTGACTTCTCGATGCGAACATAGCATGCACAAGATGGGGTACAAACAAAAAATAATAAAATAAAAATGACCTAAAATTAACCTGGACGATAAATTAACAAAAGAGAAATAAGTTAAAGTAAAGAAAATATATTTTAAAACTTATTTTCATTACGTGGTGGGAAAGAATACAGATCTTCAGCCACTGGGGCCACTTCTTCTGCTACCAAGTTTGTTGCCGATTTCTTTGTCTCGTCTATATCGGATACATCAGTAACTGCTGCGGCTACAGTTTCTACATCCTCATCTGCAAAAAATATTTGAATATGTTTATTTAAATATTGAAAACGTTGTAAAAGTAGTACATTATATAAGATGTCTACATTTTTATTTTTTATAAACAAACTTAGAAATGGAAATCGGGCAACTGTACAGTATTTGCTTAAAATCAAAAATAATGTAAGTACACATATAACCATCAAAATATTATTAATAAAATATAAAAAATACCGCGTAAACGATTCGTCAAACTGCGTGACGTCATGTGTTGGTAAATAAATTGATCGAGTATTTTTATGCTTATCAGGTAACAGAAGTTTCAGGAATAACGAACCAACCTTTGTATAACCTAATTCCATGGTGAAAACCGTTAACAGTGGTCTCATGCGATCATATTCTTACATTACTATTATTCTCAATAATATACAGTTTTATTACAAAATGAACACTTTTAGTAATGTTGTTAACTTACAAATAGTTACACAGAGATAATGCCAATCTTTGACAGTGTTGTTCGAAAAACATAAATACATTTTAGATATTTTCTTTTAATGACCATTCGGTCGACAATTTAAATTCTTTATATGTTTTCATTAATATAATTATAATAATCTTACCTTCTTCGGGCTCAGAGTCTGAAAGAATAAGAGAAAAATTGAGAAATTAATAAAGCCATACTGGTAACAATTGTTTTTCAGCACACTGATAACCAATGTACGAATGCCTTGAGTTGGGTTGAGCTGTTGCATAATTCATCATCATCATTTCAACCGATAGACGTCCACTGCTGGACATAGGTCTTTTGTAGGGAGTTCCAATGGCCACGATCTTGGGCCGCTTGTATCCAGCGGCTCCCTGCGACTCGTTTGATGTCGTCTGTCCACCTTGTTGGGGGTCGACCAACGCTACGTTTACCGGTTGCGGGGTCGCCATTCCAGCACCTTGGGACCCCAACGTCCATCGGTTCTCCGAGCTATGTGCCCCGCCCATTGCCACTTCAACTTCGCAACTCGCTGAGCTATGTCGGCAACTCTGGTCCTTCTACGGATCTCTTCATTCCTGATGTGATCACGTAAAGATACTCTTAACATAGCTCTTTCCATTGCTCGCTGAGTGACTCTGAGCCTTCTTATGAGGCCCATAGTGAGATGTTGCATAATTACAGTTAACCATTTGTATATGTACGATCTCGTCACATCACAACGTCGTATCACAACAACTATACGGGTGTTATATTTTATGCTCTAGATACAAGTTAAGCTACCTTTGACGTTTTTCGCGCCTTTTGCACCTTTGCCGCCCTTCCCCCCTTTCCCACCTTTGCCCTTAACTTTCTTCTGATCATCTTGTTCAGGCTCTTGATCAGGCTCTGCTTCCTTTTTACCGGCCTTTTTCTTCTTTCCTTTCTTAAGTGGTACCACCGTAACTGGGGGAGGAATAATTCCTGAAAGAAAATATTTGTTAAGAATCAAATTTTGAATTACTCTCTTACTTTTCATTAAAGACTAAAGATGAATAAAGATTTACAGTAATGAATGGATTAACCTTCAAGGCTTATCAGCTCACGGTCTGCGTGTTATATTTCTGTACTTAATAGAGGCAGAAAAGAACTGCTAATATTAAAATAACTGTCGAAACAAAAGTGGTTAGACGGGAGACACTGATGTTGTTTGATTATTACTTATAGTTAGAATCTCATAATTAAGTATAAAGGTCTGGGTGTTTATTTTAAGAGTTAATGCATTAGTTACTTTTACTTAGATATTATTAATAATAGCATTATTAAATATAATTATAATATAATCTAATCTATAGTTATATATATACAATTAGTTTATAGTTAAATCTATATTGTACATCATTCATATTGAATTTAAAAACATTAAAGGCAAAAGCTTACGCCATTCTGTATATTCCTTGTCCTCATGAATGAGTTTATCAACGATGATTTTACTAAAGTAGAACATTCGTTTTTCCAGGGCCAATTCATTGGGCTTAAGAGGAGCCGCAATGAATTTTACCAAACTTTGTTTGGTAACTGGATCTTCAAACATGTCGTAGAAAAGGTCGTCTTCGTCTCTGCCGACGTATGCCAAAATACGATTCTTGAGCCATTGTACACGAGGATCACTTCTTAGGTTTATTTCAACTTCAGTTTCATCTTCTATGGACTCATTTTCAGGAGATCTGGATGGCTTAATATCAAAGTCTTGACCGGACATCCTTTAAAATGATGTTAATTACACGTAGCTATGACGTCAGCTTTAATTGTTATTACTTCTAGAGATATAGGTCATGGACATTATTCTAATATGCAAAAAGATATTTAGTAAGAAACTCATCAACTCAAACTCAACCGCAGTGGAAGAAATTTTACAAGTCATTATCAAACGTGAATCGAAGTTTCCTTCCCTATTATTTAAGTATTTGCTTCCCTCGGAACTAAACTAATTAATAATGAAAAATGTAAACCAGTTTTTTAATGTATCAAGTTTTCAGAAATAAACAATATCTTTTATAATCAAACAAATAAATGCTCAAATGAAAGCGAAGTTGCTCGTTTTTGTGCATTAAAGGCGGTTGGATATAATTCAACCAAAAAGAATATGTATAAATAATTGTACGTTATCAACGCAATCTTTTCCCGTGTCTCTCGCACTTGTCCGGCTTTCTTTATAATCACAGAATATGACTACTTTACGCACCATGTCCGTACGTAAAGGATATTTGCTATTTGATCAATAATATATCCTTATCAACCTAGGCTTAAATTTATAGCTCAGTCTAGGACTTTGATTCTCAATGACATGAAACTCTTAGACATACAAGACTTGACAATTTTTGACATAAATTTTAGATAGTAGTGAGTTAATTTGAATTTTAACAGAGAAAAAAAGCGTTGGATGCATTGATAGTAATGTGGTGAAACGATCTCTCACTCGCCATAAGTTTAGTTTAGTTTATAGTTACGTACAACTAGAAAAATAATACCAAAAGCACTTACTTACCTACTATTGCTTTGGGTTATGTGGAGAATAATTTCACAAACTATTAAATGATTAATCTAATTTTAAACTCACCTCATTTATCCATTTATCCCTCAAACAATTAATATTAACTAAGCTTTTTCTTAACTTCACTAGTTTTCTCTTTCATTTACATTTTACCAGCGAACTGTTTCCGTTTGCTGTACTTTCATTTTTCCCAATTTCACAGCGTTGTAAAGCGAACAACAGAGCATTTGTAAATATTTGGTTGCCATGGCAATATTATGGAAAGTTTTTTTTGAGGTTCCTACGATATCCATAGAGTAAAAAAGAACATAACAACCAGTTATTCTTTCTATGACAAGCTAACAAGCTGTGATAGCCTAGTGGGTAGGATGCCAGCCTCCAAATCAGATGTCGGAGGTTCGAACCCGGGCATAAACCTACAACTTTTCGGAGTAATATACGTTTTTAAGCAATTAAAATATCACTCGCTTCAACGGTGAAGAAAAACATCGTGAAGAAACCTGCATGCCTGAGAGATCTCCATAATGTTCTTAAAGGCGTGTGGAGTCTGCCAATCCGCACATGGCCAAAGTGGTGGAGTATGGCCAAACCCTTCTCATATTGAGAGGAGGCCCGTGCTCTGTAGTGAGTCGAGAATGGGTTGATCACGATGATTCTTGCTATGATTAAGACTACGTACTAGTACAATATGTTTTCTAAACTTAAATATGAATTAAGAATTTCTGATTTAAACTCATTTAAAGCAGATCAATGGGACTGTCATTGAGTCAAATAAATCATTTATCTTTAATTAACACTCTTTGTTATATCAGTATAGGATTTTATTGCAGTATATATATTGTGTTAATTGATTGGAGAATTGATTGATCTAGGCATAAGTTTTAATCAGACACATTGGCACACGTGTCTATCTATATATAGCTGTTATAAATATTGATATTTGAGAATTTCTCAAAAACAACTACGACTGTTAACTAAAAAATTAATAAATCTATGAGAACGATATATAATACATCAACTTTATAAACGTATACGTAATATTAGCTAAAGTATTATTTATCTTCTATAATTATTAATAAAACTGTAACTGATTGATATCTATATAAATAGAAAACTTTGTTTAAGGGAAGCTATAATACAGATATATGATATAACCCAAAACAAATTATAATTTAATTTTTGTCTGTCATCTTTTATCGCAAAAAATACTGAACCTTTTTGAAATTTAGTTTAGTACACTCATGGATGTTCCAGGTCAGGCTTGCCGACCTGCCAAGTCAACTTACCTGTCAGTCAAAGTTACTTATTCAATTTTTTTAAATCTTGTACTACGTGGACGAAGGCAAAGGCATGTATAGTAATAAACAAATGCTTTATTTAGTAAATTTTAATTTATTTACTTTATACTTCTAATTTGTGCAGGCCAGTAACAAAACTCTTAGTTCATGTAAACTTACCATTATTCTAAAATAATTACTATATTACAACAAATTTAACATTCGTTAAAGTATAAAAACCCTATATTATTCTATATACATTAACTTATAGAGATTTCTAAAACAAGAATCGTTTGACAGGGCTGACTCTTGGGTACCCGTAGTTATTATCTTCCTCGCTATCAAATTTTTCTATTTTTGAATCAAATTTCGTAATACTCTGTTTAATATTATTGTGATTTGCTTCTAAATTACCTACTGATTTCTGAGGGGCTGAATATGAATTTGGCCCATCATATAGGAAACCTGGCTTTTCTCTCTTTAAAGATTTAGGGTGATCCACTATGAAGTCCACGTCAGTGGCAATAACATCTTGCTGCTGAATACGGTTTGAATTTGACTTAGATGATACTGGTACCTGTTTTGGTATACCATAGCCATTAATCTGCAAAGCATTTAAAATACTTTGTTTCTCTCTTTCATCCTCCAATTTATAACCTAACGATGGGATCAATTCATACGCTGAGAGACGAGTTAGTTGACCGTTTTGATTAAATGCTCTATTTGCCAGATTATTCCCAATTATGTTTTGAATATCATTTATTTGATTATTCGTATTTGATTCGTCATCGTTGTTTAAGTGTGTGTAAATATAATATGTTTGGTCTTTTTTATACTTTATTTGTCGGTCAACGTCTAGTGGATGTGGTAATGTACCAACAATGTTATCTTGTAGTTGCGCAGTGATACCATTTTTGGGTAGTCCGAGTGTATCTATAAATGCATTGGCCGCATTTCCTTGATCTCTTATTGCTTCTTTTGAATTAGTGTAGCTAGACTGGAAACTATTCTGGTTTATAGTATGCGATTTAATAAATTCATAATCCGTGTTAGATTGATCAACTATTTTATTCTTAATTGAATTACGATTTTTACTTTCTTCTATCGGAGTCTTTGTTTGTGTAACCTTATCAGATAATTTATAATTGCCAGGCAATAGAGAGTTATATATTTGTTTACTGACAACCGGTACTGGGAGTTGGTAAAGTTGCCCACTGTATAATTTATCAGAGTTTATATTTAAGTCAGTCACCTCATTGCTTCTAGATAAAGGAAATGATGGCTGTTGGTTCTGTTTCTGAGTATTATGTCCCAAATTTGTATTCTGTTGTTCACGTTGATTCTGTGAAAAGCTGTTTATCGATTTCCTATTTCCATATGTGTTCAGTGACGCCGAAACTGATTGTGACGGTGCCCTTAGGTGAGCTAAATTATTCTTGGAGGAAGTATTTGAAAACTGTGAGGATGTTAATTGTGATATATCATTTGTAATTCGTTGTAATTCTTCATTTTTCACATTTTGAAATTGTGGCTGTGTTGGTGTATGTTGTGTGGTAACAATGTTTTGTTGTACCATGTTGTTATAGTTCTTTGCAGCGTTGATAGAGTCTACCAATAACGAGAACACCAAATCCTGTGAATTAGAAATATTAGGATTTTTATTCCAAACCAATTTTCCAATCGGAACAGCATTATCGCCAGTACCTGTAACTTTGTTAGACAAGATCCAATTATTGCTATTACCTGTACTTAATATTTCTAAGTTATCGGAGTTACTTATGCTTTGATTTTTAAATAACAAATCAGCTATATTTTCTGGAATAGTAATTTTTAGAGAAACTGTTCTCTCTATTGTATTCGGACGTCGAGTAGATTCGTCAAAATATGGCAAGTTTGATATTGGATTGGTATTTTGATAACTATTTTGAACGGTTTCAATGGGTGGTTCTAATTCTATTGATGGGGTTGCTATGAGTCTGGAACTTTTTGGTAGTGGTGGGGGAGGTTGTAAAGTAAGTTGTTCACCGCTGTGTGAATTCGAATCTAAGTATAAATAATTATCAATTGGATACTCAACATTTTGGACAGTGTGCTTAAATTGTTGAAATTCTTCAGGAGATGGATTTTCAAATACATTATTTGTATCCTTGACTATATCATTTACTGTAATATCTAATTTTTCTTTTGTTAAAATATCGGAAAAAGCCAAATTGTTCTGATTAGTATTAACATGAGTTTGTTTACTAGGTAAAAATGAGGATTCATTATTATTCAGTAAAAATGGCCTGGGGGAACTAGGTGCTACTACTAATTTATTATTTTCAATAATTGGTGCTAAATATTGTCGTGATAATTGGATATCGTTTTCAATAGGTGGAATATAGAGGCGTGAAGATGGCTTAAATGTAGTAGGTTCTATATATAATAGCGCAGGTTTTGTTGGAGAGGGAGTGTTAAGTGGATAGCCTGAAAATATTTCGGGTGACGAAGTTGACGGTGGAAGAAAGTCTGAAGTTTCTCTTGAATTTGTGAGAATTTGATCATTTAATTTTACTGTCGGAACATTATAAACATATGGATCCTCAATCGATTCAGTTTCAAGCTTCGCTGTCGATGCATTAATAATGTTATTATTATTGGAAATGTCAGCTATAATTTTCCCCAAATAATTTTCTGGCCTTTTGTTTGTGTATGGAGTTGGTTCAACTATGAATTTGGAATTTCTAGAAGGCCTAACAATCCATGTTTTAAAAGTGATTCGAGATTTTGGATTGCCATTTGTAGAATCTTTGATTATTCTGCGAAATGCTAAAGTTTTAGTTATAATTGCTGGTGATGTTTCACTACTTACCGAATTAAGTTTGGTTTCATTTCCTATTTGTTTAGTATTTAAAAAGCGTGTTTGAGTGCTTTTATCAGAGAGCAATTTATCTTGGTTAATTTTACGATTTAATTGTTGTTTTGAAAATTCTATTCCCAATTCTATTTGTTTGCTTTGGCTTATGCGACTATTATTAAATATTTGATTGGAAGTTTTGAACGTGGATATATCTTTCACATTTTCTTGTGATTTTGTAGTTTGTTTATTTTGTATGCTTCTTTGATATACCTGAGTAGGTCTTACCGACTCTGAGATTTGGCTTTGCTTAATAATATCAAGACTCTTGGCTTGAGAATTTTGTCCTGTATTACTATTTAAAGTAAAACCTGAATGTACACCTTTTAAATTTTCTGTTCTCTTTGGTAGCACGTAAGGTTTACTTTGTTTGTTTTGTTTTTGAATAAATGAAAAATAGTGTGTGCTGGGTGTAGGTGCCGCTGATAATATGTCAGCTGTTGAGTAAATGTTTTGAAAAATGTTTCTTTGTAATTGATTTGTTTGAAACAATGCACTGTTTGGATTTCTGTTTGAGACTCCATTATAAAGCTGATTCGATGGTGGCTTATATTCCTGCATCACAACTAAGTTATTTTTATTATAAGTATTATCATATGGATTTCGCATAGGATGGGTTATCATTTTCTTGATATCTGTCATAAATTGCGGTCCCAATTTTAAATTTAAGAACTTTTCATCATTGATTTTAAAGAGATCTCTTGATTTCTTACAATTCACCTTCATCCACCAGTCGCATACCAAGACAGCTTGGTTAAACAAAGTTCCATTTGGGCATATAAAAGACTGGAAGCCATATGTCGATCCAAGCGTGCAGACTCTAAAAACTTGGCAATTGGTTTCTACATCGGCGTAGTATCCTGAAAATGCAAACAATAAAAATTTACTTAAAATAATTTTGTAATTAAAATAGCAATAAATAACGTAGGTGTAGGTTTACTCCTAAAATATTTATTAATCAAAATATAAACCTGTGATAATAATGCCATTTAAGTGTTTCAATATCATTAGGTTCAATCTTTGAAAGTTATTGCATTCAACGGCCGAGTTTTGTTTACAATCAAAAGAAGAAAGTTTAGAAATTAACAGAAAAGATAAACTAGAAGAGATGTGAACAAGAAAAGATTCTCTATACCTACTTTGATTAAAAAAAAAAAAAACAGAATCTAGAGAGGTCGGTTTCTGATTTTGTTTTGTATTTTATTTATATTTTTACACTTATGGTTATTTCTTGAGGTCTTTGAAAATATAAAACATTTCCTTTTATTTGTTGATATGTCCGTAATTAATAAGATATTCCATCATTGCTTTTCTGATGTTAAGGAGAAAAAAAAATTGCTATTTCACTACCAAAGTAACGAAAATAGACTTCCAATAATTCATAAGTAAATTCTAATTATTCCGTGCATTTTTTGATGACTTACATCATATCCTTATTTACGTATTCTTACTATGATATTATAAACGCAAAAGTTTCCTTGTATGTATGTTTGTATGTACGGATGTTTCGATGTTTCTTACTCTTTCTCTCTTAGCAAAAAGTAATTGGTTAATTACTTTTATATATTTTTGTGAAATTTGGAATGGTGATATATTTTATACCCTATAACAACGAAGCTGTGATAGCCCAGAGGTTAGGACGTCAGCCTCCTAATCAGAGGTTGAGGGTTCGTACCCGGGTACGCACCTATAACTTTTCGGAGTTAAGTGCGTTTTTAAGCAATTAAAATATCACTTGCTTCAACTCAAAGGCGCGTGAAGTATGCCAATCCGCACTTGGCCAGTGTGGTGGACTGACCCGTGCTCTGTAGTGAGCCGACATTGGGTTGATCATGATTGACACAGAGGCAACTTTTTATCCCGGCAAAATGTATAAATCTGCGGGATGTGTGAAACACGAAAAAACGGGTACAAAACCTAGTCTTGTAGGTATATTATTATCAAACAAAGTCTGTATAAAAAATCTCTACCATTGATTTTACAAAGCGAGAAAGTTTGCTAGCTAGGAGAATTTGTACAAAAACAATAAAAAGTAAGAGTGTTCCAAGTGATTAACGCAAACCTCTACGGTTATCATAAAATACGTAAAGAAGGTACGCGAAGTAACTGTCGTTCATCATCATTTAGGCGCAGTTGGCTTTAGTGGCTTACCAGGTTCTTTCCCCGAGCATGTGAACGATGTTCGCGGTATAGAGTCCAAGGTTGGATAATCGTTGCCCGGATTACCCGGCACCGCTAGTCTTATGTCCCACCCGTAGCCGTTGTCAAACGGTCGCTGGTTCCTCACATTCTGGGCTGTGATCCGAGGAATCGCGAACACAACTGCAGAAAAAAAACATGTTTATTGGATTAAAATATATTATAATTAACGACGAAAATACTATCAAACATGTATATAATGCATGCTTCTGTGTAATACATGATCTGTAAACGTATTATCTCTATTAACTCATCATCATCGTGTTCAACCCATTGCCGGCTCACTACCGAGCACGGGTCTCCTCTCAACATTGGAAGGGTTTTGGCAATAGTTTACCACACTGGCCCTGTTTTGGCAGACTTCACATGCCTTTGTAGCTCCATTATGGAGAACTCTCAGGCGTGCAGGTTTCCTCACGATGTTTTCCTTCACCGTTGAAGCAAGTGATATTTTGATTGCTTGAAAACGAACGTAACTCCGAAAAGTTAGAGGTTCGTGTCCGGGATCGAACGCCCGACCTCTGCTTAAGAGGCGGACTTCCTCACAACTAGGCTATGATAGGTCCTGGATTCGATTCTCGGCTCGAATCTGGTCTCGTGGGAGGCTTCGGTCCTGGTTTGTTACCGTAAGCGAATTATCGTTCCGGCACGATGTCACATAGGAACTAATTAAGAGTATGGGTTTAAGACACCCCTCAACAGGTTAACAGGTTAGACCGCCATCAAGGGCTGGGCGTAGTGTATAAAAAAAAGGTTATATTTACTTCCTTTTTACCAATAAGGAGGGCTAAGGAGGAATGAAATGATAAGGAAGATAGATACCTTTATCTATCTAAATCAAAATTAACTTAACCATTTACCATGTTTCTGTGGAGTTAGTTTTGTTTTAAGTTGAGTTGTTGCCACATTGCACGCTCGTTTAGTAATATCATGTAATTAATATAATAATTTTACTCTCGATTCTCAGACACAATTTGCACTAGACCAGACCAGGTAAACTAACAATGACATGTCGCAAACACGCCTATTTTAGCAAAGACAGTTTCCCATAAGTTCTTGCCTCGGATATTAATAATTGAAGGAAAAAACGTTTCAATAACATGGATAGATACAATTGACATGTCAACTACCTGCTATGATTAGCTTGTATATCTATTGTTTGACATTAACCTATGACAAGGGTAGCCAGGATACTGATAAAAATGAGACTTGTTCATAATTTTCATACACCATTACCAGACTACAAGCCTTTTACAAACAAGTTTACGTTTTAGATACATGCTTTTTTATTCTTGATTTTTATATAATAATTTTATTTAATATTTTATACAAAAAAAAAAGTTTTTTTGCATATTTTTATCTGTCATGTAAATCATCACCACACGATCAACCTATTCTCGGCTTACTACATCACGAGAGCACGGGTCTCCTCTCAATATGAGAACGTTTTGTTCATAGTCCTCCACGCTGGCCATGTGCAGATTGGCAGACTTCACACGCCTTTGAGAACATTATGGAGAACTCTCAGGCATGCAGGTTTCCTCACGATTTTTTTCTTCACCGTTGGAACAAACGATATTTACGTGTTTATAACGGCTTATATTCATAATGTTATAAAGTCGTAGTGTTCTCGTTAAAATTAAGCCACCGCATTTATAAACATGAGTCCAATCACTGAACCGAACATGTTAAGATGTAAAGAATATACACACAAATACATACATCGAATGTTATTTTACCAGTTTGGTACAGGGTGAGTTTGGTAAAATAACATTACTATTACATATATTATGAATTCTCACTCATGTTAGCTCTGGCATATGTGAGTATTAGCTGGACTAACTCGTCATATGAGTTTACATAAACTATTCAATTGTTTAAATAACTGTTTTGTTTTATTCAGTAAATTATCAGAGTCCATTAGATTAATAACTGCTTAGCTTAAATACAAGTATTATGGAATGGAATTCTTAAACAATGCGTTTAACATTTGATAAAAGGTAATTATATGAACACGTAATATATAACTAAAGTTTAAGTAAAACTTATGAGTATAAAAATATTAATTGACTAGAGACAACACAGGTACAGAAAACTTCAATATTGGACTATTCATATGAACGTGTTTGTTGATAACCCTACATAAGGCGTTGAGGTTACATACGACAAGAAATTCTAAAGAATACCACGACTGTTGAGGAAGTAATGACGTAATCAACGCGAGAGTAATTGTTGAAAAAACAAGTTTCCCGAGTAGTTCATCACCTCCCTGATATTAGAGAGGGATAATCAAAATTAGAAAGAGACGATAGAAAAATATATATCAACGATATACTTGGAGTATTTCCTTAGTGTCCATATAAATTGCATTACATTCATTTTAGAGCAGCTAATGACACTTGCCAAGCGGTTGGTTTTTTCTATAATATTTACGGTAGCTATATCGGAAATTCACCCGTTATTAAATCAATTTACCTACTTAAATACTAATTATCTAATAAAAGCTTCAACTGTTCATATATTCTGTAACAAATTAAATTTATTGCTATGGATGCTTTTTTAATTAACTGATATACAAAATTTAATGACCCACCCACTTAAAGTTATTGCAATAATTTATAATATGTATTAATCACCATGTTTATTAAATTTATTGCTTTCATTATCGTTATATTTTATAATACATAACGCCTGTGTTACTAAAATAGCAATGCGACGCGAAAGGTGAGATTGCAATAAAGCCATAGTCTAAGTTTTTTGTTATAAACAAAAACCTTTTTTCTTAAAATAAATTCGCAACACTATGGCGTAATACGTCCCGGAACTTTCTTCTATATTCCGTTGGGAATATTTAGACAGATGTCAACAGTCACGTGCGTCGTACACAAGATGTTCCTGATCCAATCTCATGTTGGAATCGATTCGATCGCATAAATCATGCCCTCGGGAATTGTGTGAAAGGGATTCGTGTCTCTATACTACACTAGACTTACTGAAATTCATCTCTCTGAATACAACAAGAACTGTCAATTTATTCCTACTAAATTAGAAGAAAAGTGACCGAAAAGTGAGTCTGTTAGTTTGCCCCTTTTTTTCGCAACAAAGAACGACAAATTACTTTACCGATATGATAAATCGATAATGGTGCGACGCAGTCTATCTAGACTATATCCGTCTTAGAACTCTTTTTTCGGAATAAAGCGTATTCTTTTTCCGGATTATGCGTTCCATCTCCTTCTCTTATACTATTTATTAGATATTAATATATTTAAACATCTTAATTGCACAATATAAGGACAAACCGAAGAAAAGTGAAAAAAAAAATACATTACAAAAACCGACCTTATCACTAAAAACGATCTATTCCAGGCTACCTGTTCAAAACAATCCTACAGATGTTTAAACTAAAGTATCTTCTATAAATTAAAAAATATTATAAAACTATCTATCTAACTATATCAAGCGGTGATAGCCTAGCGGTTAGGGCGTCAGCCTCCTAGTCAGATGTCGGCGATTCGAATCCGGGCACGCACCTCTAACTTTTCGGAATCATGTGCGTTTTAAAAAATAATTAAATATCAATTGCTTAAACGGTGAAGGAAAACATCGTGAAGGAACCTGCACGCCTAAGAGTTCTCCATAATGTTCTCAAAGGCGTGTGAAGTCTGCCAATCCGCAAATGGCCAGCGTGGTGGACTACGGCCAAACCCTTCTCATATTGAGAGGAAATGCCGTGCTCTGTAGTGAGCCGGTAATGGGTTGATCATGATGATGATGATTAAACTATATGTTCAGCAGTTTAGGTGTGAAAAAGTAACAAAGATACAGAGATTAGCATTGCTGTACCCCAATATGGATTGCAATGCCAAAATTAAAACTATAAAAAAAAATTGTATAGATTTTTCAGTCTCGAACTATCTCAGGCGTTTCTGTAATACCTTAACAAAGTTGCATCACAATCTGACTTATAGGTTTCCTTTAGTGTCTGTACTTGGCTTGATGAAAAGCTACCAATATTTACCCCATAAACGTTGCGAATATTAAATTAACCAATACGCGATTGCACAGTGATTGCCTGTGGATAATTTGATCAAACATAGTTGGCTTCGTATATCTTGATTGGCGTGTGTCGGGAATGGGGTTAAGGGTCAATATATTACAACTATAATTTTTATGCCGGACTGATGACATCAGCAGAAAAACCAGACTTACTGAGTGCGGAAAAGAAAAACCAACGGAACTAGAAACTATTGTTTATGGCGTCTAAAACATATTTGCTTTGTTATTTAGCGGCAATGATCAATTAGTATACCTAAACAACACACTGAATTAAGAAACTCTGTCTTTTCGTTACGTACATATATTATTTGTATTAGTTTCGACGCAGCGCGTGCGCTAGCACATTGGAGGTCTTGGGTTTGATTCCCGGCTCGAGTCTGATCAGCTGGGAGGCTTCCATGGCTAGTTACCACCCTACCGACAAAGTGTCACAAAGCGGTTTAGCGTTCCGGCACGATGTCGCGTAGAAACCCATTAGGTGAATGGGTTTACCATACTCCTAACAGGTTAGTTAAGATAAGGTAAGATTGCCGTCAAGAGATAACTTGTAGTGGGAAAAAAATTAGTACTTATTATTAATTATCGGTATAGTTTTTTTAAGTTATTTTGTTTTAGTGACATATTGCCTCATCATCATCATCATGATCAACCCATTCTCTCACTACAGAGCATGGGTCTCTTCTCAATATGAGACAGGTTTGGCCATAGTCCACCACGCTGGCCATGTGCGGATTGGCAGACTTCACACGCCTTTGAGAACTTTATGAGAACTCTCAGGCGTGCAGGTTTCCTCTCGATATTTTCCTTCACCGTTGAAGCAAGTGATATTTTAATTCCAAAAAAAAACGCACATAATTTCGAAAAGTTATAGGTGCATGCGTGCCCGGGTTTGAACCCCGACCTCCCATTAGGAGGCTGACGTCCTAACCACTAGGCTATCGCAGCTTTTTTACACATATTGCCTATGTACTACATATTTCTTTTAGGGTGATTATACTTCCGCAGGATCATCATTTTCAGGTATTAACGCTTCCTTCTTGTATAATAAAAATGTCATATCTTATCTTTATGTTAACAAACAATGATATAATGCCAAACTTACTTAAAACCGCGAACCTCCACATTGCGTCACGGCACAATCACTTAGCGTTCACATAAAATAATGACCATTTATTTTGAATTTCTTAGTCTCTATTTGAGTCTATTTGGTGACATCTATCCAATCTATATTGATGCGATACACTTCGGGTGCGCGGCAAACGCCTTAATGCCGGCCCATTGTTACTCTTGCGAGCTTAAGAATTTCCCTTCCACTAACTAAGGTATCAATCAGGGGTCAAATCGTATGTAGTTCAGATAAACGTTTTGCGTAGCGGTTAGAAAAGGTACCTTTTTGTTAGGTCGTAGATTCGTGCTTGTATATTGGACTGAGGAATCCAATTCTTAGATTTTACTTAGCATATTAATATTTAAAGGGTTTATGAGATTGGTACGTGTTGGATTTTTGCAAGCAAGCCTTTACGAGTATTGAGCGCGAGCGTTAACCCAGCCACCAGGCGACGCGAAGGGTCATCGCTGGGTTTTTGTGGGTATACTGGTCGCTAATCTGGTCGCCGGGGAGTTACACATACCCCAACGGGGATGCACAAAACGCATTCCTTAGCGTCAAAAAAGAAAAATGCTTCTACGAGTATTGGCTCAAAAAATCTTAACGTGGCATACGAGTATATTATAATAAGAGTTAACTGGTAAAAATCGTAACGTAAGGAAATGTAATGTCACCTCCACGCTTGTCTATTTACTCAGGATATTATCATATAGCTCTGGCCGACATAGAATGTCATAGATGATAAGGTACACAATTTCGTCTCATCATCAGTTCAATGGTTAAAGCGTAAAAGCGTAACAAACAAACTCACATTTGCATTTATGATATTAGGATTTAAAGTCTGAAGTTGACGTTTTTATAGTAAAAGATACTTTGCATTGTCATAATACCTTCATACTTAGGAGATTTCTTTTATATCTATCAATTGTTTTTTTTCCATTTAGCTACTTGACCTTGTTCCGATAGACTCCCGGTTTTTTGTTATTTGAACGATTAAAAATAATTATTTGAACTATTATTTTTAATAGTAATAATTCTATTAAAATAGAATTATTACGTGAAAAAACCCCCCAGGAGACAATATTTAATACTTTCACATTGTTTTCAGTCCAATCTAAATCCTCAGTGTTGTCGTATAGGCATAAATTAGCGCTCATACCTCATTTATATCGTATAAAATCTGGGTAAATATATTAATTAAATAAATATGTTTCATCCGAAGGAGTTTTAATATTTGTTTACAAATCGCCAATTTCAAACTTTAACACTCCTTATATTACGTAAGATAAGCATAAGATTACAATTATTTCATAAAATCCTTATCTTTTAAAATAAAGTAAGAGTTAGATTTCCGTTTTTACACTTCACTTGTTAAATCTTCTGCCACTCTTTCGACAGCGGTCTGTGAAGCGGATATTCACACCATTAAAGTCAGGACAGTACTGAATCATAAAATAAACCCTTTCTATGAAAATTCCAGTTCTTTCCATCTGATATGAAAATTTTATATTTAATTTATATGCATTTAAAAACGAAACAAGAGTATTTGTGGCCAGATTCTGCTCTATGCCTTTAACGCTCTAAAAGAAGGTTATTAGGGACTTGATTATTAGGGACAGTACCAATACATATACGAACATATAGTTTGCCATTAAAAATATATAAAAATTCAAGAAGAATATGACTGTAACGCAAAGAAGAAAAATAAACTTGTAGTACAGTTTAGTAGGCTGAGCAAGATTCAAAATAAATTGAATTTTATTTTAAAACAAGGAACCTAGGATAACATAGGATCTAGGAGATGTCTCTCAATAAGTACAAAGTTTTTATAGAACGTAAGCTTATAGAAAAAACCTACTACGATATTAAGGATAATTGTTCTGACTTTATAGCTAATTATAATAACTATTGACTGTGTGATATGGTGAAAAACCCGGTTAAGTTTGTTGTCAGTTTCTTCTTAGAACTGGACACGTTTGGAAATCTCATCTCACGAATTAAAAAATTTATATATATTTGAATTGGACATAACTCAGAAGAGGTGACAGCCGCGTTGTTTATACGCCAATATATAATACAAAACTTGCGTTATGTATATACTCGTGTATGTATATTACATTTTATAAGTCTATATGTAATACCTGGAAGCTGTGATAGCCTAGTGGTTAGGACGTCAGCCTCCTTATCGGTGGTCGGGGGTACGAACCCGGAACCTACGGAGTTATGTGCGTTTTTAAGCAATTAAAATATAATTTGCTGCAACAGTGAAGTAATACATCTTGAGGAAACCTGCATGCCTGAGAGTTCTCCATAATGTTCTGAAAATCTGCCAATCCGCACATGGCCAGCGTGGTGGACTATTTCCAAACCCCTCTCATATTGAGAGGAGACTCATGCTCTGTAGTGAGCCAAGAATGCGTTGATCATGATGATGTAATAATACCTACACTAGGTAAAGAATAATTGAAATGAGGTAAGCGGTTAAGTACTTCAATAATCTGGGATCAGAATGTAATCGGCGTGCGCTAGAAATCCTCCATTTTGATTGTCATGTGAACGATGCCATGAAAAACTCGCCTGTGTCAATAATGCAGTGGCAATAATTGTAACACGTTTGTTTGTAACACCAGATGTTTACGAAACCAGGCCATTGGGCAAACATAATGAGATAATAACCTTCCAATTATTTGCTCTGAGATAACGATAAACTCCCTGTCATTGCAGTTGTCGCATTGGATGGGATCACTTTATGTATATATTTTTTACTGAGATACAAATTCGAAAGTAATTTCGTTGTGTCTGTGACATTTTCACTCCTACACCGAACTATGAACGGATTTTGATTTGACCGGAAGATTGATATTATGTTCTGTATAGGCACTTTGCTGTCCAAGAAAAACTCCTCGAGATTTGTTAGCTCACTCTCGTAGAATCGTTTTTGACTATCGAAACACACTAAGTCATATTAAATTGAATCATATCTTTGACGACCTATGTGGCGCAGTGGGTGCGCTGTCGCATTATAAAGTTGGAGGTCCTGGGTTCAATTGCCGG
Organism: Lasiommata megera; assembly: GCA_928268935.1. NCBI lineage: Eukaryota > Metazoa > Arthropoda > Insecta > Lepidoptera > Nymphalidae > Lasiommata > Lasiommata megera. Next base: position 9,158,415 of record OV743326.1, on the reverse strand, counting down.
CTCGAATCTGATCTGGTGGGAGACTTCGGCCGTGGCTGCTTACCACGCTACCGACAAAGACGTCTCGCCAAGAGATTTAGCGTTCCGGCACGATCTCGTGTAGATTTGGTATCTAAACGAGATCGTGCCGGAGTATGGGTTTAACATACCCCTAACAGGTTAGCCCGCTACCATCCTAGACTGCTTCATCACTTACTACCAGGTGAGATACCTGTCAAGAGCCAACTTGTAGTGTATAAAAAAAAGGAAACAAGACGAATAGAACATCCAAAACAAACGTGGGCGAAGCCACGTGAAACAGTTACAAAAAAATCGTTTGGTGTGTTAACCGGTACGGGTACGTCATGTTTGTTTACGTTTATTTTTTTTATCCACTACAAGTTAGCCCTTGACGGCAATCTCACCTGATGGTAAGTGATGATGCAGTCTAAGATGGTAGCGGGCTAACCTGGAAGGGGTACGGTAAACCCATACTCCTATCGATTTCTACGCGACATCGTGCCGGAACGCTAAATCGCTTGGCGACACGTCTTTGTCGGTAGGGTGGTAACTAGCCACGGCCGAAGCCTCCCGCCATAGGTCGATGTAAAGCCATGCCAAATTTACAAAGTGATATTATAAATCATTCTTCATACTAAGCATATTTTAATGACTTTGTCGCTAGTTACATAATATATGGTATATCGGTATTATGACTTTCTTATTTAAATTACACATGAAATAATTAAACAAGAGAAATTATCTTCATGACTATGTTCAGTGTTGTATCGAGAGTCCAATATGACCCACCAATTACCCATCAGTCAAACAAGTTTACAGTTATTCCTTAGTAGGTATTAGAATATAGACGATCACCTTGGCGGTGTTGGGGTAGCCGTATTTTAAAATAGGGGAAACTGGGTTTGAATCCGGGCTCCAGTCTGGTCTGGTTTTATTCAAGCAATGTAGCAAAATCATGGGGATCGGTTGAGACGGCAACGTATCAGGCTCCTCTGATGCTGCAGAAGTTTAAGATGGTGATGGTCATCCCAGCAATGTATTTTTCAATATATTTTATGTATTTTCAATATATTCAATATTCAATATATTTTATGTATTTTGTTTTGTTTTTGTGGAACACTGTATTTTATTTCTTGATCCGATGATTACTGCCACACAGTTTATACTTCGGCAGGATCTTCGTTTTCATGTGCTTCCTGTATTGTTTGTTTCCAAATAAAAATCTTTTATATTTATCTTTATAATATAAATATGTATCAGAAAAAACTTCACACATCGCACTTTTCAGGGCTAGGCACACTACTACTATTATCTATTAGTCCAATCAAATTATTTTCTAAAATATGTGCTGCGACATAATCGCTGGCGTAACCTCCAGTTGATAAAGTCCAATCCCAAATTACATAGCACCGGGTACAATTTGATGTCGATAAGAACTTTCAACAAATTTCGCAACAAACGAAAAGAAAACTACAATTTATTTGTTTATATTTTCAAAAACTGTTTAATCCACAAATCGTATGTACCATAAAATCAGTTAAATAGAAATAAATTGAAATTCATAGTATAAATGTTTATTTCTGATTACTAATGGGGTTTCTGTATTAATTGCTGTATCCGGTTTCCATATGATTATAACATGCTATGTAATGTGACATGGGAAAATCGGCCCAAATTTTTGAACTAAAAATTACACCAATCCATTACAAGGAGATTTTTAAAACCTAGCTTCTTGTACAAATTGGCAGCATTCGTGTTATAACCCGCACAGTACGCCACGGTGTATTTTTTGTCTTTCAGAAGTATATTTGATATCAGTTTTAGAACCAATTCACCGTAGCCTTTCCTTCTATGCTTTTCCAGTGTGTAAAGGTGACCTAGACAGCCTATTTCCCTGAGGAAGACCCAGGCTATTAACTCCGTTCCCCGGTAGAGGCCATATCCCAACTTGGCTTTGATAAGAAGCTCGTAGTACCATTCTGATCCTGGGTATCGGTGAGGCCAAGTTTTATTAACTAGTGGTACGGAATCTAGTGATAAAAACTCGAAGGAGTATCCGGGGGGTAACCTGAAAAATTTTATTTAGATTAGTTGACTCTTATTCAAATTTTGTTTTTTTTATACACTACAAGTTAGCCTTTGACGGCAATCTCACCTGGTGGTAGGTGATGTTTCTGTCTAGGATGGTAGCGGTCTAACCTAACCTGTTGGGAGTATGGTAAACCCACGCTCCTAATTGGTTGCTACGCTACATCGTACCGGAACGCTTAATCGCTTTGCGACACGTCTTTGTCGGTAGGGTGGTAACTAGCCACGGCCGAAGCCTCCCACTCCTCACACAAGACATATACTTATATCAGTGGATTACAGCATCAATTCAAAATCATTATCATATATGCTAGCCTTTTAATACCTATCTTTATCAACAACAATTTTCAGTTTAAAAACCTGAGGTCTTTGGCGAACCATTTCAATAGTTGTGATAAGGGTAACTCCAGGTATACCGTAGGTTCCGGACTCTGGAACTTTACAAATAAACGTGGCATTACGTCGGAATAGTTCGCAGTGTTTTGTGACACCTCGACGGACAGCACCTTCGAATTGCCAGAGCGTGACAAAGCATTGTACACCGAAGCTATGCCACGTGTATTTGTAAGGGCCGTTAACTTTACCTGACATCATAAGGAGGTGCTGCTTTATCTAAAACAAACGTATCAGCCCTGGTTACATTCTGTATTGGCTCTATTTTAAGATTCTTCTCGCAATACAACCTCTTCACACAATCCATAATATGCCTAGGCAGGACAGGTATCTGATTGCATTTCTTCCAATCAACTATGCTAGTTGTTTTCAGGGCTTCTTCCAGTTCTCTGGTATCGTCTTTGGGACATTGGATGATTACGTCATAGTATGTATCCTGTGGATATAGTTTTAGTTAAAACAACCAGCTAAGCGCAAGTTATCTGTGATAGCCTAGTGGTTATGACGTCCGCCTCCTAATACGAGGTCAGGAGTTCGAATCCGTGCACGCAACTATAACTTTTCGGAGTTATGTGCGTTTTTAAGCAATTAAAATATCACTTGCTTGAACGGTGAAGGAAAATATCGTTAGGAAACCTGCATGTCTGAGAGTTCTCCGTAATGCCTCAAAGGCGTGTGAAGTCTGCCAATCCGCACATAGCCAGCGTGATGGATTATGGCCAAACCCTTCTCATATTGAGAGGAGACCCGCGCTCTGTAGTAAGCCGGTAATGGGTTGATCATGATGAAGCGCGAGTTGGACCCGCACAGGATGGGTTCCGTTCCAAAATGCATTATATAAAACTAATTCCTAACATAACCAAGGCAAATAAAAACATGCTTTTTTTAACTTCTTCTATTTTAATATTTGTTCTTGTGTAGAACCTCGAAAACGGCGACCTTGGTAATGGGCTATGATCTTGTTCTTGTTTTTGGTTAAGAAAGTCCCGAACCGCGGAAGGGGTAATGGAAATTTACAATTTATTTAGTCTTGTCTGTTATCAAACCCCTAAGACGTGCCATAAATATATTATAGTTCCGATATGATACTAAGTAGAAACCGAAGGTAGGTAACCTAGCTACCATCATTGACTACATGCCTGACTTACCACCGTGGGATTGCAGTCAAGGGCTAACATGTGGTAGGATAAAAAAATTAGGGCATCACAATTACACCAGCGTCAATAATAATTCTTCTACTTAATATTATAATTATAATACTTTATCGCTTGCTATTGCATATAATAAACCGCAATATTAAAAAGTTAGAGGTTAAGAAAATCATCAATGATGGGTTAGTGACCGGAAATCTGGTTCAGGAAATCCACTCCGGTGATTAAGTCTGTGAAGCTAGATTTCGAGGGCCATTGTTTGTTGAAAATTGATCTACCTTAGTTAATGGTAATACTGTAAAATTTATACAAAACTAAAGAAAGAAGGAGGAAACTTTTTTTTCCATAATTAAGAACTGGACTGCGGTCCAGTGTGTGTTGAAAAAAATAATACTTAAATATATTTTTTATAGTTATTATATAAGAGACTATAAATATAAAAAAAAAGGTTTAAGCTATCCTCCAAACCTCGTGACGTCATTTGTCGGTAAAAAAATCGATTGTAGCTAAGTGTGGATTTTTAAAATCTTAACGGAAATAAAACGAAAAACGTATCGGTGCCGGAAATGTTTTTGTTCTTTTTCCGAAAAGTCGGAATAACGCAGCAGTGCACAAATATTATGATACTACTCAAATTAATTACCGGCCGTCGTATATCCTAGTCCTATGGCAAAAGAACGTTAGCTAACGCAATAAACTAATGCACCTAGTTTTTTATACAACTATTATCCACAATTTTAAACGCTTACAGTTTTATGAAGTTATAAAAGAAAATAATCACGAAAAGTACGCTATTATTGTTACTTTGCTGTTTTCGTTGTGTACTAATAAATAAATAGTTTACACACAAATGACGTCACGCAGCGTTTTTCGTTGCGAAAGACCACAGATTACTAAGTCAATTCAACTTATTTTTAATTTATTAATTTAAAATTAATTATTATTTATATGAAGGTTGTAAGTACGGTATCTTAAAAAAAATAGTTTTTAGACTTGATATATTTTAGCAGTTTTTTATCTTGATTATTGTTATAGCGCGTTTACATTTAGCTAATTTCTCAGTATGGTATTATCTCTACTGATATTATAATTTAGAAAATAACTCTTGTTATTGTTTAAATAAATAAAATGTGTGCGTGTACTAGTGTACACACGTAAGAAGTGAAACTTCTTTATGGCCTTATTTTTCGAAAAATGATCTACATGCAACTTTCTAGAAATTGGTTAAATAAAGTTAAATTAGATAAAGTTTAAACAAAAGGATTTTATTATCATAGACATGAATACAAATAATACAATTATTTCACTTTACCTTTTTGCTACTAAGATTATTACAGCATTTCATTAATTGTAATAGAATTATTACTATCATTGTCATCGTCATTATATATTTTTGTAATTAATGGCTTATGGTACTGAAATATGAAATATATAGTTTACATTCCACGAAATTTAGTGACCGAGTAAAAACTCCATCAATTGTAGTGCCAGATCTTGTTGTTGACGTTTGAGGACTGTTTTTCATGGATAAATTCAATTTATCTTTCAGAAATTCAACTAGCTTCAAAGATTTTTCCGATGCAAAATTGACATTAAAATCTCCACTTAAAATCATCGGTATTTTATAATTATTGTTACCGAGTAAAGAGGCACCTTCACTTGTGTACGGCAACAATGAATGGTGAAGAAAATTAATAATATCGTCCAACTTCTGATTAGGATATACAGTGCAACAATCAAAAGGTGGGAGTGAGTCCGCTTAAGCGACATTCTATCCCTACTCCGTTGGAGAAAGTGAAAGTACTCTTCGTCTGAACCAACCGTGGTAGGGGCAAGAAAAAGATGGCGCGTAACGGAAAAATGTGACGCGTAACCGAAAAATGTGACGGTAAATTTTTTCCAACGCCGATAAAGAAGTTTCACTTCAAAAATGATTTTTTTTATTTAAAACTATTTATTGTTCAATTCAAAATTTAAAAATAGCTTTATTCATTTAAACATATTTTTCATTATTTAACTTTATATATTCCTGAGGTGATGGTGATACTTGCTAAATTAAAACTAAAGCTAAGAGGGTTCATACCATAGAGTCAACAAAAAATTATAATTATCTATGAAGATAGAGCAATTCATACTCAAGCTTTTTTACCGTTTATATAATCCTTTATATCGTAATAGCTCGTATTTTTCTATAACTTACGTTATATAAAAGTTTGAACTTATTTATAGACGTGTCCAAGATTTAAATAGGTTTTTGTTCCTTAGAATGAATTACTAATTATGTGCCTACTAAACGGCATTACAAGTTTACTTTTACTTCTAATATAGTTAGTTGATCAACGAGTTATAAGACGATACAAGAACCTAACAGCTATAAATATCACAAACCGATTCAGCTATGGCCGGTAGAGTGACATCAAATTGCGACTGAGGCCATCTAGGTCAAAGCCAGACCTGAGCCAATTAAAGAATAGTCAAAGAAGTCAATTCACTTATTGCGCACGTTTTGATTAGACATCCGCGTATTCACTACTAGTCAAGGTCATTGGTGGAAGGAAGAAATGATCTGGCTAACCATAGTTAGGCAAGGTAGACAGTTCCTTCAAATACTGTGGCGTTTGTGTACATGATACTTTAAAAGAAAGCCAAGGTATGCATTCTACTGTTTATAACAGACATAGAATTTTTAAAACATTCCGTCACCTGATTTTAAGTGATTAACGTTGCTCATAAACATCTTTTTTTTCTACTACAAGTTAGCCCTTGACGGCAATGTCACCTGGTAGTGAAGATGCAGTCTTAAGATGGTAGCGAGCTAACTTGTTAAAGGTATGGTAGACCCGTATTCCTAATTAATTTCTACGCGACATCGGAACGCTAAATCGCTTGGCGAGACGTCTTTGTCGGTAGGGTGGTAACTAGCTACGGCCGAAGCCTCCCACCAGACCAAAATCGAGTAGTCGTTATCTGCAGTAGCAAAGAAGCCACCGATACGTTGCCGGCTGAACACAGTTTCCCAGTCGGTTTCTTAACGACTCAGCAACTGAACTTTAAATCCCTGTGCGACAGAAACCTCCCAGACTAGAAGCTCAAGCTGGGAAATCGCCTTTAGACCTACCACCCAGATTTTTCACTATGCAGAGCTGCTGTGACCAAATTTTAAGCCATTTCCAAAATAAGGTAATTATTAATAATACAAATTAATCTTACCTTAATATTAAGTGCAACCATTCCGTTATTTACATCACCAAAAGGGCAATACACTTTGAAGCCGTAATCAACGCCAGATTTCAAAAGAGACTCTTGATTTTCCAACACAAGCAAACCGAGTATGCTTCTTGGCCAGTCAGATTTGAATACTGACTTTAGTTCACTCCATCTGTCAACGGGTATGAAGACTAAAGGATCAACAGACATTGTCGAGAGTTATATTTTTACGTCAGCTCGGAGCGACGCTGTCGATGAAAATGATAGCGTAATGTTTAACATTGGTGTTTCAACATCAGCTGTTATTTGCTTGCAGAAGGCGAAGGTAATATGTATATTATAATATCAAGAATTCTGATAACGTGCTTAAAAAACAATACAAACTCTTAAGTTTATAGAGATAACGTTAATATGTATGTTTTATAGATACAGAGTAGTTTTTTGTAGCTTTGGGAATTAAATCGTTAACTTTCTAAAAATAGAAATAGGAATGGATTTTGCTTGTCCTTTCTTTTATCCACTACAAGTTAGCCCTTGACGGCAATCTCACCTGGTCAAAGATGGTAGCGAGCTAACCCGTTAGCGATATGGTAATCCCGTACTCCTAATTGGTTTCTACGGGACATAGTGCCGTAACGCTAAATCACTTTGTCTTCGTCGGTAGATCGATCGAACCCAGGACCTCGCGCGGTCACGCGGTCTTTGCGTATCTGCTATTTTTGGAGTGTGTTACTTTTTGAAGTTGGACAGTGGCGGCATTCACGCCTCCACATATAAAAGAACTTCTGAGCAGCACTTCAAAGACTTGCGAAACTAAATTCACGTGAGTGAGGGCGTGAACTAGAACTTGTTAAAAGTGGTAATACATTCTTGATAAACTTTGACTTTAGAACTTTGCCTTCCGTTCATACCTGGCTGTTGTTTCACTCGATATTTAACATCTCGTTCACTTATATCTTAAACAGGAAATAAAACGACACCTATGAAAATACGAGTTTTTAATAATAATAGCTAATATTTAAACTTATTAAATAAATAATGAATAGAAGCAGGCGTTACTTTGCGGAAGTCCATGATAAACAATAAACAGCAAGTATAATTTGCTATATTCCGCCGACAACCGGGAGATTTGTATAATCAATTGTGCTAAAGTAAAGCACTTTACTTTTCCCGCTTGTGAAGTCAACATCTCGTGAGGATGATCCGGTGTCGGGTCGAAACGTGCGTAGAGGTTCTAGTGGAAGATTTTGTGTGGTGTTATATTATACAAATCTCCCGGTTGTCGGCGGAATATAGCAAATTTTACTTTCTGTTTATTGTATTAAATAAAGCCTATTTCGTATTTGTGCAGTTAGGGTATAAGGATGTATAATAACCCTCTCATCTCCTTTCATCTATTTATATTATATTATAAATACCAGCTATGAATGCAACAAAATAAGTCAGTAAAGATTAGATTTTTTTTCTCTCATTATTTTAGGTACGAGTATATTATTATTGAAACCAAATTATGGCGATAAGGTCGCCGAACTGTTCACTATTTGTTGTATGTTGTTATCAATTATTTGTGTTTTTTTTTTTTATACCACAAGTGAGCCCTTGACGGCTTCTCACCTGATTGTAAGTGGTAATGCGGTCTAAGATAGTAGCGGGCTAACCCGTTAGGGATATGGTAAACCCATACTCCTAATTGGTTTCTACGCGATATCGTGCCGGAACGCTATATCGCTTGGCGACACGTCGTTGTCGGTAGGGTAACTAGCCTCCCACCAGACCAGACTCGAGCCGGGAATCGAACCCAGGACCTCCAACTTTATAATGCGACAGGGCGCGTTCATATATGTGTTCTTATCTTATACATTTAAAATAATTAAGTTCACACTAGAGAGGCAATGGCTTCGTGGCTAATCACAAAACCTGCGCCTTTAATACACTTTTTTGCTTGTGACCGGCCTAAAAACGATACATAGTGATTCTGGGAATAAGTGCTCATATTCTTGTGTATATTGTCTAGACGTAACAATTACACCAGTGCAGTTCATGAAACAATTTAAATCCTAGTTTGTTGTACAAATTAGCAGCACTCGAATTTCCAGCGGAGCAGAATGCGACTGTGTATTTTTTATCTTTCAATAGCATATTCGATATTAGTTTCAAAACTAATTCGCCGTAGCCTTTCCTTCTGTGTTGGTCCAGTGTGTACAAGTGTCCTAAAGCGCCCATCTCTTTAATGTAGACCCAAGCTAGCAGTTCCTTTCCTCTATACAGTCCATAACCTAACTTGGCTCTGGTTAAAAGCGCGTAGTACCACTCGGAACCAGGATATTTGTGAGGCCAACTGTCGTTAACTAATTTCACACAGTCCGGAGTTAGGAGGTTAAAGGACAGTCCAGGGGGTAATCTGAAACATGTAAATTTTATATTTCAGTGTACTTATTTCACTTTAGATTTTCAAACCACTTGCCCGGTACAGTGTACATGTATGTTGGTTAATGGTATTTTTAAATTAAACTAAACAATATGGACTATATTTGAAGAACTATTATACAGTAGATCAAATTAAGCAGACTTGTGTTGTACGTTAAATTTGAAACTCACAAGATTTTAAATATATTCTATCTCTTGTCACATAGAACACAAGAAAGGGATAGCATTACTTTTAGAATTACCAATTAATAGTTATAATAATAAAAATTGATTTATTAAGGCAACTAGGGCTCACTTTTTAGTAATACAAGTACGTAAACGACTATGTTAAATTTCAATGATTTAATGAATTAATTTATTCATTATGGTTTATAAAAAAGTTTAGTTTAGAGATTTGTGGGCAACAAAATTGGTACCACTAATAAAAGGATGGTTCAAATTTAAAAGAAAGCTCAGAAAAAATGCAGCTTAGAGCATATTTTACTCTCACTACAGAGCACGAGTCTCATATCAATATGAGAAGGGTTTGGCCATAGTCCATCAACATCGTTGATGTTTTTCTTTACCATGGAAGCGGGTGATATTTCAATTATTTAGAAAACACATACCTCCGAAAAGTTAGAGGTGCGTTTGCAAGATCGAATCCCCGACCTCTAAATAGGAGGCGGAGGTCCTAACTACTAGGCTAGCCTTTTCTGTGATAGCTTAATCGTTAGGACGTCCGCCCATTTTAAATATAGTCACTATTTATTTTTACCTGACATCATACAACGGTGCTTCGTTATCCAAAATATAAGTTACCGTGGTCGATATGTAATCTATTTTAAGATTCTTCTGTATATATAACCTTTTGACACAATCTACTATGTGCTGAGGTGCGTAAGGAACCTGATTACATCTCCTCCAGTCAATTATGTTGGTGTCTGTCAAGGCAGCTTCAAGTTCGCTGGTATCATCTTTGGGACATTGGATAATAACTTCATAATATCCATTCTGAAAAAAAATTATAATTAAGATTTAGTTAGGGTTAATGAATAATTAATAGAAGCAGGCGTTACTTTGCGGAAGTCCATGATAAACAACAACTAAAAAACAACGCGAAAGGTAAAAAAAGTTTACTTTTCGCGCTTGTAAAGTCAACATCTCCTGAGGATGATGCGGTGTCGGGTCGAAACGTGCGTAGAGGTTCTAGTGGAAGATTTTGTGTGGTGTTATATTATACAAATCTCCTGCTTGTCGGCCGAATATAGCAAATTATACTTGCTGTTTATTGTTTAGTTAGGGTCCATTAGAGCAGTGGTTAGGTTCTGCACTTTTCTGTTAAGACATTCTCAGCACCAGCGTGATGTTTTTTTATTATCGTTAACATGTTCTACGACTCGTTAAAGTTTTTCACTCTGTATTGGAACAGCGTAGTCTAATCTCAAAAAGTGGATCTCTCAAAAGAAGAGGCCTGTGATCAACAGAGGGTGAAGATGAGCAGGCACTGAGTAAATGGTCGAATTAAATCAGATCAAAAGTATTTATTCATTTCATCTCAGACTGTGGTTAACATATAGCTACGTTGTGTTTAGGTCACGATCTCCTTCTTATTTCTTCTCTGCGGTAGTAGACCACTCAAGTATGCTTGCATCAGTACCAACAAAGAACTCGTCTTCATCATCATTTAATTTAGTTTAACTGGATCAAATGACCTTGACCTCCTTCACAGTCACCTAATTTTCATGATTAATGATTCACTTATGGGCATAGGAGACAAGTAAATAAATATTATCATTTTGACGATCTCCATCCACAACGCGCGCGCTGTCGCATTATAAAGTTGGAGGTCCTGGGTTCGATTCCTGGCTCAAGTCTGATCTGGTGGGAGACTTCGGCGATGGCTAGTTACCACCCTACCGACAAAGACGTGTCACCAAACGATTTAGCGTTCCGGCACGATGTCGCGTAGAAACCGATTAGGAGTATGGGTTTACCATATCAGATTAGCCCACTACCATCTTAGACTGCATCATCACTTACCATCAGGTGAGATTGCCGTCAAGGGCTAACTTGAAGTGGATAAAAAAAATGCTATTTATTCTGCATTGAATTTGACTCCAATTTCACAAAGTCGTGAATGATGTCTGTGCCAAATATCAGCAAAATTATTGCATTAGTTAAGTAGTCCATAAGTGACAACGAACTGAGAGACACACCTTCGCATCTATAACATAAGCTTAATTACTTTTAAAACCAAATCACATCTAAACACACGAAATAGACATAAGTTAAGATTATACAAAACTAGAACAAACTATGGCAGTAAAACAATACAGGTTGAGGGAGCACAAATGTATAATAGCTTACCCAAAGATATTTTTTGCGAGAAGTCATTTGCATCGTTCAAAAAGAAACTTAAAAAGCATTGTGTAAATTTATAAACACGCCACTTTTGGCCTACTATTTCTTTTTGTAAACTGTTTTATTTTGTTAATTTCTCATTAAGTGAAATTGTTTCTTCTGAGAATAAAGATCTTTAAACCTAACATACATGGACCTACCATAACCTAACATAACAACCTAACAAAGATAGCATACATGGAAAAACTGTACAATTAAGCGTCTAGGCGGTGTTTTTGCTAAAGCAATGAGCTGTCTCAACTAGGCCACAACAAACTCAATTTGACGTATCGGTGGTAACTATATCAAAATGGAATTTCCGCCAGCTGTTGTTACGTAGCGGCGAGAGGAAAATGAATGTTTTAATAATGCATTACGCATCAACAGCTGTATGTTATACATGGAAGATTAAATACAGTAACTGTGATAGGAATAACGTGATAACGTGATGGTTATACGTTATAAATTGTGTATAATTGTGTCAGATGTTCACAAAAAGGACGAAGTTAGCTATGCAAAAAGTTTTTAATCCACTAAAACATGTTGATTTAGTTCTGCATTATAAAGTGATCATACTTTGTACGAGAATTACCACTATATAATTCTTTAGATCTCTGGATCTTGGAATATTTTCGTAGACTGAATATTAAACGGATTCTTATACCTGTCATTGTTCCTGGTACATATGAAATCTACAAATAATCTCTGTTATGACAAGAATACTTTAAAATTACACTCAGAAAATTTTATATGTGGTTACCCTTACCATATTACCATATCCAAACCCTTTTCATATTGAGAGGAGACCCGTGCTCTGTTGTGAGCCGGTAATGGGTTGATCATGATATCCTTAGAGACAAACGCAAAAGAACTATCTAAATTGGTTCATATTTGATAACGTTGCATTGGCAAAACAGATTAATTTTCATTGTATTTGTGAAGTTCCCTAGTCTAGACCTTCGCTAAATTAAATTAAAAACAATCATTAAAATCGCTTCAAATATAAAAGAGATCTCTGTCTGTGTTTGCACTAACAGTTGAAACACTGGACGAGTTATAATACAATATCAAAATAGTCCATTCGAGTTCATCGGGTAGATAACTTAAATATATAATTTAATTTTAATTTAGTCTAATGTTTACTAAGTGCACATAACCAGATATGGCTGCGATATTATTCTGAATTATATACAGCTAACAGTCTGGGAAAACGTTATCATAAACTTATTCCAAATAGGTATATTATATACCATAAACTCTTCTACAGAGCGATTCATTAGATAACAAATTGTTGCAGTTGTGATAATGGTCCAGCAGCAATGACACTGTGGTTATAAAATGCATTTGATGACGTAAATTATGACGCACCTTTAGCAATAATACTTGCTCATTAATTTAACGTTAATAAGATTACAGCAATATATAAAAGAGATTAAAGACCTTGAAGGTATGAACGATACCCTTCTAGATCTACAGGTTTTGGTAAAAACAGCTTACCTTTACATTAAGCGCAACTATTCCATTGTCCACATTCCCAAAAGGGCAATACACTTTGAAGCCGTAATCAATACCTGATTTCATAATAAATTCTTGAGTTTCCAACACGAGGTATCCAGATACGCTTCTCGGCCAGTCGTGTTTGAACGCTAACTTCAGTTCACTCCACCTGTCCACAGGCATGAAGACTAACGGATCGTCAGGCATTTTCTTGCAAATGTTTTTAAGGTCCACAGTCAATACGTCTCTACTGTTTGAATGAAATTAGTGTACTGTTATGTTTTTGTTTCATGTGTTTTTGTGTTGAGCGGGAGTTCGCGGCAAATTAATGATTTTTGATCGAGAGTCCCTAAATTCCTTAGATATCTTGTATTGCTCTTCTTATCTTTATATGCATTTTCTTTAATTGTATTTATTATGATATTAATTAGTATTATCATTTAGTTAATTTATTGTTATTTATTAATATGTTTTGTTCCTGTAATATTGAGTATGTTTATTTTATTTATATTATTATTATTATTTGTTTATATGCGCCATCTTGCTCTTTTATTTTTTAATTGTGGTTTCTTGTAACGCTATCGGTTGTCTGGGAGAGATCGCTATGTAGCGACAATGCCGGTATGTTGTATACGGTTTTCCGTGTATGTTTTCAATTTTTTTTCTGTACTTTTATACCCCATACGATATTCTGCTTTTGTAATTTCGTGAAAGTCTTTTATACCATTTAGTTTATTTATTGTTATTTATTAAATATGTGTTGTTCATGTGCTATTGATTATGTTTATTATATTTATCTTGTAACGCTATTGGTTGTCTGGGAGAGATCGTTATGTGGCGATAATGCCGGTATGTTGTATATGGTTTTCTGTGTGTGTTTTCTATTCATACGATACGATATTCTTCTTTTGTAATTTCGTGAAAGATTTTTTTTAATTTATTTATATATTGTGACGTTCCTGAGTACATTTAGTAAATAAGAAGTAAGAAAATGTATGTACGTATAGACGATATATGTAAAAAATTCCACCCATAGGCTACAAAATAGATTTCTTTTAGGGCGCGGGAAAGTAGTATAAATAAAACATGTAAACTATTTCTACTTTTTGAATTGTGTATATTTGTATGAAATAACATGGCAATAAATAAAACTGTTAAGGACATTAAAATATGTTGTGCTATATACATACATATAGTAAAAGTTACCGAGTGAAAACCAAACTCTAACCAAAAACCAATGGAAATTTTATACTTTGTATACTAGTGATTTACTAGTATTATTTTTCATTTTTTTTCGATACGTTTAAATGCCATTGATCGATCATTGAAACACAATAATTATCTTAGCAGAATTTTGCCCCAGGCAAAATTGCCATGATCTTATCGAAGGTTATCAGAAAGTGGATGAAAACTATTTTATATGGGTTGATTAGATATCTATCATATAAGTATGACGAATAAAACATATTTTAACTTATATTAAAACTTAGCGCTTCTCTATTCCACGTAATACATTAAGATAAATGGGTACCACAGATAAGATATCTGCTAGTTTTTGGATCTTTATTTACCATACAAAGATAATATAAACCATTTTTATCTTACTCATAATATGTGATAAGTAATCCCATATATAACATATTATTCGGCGTCTGTGATAATGATAAGTGTATAATTATTTTGTGCAATGTCATAATGAACAAAACAATTTCCAACCTGAGTATAATTGTTCATGTTCCTGTGTATATTGTCTAGACGTAAAAATTACACCAGTGCAGTTCATGAAACAATTTAAATCCTAGTTTGTTGTACAAATTAGCAGCACTCGAATTTCCAGCGGAGCAGAATGCGACTGTGTATTTTTTATCTTTCAATAGCATATTCGATATTAGTTTCAGAACTAATTCGCCGTAGCCTTTCCTTCTGTGTTGGTCCAGTGTGTACAAGTGTCCTAAAGCGCCCATCTCTTTAATGTAGACCCAAGCTAGCAGTTCTTTTCCTCTATAAAGTCCATAACCTAACTTGGCTCTGGTTAAAAGCGCGTAGTACCACTCTGAGCCAGGATATTTGTGAGGCCAAATGTCGTTGACCAATTTCACACAGTCTAGAGTTAGGAGGTCAAAGGACAGTCCAGGGGGTAATCTGTAACAGGTTATATTTTTATTTCATAGTACTTATTGGTCCACATACATACACATTTCAACATGTTTGTTCTGTACAACATACAATTGTTTAATTAAATTAGACCATAGTCCTCCTAATACGAACTGCGCCGCTTCCGGCGGGACGTCTTAACCACTTGCCTATTAAAGCTTTTTTTTCAATACCTACACTACAAGTTAGTCCTTGACGGCTATCTCACCTGGTGGTAAGTGATGATGCTGTCTAGGATGGTATCGGGCTAACCTGTCAGGAGTATGGTAAACTCACGCTCCTAATTGGTTTCTACACGACATCGTGTCGGAACGCTAAATCGCTTGGCGACACGTCTTTGTCGGTAGGGTGGTGACTAGCCACGGCCGAAGCCTCCCACCAGATCAGACTCGAGCCGGGAATCGAACCCACGACCTCCAACTTTATAATGCGACAGCTCACGCACTGCGCCACAGAGGTTGTCAATTCTGTTATAGTGTAGTGGTTAGGACGTCCGCCTATTTGACATATAGTCACTATTTATATTTACCTGACATCATACAGTGGTGCTTTATTATCCAAAATATAAGTTACCCTCGTCGATATGTAATCTATTTTAAGATTCTTCTGTATATATAACCTCCTGACACAATCTACTATGTGCTGAGGCGCGTAGGGAACCTGATTACATCTCCTCCAGTCAATTATGTTGGTGTCTGTCAAGGCAGCTTCAAGTTCGCTGGTATCATCTTTGGGACATTGGATAATTACATCATAATATCCATTCTGAAAAAAAATATATAAATAAGATTTAGTTAGAATCCATTAGAGAATCTTCGTTGGTCTTATGACAAGCACGTTCAGTTACGGTTCTCAATGGTTAGGTTCTACACTTTTCTGTTAAGACATTTTCATTATCAACAATGTTTGACCATTATCGGTAGCATGTTATACGAAGCTCTTCACTCTGTATTGGAACAGTGTGGTCTAATCTCAAAAGTGTTTCTCTCTTCAGGAAGAAGAGGCCTGTGCTCAACAGAGGGTGAAGATGTGCAGACACTGTGTAAAGAGTCGAATTAAATCTGTTTCTGTTAATATATTGTCCGTCTCAGCTTGAGGTTTAAATGGACGGTGTCTTTGCTCTTTCCACTTACTTTAGACACTGCTTGTTGGTGCTTTTTTGCGTTTAAACAAATTAAATCAAAATTGTTTTATTTATGTAAGCCTAACACAGGTACCTTTGAAGCGTTCCTATATAATATTAACATCATTTAAATTTTAGAGGTTTACATAAAACTAAAGCTACGAGGGTCCCACACATGCTCAGGTCTAAGAATAAGCCCAAAAAAAATTAGCTTATTGACATGTTGTGTATCTAATCTCGGTGTGAAATGGGTCAAAAAGGTAAAGTTAAGTTCGCGTATTTTATCACTAAGACATGATTGATTGCTAGCTTAGAACCAGGTAGTTTATTAAGGTACCAGTTCAAAAGACAAAAGAAAGAGTTACATTAACTAAGCAACTATTTTATACTAAAATATACTTATGTAATGTTATGTTATTTTAATATTGAAACTTTTGAACCAGATACGAATATTCTTAAGCCCTTCAATAAAATAATTCCAACAAATATCCAAGTCAATAATAAACCCTTTTTTTTTTTTTTTTTAAAACGAAATTTTTATAATACACTCATAAGAAATGTTTTAGTAATGCCAATACTTCAACGCGTCAAGTTAATGTGAACGGACAGTAGCAATGTTGAGTACAGAAATTATTGCTAAGTTTAACCCCTAGACGCATTCTCGGTGCTTCAGTTGTTTCTCGCATGTGACTAACATTATAATCGTCTAGAATTGACGTATAGGTCTAAATGAACAGCTAACAAGAAAACGTTATCATAAACTTATTCCAAATAGGTATATTATATACCCTAAACTCTTCTACAGAGCGATTCATTAGATAACAAATTGTTGCAGTTGTGATAATGGCCCAGCAGCAATAATCCATATAATTATAAAATGACGTTTTTATTTTTTTGACGTAAATTTTAATGACGTAAATTTTGACACACCTTTAGCAAAAATACTTGTTCGTTGATGTAACGTTAATAAGACTACAGCGATATATAAAAAAGATTGAAGACCTTGAAGGTATGAACTATATTCTTATAGTTCTACAGGTTTTTTGGTAAAAAACAGCTTACCTTTACATTAAGCGCAACTATTCCATTGTCCACATTCCCAAAAGGGCAATACACTTTGAAGCCGTAATCAATACCTGATTTCATAATGAATTCTTGAGTTTCCAACACGAGGTATCCAGATACGCTTCTCGGCCAGTCGTGTTTGAACGCTAACTTCAGTTCACTCCACCTGTCCACAGGCATGAAGACTAACGGATCGTCAGGCATTTTCTCGCAAATGTTTTTATGTCCACAGTCAATACGTCTCTACTGTTTGAATGAAACTAGTGTACTGTTATTTTTTGTGTTATGTGTTTTTGTGAGCGGGAGTTCGCGGCAAATTAATGATTTTTCATTCTCATTGCTTATGCTCTATATTGCTCTTGTTATTTTTATACCCATTTTCTTTATTTGAATTTATTATGATGTTTATTAGTATTACCATTTAGTTTATTTATTGTTTTTTAATAATATGTTTTGTTTATGTACTATTATGTTAAATACTAAAATAAATATAACAAACATTGTTATGTTTATTTTAGTATTTGTTTTATTCACCATCTACCTCTTTTCTTTTTTAATTGCGGTTTCTTGTAACGCCGGTATATTGTATACGGTTTTCTGTGTATATAATATTTTCTGTTTTTTTTCTGTAGTTTTATCTTACACGATACGATATTCTGCTTTTGTGATTTCGTGAAAAACTTTTTTATTTTATTAATATATTGTGACGTACCTGAGCATATTTACTAAAGTGTATAAATAAAAAGTAAGAAAATGTATGTACGTATAGAGATACAATTTGAAATTTACTATGTAAAAAATTCCACCCCTAGGCTAGAAAATAGGTTTGAAAGTAGTATAAATAAAACACATAAACTATTCCTACTTTTTGAATTATGTATATTTGTATGAAATAAATAAAAAAAGCTGTGATAGCCTAGTGGTTAGGACGTAAGCCAGGGTTCGAACCCTGGCACGCACCTCTAACTTTTCGGAGTTATGTGCGTTTTTAAACAATTAAAATATCACTTGCTTCTTGAAACAGTCGTGAGGAAACCTGCATGCCTGAGAGTTCTCGAGTTTATATATATATATATATATATATATATATATATATATATATATATATATATATATATATATATATATATATATATATAGTAAAAGTTACCGAGTGAAAACTAAACTCTAAACGTGCCAACGGAAATTTTATACATTTTATACTGTGTTACTAGTATTTTTTTTTCGATATGTCAAAATGACATTGATGGATCACACAACACAATAATTGTCATAGCAGAATTATGCCCCAGGCAAAATTGCCATGATCTTATCGAAGGTTATCAGAAAGTAAATGAAAATTATTTTGTATGGGTTATATTAGTGGGTTGATTAGATATTTATCATATAATTATGACGAAGTAAACATATTTCAACTAAAATTAAAACTTAGCGCTTGTATTTTACGTAATACATTGAGATAAATGGGTACCACAGATAAGATAGCTGCTAGCTTTTGCATCTTTATTTACCATACAGAGATAATATAAACCACTTTTATCGCACTCATAATATGTGATAAGTAATCCCATATGTAACATATTATTCGGCATCAGTGATAATGATAAGTTATTCGACACTATAATTTCCAATACAAGGTAACCTACAAGGTAACCTACCTAATGGAAATTGTTTTTCCATTCCTTAAACATAGCTACTTGTTATCCGTCACAAAGTCCGCGTTTGTTTTGGTAATTTGGACAATGTCGTGAAAACTATTCATATTGCTGGGCTGAAAAGTATTCTCTATGATTGGTTTAACCGTTAACGCGGGAAAGGATCCAGGTTTGGTTGGATGGTTTCTTTTTAGGATAAAAATTACCTCATGGTCTCCATGCATGCTATTTCAAATTTTCATAATTTTTTTATACACTACAAGTTAGCCCTTCACGGCTATCTCACTTGGTTGGAAGTGATGATGCAGTCTAGGTTGGTAGCGGGCTAACCTGTTAGGGGTTCCGGCTGGTATGATAAAACCACACTCCTAATTGTTTTCTGCGCGACATCGTGCCAGAACGCTAAATCGCTTTGCGACACGTCTTTGTTGGTAGGGTAACTAGCTATGGCCGAACTCCCCTACCAGACCAGACTCGAGCCGGGAATCGAACCCAGGGCCTCCAACTAAAGTTGAATAATGCGACAGCGCACGCACTGCGCCACAGAGGTCATCAAAAACGTGACTTAGCCGAACATAACAAGATGCAAACAAATATCACACACTTTCACAACTACATATATATAATAGGAATATGGAAGTATGAATTTTAACAAAGAAAATTGATAATAAAATATATTTTTCATGGTGCGAAGACAAGATCGGCTTTTTAATAAGCTAGAATGTAACGATTGCTTTACAATCGCAATTTTAAAACCAACAATAGAAAGGAAACCAACTTCAAATGCTTTCAATTTTATTTAATATATGTTACTATGTTTCCATTTCGAATCGCATAAGTGATTAAAAACCATGGAGGAAAACAAAATAATATCTTAGTGCGACAATGTGACATAGTGTTGTGTTACATAGATACTCAGTTAAATTAAAAAAACTTCGTCTACATACAAAGAGAATAAACTTGCAGTGAGGCAAAATAAAATACAAGTGATGTTATATGAAATAAAGCTATATAATAATATCCAAGTTACGTAAAACTGTGTCAAAACATACTGTGTAAATTTACAATACTATAATAATTACACAATAAAGTGTTACATTTATGTTTAATACCTTATTTCCAAAGAAATTCACGCGTTCTTACGATTTTAAATGTATCCTTCTAATATATATTTATAAACGTGAAGTCTGTTTGTTACGTTTTCACGCGAAAATTACTAAACCGATGATCATGAAACTTTATACACATATTCTTGCAGGTATTAGAAGTAATATAGGATACTTCTTAATTAAAAGGTAAAAAAAAAATAGTTTTTTAAAATATAGTTATCATATTGATTCATTTCTATTGTAAGGATCTCTGATACTTATCAAATGATTCAATCCGACACCCCAACCCTCTCGTAGTTGCGGCTTCTTTTTACTCCCCCGACCTAAGCGCTTCTCTCCGAAAGAGGAGACCCTGACGATCAGATGACTACTGACAACATACTCGTACCACCTACCACACAATCATACGCTACACAGCGTCTTCGCCGGCGAAGACGAGGTCCCGGCTATCTTACGTCATCCGGACGTGGGCTCCATCCACGGCCTTAGAGACGTACGGACCACTCACTGTCCGAACCCCCCGTTATCCCAAACGTCGCCTAAGCCGAGGTTCGGGCTCAAAGGAGGCGCCCTTAAGCGGCCGTTCCCTTAGTTGCCTCAAAATTTCTTCTGGCAGAGCTTCTTTCCGAAGTTCGCCAAACCGCCCGGTTACGCTGTGGCAACCAATAGGTTTAGCACAGCTAATAGACAGTCCGAAAAAAAAACTCATTAAATTGCTTCAATGCGAGCGAAGCCAGGGTAAAAGCTAGTTAAAATATAAAGAGCACTAATATAGTACTACTAGTAAAAGAGTATACATTTTAATTAACGCCATACGTATTACATGTTTATTTTTAAATATTTATTCTTTAGCGATATATATCCACGAATCGTATCCGATTCTGTTGAAATTCAATTTATCAAACAGATTCTGTGCCTTGACGTTTTTGTCCAGCGTGTAGCCTAGAACATCTTTCCCCTTTCTTAACTGGTCGTTCGCAGCGAATTTCAAGATATATTCAGCGTAGCCTTTTCTTCTATGTTCTTCGACACAGTACAGATGGGTCAAAGTACCTTCCCAGCTTATTGTTACCCATGCTAACGGGTTCAGTGGTTTTGTAGAGTATAGGACGTAGGTCAGTTGGTTTCTAAGCAACCATTCGAAGAATTTGTATGTTCTGTCGCTGTGAAATGTCCATGTTTCATCAATTATATGCAAATGTTCAGGTTTAAGTTCATCTACGTATGTGCCTGGTGGATTATTGCTGAAAACAACACTTATGATTATGAATTGCTGACAAACCAACGAACAAACTGTTGCTTTTATATTATTAGTAAGGACTAGCTGTGACCTGCGGTTTCACCCGCGTAGTTCCCGTTTCCGTGGTAATACCGGGATAATATATTGCCTAAGTATCTAATAGCCGTCTTCAATAAATAGACTATCGAACATCGAGTTTGTTTGAGTTGAAAGAGTTTTTCTCATCCATAATTGGACCCGTACTTCCCGAGATTACCGCGTTAAATAAAACAATTGAAATTAACTTATTTAGACATGTTTGAATATGAAATTTGTATAGCGGTAATAAATTGCAAATTGTATGAAGTTGGGAACACACTTACATTTCTTTGACAACAGTGAGTGATTATAATTTAATATGATTTATTGAATAGCAGTAAAGTCAAATTGACTCTACATATTATTTAGAAAACGTTTATATGGGAAAAGAAGGGCTGTTTTTAGGGTTTTCCCGGCAATGATTTGAATTTTTCTCACTTTTTACCCTTCGCTAGACCTCCACGAACATTTAAAAATATAGATAATTCGTTTAGTCGTTCTCGAGTTTTAGCGAGACTAACGAACAGCAATTGATTTATATATATATATATATATATAGATAATGGCATTGATATAAATAGAGTACTGATAGTGTACACTTATAGAACTGTTTATTTGATAACAAGCAAGGATGACCCAGTCAGGACCTAGTTAATACAACGCTTATTGTTAAGATAATGAGACTATTAATAATATACGGTATAATATTAATGATAGGTAATTGATTTAAACAATCGTGTGACTATCTCAAGAGATTTAAATATAAAATTTGATGACCTCTGTGGCGCAGCAAACGCGCTGTCGCATTTTAAAGTAGATGTCCCGGGTTCGATTCCCAGCTTGAGTCTAGTCTGGTGGGAAGCTTCAGCTGTGGCTAGTTACCCTACCGATAAAGATGTGTCGCCAAGCGATTTAGCGTTCCGGCACGATGTCGCGTAGATACCAATTAGGAGTATGGGTTTACCATACCCCTAACAGGTTAGTCCACTACCATCTTAGAATGCATCATCACTTACGATCAGGTGAGATTGCCGTCAAGGGCTAACTTGTAGTGGATAAAAAAATTCAAACAAAATTTTTGGTGATCGTTTGCATAAAAAATTATTGATTTATTTAACCAGAGTGCTTTTTATGTACCTATTTAATATTCGTAAAGTCACTAACGATTAAGATATTCTTACCTTATTTCAAATTGCTTTGAACTTCTGTCTAAGAAATGTTTGAGAGACTTAATTCCTTCGATCTTGCCAACGATGCCAAGTTTTTTCTGCAATCTTCGAAGACATTCTTCAACAATGGGACTTGCCGATGACACATACAGAAGTCGGGTCCAGTCAATTACTTTTGTGTCAGACAGAGCTTTTTCAATTTCATCAATACTTTTTAACGGCTGAATCATTACTTCGTAATCTTTGTCCTAAAATTTGTCAACACAAATATACAGTTTTGTCTAGTTTTTTTAATATTTGGTCAGTTATAAGCACTGTAGCGGTAATAGCCTAGTGGTTAGGGCGTCAGCCTCCTAATCAGAGGTCGGCGGTTCGAATCCGGGCACACATCTCTAACTTTTCGGAGTTATGTGCGTTTTTAAACAATTAAAATATCACTTGCTTCAACGGTGAAGGAAAACATCGTGAGGAAACCTGCACGCCTGAGAGTTCTCCATAATGTTCTCAAAGGTGTGTGAAGTCTGCCAATCCGCACATGGCCAGCGTGGTGGACTATGGCCAAACCCTTCTCATATTGAGAGGAGACCAGTGCTCTGTAGTGAGTCTATGATGGGTTGATCATGATAAAGCACTGTTACTAAAGTTTTAGAAATCTCTTCATTTACCATATTGTTTTGGTAATATACTGCAACAAATCCATACGTTATATCACCGCCTGGTGAATATACTTTGACATTACAAATTTCAGCTAGATTAGGATACGTTATTTGAGTTTCTAGAAAGCAAAATGGGACTGCACCATCGGGCCATTTAATTCGGAATAAATCTCTGAGCTGAGGCCATTTGGCTCGAGGAATTTCTACTAAAGACACCATATCTGTAGATGCTGTAACAGAAAGTTTTAAAGTATACTTAAAGTTAGTAAAAGATCGTCAGGAAAGGGGTGAAAAGACTGCAGAATGCACAATATGCAATATGATAGTAAAATACAAATTTGTACCACATTTTGACGAACACCTATTCAATTGAACGATTGATTGTTTTACGAGAGTTAGAATTGGCAGATTGATTCCTGTTTATCCACTATCTATAGGTTCATACCAACCTTCATTACCTAATTGCACTTACTTTTAGGCGATCTCATTGCTAAGCGATCGTAATAGTTTTCATAATATTCATTTATTGAAGGGTACTAATAGGCTACAACAAGAAAATTAAACTCCTAATAAAATTGCAATTTAATTTGTGATTTAGACGCATTTAAAGCATACTACAATACTTATACATAATACTTTGTCTGGTGGGAGGCTTCGGCCGTGGCTAGTTACCACCCTACCGACAAAGACGTGTCGCCAAGCGATTTAGCGTTCCGGTACGTTGTGGTGTAGAAACCAATTAGGAGTATGGGTTACCATCTTAGACCGCATCATCACTTACTACCAGATGCTGTCAAGGGCTAACTTGTGGTGTAAAAAAAAACACACACACACTAA
This sequence comes from Lasiommata megera, assembly GCA_928268935.1. Classification (NCBI taxonomy): domain Eukaryota; kingdom Metazoa; phylum Arthropoda; class Insecta; order Lepidoptera; family Nymphalidae; genus Lasiommata; species Lasiommata megera. Next base: position 9,134,184 of record OV743326.1, on the reverse strand, counting down.
TTGGAGAAAAAAAAAAACCTAAAATAAACATTTTAAACTGTACTCAACAAAAAATAAAACCTAATCATTAATCATTACGACTTAAGCATCCAAGTTATCAAAAAAAAAATAGAACACGAACTTAATTGCCTTCCCGCTCGTTTTTTTTAATTGAATTTGGCCTAGTTCCACGTACAGATTGTGTTTAAAACTTTCGTTTAAACTTATCCAATTCTTATAAATCGTCGCCTTTTAAAAAACTTCATCAACCTAAAGAGCGACCACTACTGGCCGACCTTTTCGATGACGCGTGGTACGATGGTAAGCTATAATTTTAGATAGTACTTTTTGACGATCTCCGTGGCGCAGCGCGTGCGCTGTTGCAGTTTAAAGTTGGAGGTCCTAGGTTCGATTCCCGGCTCGAGTCTGGTCTGGTAGGAGGCTTTGGCCATGGCTAGTTACCACACTACCGCCAAGTGTTCCGGCACGATGTCGTGTAGAAACCAATTAGGAGTGTGGATTTACCATGCCCTTAACAGGTTAGCCCGCTACGATCTTAGACTGCATCATCACTTACCATCAGGTGAGATTGCCGTCAAGGGCTAAGATGTAGTGGAAAAAAATAAAACTTACCTGAAATAGACACAACAGGAGTACCTTATTTACTTAAATATATTTATTCTAAACTACACCACAATCTACACATATACACTTACAGTTACCTGTTTATTTCTTTTAACTGATTGTTATATTTACTAGTGGTTAAGACACACTGGCGTTTTGAGATGCTAGTGAACCGAAAGGAGGTGCGTGGTGACTGAACACTGTACCGTCCAGATTATTCAAATCCCACATATTATCGCACGATTTTAATCACACCTTCAAATTTATCAGGTCTAGGTATCAGTTTTGATATAGTATAAAAATCGAAAACTTTATTTTAAATATGTTTAAAAGAACACTAAATAAAGTTCATCTCTAAAAATCATACTAATATGATTAAAGAATGCTTAATGGATATAACTCAATATGTATGATTTTTTGTATTTGTTGACATGTAATTTTTTATATTTATTTAATTTTATTATTTATTTAATATTTATTCAACCAACAAAATTACATGTAGGTAAAAATCGGCTTAAACTCAAATACATACAAGGTACTGGGACACAGTCATGATATTTCACTCTATACTTAAGCCAAATAAGTAAGTGGCCAAATCATGCGTAATTATTACGTATATAATATATATAAGTCGTTCTTAAAAATATTACAAAATATTATATACTCTTAAGTTGTTACCTAAATAATAACTAAACTAAATTAAATTAATAAACTTACAAATGGGCCTATAATTAGTTTAATTTGTTGCGTGATTTAAATTGAAAACGAAAGCTACGAGATTTCCAAACGCGCCCTGGTCTAAGAAGAAGGCCATAAAAAACTTAACCAATTAAATTTTGTTTTTGCTATCACCATCTCATGTCACTTAAAGTTAATTAAGAGATATCTTATTAGAGCAATATTTAATATCCAAGCTTGTTTATCATTAACGTAATCCTTTACACCGAAATAGGAAAATTTAACAAGCATTAATTCTGAATCTATTGAGAAACATCCCAGAAATTTAGCTATAAAATTGTATGTTACCTTTGAATGAATTTCTAATTATATGTAGTCTAGTAGCGTGCAACACAAGTTTATTTTTACTTCTATTCTTAAGATGGTTACAATCGCTTTTCGCAAGCTACAATTGATAAAAGCAAATCACAGAAAAAGAAGTAATAAAACTCAACATGACTATAATATCAATAAATAAAAAACCTCGACCAGAAACTCTTAATTCTTATCACGGCCACAGTAAACCAAGTAGGTCAAAGTAAATGCGTTTCATTTATGTCGGTAAAACAGTACTCCACTCACAAGTTTGGAATTTGACATTATAGTTACAACTATGGAACGAATTAAACTAGACAAGGAAGTAAAACAATTAAAATAAATTTAATTCTACTTATTTGTTTAATTAGAAAATTTAATAGTATTTTTGGAGAAAATCGGTTGGTAAAAATAAACAATATAGGCATCCACCATATGTGGCGCCATCTATGAGATGTTCTACAGATAACATAGGTACATCTTTGTAAATTATTTTTCGGTTTTATTTTTATATGTCCAATTTAAAACCAATTAATATATTACAATAAGCTAAACTTGAAATTAAGCTTTAAACGAAAACTCGTCCCATTAAAAACAAGAAAACATTAAAACACACATATTGATTTATGTCCATGAATCGATTCATCATCATCATCATGTTCAACCCATTATCGGCTCACTACAGAGCACGGGTCTCCTCTCAATATGAGAAGGGTTTGGCCATAGTCCACCACGCTGGCCATGTGCGGATTGGCGAACTTCACACGCCTTTGAGAACTTTATGGAGAACTCTCAGGCGTGCAGGTTTCCTCACGATGTTTTCCTTCACCGTTGAAGCAAGCTCTAATTAGAAGGCTGACGCCCTAACCACTGGGCTATCACCGCTTATGAATCGATTGTTATTGTAAATCTATTTCAGGCAAATCATAAGAAAAGACTGCTATAAATGCCTCATAAGTGGTAATGCTTGTATTTATTAATGCTAACATTTCTCACAGGAGGCGCCTTTAGGCAGACGTTCTCTTTTTCCCTTCGAACTGACAGAGCAACTTTCCGAAGCTCGCAAACCTGTCCGGTTACGCGGTTGCAACCAATGGTGTTCGTAGAAAACTAAACTTAGTCCGAATCAAAAAGTTATACAGTCAGTCGTATGAATGGAGACTAAGACGTTGGAACAACATTTAATAATTGTTATAATTATAAATATGCTTTTAACATAGTACGTTTATGTTATTATTCAGTTTTAATAGATATACAAAAGGATATATTTTTTTGCCATCAATTATTTTAGTTATAATTTTTTTAATACACTACAAGTTAGCCCTTGACGGCTATCTCACCTGATGGTGTGAGTGATGATGCTGTCTAAGATGGTAGCGGGCTAACCTGTTAGGTGTACGGTAAACCCCCACTCCTAATTGGTTTCTACGCGACATCGTGCCGGAATGCTAAATCGCTTGGCGTCACACGTCTTTGTCGGTAGGGTGGTAACTACCCACGGCCGAAACCTTCTAATATACCAAACTCGAGCCGGGAATCGAAACCAGGACCACCAACTTTATAATGCACAGAGGTCGTCAAACTCTCTGTTCCTCTTTTACACTTTTTAGCTTAGTGTAGGTAAGTGATTATTTTAATTAAAAATACACCGGCCTAAAATGAAACAGACATTTACCCTACCACACGGGTGCCGTTAAGATCGTGTGGACGTGACCTTAAACACAAAAGACCCTTTACATATGCATAGGGTCTCCTTATTATCCTTCTGGACCTCAATTACAATGTTTATGTCGAGATACAACAAGTCCAGATCATCATTATCAACCCATTACCGGTCCACTAACTGGTTACCGTCCTCTCCTTAGTATGATAAAGATTTTGGCCGGATTCATTCACGCTGAGCAAATGCTGATTGGTGGACTTCACAAGCCTTTAAGAACATATAACACTTCAACATGTCGTGGCCGGATTCGGAACAACATTTACCTTCATCATCAAAGCTATATTAACGCACATAACTCCGGAAAGACAGCCTTTTACTTGTCTGATATAAAATAATAAATATTTGTAATCTTGTGTGTATGTCTAGCTAACCAACCTAATTGCCTATTTTCGTGTTTCTAAATTAAAAAACACAGGACTTTCATCAAACTTCAACCCCCTATTTTACCCCCTTCGGGGTAGATTTTGATTTTTAAAAAATTCTAACCTTATACTTACACCCTAAAAAAAACCTATTTTCAAAATTTCAAGCTTGTAGACTTCATAATAAAAACGTTTGCCTGTAGCTTACTTTCTGAAGCAGGGCATTAGCCGCACGGGAAACCTCAAGCTCACGAGAAATCAGCAATTCTACGCAGACGAAGCCGCGGGCAAAAGCATATGTATATATTTATTTATATATATTTATAAAAGTGTGAAAAGTGTATAAATTCGTTCTTATTTTATTACTTTTCTTATTTTTATTACTACATCAAATCTTCTTAACTATTCCCGTTTCCTTGTAAATTGTTCCTATCACAAAATGTTGCCTGGACGAGATTGCTTCAAGCGGTAAGACCGCCTTTGCGCGTTATGTTTCTCATCTTTTTTTTGTTCTTGTTTGTTTTAGATTCTGAGTTTTAATGTGCAATAAAGACTTCATCTATCTATCTATCCATCAATTGCTGGGGATCTAAAAGGAGGTTGAAGTCCTATGCACTAGGTAGCGGCGTGCAGTTCATGCATAAAAGCAGGACAGTGCAGAGGAATAGTCTATATCCCAGGAGTCTAGAGGAATGGAAACATATCTGTGAGATTTCTTTGTCATGTTGTACGTGCTGTTAGAAAACGTACTTTTAGACTTCAGCGTTAACTTTATACATGCTTAAAAGAACTATCTATCTTAAAGATATGTTTCAGAATATTTTTAAATATTTTATTATCTGTCTGCATTGCCTAGTCAAAATCCCTTGGCGCCACTGCCACTAAGCTAGTGCTGTTTCTGTTTACACTTATAAAATTCTAAAAAGCAATAAATAAATAAATATATAATAATAAATAATAACTTATTATGCAAAAATTCTAAGGCTAGAAATTATTGCTTAAAATTACATAATTTTTGCATTTGTCTAGTGCGAGGCTTCCGCCGTGGCTAGTTACCACCCTACCGACAAAGACGTGTCACCAAGCGATTTAGCGTTCCGTCACGATGTCACGTAGAAACCAATTAGGAGCACAGGACTCATCATCACTTACCGTCAAGGGCTAACTTGAAATGTATAAAAAAACATAAGAAAAAAAAATTAAATAATTTTACCTGAACTTTTAGGAAAATATTAATTTTAAAATCACATTTAAAAATGGCTTTTACTTTTAAATGTGTTTTTAAAATTAAATATAGCTGATCAGGTTTTGGTCGGCTCCAAAATGTCGTCAGCAAACAAAATTGTGCCTAGTCAAAAATAACTATTATTTATTTATTTTCCTTAAATAAATAAATATTTCTTACAGTAATAGGACTTACAAAAATCAGTACACTATTTTCCAACATCTAAAAATTAATGTTCTATACAAACGTGTCAGTTATAAAAGTGAATTCAAAGAACAAAATACTCCATCCAACATCAACTTAAGGTCTTATAGGAGTGTTGATGTATTACTTGAAGACGTGTTCCAATTAACTTGTATAAACTACTGCGAGCTGTGACCCACTTAACACTGATTTTCGCAGTTAAGTTTGCCATCAAACATCTAAACCATCCAATATTTTGGTGAGACTGTAAAGAAAATAAATTCTCCGGTATTAAGGACGCTTGTGGCAGCCGTTTGCGAACTTACTGATACGTTTGACTGATACCAGTATATAACGTAAAAATTTACGCTAATAAGCTCCAATTTTTTTTTTTCTTCCTTTTCAAAAATCAATAGTAATAATGTAATTCGTTTCATGGTTCAATTATACTAGAGCAAATGCGTAATGTGCATTGCATCTTTTTTTTTCGGGTTGTCTATTAGCTTTGCTAACCCTATTGGTTGCCACAGCGTAACCGGGCTGTTTGGCGAGCTTCGGAAAGAAGGTCTGCCAGAAGAAATTTTGAGCCCTAGAGTTTGAAGAAACCAAGGAAACGTCTGCCTAAGGGCGCCTCCTGGGAGGTCGAACCTCGGCTTAGGCGACGTTTGGGATAAGGGGGGAGGGAGGGATCAGACTGTGAATTAGCTATAATAGTTGCATACGGATTACATCAATAGTTGTAATGTTTATTTGTATTTGCACGCTTTCTTTACAATAAAAACGGGTGCGCTTTGAGGACTCTAGTCAAGAATGAAGTTACTTAACGAAAAACTCTTTGACCAACGGAAAAAAAATCGACATTAACCTGCACATGATATTGTTAATATGTATGGTGGTTAGCGATTGACGATATACCAAACAAAGCTAGACAAAACCGAATGATGTTTACAGATGGAGTCTAAAGCTTTTTCCATGTGTGACGATACTCTGAAGCCGTGTTAAGAAAGTTCTTTCCAAAAACTCTACGTGTTATGTAACAGTATCTTTACGTCACTGAAGGTTACATTAGTTAGAGACGTGTTCCAATTAGTAAGTAACGAGCTGTACTCTGGCAAAGCTTAGTATGATCTTTGCATTTAAATACCCCATTACAGCACATAAGCTTACCCCAATTTATTTTGGGGAATACCTCCGAACCTTTAATCTTACGTAGTTTCTAAGACAATAAAGGGACGTTCCAGTTTCGTATTTGAATGCTAGTTCTATGATGATCATAATACCTATCTATTTTGTCAAAGGAATACCTACGCCAGTTGTAAAGATTTTATCGTATGTGACGACCATGCAGTGAATGCATACACCGCTAGATGGCGCTCTAATGTACCTATGCTCGCCGCTAGGTGGCGCTAAAAACTAATATTTAGATACTGTCCGTTCAGCTTAACTTGAGCCGTGAGTGATTAACAGCAATGTTCTTTTCTCTTTCTATTGTGTTTGATCAGTTGCTATATCTAAACTCTTTTAATTTTATCCGAAAGTATAAGGTAGAGCTAAAATACAAGATTCTAGAACCAAATATAAAAAATATATAAAGAGTGACCTGTTTAATAGATAAGGATTCCTATTTAGTACAATGAACTTTTCTGAGCCGCTAGATGATACTAAAATAAATATAAAGTCATGAACTAAGCTCGATATTTTTTTCCCACTAAAAAACAAAATTTATAAAAAAATATTCAGAAAGGAACATACGAACATGCGTCAAGCTAAATTGAAATGATACAATTTATTTCAAGTCTTTTGAAATGTGGCAATTTCGTTCGGTTTTAATTAAGTGTTTGGTTTATAAAAATATATCCTCCCCTATATAAATATATCAATTGAAAATCGAAGTGCATTAAGTAGGTACGGGGTGGTATTGTCATATGCAAATCGTCACCGCATATAAACGTTTCAGCGTGGTTTTGGCACTCCATAGCCAAAGCGGTTCACCATGTCTGAATTATTCGCGACATCAATTCCGTTTGAATTCAAAGTGTTTTTTTTTATAAATCTTGTAACTTGCAGTTGGCACTAGACAGTTGTTTTTTCAATCTATCACAAATCAAAGAGTTGACGACTTCGTGGCGCAGCGCGCGGGCTGTTGCATTTTAAAGTTGGAGGTCCTGGGTTCGATTCTCGGCTCAAGTCTGGTCCGGTGGGAGGTTTCGCCCGTGGCTAGTTACCACCCTACCGACAAAGACGTGTCGCCAAGCGATTTAGCGTTCCGGCACGATGTCGTGTAGAAACCAATTAGGAGTATGGGTTTACCATACCCTAATAGGTTAGTCCGCTACCATCTTAGACCGCATCATCACTTACCATCAAGTGAGATGCCGTCAAGGGCTAACTTGTGGTGTATAAAAAAAAAGTAAGTGATGATTTTTTTTAATTAAACAGAATAAATAAGAGTTATATGCCAAAAAAAATCGTATCAATATCACAATATTGCATTATCACTTTGTTATAGACCTATATTATTAAACAGTGTTGGAGTAACATGTTTTTTTTCGGACTGACTGTTATCTTTGTGCTAACCTTATTGGTTGCCACAGCGTAACCTGGCTGTTTGCTGTGCTAGTGAGCTTCGGAAAGAAGCTCTGAAGAAATTTTGAGCCCTAGAGCTCGAAGAAACTAAGGAAACGTCTGCCTAAGGGCGCCTCCTGTGAGGCCGAACCTCGGCTTAGGCGACGTTTGGGATTACGGGGGGGGGGGGGGGGGGGGGGGGTCGGACGGTATAGAATAATATGGCTATTGATTGTAACCTTTGACATGAGGCAGGAAATATTGTCCAATTTGGATTTTATACTACGAATTAATCATTCATCATGATCAACCCATTATCAGCTCACTATCTGATAAATGGCTGAGGACGGGTCTCCTCGCAATATGAGTAGGGTTTGGCCTTAGTCCACCACGCTAGCCATGTGCGGATTGGCAGACAGCACACGCCTTTGAGAACATTACGGAGAAATCTCGGGCGTGCAGGTTTCCTCACAATATTTTCCTTCACCGTTGAAGCTATTTTAATTGCTTAAAAACGCACATAACTCCGAAAAGTTAGAGGTGCCCGGGTTCGAACCCCCAACCTCTGATTAGGAGGCGGACGTTCTAACCAATAAGCTATCACAGCTGTAGCCTATCATAATTAATCACTACCTATATTGTATATTGTATATTAATTGGTTCTGTCACTTACAGTGCACTTCGTTAATACAATGGGAAATTTTGTGTGACAATATCTCACGTTGTACCTTAATTTAATCAGTAATGTTATAATAAAATGCTGAATCAGTAAGGGAAGCTGTGATAGCCTAGTGGTTAGGACGTCCGCCTCCTAATCGGAGGACGGGGGTTCGATTCTCGAACCTATCGATTCGCGCTCTCAGCTGGAATATAAATACATTGTAATTGGACCAAGGGCCCAAGTTGTTGACTATTGGAGATGGTGATAACAAAAAATAACAGGCTATGTTTGCTGTGGGCTCTTTCTGAAATCTGGGCAAAGCAAACGAATATAATTATCACCATCACCTCACCAATTAAAATAATTAAAACTATATAATAATATATACCCCAATGCCTAAAGACAAAAGTCTTCAACGCTTGCGTCGTACCGGTCATGACATACGGAGCAGAAACGTGGACACTCACGGTAGGCCTTGTCCAAAAGTTCAAAATCGCTCAGCGTGCTATGGAAAGGGCTATGTTGGGTGTTTCTCTGAGGGATAGAATCCGTAACGAGGACATACGTAGGAGAACAAAAGTAACCGACATAGCCCAACGGATTAGCAAGCTGAAGTGGCAGTGGGCGGGTCATATCTGTCGCAGAACCGACGGCCGTTGGGGCAGACGTGTTCTGGAGTGGAGACCGCGTACCGGTAAGCGCAGCGTAGGACGACCACCTGCTCGCTGGACCGACGACCTGAAAAGGATCGCTGGTGGCGGGTGGATGAGGAAGGCGGAGGACCGTGTATGGTGGCGCGCTCTCGGAAAGGTCTATGTCCAGCAGTGGGCGTCTATAGGCTGATTGATTGATTGAATAATATATATGAACGAATATAATTGCACAACTAAAACGACAGATTCTGCTCTCAAAATTATAATGATTTGTCAGCAACTAAAAGTAGCATCCAAAAGTTATAAACGTTGCAAATGAATTTGAGAAACTTAAGTACTTATGAAGTTAACGGTAGGAGAAGCAGTTTACATCGGCGAATTGCGAAAATTAGGTTAAAATATTAATAATTTTGACTGGTGCGGTTGCGTGATTGCAGCAAGATTAATGCAAACAGTTTTCGAAAGCTAACTCATCTCATTATCAATATTGCATTTTTTATAATCAGTATTATTTTTTTTCAAATTCAAATAACCTTTATTCAAATAGTCCTTTAAAAGGCACTATTGACGCGTCAATAATTTAGATAGTAGTTATTTGATGGTGATAAGTACATTCGTAAACTTAAAACTATAGCTATGTGGGTTCCTATCACGCCATCTATCCTTTTTTTTATCGTTGGTAAATCTTCATGGATACCTCTGCGCCACGGGGAAGCACAGAGGTTATGTCAGACTCCTACTGACTAAAACCCCCACGTGTTCGTACTCGCCGCTGTATGGCGGAGCCACGGGAACGCTCTCGCATACAACCGCGACTCCAACAGCGGTAGTCCGCCGCAGCAGACACTCCTGGGGCACGGCACAACGTGCCCAGTTTCGCTTGTTAGAGGTGTGCCGGAACAACAGCACACCAGCCAACTTGAGGACCGTACTGGGATTGATGGACGACCCCGCTTCCATATCGCGCTATCTATCCTATTCCTGGTCTAAGAAGAAGCCCACAACAAACTTAGCCTTGTTTTTTTTTATTGTTATAATAGAATGATGAATCAGTAATGTAATGGAAGCCTAGTGTAGACGTTCGCCTCCTAATCAGAGGATGGGGGTTTGAACCTATCATCGGCTTTTACAGGATTATAAACCTAATTTGCTAGAGTAGCTTAATATAAAAGTATAATACTGTAAATCAGTTTCTCTTATTAGTGTGTTCCCAGGTCTTTCTGAGGTGGGACCTATGCCCCTTATGATGAAGATGATAATATCTAACTGGAGCACAAGAAGTAACTTGACATACTGTTAAATTTATTTATACAGCTTGCTAAAATATCTTTGGCAACGCTACCGTCCACAAACGCTCTCAAGTAAAACGTAGCCCTTTCAAGTTATTATATTGCCTTAACGCTGGGAACGGCGATCAATCAAACTAAAGGTCCCCTAGGACGTTAGACGTTCTCTACGTCGTAGACATTGCAGTCATTGGCCTCTACGACATCGGCTACAGCTACGTCACGAACGTATTAAATAATATGAATTATATAATATTTTATATGGTATTATATTATGTTGACAACTTTTATTTATGTTCTTACAACTTGTATTTTACTGACACAAATTTGAATGCACAAAGAACGAAAAATTATCTCATTTCTATCTGCATATTTTTACGTAAGTAACTATGTTCGTTAGCTTTTTCTATTCACTTCAACTTAGCCCTTGACGGCAATTTTCCCTGATGGTAGGCGATGATGGATGATGCGGTCTAAGATAAAAGCAAGATAACCTGTGGTAAACTCATACTCTTTTGGTTTCTACGCCCTTAATCCCTTAGCGACACGTCTTTGGCGGTAACTAGCCACGGCTAAAGCCTCCCACCAGAAAAGACTTGAGCCGGGAATCGAACCCAAAACCTTAAATTATTATGCTGCAGCGTACGCGCTACGTCACAGAGGTCGTCAAACACGTTACATGTTTTCTCCAGACAAGTTAATTAATATTGATGATTCTATTTTTTATTATCAATTGTACGGAAAATGACTCGCGCTTTCTGAAATATTACAAAAAAAAAAGGTTGGTAAATATAAAGTCTTAGACTCTAAAGTGTAAGATACATATTTATTTTTTAAGCCATCGAGCCTTGCATTTACACTGGTTTACTTAATTCTTGAGCAAAGAGTTACGTTTGACGTATTGATCTCAGAGTGTATCCAATAAACCTCACTCCTATCAGAGGAGGATAAATAGACCGTTAAAATCGGTTGTAATCCCATCTCGTGTTCCCTGGACGATGGCCATCGGCAGACCAAAGAGGCAGCTATAGACGTTAATAGGCTTTTGGTATTTTCACATGGATTTATCAGACCATAGAATATATTGCATTGGGTGGGTGCAGTTTGCGGTTTGTATATCTGCCCCTCTCAAATTGTTTTGCAAATATTTGAATGGATTAATCTATCGCTTTACCACAAATTTCTATTTATACGTGAAATTTCGGATTCCATACCGTCTCCTTAGCCTGGTCTTAGAAGAAGCCCAGATAGTTTGTAGTCAAGTTTAGTCTAGATTTACCCAATAAAGGAAAATATAACTATAATATAAGTGAGGGTAGCTGGAAGAGATCTCTTATAGAGATAAGCTTTCCTTTGAATAATTCATATATAAGTTTTTGTTACCACTTATTTGATACATCATCATCATCATCATGAACAACCCATTACCGGCTCACTACAGAGCACGGGTCTGCTCTCAATATGAGAAGGGTTTGGCCGTAGTCCACCACGCTGGCCATGAGCGGATTGGCAGACTTCACACACCTTTGAGAACATTATGGAGATGTTTTCCGACACCGTTGAAGCAAGTGATATTTATATATTTTTAAGTTAGAGGTATTTGATACAGAAAAAAATAAAAATTACACAGTCCAATATAATAGAGATTCGCCATTCCTTTGTATACTTCTTTTATACGTGTTTGTTATCACTAATTTGGTACAAAAAAAAATTATAAAGTCCATTATTAGAGGTCTATCGATTGAAATGATGATATTAATTATCTCAATATAACTCAAAACTTATTCGCTAAGTTTTTAGTTAGAGCGTATTAAAATGAATGCTGTATGAATTACAGCGTTTTAGAGGTATGGGTTCAATGTACTACCATCCTCTTTCAGGTCACTGCGCTCCTAAGACTGCCTCGTCACTTCCATTTAGTAGTCCAGTTAGGCGTTTACTTTTCATCAAAATAAAAACGGTACATATTTGCTTTGTAAATTTAATGTTTTTTTTAATCAACGAAACTCCTGTTTATATTACTTCATAATTTGACTCATTTACTCGTACTTCAGCGGTGATAGCCTAGTGGTTAGGACGTCAGCCTCCTAATCAGAGGTCGGCGGTTCGAACCCGGGCACGCACCTCTAACTTATCGGAGTTATGTGCGTTTTTAAGCGATTAAAATATCACTTGCTTCAACGGTGAAGGAAAACATCGTGAGGAAACCTGCACGCCTGAGATTTCTCCATAATGTTCTCAAAGGCGTGTGAAGTATGCCAATCCGCACACGGCCAGCGTGGTGGACTATGGCCGAACCCTTCTCATATTGAGAGGAGACCCGTGCTCTGTAGTGAGCCGGTAATGGGTTGATCACGACGACACGACGACTCGTACTTCTAATACAAAAAACTCTTGATTATATTAATTGAGACACATTTACTCGTATTACTAACACAGAACAGAAATGCGTAGGAGATAAAATGTGCAGTCTAGTTGGAGGTCCTGGGTTCGATTCCCGACTCGAGTCTGGTCTGGTGGGAGGCTTCTGTCGTGGCTAGTTACCACCATACCGACAAAGACGTGTTCCAAGCGATTTAGCGTTCCGGCACGATATCGTGTAGAAACCAATTAGGAGTATGGTTTACTATAACAGGTTAGACCGCATCATCGCTTACCATCAGGTGAGATGCAGTCAAGGGTAACGCGTGGAATGTAAAAAAAGGGTTGTATTTAGTAATTACACGTCATCGCTTTTAACTACCAATATATCAAGATCTAAATTCGTACCGACTATAGGTCAACTAATATAACGAAGAGGTAAGTCTAAAATAGATTGAATGGAGACTAAAGCTGTTATAAAACTGAGCAAGGCAATGATTCAACTTTTAAGACTCCTATTAATATATTCTAGACTATCCATTTATAATTTATTTTTAAAAACAAAAATTACAAAACATAAACGAAAAAAAAAACTTAACAAGCACAACTTAATTGATTGGCGGTAGGAAAATAATTATAATAAAAATTACAAAAGCAGCTATGACACGTTTGCGATTGACCAATCACAGACTGAACTTTTTAATAGGTAACAATAATTCCACCACTAATACTATATGGTATCCTATTAGTTTTTTTCCGAAGCTCTGCCAGAAGAAATTTTGAGTCCTAGGGCGCGAAGAAATTAAGAGAACGTCTGCCTAAAGGCGCCTCTTGTGGGGGTGAAGCTTGGATTAGGCCGTTTGGGATGATGAGGGGGAGGGGGAGAGTGGTCTATACATCTCCCAGGCCTACGTCCGGATGACGTAAGATAGCGGGGACCTCATCTTCGCCGGCGAAGACGGTGTGTGAGATGTATTTTCAGTCGTCATCTGATGGTCAGGGTGGTGAAGGATGTGTTTAGGAGAGTATCGCTTAAGTCGGGAAGTAAAAGGAAGCCGCAACTACGAGAGGGTTAGATTATCGGGTTTAATCCTAGCAGCACTTATTTATAATTAAATGCTCTTATGCATATTTAATGCCACAGTGTTGGCATAGGGCTTCTCTCTCGTAAAGAGGATTATAAAGCTTAGATTCGCAACGCTGTTCTAGTGCGGTGGGCTTCTTGCATAAAGATAATTAATAATTATAGACTAATTTTAATTAATTTAATAAAACAAATGCTTTCATGCCAAGTATAGTATCTCTAATTAGAAACCTTAAAGGATTGCTTGCTTAACTTGACGGGGTAGATTTACGATTAACCTAAATCAAGGTAATACTGGTAGGAGCGTTATATTGAGTTATAATTTCCAGAGGCTGTTTTCTTAGTAATAAAAAAGCAACTATATACTCGTAGTTCCTCCGATTTATATAGACATTCACCCCAATTATATTAAAAGATGAGTCTGATTTTTTTCCATCCATTTAATGCATATTAAAAATCGTCTGCTTGGCCTTCATAATCGGGTTTAAAGCTTCGCTCGTTAACCATTTTTAATCTTCTCACGGGAACTATTTGAGAGATCGGTATGGAAAATACATGTCGTTTTCCATAGCATGGGTGATATGCTTTGTAATTACAAAGCTTTCTGAACGCGGCTTAGCTCGTGAACAATTTTCAATTTTCCCTCGGGAACTACTTAAGTAATCAGGATAAAAGGTAGCCTATGTTCTTTTCCATGTCAAAGTCTACATGCATGCCAAATTTCATCCAAATCTGTTCAGTCGTGTTTGCGTGATTGACTAACAAACATCCACACTTTCACATTTATAATATCTATAGAATATAGGATAAAGATGAGATGCAAGAGTAGATAAGAACACTGTAATATAAATATAGCAAACACCATTTCTGCTAGTAGATTCAAGTAAAAGCAATGAATCTTAGAATACATTAACCTTATCCTGTGACCTTACTGCGTCGTGAGAGCATCTTTAATACTGGCCGGTATGTGGAAGCTGATGTCATGGGAATGAATGTTAATGTTCTGAACTATCATATAAACATTGCTTGGTAATAAATATACAATATATCCTATATATATATCGGAGAACCGATGGGCGTTGGGGTTACAAGGTGCTGGAATGGCGACCCCGCACCGGTAAACGTAGCGTTGGTCGACCCCCAACAAGGTGGACAGACGACATCAAACGAGTCGCAGGGAGCCACTGGATACAAGCGGCCCAAGACCGTGGCCATTGGAACTCCCTACAAGAGACCTATGTCCAGCAGTGGACGTCTATCGGTTGAAATGATGATGATGATGATATCCTATTTTTAAATACACTTAAAGTTAGCCCTTGATGGCACGTGATGTTACTTGGATCATAATCATGTCAGTGATGATGTAGTCTTGGATGGTAGCGGCCATACCTGTTAAGGATATTGTAAACGCATACGTACCCAATTAAGATTATGCCTAATTGGTTTTTACGCGACATCGAGTCGGAACGCTAATTAGCTAGGCGACACGTCTTCGTGGGTAGGTTGTTAACTAGCCACGGCCTAAGCCTCCCACCAAAACAGATTCAAGCCGGGGATCAAACCCAGGACCTTTAAATTTAGAATGCGAAGCCACACGCGCTCTGCCACGGAGGTCGTCAAAAAAAGTTTAAATTATTAGGACATCTGTGGCGTAGTGGTGAAATCGGTAGCTGGTCTTAAATTTCCGGCAAGGGGCGATTTCTAATTTCTAATATGGGTATTTTCTGTTTCCTTAGATCTGTCATTGATTTTATTTAGAAAGAAATTTAATTCGTACGAAACCCAACGAAAAAATAATAAAAAACTTTCTTTAAAAACTAGCGCCTAACATGATTATTTCTGTGTGATCCAAGGTCGACTCATGAAGAATGCTCAGCATTAAATAATGTACATTTTTTTTAGCAATAAAGTTTATAAAACTAAAATAAAAAAAAACTGCTCAGATAAATAGCTTTGTACATTTTCACCGTCAAAGTAAGGGTATTACTAGAATTATGCTGACATAAAAAACCTGTAGGGAGCCGGAAACATTGCAATTTCGCACTCGACAAAGTTTTAATGATCCTGGTGGAAACTAGTAGGTACTATGACAGGAACAAGTGGTATTTCACTTTTTCAACAACTACCGCAATTGTATTTCATTCCAAATGAAATCAAATCGAAAAAGCTTTATTCATGTAATCCATATATATATGAATCGTTCATGTAACACATTTGCCATTGTTTCTATTCATGAAGTGATGGTGATAGCTACACTCGCTAACTTAAAACGAAAGCTAGGAGGGTTCCAATCGCGCTCAGGTCTAAGAAGCCCATAAGAAACTTAGCCGGGGTTTTTGCTATCACCATCTCACATAGTCAAAAATAAATTATATTTAGCTACGGAGATAGAGCAATTCACACCCAAGCTTTTTTATCGTTTATATAATTTTTCTATATACTTTCGTTTTATGAAAAATTTTAACTTATTGATAGACATCTCCAAGATATCAATAATTTATAAAATAAAATAAATAAATAATTCCTACGTTTAAGTATGGTATACCTTGAGACACTCCTTAATAGAGAAGAAGTAGTAATGCCCGTGACATTGCTGCGTGAAAACACGATAAGTGTGAAATAACTGTTGTAGTCAATAAATTCAAATTCAAATAATCTTTATTCAAATAGTCCTTTAAAAGGCGCCTTTGACGCGTCAATAATTTACATACTAGTGATTTGATGGTGATAACTACATTCGTTAACTTAATACTAAAGCTATGAGAGTTCCAAGCGCGCCCCGGTCTAAGAAGAAGCCCACAACAAACTTAGGCAGGTAAATTTTCTTTTTTGTTATCACCATCTCACATGCCACTTAAAATATTAAGAGCCATCTTATTAGATAAAATAAATATCGTCATAATCACCCTTAAATTTGTAAGTTAAAATAGTTTTCGCCCGCGGTTTCGCTCAATATTCTTACAAAACGGTCACTCATACAAATTCCATAAATTATTCCCCTAAGGATCCAAAAAAGGGGTTTTAGAATTTGTATGCAAGTCTATCACTAGGTTTTCAATGTTCCAATTCCACTCATAAAAAGCGAAATAAAAAGGAGAATAAAGAAAAAGAGAAGTAAAGGTAGACAATATGATGGCAAGATGATATTAAAAAGATGGCAGGGACGACTTGGAAAAGGATTGCTTAAGATAATTAAATCTTTGTAGATAGAATAAAAACGCGGAGGGACAAAAAAAAGGCGAATTGATCCAGTCGTCCTTGCACTTTGCGTTGCTTATTTTTGCAGGTGTAGATTAAATTATATTATTATAGGCAATTTTTTTCTTGATTCAAAATATTTGATAAGAACCATAATATTTCAAATATATATGTGAGTTGGCTTAATTAGTATACCATAGGAATCATAATATGTCATTAGATAATTGAACAAATTTAGTCTGCGAATCCCAGAACAATTGCAAAAAAGCATAATCTATAATAAATTATAGTATTATATCTATGGAGATAGTGCAATTTACACCCAAGCTTTTTTATCGTTTATATTATCCTTTATATCGTAATATGATTTTGCTTTAAGCTCTCATATTATAAAACTTTGAACTTTTTGATAGACGAGATGTCTAAGGTAATAAAAACATATCAATAGGTAATTTATTATATTAATACGTGCTTGCTTGTAATATATATTATTTTGGATCGCTAATGAACTGTATTTAAAGTGTTAATTGGAATTTTCTCTTACACATTCAATTAATATTCCATCAAAATGGATGAAGAGCTTTTCCGTAGCGTTTGTGTTATGTAGTGCCGTGTAGCAGGAATGGAATGCTTTCCCCGCCGTCCGTCTTCCTTGACAGATACAATTTGAGCTTGCGAAAAGACTGGCAATTTCACTTTACGTAGCATTTATTACGTTTAAACTCCGAGCGTACCACAAGATTGGAAGAAGACCCTCTGAGCTGGGTTTATGAATTTATCGTCATCATCATCGTGATTAACCCACTGCCGGTTCGCTACAGAAATCATTCTTCTCTCAATGTGAGAAGGGTTTGGTCAAAGTCCACCTGGCTGTGTGCGGATTGGCTTCACACGCCTTTGAGAACATTATGGAGAAGTCTCAGGCATGCAGGTTTCCTCACAATGTTTTTCTTTCATTGTTGTATCAAGTAATATTTTAAATTGCTTAAACAAACGCACATAACCCTGTTAGAGGTGCGTGCCCAGAATCAAACCCCCGACCTCTGATTAGGAGGCGAACTTACTAACCACTATGCTATCAAAACATATGAATGTATGGGGATGTTTAATTATTATTTCATTCAGTTTTCATGTTATGATAGTAATGAATAGAAGCAGGCGTTACTTTGCGGAAGTCCATGACAAACAATAAACAGAAAGCATAATTTGCTATATTCCGCCGACAACCGGGAGATTAGTATAGTATAACACCACATAAAATCCTCCACTAGAACCTCTACGCACGTTTCGACCCGACACCGGATCATCCTCAGGAGATGTTGACTTCACAAGCGCGAAAGGCAAAGAATATAGTTATGATAGTACCATAATTATTAATCATTAAGCAGTATAGTCTTTATAGATCTAAAAAAACACCAGAATTTTTGTAAGACATAGTTTGTATTGTCGAATCATTAAGTCATTGAATGCGTTAGGGCTTTTCTAGCGGCCTCTTTCTGCAAAAAACGTTACGTATTTGCAAAATAAACCGATTTAGATTGGAATCTTATTATTACTGAATTCAAAAATATATGGTTTGTATTACCTATTTTTTTATTACAACTAGTCGTATAATGGTAAAATAGCGAACGTGTTTTAGGTCAAAGATCACTTGCATCATAAGACAATTTATATTACTCGAGAAAATAAAGAAATATAAAGAAAATTAACAAGGGACTTTGAAATAATCGAAACAAGCACGTATGTAAAAGAACGTAGGAATGAGCTAATATATTAAATTGACTTCTTTTCTTTCCCTAAAAATCGTTGTGAATTGGAACAGAAAAAGTTATAATGGTCCAGCATATAAATAATGCTATAGCGTTAACAAGTGGCAATTTGTTCGTTAAAAATACTACAGCACGAGTGTTTGGCAATTGTTGACGTTGCGTCACACAGCTGCGTCACGGCGACGTTAAGTGTGACGCAATTAAATTGTTTATTTACCGAGTCGGAGTCAAAACTTTCTTTATTCAAATAAGCGCAGATCTATATAGCGCGCTTACGCCTTTTTTTTTGTCGTGGTGGAAAAGCTTTATTGCTACCTCCTTCCCTTGGGCAGGACTAGAGGTTATGTGGGACTCCACTCCTAGGGGATATACCCATATAGCTAGCCCTATAGCTACCCGCCGTCTCCCAAGGGAATCTGACGAGCGGCAAATTGCCGCCGTCTTCATCCGGCCCGTCTACGCCGGAGTGGGTGCTCATCAGCGGCATGCTCACGCGCCCGTTCCGCAGCCTCCTTTTACGATATCACGGCCTCGCAGAAGATGGTCATGGAATCCCAGGATCTCTCACTGCTCAGCATGGCTTTGACTATGCTAGGCAGCGGGTAAATATTACAGCATTTTTTTTTTGTCGTGGTGGAAAAGCTTTATTGCTACCTCTGTTCCTTGGGCAGGACTAGAGGTTATGTGGGACTCCCCCCCCTAGGGGTATACCCAAACTAAAACCACCACGGCGTGTCCCTCACGCTGAGTTTTTCCAGACGCCCGGGGAACACCATTGCATTCTTCCCAGGTGTCTACCAAGCACCCCAGGCTTGAGCCGGGCCTCCGCGCGGAGGGGAGAGGATCGAGACAGCTCGATCCCTCCCAGACTGACAGGAGGTTTGTTTAATGTCAGGTAGCTAGCCCAATAGCTACCCGCCACCTCCTAAGGCAAGCTGACGAGCGGCAAATTGCCGCCGTCTTCTTCCGGGCCGTCTACGTCGGAGTGGGTGTGCATCAGCAGCTTGCTCTCGCGCCCGTTCCGCAGCTTCCTTTTGAGATATCACGGCCTCGCAGAAAGTGGCCATGGCGTCTCAGGATCTCTCGCTGCTCAGCATGGCTCTGACTATGCTGGATAGCGATAGGTCTCCACCAATTATCGCAACCAGCGCAAGGGGAAATATTACACCAGACCTAAAAGCAGTTAAAGCAAGACAGAGCTATTTATAATTAATATAAAGTCAAAATACGCTTTCTTTGCAGGCTTAATGATAGATTTCTGTCATTATAGTATTTTTATGTAGGTGGTATTTTAAATTTTTAGTTGTATGTATTTTATTGTAAATCTTATATCCGTGTCCAGAATGCAAGTATAGCTATCATCATCATCATGATCAACCCATTACCGGCTCACTATACTATCACGGCCATAGTCCACCACCCTGGCCATGTGCGGATTGGCAGACTTCACACGCCTTTGAGAACATTATGGAGAACTCACAGACGTGCAGGTTTCCTCACGATGTTTTCCTTCACCGTAGAAGCAAGTGATATTTTAATTTTTTAAAACGCACATATATCCGAATAGTTAGAAGTGCGTGCCCGGATTCGAACCGCCGACCTCTGATTAGGAGGCTGACGCCCTAACCACTAGGCTATATCTTTGTTAAATACCATCCAGATCTACCGTGACTGTTTTAGCGAGAGGGTCGAAAATAGTTAACAAAAACAATGCAATTTTCTCATCACACCCGTTATTTTAGTAAAACGTATTCTATGCACGTATTCAGGATGCAATCAAAAATTGTCTTTAAGATCAGTGCAGTAGCTTTGATGCAAACGTGGGCTTCAAATAAAATAAACAAAACATGCTCTGTGACTAAGGATACACCTATCACAATTTAATTTTATGATTGAACCTTTCGGCGATAGGAAATTTCCGAACGGCCATTTATGGAATGGTTTCAAACGAGCCGAAGACAATGAAATAAAAACTTTTCCTCAATGCCTCATGACGAAATTGGAGTGAAATACAATGTAACACTTTTTGAGTTTCAATTAATTTACCCCCAGCGACCTAAAAGTTTATGAAACGCGTGTTAATTATTTGCTTTATTAAATTACAAACGGTTTTACATAATGGTTAGGTACATTTTTTATCTGCGTTGTTCACTTAGTGGCTGACGTATACGTTCTGCAAGTCAGAAGATCCAAAAGGTAATCAAATCAAATTAATCCAAATTTGTATATTTCCCCAAATATATTTGGGGAAAAATTCCATTAATTGTATATATTATATGAATCATATTTATATCTGTTCTTATAAAGCTAAATAGTTTTGTCTGTGCTAATCTCTGAACCACATTTAAAATGTATTTGCTAGCTTTATTAATTGGGAACATTATAGACTATTTAAAATCACGCTACGGCATTTATCGGACGAGCAATGAGTTATAGCGCGGGCGGACGATGCGATGCATTAGGTCAAAGTATATTGCGTCGTATAACTCGGCTGGCTGAAATAATACGAGGACTCGTGTCAAGGGCCCCACGTAAAAGGGCGGTTTCGGGTGTCCAAGTACAGATAAGGCCCAGAAGAAGACACGAAAAGTTGCATATTTACTTATTAGAATTTGTATGCGGACGAAGTCAAGAAACCGCTGGTTAATGAAAAACTCTCTTACAACGGAAGACTTCCATGGCGCAGCGCGCGCTGTCGCATTATAAAGTTGGAGCTCCTGGGTTCAATTCCCGGCTCGAGTCTGGTCTGGTGGGAGGCTTCAGCCATGACTAGTTACCCTACCGATAAAGACGTGTCGCCAAGCGATTTAGTGTACCGACACGATGTCGCGTAGAAAACAATTAGGATTATGGTTTTACCATACCCCTAAAAAGTTAGCCCGCTACCATCCTAGACTGCATCATCACTTACCATCAGGTGAGATAGCCGTCAAGGGCTGATTTGTAGTGTATATAAAAAATAAAATAAAACTTCAATTAAACACAATATCATAATGTTTATACAACTTTTCTTATTTAAGTAAAGAATAAATATAACCCTTTATAAATTATTTTCTTTATTGCTTTCCTATCCGGTTGTTACATTTACAGACCCTTTTTTAGCAACGGCTACCAGTGTCAACTTGAAATAGCGAAACGTTATTATATTGGTTCCTATATACTCTTGAATATCACTAACCCTAGCATTAGTAGGTAGCTTTAAATTTTACATTGTGTTCGTCTAATCTAATTAGTAGTCAAAGAAACACACCAAGAAGTTTACATATACTTGTTTAAGGTAGACTAGTTGTAAAACCTCCATGGTTCTCCATTGAAGGTGACTTTAAATTTTACACTGTTTACGCATCGTGTAATAAATGTTAACTATAAACTCTTCTTATTATCGCTGCCAGCATTAGTATCTAATTAGTGGTCAAAGAAACACACCAAGAAGTTTGCATATACTCGTTTAAGGTAGACTAGTTGTAAAACCTCCATGGTTCTCCATTAAAGCTGACTTAAAATTTTACATTGTGTACGCATCGTGTAATAAATGTTAACTATAAACTCTTATTACTGTAGATGCTAGCATTAGTACCTAATTATGGCAGTATGGGCCCAGATCTCCTTGCCTTTCCTATGGATAATAAATGGATAAATAAAAAAAAAAGGATCTAATTAGTGGTCAAAGAAACACACCAAGAAGTTTACGTATACTCGTTTAAGGTAGACTAGTTGTAAAACCTCCATGGTTCTCTATTAAAGCGGGCATTGGCAAAGCGTGTGAATTCTACCAATGCGCACTTGGCCATAATGGACTACGGCTAAAACTAATCTCATGCATAGTGGAAACCCGTGCTATTTAGGTTGGTAATGGGTTGATAATAGCTATGTTGATTAATAGTTTTTCTTTATATCTGTTATCATAATTATATACTCCAATATTCTCCGTATGTATTATATTATTCGGGCCTGAATACTAGTGGACAACATTTTTTCTAAATGCAAGCCGGTACTGATATTTTTCCAACAGGAAAATGGAATGTCCCATACATCCAGAACCTTGTCAATTGAATATGCTAACTACTAGAACAACATGGCATTTAGGTTAATTTATTTAGTAGCTTCTTTCTGTCAGCGCAGATTTCCTGCCATCCCATTCTGGTAAACAAATTTTATTTAATTTTAAAATTGCTTTCTCAATTCACTGTCATCTCGAATCGGATATTACACGGACTGAAAACACAAGAACTATGCTTTCAGTGAGCTTCCAAAGCTTACGCGTCGGGCGTCACAATTAATAATAATCCCGTGATAATTTCAATGAATCCTCCATCGCCGTGCCGATTATCCATTAAATAAATTTTATCTGTGATAAGGCGAGGGGCGGGCGGGAGCAAGGCGCCGGCGGGACGCCCTAGTCACCGTCGAAAGTTCACAGAGCGACGACGTGTCGCTCCCAACGCGAAGCTGCTCTAAATTTACACGCCACTAATTCCTACACCGCACTCCCAACCATTGACCCACTGACAGTGAATTGTGTATTATCAGCAAGTGTAACTTCCCCCGTACGCCACTCGCCCGACAGTGTCACCAGTGAGTATTCATTTTTCAGATAACTTTGAAGCGTCTTAATCAACCGACGTTACGGCCATTTTATAGAATGCCGACCAACCTTGAAACGTTCAGTATTTTGGCTATTGTATGATTCTCAAGACGGATTGTTTCAGTGTCGATAGTATGGACAGAAAGGTCTTCATTTATAAATAGCTCCGTATTGATGTACATTTAAGTGTTTGCTCACGAGCTCAATCCATTAATATTCCAGGAGAGTTGGAAAACATTACGGAACCGTGTCAAGGATTTAACACCTTGTGTTTTTCATACAATCAAGAATCACCGACAGCTTCGAGCGCCATAAAATGTCTTACAATAGCTATACGATGATTGCACGCATTCACGCCGTTCTTTTGCCAGATCGCTCCAATCTTTTTATTCTCAACTAAAGTCAGATAGAATAACTTTTAACGTTTTTCACGTTCTGTTTTTGCTATTGCAAAATAACTGCGAAGAGAATTTAATTTTAGACGTAGGAAAACTTCTTCATTAAGAATTAAGGGGCTAACCCTGGACTAACCTTCATGGGTTAAAGATGTGCTAAGAATAACAGTACTATCAAGATTCTTATTCAAGTATCTTTAGTGTACACAATATTGATAAATTGTGATAAGGTGACACCCATAAATTATCCACATATCTATCAAGATTTAAACAAACGTTTTTATACAAACTTTACCTTCCTAGCCTATTATTACTTTGAAAATCAACTTTGTCGTACTATCCCGTTTAAGATATAACATCAATAAAACAATAGAAAGTAATTTATATAACTATATTTTGTTTGTACGCATACAAATTAAATGCATTTAACAAAAGAATGACAAACAAAATTAAGGGATTCATTTCGATTATAGTAATTTTATATTGAAAGAACCTCTATAAAAAACCACCCAAATGTACTTCTCACATAGAACTATGACAATCTAAACTAACTAATATTATTAACTTCTCGACCGTGTATCATGAAACTGTGCATACACGTTTTAGACTAAAGGTACACTTTACTAAAACGCTAAGTTATGTCGAGAAATAATAAAATATTTAAAAAAAGAGGAAATAAAAACAGCAATGAAAAAAAGTTTCTGGAATAGTCGATGCAAAAGAAGATATATATATTTTTTTGTTACAATATTATTGTATTACATTTATATTACAATATTTGTATGGCTTAATCAGGGCATGGATGATCCTACTCTAAATATTTTTCAGCAAATATATATTTCTTCATCATGATTAACTCATTACTGGCTCACTACAGAGCACGGGTCTCCTCCCAATATGAGAAGGCTTTTGGCCATAGTCCACCACGCTGGCCATGTGCGGATTGGCAGACTTCACACGCCTTTGAGAACATTATGGGGAACTCTGAGGCGTGCAGGTTTCCTCGCGATGTTTTCTTTCACCGTTGAAGCAAGTGCTATTTTAATTGTTTAAAAAAATATATATTTCTTAACATTTGTAAATTGTCGACTGCACTGTAGAGTGTAAATCAAAACAATACTGGCTCTCCATAAAACCTCGGAGGCAACACAAAATTGCAGCGCTCACTAATAAAAAAGGTCAGGTCCAATACAAATCTTATCAGCAATCAAACACGAAAGGTCTGAGTAAATAGAGCCACATAAATCCGTTGGGTTATTGATGCGGTACGGAAATTGCTTCCCCTCGGCACCGGCCATGCTTCCTGCCATCACACGGCTTTCTCGAAGTTTGTGTTGCATGATCACGTCACTTTGCAATACTTCTACTGTACTTTTACCAATGTGGGCTAACAGATTTGAATATGAAAATAGGAAAACTATTTCCATATTCAAATTAGTATACAAGTGTCGTAAAAGAATATCTGCTATAAATTCTGTAACTTATACTTGCACGCTATTTTTCTTAAGGATGGATATTTCGATTTTACTTTCGTCAATAACTTACTTCAAACAAATGGTCGTGTACAACTTTTCACGGGACGATAGTTCTTCAAAGCAACAAAAGGAGCGTGTCCTATATTTAAAAAAAATAAGGAAGAGGTATTTAGTTTGTTTTAACTCATTTTGAGCGATCGATTACTGCTTTGATTTTGCGTCTTCTGATACTATGTCCAACACCAAAATTGACGCCGCTTCTTTCAATCTGGTAGGCATGGCATTGCATCAAGCGACGCGATTCTTTCTTTTGATCCTCAATCACATTGTGCGGGTTCTACACAATGTGACTGAACACTGTTTTTTTTTATATTTGTATAAGATTGCTTGTATTTAACTCATAACTATGTCTGAATCTCATAGAAAATCATATACTTCTCTGTTTCGAACATACGGTGCACAGCATCGATGCACACCTATTATCAAGAAATTCTCAATTAGATTGACACTACGCTTGAATTCTGCAAACCAGTTACAAAAAGTCGTTTTCCATAGTGCTTTATCGCCAAAGAAGTTCTGTAGTTTTAAAATTACACTTAACGTCAAAAAAAATCATGGCTTAAAAATCTTCACGGTATAAATCCATTGCGATATAGATACGCGTTTTTGAATTTTTATTTCAATGACGCCATTGGAAATGAATTTTTATTTTAATGACGCACTTGGAAAAACAGTTAGATGTAACAAACTATATTCCATTTTCGAAAGTATTGCGCCGTAGACATATCACACATCCTAAGAACTGAAATAGGTAAGGTATTTGGAAATTTGGTAACGTACCGTGCAAGATGTTGTTAATGTTACTTATTTAGCAGTAAGATTATACTTTAAGTAAAGCTTTTAATGTTTTGTATCTTAGTAACGAATCGTTGCCATCAGTATTATTTGTGTTAACAATTCTTTGTCTTTGTTTCTGTACTTAGATAAGAAACTCTGTTCTTTTGTTCTATTATTCACACAGTACTATCAGTAGGTACCAACACTACATTAACTTGAAATGTCATTCATTCACATTTATTGCTAAATGATGGATTTCCTCTTCTGTGTATTGATTATGAAGGCCTTTGCCAAACGTTTCTGAAATATTTATGTAGTTACCCGCATCTTTTTTTTTTTTTGCTTACAAGATTTCAAGGTGAGTTCAAGGTTATTGCTGTTATTGTGGTAAGTCCATATATCAGTTTGTCAGATTCATAAATGACGGATTGTCAAACTAAGTTAAATTCCCCATTTCTCCACTTTTAAGGGTTGCCTTACTTTACCTTTTAATCCTGATACATATCTGTCATAATTTCTAACCGAAAGGCCAGATACAGGTTTTCATTCATGGATTATAATTTAATGACGGATTTACATACAAACTTTCAACCTCTTTTTTAACACTCTAGGGTAGATTTACAAATTCTCTTGTCTACGTCTTAAAATAAATATTTAAATTACACCTATCTAACTCCAAGGGGATAGGCTAGGTGTTTTATTGTCAATCAGTGCGTTAGAAGTTTTATTTTAAATCTATTAAGTTTATCATTATTACTGTTTTATCTATACAACTTACAAATCTATTGTTAGGATAGGAGGCAAGTATTTTTCAACATAAAATCTAAACCTACGAGACCACCAAACAAATATTTTTCTGTTTCGTAGTCCATAGCCTCTGATTGCACAAATATTTTTGATGTGTTTATTTTACATCCGCCGAAACTACGGAGTTGATTTCTTTTGGGGATTTTACAATTTAAAAATTCAATGTAACACACATTCGTACTCAAACGGTTTGCTTTTTCATTTTATTAAGAAGTCCGTCCATTGAACTGAACGTTTCTTGGAGAGATTTTACTATAGTGTAAATTTATTTTACGCTGTCAGAAATGTGGGCGTCTTTTTTATGATTAATTAAGTATACACGTTTATAAGCGTTTAAATACTTTTCAGTACTATTGAGCAAGCACTTACTCGTACTATTCGTTAAAGAGATGTATCTGTAAATAGTGCATAATGCACAATAAAACCGATAACAGTTTCTATGCCACTTAAATGTGTTGCATGTACTTATATTTTATCTATTAATATAATAGAATAAATAATATCTTAATAAAGCTTAAAAAGTTAAATATTAGTGTTTTTAGCAATTTAGCTCTATCCTTCAGGTTAGGTTTATTTCTGACTTAACTAGACTTCTAAGGGTACGGACCCTTAGGAGTCTTGTTAAGTCAGAAACAACGTAAATACAGTTAAAACGCAGGCGGGCGATGTGATGCGGTGGGTCGGGGTTTATTGTGTAGTTTAGCAAATTAAGTTCAACTCGTACTAAATATCTACTTACCACTTGAAAATGCTATTTTATTCGTAATAACAACATTTTTTTTTTATACACTACAAGCTATGGTGGTGAAGCCTATCTCACCTGCTGATGATGCAGTCTAAGATGATAGCGGGCTAACCTGTTAGAGGTATCGTAAACCCACACTCCTAATTTGTTTCTAAGCGACATCGTGCCGGAACTCTAATTCGCAGAACAACACGTCTTTGTCCTCCTCCATACCAGACCAGACTCGAGCCGAGAATCGAACCCAGGGCTTCCGAATTGACAAAACGACAGCGCACGCGATACGCCACGGAGGTCATTAAAATTTTTTGCTGTTAATATATGAGATATGAAATGCAAATTTTTTTTTGTTCATTCTCCTTGACCATCGTCATTAACGTTCTACGGTGTCCCCTGTTCTAGTAAAGACGGTTAGAGCATTATTGGTGGGTACCACGCTCCCGTTTCGGAGCTTTAACGAAATGAATCACATGTCAGTAATTTCAACCGGGACCGTTGTCTTAACCTGTTTTTCCCAGCTCTTCCTAGGTACTTAACTTATTTGACAATTCTTGGCCGGACCTGGGCCTCGAACCCAAAACCTTGTGATTCATCTTAGTGCTCTTAGTTATCTCAATCTAATGATATACTTAAGCTAGTTTTTTTCTCCCAAAATTAATTGTTTCGCGGGATAGTGATTGGTCGAGGCAGTAATTATATTTATAACAAATCAGTTATTCTAGTCTCAAGACTAAAAATATCTTTGCCTAGCCTAAAATAATTTTCTTGGCCAACTTTTTAAATTAGTCACTAATTGAATGTTTATTTTATATTCACGTTATCACATGAAGTGGTTACAACAAATTATGTTGGTCTACAAATAAAGCCCATGTCTTTAAATCTCGCGTCAGACATAGATACAACAGGTAAAAGATTCATAAGAGAATTAATTAGTACTGAGCCAAATAATCTTAAGCTAGTTAAAACTGTACGGACGGAAGACGGAACATGCGTTAAGAGTGCAAAAAAGAAGACCAGATATATTTATTTATTTGCTTTCATATCTTACAGACATGAGACCCGGTCAGGGCATTGCAAACGGTACAAGTTTTATATATATTTTTGATACACATTATAATATTCTAATATTAATAAACAATTTAATAAAAAAATAATTAAAAATAATAACAATAATAATATTCAATTGGTCAATGTTATGATAGTCAAAAAAAATATTCCAATTATTATAAATCTAATTAAAATTAAAATTGTTGTAATTGACTTGAAAAAATGCAAGGGTGTGAGAGGAGCGTGTTATTGAGGTTTACTTAAATTGTTAAGAGTTCTTGGATGTTATAAAAACACTTTTGCACTAGCCATTCTTTTAGTTTGTTTTTAAAGTTTATCTTAAATGGTTTTATGTTTAGAGATTGAAGAAGTTACAAATTGGCACCGTGTTGTTTGCCTGTTTTACTGCATTTTAAGTTCTACCTTCACTGTCGCATCTATTCAGTAAATGGATAAAGCTTATCCATCCAAATTTAAATTTCGTGGTCATAAAAAAAGTTTCATATTCAAAACCCGTTCCAACGTCCCCGCATTATCTAATCAGCGAATTTGACACAACGTCAAGGATGGCAAGGGTTGGCTTACTGATTGGCTTCAAGGATTAACCGAGGTTTGCGGCGTTCTTATAAATTACATCAAATTACCCGCCTACAGTGCTCTGTGGTTTTGTTGTCGTCGGGTTTGCCGGCGGCGTCACATCACGTCACAAGTTTGAAAACTCCCACACTGGCAAGAAATCAGCGTCTTATTAAATTGCTGAGCGAATACATGCATTTTAATCAAAGATCATTTTGCCGACATGTCGCCATGAAGCCCGATTCCTAGGCGCCTCCTAAATTCTCTCGTATGGAATCAACGGCATGCACAAGTCAAAGAGTAGAGTGGGAGGTTCGGCGACTTTAGTTTGTGCACTCAATCATTACACATCACCAATTTCACGTTTATTGTAGAATCCACGAAATTCCGAATAAAGACTTCAGAAATGAAATGAAAAATGAAATGAAAATACACTTTATTGTACACCACACAAAAAAGAAATACAGACATTAAAGAAAAACACAGAAAAGAAAACAGGTACAATAGGCGGCCTTATCGCTAAAGAGTGATCTCTGCCAGGCAACCCAAACCAGGATATAAAATATATATGATGATGATGAATGGTAAAAGTGGTCCTTTTACCATTCATCATCATCATCATGATCAACCCATTCTTGGCTCACTAGAGAACACGGGTCCCCTCTCAATATGAGAAGGGTTTGGCCATAGTCCACCACGCTGGCCGTGTGCGGTTTGCAGACTTCACACGCCTTAGAACATTATGGAGAATTCTCAGGCGTGCAGGTTTCCTCGCGATGTTTTCCTTCATCGTTGAAGCAAGTGATATTTTAATTGTTTAAAAACGGACATAACTCCGAAAAGTTAGAGGTGCGTGCCCGGATTCGAACCGCCAACCTCTAATTAGGAGGCTGACGCCCTGGCTACTAGGCTATTACCGCTTAAATCAAATCAAACCAAATAAACTTTATTTTCCAAACGGTCTAAATTTAAACTATTTCCAGTGGCCTCCACACTAGGTGACCTGTATTGAGACCATGTTATTTAACAATTTTTAATACACACAAAAAATTTATAATATTACAAAATTATTATAAGTCGCCTCCAAGATTCTCTCAATATGGAATCAACGGCATCCACACGTCACAGTAGTGTGGGCGGTTCGGCGACTTTAGTTTGTGCACTCAAAGATTGAGTGCCCAACATATCACTAATTTCACGTTTATTGTAGAATCCACGAAATTCCAAATAAAGACTTCAGAAGTGGTCCTTTTACCATTATCGATTTTTATTAACGTAATCTATTGATTCGATGTCAAACTTGGCCTTACAACGTAGGCCATAGAAATGAGCCAATTCTTGAAATGATAAATTCCAAGGGAAATACTTTTATGCCGATTTTCATAATCAAAATTCCGAACGAACCTCCATTGCGTGTCTTATCAGCGATTTACTCTGAAGGACTCCAACCAAAACGATTCTTTTATTGTTCCTTTGAGTCACTTTGCAGTACTAAAGCAATTCCATTTTAATTGGAGCTATTTTTAGAAATACCACAATGGCCATTATCCTCCGTTTCTACAACTTTTTGATGTTTGGCGAACCTTTGACCGTACCTGTTATCTGGAATATAATCAAGCGCTACTCTGCAGAAATCTGTGATACAAACGGTCTGGAAAGGAGTGTAATGCTTTGAGATGAATGTCTATCATACAATGTGAGCTTATTTAGAATTCATGCGACAGAAATGCGAATGTTGAGATGGATGTGTGGTGTGACAAGAATGGATAAGATAGGAAACGAATATATAAGGGGAAGTCTAAAAGTAGCGCCAGTAACAGAAAAGATGAGGAGTAACAGGCTAGCATGGTATGGTCATATAATGCGGAGGAAAGAAAGTGATGTCACCAAAAGAATGTTATATATGAACGTGGAAGGACAAAAGAGTAGAGGAAGACCAAAGAAGAGATGGATGGATTGTGTAAAAGAGGATATGTAGTGAGGCTGATAGAAGTGAATGGAAAAAGAAGACGTATTGTGCCGACCACACATAATGTGGGATAAGGGCACGAAGGAAGAAAAAGAAATACAATGTGAGCTTAGATTTATTCTACCATTTTTAGTAGATATTTGAATGGGATCATTGAAAATCATCAAAAGGCACTGCTTATACTCGTATCTATATGAAGTCTCATCATCATCACGAACAACCCATTACCGGCTCACTACAGAGCGCGGGTCTCCTCTCAGTATGAGAAGGGCTTGGGTATAGTCCACCACGCTGGTCTTGTGCGAATTGGCAGACTTCACACGCCTTTGAGAACATTATGGAGAAGTCTCAGGCGTGCAGGTTTTCTCACGATGTTTTCCTCACGATGTTTTCCTTCACCGTTGAAGCCAGTGATTTTTTTTTTAAACGCACTTATCTCTGAAAAGTTAGAGGTGCGTGCCCGGATTCGAACTGCCGACCTCTGATTAGGAGGCTGACGCCCTAAACACTCGGCTATCACCGCTTATATGAAGTCTGCATAGCGCCATTTAGCTGTGTAGGTGTGGTCACACTTACACGCACTGGTAGTCAAAGGCATAGTTGGCTATTGCTTACTCTCAGCTTCCTCAGTATTCCATCTGTTTGTCACCAGCACTCGATACTGAATTGTTGTAATCAGCTTTGCTTGTCGCGCTTGTGAAGTCAACATCTCCTGAGGATGATCCGGTGTCGGGTCGAAACGTGCGTAGAGGTTCTAGTGGAGTATTTTGTGTTGTGTTATACTATACTAATCTACCGGTTGTCGGCGGAATATAGCAAATTATACTTGCTGTTCATTGTGTAATCAGCTTTGTTAACACTCTATCATGCTTTAGCATCATCAGTGATCCGTTATTTATATTATTTAAACATAAATAAATGCGTACCTAGAAACAAATCAATACCATCACTGATTTTGTTCTAACGGTCTCTCATAAGATTAATTAAATTAAAAGTATAGCTTAACACAGCAAACACTTAAACTTCGTCTGTGTTTTTAAACGGTTTAGTACAGGCTAATCTTTGGAACGGCTGAAGCAATTTTGTTGGGATTTACTTTGTATGGAGATATTTGCTAATTAGGGGTGTTTGTATAATCACCTCTGAAGTATTTGCCCTAACCCTTACAATTGGAATCGTACCTGGATGAAGCCGAAAGAGATGTATATATATATATAGAAATAGTGCGAAAACTAAATTCATGAGGCATCGAGAACTATATCTATGAAACTTTCAATAAATACTTCATATGTGAATGAAAGCAAAAAATTGTGATTTGCAGTCCTACTGGTCAGGATCTTTTTAATTTAAATTTTATTAAATTCGAAGCGACTAAGATCGCTCTATAAAACAAAAAAATTAAAGGAATTGGCTACAATGTTATAGAGAAGGATCTCAATCAAATTTAATTATAAATTATCAATTAACTTCAGATTTAAATTTAAATTCAAATTCAAATAATCTTTATTCAAATAGTCTTCTAAACGGCGCTTTTGACGCGTCAATAATTTACATAGTAGTGATTTAATGGTGATAACTACATTCGTAAACTTAAAACTAAAGCTATGAGGTTTCCGACCGCGCCTCGGTCTAAGAAGAAGCCCACAACAAACTTAGCCAGGTAAATTTTCTTTTTTTTATCTCACATGCCACTTAAAATTATATTAAGAGCTATCTTATTAGAGCAATATTTCATACCCATGCTTGTTTATCATTTACATAATCCTTTACACTATAGTAGGACTTTTCTAAAAGCTTTACCCATACAGTGAGTGCTATGCAGCGTCAATGATGGTTAGGGCTAACTTACTGGCTGGCTTTAAAGATTAACTGAGGTTCGCGAACAAATTATTATAAATTACCCTTAACGTTTTACAAATTGAGCGTAATATTTCAATGCTAGTAATTTGGTCGGACGTCTTGAATTAAATAGATACAGATTTCCTTCGTGATACAAATTGTTATAACACATTTTCACATCTCTTTTATTCTTCTTAGTCTTAAAAACACCATTGCTGGCCATTTTTGCCTAATTGGGTGTTTTCTATAATCACCGTGGGATTATAAAATAAGAATGTGGGTTAAGAATTCCCCTATATAAGTCGACTGAATATGCCAGTTCCTATTAGGAATTAATTATTAATTCAACCCTATTAGGAATTAAATATTAATTCATTTCTAATAGGAACTGGCTAATTAATTATTAGCCGGCTACAGATTATAATGGCTTTGACCCACCTTGCTTGCTTTTGTGTGCATAAATAAAAAATCTAGCAATAAATGTTTTCATGTGAGCGGATTATTTGCGTATAAAAATATAATATGAAATGATTCATGCATGCACTGTACTGTCATCATTATAAGTTTTTAACGCCGTTGTTTTCCTGAATTCCAATAAAGGTCGGAATTGTTTTTCTCTGACTCGACAATTTTATACGATTTAGTTGGAAGCTGACTAAATGTTTCTCCGAATGACACATTCAGATCCGATATCTGTGTATTATATACTAAAAATAACAAAACGAAATTATTTAATACTTTGTTAATATCAACGATGTCCGTGGCGCAGTACGTACGCTGACTGATTATAAAATTGGAGGTCCTGGGTTCGATTTCCGTCTGATCAGGTGGAAGGCTTCGACCGTGGCTAGTTACCACCCTACCGACAAAGACGTATCGCCAAGCGATTGAGCATTCCGGCACGATATCGCATTGAATCCAATTAGGAGTGTAGGTTTATCATACTTCTAACAGGTTAGCCCGCTACCATCTTAGACTGCATCATCACCAGGTGAGATAGTCGTCAAGGGCTAACTTTAAGTGTATAAAAGAAAAATATCGATATAAAATCATTCGTATGTTATAATATGTACAATTATATACATTGAAGATATATCATGAATTTTTATTGGGCACTGTATAATCGATAGTGTACCAAAAATATATTGTAAAATTTTTGTCTGTCTGTTTCTTGACATTACACTCGGCATGTTCTGCGTTATTGTATCATTACAGTCTTCTGAGAAATAGGTATATTCTTCGTGCGTTGTAACCAAATCCATATTATGAGATCTTTTTTATACGAGATAACGAAGACACAGCCTTGTTTAAGAAAGTAAATGAGATTACCAATATAAGAGTGAATATGTAGACCTGTTTTACGACTTCATTCCCCTATTAAATTATGTCCACCGAATACAGTGACGTTAATATTTATTGACGTCATACGCAGGGTAGTAATTTTGAGATGGGTCAGTAGGGGCCGACGCCTAAATCTGTTAATTTTCTGTATTATATTCTGTGTTTTTGTATTATACATATAAACACAAGTTAGTTGGTTTTTAATCTTTATTTTACGTGACATTCATCATGAACAACCCATTACCGGCTCACTACAGAGCACGGGTCTCCTCTCAATATGAGAAGGGTTTGGCCATAGTCCACCACGCTGGCTAAGTGCGGATTGGCAGACTTCACACGTCTTTGAGAACATTATGGAAAACTCTCAGGCGTGCAGGTTTCCTCACGGTGTTTTCCTTAACCGTTGAAGCAAGAGATATTTTTTTTTTTAAATGCACATAACTCCGAAAAGTTAGAGGTGCGTACCCGGATTTGAACCGCCGACCTCTGATTAGGAGGCTGACACCCGAACCACTAGGCTAACACCGCTTCAAGAGTGAATATGTAGACCTGTTTTACGACTTCATTCCCCTATTAAATTATGTCCACCGAATACAGTGACGTTAATATTTATTGACGTCATACGCAGGGTAGTAATTTTGAGATGGGTCAGTAGGGGCCGGCGCCTAAATCTGTTAATTTTCTGTATTATATTCTGTGTTTTTGTATTATACATATATACACAAGTTAGTTGGTTTTTAAGTCTTTATTTTACGTGACATTCATCATGAACAACCCATTACCGGCTCACTACAGAGCACGGGTCTCCTCTCAATATGAGAAGGGTTTGGCCATAGTCCACCACGCTGGCTATGTGTGGATTGGCAGACTTCACACGACTTTGAGAACATTATGGAGAACTCTCAGGTGTGCAGGTTTCCTCACGATGTTTTCCTTCACCGTTGAAGCAAGAGATATTTTAATTTTTTTTAAATGCACATAACCGAAAAGTTAGAGGTGCGTACCCGAATTCGAACCGCCGACCTCTGATTAGGAGGCTGACACCCTAATCACTAGGCTATCACCGCTTCAAGAGTGAATATGTAGACCTGTTTTACGACTTCATTCCCCTATTAAATTATGTCCACCGAATACAGTGACGTTAATATTTATTGACGTCATACACAGGGTAGTAATTTTGAGATGGGTCAGTAGGGGCCGGCGCCTAAATTTGTTAATTTTCGGTATTATATTCTGTGTTTTTTTATATTATATTAATAAATAATAATAATAAATTCTTTATTTCACAAAAACAAGCATCGAAATAAGTACATAAACAACTTGTAAAGTAACTTATAAACGCACTTTAATGGTGAGTATGGTTAGTATGGGGAATATGTGGTGGTGGTGTGGTGGTGTGTTGTATATACACAAGTTAGTTGTTTTTTTTTTAATGTTTATTTACTGTGACATTAGTGATTCGGTATTCGAACGGACTCTTCGAGTGAGCAAACATGTCCGAGCTGACAAAACCTGGCATAACTATACCACGTTTATTAGTTAGTCCCTATATTGCTATCAACATATTGCAAAGCTACTATAGTAATAGTTTTTGTCTGGTGGGAGGCTTCGGCCGTAGCTAGTTACCACCCTACCGACAAAGACGTGTCGCCAAGCGATTTAGCGTTCCGGCACGATGTCGTGTAGAAACCAATTAGGAGTATTTGTTTACCATACCTCTAACAGGTTAGCCCGCTACCATCTTAGACCGCATCATCACTTGCCATCAGATGAGATGCAGTCAAGGACTAACTTGTGGTGAATAAAAAAAAGAATTTTAAATTGAGTATTATATACATGCAGATTTTAGTGAATAGCACAAACCCTGACAGCGTAATCAACAAAGGTTCGTGTTGCAAATTGCAATCACACCGTTGTTACAATTTTGATAATAGAGATGTAAAAAAACCCCCACGTTTCCAGTTCGACGCATGCAAATTATTTGGGCTCAGTTTTGATATATCAATCATTCCGGAAAACCGGTACTCGTATTTATCTAAAAAAAATATGAAATCTGTTAGTAGGTTTAATTGACAAACATCGAGATAACTGATGTTCAAATTTTAGACGGATCTAGTATCAGCAAAATAAGCTCGTAACTTTATTAAAAAAATAACAATATGTATCTTGCTTTCCGGAGAAAATCAGAAGCACCGCGGATTTTTTTTATACGCCTTAAGAAAGCCCTTGACGTCATCTCCCCATTGATGGTATGCGATGATGATCTAGGATGGTATATGGCTAACCTGTTAGGGGTATGGTAAACTCCTAATTGGTTTTTACACGACATCGTGCTGGAACGCTAAATCGCTTGGCGACACGTCTTTGTTGGTAGGGTCGTTACTAGCCACGGCCTCCCAACAGACCAAACTCGAGCCGGGAATCGAACCCAGGACGTCCAACTTTAAAATGCAACTGCGCACGCGCTGCGCCACGGATGACGTCAAACAGTATACTCTGACTAGATAGCATCTGTTTATCACCCTACCCACAAAGACGATATCCCATACCAAACCGAATACGAGTATGGCATATACTCTCAAATGTATCATCACTTACCACCAGAGGAGATTGCAACCCTGCAGTGTCAAAAAAACTCACTATAAACTATCTCTCTCTCCAGTCGTTTCTTCATTACTGAAGATCGTGGTCCTGGTGGTTTCCTTGCAACCTTGTGCGGATTATTTGTTTCCACCGGCTTCTATCGGAGTCTAGTCTCGCTATTGTGTGAAATTTGCACTTAGTAGATTCCCTCAGCTGGTCTGTCCATCTGGTTGGTGAGCGGCCTCTCGAAAACTATAAACTCTATAACTATAGTAACCTCTATAAACTATATAACTATAGTATTGAAATAAAAGATTTTCAAAAGCAAACCACTAAGTTCCAAAAGTCTTGCTTGAATTCTTAGTATTAATTCTCCAGTTACAGCAGATTTCTGTACGAGGAAGCCATTTCTCACCCATTTATAATACCAAGAGGTCGGAATAAAGTACGTGCGAATAGTAAACGCGGACATAGCATCGAGAAGAGATAGTACAGAATAATAAGCATGCAAAATATAAAATTGTATGTGAATTCCGGCGAATATTCGGCTGAATAATAAAGCTATCGAGAGTGTTCGAGCGGGGATCGCTTGGTCGGACATCCCATCCAATTTCTATAAATAATATCACACCGCCGACCGCCTCAATGAGTGATGCATTTTGATTGTACACGCTTCGTTTAGGAATCCAATGTTTATGTTACATTTATAATCTGTACCTACTATTAGTAAGACTTTAGTTTCAACGTCATGCATAGTGAAATGAAAATACAACATACATTTATTTTACACCATGATACAAAGGAGTACAAGACAGCAAAGGAACATACACAGAAAATAAAAGAGGTACAATAGGCGTCCTTATCGCTAAAAGCGATCTCATCTATGCAACCTATCCCAGGATATAATAACACACAAACACACACACACACACACACACACACACACACACACACACACACAGACACAGACACACACACACGTCTCTCCATAACGTTCTCAAAGGCGTGTGAAGTCTACCAATCCGCACATGGCCAGCTTGGTGGACTATTGCCAAATCCCTATGTTGAGAGGAGACCCATGCTCTGTAGTGAGCCGGTAATGGGTTGATCATGATGATGATAGAAGTAAAGAACAAAAGGAGCTAAGTCATGCCTGTAACAATTATTTTATTCAGATACTATTACAGTTAAAACTGACCATTTACGAGTACATACATACATTTTGAGTGCTTCATTTGACTTGTTATTAACAAACACGCTTTGTTTAGAAATCTAAAGTCAGTGTTACATTAACACGAGCAAGGTGTGCGTCATTTATTTTGAAATACCAATAATTATACAAATAAAGCATTCTTATAGCTTTGTCATGTCTGTAACAAGAATATTACTGCAGAATTTGCCTCGCTATATTTGCCTGGTGATTACCAAGTCGTTCGTCTTTGAAACTAAAGGATATATTGCATTTATGATCTGTATACGCCATAACTGTGATAGTCTAGTGAAGCTGTGATAGCCTAGTGGTTAGGACGTCAGCTTCTTAATCAGAGGTCGGGGGTTTGAACCCGGCCACGCACCTCTAATTTTTGGATATGTGCTTTTTTAAGCAATTAAAATATCACTCGCTTCAACGGTAAAGGAAAACATCGTAGGGAATCTGCACGCCTGAGAGTTCTCCATAATGTTCTCAAAGGCGTGTGAAGTCTGGCAATCCGCACATGGCCAGCGTGGTGGACTATGGCCAAACCCTTCTCATATTGAGAGGAGACCCGTGCTCTGTAGTGAGCCGGCAATGGGTTGATCATGGTGATATTGTGTATCATTATTAATTTGTTTTTCTCTGTTTTTTATAATCCATCTTGTATCAAATTAATCAGCCGTAAACATAATATGCATGATTCAAATATCCATAGATGCCCAAAAACTAAAACATTTTAAATTTCAAAATTCACTGTAACAACGTAATTTTCACTTCCAGATGAGCTCAAGTCTTACAATAATATTATAACATATAACGTTCCAAGGAAATTTCGTCAAAGAAGAACCCTCAAATTGGAACGTACGACACAAGCTGTCACATTGTCGTCGTCATTATGTGCGGTCGTATCAAATCTGAAAAGGAAGCCAACGCTGTTGTTCGATAGCTCGCGACGGCTATTTCCGTTTTACGGCAACATAAAATGCAAGTGGCCGTTTCATTCAAAACATTCTCTGACATTTTAAAACCAGTTTCTTATTTAAAACTTCGTAAAAGTTCCGCTGGAAATCTAGATTCGGAGTTATTCTTACTGATTCGCAGTAGGAACTCACCCTGAGTGACTCTGACATTCATCTCACTGGCTGTGTTCGGAATTGGAAACATGCCGAAACTTTCGGCATGTTTCCGATATGAACAACAGATACAAAGTTCGGTATGATAAATAAATTTTACTTACATAATCCAATCAAAACTATATCTTTATCTGTAACACTATGTTAAAATGGAAACCAATAAATAAATAATAAATAAATCTTTATTTCGGACACGGTCCATAGAGTGTTAGTAATACATCTTAACCTATGTTAGTTAGTACCTACAACTAAAAACACTTCTTACTCGTATAGCTACTCATAACTACTTGCCACCTTACCAGGGTGCACACTTGATGCTCATGTGCACCCTGTCCCAGCACCTCCAGAGTGAGCTATCCAGCCTGTACGCAAACGTACTGAGAAGGGTGTTGGTACTTCTCACTAGCCTGCTCATCATAGAAGCGGTACGTTTGCGGATAATCGCATAATTCCAGTTCCATCGCAATTCCATTGTGCATACCTCAGGAAAGCTTTTGATTGTAACCTCAAGAGACGATGTCTGAACGAATGTACGTTTACTGAAAAGTAAAATCTAAATAATTTAACTTGAAGCAGAACTCATTTAGATCAGTGTGCAGGAAAAGTTCGAGATTCAATCTGCATCCATTAGTGGAGAGTCTAGTAACTAGTCTGGATTCAAATCCGATAAATACCGCTCTGTGTTATCGGTTGTAACGGATATCGATTTATGGTTGATAAGCCTCAGTAGATATTCTGTCAGAATAGGTACTATGTTAGGTTGTTATTAATAATATTTATTCCTACTTCTACTAGCTAGTGATATACCTTCTTCAAGGTTACGGGTATTGGAGTTGAATTTATATGAGGGTTTGTATTTCTCAGTGGGGCTTATAATTGTATCCGTACTCAGTTTTTCAAATAAAGCCTGAAATCAGGAAACGGTTGTTGTTTCTTCACAACCATTCATTTTAAAAGCACGTTGAAGACTTTTTTTTTATACACCACAAGTTAGTCCTTGACGGCATCTCACCTGATGGTAAGTGACGATGCAGTCTAAGGTGGTAGCGGGCCAACCTGTTACGGTAAACCCATACTCCTAATTGGTTTCTATACGACATCGTGCCGGAACGCTTAATCGCTTGGCGACACGTTTATTGTCGGTAGGGTGGTAACTAGCCACGGCCGGGGCCTCCCACCAGACCAGACTCGAGCCGGGAATCGAACCCAGGACCTCCAACTTTACAATGCGATAGCGCGCGCGTTATGCAACGGAGGTCGTCAAACTACGACACAAAATTAATATAAGGGAGTTTCAGTAAATTTCTTGATAAATTCTTTTGAATTTTGTCTATTAAAAGTGACTCTACGACCGGTTTGGAAGACAGATAGACAGATAACCTGACACTTCTTCAAAAGCGTATAGACCTTTTTCAAAAGCGTATAGGCGTCAGTTTTTATTTTATCACTAGCATGCGATTGTTAAGGTCAACGCCCGCCAACCCTGAAGCAGGTGGACGGTATTCGCTCTTAATTCCTATGTCCTACGGGAGATGAATTCTGTGTGACATTATTAGGTTGAGTACACTGATGTAGAATGGTAGAAAGGAATGGCTTGCCTATGTTTTAGTCGATTCAGACTTATTGTAGTTCTGTAATCCAATAACTCGTTCGCGCTCTACTGGTCTGAAACGTTCTTATAAAATCTAAGCTGGATTGGTATGGGATGAAATTACTTTGCCGATATTCCAGTGGAAATCCAGCGCTGGATTGGATTCCTTGCATAGAATCAAAACGCTATTGTTAATACTTCAATAACAAACAATCTGGCACTGGGAAAGATCGTAATTTAACGCTCTAACCGTTCCAATTATTCCGATATGTGGACATCTAGAACTTGATTAGACATCTAGAAATCGATGAGGTTAAAACAAAACTCTTCAGCCACTTATCCAAAAACTATTTCCAAAACCAGTACTGGGTTTAGAAATAGTTTTTTTTTATTTAAAACTTATTTTCTGGCTACAAGTTCTCATTGGTGCATAACAAAGGGCATAAAGATGAAATAATCAAATTTTTATAATAATAATAAATATTATAAATCTGATTATTATTTGTTTTTCTGTTTGCTCTCAAAATCCTTAAAACAATGTTATAGTATAATTTATATGGATATTTTATTTTTATAAGTTATATGACTTTAAAATCGCGAAAAAAATGTTCAATAATATATCAGTAAGTTTGTAAGTATAAATGTTACCCATGACAGCACAGCGTTGACCCTGATAAAATGAAAAACCAAAATCAAAATCGTTTGAGTTGAAAACACAAAAAAAAAACTAAAACTTAAATTAAAATAGAATTCATTTTCACCGAAACTAAATTCAATTCTTTCTCCTACTACGAAGATACTGTCGTCTCATTATCATATTTTCTCACAAAGAGATTGGAAAACATTACTAAAGGAACTCAATTTTCAGTATTTACTAACCTAAGTTTTCATCCCTACACCCGAGGAGTCGGTTCATAATGCGGACGTGCTTATCTTCCAAACGACGGTAGGTACATCGGAACGGCGCATTTGCATTCATTTTTAATATCTAACTTCAAACAATTCTTTCTCGTAACAATTCTTGTACATCCAAATAGTCCAAGTATTAGTATTTGTTTTTTTTAATAATCATCACTATAAAAGCGGTGATAACCTAGTGGTTAGGGCGTCAGCCTCCTAATCAGAGGTCGGCGGTTCGAATCCGGGTACGTACCTCTAACTTTTCGGAGTTTTGTGCGTTTTTAAACCCAAATTAAATATCACTTGCTTCAACGGTGAAGGAAAACATCGTGAGGACATCTGCTCGCCTGAGAGTCATCCATAATGTTCTCAAAGGCGTGTGAAGTGGCCGTGTGCGGATTGGCAAATCCGCACACGGCCAGCGTGGTGGACTATGGCCAAAACCTTCTCATATTGAGAGGAG
Organism: Lasiommata megera; assembly: GCA_928268935.1. NCBI lineage: Eukaryota > Metazoa > Arthropoda > Insecta > Lepidoptera > Nymphalidae > Lasiommata > Lasiommata megera. The sequence goes on along the minus strand of OV743326.1, from coordinate 9,092,001 downwards.
ATCCGAGCTCTGTAGTGAGCCGGTAATGGGTTGATCATGATGATGACTATAGAAAACAGTATACTAACTTAAAGTAAAAACCTAGTATTCAATAATGCAATATATAATAAAAAAATTGATCGTGTACAAGATAGTGCTGTATACATAGAATGGTGATAAAAATACAATCAATCTTCACAAAATTCTGTATAGAGATGACTTGCATCTTGAAGACGGATGAATCAAAAGGTTATCGCAATTTTAAAAAGCAATACACTGACGTATTGCCGCATAAAAACTATGTAAACTGTAGATCCTAATTTTAACTTTTTGGTTTAGATTTAATCATGGGTTCTTGGTTAATTCGTTTTGTAGTCCTCAGCTGTAAGCAGAAACGCGTTTATTGTGCAATCTCCGAAAATGAGAAAATTATGATTCGGTAATGGAATAAGTCACAAGGGACTCCTTCCCATTACTGTAGCTACACACTTGGCGAATGGTTTTATTATACTTGGCGAATAGCCTCCATGTGTTGAAAGCCTATTTTCCAACATGTTGGATATATTTGATTTGGCAAAGCTGAAAAAAAAGTTTGACACCTATACGTGAACAAATTCCATAATACGATGCAATATTGTCACTATTCAGAGCGATAATTTATACATTCAAAAACAAGTTTTATGTATAGGTTAGTAAAGTTTAATATCATTATATTTTCAGCTTCTTTAAACCTTCATTAATTGTTGGTAAAAGTTCGTTGTTCGTTTGGCAATAATAAAATACATATCGACAGTTTATGAGATACAGAATGCGAAGAATAGGTGAACAGCAAACTGAGAAGGTTTAGTTTAGTAATCCATTGGTATATCAGATTTTTATTTTAATAATAATTATAACGAACTTGACTTTTGAACACCATGTTAAATTAAGATATTGTGTGGCGCGTAAATAATGCAATTTCAACTTTCAGTTTTGCTAGCGTGGACGTTACGCGGATTTGCGTATTATCATCATCATGATCAACCCATTACCGGCTCACTACAGAGCACGGGTCTCCTCTCAATATGAGAAGAGTTTGGCCATAGTCCACCACGCTGGCCATGTGCGGATTGGCAGACTTCACACGCCTTTGATAACATTATGGAGAACTCTGAAGCGTGCAGGTTTCCTCACGATGTTTTCCTTCACCGTTGAAGCAAGTGATGTTTTAATTTTTTTTAACGCACATAACTCCGAAAAGTTAGAGGTGCGTGCCAGGATTCGAACCGCCGACCTCTGATTAGGAGACTGACGCCCTAACCACTCGGCTATCACCGCTTCATATGTGTATACGACAAATAAATTGGGAGATATAGCAAACATACAATCACTATGTACCATGTGTGGAGCCATCATACGGACAGACGTACGAGTAATTCTAAGTCTAATAATTGTGCTAACACGTACGCTATACGTACGTGACTTTTATGAACTCCACGGAAAGTTGTTATTATTTACATATTAATGACTTGAATACTATGATACAATAAATATATTATATATTATACTAGTAGAAGCTGCCTAGTGGTTACAACGTCAACCTCCTAATCAAAGGTCGGGGATTCGAACCCGGGCACGCAACTATAAATTTTAAAAGTTATGTGGGTTTTTACGCAATTAAAATATCATTTGCTTCAACAGTGAAGGAATAAATTGTGAGGAAACTAGCATGCTTGAGAATTTTCCATACTGTTCTCAAAGGCGTGTGAAGTCTGCCATTCCGCACATGGCCAGCGTGGTGGACTATGGCCAAACCCTTCTCATATTGAGGGGAGACCCGTGCTCTGTAGTAAGCCGAGAATGGATTGATCATGATAATGATGATGATTATATATTTCTCATTTAATAAGCCACTTCCCTTCCCGGGTTTTCTATGTTAAATATATATGAACACAAATTTTAACCTTTTAGTTAAAAGCACGTTTAATAATATTTGTATTAAATTAAATTAAAATATACATACATCCCGATGTACTCGAATGTCATATTGGAAGTCGATAAAACTAAGGTAATCAGGATCAAACAGTGTATTTATAAAGTAACTAGGTACCACTGAACCTAGTTACTGGTAAACAATTTCTATTTTCATATATTTAAAAGTTCAAAAGTATTACAATATTCAAATTACTAGCATGCGATAATTATCGTTACATGTGGATATTTTAGAGTATTATTATCAGCTTTACTATCCCAATTACTGATCTACACAGGAAAGAGAAATTTAGAGTGGTGTGTGTTTGACGTGGTGATTATAGTGCGGGTAACACAATATAATTAAAACTAAAAACTTCGCACAATCGCCCACATGCGTTATTAAAATTGTAGCGTACAGTAAACGTTCCAAATTTTAATAACGTCGGTTTTATAATGAAAATTTATTATCTTCGCCCGCTAATAACGGACGCTGTATACTGATATTGTAATAAAAATGTTATAAATAGGGTATTTTATAAATAGACTGTTAATGAAAATACAAGTGAATAACGCGCGAATATGGATATGTGTGTGTGAGAACAGATGACCTGATCAAAAAATCTGCCCCACGGGAATCGGACATTTTTCTGACATATTGACAGTAAAAGGACACGCGCCGCGCCCGCTGGCCTATAAAGCACGTAGGCTGATGATAATCACCAACATCTACAGCCTACATGCTTTATCAGACAAGAGTGGACCTGAGTCGAAAGACATGAGGATGGATGTGAAAACAAAACAACAATTAAAATTATATGGCCGACAAAAATTTGTCTCGCTTTAAAAATAATTCAAATTTCAATTCAATTCATATAAACCTATTACAGGTATCTATGAAGCGTTCATATATATAATATATTATATAATTCTTGACTAATGCTAGGAGGTTTCAAAACGCGCCCAGGTCTAAGAAGAAGCCCACAACAAACGTAGCTGGATTTTTTGTTATCACAATCTCACATAGTCTGTAGAAATAAATTATAATTAGCTATGAAGTATGAGATTTTTTATTGTTTACATAATCCTTAATATCGTATTAGGGTAATTCTATGAGCTTACGTTTAAAAACTTATTGAGACTTACAACTCTGGCTCAGCAAAGCCCAAGTACTCGTAGTTACGCCTTAAAGATCTCAGCATAAATCGTTATTATCGTACTAACCATGACATATTATACCAAAGTGTGACCACTCGTTCTTCCATTCATCTACAGGGAATAAGTTCAATAAGACGTGATATTTTGCGTAAGCATAGTTAAATAACTAATTGACATTTGAAAGAAATGACATGAGTATTTTAAAAAAAAATACTCGTCTACTCATGTCCGAATAATTAAGACGTTAAGTAAAATTTAACTTGACTTTCTCTTACCTCCTTGCAACACACATCAGTGTGCGTGTTAGATTATCAAATCTTTTACGAAATTCTCAAGTCGAAAATAGCTTCCAAATTTAAAGCTGTGAGCTTTAAGTTTAGATGTATTTCGTGAGGAATTCTCGACAGTTACATCGGCTCTAGTGTGCATTCCCCTCCAATTTCGTAGCAACTTTTGACAGGTGTAATAGATTTCCTGTCGCCACGGGAAAGCGGATTACGGGATTACGATGGCAGTTGGAACCTTAAACGTATGTAGAAGTTTGGTGGTGGTGAAAATAAATTTCATTATTTTATATTTATTAGAATATAAAATAATGAAATTTATTTCATTCTAGTAAATTCACAAAAAGGTGTGCTTACTACTTTGACGTCCTCCGTGGCGCAGTGCGTGCGCTGTCGCATTATAAAGATGGAGGTTCTGGGTTCGATTCCCAGCTCGAGTCTGGTGTCCGTGGCTAGTTATCACCCTACCGACAAAGACGTGTCGCCACGCGATTAAGGGTTCCAGCACGATGTCGCGTAGAAACCAATTAGGAGCGTGGGTTTACCATACACCTAACAGGTTAGCCCGCTACCATCCTAGACAGCATCATCACTTACCACCAAGTGAGACAGCCGTCAAGGGCTAACTTGTAGTGTATAAAAAAAGAGCTTTTTAGTTTACTGGAAAGGAATCTAACGATTCCGAATAAAAATTGTTTTAGTCCTTAAATTCCTTTTATTACAATAATATACATAAATAATTAATAATGTATATTTTGCAAATAATATTAAAATGGTTTTAAATATAACGAGGAAAATATATACCTTGTTCTTGATTACATTTATATCGGGCAAAAATTTTGGTCTTCGGGGAAGAAAGCAACTCGAGAAAGTTACCAATGAATAATTTATACCGAAAACAATATAATTTGATTGCAAGCCTCAATAAATAACGCTGCAGCATTTCATATTTTCCCATTAATGAATGTCTCTTTAGTTTATTAATACCAATAAATTTTCTAATTAACCATGCGCTGTTTCAATAACGCCCGGAGACTCGAGTACCACAAATACCCATCCCGGGTAAAATTAATACGTTATTACACATGTTTATTGCCTCTTCAATTTCCGTTAATTGAAGTGAAATATTTTGACAACGGTTCTATAGAGAGAGAGACCTTAGTAATTGTCATATTTTAATGGAGACTCAACAAAGGATGAATTAATATTATTAGCATGCTCTATATGATTTGACGACCTCCGCGGCGCAGTGCGCGCGCTGTCGCATTATAAAGTTGGAGGTCCTGGGTTCGATTCCCGGCTCGAGTCTGGTCTGGTGGGAGGCTTCGGTCGTGGCTAGTTACCACCCCACCGAAAGAGAGAACACATAAAGAGAAACCTGTGTGTCAATTCTCCAGCCTATTAATTATCTGTGCATACAAAACGTCATTCCGTTGCTCTGGATATTCTCTCTGGCATTAATTATATAAGAAGAAAAGTTCAAAAATTGTGCCCACAACAAGCTCACATCCTATAAACCACATAAAAATACTTTAACTCCTGGATGGTGTCATAAATTTGCATTTTCGGACTGTCTATTAGCTATGCTAACCCTAATGTTTGCCACTGGACTGTTTGGTGAGCTTCGGAAAGAAGCTCTGCCAGAAGAAATTTTGAGCCCTAAGGCTTGAAGAAACTAAGGAAACGTCTGCCTAAGGGCGCCTCCTATGAGGCCGAACATCGGCTTAGGCGACGTTTGGAATAACGGGGGTGTCGGACGGTAATTTGCGAAAGTCCTGCATAAGCTACGTCCAAGGTTCATAAGTACAACATAATATAGGTACAAGGCGTCATGCATAATATACGTACAAGGCGTCTTACTTGCAAAACATATAATTTGCACCAAATTTGTCTATACCAGTTCATATATTAATTTGTTTCATTGTAATGTCAACTCCATAGCAGTCTGTGAATAAAATTGCACGTGTCTCCAAAATTCAATTTGTTCGGTATTGGTTTTCTGGTATTTTTCGCCAAAAACACTGACAATATTGGAAGCAGGGTAAAACGTGTTACGTCTGATTTCGGTAAACGGACGGACAATCCAAAAATCCGGATAGAAATATGTTTAAAATCAATTCATGTTCAGTTGACATCACTAACTGATAAACTAAAGAATCCGAATAGAGTAACTAACTAACTCAGTTAAATGTTCGGAAATGTTCTTTTCATGCTTATACAGTTCCTCTAGTTTTAAGCTGTTAAGTTATAGATTAGCACCGAGGACAAACCTCTTCGGTTTTTTCGGTGCCGTTATTGTAATATGAATTATATTTCTTTTTATATTAATAATAATTAATAAATAAAATAAAAAATGTGGAAGTATATCTATTATATTTGTTTAGTGTTCTAATTAACCACTAAACAAGTTTTCGCAGATATTAAATATGCTTCCTTGAGCTATTTCCAGGAGCTATCTCATTATGTCTATACATAGGACGCTTTTTGTTTCGGAAAAGCACTAAGGAACAAACTTCTCTATAACTTTTTGGGCACCATTTGTATATATGATTATATATGTTTCACAGCTTAACCGTTCTTAACGAAATCTGGCATAGACATCGTTGATTTCACGTCCTCTAATTTTGTAGTTGCAGTCTGAATCATTTAATATATTCTATAGAGTTAACTTTAATATTTATGTTGGTGAAACTAAGAAATACTTAGTTTCATAAAGTTATTTGAATATATCTTATTGGCAAAGTTTTTGAAATTTAAATTCTATCTTGCAACACCCGAGTTTCAAAGTATCTTGGATATTTACGCGTAGTATATAGAAGTATCTCACAAAGCGAATTGAAAATATATTTACTATTCTGTGACAATATATACTTTCTGTCCTCGTTCACCTTAAATTAAATTTTTCCGCTGGAATAGTCGTGATTTGATCCAAACTTTCGAGGGAATGCATTATTAAAAGTTTATTTAGTGATTTACTTCGTAACGATGTTATATGCCTTTATTAAATTACGTGTAAAATATTTCTCTTATTAAAAAATATTTTTTAAATATATAGAAACTAAAGATTTCGATAACAAGGGTAAATTAAAAAAAAAACAGTTTCCACAAAATTTCAGTTATTTTTTAGTTCCGCAAAATATATAACGTGGCTTTTTCTACAGCTAAATAATTCTAGTCCATACCGACTGTAGTTCCTGTGAATATGTCATGTTAGCCATGTTGTTTAACGGTCACTAAATTAAAACTTAATTAGAGAATCAAAGTCACCAGCATAGAATAAATTCATACTAAAGCACTCAGGCAACATAGCTATTGTATTTTGTATAAACGGTGTTTTGTTACCTGGTAATTTTATTACCTTCCATTTCAAAGTGCACTTTCCAATTATGCTTTATTTTAACGAAAAAAAAAAACCACTACAAGTTGGCCTTGACGGCAAACTCACCTGTACCTTTGTGATGATGCAGTCTATGATGGTAGCAGGCTTACCTATTAGGTGTACGGTAGACCCGTATTCCTAATTAGTTTCCACGCGACATCGTGCCGGTACGCTAAATCGCTAGACGACACGTCTTTATCGGTAGGGTGACTAGCTACAGCCGACGCCTCCCAGCAGGCCAGACTCGTGGCGGGTATCGAACCTATTATTTTCTATTTTATCAAAAAAAAATTCTAATATGCAAAAGCTTAGTTCAATGCAATGTTTTTTTTATTATTCAAAATAATAATCTACGAAATTTATGATAGTGACGTTTTCATTATTAATGGTATTAACATCATTAATCATATTTTCATTTTATGTCAATATTATTGAAACGATCATTTTCATTGAAGCTGTGATAGCCTAGTGGTCAAGACGTCCGCCTCCTAATTATACGTCGGAGAATCGCACCCGGACACGCCCTTATAACATTTCGAGTTATGTGCGTTTTTAGCAATTAAAATATAACTTGCTTCAACGATGAACGAAAACATCGTGAGGAAACCTGCATGCCTGAGAGTTCTCCATAATGTTCTCAAGGGCATGTGAAGCCTGCCAATCCGCACATGGCCAGTGTGGTGGACTATGGCCAAACCATTCTCATATTAAGAGGAGACCCGTGCTCAGTAGTGAGCTGGCAATGGGTTGATCATGATGATGTCGTGAATCATTTTCAAATCTAAAATCTAGGAAATATATACATATTCTGATAGAGATAATTTAAAAAAACATAAATGTAAAACACAATATTCACGAAATAGCACACGTACACACACACACACACATACACTTACAACACACACATGCACGCACATACTCAACACATGCTAGCAACTATGTTTGTATCATAGAGAGAAGTTCCCACTTTTAAAGATACAGTATACACTAGTTTGGAAAGTGGGAGATCATAAGATCATAAAATTATATATCACTGTAGTTGTTAGCAAATAAAACGAATAAATAAAATATACATATACAAACATTGCATTATCATTAACATAATAAATGTATATTTACTACTAATTTCTTAGAGGTTTTAAATAGATATATAGTGCATAGCTGTAGTTTAATGCAATTTGTTTCATATAAACATTACTAACATCACAAAAATTTACTACGGAAATATTCAGTGCAGCTGCGCATATGAAATTATTATTCTACTGTACTCCCACTAATTGCAGTGGATTCTGGACGTTCAGTATGTAGCATTTATATTATAAGTCAAATCGGATAGTTATGTGTGCTTCGCGCAGTTTGCATACAGTTTTAATTATTAAATTAATTACGCATGGATGGAAAAGCTCTTTTAAACATTTATTCATCATCATCATGATCAACCAACCTCACTACAGAGCACGAATCTTCTCTCAATATTGGCCATTATCCACAACGTTGGCCATGTGCGGATTGATAGACTACACACGCATTTAAAAACATTATGAAGAACTTTTTAGAAATTAAAAGAAATACATGCATTACTCAAGATGTTTTCCTTCACCGTTGAAGCAAGTGATATTTTAATTGCTTATAAACGCGCATAAGTCCGAAAAGTTAGTGGTGCGTGCCCGGGATCGAACCCCAACCTCTGATTAGGAGGCTGCCGTTCTTACCTAACTCTCTAACTAGTTACTATTACCTTGTTGATGCGATGTCTTTACCACGGGATGGGTCAAAGCAGATCTGTGGGAAATACTTTGCACCAATGTACTTGGGTGTCTGTAAGTACGATGAACAATATAAATAACAGAAAAAATATATAATAATATAAATAACAGATAAATTAGACGGAAAAGGTTTAATCTGACGATTTAAAGTGTAACGTTGTGTAAAATATTCAATTAATTAATGCGATCACATCTTGCATTTTGCGTACAAAAATATAAGAGAGCTTAATGTTTATCTATACACAAACAATCTGTTAACAACATTACGTTTCCTTTGCTTCGAGAAAAAAATCAAAGTATTAATAATAAGAAATTGAAACAGATTCAATATTGTATATTCAAGTCTAATGGATCTAATGTATCTGTCTGATCCAGAGCAAAACTGATATTACTCGTACCGCCTACAACATTCATCAATATATCCAAGCCGCTTTACCTTTTTTCGCTGATTTGAGCACGTAGGCAGATGAAAGCCTTGTCTCCGGATGAAATATTTTCTGCAATATTAAATCCCTAAATTTTAAATATTCGTCTCCTTATTTAGTTAAGTAAGAATTAAAGTATTCGCTAATATCTTTTTTTTTTATCTTAAGTAGTTGAAAATTCTATAAAAATAACCCTCTTGGTTACTGTTTTAAAATTGCTGTTCATTATTTTGATAACTCAAAACCCAGTGTTCACTATTTATGACTTTTATTTATTTCTTTATACAGTTTATCTCTTACAGAACTATTCCATCTAAAACTTACTTCTACCACACTACTACCCTCACCACACGCCGAAACCGAATACCTCTTCCCTACAATTTTTTTCGTCCCGCCAAAACAAAATGGTTGTCTAAAAAGAGTTCCCAGTGACCTGAGGTATATCGCTGGAAACGTGATAATTTTCCATTGGCCAGTAAAATTTTTGCTGCAACTAAAAGCATGAAATTATTACGGGTTTAGTGTCACGGAATATAAAAATAGAAAATGGTGACACTATTCACCAGAGAAGCTAAGGAAAGGAAGACTTGGAAAAAGCTGGGAGAGGCCTACGCCAGAGAGGCGACTTCTACCAAACACTTGTAACGATATTAAAATATAAAATTGGACTGAAACTTGTAGAAAAAAACTTTGACAATGGCTTTTTTATTTTTGGAACGAAATTCCTTGTCGCGCGTTGTGAAAGGGGGCTAGACGGAAAAAATTCTTACGAAAAGTTGTCACGACACTTTTTGTTATTGTAAGCTGTTCGGCGTCGCATGTTTCTCTGTCTGTCTCCCTCTCTCTTATAGAAAGCAAGCCAGATATTTTCATTTCTATGTGGTGTCGCGACGATTATTTTTGTTGAGTGTATACAGGTTTTTTGTATAATTAATTAAATAATAATAAAAATGAATCCTGACAGTGTTTCTGCACAAGTTCCGGATATTATATAACATTATTTTTGTTAATAATAAAAAAAAAATTATTATAACTTAAATAAAATAAAATTTTATTACAATTACTTCACTAATTAATCGAAAGGAACTTCGTTCCATCCGGGTGTCCCTTGACACCTCTCAAGTTTTTTTTTTTTAATTTTATTTTATTGTACTAGAAAAATATTTTCATCACTTTAACCCTGGTTCTATAATTGTTCTTCTTGGCAAAGGACTCCTCACATAGGAAGGCGTGATTTTAAAACTTCTAAACCACGACGCTGCATTGATTCAGGTTGGTATTTGAGATAACTTACTCATGTCAACGGCCATAGCCGCGTCCGATACCTTAACATGTTTTCATAGGCATGCAAATGCAAAGCGACAATTTCCTTACTCTTTGTCGTTCTTAATAATGAACAAAATACCTACTAATTATTGATTCATTGCTGAGCATACAATGCAAGTTTCTCCTGAGAAATTACAGTAATTTGGGGCACGATTTCAATACCGATGACACTGCGTTTGCATACAACAAATCCGGTATTGGTTCGGAGATTGTTTTTGCAGTGACAGCGAAGTTTGACGAAAAGAGGCGGAAATTCCATTGCTATCCAGCAAATTAAAAATTGGATTATTTCGCAAATTACTTCCTCCCAAAACCTTACTGTGAAAATTGAACTACTAAAATGTTTCTTAATTAATTGCAAAGATATTCTTAATATCGTAATCTTTATCTTAGCAAAATAAAATTATATGTATCTATACAAATTTATAATAAATCTGTAATTAGATAATTCCTTTACATTGAATATTCATTGATAATTTTGTTGGGGAAAGCATTATTAATTTATTTATTATTATTTTAGTTTGTCTGTCTGCCTGTCTTTTAGCGCATCATGCACAAATTACTGAACTGATTTAAATACAATTTAGCAGACTTAGGTGATACTTTTTCATGCACTAGGTTTTTTTACCTTGAAAAATAATTATTTCTTTGGAATATAGGAAATTAAAGTGATTTGAATGATGAAGTCAATTTCGCTCCCTAACTGTATTAAGTCTCCAACAAATTTTGACAATTCTTAAACTGATGAAAGTTTTTTTTCATCAGTTTAAGAATGCGATTTTAACCCTTAGTTACTATCTTACTTTTCGTTATAAATCCTGGATGGATGAACTTATTTAAACTTAATCACCCATTCATTTACAGACTTGATTCAAAGCTGCTTATTTCAACAGTTTATTTTAAACCTTTATCTACGCTGACCAGTCGCGGGTATCAACTAGTAAAGAACTTACAATCGTAACAAAATTGAATGGGTAGAAATCAGCGTTTTTTTTTTTTGTTAGCGTTAACTTTCTTTGGCAAAAATGCAGCGTCATTTGGGACTCAACTTGAATACCGATGATGCTGCATTTGCATACGACAATACTGCTGTTCAGAGATCACTTCTCCAATGAATTCCACGAAATGAAGTGAAAATTTAATTTGGTACGAATAATATCTTGCAAATTCATCTTTACTTGTTGGACAGAAATTTTTCCAAGTCTGACTTATTGATTAAACTACTATTAAAGTTTCTGTGAAGCGGTGATAGCCTAGTGGTTAGGGCGACAGCCTCCTATTCAGAGAGGTCGGCGGTTCGAATCCGGGCACGCACCTTTAACTTTTCAGAGTTATGTGCGTCTTTAAACAATTTAAATATCACTTCACGTTATAACGTTAATAACAATAACCAAAGAATATTATGTTAATAAATACTCGTATTATTATTAATATAAAATAATATTATCAAAGTTACAGAAACTTTGGTCGTGATCAACCCACTACCGGTTCACTACAGAGCACGGGTCTGCCGTCAATATGAGAAGGGTTTGGCCATAGTCCACCACTCTGGCCATGTGCGGATTGGCAGACTTCCACGCTTTGAGAACATTATGGAGAACTCTTAGGCGTGCAGGTTCCTTCGCGATGTTTTCCATGCATGTTGAATCAAGTGATGTTTTAATTGCTTAAAAACGGATATAACTCCCAAAAGTTATAGGTGAGTGCCCGGGTTCGAACCCCGACCTTTGATTAAGAGGCTGACATCCTGACCACTAGGTTATCACAGCTTGCTAGATTCTAAATATAAATCATGATTTCATTCGTTTTCTAAATATTATTTTACTTTCTCTCACTCCTTATTTTCGTTGTTATGGCTTAACTAAACAATTATCAAAGTAAGCATATAATATAGTTTAAGCGGTGATAGCCTAGTGGTGAGGGTGTCAGCCTCCTAATCAGAGGTCGGCGGTTCGAATCCGGGCACGCACCTCTAACTTTTCGGAGTTATGTGCGTTTTTAGTAAATTAAAATATCACTTGCTTCAACGGTGAAGGAAAACATCGTGAGGAAACCTGCACGCCTGAGAGTTCTCCATAATGTTCTCAAAGGCGTGTGAAGTCTGCCAATCCGCACATGGCCAGCGTGGTGGACTATGGCCAAACCCTTCTCATATTGAGAGGAGACCCGTGCTCTGTAGTGAGTCGGTAATGGGTTGACATGATGATGATGATGATGATGATGATGATAGTTTAAGCTCACAGAACAGTATTTACATCTAAGCATAATACCGATTGTATTTGCATTCAACAACAATGCAATTGGATCGAATTGAATTGGACAGCTAGCAGACAGTCAAATGAGCCGAGGTCCCCCGTCTTGCAAATTCTTTGTTAGCAAATTGAATTGTGTAGAGACTGTCCAGAAATTATCTGACTCTTGATTAAATTTATTTCTCGTTTTCTTTTTTCTCTGTTATATTTTTTAAAACGTATATTGAGAGCAATGCCTATTTATAAAATATGTATACAGTTGTTACGGACAACGGGAAATAATACGAAAATTGTATCACGGGGTCTTTATCTTTGCAACGAGATCTAGTATTTCTTTGTGATGAACTAGCTTTACCAACTTTAATTTTACTAACACAGTTCAATTTGACCTTTAACAGGCCTTTGTATGTGTTATTACTTTGTATTGTTTTCTAGTTAGTACTGTTTTAGTTCAATATGACTACTAAAAACCAATAGTTTTGTCTTTTATTGATATTGAATAGAAGCAAGAGCTTAGTTTGCTGTGATCTGTGTGAAATTGGCAAATCTGCATTGTGCAATTTATTCCAGATGCACTCTCAACTAACGTTTCACTCCGATGCGTTTGACGACCTCCGTGGCGCAGCGCGCGCGCTGTTGCATTATAAAGTTGGAGGTCCTGGGTTCGATTCCCGGCTCGAGTCTGGTCTGGTGGGAGGCTGCGGCCGTGGCTAGTTACCACCCTACCGACAAAGGCGTGTCGCCAAGCGATTTAGCGTTCCGGCACGATGTCGAGTAGAAACCAATTAGGAGTATGGCTTTACCATACCCCTAACAGGTTAGCCCGCTACCATCTTAGACTGCATCAGCACTTACCATCAGGTGAGATTGCCGTCAAGGGCTAACTTGTAGTGGATAAAAAAAAAAAAAAAAGATGCCGACCCATCCTCAGATGTTGACTTTTTGACACAACGTTCCGTGCTCAGTGTATTCTTGTATTATAATTGTTTTCCATTTTTTAGAACTTTTTAGAATCTGCATTTTTATTGACTCCCTCAAAATTAATTAACATAAAATACTCGTAAATCTACTTTCCGCTTTTATTAAGCTTCGGTTAATAAAACGATCGAGTGCCAATATAAAGCTTTTGTGATTTTGATGACGGCCGAGAGCCTCTCGAAAGCCAGAACCATTTTCTATTAGTGGCTCGAGGACTTTCAGTTCCAGAAGTGAAAGATTCAAGTATAGTTTTTATATCTGTTCGAAATATTGAAAGGCTAAAATATTTTATAGTAATACGAGTGCGAGTTTTGACGACCTTCGTGGCGCAGCGCGTGCTCTGTTGCATTTTAAAGTTGGAGGTCCTGGGTTCGATTCCCGGCTCGAGTCTGGTCTGGTGGTAGGCTTCAGCCGTGGCTAGTTACCACCCTACCGACAAAGACGTGTCGCCAAGCGATTCAGCGTTCCGGCACGATGTCGTGTAGAAACCAATTAGGAGTATGGGTTTACTATACTCCCTAACAGGTAAAGCCCGCTACCATCTTAGATCATCACTTACCATCAGGTGAGATGCCGTCAAGGGCTAACTTATGGTGTATAAAAAAAAGTATATAAATTACCTGCTATTTTCATGACAACGCAATTTTATTAAACCTTCTATAATTTATTAATTATCCTTTAATTGGTTGCTATAACTAAAATTTTCAAATATTAAGCTTTTTGTTACGATATCCATAATATTTTTGTATATTATATAAGTTCAAAGTTTATATAAAACGTAATCTTGTAGAGAATTCCTATTACAGTGTTAAGGATTATGTAAATGATAACTTGTGTATGACTTATTACTCTAATAAAATAGCTCTAAAATAACTTTAAGTGATAATGTGTGAGATGGTGATGACAAAAAGAAAATTAACCCGGCTAAGTTTCTTGTGGGCTTCTTCTTAGACCAGGGCGCGTTTACAACCCTCATAGCTTTAGTTTTAAGTTTACGAATGTAATTATCACCGTCACCTACTATGTAAATCATTGACACGTAAAAAGTGCCATGTAAAGGATAATTTGAATAAATTTGACGATTTATTGATCGACTAATAATAATCTCTTGATTCTTCTTTTTTCTTTCTTATCAAACAATAGATTTATGATCGTTAGAAATAAATTTATATATCCAGTAACTACCGATAAGTTTTTTCAATGCATAAAACATAACATATACGTGATATGATTTATATTTTATAGAAATATATCTCTGCTTTTACTAAAATGAATATTTTAATATAAAAAATATTCGTACAGTACATAGAAATATTCGTACAGACGAAACTTTTGTTCTAATAATAAATCTGAAATCCTATAGTTTATTTTGTGTTTTTGTGCATTTCGTTGTTTGCCCAATTCAATACTGATGGGATTCTCTCATCGAACCATTTTACACTTACAATGTTGAAGTGATATTTATTTTGTCCTTAATTTTTCGTCGTTCATTGCGCTTTTAAGAGTCTTGTACCTATCGTCGATATTTGTTTTCCTCTCATCTGTTTTATGGTACGAGTTTAAAGTCGCTATGTCTGTCTGATTTATGTTGCAAGTGTTAATATATAAAGTTCCCTACAATGACAATATATATGCAAAGTCTTTAGCTCATCATATCGACTCTTTTCAGCACCGACTGGACTCTGGATGTGCAATGCACTGACCGTCACTTCATTTCATTGTCTAAGAAACTTTTATCTTTTTTCACAATAATATTTAAATACATAGTCTTCAAGTTTCCATAACAATTTAATGAGGGTAGTAGTTTTCTGTTTTTTTTTTCTTTTTTCGGACTGTCTATTAGCTGTGCTTACCCTATTGGTTGCCACAGCGTAACCGGGCTGTTTAGCGAGCTTCGGAAAGAAGCTCTGCCAGAAGAAATTTTGAGCCAGGGCTTGAAGAAGCTAACGAAACGACTGCCTAATGGCGCCTCCTTTGAGGTCGAACCTCGGCTTAGGCGACGTTTGGAATAACGGAAGAGGGTAGAAGGCAATGCATGTGCACATATTATTGTTTGCATTGACGTTATTAAGTTCTATTAGGACTCTTGAGTAACTTGTCCCAGAAGTCTCTGCCGGGGAGCTTCGGCGTATTTTTATTATTTCATGCACGAACTCAATTTTAAGGTCCCTGTGGAGATCGTGATTTCGTATGTACACGGTTGCCTTGGCTATTTACCCTCAATACTTTGTTCTGAAACTTTGTATGGGTTTCGACGTTGCCATGTTTGGTAGCGCCCCAAAGCTATATATATATAAATATCATAGCATCAGGACTTGCTTATATACGTTTTTATAAAATATTGTTGAGCAAACTGACAAACAAAATCGTTTACAGATCAGTTAATACTTATATCTTACTACGAGATGCTGACGTCTCTGTTATCGTGAGTTTTCCACCGCTGTTTGTAAATGTATTTTTTTTTTACTACAAGTTAGCTTTTACTGCAATATCACCTGATGAAAAGTGATATTGCAGCCAAGCAGTCTATGTTGGCCACGGTCAAACCTGTCGTATAACCTGTATTTTTTTTAATACTCTACAAGTTGACCCTTGACAGCTATCTCACCTGGTGGTAAGTGATGATGCAGTCTAGGATGGTAGCGGGCTAACCGGTTTATCGGCAGGGTGGTAACTAGCCACGGCCGAAACCTCCCACCAGACCGACCGAGACTCGAGCCGGGAATCAAACCTAGGACCTCCGACTTTATAATACGACAGCGCACGCACTACGCCACGGAAGTCGTCAAAAAATTTGCCCGGCATCGTACCGAAACACTGAAATCTGCGAGCTTTTCATGATACGCTGTATAAAATAATATAATATAAAATAATAAGGTACCTGACAGATCTAGCAATACAAGCTTAAGTCATGGATTAGGTTGAATTTTGGCAAATAGAATACACAGAGTACCGTACTAGTACGAATTGAGACGGTAATCGATACACACGGCTACGTGGTCGCTCGAGTATCAAGTAAGATTTGATAATTCCCTATGATTGCAATATATCGTAATTATAACACATCGTGATCATAGCTGGCTGAAATTCTCCTCGCGCTCGAGAATAATATAGAAGCTGACGCTATTATGGATCACTTTTATGTATTAATGATCATCACGATCAACCCATTGGCGGCTTACTACAGAGCACGTGTTTCCTCTCAATATGCGAAGGGTTCGGCCGCAGTCCACCACGCTGGCTATATGCGGATTGGCAGACTTCATATGCCTTTGGCGTATGGCGTTTATGGCGAACTCTCAGGCAGGTTGAAGCAAGTGATATTTTAATTGTTTAAAAACATAAGTCCAAAAAGTTCTCGCACAGAATCCCCGACTTCCGATGATGAGGCGGACATCCTAACCACTAGGCTATCACAGCTTCAATGTATGTATTAGTATCTAGTTATGTTTAATTATACAATAATAATAATATATTCAATTTATAGTTTAACCTACAAATTTTTCTACAGTTTATAGATAATCATGTCCTACATGGAATTCCAATTATTTTACTGCAGTCAAATTTCAAAAGGTTTCATATATCAAACAACAAGTACAATACACTAGTATTAATTATTAAAGTTTTTACGAGTATATATTTTAATGATTTTCCTTATTGTTTCGTTCATATTCGATACAGAAGTCTGTTTCGTTAGCCATTTTCTCATTTGCAACGATGTTTTATTGCGCATTCGCTATTATCAAATGTAATTAATGGAAACGGAGATGTTTCTTTTTGTTTTTCTTTTATTACATTATCTGTATTTTGTCTCGTTGGCCTTCTCTTAGCTTTGTTATATGTCCATTATGATTTTACTTCATTCGTGAGGAAACATAAAAAGCATTCCTTTTATCTGTACATTTATGATTTATAAAGAGGACATGTAACTACGTATTGTGACAGCTACTTTTATATGAAAAAGAGAAACGTATATGTGTTGACATATTCATATGCTTGGGATTTTGCCTTTTAAGAAATGGATTTTCAAAATACTACAGAGAAGCGTAAAAATTAAATTACACAAATTTGTGGACTGGTAACAAGATGTATACTCGCAATCACATGACAAAAACAAGAAACCTCATTATACCGAATGGAAAGAAAAATGAAAAAGTCATAACAGATAAATATCAGACCATTGGTCATTTCAGATTTTGCTCTGGTCTGGTCTGGAGGCTTCGGCTAAAGAAAGTGGTACCTAACCACCCTACTGTAATAAGACGTGCCACCAATCGATTTAGCGTTCCATCACGAAGTCGTGTAGAACCCAATTAGGAGTATAACTTCAAAACTACTAAATATGTTAGTCCACTAACATCTAAGGCTTCATAAAGATCATCGCTTACCTGTTGATATAGCAGTCAAGATCTAACGTACTGTAACTGTAGTGCCTCGTAAAATAAAAATAAAAATTAAAGGCTTTGCGAAGAACCAGACTGATGTTTTGGTAGATCACTCAGAACACTTCTGGGCAACCATACGCCCACTACTAAAAAAATCTTTTTGAACTAGTACCTACAAATAGTGTACTCTAATTTCTTAAATTATAATCAAGTCAACATATCCTGAAAATTTCCTAGCGCAAATAGAAGATAAAAAAGCAATAAGAATCTCTGTAATAATCTTTAAAAAGAAACTATCAAATTTGTGTATTTTTTTTATTTTTAGTAATTAATAATAATGTTATTTTTATTTTACTAAATTACTCGTAATTAATACATGCGTTTACTAAGGAAAATTATCCCATAATTAAGAATGCTGGGATCACTCGCGCTAGTGATAATGAAATCACTTCGTTATTCCTTTGATTTATAGAAGTTCAGTGTTCAATTAGTTAATCCAACTGACTTAACGTTCTTCATAATACAGCGTCGGCAGATTACTATCTGCGCAAGATTAATACCCTTATTAACAGTAACGGTGATATGTTTTCTTCTATTCTAGTGAGATATATTTTCTTCTTTTTTTTTGGCCTGGCAACCAATAGGGTTAGCACAGCTAATAGACAGTCCGAAAAAAAAAAACTCTAACCTGATTCCCATGACGTTACGCAGAGTTTTATGATCACTTAGCGCTACTATAGGGCGGATGGTTTTAACCGTGTGCGATTATCGTTCGTTTTCCGCGCTGGTGAGTCTAGGTCGGGCTAATGTCCTCGGCGCCAGTGGATCGGAACAAACGATTAGGTAATTGGGTTACCCGATGTGGATTGTGGATGCATAATCAATTGCTGTCGTTTGTTTAGTTTATTAGGGAGCTTATAAAATGTTTCACTTCACCGTGAACGGTCGGCATAATTCTTTTTTTATACTGACAGGTTTTTTTGTTTTTTTTTTATTTACTATAAGTTAGCCCGTCTAGGATGGTAGCGGGTTACCTTGTTAGGACTATAGTAAACCTATACTCCTATTTGGTTTCTAAGCGATATCGTGCCAGTACCCTAAATCGCTTGGACACGTCATTGTCGATAGGGTGGTAACTAGCCGCGGCCGAGGCCTCCCACCAGACAACACTTGAGCCGGAAATCGAACCTAGGACGTCCAACTTTATAATGCGACATCGCGCGTGCTGCGTCACGGAAAACGTCAAAACGTGGCTTTGTTTGAAAGGTATAAAAAATAAAAACATAAATTTAGCACTTCTTTATACAAGAACGGTCAAATTTGACGTCACAAAAATTGGTTCATTGATAATGTTTCAATTTGCAGCACGAATAAACACGAATAGTGATAAAAATATGAATTAGTTGGGAAAAATGCGTTTTCATTATTGATTGCGTTTATTTTACGAAGTGTAGTAATCGACAAAGGAGAAAGATGACGAAAGTAAGTCGCCAGATATCAAAGGGCATATTAAAGCAAGGAAATGTATAAAGGTAAGGCAGCGTTCTCTTTCAAACACAAAGAAATACTATTTACCATTTTAGATTATACCTAATTAAAAGTAACTAATAATAAAAGTTAAAAAAACAAGTTAAAAAAGGTAAAATAATCAAAAGTTGTTATATTTAGATTACTTTTTGAATATATTTTTTTAGGGTTTATGAAATGCATAACATTAAGATCTATCAATTTAGTACAGAATTTTTTTACATTTAGTGGAAAGCTAATAATTACTAATAAATTAAAAAAAAAAAATTCCCAAATGAGATTCAAACATTTTCTCCGAAAAATGACCTAACATTAACCATGGCTAGTGACCGCATGTCCGAAGCAAGCGTCGACTGAAGTGGCAGGCGTCTGTGTACCGGAAATTTGCAACAAACATTATTTCGCCCCACACCTACTCGTGAATACTACAAATATCCATTCAACGAGAACTGACAGTGACGTCGTTGTATCTTATATTGTATTATACACAGAAAATTACCAACGCCCCATTTATATAACCATATTTGGTATAGAAATCAAAATAACATATTAGCATTCGCTCACCACCAAAGATGAGATTGCAGTGAAGGACTAAGTATTAATAAGGTTATTGATTAACAAAAATGTAAGAAAAAAAAATGAGTTTTTAATCTGTATTTAAAATCAAACGATTTTAGAACTTACCCGTTTTTGCGTCCGACTTTGCGGATTAACCACAATAATTTTTTTATAATTACTGCTTACGTTCTTAATCTAATATTATAGTCAACGCATTTTAAGCTGCGGCTTCGGGTCATACATAACCTATCTGTCCGTTTCGCTCGCACTTTAGTTCATAGTTCACACCTTAGTTTCTTCAAGGGAAGAGTGAATAGGCATTTTCTAGGCAAGCGCGCTCCAACCTAGACCTCATCAGTGCCTTCTGGTACTGATTGTCGTCAAGCGCAAACCTATCTCAAAATAAACAATAAAAAAACTTGTATAACAAATAAAAAAACAATAAAAAAACTGGAGGTGTGCTAAGTAGTATTAATAGGAATAGTTTTTCGCTATCTGAAAATAAAAGTTAATTTAAGTAAGTTAAAATGTTTGTTCCGACGTAATCATAGAGAAACTTGATAGATCGTAATGTGGCAAGCTTTTTTCTCGGGTTCACATATCAATTCTTTTAAACCACGTTACAAATAAATTCTCCAGTGTGCGTATTGCGTAACGAAGCGCAAGTAATGTAATGAGTGTCATGAAAAACATTATATATTTATAGAAAAACAACAACCTTTACTCGTAACGACCAATCAGGAATCAGATTACTAATGAAGGTCACGATGCGTCATTTTTTAAAGTTTATTATACTGGGCAACATTAGTGTGCTGAATTAGCGGTTACCATATCAAACTACGGAACATTATGATAACAGTAGTCTAACAAGTAAAACGAATTTCGCCAAAAATTTTAGGCAGCTGTTTATTTCATCAAAAAATACTCGATATCTGTGCACTATAGTAAAACTCAAACCTACTCAAACCTACCTCAAAAATACATTAAGCCATTGTGAGTTTCATTTATTATTACTGACGCGGTATCCTTATTATCCAAAATAATTTTATAACAGCGAGAATCTGACATCCTATTCCCTCTTGCCTAGTAAAGTGGCAGAAGACGTAAAGTTTATTATATTATCTTCTTAATTTGTACTATTCCATTTATTCTGTAATACATTTTGATATCAATACGTTAAGGCCCAATTTTATTTTATTTTTAAAAAAGTCTACTTCGTTCTTACAATATTTTATATTCAAAAAACCGAATGTGGCAATTGTTAAATTTTAGCTAAAGTGAATGTTTCTCTTTTATATTTTTTCTTTATATATAACGTAGCTTTTTTTTAACCTGTTTTTTGTTCCCTATGATGATTATTGTACTTATAAATGCAGAACTTCCCTCAGCACGACACGGTACTGACAGCTGGTGTTCTGTCAGTACCGTGGGTGCTTTAGTATCCACAACATTAAGCTGAATCAGTACCTTTTTATTGTCGCGACACAGCATTAAAAGTTTAATTCAAAGTTACATGCAATGCTTATCATTAGATAATAAGTTACTTACTCTGTTTCGATGTCTTATGTGTTGTATAATTGTGTTGTTCTGATATATAAATGTTTTCTATACTATTCTATTCTATTCTATTTACATTGAACTTTTTCTTTGTTAAGAACATACGTCTGAGTTGTACATTTTCTTACGAAATGTTTGGTAGAGGCATCTTGATTAATTCGAAGGGTATTAACGTACGGACGGATGTCAAATCCGTCCTTCCCCCAAACAGGGTAATGGGTCAATCCGACGGGGGGACATGAGATTAATGTCTTCTTCGCCCGAGGGTGAAGGGACAGAAATTGCTGGAATTCCGTATAGAAACAGCCTATACGCCTGCGCGTGGAATAAACGATATTTTTAATTGCATTTGCACAGTTGATTGCAATTACTTCTTCGTCAATCCAGCAATAGGTAATATGCATAAATGAATCCGTATGGATTTTACATTAAATTGAATGAAAAGAGAAAAGCGATGAAACAGGATATATCGTTGCGCGGAAAATTGAATTACATTCAACTGTCATTACCATGCGATTCATGCAAATTATTAATATCCTTAGTGCATGTTAGCTTATCTCGTCTCGCTCATAGTTGTAACAATTTCGTTTGCAACGTCTGTCCTCGTAATGAGGATCCTTTTAATGTGATTAATTCTAATTTTGCTAATGAGCATTATTTCTAATTTACTGAAAAGCATGCAATATATTCTATTGAGACAGGTTTTAAACATAAAAAGTTGCCTTGTATAACCCTAAGCTTTCGTCAATAAATTAATAAGTAACGTCAAATAAATTTGTATACTTTTTATATTAGACTACTCTAGCAAATTAGGTTCATAATCCTCATCATCTTCATCATGATCAACCCATTACCGGCTCACTACAGAGCACGGGTCTCCTCTCAACATGAAAAGGGTTTTGGCCATAGTCCACCACGCGGGCCATGTGCGGATTGGCAGACTTCACATGCCTTTGAGAACATTATGGAGAACTCTCAGGCATGCAGGTTTCCTCACGATGTTTTCCTTCACCGTTTGAAGCAAGTGATATTTTAATTGCTTAAAAACGCACATAACTCCGAAAAGTTAGAGGTGCGTGCCCGGATTCGAACCGCCGACCTCTGATTAGGAGGCTGACGCCCTAACCACTAGGCTGTAACCGCTTCATAATCCTGTAAGGCTATAATTAATTAAATGAGAATTAATAATTAAATTAATTAAGAGGAAACAAATATGTAAATAAATTCTGGCTATTGTTTTAGTGTATTTTCATCGTGTCTAATTTACTGTAATATGAGAGAGAGTCTTCCGTAAAGTGAATATAAAATTCACCATTTTACTAAAACCACCAACGCTATCGTAACGTCCAAACTCGCAGTAAGGGTGAACGTGATACTGAATAAACGTCAGAGCAACACTTACTAGGCGATCGTTAGTCGTTAGTCATGTGCAAGTGAGCGCAGCGAGTGTACTTGCTGTGTGCAAACAAACTTGTTTCGGATGTTAATGTGTATTTGATATTGCTTGTTTAAACCGTACCAGTTGCTGGCGCCAGTAACTTGATACCTCATAACTGCTACTGACTTTTCTAAACGAGATTTTTCATAGCTACCCTTTAAGTTAAATCAAACCAAATCAAAATAGCTTTATTCATGTAAACCTATTACAGGCATCTATGAATCGTTCATATATAACACATTTTCCTTTATTTTTATTCGTGATGGTGATAACTACACTCGCTAACTTAAAACTAAAGCTAAGAAGGTTCCAATCACGCCCAGGTCTAAGAAGTCCACAACAAATTTTGATTCTACGCGACATCGTGCTGGAACGCTAAATCGCTTGGCGACATGTCTTTGTCGGCAACTACTTATTAAAATTTTATCTTATATTTTGTCTTATTTATATCATTTCATTGCTATATTTTTTGGTGCTTCTTTGTGTTCCCCGTTATTGAAATTTGTTTCTTTCTTTCTTTTTCCTTTTATTACTTTTTTGTTGTGACGTCACTCTGGTCTCAGCCGAAATCAGAGACGGATTTTTCAAATAAGTCACAGCATATGTCTAGCTGTTTCTCACCTTTACTGATTGGTTATACAGACAGACATAAAATTTCTGATTTTAATAACATGTGCTGTGTGTAACATAATCATCATGAAAAACCCATTACCAGCTCACTATAGAGCACGGCTCTCCTTAGCGTTCCGGCACGACCAACTAAGCCAATTAGGAGTGTGGGTTTACCATACCCCTAACAGGTTAGCCCGCTACCAATTTTTTTTTTTTTTTAACGTGGGTAATCCTCATGGATACCCCGCGTCCGAGGAGACGCGGCGGTTATGTCATACTCTTACTGAGTAAACCCCCACGGTGCATATCCTTTCCCGCCGCCTGGTGGCCGGGTCACGGGTTTCGCTCGCGCACACAACCGCAACCAGGCCGGCAGAGTCCGTCCTTAGGACGGTGCCAACTCGGGGGCAATATCAGATGCCCCCCAATTGAACGCCATCAGACGCACCAGGAGCACAGGGTGCGTCTTCCAGCTCGAGGAGCCCGCTACCATCCTAGACTGTATCATCATTTACCACCAGGTGAGATAGCCGTCAAGGGCTAACTTCTAGTGAACAATAAAAATAAAAAATAAGCCATGTACCAGAACAAATCTATTGTGAGCGATGAATTATATTAATTATACACGCTGTAAACATAATTAGCGTAATTATGACTTATTTTCATTATGTTCAGTCCGTAATTCATGGCACATCACCTTGCTTGCCACTTAACATAATTACAAACTGACAAATAATGAACGAAATAAACCGGTATGTCTGGTAATTTCGCTGTTTCGATAAAACATTACATATTCAGTTTTATTGTATTAAATTACATATTGCTTTCGACACAATGTATGAATTGGTGGTACTAATTGAGAGCAAACATTTCTTTATTCATGTAAACGTATTACAGACATCTATGAAGCGTTCAATTCAATTCAATTTAATTCAAATAATGTTTATTCAAATAGTCCTTTAAAAGGCACTTCAATAATTTACATAGTAGTGATTTGATGGTGATAACTACATTCGTACACTTAAAACGAAAGCTATGAGGGTTCCAACCGCGCCCCGGTCTAAGATGAAACCAACAACAAACTAAGCCTGGTAAATTTTCTGATTGTTATTACCATCTCACATGCCACTTAAAATTATGTTAAGAGCTATCTTATTAAATTAACATCATACCCATGCTTGTTTATCATATACATAAATAATCCTTTACATTATTGTAGGACTTTCTAACTTACGTTCATACAAATATATTTTTCGTTATTTATGAGATGATGGTGATAACTACACTCGCTAACTTAAAACTAAAGGTATGAGGGTTCCAATCGCGCCCAGATCTAAGAAAAACCCACAACCAACTTAGCCGTTTTTTTTTGTTATCACTATCTCACATAGTCAATAATAAATTAGAACAAACATGATTTCATGAATCATTCCAGCAACGTATCCATATAAAAGCCTCGTTAGTTTAGAGCTTGGCATGATCAGTTACGAATGTACAGATTCCCGGGTTGAGACCAAAGTTTACTGTTTTTGTTTTAATTTCATTTAGTACCTGCCGTATGACAATCTCCTCTAAAAGCACCTTTATCTATCTTTATCGATTATTACCTAACTAACAAGTGAAACTTTTTTTTATCCACTACAAATTAGCTCTTGACGCCAATCTCACGTGATGGTAAGTGATGAGGCAGTTTAAGATGGTAGCGAGCTAACCTGTTAGGGGTATGGTAAACCCTAAATCGCTTGACATTAAAACCTGCTAACCTGCAGGGAAGCAATGTGTTGGGTCTATGCTCTGGAACCCCTTGAGATAGGAGGCCTGTGTTCAGCTATTGGCCGTTATGAGGCTGAGGATATAAAATAACTTATTAGTTTAAAGTTTATAAGAAAATTACTAAATAAAAAGTTTTTTCCCCTGCACCTTAAATGTTGTTTTAAAAATATCTCTGTCGAGTGATTAGTTTCAAGCAATTGATGTAATTGCAACTTTTATATCAGATAACTCGACCTCCATGGCATTCTTTGCGGGTTAAACCCAGTAATACCCATTCTTAACGAAGGGATACATTCCTAAAAAAACATATAATATCAATAAATTCAATAACTTGAAGCGGTGATAGCCTAGTGGTTAGGGTGTCAGCCTCCTAATCAGAGGGCGGCGGTTCGAATCCGGGCACGCACCTCTACCTCTAACTTTTCGGAATTATGTGCGTTTAAAAAAATATATGGCCATACCATTCATATTGAGAGGAGACCCGCTCTCTGTAGTGAGCCGGCAATGGGTTGATCATGATGATGATGATCATCAATAACTTAAAAAAGGGCTTTCGTTTCTCCATATTTCTTTCATCAAAATCTATCTACTCGCTGTGTAGCCTTTGTTACCTGATCTCCAGTTCTAGCATTGTTAGGTTCAATAATCATTGTCGAGAGATTACTTAAAGCCAGACAAATGAACACGGCCATACTCGACCTGTATTTAAACATCACTAACCCCGCTCACCTTCGGGGAATTAAAACTTACAGCAGTAACCAACCAATCTTAACCTACAGCGACACGACCCATTTCAAATTCACCACACAATCAGATACAATTTGTCTTCTACCCTTACAGTTTGACCCATGGGTAGAGCGGGTACTGGAAACATTTTCATAGCGAAGTTTTGACCGCATGCCTTACCGTTTATCCGGGGGTCTACTAGCACAAATTGAAAATCGTTGAAATGAACTCTCCCTACATATATATGTAGGACACAACATTTGGTAATTTTTACTGTATGACATTTTATTGAGAGGAGACCCGTACTATTGAGAGGAGACCCGTACTCTGTAGTGAGCCGGTGATGGGTTGATCACGACTGTATGACATCCCAACAATATCTAACAGTAAAAGAGAATAACACCTATAATTATGGTATACCATCTACTATAAATTCATCAATATGTAGGAAACAACATATGGTAATTTTTACTGTAGGACATCCCAACAATATCTAACAGCAAAAGAGAATACCACCTATAATTATAGTATGCTATCTACTATAAATTCAAATCTTTATTCAAATAGTCCTTTAAAAGGCGCTTTTGACGCGTCAATAATTTACATAGCAGTGATTTGATGGTGATAACTACATTCGTAAACTAAAAACTAAAGCTATGAGGGTTCCAAACGCGCCCCGGTCTAAGAAGCTCACAACAAACTTAGCCAGGTAAATTTTCTTTTTGTTATCACCATCTCACATGCCACTTAAAATTATATTAAGAGCTATCTTATTAGAGCAATATTTCACACCCATGCTTGTTTATCATTTACATAATCCTTTACACTATAGTAGAACTTTTCTACAAGCTTACGTTTTTTATAAACTTTGAACTTATTGAGAGAGAGCTTATATACTCGGTCATATCATTGTATGAAGTGATTACGCAGCTCAGAAGTTGCTAATTCACACATCCTTTGAAGACTGATATGTAAAATGGGACCAGGGCTAGAATTCTAGTTCACTGCGATAAAAACGAAGAAGCAAAGTGAAAGTTATCTTATGTTTAAAGTTTAGATAGACTAAGATAGTTTAGATGTCTAATATATTAAATAACTTCATTTGCAGTAATAAGTTTTAATTAAAATATAATAATAATAATTAAACTCTTTATACACGCATAATTAAAAGTACACAAAAATTAAAATTAAAAATCTAAAATTGTGTAAGTGCGCCTGCGTTCTTGCTCACATAATACCTGTGCTCTGTAGTGGATCGATAAAGATTTGATTCAGTGATGATCACATTTTCATACGCACACGTTCTCACTAGAAAACATTTCAATGAGTTTACATAGAGGCGATTGGCAACACATTAATAGCAAAGTTTCGACAGCTTGCTTTGTTGTTTATCCGGGGGCTACAATTTTGTCGTTGAAAACTACAATAGGTTATTCTAATATATGACCTTATAATGTGTAATGGCAAAAGTTGCCAGTTTTGTGTTTGAATAATTATAAAATATTCTTATATCGTCTCTTTTATTGCATTTCGGATGCACAACCACTTTGGCTTTCTCACTAGCAAAGTTTCCGAAGAGCTTGATTTTAAAGAAGAGCGGATATTGTTTACATTTTCATAAATAATTTTAGGTTGCATGATTTACCCTTGATCCGGAGAGCAACGACTTTATCGCTTAATAAAATCTTTCATAAAAAATTAACCTTTTTTTATAAACATACAAGTAAATTTTGTGTTTACGAATGTTTTGAGATTATATATGTCGAGTTGAGGGCGTCCGAGTTGTTTTTTTTAGTAAAAGTGACGTCAGTATTGAGTATTGCTGACGTCACTCTTAAGGTTCTTGGCGCCGCTGAATGAAGTTAATAACTCCTTCGCGCCGACATATATGATATTACCTAAAATATATGTATATAGTATGCTTACCTAAAATAGTTTGCACTGTAAAGGTGAGAGGTCATTGGTACCATTTTTCATACATACATTTTGATCACATACGTTCTGCAATGAGCACAAGTCATTAACCACAACGAGACGCGTATGGGAAATATTTCATAGGTACAATTTTATTTTAAATTGTACCTATAACAAAATATGGAGATGTAGAAACATCTTGCGTATAAACGTAGTAAAATTTGTTATCTTACTATAGTTTATGTTTATGATTATTTCCTTCTTTATTAACGAAACAAACGTTGCGTTGCAAGGTAGTTGCAGAATAACTTAAGAGCCTTTGAAGAATAACTAAAATAAATTGTCATCTGCTTATTTATTTTATTTCCTAATGCTGAAACTTTTCACTACAATACTGGGCATGCTTCTGTTATGAAAATCAGCAGATATATTTTTATCAATTCCAAGTATGGAGGATAAGTAGGTAAAAGGCAAATTTGGATCTTAACACTTACCCAGTTACTGGCTACTTGTTATAATTAAGATACAATCATCTCTAAAATCATTGCTCGATTATAAATCATTAAAGAAATGAAGCCAAATGGTCTAGTGTACTTCATTTCAATTGAGAATTATGCGTGGTTTTGTCCAATCTGTGATGTTTTGAATATTACTCTTATCCTTGGTTCTGCATAAAATATTCAGTCTCCAGTAGTGCAGAAATTTATTTTATTTCCTCGATGCGACTAGCATTACCCGTTCTTACTTTGATTGCATAGCGAATTTTTCAAAAAAAAAACTACGAGTAAAAGCACGCCAATAAAATTTTCTTTATATATCCTACACTTATCTGATATTGGCAAATGGATATAGAAGCATAGAATCTTTTAAGCAATAGCTGTTAGCTTATACATACGTTAAAAATTTACATTAATTAAAACATTTGGTTTTTTATACTACAACACAATTTTTATTTACCTACCTACATTTATTAAAAAATAATAATAATGAAAGCGTTTTTACTTATTACATTTAATTTTAAAATAACCTATATTTAGTTGGAAGTAGTAGTTATTTAGCTTTTAAGTAAGTATTATACCACTAGATTAGCGTGTTACGTGTAAGTACCTAATATCGAAGGCTTTGGTGTACGAAAAAACTCATTTTACGAGTTTATGATTACAGCTGACTATTATAACAACGTGTAAATGTTTTTCTTAAATAAATAAACATTCCTATTATTATTATTTAAAGGTCTCGTAGAAGGGTTTAACTGGACCCTGTTACTAAGCCTCCGTTCCGTCCGTCTGTATACAAGATCTAGAGAAGAGAGCTAGACAGATGAAATTTTGAAATATTCTATATTTATATTGCCGCAATGATGAAAACACAACAATCCTAATATTATAAATATGATTTTAGGGATGTCTGTTTCGCTTTCACGAAAAACTACTCAACCGATCATCATAAAACTTTGTACACATATTTTTAGAGATATAGGATAAGTATAAGTAACATAGGATACATAAAAAAATATATAAAAATACGAAAGATAAAATAATATCTTTTAAAATGTAGTTATCATATGGATTCTTTTATATTTTAATGATCTCTAAGACTTATTTAATAGCTTCAACGCGAGCGAAGCCGCGGGTAAAAGCTAGTAGTACTATAAATGCGAAAGTTTGTATTTAAGTGTGTTTTTGTGTATCTGTGTATGTGTGTGAGTGTGTGTGTTTGTTACTCCATCACGCCGGAACCACTGAACCTTGAATATACATAGATTATTCCTGAATTGAATTTTATTTTGTTATAACCCGGATCCGGTGCGATGTTTGAATAACTGAATGTCGCTGAGCTACAACTATAGCCTATAGTTTGCCATAGCGAACTTTCACCAAATTAGATATACATGATGGGAAAAGTACCGGAAACAGGGACTAGTCGAGTCTGGCCTGTTTTTTTTTCGGACTGTCTATTAGCTGTGCTAACGCTATTGGTTGCCACAGCGTAACCGGGCTTCTTTCTTCTGGTGAGCTTCGGAAAGAAGCTCTACCAGAAGAAATTTTGAGTCCTAAGGGCTCGAAGAAACTAAAGGAACGTCTGCCTTCTGTGAGGCCGAACCTCGCCTTAGGCGACGTTTGGAATAACAGGGGGGTCGGACGGTGCTGGCCTGATGCGAGATTTGGCCCTCTAGTTACCACCCTACTTGTAAAGACAAACCGCTGTGCGTTTATGTTTAGATCCCGGTATGATGAGTAGAAACCGATTAGGAGGAAGAGTTCAGGCTGCAAAGCATCGGTTGCTCCTATTGTACTGCAGATGTTCATAGGCGGACGTTAATAACTTAACATCAGGCGATGTCTCATCTTATTCCTGCGATATAAATAGTAAAAGAAAAGCCAACTCGTTCGTGTTCTTAATATTAGTAGGCATTGTTTTGATCTAATATTTACAATAAATTAGTCCGCTACCATCCTAGACTGCATCATCACTTACCACCAGGTGAGATACCCGTCAAGGGCTAACTTGTAGTGTATAAAAAAAATCTCAACAATGATTATTTTAGTAAGAGAAAAGTATCATTGTTTCGTTCGGGATTTGTGAGAGGGTGTGTAAGTTTTGAAGGCAATATTTGGATAGCGCAAGGAAATCTCCCGAAATGCATACCCAGAACTTGGCAATTTCATCGTACAATCTCGAATGTGAATACGTCAGCGACGATATTTCACCGTGATAATATCACGCCTATATTTCTCGCAGAACTTATAACGTCTGTTTTTAAAAGAGTATTTGATAAGCATAATTAGAAAAATATTCACGATAATCATGATTTCAAATGTACTTTTATGAGTTTGGGAAAAGCTGTGATAGATAGATTTGAAGTTATGTGCATTTTTGAGAATATCACTTGCTTCAACGTGAGGAAACCTGCATGCCTCAGAATTCTCCATAATGTTCTTAAAGGCGTTTCAAGTCTGCCAATACGCACATATCTAGCGTGGTGGACTATGGCTAAACCCTTTGTAGTGAGCCGGCAATGAGTATTGCGTGCCTGGGATCGAACCCCAGACCTCTGATTAGGAGGTGGACGTACTAACCACTAAGCGGTCACATAACAAATCTTTGAAATTATCGTTTTATCTCTATTGAAATTATTATTTTATTATATAATATTCATGCATGTGCATACATATAAACCCTCCTCTTGAACCATTCTACCTATTGAAGAAAACCACACGAAAATCCGTTGTGAACTTTAAAAGATCTAGCGTACAGACGGCGGGGAGCGATTTTGTGTTATCTATCTTTCTATTTAGAGATAACGGACCTTACCTATCAATAACCTTAATCAACAATTCACCTGGATCAACACCCTCAAATACATATCAATAGACATAAACGTGCAGTTTGATTTTATAATAGGTCAAGAAACAAGGATGCCGGAGCAAATGTATTTAAAATAAATCCTGAACCGTTGATTTCTCTTGAGATGCAGATACCCTCTTTACTGACGAAGCTCGACAGTATCGGTGAATAATATTGCTGCGTTAGCCATTTCAGCATTCGAGATAAATCTTTACGACATTGGATATAAGCCTTTGGGTTTCCACAGTGACATGCCGAATAGATACAAATAAATCACGTTTTTTATTTCACTTTAGGGGATCAAACATTTGCATCGTAAATTTTTGTAGTGAAACAGTACGTTGTAAATCGTAATTACCCATAAAATGTCTTACACTAAATGAACTTCTTCTTCTTTAGGTGCCTCTCCAACTAGTGAAGGTTGGCAGTCAGAATGGCATATTTTGCTTTGTCTCTCGCGAGGCTGAAAAGCTGGGCGGCACTCGCAATCCCAGTCCACTCCCTGATGTGACTAAATGAACGCATAAAATAAATATTCGGGAAGACCAATCGTATAGAAGCTAGCCTAACAAAGATACGAGTAGATATGTCATCATCAATTCTGCATCACATCACGTTTTAGGAGCGCTTACTTCACGGCAACTCGACTTATATCATCTACTAATTAGGGGTCGACCAACCCTGAGTTATCAGTGCGGGGTTGCAACTCCTGAACCATGAGATTCCAATATCCATCAAATCTCTGAGCCGTGTGCCAAGCTTCAGCTTTGATTCATTGAGTACGGTCTCCTGTTTTCTGGTTTGATCACGTAGAGATACACCGAGTATAGCTCTCTTAAACGTCTGCTGAATGTCTTTCAGCCATCATCTACAGCATACTAAATTCTCACTACCAGAAACAGGCCTGAATACTGATAGTATCGGAAATAAGAACTTTCACCTAACTCGTTGCTCCTTTTGAATTATATAAAATTGGAGGTCTTAGTTTCGATGCCCGATTCGATTCTGTTCTGGTGACAGGTTTGGGCCGTGGCTCGTTACCATGTACTGACGAAGACGTGTTGCCAAAAGATTAAGCGTTCCAACACGATGTCTCGTTAAACCAATTAAGAGTACGGGATTATCTTATTTCTAATAGGTTAGCCCATTCTCATCTCAGACTTTATGCTCAGTGATGGAGCACTAGGTAAGATTGCAGTCTAGGAATAACTTTTAGTGGAATAACAAACAGGCGAATCCGAGCGTGAAGGCTGACCATGTAT
Source organism: Lasiommata megera (assembly GCA_928268935.1). Lineage (NCBI taxonomy): Eukaryota > Metazoa > Arthropoda > Insecta > Lepidoptera > Nymphalidae > Lasiommata > Lasiommata megera. The sequence goes on along the minus strand of OV743326.1, from coordinate 9,059,404 downwards.
CTCCTAACGACAGGATGCTTCAAAGATACTCGACAGAAAAGCTCTTTACCGGACCTCGACATCCATAGAACTTACAAAACAATGAACGATCTAGTATCTGTTCCTATTGACTGATTGAGATTTCCTTTATATCTTATAAGCAAACAATGACGAATAGGCACAAAACTAGACAGTGTACGTATGCATGTAGATTGCCTAAAACTCATTTCAAAGAGTAACAGAGCGGCAACTTTTCTCCCTTAATCCATCAGGTAGCCAAACACCCACATACCTTAGCCAAATGAAGTAAATATAGTATGAGAACAGTTCAACCAAAATTAACCTTATCATCTATAACTTAAGGTCGAAAATTGTGTGTTCATTTTGAAAACTTTTATAGAATGGCTGACTATTAGACCGTCAAGTGCCAACCACAGTGGAATTAATTCGTCAGAGCACCTCATAGGAATTACTGCCAGATATGACGTGAATACCCAATGACTTCTTTAAGCTGTGACACTTTTAAAGATTCAAACTTTGCTTCAATATCGGAACAAAAGGTGGGAGACTTGAATTAATGTATTAATTTGGGAAGTGTTTGAGGGAGCCGCGTCCGCTCAGTGCGAAGTTTCCAGCCCTTTTTCCTTAAGTTCAGTTCACCATTGCTATAAACTTGACATTGGCTAATCTGTGTAAAGCCAAAATAAAAAATAAAAAATAATTCAATGTCACAGTAGATAACGTTAAAAATTTTGCACATTTAAATACTTTTGGAAGTCCCGAAGAAATTTGGGAATGATTTACATTTCGTGAAGTGAAATTAATTATCTCTGTTGTTGCGTAAATGAGAAGGAAGTAGAGGTTTCCCTAAATATAATTCGTGAGGGTACATTATAATTAAATGTCATAATAAGCCACATGACTGCAATGCTATTAAATTTAATAACGTTACATAACATTCTCTAATAATTCTTCTTTCTTCCACAATTCCTTTACTATTCAGGCTGTTAAGCTATATAGTATATATATATATAATCTATAAAAATATATAAAAACATGGTTAAAAATCGCTTTTTATCTGCGGCCCAATATTAGTGTTATTTTTGAGGATTATTTATTTATACTTTATTTATATATATATATATATGTAATAAATATATATATTTATTTATTTATTACATTTATATATTTTAAGATATATATTAATATGGTTATATTATTAGTATGTATATATATTTGTTTATAACAAGGTATATATTTATGTATATTTTGCATCACCTTCCTCTTTCCGTATCTCTATGTCTTCTACATATTTGGTTGCCTGGAAGAGATCGCTATGTAGCGATAAGGCCGCCAAATTGTTTACTACTGTGTCTGTTATTTTCTGTCTTTTTTTGTTTTATTTTTCCTTTTTCGTGGTGTACAATAAAAGTGTGTAAATAAATAAAATTCTCCTAGTGGGTTTTTACTTGGCATCATAACACTAAATTGCATGGGGTATGTCTTTGCCAGTAGTTTGTAACTAGCAACAGCCGACGCCACAAGACCAGACCAGAATCGAACCCAGGACTTTATAAAACGGCACGGAGATCGTCATGATCTATGTTCAGCATTGGACGTCGATCGTCTGATATAATGATGATGACGAATAGTTAACCTACAAGAATATATGTATCCTTACTAAACAAGATTAATACAGATATTGTCAAAAGACCCAAGTAACAGTTTGAAGTTTACGAAGTACTTAGCCACTTCAATTAAAGAACTCCAGCAACATTGCAAACAATGATGAAGATGGAATTCTGTACACACTTGGCTTCGCTGTAGTAGCAAGCAGTAGGCAGCTATCATATACCGTCTCAGAATCAATTTATGTTGGTTACCTAATTAGGTGTAATTACTTTTTATTGTTAAGAATAATTAACAATGTATGTGGAACAAAATCGTGGGGGGAAGAAGCGCTGTCTTTCTTATTTGTATTTTTAATGAGACGGCTTTAAGTGTATGAGAAAACGTTTTTTTTTCTTTTACTTATCATTCTCTTATTAGTTACTAGCTGATGCCTGCGACTTCGTCTGCGTTGAGTCAGTGTGTTGTGAAAGTGTGTTTGTTTGTCTTCCAATCACGGAGCAATGGATTACTAAACCGACGACCTTGAAATATTTACAGCATAAACATTAAAGTATCTCCTTTCTAACCAAAAAAAATAATGAGTGCAATCAGAGAACGCGCTAATGAATTACAACTAAATACACATTTTGAATTTCATCCCCTCTACCAAGGGAACCGTGCTGAATTCCGGGATAAAAACTATCCTATATGTTAAACCGGGGTATCATCTACTCCAATCCCAAATTTCATTCAAACACTTTCAGTAGTTTCGGCGTGATGCGCCGCCAAGATACAGACAGACAGACAGACAAAAAAATAAAAATAAATTGTTTTGGGCTCAGTATCGATAGCATACGCTAACTAAAATTTTCAAAATATATACAGTACAGAATTAATTACGGTAATAACGTACAGCAAGTAATCATAACGTAAAGTAAGACAGTAATGAATGTACCGTTGTATAAAAAATCTAACAATGAGCGAAGGTCATAAAAATTTATGCAGCTGTTCTTGAGTTATAAATGGTGAAACTAGCAAGACTGTTTCATAAAATATTTGACGACCTCCGTGACGCAGTACGTGCGCTGTCGCATTATAAAGTTGTAGATGCAGACTTCGATTCCCGGCTCGAGACTGTTCTGGTGGTAGGCATCGGCCGTGGCTAGTTATAACTCTAATGACAAAGACGTGTCGCCAAGCGATTCAGCATGCTGTCGCGTAGAAACCAATTAGGAGCGTGGGTTTACCATACTCCTTACTTCCTACCATCCTAGACAACATCATCACTTACCACAAGGTGAGATTGCCGTCAAGGGCTGTAGTAAATAAAAATAAAACTATCTTGACAAATCTCACTTATTTCAGCGGTTAAGGCACAAAACGGTACAATAAATATATTATCTACTATTTATATTAGTTTAGTTGCGAATGTAGAATGTGTCATAGAATGTCGTTAAGACACGTCGTGTAATATATTCACATGCTATTAGCAACTTTCGAGCTAAGCTGAATAGAGATAAGGGTGGTGTGTCAGCGTTTCTATACAAAGTGAGGTCGACGTTAGTATCTTATAGAAAACCTTAATGTAATATCTTATATCAATTCTAAAGCTACCTACTTAGCTCAGAGCTACCTATTTTAATTTAAAGAATAACAGTTGTCTAAAAACGTAACATGACAGTACGTGTACCTATCTCATTATTAATTATATATATTTTTTTTTATACACTACAAGTTAGTCCTTTACGGCTATCTCACCTGGTGGTAAGTGATGATGCTGTCTAAGATGGTGGTAGTGGGCTAACCTGTCAGGAATATGGTATACCCACGCTTGTAATTGATTTCTACGCGACATCGTGCCGGAACGCTTAAGTTACATACCGACAAAGACTAGCCACGGCCGAAGCCTCCCACCAGACCAGACTCGAGCCGGGAATCGAACCCAGGGCCTCCAACTTTATAATGCGACAGCGAACGCACTGCGCCACGGAGGTCGTCAAGAATTATTATTATAAATTATTTAAGTATTTACTAGGAAATAATAATTATAAAAAAACCAACGTGACAATTCTCGGTAAAATGTCGCATTGAAATATAATAATATGGATCTCTGTAGGTAGATCGAAACTAAAAAGTTTTCTACTAGATGGCGCTAACAGTCGCCATATTATACGTTCGAAAAAATGCAATTTTCAGTTTGTTCAGTTTCACTTTAAATAGTCTTAGAATATTTCCTTGGTTCTTTATATAAAAATGAAGTGAGCGCTATCTGTAATACAGAAAAATAAGCTCGGGGTTGTAGTTAAGCGAAATCAAGACACATGCATTTTTAGTAAATACGGATACGTTCATCGTTCGCGTTTAAACAACCTACCTTGGTCAAGTGTTGGTTTCAATATTCGTTTCATTCCTCATAAAACATTATATACGTCTGACATGCACAGGTGTACTTTAAAGAGGTCGTTATCAAAGGATTCTGCTCCGAGGAGACTTTTAAAGCACTTTTAAAACATTATCGACTTTGGCATCGGCACAAAATTTGCATCTCCAACGCTGCCAGAGTTAAAGTGGGTCGTAAACTCATTGGAAATTCCCGCCCTAACCCGCCAGGCGGTTATCCGTGAGTTGAGGTGCTGCGGATTAATCCAACTGCGGTTGACACTAAAGCAACGGAAAGCTATGATGGTTGCTGTAAACTTAGTTTTTTTAATATCTTTCTCTCTCCTTCTTAAAGGATAACTATATCCTCGTACTCTTCAGTACCATATAAACCAATACACGTTCATTGTCATACAAATATTTCTGGTAACATCATGATCAACCCATTACCGGCTCACTACAGAGCACGGGTCTACTCTCAATATGAGAAGGTTTTGGCCATTGTCCACAACGCTGGCCATGTGCGGATTGGCAGACTTCACACACCTTTGAGAACATTATGGAGAACTCTCAGGCGTGCAGGTTTCCTCACGATGTTTTCCTTCACCGTTGAAGAAAGTAATATTTTAATTGTTTAAAAACGCACATAACTCCGAAAAGTTAGAGGTGCGTGCCCGAATTCGAACCGCCGACCTCTAATTAGGAGGCTGACGCCCTAACCACTAGGCTATCACCGCTTTACCGCTTTCTGGTAACTTCTATGACAAATCATATGTCTCTTAAGACTTTCGTAGGTTCAAACTTTTGTAGGTTTAGGAGTTCAAAATAACACGCTCTTGTGGCGCGTGTCACAACTACTGTCTTCGTCTGTACGTAAGTTGGGTATATATCTATATTTTTTATGCCGCGTCAAATTCCATTGGATAATTTATGTAACTGTCAAATTCCTAACAGGTTAGCCCGCTACGATATTATATTGAGACAACATCAAATGGGATAGGAATCAAGGTTAGCACTTCAGGTCTGGCAAAGGAAGATTAAAATAATAGTACCTACCTTGGAGTCTTAGGTTTTCGTAGGGTGGAATTGTAGGGAAGTATACAATGGGTCCCCCGGGCGTCCAGTAAAACCAGCGAGAGGGACATGCCGTGGTGGTTTTTAGTTCGGGTAGACCACCCATGGGGGGGAGTTCCACATAACCTCCGTCCTGCCCAAGGGACGGAAGTAGCTATAAAGCTTTTCCACCACGACAAAAAAAAAGGGCGGAATTCTAGGACGATGGTTTAATAAGGGCTGGCAGGTTAGGCTAAAGTACCGCATATTACGGAAAACAATGATTCTAATTCGACATGTCACGAGTTATGCTAGTGTTCAACAAAGGTTGGTTTTTGGTTTTCCATCGGGATTTTCTGTGAAACAGAAACACGATTGTAAACAATTTGTACAATGTGTTTGTTTGTTTGTGTATAGAATAAAATTGCAAAAAAATCTACTCTCAAACTGCCTCGCAATTATTGTATGTGATGCTAACACTCGGGCTGTTTCATGCAATTCATAGAACACGTCAAATCGCGCTCAATTTTAAACCAAGCACAACAGGTATATTACATCCGGGTATTTTTCGGAGGTATATTTGTATGTTGTTTTATTGTTTGTGATATTTGGATGGGTTGGATATTAATAATAATATCGTTTATGTTACTCTTCAATTCGACGACTCGACGATCTGGCTCTCTTTGCTAGATTTCATCTGTGTTAAGGATAACCAGCCATTATAAAATTGAAAGTCCTGGGTTCGATTCCCGGCTCGAGTCTGGTCTGATGGGAGGCTTCGGCCGTGGCTAGTTATCTCCCTACCGACAAACCTGTAGCCAAGCGATTGAGCGTTCCGGCACGATGTCGCGTAGAAACCAATCAAGAGTGTGGGTTTACCATAACTCTAACAGATTAGCCAGCTACCATCCTAGACTGCATCATTACTTACCATCAAGTGAGATAGCCGTCTAACTTATAGTGTATAAAAAAAGCAAAAATATAGAAACTGAGACGAATTTATCTAAAATTTTAGTTACATTTAATTTTTTTGACACGATAATTGCACAAAATTTAAAATCATATTATTATCCTCCTCATAAAAGAGAGGTTTTAGAGCTATTACCAACCGTGTAGTACCTATTAAGGTAGGCCGACTTTTAAGATTATTATCACATGTTACCGATAGCATAGCGACGGCATAGCGTATTATCCGAGGCACAAGAGTAGTTGATGTTCATATAAAAAATTAAAAGTAACAGCAAAATAACTAAACATGAAGAAAACATGAATTAAAAAAAAATAAGGTTCGTTTATATAAACATGTTTTAAAGGTATAAACGAAATTACTTAACAGAGGGTATTCAATTTCACTCGTCGAAAAAAACTTTTCGCCGGTGTCAAATTCTGTGGTTTCCCATTTCAGGGAGTAGATATTAAAACCGTTATTGTTTTTCTTAAACAGCAAATAGATAAACCTACTTAGTGTTACTATGAATGACACAGAGATTATGAATGAGCAAATGCTCAATGTGTGTTTTCACCGCAGCTCCAATAAATCTTAACTATTTTGTATATTTAAGATTAGCTGAATATCATATATGTGGTCGCTCACTGTGGGCCTCATAAGAAAGCTCAGAGTCACTCAGCGGGCGATGGAGAGAGCTATGCTAGGAGTATCTCTACGTGATCAACTCAGAAATGAAGAGATCCGTAGCAGAACCAGAGTCACCGACATAGCTCAGCGAATTGCGAAGTTGAAGTGGCAATGGGCGGGGCACATAGCTCGGAGAACCGATGGACGTTGGGGTCCCAAGCGGCCCAAGACCGTGAGCATTGGAACTCCCTACGAAAAACCTATGTCCAGCAGTGGACGTCAATCGGTTGTTAATGATGATGATGATGATGATTGGACATAAGAACATAGCGAGACGCAGTAAGCTCCTCACTTGAAATTACATTTTATAACAGTTTTCAGTTTGATAATTACTAACTGATGCCCACGACTTCGTCCGCGTAGATTAAGGGTTTTTTATAACTCCTTTGGAATAAGCAATCTAATAGAAGGTTATTTCATGTCCCGTCTTGTTTTCTTTCCTACCATATAAATCTAATTTCCAGAAGATTTCCTGTGGTAAACTAAACCCTATCGGCGTCAAATTTAGAATAAATAAAAAGTATCTCAGTCTCGAAATTCAGCGGAGCGAAAGAGTAACCTTGCGTAAATATACAAACATAAAAATATGCGCCTTAAATTATTAGTGTGATGAGACATATCCGTAGATCATTGCTATGTCAGGGGGTCTACTCTAATTCAACAAAAACGAAATATAGGTGAAAGTTTCGCTTATTTCCTACCACGGTTCTATTTCGTTCCGAAGTTTGACGTTTAGATTTTCTAAACCTACTACGCTCCTCCTCCTTCTTTGGCCTCGCCTTATCCCGTTACGCGGGGTCGGCTTTTTTTATCATCCGGCGCCACGTCGATCTTTCTTTAGTATCCTCATCATTGAGGCCGAGGCATTTCATGTCCTTTTGGACATTCGTCAACCATGTAGTTGGGGGTCTTCCCCTTCCCCTTTTCCTTGCAGCCATGGAAAGGCACTTTTTCACAACGTAATCGTCAGGTCTACGCATTACATGTAATAATTATTATACGTAATAATTATTATAATGCATTAATCTAAACCTACTACGCTGCGAACAAAAATTTGTATTTGACGGATGATTGTTTGGAATTTTAACCTCAAATTGAAACAAAAACAAAAAGTGTTACCTTTTAATTTTTGTTTTTCGCTCGTTGTGTGAATATTGTCAGAAACTTGTTTGAAATGGCTACACGAATGCTTCTAAAAGAGGCTGCTTTTGGAGCGTAGAAGGAGACGGCGCCACCTGCGCAATCAACGAAGTTGCGTTTGAAAGAAAGAGAGTAGACCCCCAGTACTTTTTATCCCGGGAAACGAAAGTTCCAAATGGATGAACTTAAAGGTATATAGCAATAAATATACTTACTCGCCTGTAAACGCCATTTTTACGGATCTTTAGTTACGTTACGCTTGATTATTTGACTCGTACTTCGTGGAATGGCGCCGGCGGCCTGAAACACGATTACATAGGTTCGAAACACATTTTCTCTGTATTTGTACGAATCCTGCTTTATATTCCAAGCCTATCTGATAGTCAACCACTTTGTTGCCGATCGATTCCTATCCGGCCATTCAATCCAGTGAGGGTCGACGTTGACCAAGTGACATACTCCACTCGCACTTTTGACCCAAAAAATAATAGTGTTATCTATATTTTTGTCACGTAATCGTTGGGTACGGCAGCCCTTGAATAACCTGAAGGGCACGTAAATGAAACCTTAACTTGGGAATCGCCTAACATGTCCTCGAAAACTGTACTACATGTTACCATTCTGGGTGAGTACGGAGTAAAGAATAGGTGATTTTTTTCTGATATTTCAAGCTCAATGTGTATGAAATTGTGACTTTAGGACAACACGATGTCAGTAAAATAGCCAGTAGAAAATACCAAAGTATTATGTAAACCTAAATTCTTCGCGAATGAAGTGAACTGTATTTTGACGACCTCCGTGGCGCAGCGCGCGCGCTGTTGCATTATAAAGTTGGAGGTCCTGGGTTCGATTCCCGGCTCGAGTCTGGTCTGGTGGGAGGCTGCGGCCGTGGCTAGTTACCACCCTACCGACAAAGGCGTGTCGCCAAGCGATTTAGCGTTCCGGCACGATGTCGTGTAGAAACCAATTAGGAGTGTGGCTTTACCATACCCCTAACAAGTTAGCCCGCAACCATCTTAGACTGCATCATCACTTACCATCAAGTGAGATTGTCGTCAAGGGCTAACTTGTAGTGGATAAAAAAAAAACTAAATATTGGGGATTTGACGGAGTCATATTCTGCATAAAGAGGATCCATTTGCCAATGTGACTGATCGGTAATCAAATCCTGGACTGATTGCTCAATCAATCAGCTTATAGACGCCCACTGCTGGACATGGCCTTTTCGAGAGCGCGCCACCACACACGGTCCTCCGCCTTCCTCATCCACCCGCCACCAGCGATCCTTTTCAGGTCGTCGGTCCAGCGAGCAGGTGGTCGTCCTAGCTGCGCTTACCGGTACTTGGTCTCCACTCCAGAAAACGTCTGCCCCAACGGCCGTCGGTTCAGCGACAAATATGACCCGCCCACTGCCACTTCAGCTTGCTAATCCGTTGGGCTATGTCAGTTACTTTTGTTCTCCTACGGATGTCCTCGTTACGGATTCTATTCCTCAGAGAAACGCCTTCATAGCCCGTTCCATGGCACGCTGAGCGATTTTGAACTTTTGGACAAGGCCTACCGTGAGTGTCCACGTTTCTGATGGACTGATTGCTCATGAGACCATAAACGCCGCTGAGTAGCTCCGTATTGCCGAGGCTTAAACCTCAAATATTCACAACGGGTAGGAATAGTAGAATAGGTAGCCCGACAAAACAAATGTCGTCGTTAAGCACACGAATATCTAGTCCCCAGTCCCGAAGCTGGCTCAAATGGCCGAACCTCCATTTACATTAGTGGGAACTGTTTTTTCACAAACGTTTTCAGTACCATCACTTTTATTAAGCAATAAATATCGCGCTCGTGATAAATTTAGCGATAATTAGATTACATGAGAGTTCGGTAGTGAGAAATAACTAAGTTAAAACGAATATTGCTTTTATTAAGGGTTTTTTATTATCATTTCTTTATTTTTATCATGCAATCCGTGAAAATTTACTATGAATATATTATGTTTTATATGGTCACATATGCATCAACATCTGCTGCTGGTTTAAGGTAGATAATGAAAATGGAAGCAATAAACGTTCAACAGAACTTTTCCATTGTGACGCATGATTTTGAGCCTGTTTCTAGTTGCATGAATTATTTTAACATGTTCTCTATTGCCAATCTTACGTTCACTTGTTATAGATGTGATATAAATGAATGTGTAAATATTTTGTAATAATATGTATACTGTACGTGTCATTAATAAATAAATAAATATACATAAATGAATGAATACACTTTTATTGTACACCACGAGATAGGAAAAAAAACTGAAAATAACACAAAAACAGTATATAATTTGGCGTCCTTATCGCTACATAGCGATCTTTTCCAGGAAAACGCAAAATGTTAAATCAATTATGCTTACTAGACTAGACGTTCAGTCGCAGTTAATCAGTTTTGGCATTAATTAGCTATCCTAAAGGTCGCACTCGCAGGTTTCGGATTCAATACACGCCTCGTATAGCCTCGTACATTCGCAACAATTGGAAGGAATGGTCGAGAGCGACAAAACAAATGCCGCTACTACACACTCGTATATCTAGACCCCAGTCCGGAGTCCTGACCCAAATAGCCGAACATCCATTTACATTACACCTATCTTTTTTTTTTTTAGTTACATAGTACTACCGTTTTTACTAAGCAATAAACATCGCTGCTGCTTACCGTTGGGATATATCTATATATATATATATATATAAATAAGTGAAATTTGTCAAGATAGTTTTATTTTATTTACTACAGCCCTTGACGGCAATCTCACCTTGTGTTAAGTGATGATGTTGTCTAGAATGGTAGCGGGTTAACATGTTAGGAGTATGGTAAACCCACACTCCTAATTGGTTTCTACGCGACATCGTGCCGGAACACTAAATCGCTTGGCGACATGTCTCTGTCGGTATAACGGTAACTAGCCAAGGCTGTAGCTTCCTACAACATCAGGCTTGAGCCGGAAATCGAACCCAGGAACTCTAATTTTATAATGCGACAGCGCACGCACTGTGCCACGGAGGTCATCTATACGTATAAGTATTTTTTGAGAAGGACAAATTCACACGTTGCTTCTACTGAACAATTGATTAACTAACACAATTGCAACTATTCAATTCTATATATCATCTTATCGATAATAATAATAAGATAAGAAATAAGAATAATCTAGTAAACTTTGCTTTAACAAAAAAGTGACACAGAAAAAAAAACAAAAAAAAATCGCAATAGCTTTATTCTATTATATGAAAAATATTTATTTGACCAAAAACACGGATAGACAGTATTCCGATGGTACCCTCACTAGGTAATTCTGTCTCGTGTAAACCTATTACAGGCATCTATGAAGCATTCATGTATAAGGTATTTTTCATTATTTTAATTCGTGCGGTGAACTACACTCGCAATCTTTTGAAAAACAGCCGTACTTCCATCAATCCCCGTGTCACGTATGAAATGCTCCTCATATATCTTGTACGCGCCCATAAATCGAGAACTTCACGTATTGACGACGTAAACACATTTTTTATCGTGACGTGAATTGTGAAGGTTCAAGGCAGTAGATTTTATATCTATGCGCAAGATTAATCATACACGGTGTAAATTGATTTTGGTTTTACTAAATATGACACGACGAGATTATTTCCATTAGATAAATACTTTTATGATAAACATGCATAAAGCAAGTATTACCTGTAAATTGCAAGATTTTAAAGTAGAAATAATCAAACATTTATCTTACTTTTTTTTTATATTCGCTAAAAGTTAGCCCTTGACGGCAATCTCACCTGGTGGTAATTAGTGATCTCCAACTTTATGATGCAAAAGCACGCGCTGCGCCACGGAGGTTGTTAAAAATTTCGCTATTCGCATCTTGAAGATAGACATGGGTTACTTTATGTCTCAAAGAATTAAAGAGTTCTTCTTCATCAACATTAATAAAAATAAAATGGCGGCTGTTAACGTCATAAGGTACAGTAGGTGCTTAAGTGAAAGTTTTATGTAAACGAACATCCGTCATACGTCAGCGTAAAACTGTCATTTAATATGCAGGGTCAAACGTATTTATCAACTGCATGCAAATTTGACAGATTTACTTTAGTCAAAAGTTAGGTTTATTTATTTGATAAGTCACCTTGTCTTGTTAAACACGCAAGGCCGTGGGACATCGTAGCTATATCAAACCATTTTTTTTTATTTGGGAAAGTAAGATCGCCTCATGTTACCTATATCATATTCTGTATAGACATTATTAACAACATCATTTTTTGTAATATCCGTGGATACGAACGCAGCTCTTTGCTTTCTCGTTTCAACACGTACGTAAAGTTCTGGTTTTTGGACGTTTTCAATGTGAATCAGTAATTTTTAGGTAAGGGAGAACAGGCATCTCTCATCTAGCGCGCTCAACCTTCGACTGTATCGTCACTTAACATCAAGTATGATGGCGGCAAAGCTTTAGCTATATATTATAAACTCTCTCTTGCATATATCGTTAGTAGTTTTGAACTTGTTTTTGCTCAACTTATTTTAAAATATCCCTTGCTAAAATTTGTTACCGGAATATTTAAAAAAGTAAGCTGAAATCTGGAGACTGATTTCGTACGAACCTATGTCTTAGTGTTAAAGCACAGTGTGCCGAAAATACGCGACCGCAGTTCCGTGGCTGATTTTACGTTCCAAAGCATTCGGCTGATATGACACACAATCAGAACCGAAATCACGCGGTAGAAATTCAGTTGCGTAACTTTGTGTGGGTATTTAGTGTCTCGAGCGTTCTCGAGTCGAACTTCGGCCGCGTATAATGCGTTGCTATACAAAACATTGCCACCGAATCGCTGCCGAACTTACGCGACGTAATTTCGGTTTGATATGTCATCAATAATAAAACACATTGCAGGCGTAGACGGTTCGGATCGGTGGTCGAGTCGCGGTAGTGCATAGTCGTACTTGGTGGAGCATATAGTCTGCGCCTTATAAATAATCATACTTATAATTGTAATTCTGTTCTAGCACGTCTACCCAAATTACCGATGAAGACACGCCCCGCCCCGTAGTCATCCTATATATACGATTAGCGTATTAATGCGTAGATAAATTGCCTATCACTAAGAACACAAATACACTCTTACAAAGCAATAACATTTCCGGACCATCGAAAACAATAATATAAAAAGGCAACTAATGGAATACCTGACTTAGTAAACAAAAGTAAGAAAAGATATCAAACAACTGTTTGGGTGTAGCTAAGCTTCTTTGCTAACGAGTCATGACAACTCCATGCGAAGTTGCCTAAAGCCAGAAGCTAGTTATGATGAAGTGACTTATACTTAGTGGAAGATTCTGATATTATTATCGTCTACCGTAAAGCGAACTATATAATTTTATTGGGCTTTTACAAATAGGTGGAAGCTGTGATAGCCTACTTGTTAGGGCGCCCGCCGCCTAATCAAATGTCGGGGGTTCTATCCTAGGCGCGCCTCTAACTTTTCGGAGTTATGTGCGTTTTTTAAGCAATTAAATATATCACTTACTTCAACGGTGAAGGAAAACATCGTGAGGAAACTTGCATGCCTGAGAGTTTTCCGTAATTTTCTCTAAGGCGTATGAAGTCTGCCAATCCGCACAAGGCCAGCGTGGTGGACTATGGCCAAACCCTTCTCATATTGAGAGGCGATCCGTGCTCTGTAGTGAGACGTGATGGATTGATCATAATGACAAATAGGTTTAGTTAAAAACTATTTTTAGCACCTGTAACTTATAATGCTGGGCAAAGTGGTTGGGAAAAGGCCCATCGGTCGCAAGTGGAAGTCTTGGTTGCATAAAAATCAGGGAGTGGACTGGTTTCGCGTAAGCTGCTGAGCTGAACAACCTAGGGAGAGACAAGGCGAAATGTGCCATTCTGACGTCACTACTTGGAGAGGCACTTAAAGAAAAGGAAAAAGGTGATTTGGTCAGCAAATTATTTCTCTACGCTGGCAGGAGTGCAAACTAACACTTGTATATCTTCATTACCAAGTATTACTATTACTTAACCAACCAAGTCTAACTTGGAACTTTTTACCGTAAAATCAAGACAAATAGTGGCTGCATTTTCATTCCTGAGCTCTCTTTTAACAGTAAAGTTTCAACGCCCGTTAAACAAAGATAGAACGTGTGTTTACGGCTTAAACATGTCCAAGGGTACAAACGTACGTAGTACAATACTGCGGGTAAGTTATACGCGGGACGTGTCTGAACAACTCCAGCGTACTATCTCCCACGAGGGAGTAGCAAGTAGTAAAATTGTGTTATTGTATTGCCACTTTTATCTGAATAGTCATAGGAACTATTTTTTGCGTCTGCCATGCAAGTTCTGTAAGATTTATGCACACTAAATTGTTACAGGAATATCCTCCTTATGTTATATAGCTTTAAGAGTTATTGTATTGGTGTAACGATAATGTTTTTATGTCGCTGAATGCATTGAAAGAATGTTTTGTTTCGAACGTTTATTTACGTCATCACTTAGTTTATACCTTTCAGTTTTGTCTCGAAAATAAATTTACTTTGTCTTTTTGTTTCGGACACTTTATCGATCAAACTCGCATTACTTGGGTCGAAAAAGTGTCCTTATATAAAATAAATCGCTAACGAGTTGGGAGCTTCAATATGTACCTAAATTGGGTAATGTAAAAACCCATGTTATATCTTAATGTTAACATCTTTGTTCTGCTGATGGAGAAGCGTCATAACCATAGCGATTATTTACCAAAGTATGTTTTTAATATCGAAGCTGGTTACTGGTCAAACCTACACGAGAGCTTTGTCTGTTTATCATAAAAGCACCACGTAAATCGGCCACGAAATCTCAAATGAAATGAAAACGACATAGTTTCAAAACTCCTTGCTTAAGTTTTCAGTTCACGAATGTAGTTATCTTATCTCCATTATTTCACGACAGTTTGAAGTTATTTATTTGCATTAAAAGTGCCTTCTAAAGTAGGTATATTTGAATAGTTTTGACTTTATATTTGACGTTAATAAAAATTGACGAAAGCTGTCAATGTATTCATGGAGATCATGAAGGTAGATTACAGATTGTGCTGTGGAGTTTACTTTATAAGGTAACCTCTTACTACCATCGATGTACCATCGGAAGGGTCTGTATCCTTGGTTGCGTGATTAAAATCCCATCAAGACGTACGAAGCGATCTGTTACGTCTTTTTTTATACGCACTGCAAACATCTAAAATACCTTCATCCAGATACATATAATTTGTGTTCCTTCATATTGACAGTAAATGGGTATCTAGTAGGCAATCTCCTAATACCTTAAACCTTAGCAATAATAAATAAAAAAAGACTTAAATTTTCTACACAACGTTTCATTTATATTTGTGAGTGTGTGACTGTGTATAATTAGTATTAGCTCAGGCTAATACTAATTATACACAGTTTGATAAAAGTTGCATGAGTAAACAACTATTTAAGGTAGTATTTACTCCCCCGACCTAAGCGCTCCCCTCCGAAAGAGGAGACCTAAATTCAAATTCAAATTTTTCAAATTCAAAATAATCTTTATTCAAATAGTCCTTAAAAAGGCAATTTTGACGCGTCAATAATTTACATAGTAGTTATTTCATGGTGATAACTATATTCGTAAACTTAAAACTAAAGCTATGAGGGTTCCAAACGCGCCCCGGTCTAAGAAGAAGCCCACAACAAACTTAGCCGGGGTTTTTCTTTTTTTCGTTATCACCATCTCACATAATGAATAACAAACTATAGTACCTATGGAGATAGAGCAATTCACACCCAAGCTTTTTTATCGTTTATATAATCCTTAATATCGTAATATGATTTTTCTACAAGCTTTCGTTTTATAAAAACTTTGAACTTATTGATAGACATCTCCATATCATCAAACATATCCTTCATGACCCTGACGATCAGATGACTACTGACAACACACAATCATACTCTACATACCGTCTTCGCCGGCGAAGACGAGGTCCCCGCTATCTTACGTCATCCGGACGAGGGCTCCATCCACGGCCTCGGAGACGCGTACGGACCACTCACCGTCCGACCCCCTCGTTATCCCAAACGTCGCCTAAGCCGAGGTTCGGCCTCAAAGGAGGCGCCCTTAGGCAGTCGTTCCTTTAGTTTCTCCGAGCCCTAGGGATTTGAATCCAAATCTCTCTGGCAGTCGCGGTCAATTAATAGAGTCGGTTCAAATCCCGATTTTTTGTTTGTTTTTGAGACTTTTGTCCAAAACCAACGTGCCAGCCCCTTCATCTCCTATATAACAAAGAACAAACTTATAAAAAAATAACAAAATAAAAGTATGACTATTAAGAATGTAACGGACAGTCTACTTCTGCAGCAACAGATTTAAAACCTTCTGTTGTCATTATTTGCATCTAAATTTTATAAATTTGATATCTCGTCAAGCGTAGGTGAAACACTTTAGTAAAATATAAAAATTACGTGTACTTCTTTCAATCAAAGACCCTTATTTTATGAAGGCAGGTAGGATCTTATTACTTCAGTAATTACCTATCTAACCTATTTTGAGAGAATTAATCAAGCGACCCCGACGATTACAATGATGGCCTGGGGCCACGTTGCCTTAATACCTCTTTTATCGCCAAATAGAACAATCTGTTCGGATATAATTTATATTCATTTATTCTAGCCTTCCCACAACATTACTTACAACTGTGCATTATTTGAGTAGGGCCAGAGAAATTTTACCGGCCATTTCACCTGTCTGTTTCATGTTCTTTAGCTTGCTAATTAATGTCCCAATGGGTACATACTCGTATTACGGGTACAGGTCGTTTTAGTCTGTTTTTTGTAATTTAGTTACCACCCTACCGACAAAGACGTGTCCCCAAGCGATTTAGCGTTCCGGCACGATGTCGCGTAGAAACCAATTAGCCGCGTGGGTTTACCATACTCCTAACAGGTTAGCCCGCTGCCATCTTAGACAGCATCATCACTTACCACCAGATGAGAGTGCCGTCAAGGGCTAACTTGTAGTGGATGATAAGAAATAAAAATAAAACAGGGCTAGCACGTCAAAGTGGCAGTGGACTGTTCACGTTTGTCGGAGGACCAATAGACGCTGGAGTCGAAAGGTTCTCGAGTGGAGACCACGTCTCTCCAAATGGAGAGTGGGGCGTTCCAGCTAGGAGGAACGATAACCTCTGAAAAGTGGCGGGTATCGACTGGATACGAAAAGCCGAAAATTGACGATGCCTATGTCCAGCAGTGGATGAATATGGCTGATGATGATGGATGAATGAATATGGACCATCTTTTCAGGCATTTGTAAGCAATCCTGGTTATGGTGTTGGGGTGATTTTCAAATTCAAACTTATGTTTCTTGGAGATGTGTTCACTTCCTTTTTGATTGTTAGTATTTCAAAAAATTTAATCATCATCATCATGATCAACCCATTACCCGCTCACGACAGAGCACGTAAATAAAATATCACTTGCTTAAACGGTGAAGGAAAACATCGTGAGGAAACCTGCACGCCTGAGAGTTCTCCATAACGTTCTCAAAGGCGTGTAACGTCTGCCAATTCGCATTGGCCAGCGTGGTGGACTATGGCCAAACCCTTCTCACATTGAGAGGAGACCCGTGCTCTGTAGTGAGCCGGTAATGGGTTGATCATGATGAATCCCAATAAGCCCTAGAACTGAACCTTGATGATCCTTAAGCCAATACTATAGCAACTATCCTTTGCGTTAAGCACTTCCTGTATTTAAAGATGTATAAAGTTTTACACTCAGCGAAAAGTAAATAGGTCAGCTGTTTTAGTTTCCTTGAATTAAAAGACCAAGACTCCGACCAACTTTACCCAGTTTGATCCGCAGGAGTTTAAAAGTTTTTAGTTTATTGTCTCGGTCATTGTATTTCTTCAATAAATAAGTATTTATTTACTCTGGGTTATTTTCTTTCCGAAGAGATTTTTCGAGAAAAAGGATTAAAGTTGCTAAATAATTCATATATAAACATGTTGTCGCCGCAATTCTAAGAAGCTCTTTATAATACTCGTATGTATACATTATGATATATTTATTAGATAAGACGTAATATATTGTTTTTAAGGGTTAAAATGTTATTAATCTGTATACGTACAAAAGAGTATAAAACTTGAAATACTATTATTAATTTATTACGATATTAAGGATTATATAAACGATAGAAAACCTTGGGTATGAATTGCTCTATCTCCATAGGTACTATAATTTATTGTTGATTATGTGAGATGGTGATAACAAAAATAAAACCCGGCTAAGTTTGTTGAGGGCTTCTTCTTAGACCAGGGCGCGTTTGGACCCTCATAGCTTTAGTTTTAAGTTTACGAATGTAGTTATCACCATTGAATCACTACGTAGTATATTTTAAATTCCTTGTTTACCGTTTTAATTCCAGACGTTGGAATTTTCTTTTGCTACAATAAGATTTATCTATCCTATTGGAGAGTTACATTTAACTTAATACGTCATGATAAGATGCGTAGGACGAAGTTGAAAAATTGCATGTATGAGGCATAACTTACTTAACGATTTCTGCCAGTTAACTCCAAAAGCACGCCGCGTTTGGACACTACGTTCCAATATTATGGAACGTATTAATATATGAGCGAACCATTTTCTTGTTGGATGCATTTTGTTCCGGATTGAACGAGAAACGCAGTTTTAGACGGGGAAACTAAATTCAATTAATTATGAGGTTTTGTTTTTGAAAAAGAATTGAAAAGCCGCTCAGCACTAATTTTCTTTCGTATACAACTTAGGAGAGTCGAGTTTCGTTTCACGTTCGCGTTTTCTGTAGTGCCTACACACTTTACTCCTCAGAAATCGCCGGCTTTATTAAAAATTCAGTCGCTATGCCTCCGCTCTGAGTATGCTTAACAACCGTCGTTTCGTCATAGGCTAGGAGTTATGATGACTTCTTTTTAATGTTTTTTTTTTGGACCTCCGTAACGCAGCGCCTGCGCTGTCACATTTTAAAATTGGAGGTCCTGGGATCGATTCCTGGCTCGAGTCTAGTCTGATGGGAGGCTTCGGCCGTGGCTTGTTACTACCCTATCGACAAAGAAAGCCGCAAAAGCGGTGCAGAGTTCCGGCATGATGTCGCGTAGAAACCCATTACGTGTATGGATTTACCATACTCCTAACAGCTTAGCCCGTTCCCATCTTAGACTGCATCATCACTTATAACTTGTAGTGAATAAAAAAAAAAATCTACTCTACCCCCAATTAGTCCTTGACGGCAGTCCTACATGGTAAGTGATGATGCAGTATAAGATGGTAGTGGGAGAAAATTTTACGATGTCGCGTAGAAAACAATTAGGAGTATGGGTTCACGTTGGAAGGGTGCTAACTAGCCACGGCTGAAGCCTCCCACAAGACCCGACTCGAGGCGGGTATCGAACCCAGGACCTCCAAATTTATAATGCGGCAGCGCAAGCGCAGCGCCACTGAGGTCGTCAGAATTATTCAAAAATACCTACTAAAACTTACTTAAATAAAGAATTCAGCAGCTCCTGCATATTCACGATTTTACGGTAAAACTACATTGAAAGGAACGAAGATCGACTTCGCTCAAGCATAGAAATTGAATGAACAACTCAAAATACTGCTTATTTGTTTATATCGCTTTTCTGAACAGCTTGGCAGTACAAAACTTTACACATTTTATATTCATAAAAACCTGACTTCGTTATCTATCTACCTACTTTGGTTGGGAGACATTCTAACAAACTTGCTGTGAAGAAAAATAAATGGATTGAGCATACAAAGTTAGTTCTCATCTTATAAATCTTATAAATGCTTTTGGAACTTTTCTCAGCATATATTACGGTTTCAAATATTTTACATGCGATAGGGGTAAAACAGTAGCGTATATGTATGGATGACGATGGACCGAGCTATCCAAAGTTTCTCTGCATGAAACCAGAAATGCGACGGTCCGTAGAAAAGCCAAAGACCCGACATAGTTCATCTAGCAAACCTAAAATAAACTAAACAAGAACGGTAAGAAACTAGGTGGTAATTGGAAACCCATATAAAAATCCAGCATATCACTCCATCTATTTATGTTAAGCAATTAAAATATCACTTGCTTCAACGGTGAAGGAAAACATCGTTAGGAAACCTGCAAGCCTGAGAGTTTATAATATTCTCAAAAGCGTGTGAATTCTGCCAATCCGCATATGGCCAGCGTGGCCAAAATCTTCTCATATTGAGAGGAGACCCGTAATCTGTAGTGAGCCGGCAATGGGTTGATCATGATGATTTATGTGATGGCAATCATAGATCAGGATTGAAGAAGGTGCTTTTACTTTTCTTGTGTGGTTAACTATCTCCCAAGGTATAGGACATACAAAATTGGCCATCCATGATCATGTGCGATGTAAGTAACCTAATTTGATTGCATCCTTGCGTGTCGTTGGCTTTTACAGCGTTATTATTGACTTTTTAATGCCATTAGTTACCTCAATCCAGATCAAACGGGGTGAAAATGAATTTGTACCTCCTAATAACAGTTACCGTGGCACCGAGATTGTGATCCCTTTACGTTTTAATAATCCCATCGTCTTACTCGAACCCTTGTGACTTAAAATTACGTTGAAAGGTGACTTTCGCGAATGCTATCGCTAATTAATGGGAGTGATGTTACGAGACTAAACGAGTTTAAATATACCTTACAAGAAACTTTATGAACATTTTGAAGATTATAACTCATCTTAAAAGCTATACCTATATGATCGATAATTACAATCCGATTTGTATTAGCAATAGATGGAACGTTCCTAGAATCGACTGGCCACATACAGTTTTACAGTATTACCATTTATTCAGTATCTATAGTATCGAATAGCGGTGATAGCCCAGTGGTTAGGGCGTCAGCCTCCTAATCCGAGGTTGGCGGTTCCCATCCGGGCACGCACCTCTAACTTTTCGGAGTTATGTGCGTTTTAAAAAAAATTAAAATATCACTGGCTTCAACGGTGAAGGAAAACATCGTGAGGAAACCTGCACGCCTGAGGGTTCTCCATAATGTTCTCAAAGGCGTGTGAAGTCTGCCAATCCGCACATGACCAGCGTGGTGGACTATGGCCAAATCCTCATATTGAAAGGAGACCCGTGCTCTGTAGTGAGCCGAGAATGGGTTGATCATGATGATGACAACTAAAGACACACACACATGAAGAAACCATCCATTAATTCAGACATATCATAAAATCATTTTGATATTAATTAATATGAATATACTTCCTACTGTTTGTTGTACAAAATATCAAGCCAGACCTGCGAGTATTGTGTTACATACGTTTTCCAATGATCATTAACGAACATATTTACGTAATGTATCTTTAACTGTTTAGTTCTGATTTCATTAGCGCTTGTATTTCCCTAGGTTAGATATAATTCTAGTCCCGAGAATGTTATTGAAAGGACGAGTCAAAGAAGTTGTTTCTGCGCCGCCTCGCATAGCATCCACGCCATTGCTGGATAATGGATCTTAAATTCAATTTCCATAGTAATCGCTTGATAGAGCCCCAGGGTTAGTAATTAAACCCCTCTTAGTTTCAATCTTTGTTACGTTCAAATTATTATTTTCGAGACGTTAAAGTTGTTTTGACGAATTTCAGCAATTTATTTATTTATTCATGTTTACTTATCGGAAAAGTGGCAGATGAATTCGTGTTTGCATTATGTTTATAGCGCAAATTCTGTTTTGATCGAGGTGCAAGTATTGCGCAACTTCAGAATACTCATCAAGTTGATATGATGTTAATAAACGAAGCTACTACTATTATAGAACAGTATAAATTTATGTAGAATAGAATAAAGACATAGATGTTTTGCGGTGCCGCAATGTCCAAATCGACGTTGAATTTTTTTTTCGGACTGTCTAACCCTATTGGTTGCGACAGCGTAACCGGGCTGTTTGGCGAGCTTCGGAAAGAAGCTCTGCCAGAAGAAAAGACGTTGAACGTCACAACACGACGCTACGGCAACAAAACGCAAAGTTTTGCGGCGCCGCAATGCCATTATGAATGAATGAATGATTGCACTTTTAATGTTCAACACAGATAATACAAAATGCAAATACAATAGAGTGGTCAGACAGGTAATTTATGTACGTGGCAGCTTTATAAGTTAATTTGAAAGCCTCATCAAGCATCAAGTCTCAACAAAAACAATCTTGTCAAAATATGCCTACTAATGTAAAAACCTACGTATGCAGAAATATCTCAACAACAGATCTAAAATCTTCTGTTGTCGGTAGATAGAGAAGGCTCGAAAGAACCAATCATCATAATATTAAAAATGGATTCATTAATCTAAACTGAATTTTCTTTATTAATTTAGCTCACTGAATTAGTCAGCCAAATAAAAATAACAATACAATTTCTAGAAGTCGAGTAATAAAATGAATGTAACAATAAAAACGGCGGCCATCTGCAAGCATTTATCACTGCCAGTGCTCCAATGAAGTGTCTCGGCGAACGCACATTAGAGGTCTCGCTGAAATGAAAAACTGTATAATCTTCTCCCATATACCGTGATTTGTTGTGAACTAGAAAATTTTGCTGTCTCATTTTATTTTGAAATGGAATAGTACAATTATATTGTGGTGAAGTGAAATATTATGGAGAACTCTCAGGCGTGCAGGTTTCCTCACGATGTTTTCCTTCACCGTTGAAGCCAGTGATATTTTAATTTTTTAAATACGCACATAACTCCGAAAAGTTAGAGGTGCGTGCCCGGATTCGAACCGCCGACCTCTGATTAGGAGGCTGACGCCCTAACCACTAGGCTATCACCGCTTCAGTTTATATAATATAATTATTATGTATAGCTTTATTTAATATAAATATAGTTTTTTATACTATGTTGCATATTCATAAAATTATTTCGTGTTTACATTTACTGCTTGGGTAGATATTTACAGGATTTTTTTAAACATAAAATATACCGTATGTATACCAACGACTTCTATGTAAGAATTCATTGCCGTATACAGTATACTTAATCTAACTAACTTATAATTGAATACCTTCAAATCGTGAGCAACGCAAAATACTTACCCGTGTTATTTTAAAAGTAGCTATATTGTTTTTCAATCTACATATTCGCAAGTTTCATTTTTTTATTTTTATTAGTTAGCATGTTTATAGCAAGTTAGCCCTTGACGCGCTAAAAATTTTAAAAACATAGTCTACTTTTACTTATATATAATTTTAAAATTAGAAGTATTATCAGAATTTTTGCCTATTTAATTATTAAAGTAGTGTGTTGATGTGTTTTTCTAGTAACTCCGGTCACTGAGGCATTTAAAATATTCCAGGGAACTTAGGTCATTTTTTTTATGCTGGTCTCAGTTTGTTTGTTTATATGTTAATTTAACGTCTATAAGGTGTGACTTTTCGCGGACGAACTCGTGGGCTTTTACGGTATCTTTACTACTATACTATGGTAGGTGTCATGACTCTTTTTTTTATACACCACAAGTTAGCCCTTGACGGCATCTCACCTGATGGTAAGTGATGATGCGGTCTAAGATGGTAGCGGGCTTACCTGTTAGGGGTATGGTAAACCCACACTTCTAATTGGTTTCTATACGACATCGTGCCGGAACGCTAAATCGCTTGGCGACATGTCTTTGTCGTTAGGGTGGTAACTAGCCACGGCCTCAGCCAATCAGACTAGACTCGAGCCGGGAATCGAACCAAGAAACTCCAACTTCAAAATGCTACAGCGCACGCGCTGCGCCACGGAGTTCGTCTAATGTACTTATAGTCTGAGATGTTATATGGTCGGCATTACTGTTAGTAAAAATTAGAAGTTAGTTTTAAGTAAGTTTTACTAAGGTTAGCAACCGTAATCTAGTCACAGGTTTACAAATATATATGCAATAATATGTATATATATATATATATATATATATATATATATATATATATATACCCTTTAATGAATTACTAATGATGTGTAGGTAATCTTACACATAAATTAATTAATGCAAACGTTTGCAATTGTAAAGTCCGCGTACACCTAATCGCCAAAGTTAATTCTGTTTTTCTAGATCTCAAGATTTTAGCTGCAAAGCACATTTAGCTGGAAAGGACGGAAATGTATTCAAGTACACTCAAGCAACAAAATGGTCGGTATCCGTAACATTAAAAGGCTTTTGAAACCCTTTCTGATTGTATTGTACCCTTTATAGGATATATATGTGCCCATTTATACACATTTGTGTAATATTGTGGCCCCTTACGCAGATTTCAAATTGAGATTACATATTCTAAATAAAGGTTTTGTATAGAAAGTCCTTTATTCGCATACAGACAAATTCACACAACGAGATTTTAAGACCTTGTATTCACTCTTTTCCATTTTATTTAAACTTGTATTATTCTATACTTTTGTGTGATCTACTATCCAAAATTCCATGTTTTTCAGTAGAAGCATTTAAAGATTTATAAGATTTTGAAGGCTTTTAAGGAAGGAATTGTTATTAATGTAATAGTCTGTTTATGAAGGACATTTAGTGTAACAGTTGAGTAATATTTAAAAAAACAAAAAAAGTATTTTAAAATACGTTTTTATTAAAAAATATAGAATTTTGGATAGTGACACTATTATTTTCAATGCGCGATATTACAAGGTTAGGTTAGATTGTAGCATATACTCGTATTATTTGAAAATAATGCATTCTTAAAGACTTACGGTAGGAGAGTTTACGTGTAGGCAACCGTGCGCCGCGCGACATTATTATGAAATAACATAACGTTACAACTCTTACTTAAATCATATGTCCATTTACTGTGAAATTTAATCCATATATTCTTAAAAAAGTTTTTTTTATGATTGTATGTATCTCAATAAGTTTTTACAAACGTAAGCTTGTAGAAAATTTTTATTATAGTATTTTTAGTATAGTCTACCTGCATACAGGAAAAAAAGGCTTGGGTAAGCTAAATATAAATTATAAGTGACTTAGTTGTTCTTCTTTAACACTCGTAGCTTTACTTTTAAGTCATCAAATGCAGTTATTAGATAGATAATTTCAAAAACACCTATATGAACGCTGCCTTCATATTTGCTGGTATTAGGTTTACATGAAAATATATTTTTTGAATTTTGAATTATTATGAGTTTCTTATATCCACCATAACGTCTAAATTCTAAAAAGTTAGGATGTGAGTGTTTGTTAGATTAAATCAACTGAAGTAAAGTACGCTAAAATTTATAATGAATGCAATATGGTGGCATGTACGAATGTGAAAATACGGGCAGCGTTCAACCGTCGTGTTTTTCTTTTTTTATTCCGTACTTGTTATTAATTTAACGCGAAACCACTGGGCTGTGGAAATCTAGTGTTTCAATAATAACGGTATATTTTCTTTCGCCCTTCGTTTCGGCTGCGTCATTAAGAAACATCAAAGGCAGAGATGAGCTCCCTTGGACTTCTCAGTGAAATACGGCCTTAGTAATAACATCTTATTATCTTCGTTTCCATTCACCTTTGTGTCCCTTATTTCTACTCATATAAGTATAATACGGTATACGCGCCTTAAAGAGGGTCTTTTGATAACGAACAGAGAATTTAGCCTCGACAACAATTGTCAAATTTTCAATTAATGCAAATCTGGAAATATTCTAAAAGCAACTTTTTGAATATTTGGGAGTAAAATTAATTTAATTTTTATTAAAATTAATCGTGTAAGCTATATCAAATTTATATAAAATTCAGTAATTGTGGTGTGAAGGAGTATATAAAATAAAAGCCTTGTAGATTAATATATGTAGGTCTTATATACATGCATTTGGAGTTTACGTGTTTATATTATATAGATTTCCTGTAATTTGTTAATGTAATAGTAAAATTAAAATAAAATTAGAATTGACTAAAGAGTAATAAAAATATTAAATATATTACCCAACTCAAAACTCTGTTATAATGTGTTAAGGATTTCAAATCAAATCAAATCGAAATAGCTTTGTTCATGTAAACCTATTACAGGCAATTATTAATCGTTCATACATATCACATTATTTCTATTCGTGATGTGATATCTACACTCGACAACCTTAAACTAAAGCTAAGAGGGTTCTAATCGCGAGGTCTAAGAAGAAGTCCAAATTAAAATTAGCCGGGTTTTTCTTTTTGAGTATAGGCCTCATCCAGATCTTTCAATGTCTTCCTATTTAAAAGCTTAGATTTCTAGCTACAGGAAAAATTTGTACATATTTAATCACACAAATTTTCATTTATATTATATACTAGCTGTTGCCCGCGACTTCGTCTGCGTAGAATTGCTAATTTCCCGTGAGATTGAGGTTTCCCGTGCGGCCAATGCCCTGCTTCTGAAAGTAAGCTACAGACAAATGTCAAATTGCCGATTTTCGTGTCTCTAGTTAAAAAAACATAGGACTTTCATACAAACTTCAAACCCCTATTTTACCCCCTTCGGGGTAGATTTGTATGAAAAAAAATTCCAACCTTATACTTACGCCCTAAAAGAAACCCATTTTCAAAATTTCAAGCTTGTAGACTTCATAATAAAAAAATAAGCAAAAACTCATCATCCCCTATTTTACCACCTTTAACAGGTAAATATTTAAAAAAAAATGATGTACATGTTTTTTTATTTATTGGAAATTTTTGTGTCTCTAACTCTAAAAACAAAGAAATTTCATACAAACTTCGAACCCCTATTTAATTATTTAATTCCACCCCCTTAGGGGTGGAATTTCCAAATATCCTTTCTTAGCTGACATCTCTTAACTATCAACTACCTAATTGCTAAATTATAGCTTAATACGTATAATAGTTTTTGAGATCTCGTGTTTAATCAGTACGTCAGTAAGTCAGTATGTAAGTATGTAAGTGACCTTTCGCTTTTATATATATAGATTAACAAGATTTATACTACACATAACTACAGAGACTTTTTAGAAAAAATCTGGTCTCGTACTCAGTTTGTGTGCTTTCTAAGTATCAATATACCTTTGGAAGTATCAACAAAACTGAACGAAATCATTTGGCAACATTTCAAGATACGCTTCGCCTCGTCATGGCATTACTAAACGTTAGTTGGCGTATCAAACAATAGTTACAATTCACCCTGCTAGTGGATCTGACAGTCCTTTTGTTTATGCCTATAATAGATTATCTGGATAAATAACAAGTCACGCTAGAGTTAATACCTCCCGTCTCAAGGTTTTACAAATACGAATATCTGAACTTCAAGCAACCGACAAATTATTAAGTCCAAAACTTATCATCATGATTCATCATCATCATAATGATCAACCCATTGCCGGCTCACTACAGAGCACGGGTCTCCTCCCAATATGAGAAGGGTAAGGGCAGACTTCACATGCCTTCGAGAATATTATAAACTCTCAGGCTTGCAGGTTTCCTCACGATGTTTTTCTTCACCGTTGAAGCAAGTGATATTTTAATTGCTTAAAAACGCACATGACTTTGAAAAGTTAGAGGTGCGTGCCCGGATTCGACGTCCTAACCACTAGGCTATCACAGCTTCGCTTGCTCATATAATGCCTATTCCATCTCACATACACGGTTAGAAGTAAGTTAAGCCTATTTGGATAAACAGATGCCGGGAAGGCGTTCCACACCCTGCGGTACGTATCGGAAACGTGGATAAAACTTTTCTAATCGATTCGTAACACTCATATACAATTCGATCAAATGGAAAAACTTTTGATGTTCAAAACATAACATGTTGCCTAATGCTGAACTTTGCTCAAAGTTATTTTACTAGCACTCGAGATATCGCTTGACCCTGGATTCACGCATGGTCAAAATGATATCATGGGCAAAATTATTAACGAAATAAAAAGTTTTTCAGGGGATACCGCAATAATAAATTGATGTAAAATATATGAAGGATATATAATATTTTTCTCGTACCTAGAAAGAAATAGTAAAAAACTAGGGGGCTTTTTGCGATGTGTAAGTACTATAATTTTATTATGAATTTAAAAATCAAAATCAAAAATTGATTTATTCATGTAAATCTTATACAGGATCTATGAAGCGTCTATTTGAATTAATTGAGGATATTAACTTGACTTATTGACTAGTAACTAAAACAGGTAGGGTTTCAAAGATCTAAGAAGAAGCCCACCACAAACTGTGTTGATTTTTTTAAAGTTAGTAATTCAATTAGCTATGAAGTTAAAGCAAATCTTTTTTTATCGTTTATGTAATCATTAATGTTATAAATCCTATTATAATTAATCCTTTAAGGATTTTTCTATAAACTTATTGAGAGACATCTCTAAGATCTTCAGTAGCTAATTTAGTTATAAAAATTTTCGAAATGCAAATGAAAACTATACCTTATAAATTCCTATATATAATTCCTAGTTCTTATTGAGAGAGAGAGAGAGAGAGAGAGAGAAAGAGAGAGAGATACCTTTTTATTCACACGTAAAACCCGCCATGCCCGAGTATAATCAAGCAAAATTGATCTGTAGTAGTGGTATTTACGCAAATCGCTCTTTGATGTCTTGATTGATAGCAATCGTTCCGTTCAACCATCATTTATTCCCGTGCCAAAACCGAAAACGTAATGAATGAAATTTCAGTCGTATTTTGGCTCAGAAACTGGATGACTTCAATGAGGAAATTCTAGCAACGGTTTCGTCATGGCTTAAGACTACTAATAAAATCGATACTATTTATTTAATTTCCTACAATAAATAACAAAAAAAAACTGTAAATTAGAGTTAAAAAATACGGCCATGACCAGTTGACCAGTTACTAAAAACTACAAATTTTCTAGCACGAAATATTGACCAGTAAATATTTCGTTAGAAAATTTGTACCGGTAATATTTTTGTGTCATACGCAAATCGTTTAATTTTACTAGTTAATATTTGAGAGAATATTTGAGTTTTTAGTAAACGTAATTCAATAAACTAACCAGTTAATAAACAGTTCCCTAAGTGTAACCGTGACCTTCGAGTAGGTTCATTGACCGGTCGTTTTCGATCACGTACGTTTTCTTAGAAAGAATGCATGGTGCCAATAATAATATTAATAATTATCATAAATCTTTATTAGTCACGACATTGCTAGATACAGATATTATATCCCAATTAAACATACTAAGGTATTTTGTAATGGCCGCCCACTCAGTATTTTTCCCTGATTTTCAGTCTGCCAACCCCAAGTTAGTCAGCCGCAACCCCCCGTAAGCCTCTCTAGATACTAGTATATAGTATAGATAAGTATGCATATTTAAAAAAAAAAGCGTTTATTATCTTGAATTAATAAATTTACCACCATTTGGACATTAAGATAAAATTTAATTATGTTCAATTATATTTCGCTTTCAGTTTCCTCCAACCCCAAGTTTGTCAGCCGCAACCCCCCGTAAGCCTCTCTAGAAACTAGTATATACTAAACATAAGTAGGCATATATCAAAGAAACGGTTTATTATGTTGAATTAATTAATTAACCTCCATTTAGACATTAAGATAAAATTTAATTATGTTCAATTATATTTCGCTTAGAGATTCAAGTAGGCAAACATCTATGGAAATACGTTCCTACGGCAGAGCTTCTTTCCGAAGCTCGCAAAACAGCCCGGTTACGCTGTGGCAACCAATAGGGTTTGTACAGCTAATAGACAGTCCGAAAAAAAAAATGCGACATAAAGTCGCAAGTGTGTCTGTACAATAACGTGCACTGACCTATTTCGGAGTTGTCGACACAGGTCACCACAAAGTATTGTATCATTTCCTCCGGACTGTTCTGTAAGAGCTGTCAATTGTATAGTCTACGGCTCATTATGTCGCAAGTGTTTTTTCTTCGCTTTTTGTTTCTTGCGACAATTTTTAAAGTAAACACCTCGTTATACCTCGCACCAGGGTAGCCTGTCGCAAGTAGCACTGAACTTCTAAACTAACTGTTATATTTATACTTAACTAGCTTTCACCCGCGGCTTTGCTCGCATTGGAGCCATTAAATTAGTATCAGAGAGTATTACAATAGAAATGAATCAATACGATAACAATAGTTTAAGAAATATTTTTTTACCTTTCGAAATTTATTTTAAAAAAAGGAGCCTATGTTACTTCTAATCTCCCAAGAATATGTTCAAAGTTTCATCAAAATCAACCCATAGTCGGCTCACTACAGAGCACGGGTCTCCTCTCAAAATGGAAAGGGTTTTGGCCATAGTCCATCATGGCCATGTGCGGATTGGATTGGCGAACTCTCAGGCATGCAGGTTTCCTCAACCTTGTTTGTTGTTTTCCTTCACCGTTGAAGCAAGTTATATTTTAATTGCTTAAAAACGCACATAACTCCGAGAAGTTAGAGGTGCGCGCCCGGGTTCGAACCCTCGACCTCTGATTAGGAGGCGGACGTCCTAACCACTAGGCTATCACAGCTCTCTCCTATATTGTTATAGAATAACGTTATAAATTGTTTTTTGTTATTCATTACTTATAGGTATTATAAAAGCAGTATTCTACGTTACAACTCTTATTTTTTTTTTTTTTTTATCCTCTACAAGTTAGCCCTTGACGGGAATCTCACTTGATGGTAAGTGATGATGCAGTCTAAGATGGTAGCGGGCTAACCTGTTAGGGGTATGGTAAAGCCATACTCCTAATTGGTTTCTACACGACATCGTGCCGGAACGCTAAATCGCTTGGCGACACGCCTTTGTCGGTAGGGTGGTAACTAGCCACGGCCGCAGCCTCCCACCAGACCAGACTCGAGCCGGGAATCGAACCCAGGACCTCCAACTTTATAATGCAACAGCGCGCACACTGCGCCACGGAGGTCGTCAAACTCTCTCTATCAATTCTCTCAATACTCTCGATATCAATTCCCACGTTTTCCGTTTAAGACTCGAAAATGGCCTCTTTTCGCTTGCCCGCCTTTTAATTGATAGGCCGCTGGACAGAGGACAAATAGAGCAGGCTAATTCAGTAACGTTCCATTTACCGGGAAAATAAATAAAGGCACAAAATTTAATATACCAAAGGGGTGGAAACCAATAAAAGCAATTCCGAGTCAGCCATGGGGTAGTTATGACCCCGTGACAAGGGTCACTTTTATTTTTCGCAAGATCCAACCGGAAAAATTTTCAATCGATCTTTTAAACATTTTTATTTCTTATTAAAATCTTAACGTGGTTTCACGAGAGATTAAACTTTGTTTTACTGCCAATACTTAAAACATAAACTACTTTCAGTGAAAGGTGTAATTGTGACGTCACAATTGAACCACCAACGACCTCCATGACGCGCTGTCGCATTATAAAGTCGGAGGTCCTGGGTTCGATTTCCGGCTCCAGTCTGGTGTGGTGAAAGGCTTCGGCTGTGGCTAGTTACCACCCTACCGACAGAGATGTGTCGCAAAGCGATTTAGCGTTCCGGGACGATGTCGCGTAGAAACCAATTAGGAGTGTGGGTTTACCATACCCCTAACAGGTTAGCCCGCTACCATCCAAGAATGCATCATCACTTACCATTAGGTGAGAAAGCTGTCAAGTGTAAGCTTGTAGCGTACAAAAAAATAAAAAAATAATACAACACAATCTCTATTCTGTGACATAAATTTTGTTGACACAGATTTTCACTTGAAAGTAAGTGATAATGCAGACCAAAATCAAAGCAAGCTCTCTTGGAAAAGGTGCGACGGTTTCTTATTCCCTAAATTACACCTTAATTGTTTCTACGCGGAATCATACCAGAATTCACTCGCTCACTACGCTAAACCAGATACGCAAATTAATTTCAAACAGATGTTTACCTTACAGTCCCACACTGTTGTTCACAGTCAGATTAACCTATTATCTATATATACTACATGAAACTATACATACATAACTATATATATATATATATATATGTATACTAGTTTCATGTTACCTATTCGATGGATCATTGAATAGTGTCTAACGATACGTTATTACACTGCTTTAACACATCACACTAATAATATAGAGGCGAAGTTTGTGTGTATGTTTGTTATTCCTTCATGCCGTACCTTCTGAATCGATCTGACTGAAATTTTGAATGTAGATAGATTTTACTACCTATTTCGGGAAAATCTATTGATCAACATGATTTGCGAAAAGCTTATGTTCTCGTATAGAATATCTCGTATACAATTATGTGTTACGCCAAAATATTCAAATGACTTACGAGTATTTGTCGCATTTGAAAGTTGGAGGTCCTGAGTTCGATTCCCGGCTTGAGGCTGGTCTGGTGGGAGGCTTTGGCCCTGGCTAGTTACCACCCTATAGACAAAGACGTGTCAAGAGATTAAACGTTGCGACACGATGTCACTTAGAAACCAATTAGTAGTGTAGGTTTACCACTACCCTAACAGGTTAGCCCGCTACCATCTTAGACTGCATCATCACTTACCATCAGGTGAGATTGACGATAAGGGCTAACTTGTGATAAAAAAAAAGATTTTTGATAGTAAAAACTACATTCAAATATTCTTAAAATTTAATACAGAAAAGGGTTGAAACGTATGGTATTTATCCTCCAAGCGGTTAGCTACCTCTGTACACATTTTTATTTAATCCTATTCAGCAATTGGAGCTGATAAAGTTATTTTGAAACTACAATTTTAAAAGATCGCTTTTATCGCTTTTTATCGCTTTTTATCGCTTTTAGTGATAAGGTCGCCTTTTGCTTTTATATTATGTATTATTTTATTGTCTTTTCCTTTCTTTTATATGCATGATGGCAGTTGGAGAATCTGGTTTTAGAATCAAGTACGACAGACAAGAGAGATTGCCCCTCTCTTTACGCAACACTAAGTGGGTTATGCAGATTCTTAGAAGACGCACCGGCGCGGGACGGCGCATTGCATTCATTGCATTGGGTCGGTCCGGATAAGTGGTCGAGTCGCGGTAGTGCATAGTCGTGTTTGGTGGAGCGTATAGTCTGCTCCTTATAAATTACCATACTTATAATTGTACTTTTGTTCTACCAAGAGTATCTGGTCTCTTTGCCCAAAACTAACCACGTCTACCCAAATACCCGTTAACCTATATGCAATAAAGTTAATAATAAAGTATAAATAAATAGAAGAACATGTTTTGACTTCATTACGTGTGACAGTTATAGCGATGTTCACTGTGTCAGAGCCCTAACTTCACGGATCACGGTCTTTAGTTTACACACGTTACGTTTGTATAAGCAATTACCTATACAGACGTGCCTCTGTTTGATTGTTGAGCGATGAAATAAGCTTGCTTTTGTCAATCTCGTAAATGTTCACGATAAATTGGTTTCAACGAATACGATTAAGTTATTACGGTTTATTTCAACTGGACAAATATGTAAATTATTTTTTATACCCATTAGTTTTTTTTTCTCTTTTTATGGCTTTACACAGATTAGCCAATGTCAAGTAATATAAATGAATTGATTCGTTGATAACAAAAGTGCTGTATTATCTGTGGTGTACACTTAAAGTGTATTCATCAATTTATTGGCACTGAAAATATAGACTGTCTAACAATTGAGAAGCTTACTTGTTTTTTTTTTCTCGTTTTATGGCTTTACACAGATTAGCCACTGTTAAGTTTATAGTATTGTATTGTATTATCTATTTTTATAGCAATGGAGAATTAAAAATGGCGGGAAACTTCGCACTCGGCGGACGCGGCTCCCTCAAACCTTTTCAAATTAATAATCATTAACCATTCAAAAAACTAGCCACTACACAAACTGCACCAAAACTTAAATGTCCACAACACAAGCGACACCAATCCTTTTCAAAATTAGCCAACACATACATCAACTCACTACTATCTAAGTTATTGACGCATCAAAAGTTCCTTTTGAAGGTCTATTTGAATAAAGATTATTTGAAATTCAATTTACATATATATTTCAGTGCATCCAATCCATATTTCTTCAAATATAAAAACGTTTATCCTCCTCCGTTAACAATCTTTTCGCTGTAAAACCACTTCACCGTTATTGTGATATTCTTCACAAGATAGTTTAAAAACTAAGTTGAACAAAGGAGTACACTTATCAGATAAAGAAAAATACGGTATAGGAAATTCACAATTCACGATACTAGATAAATCCGCATCTCCACCTGCTCTTATAAAACTGATCTTTAGATATATCTAATGAAAAAGTAGCCTATTTAGTACTATGTTCTAAAAACAACATGGTAACCCGTTGTTCTGTGGCTGCGTAGTACAACAAACACACTTTCGCTTATAATATACTAGCTTCTGCCCGCGACTTCGTCTGCGTAGACTTCAGATATAGTCTTCTGTCTAAAGCTTCACACGTTAACAATTTCTAATCTTCCCACGGGAACTTTTTAGGGATAGGTATAGAATATACATGCCCTTTTCCATAGCATTGGTGACATGCATACCAAATTTCAAAGCTGTCTGCCCGCGGCTTAGTTCGTAAACAATTTTCAATTTTCCCTCGGGTAGTTCCCGAGGGAAAATTGAATTCCCGAGGGGTCATTAAGGAATCGGGATATGATAAAGGTAGCATGTGGCTAAATGCATGCCAAATTTCATTCAAATCCGTTCAGCTGTTTTTGCGTGATTGAGTAACAAACATCCACACTCCCACATTTATAATTAAAAAATAAAATAAAAAAGCCATTTATTCAACTACCAAGTCAATAAAAATAATAAATTACGTCAATGTTTTTTTTTTTCAAGTTTCTGTCCAATTTTATATAATAATATCGTTACAAGTGTTTGGTAGAAGTCGCCTCTCTGGCGTAGGCCTCCCCCAGCTTTAATTATTATAAATAATATAAATAAAATATAGGATAAGATTACCAAAAAATGAATCTACTAAAAAAAAATCGAATGTTCAATTCTAAAATTATGAGCGACCTTATTTATTAAAAAAAAACTATTTCTTTGGTTCCAGGTAACGTCTTCCTCAGCAAGCCAAACCATGTCCGTATTATGATATTATCTCCATGTTTAGTGTCAGTGTAAAGTGCAAAATAGTTAGCTATCTATTAATTGAATACAACATAGCTTAAAAACGTGGAAAATTAACGAATAACAAGTCGTGTGCAGTTATCGTGATCGTGAAAAAAATGTGCTGCTAATAAAAACAAGTTCCGCAGTAAAAAAGTGCGTTTGTGCGTGTCCGGTTTGCGGTCGACATGTCGTCGAGGACGGGACAGCGGGGCACGTCGGTCGCGACGAGCCAAAGAAAACACAGGTCCCGGTCTACGCCGAGGTATGACCTGGAGAAGAAGCCGAAGAAAAAAGACCTCAAGACAGCGGGAACGACCAGTCTGGTGTCGATCCCTAACAGCATAAAGCTTACTATGCTCAACAGTGGCCTCATTTCATTTGGTAAGTTATACTTTAGTTCTGATTACTAATCGTGTGAGCTGCGATAGCCTAGTGGTTAGGAGAATCATAGGTCGGCGGTACGCATCTTTAACTTTTTGGAGCTATGTTTTTTATAAGCAATTAAAATATCACTTGAAAAACTGGGCCAATACATAATACAAAATAAAAAAATACGTGGTCAAATATATAACACCTAAAAATATAGTAATAATAATAATGAAGCTGTGATAGGTTAGGACGTCCACCTCACTATCAGAGGTCGAGAGTTCGATCCCGGACATGCACCTCTAAATTTTTGGTGTTATTTAGGTTTTTTAATCAACTAAATATCACTTGCATCGATGGAAAACATCGTGAGGAAACCTGCGTGCCTGAGAGTTCACATAATGCATTCAAAGGCGTACGAAGTCTGCCAATTCGCACAAGGCCCGCGTGGTGGACTATGGCCAAACTCTTCTCATAATGAGAGAAGACCCGTGCTATATGTGTATAAATATATGCGTAATAGAAGACGACGACAGAAATTTTTTAAATAGATATAATAGTTCCCTGGCCAGAAAATCAATTTCTCCAACAATGCACAGTCTAAAGAGAGTTGGAATTTTTGACATTACATTCCTTAACGGCGCGCGTATCTTGAATAATATTAAACGGGGGAAAAACTAAGAAGATAAAACGGAAATTTTATGTTTTAGAGTTTAATATGTGTCTTTGAAAGTGGCTCCTAAGAAACAATGGCGTTCATAATCCCAACAGGGAGCAGTCCTGGCTCCCATGTCAGCTTTTCGAATGCATAAAGTGAAACATAAGATTAAATCAGTATGCACAGAAAGCAGTGATTTTGAATTTCAAATTCGTATCCGATACACAAGGCGCATTCAAAAATGGCCGCCGCTCCAGAACTAGCGAATTTTCCACTGTGTTACGTTGCTACTGTATATTCCGTCACTTTAAAGGAAAACATCTGGAGCGAATCAGTCTATATTCAAATTTAAATCCTAAATATGTTACCTACTTTATTCGGAAATTGCTACATAAAACAAGACAAAATTATAATGCAATAGAAATACAACCATTGATAACCTCCGTGGCGCAGTGCGTGCATTGTCGCATTATAAAGTTGGAGGTCCTGGGTTCGATTCCCGACTCGAGTCTGGTCTGGTGGGAGGCTTCGGCCGTGGCTAGCTACCATCCTACCGACAAAGACGTGTAGCAAAGTGATTTAGCGTTCCGGCACGATGTCGCGTAGAACCCCTAGCAGGTTAGCCCGCTACCATCCTAGACTGCATCATCACCGAGATAGCCGTCAGTCATCACAACCTACTGAAATATTTATGATTGAGTAGTTCTGGTGATCATCAAGGAAAACACACATGAAAGAGATATCTTGGTAGCAATATAATATAGTCTTCATCATAAATTTCACTCGCCGTGCTTACCAAGAGCAAATGCTGCAGATTTAATACCCAAATTAGCTTTTTTTATAATATTTGAAGGCTTCTTTCGAATTTCACAATCCTATCATCTTATCCCTTTCAAATAAAGAATAATGTCCAGAAAAATTCTGACGAACAAAAATAAAAGTAACAAAAATAAAAAACAATTGAGAAACTCTATCTACCTCCGTGATGTCGCGATGTGACAATACAGCGCAGTTACGCTGTGGCAACCAATAGGATTAGCACAGCTAATAGACAGTCCAAAAAAAAAAGTTGTGACAATGATAAAATACGACTGGAAATTACTGCCAGTGTTGGCCAAAATACGGAATCTGAGCGAGAGTAGCAAAAAAAACAATCAAGATAGTCCCAATGCGTTAAACGCTTGTTTTACAGATGTCCTAATGATCTCGCCTTTCATAACCAGATGGAAATAACGAGGGAAATTTTCCATAACATAAATCTTGTATAAAGTATGATAGTTTCTGCATTCCATTCGAATTGACGTAGTTGGGCTACGTGAATCATGCTGGTGCGAGATATGTTTACCATTATCAATTTTACAAGCACCTGCCGACAGATGACGCATTCGCCGTTGTAAAACAAACACATCGAACCGTTTCATATCAAACATTGACGTAGTGATAGCCGCTCTCCATTATGAGTCCGAAGTAGCTATAGGAGGTAAGCTCTTCAACTTTCCAGAAAAGTTGCCAAATAAGAGTAATTTATTTTCTTCTTTTGCTCAAAATTGCAAATTAGGCAGGGACAATAAAAGCAATCAACCAAAAGAAATTAGGTAAATATACTTTAGCGGCCCACTGGAATACCAACTCAAGCTTTCTGGCAGAGCTTCTCTCCGAAGCTCGTCAAACAGCCCGGTTACGCTGTGGCAACCAATAGGGTTAGTACAGCTAATAGTCAGTCCGAAAAAAAAACAACTCGAGCTCTAGACACCAGCAGGCGGAAAACGACACCTCCGCCGCAGCGCGAAAAAATAGGCAATAACGAAAATGTTCTGGCGCAAGACCACTGTCGAATGGCCTGCACATGTTTCTTTAATTAAACCTTGAGATGACGGCATGTCCAGGATCGTATCAAAACGGACACAGACTTCAAGTATTGACAAATTACAGTTTCCAAAACTCAGATTGGCTGCTACTAGTGGTCTTTTGCTTGTCAGATTAATATCTGCCAGCGAACTGTTGGGCCCTCAGTGTCACCTTTTAATTCAACATTTTTATTCAACAACACAAATGGAATAACATTCCGTCAAAGCCGGAAGACAAATTGTCAGTTCCGTTTTGTTTTTGCCAAAAAATACGTAACCACTGTTTCAAATAGCCACTGATGTAGGCGTTCTTTTATACTGCCCCAAACATCCGTACCTTCGGGCTACGGGATGACGAATCGACAATTGTGTTGTTTTAAAACAAAAGCTTGAAACTCTTTGAAATCCCCTTTTTGCGCTTTAAACAGCAGTTTCTGTCATGTGACCGTCAAAAATGTTTTGTGGCGGAATTTGATACCAAAACAAATAGCACAAGGCTGACACCACGCGGAGATTAGGGAGATTTGGGGTCATACTCCTAAAATACCTTACGATCGATTGTAAACCAAGTTTTAATAAGGAGATATGTTTGTAGCAAGATAGTATGGACTCTTTATTTCGCATCTGTGAAACAATTATGCCCTTATGTATTAATGTCCACATATTACTACATTCTTTAAAAACTAACATGACTTTTTGCTAAATACTTTGTTTTTTACGATTTCTCGTTACATTGTAAGTCCTGAACTTAATCGGACTGTACCGGAATAGCCACTTCACAGTGATCATCATCATCATCATGATCAACCCATTACCGGCTCACTACAGAGCACGGGTCTCCTCTCAATATGAGAAGGGTTTGGCCATAGTCCACCACGCTGGCCATGTGCGGATTGGCAAACTTCACACGCCTTTTGAGAACATTATGGAGATCTCTCAGGCGTGCAGGTTTCCTCACGATGTTTTCCTTCACCGTTGAAGCAAGTAATATTTTAAATTTTTAAAAACGCACATAACTCCGAATAGTTAGAGGTGCGTGCCCGGATTCTAACCGCCGACCGCTGATTAGGAGGCTATTGGGATCCAATCAATCAAAAAGATCAATCCAGCTAAAACTGTCACAAATAATGTTGTTTGTTTTTATTTATGGTCCAGAACTTGAGGGCCCCTCAGAAGTGAATGCCTTGCGTGAATAGCGATGTGCTCCGGCAGAATATTCCGTGCAAATTTGTACCCCGAATTACTCGCATATTCGCATTTGAAAGGAGTTTAAAAAATATACACGGCGTTTGGTTGGAATATTTTTAGTATTCATTCAACCAAAACAACCAGCGCTAATGTTTCCGCGCCCCGAATGTCCTCTTGGATTTTTTGCAAATTCCCCTAGCGTTTTCATGTATGATGTGTATCTATGACTACTCCAGTCTGTGGAAAACCTTATTCAAAGCTGTTGCGCGGTTCCTATGTGATTTTAAACTCAAGAAATTGTGCGGTATGTAGGCTGATGAATCATAAAAAGGACATTTTTGGATGAAAATGAATTTTTTTTTTTTTTTATTATTAGAGATAGGCTTGCGCTTCAATATAATCATGCCTGACTGATGGACAATGTTATGATGAGGTCTAGGGTGGAGCACGCTTGCCTAGGAAAAGCCTATTCAATCTTCTTTTAAGGCACTAAGATTATATTTTGCCGGGAGTGTTCCCTCTGAAGCTGGGAGGGCGTTTCACACCTTAGCGGCTTATATCAGGAAAACGTGGAAGAAAAATATTTCGTTCTAGTTCGTTGGATATCAACATCAAAAGGATGCCCCATTTTCTCCGTATCTGTCGGTTCTGTGATAGAAAGGTGATGGAGGCACAAGATTGTGTGTATTCTGAGCACATTCCCCAAACTACTTTATTATACGCCATACAAAATAATATATCTACCAAGCAACCTAACCTTTTCTTTTTTTCAACGTGGGTAATCCTCATGGATACCACCGCGCCTGAGGAGACGCAGTGGACTCTTACCGACTAAACCCACACGGTGCATTCCTTTCCCGCCGCCTGGGGGCCGGGTCACGGGTAACGCTCGCGCACACGTCCGCAACCAGGCCAGCGGAGTCAGTCCGCAGACGGTGCCAACTCGGGGACAATATCAGATGCCCCCCAAAGAGACCAGGCAACCTAACCCTAGAATATAATACAAAGACAGAGTAGGGTGTACATGCCTTAGAATTACCCCTGCATCGGGAAATAGCTATATATCTCTCTTTACTATAAGAGAGTGCGGAAGTATGCGGTAGGTATGCCTTAAAATGAACGTCTATGAAGCGTGTATTCTAATAAAAAAATATGCAAAATAGGCTTAGTGCGAGTTGT
The DNA here is from genome assembly GCA_928268935.1 of Lasiommata megera. Lineage (NCBI taxonomy): Eukaryota > Metazoa > Arthropoda > Insecta > Lepidoptera > Nymphalidae > Lasiommata > Lasiommata megera. The sequence continues at coordinate 9,019,335 of OV743326.1, read as the reverse complement.
GTGCAAAGCAAAGTGCAATAAAACACTTTTCATATTATACAGATCGAGCAAAAACACAAATAAAACATAATATATTTTACGTATACTCTCTCTGTGCATCGTATTCCTCATTACTGAGGGTCGTGACCCCTTCATCTGACGGATTTCTTCAGGACGAAAGGTCACGCCATGTTGCTCTGTTGGTTGCGACGTGTAGAGCATCGTGGCCTTTCGTGTCGAGTGCGGTGCGGATTTGATCCGACCAACGCGTCGGACCCCGTCCTCGAGGCCTCTTTCCTTCTACGTTACGTATACTATCTTACGGAAAATTAATTTACAAATTTAAAAATAATTTTAATTTTTTTTTTAGTGCATTGTGTTGTACCACCACAACACAGAAACCTGTTGAGAATTAGGACAAAGATCCGAGGCCTAATTCATTTCAGTGTATTTGCCAATACACTAAAGATATTCCTAGGTGGTCAGCCTATATGAGATTTTGAGAGAGACATATATTGAGATTTACAAATTTATTTTATTTTTATTGTTTGTCGTTATAGCGACAACAGAAATACACATCCTGTGGAAACTTCAATTCTATATCTATTAAAGTTATAAGATACAGCCCGCTGTTAGACAGACAGATGGACGCTTGAACAGACTAGCCGTATTCGGAACTCTAAAAACCGACTAAAAATGCAACCACTATACAAAATTTTCAATAGAAACTGTATTCCGAACCGCACTTGACTTTTTAAAGATATTTATTATTTTTATTTGAACTTACATTTGCATGGATACCTCCGTATACGAGGCGACCTGGTTTTCTGTTGAACATATTTTAGCATTGTTTGGTAATTAATTTTAGAAGCCTTGCTGAGATTTAGCGAGTATCAAAAGCACACAACATCACAAGACGATTTTGATGTTAAGTTTTGCCTGGTGGCTTGTCTTTTGGCTGTCTCTAAAAGGTTCCCTTTCAATGGTTGTGTATGAATGAATGAATTATTAAATGAATGAATACATGACGCAATAGTTGAATGAATAAATGAAAAGATGCTTGCATGAATGAATACCTTTTTATTGTATACCACAGAAAATAACACAAAAACTTAAATAAAATATAGCGGTAAGATAGAAGGTACAATTTCTTCCCGCCATTTTTCCCTAACTTCAATTCTTCATTGCTATAAACTTGACATTGGCTAATCTGTGTAAAGCCATAAAACGAGAAAAAAAAAGGTACAATTTGGCGGCCTTATCGCTAAATAGCAATTTCTTCCAGGCAACCATAGGCGAAACATACTTTTTTTTTAATACACTACAAGTTGACCCTTGGCGGCTATCTCACCTAGTGGGCTAAACTGTTAGGGGTGTGGTAAGCCCACACTCCTAATTGGTTTCTACGCGACATCGTGCCGGAACTCTAGATCGCTATGCGACACGTCATTGTCGATAGGGTGGTAACTAGCTACAGCCAAAGCTTCCCCCCAGAGCAGACTCGAGCCGGGAATCGAACCCAGAACCCCCAACTTTATAATCCGACAGCGCACGCACTGCGCTACGGAGGTCGTCAATATAACATAGTATGTATTATGATTTATGCATTATATTGTAAGTATAACAAAAAATAAGTACACAGAATTTATAAATCTAATGCAAGTACTTAGGCAGCCTCAACTAAATTTAGAGTTATATGCATAATAAATATACTACAGTACGATAATAAATCGTAGTCTCTACTTCATTCAATAATTTGAATATCGAGGATTGATAGGCCGACCAGTTCTAGGTCACTCTTTTGATAGGATTGTACGACTATGAACGCAATAAAAACTCTGAATTTAGATTATGGAAGTTGTGTTTGTATTCAACTGTAAAAGTATTTTTTTAAAGAATAACTATAATATTATGACCTGCTGGTGCAGTACGTAGCAAATTAGTAGTTCCTAGTTCCGGGTACGATTACCGAGATCAATTTAAGAAAAAAAAAAGCAAAAAGAAAAGAAAATGTTTATTTATTGCAGCAAAACATACATATAGGTTAACAACAGAAGTAGTAATACTAAAATTGTCTAATAGTACACTAACATTATGCACCTGTTTTCCGAACTAGTTGGGACTGTGTCTCGGAAAACAGGGATTTAAAAATTTTTGTTTCCTTTTTCATGATTCCAATTACGTATGGTTACAGCATTTGTGCAGATTTTAATAGATGGTGGTAACCACTTTACATCAGGTGCGACGACCGCTTGTTTGCCCGTAATATCTAAGAATTATATATTAAGGATTATATAAACGATAAAAAAACTTGGGTGTGAATTGCTCCATCTCCATCGGTACTATAATTTATTATTGATTATGTGAGATAGTGATATAAAAAACCCGGCTAAGTTTGTTGTGGGCTTTAGTTTTAAGTTTACGAATATAGTTATCACCATCAAATCACTACTATGTAAATTATTGACGCGTGAAAAGTGCCTTTTAAAGGACTATTTGATGAAGATTATTTGAATTTGAATTTATCTATTTTAAAGGAAAGTCTTGAATCAAAACCGTACTTGACGGCCTCTAACGTGCACACAGATTATGAGTAAAAAACAGACCTTCAATAAAACCAAACCAGATATCACGTAAAAAAATTGTATTCACGACGCTAAATAGAAATGTGAACTAGACATGCGAGCTAAAGTTCGGCAATTCTTTTACTGCTGTGATATGAAAGAATTCAACTGTTTAAATGACCCGTTTGTTACAATAAATATACATGTCTAAGTAGGTTTAGTTATTTTAGGTTCAATTTAAGGTTTTGTTTCAATTTTTTTAGTGTTTATAATACGGCTACATTTTAATAAAAACTGTCTAAGTACACTTTATTTTTTTATTTTTGATTGATCTTTAAACTAATCACAATCTATATAAAAACAACAAAAAACATTTCAGGCGAACAAACACGAGATAGTGACTTTCTAGAAATGACCACAGCATGCAACCTTAAAATTAACCTTACATCTAAATAATTCAATTTATACCTATGCAGTTACAATGTTTGTTTTTTTTATATACTACAAGGTAGCCTTTGACGATAATCTCACCTGATGATCAGTGATGATACAGTCTAAGATGGTAGCGGACTAACCTGTTAAGCATATGGTAACCCATACTCCTAATTAGTGTCAACGCGAATTCGTGCCGAAACGCTAAATGTCTAAGCGACACGTCTTTGTTGCTAGGGTAGGGATAGCGACCGAAGCCTCCCCGAAACAACCGAAGACAAAACTTTCAACATTATAATGCGACAGTAGGTTGGTAGATTGTCCCCTTTATTTTTTTATCCAACACAAGTTGGCCCTTGACGGCAAACTCACCTGATGTAAAGTGATTTTGCAGTCCAAGATGGTAGCGGGCTAACCTGTTAGGGGTATAGTAAACCCACACTCCTAATTGCTTTCTACGCGACATCGTGCCGCTAAATCGCTTGGCGACACGTCTTTGTCTGTAGGGTGGTAACTAGCCACGGCCGAAGCCTCCCACCAGACAATCTCTCTATCACAACCTCCTTATGAAACATACTCATATATAAATATATGTTGATATTTATTAGCATACTATACTCTAAGATATCACGATAAGTTGATGATATGAAGAGATCTTTGAAGGACCGATATAGCTTAACGAGTTGTTAAGTTGGAGTGGTCAGGGATCACATGGAATTAGATAACCTAACCCTTCAAACCCCCACCACATCAGACAGTCAGATTTACCCATAACCTTTTTGTGAGATAATTCACACACTCAGAATTTTATTTTTGCTTATTTAAAAACTTTTATTAGATTTAATTCAAACATCGGATAAGACTATGCTTTGTTAACGCGTGGTAGAGTTAATACACAGACTTGAAATATTTTTAATCTTATCTAAATGCCAGTTTCTATTTGAATAACAAAAAAGTATTTTTTATTCAGACCTTCCTTGAAAGCGTACCCACATGTAACTGCATGGTATGAATATTGAGAACATGAATAATATAATATCAGTCATCGCCATGTTTTGTTTGACAACCGTACCGGCGTTACTAATAGGATTATAATTAATTGAATCGAAACGTGGAATTTGATTGCATGTCGCTACGGGCTTGTTTTCTAAAATTTCCACGTTATACCCTTTATTTTGTTTTAATTTTATTAGTATAACGTTTTTCATAGAGTGCCCACTAGCTATGCTCGGTGACTATATTCGTAAGAAGTAACTGTATAAGACAGTAATAAAATAAAATTTAAAAGTCTGATATCCACTTGGTCGCTCACTGTGGGCCTCATAAGAAGGCTCAGAGTCACTCAGCGAGCAATGGAGAGAGCTATGTTAGGAGTATCTCTACGTGATCAAATCAGAAATGAAGAGATCCATAGAAGTACCAGAGTTACCGACATAGCTCAGCGAGTTGCGAAGTTGAAGTGGCAATGGGCGGGGCACATATCTCGGAGAACCGATGGACGTTGGGGTCCCAAGGTGTTGGAATGACGACCCCGCACCGGTAAACGTAGCGTTGGTCGACCCCCAAGAAGGTGGACAGACGACATCAAGGACCGTGGCCATTGGAACTCCCTACAAAAGACCTATGTCCAACAGTGGACGTCTATAGGTTGAAATGTTGATGATGATGATGATGATGATGATATCCACTATGATATACACACAGAAACGATGGAATTTAAACGGGGAAGAATAGAAACGGAGCTGGTTGCTAGTATACAATAAATAAAGAGAACATATTATATAAGTATGTGGCTACCTCCGTAGCGCGGTGCGTGCGCTGCAGAATTATAAAGAGGGAGCTCCCGGGTTCGATGTCCAGTTCAAGTTACATCCGGCGAAACGCTTCGGCCGCGGCTTTTACAAACCTACTGCCAAAGACATACCGCCAAGCATTCCGGTATGACGATTAAAAAGAAACCGAACAGAGACCGATTGGAAGGAATAGATTCAGCTGGCAACGCATCTCTATGCTACTGCAGAAAATTTAACCACTATGGCTCATTACTAAGTTCTGTATTACAGTACCTATTATAATTCTTGCTATTTATATAAATTAGCTGTGATAGCCTAGTGGTTAGGACGTCAGCCTCCTAATCCGAGGTCAGGGTTTCGAACCCAAGCTCTCTAACTTTTCGGAGTTATGTGCGTTTTTAAGCAATTAAAATATCACTTGCTTCAACGGTGAAGGAAAACATCGTCAGGAGAGTTCTCCATAATGTTCTCGAAGGCGTTTGATGTCTGCCAATCCGCACATGGCCAGCGTGATGGACTATGGCCAAAACCTTCTCATATTGAGAGGAGACCCGTGCTCTATAGTGAGGCGGCAATGGGTTGATCATGATGATGGTGATGTAAATTAGTGTGTATTCTTTAGAATGTAATTTTATGTAAGTTTATTTTTATTTATGCTCTTATCTGTACACCAACCACTTCAATATTGTAAATGGTTCTTTAAATAGCGGTTGCCTGGAAAAGATCTCTTGCAATGATAAGGCCGCCTTTACACCGTTTTTTATTTTATTTTTGTTTCTGTATGCTTATAATCTTATGTGTTTTTTTTTCCGCTGGGAAATGCGTTTACGCATCCCCTCCGGAAGCGACGCAGTTTTGACGGCGTCGCTTCCGACGGGGTATGTGGGAGTCGCCGGCGGCCGGGTTGGCGACTAGAATACCCACTAAAACCCAGCGATGCTCCTACGCGTCGCCTGGTGGCTGGGTCACGGGAACACCCGCGCACTCGACCGCAACATAATCTTATGTGTAATAAAGAGTTCTATTATTTTTATTATTACCTATTCGGTTACTACATCGCTGGTTTTTATTAGAAACCCAAAGTGAATGTTGGACATCATCTAGTTGGCGTCAGACGAATGCCACCGAGATACCATCCGAGTCACGGTGTCAAAGACCATGACAGGCGAATGTCAAAGCAATTCCTTTGACATTCCCCTGTCATTGCAACGCACGCGTTCTTTTGCCATATTCACCACTCTTTATTTTTGACGACCTCCGTGGCGCAGCGCGCGCGCTGTCGCATTTTAAAGTTGGAGGTCCCGGGTTCGATTCCCGGCTCGAGTCTGGTCTGGTGGGAGGCTACAGCCGTGGCTAGTTACCACCCTACCGACAAAGACGTGCGTTCCGGCACGATGTCGCGTAGAAACCAATTAGGGGCGTGGGTTTACCATAACCCTAACAGGTCAGCCCGCTACCATCCTAGACAGCATCATCACTTACCACCAGGTGAGAAAGCAGTCAAGGGCTAACTTGTAATGTGTAAAAAAAAAAAAAAGAAATTCACAAATTGCCTCATGCGGAAACAATTTTGTATGGAGTCACGTCCCAGTTCAGTGATAAAATTTTCATGACAAAATAACATTGGGTAACTTTTTACTCGTAACTTAACTCGTAGAGATTATACTGTACACATCAAGTTTCGATGCGTTACAGATTGCTTTCAAATCCCAAAGCAAAAGAGTTATAAGTTTGACTCGTATATGTGTTTGTATCTCTTAAACCAGTGAACCAATTAGGATGCCGTTTTTATTTTATTTTAGTTGGAAAGCTAGTTACTTGGTGATGGTTCTTAGCAGGTTTTAACAAAATTGGTCCAGCTATCTAATAGATAAAGAGGATGAAAGTTGGTACGAAAAATCGAATATTACACATATACAAGTGGGGTATCAAATAAAAATGATTTATATTAAAATAAGACACATTTTTTTCTGCGTTGGGGGTTTTAAAATTTGTAATCGAATTTTCGGATATTCGTTCTTTCAACTTTACTAATTATTTCGTATTCTAGCTTGAAGTTACATTCGAAACTAGGTATGTGCTAACTATAATCAGAAATGGATAGAATTTGAATACCTTGTTATTAATATACAAATACATATTTGGTATTTGTAATTCATTTACTTGGTAATTGGTATTTCAAATACCTGATGTTGTTCATACGAACAATAATTATTTGATGTACATCAAATACTCTGTGTCGCAGCATTATAAAGTTGGAGGTCTTGGGTTCGATTCCCGCCTCGAGTCTGGTCTGGTGGGAGGCTTCGGCCATGGCTTACCACCACCCTACAGACAAAGACGTGTCGCCAAACGATCTAGGCTTCCGGCTGATGTCACATAGAAACTAGCTAGGAATATGGATTTACCTTACAGGTTAGCCCGCTAACATCTTAGACTGCATATACACTTATCATCAAGTGAGATTGTGGTCAAGGGTTAACTGGTAGTGTTTAAAAAAAAATTAAACATTGCTTATTTCATGTTAACCTAATACATGCATCTATGAAGCGTTCATAAAATACATAATTCATTATTTAAATTCGCGAGCAATAACTACATTCGTTAACTTAAAACTAAACCTAGGAACGTTCTAAGCACACCCAGGCCTAAGAAGGAGCCCATAATAAACTTTTTTGTCATCACCATCTCACACAATCAATAATTAATTAGAATTAGCTATGAAGTTACAGTAATTCACACCCAAGTTGTTCTATCGATTAATATTATCCTTAATATCATAAAACGGTATATGCAAAGTTTACATGAAATCTCACACTAAGACTACAAAACATACACAATACAATAAATAACATGAATCCAGGACCTAGTCCATAATATATCGAAACAATTTTTCACCGTCCGATATAGATAAGCTAGGCAATTTATGGACAAATTGCGCCGCTGCCGCGAAATGTGCATTTTTATCTGGATTCAAAAAACACCACCAAAAAACAAACACCAGGTAACGTTTTAAAGCCCAGTTGCGATAGATTTTTCGATAATTCGATTACATATGGTACTTAGTTTTCATACGGGCGTTTTGAATTGTATATTGCATTAAGCGGCGATAGCCCAGTAGTTAAGACTTTCGACTCGCTTTTGGGAGATCGATTTCAATTCCGGACTTCTAATATTTCGGAGTTAGGTTAAGTTAAACTTATATTAGATAATGAATAGAAGCAGGCGTTACTTTGCGGAAGTCCATGATAAACAATAAACAGCAAATATATTTTCCTATATTCCGCCGACAACCAGGATATTTGTATAACATAACACCACACAAAATCTTCCACTAGAACCTCTACGCACGTTTCGACCCGACACCGGATCATCCTCAGGAGATGACTTCACACAACTTATATTAGGTCACCCATGCGATCGACCTATCAGATAAAGTCTGCTGTGGGCGGTCCTTTGCACGAGTGCACCAGTCTTTCGGCCAGCCGAGAAAAGTGGTGGATGCACGTGAGGAGTATAACATCTGTCCTCAAAGACATGATGACCACGACCACTCTGTCAAGAGTGTAACGACAAAGAAGAAGAAGACTTATATTAACCTTCCACAGAAGACTATTTTCAATCGTAATAGTACTTAAAAGTAATTACATTCATAAAAATGTAATTAAAATTAATTACTCGGTTTTTTGTTTTACCTATTTATATTAATGACAGATTTTGGAAATACAACTTAACTTTTGTGTTAATTAACGTTCTGCTACAATTTAATTGGTAGTGGTATTGGACAGTTATTGCACCTAGTTGGGTTCTGGTCTTAACTAATTAGAGCTTACGTCTGTTTCGTGCAAAAAATGTACGAGATTTCGTTTTTGAAGTTACTTGTGTTTATGTATTGTAAAAGTATTTTTCAAGTTTTTTCAACTAATAGGCATGTTAATAGATAGTGTTTAGATCTTCTAATATAAATCTTTCGATTATTATATTATTGCGGAAATCCTCAAGCCTGTGAGTTCTCTATAATTTTTTGTTTATACGCTACAAGCTTTCCTCTCCTCTCATTATAAGAAGGATTATGGCCGTAGTCCACTACACCAGTAAAAAAAGGAGTTTCCGCTAAATTCACGTGTCCTTACGATGTTTTCCTTCGTTGTTAAAGCAATTCCAAATTAACGTACATCACCCGAAAATCTCTTAACCCAACATAAATTTATAAAACAAGATTTATAAATCCAAAACGGATGTATAAGAATCTTATGGAAAAACGGTTTGATTCCATCAATTGATCGAATTTTTTAAATTATTGAAGGTAATCTTCCGCCTCGAGAAACCCAATCACCAGTGTGTAGAGGACGGAAATTTTACGAGATAACGGTATTACTCATAACGAAAACATACCTACATCCTTGTTATTTATTAATCGTTGAACACGTAGTATTATATCCAACGGTTGAACCTTCCATAGTAAAGCTCTAAGATGGTAGCGGGCTAACCTGTTAGGGGTATGGTAAACCCATACTCCTAATCGGTTTCTACACTACATCGTATCGGGACGCTAAATCGCTTGGCGACACGTCTTTGTCCGTAGTGTGTTAACTAACCAGACTCGAGCCGGGAATCGAACCCAGGACCTCTAACTTAATAATGCGACAGCACGCGCTGCACCACGGAGTTCGTCAAAATTTATCTTCATTTATCTATACCAAGGGGTATCTAACATTTCAGTTGTTTAGGTCCTTACAAAAACGTACCCTAGTGTCTCCTTGGAGAACGAATTGAATATAGAAACACTCATCCGGGTATTCTGTTACCGTCGTCCAACAAAATGGCCGATCTAGCCAGAGCGAGCAAACATTTTGTTAAATCCTCAATGTGTTCATACAACCGGGTATCTTAAAATTCAAATTCAAATAATCTTTATTCAAATAGTCGTTTAAAAGGCACTTTTGACGCATCAATAATTTACGAGTACATAGTAGTGATTCGATAGTGATAACTACATTCGTAATCTTAAAACTAAAGCTATGAGGGTCCCAAACGCGCCCTGGTCTAAGAAGAAGCTTATGTTGATCACCCTATTTAGCGAGACAAGCTAAAGTGTTACAATTTTAAAGAGCAACATGTTTATATAACAGAAAATCTGTATTCAAGCTTCAAGCACCGGGGTTTATGGTAATTGCCGGTGCACCGGTGAACTCACCGGATGACACCGGCCGGCGATGATCCGCTCGCTGATTACACTGAGCATACGTTTACGCGAACTATTTCTATGGGAATTTGCATTGTAATGCATTCTTTTTATATCATCATCATCATCATGATCAACCCATTACCGGCTCACTATAGACCACGGGTCTCCTCTCAATATGAGAAGGGTTTGGCCATAGTCCACCACGCTGGCCCTGTGCGGATTGGCAGACTTCACACGCCTTTGAGAACATTATCGAGAACTCTCAGGCGTGCAGGTTTCGTCACGATGTTTTCCTTCACCGTTGAAGCAAGTGATATTTTAAATTTTGAAAAACGCACATTACTTCGAAAAGTTAGATGTGCGTGCCCGGATTCGAACCGCCGTCCTCTGATTAGGAGGCCGACACCCTAACCACTAGGCTCTCACCGCTTATATACTTAATCATAAAGCTTAAGAATATATTAAGGAACTAGACATCTTACTTAAACAGCCACGAATACCCACTCGTTAAATCCAAAATATCTACCTTTGAAATGCAATTTTTTTTATTTATTTATGTATATTTTTATTCTTCCTCTTCTTTTAGTACCATCTCCTTGTGTGCTAAAACAGCAAACATTTCTACCCACTTAACATCAGTTGACCCGCTTTTTAAGTTTGCCTCCTATTTATATTTAAAAAAACAATCAACGTGAAAGTGCATCTCTGTGCATATTTTTTTTTCGGGCTGTCTATTAGCTGTTCAAACCCTATTGGTTGCCACAGCGTAACCGGGCTGTTTGGCGAGCTTCGGAAAGAAGCTCTGCCTGAAGAAATTTTGAGCTCTAGGGCTCGAAGAAACTAAGGGAACGACTGCCTAAGGGCGCCTCCTTTGAGGCTGAACCTCAGCTTAGGCGACGTTTGGGATAACGGACGGACGGATCCGACGGTGAGTGGTCCGTACGTCTCCGAGGCCGTGGATGTAGCCCACGTCCGGATGACGTAAGATAGCGGGGACCTCGTCTTCGCCGGCGAAGACGGTGTGTAGCATGTGATTGTGTGGTAGGTGGTACGAGTATGTTGTCAGTAGTCATCTGATCGTCAGGGTCATGAAGGATATGTTTAGGTCTCCTCTATTGGAGAGGAGCGCTTAGGTCGGGGGAGCTCTGTGCATAATCATAGACGCCAATAACTACCCCTCTAACCTCAGTTTGGCATGCGACACACCACATATGAGACATAATTTAATTGCGTATAATCAGTTAAATTAGCTCCCGGGCATCCACTGATTTCAATCCGCATAATTAGCACAAATTCTGCGTCCAATTCCACCAGAAAATGACCCAATTCCGAGATTCATTCACACGTTAATTGGTGCAGGGAGAAAATGGAATGGAAAATGTTTGGTCATAAAATTAGAATTGTTACAGTCTGGTCCGAATTTTCGTGATTCAATCCACTTAAAACGAGAATGTAAGGCAGAATGTCTTCCATCTGAAATATTTTTAATCACGTTGTGTATATGTTTTAAGCAATGCTTCAACGATGAAGTAAAATATCGTGAGGAAACCTGCACGCCTGAGAGTTCTTTATAACGTTTTCCAAGGCGTGTGAAGTCTGCCAATCCGCACATGACCAGCGTGGTGGACTATGGACAAACCCTACTCATATTGAGAGGAGACCCGGGCTCTGTAGTGAGCCGGCAATGGGTTGATCATTATTATACTTTTTTTCTACTGTCCAAACTATATTTACATTTAGTTATTACTCTATATTACTCTTATTTAATAAATATTTTTTTTTATTTATTTGTAATCAACAGCGTTTAAAACAATTTATTTACATTTCAGACTTAATGATAAAGTAAGGCCAAATAAGATTACAATTTATAAAAAGAAAATACCAAACATTATATGCAATCGTTGAAATTTAGCAACATAATAATATGTTATGATATTACAAAAGTGTGTGAGTGTGTGTGTGTGTGTGTGTGTGTGTGTGTGTGTGTGTGTGTGTGTGTGTGTGAGTGTATGTGTGTATGTGTCTGATTAACACACGTTAATGAGAATCACTTAAATTAGTAATTACTTACTGCGAATGATAATGAAAATTTTTCAAGATGAGTATTTTGATATAAATAGTACATATATAAATATACAGTGATATCTCACGATACTATATTCAGTATTACCTGTGTCTATGATTTTTCTATAATGATATTGTTAATTAATAATACATTTGACAGCAGTAAGAATAGTAGAAGCATGCGGGAACTATAACTGTGACTCTCATCTTAACTGGGTAGAAATATCGACTGTATTAATTTCGAAAAAGATTAAGACATTTTGGGTAAGCAATTAATTACAAAAAAGAGAGGAACATTCACGAAAAATTTATGTGTTCAATACTTCAAATAAACAGAAATTTACCATGGTTTTAGTAATAAATAGCATGTCAAGCTTTATAGATAACGTTTATAAGAATGCTTACAGAAACCGTCACGCAGATCCGGTCGAAGTTGATGATTCATGTTTAAAACATTTATAATAGGATTTACTGACTTCAATTTATTATAAAGTAATTATGGTAACAAATTATGCTGTTTATAATTTCAGAGTTATAAAACACTACATACAGGACACGTGACACGTTTATGACGACCACAGCGCGCGCGCTGCGCGCGCTGTCGCTTTATAAAGTTGGAGGTCCTGGGTTCGATTCCTGGCTCGAGTCTTATCTGGTCAGAGGCTTCGGCCGTGGCTAGCTACCACCCTACCGACAAAGACGTGTCGCCAAGCGATTTAGCGTTCCAGCAAGATGTCGCGTAGAAATCGATTAGGATTATGGGTTTACCATTTACCATACCCCTAATAGGTTAGCTCGCTACCATCCTAAAATGCATTATCACTTACCATCAGGTGAGATACTTGTAGGGGATAAAAAAAAGTATTTAGATTTAACGTAGAAACAGTCGCAAAATAAAATTTTGCAATGAGCCTTGAATCTCCTAGGTTCCAAGTTACGTTATAATAATTTGTATAATATAATAAAATAGTAGGGTAGCTGTGATAGACTAATGGTTAGGACGTCTGCCTCCTAATCATAGGTCGGAGGTTCGATCCCGGGTACGGACATCTAACTATTTGGAGTTATGTGCGTTTTTAAGCAATTAAAATATCACTTTGCGTGAATCAATCCACTTAAAACGAGAATGCAAGGCAGAATGTCTTCCATGTGAAGTATTTTTAATCACGTTGTATATATATTTTAAGCAATTACAATATCACTTGCTTTAACGGTGAAGGAAAACATCGTGGGGAATCCTGCACCTGAGAGTTCTCCATAATGTTCTCAAAGGATTGTAAAGTCTGCCACCCTTCTCATATTGTGAGGAGACCCGTGTTCTAATGATTATGAATACAATAGTTAGTATGGCTTTTATAAATTTGTGAGAAAACGCCTCTCGTGTACTCAAAGGCAGTACTTGGACATTGCAACATTACTTAATTTTTCTAAAATAAAAGACTTTTTCTAACTTAAGTTACTACTTATTACCTGTGCTAGCTGCCAATAAAAGTCCCGTAAAAATCGGTCCAGCCATTTCAGAGGTTAGCCGGAACAAACAGACAGGCAGACAGCCAGACAGACAAAAATTGTAAAAAATGTTATTTTGGTGTATGTACCGCATATGCATGTAGTAAAAAACGGTTATTTCAATATTACAAACAGACACTCCAATTTTATTTGTTTGTATAGATAACGTGTACTAATGATACGATAGCTTTAAACCACACGCGTTCGAAACATCATATTTTTTGGAAACTAATTTCATTGATGTTTATCCAGCCACATCAATCGATCCCAGCCCACACAAAATTCTAGCCGTGCAAATAAAACATGCATGGAACGTAAGGTTTAGACACGATGTTTATTTGAAAAAGATTCCAGTGGATTTATTATGGCGAGATGCAGTCGCTGATTTATCGACATCCCGGAATGCGGTGTTAAATAAATAACGGGTGTTAGATAAAAACAAGCTAGATTGAATGCTTTTTTTATCGTGGGTAAATCCTCATAGATACCTCTGCGCCACGGGGAAGCACAGAGGTAATGTAAGACTCCTACTGACTAAAACCCCCACGTGTTCCTCCTCACCGCTGTATGGTGGAGCCACGGGAAAGCTTTCGCATATAACCGCGACTCCACTGGTTGGTATAAAATTATATGAGATAGAAATTATTTTTCATTCGCTTAAAGTACGTAAGAATTAAAACAGTAACCAAGATTGGAAAAAAAATACTCCACTCTTGGTAACCTGTAATCGAGCGATTACGAAATTGTACGTTCGGTTTGTAAATCTTTTCAAAATGCCCTGGTATATTTCTAAACCCGTGTAGATAGCGCATTTTGGAAGATCTGCGTTAAGAATGAAGATTGAAGAAATTATAAATAGCATCATGAAGATTGACCTAGTTTTTGGGGATATCGAGCTCAATGTTCATTATTTTCCACATCATGGACTTCCGTAAAGTACTTCTATACAATCTACGTATAACAAATGACTATCGCAAGTATGACTTCAATCAAAAAGTTGCGATCGATTCTGTAAGCTGAGAAGGCTTTGAAGTGATTAAACAAAATAACGATGACGGAGTAGCTTACCGATCCCTTTATATCGGACACCAGGGTAAGTTGACCCGTGTTCGTTTTGCCCATTTTGCTAAAGTCAAACTGCTTACACTGGTACTGTGGAAATCAGTATACTGAATGAATTCTGTATCAGTTTATAAGTAATTGTGTACACAAATATTAAGTCTACCAGTCTGTATGGTCGAATTTAAATTCTCTGTTCTCATCTCCTCTATGATTATTAGTGTTATAATTAAGCCTCTCTCGAAAACCTTTTTTTAACTTCCGGTGTAAACAATAATAGAGTCGGTTTAAATTAAGATATTCATAGTACATATATTTATTGCTTTCTTCACATACCCATACCTTATTTGAAAGTAGGGCTACTACTTCAAATAAATTAATCTAGATTTTCCTGATTTACTTACTTACTTGATTACATACATTCGGTCATATTTACTGCCAGTATAACTTCCATCGTTATTTCTGTTTTTTTTAGTTTATTCAGCATTCCATATTTTGTTTACCTGTCACATTTGGGGTTAATTTTGCGTTATAATAATAATATTAATATTTCTTGTAATAATCAAATTTGTTTCGCTTTTGTCTAAATCTTCTGTAAATGCGTTATTTTTACTTCTGTTTATAAGATGATTGTTAATAAGTTAGGTTAGGTTATGTTTTGTTATTATTTTAAGTTAGATATTATTATATTTTATTAAGTCATCTTTACGTTTACCAATATTTAGGCTCCCACTAAAATAAACCAGCGCTGCAACATGCTACAGCTAATGTTGAGTGTGTTACCTTTATTTGTTCGATATTAACATAACGTGTCTATCTTAAATCATCATACGCTACACACCGTCTTCGCCGGCAAAAACGAGGTCCCGGACGTTGGCTCCATCCACGGCCTCGGAGACGTACGGATCGCTCACCCTCACTCACTCGTCCGACTCCCTTATCCCAAACATCACCTAAGCCGAGGTTCGGAGGCGCCCTTAGGCAGGCGTTCCCTTAGTTTCATCAAGCCCTAGGGGTCAAAATTTCTTCTGCCACAGTTTTTCTCCGAAGCTAGCCAAACAGCCCGGTTACGCCGTCGCAACCAATAGAGCTAGCACAGCTAATAGTCAGTCCGAAAAAAATATACATCTTAAATCAAATTATGTTATGTTGAGGTGTGTATAGAACGGTATGTTATACCTTTATATCGGAGCAAATTGAAAACTGTGAAGCTGTAGTAGCCTAGTGGTTAAGACGTCCGCTAACTTTTCGTTAACTGTGCGTTTTAAGCAATTAAAATATCACTTGCTTCAACGGTGAAGGAAAACATTGTGAGGAAACCTGCACGCCTGAGAGTTCTCCGTAATGTTCTTGAAGGCGTGTGAAGTCTGCCAATCCGCATTTGGCCAGCATGGTGGCCAAACTCTTTTCATATTGAGAGGAGACCCATGCTCTGTAGTGAGCCGATAATGGGTTGATCATGATGAAATAAAAAAAACATTTTCTTTCTTTAATAGCAATGATGAAGCTGGAAGTTGCTGTTTCATCATACCGTATATCTATTTGTGTTTAATCCGAGTCCAAACGCATGCGCCTTAAAGCCAACATGTTGCGTAGCAACAGGTGGGTGCGTTCAGTACAAGTCAGAATAAAGACCCCATTTAAAACGCAGTCTTAATGCCAAGTGGTACGGTTGTAAACGCAAATTAAGCAAGCTATAATAACCTGATAAATGTACTAGCTAATCCTCATTGACTCATCGTGATATTTCCTTGGTAAATTCTGTATTTTGGGGGAATTATTACAGTGTTAATTAGGATTGCTCTGAGTAGAGAGTATTATTAGATTAGATACCGTTTTGCAACGACCTTGACCTCGAACATATTGATTATAACAGGGTATTTTGTGAGTGGAGCTTCAAATATTAAGGCTTTGTTGTGTTCTAGCGATCACCCTCCAATCGATAAGATGTCAAAATCTCGTATGAATGGTTAGGTGTCGTTGTGATGCCGCGGTCGAATGCGCGAGTGTTCCCGTGACCCAGCCACCATTCTGTTGTGCACCGGTATTCTGGTTGCCAGTCTGGCCCCGGGGAGTCCCTCATACCTTGCGTCGCTTCGGAAGGGGATGGGTAAACGCAACGTGAAAAAAAAGGTGTCGGTGTGTTGTTGATCGTTGAAGATTATCCGATTTCCCAAGATATAAGTTTCTCGTGGCGAAGTTTAGCTCATCGACGTGAAATACAATTCTTCATTAACCCCGCAGGATTTGTGAATTCATTGGATTCAATGGATAAGATAAGATGATAATGGAGCAACGGAGAGAGCTATGCTAGGAGTATCTCTACGTGATCAAATCAGAAATGAAGATATCCGTAGAAGGACCAGAGTTACCGACATAGCTCAGCGAGTTGCGAAGTTAAAGTGGCAATGGGCGAGGCACATAGCTCGGAGAACCGATAGACGTTGGGGTCCCCAGGTGCTGGAATGGCGACCCCGCACTGGTAAACGTAGCTTTGGTCGACCCCTAACAAGGTGGACAGACGACATCAAACGAGTCGCCGGGAGCCGCTGGATACAAGCGGCCCAAGACCGTGGCCGTTGGAACTCCCTACAAAAGACCTATGTCCAGTCATGTGTCATCATCATTTCAACCGATAGACGTCCACGTCTATCGGTTGAAATGATGATGATGATGATGAATGGATAAGAAGTCATATTAAGGATGCTTAGGTGTCGGTGTGGTATTTGTCGATGAAGGCTATCCCATTTCCCCTGACACAAAACTAAATCTAAAATTTGCTGTGGCAAACTATAGTTATGTTTTTAGGTCATCGACGTAAAATTCAGTTTCACACATCACATTCATTATTGATCTCCTGAGGATGATCCGGTGTCGGGTCGAAACGTGCGTAGAGGTTCTAGTGGAAGATTTTGTGTGGTGTTATATTATACAAATCTCCCGGTTGTCGGCGGAATATATAATAGCAAATTATACTTGCTGTTTACTGTTTATCATGGACTTCCGCAAAGTAACGCCTGCTTCTATTCATTATCATTATTGATCTTACAAATCCTATGTGTAAAATTGGCTCCCTTTCTCAACTTATATTTTATTAACATCAACAACTTATAACTTTTAAGTTTTCAGTTGTCTAAAAAGTATAGCTATTATCAGTAGGTATAAGATTTAGCTGATCAACGTGAACTTAAGTTATTTACAAATCCTCATGATCAATGGATTTTTTCTGGATAAAAAATAGCCTATGTACTAACCCAGAGTATAATCTATCTACATTCAAAATTTCAGCCAAATTACAATGATATATATAGATAGAAAGTAAGCTAAATTAATAAACATAGGACTTTCATACAAACTTCAAACCCCTATTTTACCCCCTTCGGGGTAGATTTGGATGAAAAAAAATTTTAACCTTATACTTACGCCCTAAAAGAAACCTATTTTCAAAATTTCAAGCTTGTAGACTGCATAATGAAAAATAAGCAAAAACTGTCATCCCCTCTTTTACCACCCTTAACAAGTAAAATTTTAAAAAAAATATGTACATGTTTTTTATTTATTAATCTTGATGCAAATATTTGTGTCTCTAACTCTAAAAACAAAGAAATTTCATACCCCCCTTTTACCCTCTTAGGGGTGGAATTTCCAAATATCCTTTCTTAGCTGACATCTCTTAACTATCAACTACCTACATGCTAAATTATAGCTTTATACGTACAATAGTTTTTGAGATCTCGTGTTTAATCAGTATGTCAGCAAGTCAGTATGTAAGTATGTAAGTGACCTTTCGCTTTTATATATATAGATTAACGAAGTTAGAAAATCTATTATTTTACACCATAGTAGATAACCCCTTGGTTTCAAGCTTTCTTTCTAAAATACTTGTAGAAGCGCACTCTTGGCGGAACGTTTGTAAAATAAACACTGGAAACAGGATTTCCTGCGCTAAACTAAGAATCATTAGTATACTTGGACGTAATTGTGTTTCAATAGTGGAAAATGTCCACGAATGCGAACATACAAGTCCAATATTAAGGAGACTATAGTTGTGATAAAACTAGCATTGAAACACAATTTTTAGGTATATTTGTTTACATAATTTTTTATTTATTAATTTGGGCAGTGTTACAATTTTTTTTTTTAATACACTACAAGTTAGCCTTTGACGGCTATCACCTGGTGGTAAGTGATGATGCTGTCTAGGATGGTATCGGGCTAACCTGTTGGGAGTATGGTAAACCCACGCTCCTAATTGGTTTCTATGCGACATCGTGCCGGAACGCTAAATCGCTTGGGGACACGTCTTTGTCGGTAACTAGCCACGGCCGAAGCCTCAAACCAGACCAGACTCGAGCGGGGAATCGAATGCAGGACCTCCAACTTAAAATGCTACAGCGCACGCACTGCGCCACGGAGATCGTAAGGTCGTACATATAAGGGATACTAAGCATGGTGTTGCAATAATGGCTGCAGTAGTGTTAACTGTAGTGCAACCATTATTGCCCACCTCCAAATCAACAAATAGTAATGACAATGACATGTAAGTTTAGAAAAAGAACAGAAGAGAGTAAAAAACAAAAAGCTTGCAGTTGTGCGTGTGTGTGAATGTGTGTGTGCGTGTGTGTGTATGTGTGGGTGGGTGTGGGTGGGTGGGTGTGTGTGTGTGTGTGTGTGTGTGTGTGTGTGTGTGTGTGTGTGTGTGTGGGTGGGTGTGTGTTATTTTAAATTTTCCACATTATTACTATACATAATTTGTCTAATAAAAAACAATTACACAGGATTAGTGACCATAAATCGAAAAGCATAATGTAGATTTTTGCTCGGCATCGCTGTTTTTCGATATACCAAAACGCTACTACGAATGAGAGACCGCTCAACAGCTATAATAAATTGCTTGCGAATCTTATCCCAGGGTACACGGCAACAATCAAAACTTGACAACGACATTGTTAATTGGTGCTAATTTGAGTTACCCTGAACTTCAGTAACATTTTCCATCTTTTATCTGAGACTAATTATGGCAATTAACTGTTGTATTTCTCGAAAGAAAAGAAATTTCGTGAAAATTTCCGTTCTTATAATAATAAGCATTATAAGAAACATCAAAACGATAAAAAATTGCTCCTTTAGAATAAAGTCAATTGTGGGGTTTCCCTATGTACTATCCTATCATGGCTTCTTCTCCCATCGGACAGACGAATTTCTCAATCAATCGGTTATAAACTTTATTCAAATAATGGATAGGATGGTAACTACCCACGGTTATAGTCTTCCACCATACCAGGCCAGGGACAATTCTGAAAACAAAGTTTCGGGGTGGCCTTATAAAACACTTTTTTTTTTCACTACATGTTAGCCCTTGACGACAATCCCAGCTAATGGTAAGTGATGACGAAGTCTAAGATGGTATATTCTATTAATTCCTTTACTATGAGGTACTATACAACTAAAGGTAAAAATAAATAGTATTAGATTAGCACCTATTAGAATAATTATATTTCAAACTAGATACAGCTACAAGAACAAGTGATGAGGCTAGAACACTATACTCAGGTTTTTTTTCCTGTATCCTCGGGTAGTAAGGCGCGCTCAATTTTAGGTTAGGGGGCCTCGATCATAGGCCCCCGGTGGAGGGTCTGCCTCGGCGGACGCCGCTGGTTGGGTTGCGGTCGTGTGCGCGGGTGTTACCGTGACCCAACCACCAGGCGACGCGTAGGAGCATCGCTAGGTCTTAGTGGGTATTCTGGTCACCAGTCTGGCCGCCGGCGAGTCCTACATACCCCGTCGAAAGCGACGCAGTCTTTTCTGCGCCGCTTCCGGAGAGGATGCGTAAACGCATTTCCCAGCGGAAAAAAAAACAAAAAAAAAACATTAGGTTAAGTTTTGTCGCGGTTGAAAAACATTGATTTTAAACACTAACTTTAAATGTAATAAAGCAAAAAGCGAAAATCACCAAGCACAGCTTTCATATAACTCATTTATTCAAGTAGATTGCTACAAACGAATACATATCCGCGCAATCTAAAGCAACAAACGTTCCATTGTGTTCCCTTTTGGGTCGAATGGATTATACTAGTTTCAAGTGAAAAAAATAAAAGTACTTTTTTCCACTCCCTACCATCAGTAACAAGCAGAGGAGAAACTCTCAAATGATCACTAATTAAACAGCTCCGGGTAAAGCCAGCTATTTTAGCGTCGCCTTTGAAATGAATGGAAATTCATTTTTAGTACCTGGCTGACTTGTCTCGGAATAAAAATTCAACCCCTTTACATGAAAGAAACCATATTTTAATTTGAATGCCCCAAAACAGTTATCGTATTACATAGGCTGTTAACCAAAAGGAATACCTAATTAGCCCGAAGAGATAAAACCGGATGGACACTAGTGAGATGAATTCCATTAGTCTCTAATGAGAACTATCCAGGTTATAGATGAATACGTCGGAAATGCATCATCATCATAGTCAACATAATCACTAGCCCAATTTTGAATCCAAAGCTGGGACATGTCTCCTTTCTAATTTGATAGTGAAATTAGAGCATTAATCAACCATCCATATACGTGTATCAATATGTTATTGACTATTATGTAATTAAATCTCCACTCTATGTTTCTTTTGGTCCAACGACCATCCTACGACAAGCATGGTCTGATCATTGCCATTTTAACTTGCTAATGGTTTGGTCTATATCAGGGACTTTGATTCTCACGCAGATATTTTCTTTTCGGCATCTATACTTCAGGAAATCTTGAACATAACCCTTTCCATAGCGATTGAACCTTGTGGACATTGGACGGGAAGGACACGTCGATTAAAAACTGTTTCAGGTATTGAGGTAGTGACGACGAGAAGAACTAAATAAGTTTCCGAAAGCTACCAACCCCAACCGTATTAAGTAATCGTAAGTCTTCTGTTGGTTTCTTAATAAAAAATGTTTCTTCTAAGTTGGCTGATCAAACCTTATTAAAGTATAATCTAACCAAGATGGTTACTCTCATAAGATTTTAACTCGTCAAGTTTAAGAGTGTAACAGGCAGATTGAGGAGCAATTACTAGCTTAGTGAATTCGATAGCATCGTTATAGGTAAGGTACTTCAAAAAGTTTGCGGAGTACGGTTCCGTTACTAAACTAATATTGTAGAAGCCAATCTTGTGCAACATCTAATTGTACAACAACTGAATGTTGTCTCACGATAACTAACTTTCGTCCTCAGTTACACGCGCTTAGATATTCTAATTGCGATTATATATCTCCAATAGTCTGATAGACTAAAGTTTGTACAAAACTTGGTACAGCGTTTGTAAGTGATTGGGAATGTTCTGAAAGCTTCTCATTCCCAGAAGAGGAGGTTTGTACCCAGCATTGAAGCATCGAAAGGCTCAAGACACTCTTATATCTCTGCCGAAATATTGGGTTTTTTATCTTTTTAACGTAGCTTCAGAGCAACGGTTTTTGTGATTGCACGGCTTTTTCTATATAAACATCTAAGTTTTTAGGAAGAATTTTAGACTAGCTAAAATTAATGAAAAAGTAAATTTGTGTTAATTTGGGAAATTTCAGAAATTTAGATTTCTAAATTGATCTTAAATTTTCTGGATTGAATCCGAGACCTCCCGTTTAGAAAAATACAGCACTTATTGATAGTATTATTTGCAGATCTGTCAATTATATTCAGTTTAAAGTTTTGTGGTACAGCAAAATTGCCACCATTGCCTGAAAATGTAACAAACATAGACACACGCAATAACATACAAGTTTATTTATTTATTTTGACAACCAACAAAATTACATGTAAAATACTCGTATATAGGTAGCGACAACGGGCATAAATATTCAAAAGGTCGTAATTAAATACAATTATTATATATCGTTATCTAAATTAAAACTAAACTAAATTAATATTTGTCGACGCGAAGGAGTTATTAATTTCATTCAGCGGCGCTAAGAACCTCAAGAATTCTATAATTACCCACATTTGAACTCTTGATGATTTGGTTAACACAATTTAGATGGTAGCAATCAATTTTGTACAAGCATGCTTTGCTGTAAATACGGGCGGTCGATGCCTTTCGTGGCATTCTCGCTCGAGACGTCGGACCGTTCGGACCTCACACTTCTTCCGTGAATATAGTGAAAATCCCTCAACTTGTGGTTTTAATTACTATGAGCGAAAGTAAACAAGATCGTGACGTCAGCAATACTGACGTCACTTTACTAAAACAACTCTGAAGGCTTTAATCCGTCATATTATTAAGTAGGAAGTATTTTATATTATTAAATTAACCTATAATTAAGTTGCTTGCTTTAAAAAGCATTTATAATAATATATTAGTGAGATAGTGTGTTTAACGTTACAGAAGCACGAAAGAAAGTTTCCAGTACATGAAGGATTTTGACTTTTGAGTTTGAGAAAATGGTGACAAGAATCATTGACACAAACTGATTCTGGTTATAGTTGTACAGGTTTATAGGTTAATAGGTCTATATAGGTTGTTAGAAACTTGTAAATGGTATCAATTTACTTTACTTGAGAAGGGTCAAGGTATCTTTCGCTTCGCCGTAAACAACAGTTTCTGTAAATCACCTCTTCACTCAGGCAATTAAATCTCAATTAGTTTGAGACGGCACTAATTGAGCAGTTACATCAAAACTATGAATAAAGATGGCCGTATAAACTTTCCTGTGTTTATAACTGGCTTTTCTACGTGACTTAATACGCGTTCATTTAGATTTTGAGGCCTCGAAATGTTTAACCCGTAACGCTTTTGCGCTATTTTATATAATGGAAGGTCCGGGGTTCGATTCCCGGCTCAAGTCTGGTTTAGTGGTAGGCATCGGCCGTGGCTACTCGTAGTTACCATTTACCGACAAAGGCGTGCCAAGCGATTAGGAGTTTATTTTATTTATTTATATTAGTGGGTTTACCATACTCCTGACAGGTTAGCCCGCTACCGTCCTAGACAGCATCATCACTTACCACCAGGTGAAATAGCCGTCAAGGACTAACTTGTAGTGTATAAAAAAAATTATAAACTTGGAGGTCCTCGGTTCGATTCCTGGCTCGAGTTTGGTATGGTGGGAGGCGATTTAGCGTTCTACGATGTCGCGTAGAAACCAATTAGGATTATGGGTTTACCATTCCCCTAACAGTTTAGTACGCTACCATTTTAGACTACATCATCACTTACCATCACGTGAGATTGCCGTAACAATACGACAGATCGCCAAAACTTATGTTTGTCCACTATTATTGAATTCAGCACACGTCTAGAGCACGTGTCAAGTGAGACATTGTTGACGTGGCAGACCACCACTTCTGATACGATACTCGATTGCACTTAACTGAAACTGGGGCATTTCAAATATCCAACATGCCATAGCTAGATATCGACTTTTATACTAGAGAAAACTAAACAAACAATCCCACATATTCCTACTTTGATGCTGTTTGATGTGTCGATGCTTTTATCAAAATTCTAAATTCTAAAATAGTTATATTCATGTAAACGTATTTCACGCATCTATTAAGCTTTCATATAATATATAATATTATATGAACGCTATAATATATCCAGAGGCTAAAAGCGCACGTATTAATAAAAAATGTTATGTTTAAATTGTGTGAGTACCATCGGAAAAAAAATTGTAAAATTGTACAAAAGTGTTTTTGTTGTATTAAATCATCATCGTTCCCTCAAAATGAGAAGTATTTGGCCATAGTCCACCACGCTGTCCTTGTGCGGATTGGTGGATTGGTGGTTGGATTCATTTCCTTTGAAAACATTATTATATACCTGCATGCCTGAGAGTCCATTACACAATGGACTATCAGGCATGCAGGTGTCCTCACGATGTTCTTCTTTACCATTAAAGCACGCGATATTTTAATTGCTTAAAAACGCACATAACTCTGACGCTCGAGGACTCAGAACGCCCAACCTCTGATTTAGAGGCGGACGTCCTTACCACTAGGCTATCACAGCTACAAAAGTAAATATTTGTATTCTTTTTTATTTTCAATTGAGCCCCTTGTATCCCCAATGTCCCAATGTTTTACTTGCCTATAAAATCACATAGAAAACAGTTCATAAGGCGAACGGACAATTTAATTTACCTTCCGAAAAGCTTATACAACTAAAAAAATCATTGGGTTTTGCTTTTGTTAAACCTTAACCCAAAAACTTTAAGAGCAACAATTAATGACAGGCAGTCATTTCGAAATACAAAAGTTTCCACGTTAATAAAATTAGACGCATTGTCTAAACAATGATAAAATATCAGAGTTCCGGCCGGGTTGTAACGTTTTAACGTTCCCTTCTTTAATAACATATGTATCCCGAGGGGTCAGATTACACGGATCAGGGTAAAAGGTTTCCAACATCCATCTTCTTAATCTTAACAAAACATTTCGCTATCGTACGTCCTGCAAATCAATTATTAATATGAATGTTGGAGTGTCTACAAATCTACTTCCACTAATCATATCTACTGAAAAATACTTAAACTTTAACTGGTATTCACTCTAACACAGTGCATTCGCTAGTAAAGATGAGTTCCGCTATTTCTGACGTCATCCGGACGTGGTCCAGTCCAATAGGCCAAATTACCAACATCACCCCGCCGAAGTTCGAGCCATAGGAGGTTCCCTTAGGAGAACGCTCGCCCTATGATCTCAGGCCATGGTTCCCTACCCTCAAGCCGAGCTTCGCGCTCGCTGAAGCTCCCTGGTGATGCTGTGATAATTACTAAGGTTATCAGCTAAAATCGAAACAATAGTATTAGTAGAACTAAAAATTAACGTATTTCATAGCTTCTTTAATCAAATCAAATCAAGAATAGCTTTATTCATTTAAACCCATTACAGGCATCTATGAATCGTTCATATTTATCGCATTTTTCATTATTGCTATTAGTGCTGGTGATAACTAGGCTCGCCAATTTAAAATTAAAACTAAGAGGGTTCAATTCGCTCCCTGGTCTAAGAAGACAAACACAACACAACAAACTTAGCCGGGTTTTTTTTTTATTATTATTCAATAACTAATGCTGATATGCTAATGCTAGGTATATACGTTAAGAAAATCTTTATTAATCGTTAATTTTATTTTGTTACAATATAAACTAAAGTCAAATAAATTTATATAAATTGGGGCTAAATTTTTAAGTGTTTGATAATTCTGTAGTTTAAATATAAATGACGTTTATACATTAATTGCTCCAAATAATACTAAGTAAATTTTTATTTCAACTTTTGATACGTCAAGTATGAAGATTTTATTGAACAATATTTCTTCTTCCTGATCTTGTGCCTAAAAAGCCTTGAAAACCAAAAAAAAAAATACGCTTAAAAGAGGTAGAAAAGAGAGTAGAACCTACCTTTGACGACCTCCGTAGCGCAGTGCGTGCACCGTCGCATCATAACCACCACCACCACATAACCACCCTTCCGACAAAGACGTGTCGCCAAGCGATTTAGAGTTCCAGCACGATGTCGCGTAGAAACCAATTAGGAGCGTGGGTTTACCATACTCCTAACAGGTTAGCCCGCTACCATCCTAGACTGCATCGTCACTTACCACCAGGTGAGATATCCGTCAAGGGCTAACTTGTAGTGTATAAAAAAAAAGAACAATGCATAAAAAATAAAATAAGAGCAATTAATTTCATGTCTTCAAATTTCTCTGATACGTGCCTAAACGTTGTCGAGTTCTGCGCACGTAAAATCACAATTCTCGGAAACAGTATATTTATTGCGGGGAGGCCATTTCGACCCTTTTTCCATAAGGAGGCTTCGAGATAAATTGGTATAAGTTACAAGAGAAAATAGGCTTGACAAAGATCAAGCGATGAATACATAACTCGATTTTAATGCATAATTTATTTTAAAGTACAGAAGATATAAATAAAGGAACATTTTTAATATCTATGTTTATACTGTTATTCTTCTTCTAACTTTTTGGAGTTATGTGCGTTTTTAAAAAAAAAAAATATCACTTGCTTCAACGGTGAAGGAAAACATCGTGAGGAAACCTGCACGCCTGAGAGTTCTCCATAATGTTGTCAAAGGCGTGTGAAGTCTGCCAATCCGCACATGGCCAGCGTGGTGGACTATGGTCAAGCCCTTCTCATATTGAGAGGAGACCCGTGCTTTATAGTGAGCCGGTAATGGGTTGATCATGATGATGATGATACTGTTATTATGTTACAATAAAAAGCAACGAAAAGTTTTAATGTAATATTTACTAGAAAGATTTTCACAGCATAGTACAATAGTATAGATTTTATGTCAACTGAGATGAAAATATAAATTACTATACGCAACGCAGCCCCACAGAGTGTATGGCTTTTTGTTTGGTATAACACCTATATACCCGGCTAAGTTTGTTGTGGGCTTCTTCTTACACCGGGGCGCGTTTGGAACACTCATAGCTTTAGTTTTAAGTTTACGAATATTGTTATCACCATGAAATAACTACTATGTAAATTATTGACGCGTCAAAGGTGCCTTTTAAAGGACTATTTGAATAAAGATTATTTTGAATTTGAATTCGATTATATTCAATGAAGAGAATACGACAATCACAAAATTTTATAAACGCCATAGCGAAACACTGGCATACCGCCATATACATACCGCCAAGCGACTAAGCGTTACGGTATGATGCCAAGTAGAAACCGATTAGGAGGATGGGTTCAGCTGGTAACGCATCGGTAACTCAAGTTCACGGTGACGGTTATCATTTAGGTGTAGACATATAATAAAAACCAGGTATTAGCTTGGCCACTGACTTCGAATTAATGAATGAATAATTTATTAACCAAATTTATATTGATTTACAAGGAAGGTAATACGTCAGTCTCCTAGCACGGTTTAGTTTAAGTATTACTAAAGATAGATGTTGCTGTTCAGTTACGTCCGTACAATATGTAATCAAAAAAGAACTTTTAAATACATTTATAAAATAAGTTTCATTATTATTATGCACTATTTATAATACACTACAAGTTAGCCCTTGACGGCTATCCCACCAGGTGGTAAGTGACGATGCAGTCTAGGGTGGTAGCGGGCTAACGGTTAGGGGTACGGTAAACCCACACTCCTAATTGGTTTCTACGCGACATCGTGCCGGAACGCTAAATCGCTTGGCGACACGTCTGTCGGTAGGGTGGTAACTAGCCACGGCCGATGCCTCCTACCAGACCAGACTCAAGCCGGGAATCGAACCCAGGACCTCCAACTTTATAATGCGACAGCGCCCGCACTGCGCCACGGAGGTCGTCAAATCCAATACATATTATAAAATAAATTCCAACAGCTTATATCTTGGACCATTCTCAATAAAAAGCAGGTCAGGTCAGATAGTGGCGTCTGATCGTCGCGACTGAGGGCGGCAAACTTGATGATCAAATTTCAAGGTTTCAGATAACGCCCCGGGCAGTACATCGACATGCTCTCAGCAAACATGACAAATTGAAACTTAAGATGAAAACGGGGTGGGGTCTATAAAAGGTTTTATCTTCTCGAGTTCTCTTCTAGCTCTATGCGAATCTTGAAAATAGAATCCAATAATAGGATTCAACTCGATGCTTGCGACGTAAATCGTATAGATTGAGATTAATGAATAATTCGAAATATTGGAAACTAGCTGAATCATAGGGCAACACAGTTTTTTTGCATAAATTGTTTAGAATTAGAAAAAGTTATTTTCTAATTGTATTTTAATTGTATTCTAATTTTTTTTTCCTTTTGTAAACATCTGTGATATCTATTTTAGTTAAAATAAATGACTGCGAACCTGTTGAATACGTATATTACGCATAACAAATAATGCTTTTTAGGTAATTGGCATAAGTTATAATATAAAATTCCATGTTTATTTTACTGAAATAAACTATTATCTCACGTATCAAATTAAATAAGACGGCAATCGTCGCACTTCGTTGAGCCAGTTGAGATAGTCAGCTTTATAAATTACGATGCTTATAATTGTAATTCTGTTCTACCAAGAGTATCTGGTCTCTTTGCCCGAAACTACCCACGTCTACCCAAATTACCGAAGAAGACACGCCCGTCCCCTGTTCCTCCTATAAATATATCAAAAACTGTTATACTTATGTGATTTTTATACATTAGTAATCGCTAGTCTTATAAGTGGCAGGACCCGGGTTTGTTCCGGGGCAATGCAAGTTAAGAAATATATTCTCTGAATTTGTTCTTGTCTGGTCTCTTAAGCGTTCCGGTACGATACCGATTTCAGTAAGAACCAATTAGGAGTAGGTTTTTAAAATAATTGTCGTAGCCTTTACAGGTTAGCCCGCTATCATCCACCCAAGTTAAATCAACTGTAATCAAGAGTAATTTGTAATGGAATAGAAACTAGAAGCTGTTACAGCCTAGGTGTTAGGACGTCCGCCTCCTAATCAGAGGTCGGGGTTCGATCCCGGGCACGCACCTATAACTATTAATTTAACAATTAAAATATCACAAGCAAGGAAAACATCGTGAGGAAATCTGCATGCCTC
This sequence comes from Lasiommata megera, assembly GCA_928268935.1. Taxonomy (NCBI): domain Eukaryota; kingdom Metazoa; phylum Arthropoda; class Insecta; order Lepidoptera; family Nymphalidae; genus Lasiommata; species Lasiommata megera. Next base: position 8,990,221 of record OV743326.1, on the reverse strand, counting down.
AGAGTTCTCCGTAATGTTCTCAAAGGGGCGTGAAGTCTGCCAATCCGCACATGGCCAGCGTGGTGGACTATGGCCAAACACTTTTCATATGGAGAGAGATGCTCTGTATTAAGCCGGCAATGGGTTGATCGTGATGGTAATGATGAAAAACGAAGGCTTGGCTTTTTGTTAAGTAAACTCTATTCGGATACTTGTTTAATTCGCTCGTAACTTGACTTTATATTGATATTGAATGGAATTATGTCAGGGGCTAGGCTAGACGGAGGCGCCTTCTCGGCGAGACGTATAAAGCGACAAAACGTGCTGAACGCATTCTAAAGACCCGAGAAGAGTACAAAAACTGAGTAGTTTAGATCGAACACTTATGTTTTGTGAATACTGCTCTAAACTAATTCAACTCTTATTGTCATTTAGTAATAAAAAATTATGTATACATTATATGAAATACTAGCTGTTGGCCGCGACTTCGTCTGCATAGAATTTCCTGATTTCCCGTGAGATTGAGGTCAATGCGGCCAATGCCCTGTTTCAGAAAGTAAGCTACAGGCAAATGTCAAATTTCCTTAAAATCAGTTCATTCATCATCATCATCATCATGAACAACCCATTACCGGCTCACTACAGAGCACGGATCTCCTCTCAATATGAGAAGGGTTTGGCCATAGTCCACCACGCTGGCCATGTGCTGATTGGCAGACATCACACACCTTTGAGAACATTATGGAGAACTCTCAGGCATGCAGGTTTCCTCACGATGTTTTCCTTCACCGTTGAAGCAAGTGATATTTAAATTCATCAGTTCATTAGTTTACTTCATTTATTTATTTTATATTTAAACATTAAAAAACGTAGGACTTTCATACAAACTTCGAACCCCATATTTTACCCCCTTAGAGGTAAATTTACATAAAATGCTTTCTAATCTTATTTCTACACTATTAAAGAAACCTATTTTCAAAATGTCAAGCTTAGTAGACTTTATAATTAAAAATTCAGCAAAAACTATCATCCCCTATTTTATTACCCTTAAAAGGCAATATTCAATAAAAATTTGATGTACATGTTTTTTATTTATTATTATTAATCTTAATTCGATTTTTTGTGTTCTCTAATTCCAAAAACTAAGGATTATCATACAAACTTCCAGCCCCCTTTAGGGGTGTAATTTGCAAATATCCTTTCTAAGCTGACATCTCTTAACTATTAATTACCTACTTGCTAAATTATAGCTTTATACGTACAATAGTTTTTGAGATCTTGTATTTAATCAGTAAGTAAGTACGTCAGTGACCTTTCACTTTTATATATATAGATTTATGTAATATTTCTGTCTTCCAAAATAATCATTTCATAAAATTTTCTAAACTACAAACTCTAGTTAATTTACGAGTTTTTGTGGGTTTATATTATCAAGCGCTATCTTAGAGTGACCTGATGCATCACCAACCCTAAAACCCACTTCCAGTGTTTTCGCTGAGAGTCGAAAACAACTTTAATATCACAAGTGCTTCAATAGCAAGGTATCGGTGAAAATTAAAATTTTAAATTAATTTATTTCAAGTAGCCCTTATTTATGAGCATTTTTAAAACTCCTTGCATGGTACTAAATATTATAACGCTCTTTACGGAGAAACTAATGTGTTATTTTTTTTTTTGTTTCATGTTCATCTACGCCTGGTTCCACATAAAAGGTAAGTGAAACGTTTAAACATTCGTAATTACTCTGCAAAGGTTTTGCCAACATGAAACGAAAACTTAAATATGATTAAATGTACAAAGTAGCCATTCCACTAAAACTGGAGGAGATACGATGCGATAGATATACCAAGTTAAGTTGTTAAATAACTTTATCTACGAACACTAGATGTTTGTCTGAAGTCTGAATTATGTGGAATACTGCAAAGTAGTTTGGTAGTTGTGTGGTCTGGTGGGAGGCTTTAGCCCTAGTTAAAGATCTTTATTCTCAAAAGAAACAATTTCAATTAATCAGAAATTTACAAAATAAAATAAAAACAGTTTACATAAAGAAGTAGTAGGCCAAAAGTGCCGCGTTTATAAATTTAAACAATGCTTTTTAAGTTTCTTCTTGAAAGATACAAAGGACTTTACGCATAAAATTTCTTTAGGTAGTTTGTTATACATTTGTGCAGATATATGTGTCGTAAGGTGATTTAAACTTCCGACACGATGAACGTAGGAACCTATTAGAAGTATGTGTCCATCATATCCATAACATGTTAGCCAATCTTAAACTGCAACATCACTTACCACCAGGTGAGATTGCCGTTGAAGGGCTAATTAGAGGAACAAAAATATCACTATCCAGTTTCCAATAATAGCATCGTACTGGAAGGAAACGCTTTTGCTAGCCGATTGCTTCCATCAGACCAGTGCCAATTCCAATAACTAAGCTATTAAAATTTTCAAAGTTGTCTCGGGGAATCGGAATCACACCCGATATACTCGTAACAATAAATAAATATTTAAAGGTTCTATACCGTCGTCGTCAAGTATACAACAACTTGTCACACCTGAAACCCTTTCCATCTGGTGTAAGCATAGCTGAACAATAAAATTTAACATATTCTTCAAAAAGCGTAGTTTTACTGGAATGGCGACTTAAAACCCGAGTGCCCGCCACACGTAACTAATTCAGATTACGTGTTTGTGAATAACTTTCATGAATGTTGAAATGAATTGAATTTCACATGAACTAATCTCTTTTGTGAATAAAAACATCTGTAATGAACTATTTTTAACTGACTTCAAATAAAGGGGGAGCTTCTCAAGTCGGTCGTATTATTTTTTTATGTTTGTTACATCAGAACTCTGTCATTTATAAATCGGTAAGATTTTTTTTAATTTGAATACTATTAAGACCTTTTTCTTTAGGTCATTTGACGTAGATAGTAATTTATCATTTTGACTATATAAATGTTATAAATTTTAGAGCATTATTAATTGCATTTTAAAAGTAGGGTAACCGACTTAAAACAAGTGATGGTAAGTGTAGGTATAATATTATAAGTAATATAGTAGGTAAATGTAGTTATTATCGCAAATGTACGTTCTTAAAACACTCGATTAAGATCTGAAGGTATTTAGTAGTAGTTTTGTTTACGAATTACGGGAAGAACTTGATAATATTTTTTAAATTAAAGGTTTAAAAAAAATGGTAGGTCTGGTTAGTGTTAACATTATGTTAGTAAACAAACATTGTATCACATGTAAAATTTACCATAATATATCCAATGTATCTAATGTAATTTAAATTAAAGCACGTAATGGATACAATCCGACAAAAACATAACATAAACTTTAGTACACACTTGAGTTTATAGAAAAGCAGTTACTTTAAATGGTCCGATTTATTATCGCAAGATAGCATGCTCGTTCCCTATAGCCAGTAAAATGCCAACGGTATAGATAAAATACAGCTTTTACGGGCAATGGATCGTAGACATTGAATTAATGTCCGATTTTATTATTTCAGACCGAGTGACGTTTAGACCAGAGAGTAAGTTAATAATATTTTGTGTTTAGGTCCGCTTTAATATCTACGCTAGATTAGAACTAATGCTTCACGCCACGTAGATGGTTTACTGAACATGCACACTATTAAACTTAGGAATGTCTAAATGCGGAACAATAACAAAGCAAACTCATTTATAATCATACAGAATTATTTACATGGACGTTCGGACGTGCGACGCAAATCACTATAGAGGCATTAAATTAGAAAGTACACATACACTAACGTTTGTGATTCTATAAGGGATGTTGACAAACTAAACAAAATGTAGAAGATGAAATTCAAAAATATCAAAATTCAAAATAATCTTTATTCCAATAGTCCTTTAAAAGGCACTTTTGACGAGTCAATAATTTACATAGTAGTTATTTCATGGTAATAACTGTATTCGTAAACTTAAAACTAAAGCTATGAGGGTTCCAAACGCGCCCCGGTCCAGATGAAGCACACAACAAACTTAGCCGGGTTTTTTTTTCGTTATCACCATCTCACATAATCAATAATAAATTATCGTACCTATGGAGATAGAGCCATTTGAGTTTTTCAATTTCATTATAATTTTTATTATTACTAAGTAAAGAGCAATCAAGCAATTAGGTCAACACTTTTGTTGACCTAATGATTGCTGTGGGAAAAATAACAGTGAAACTGTTTTCTTACATTTGCAACGAGAAGAAAAACAAATAACGAATCAAGCTAAATTAAGAACAATTGTGACAATATTTCGTAAGCAGTTTTTTTTTGGATGGATCTACCTGTTGTACAAGTTTCTGTAGAGGGCTATTAACTAACTTAAAACTGGGCATAACTTGTTCAAATACTTTTGTTTAATTACAAGGATTATATATTACTTAGTTTAGGCATCAGTTGTTAAACGTATTAATTTTTTTTTTTTATGGAGTAATAAAAATATAAGAATACCCTCACTATATATGTCATAGATTTTTACTCTATTACTGTGACTTTGACCTTGAGAATGACATTGAATATAAAATGTTTATTTACCGGTATTACCCACAAGTACACGGAGTAATTATTTAAATTTTTTAATACTTGATTATAATAGATTTATGATCCTGAGTGACTTTCTTACGCCGCAGCCACCGAAAAAACATAAATTAGACGCGAAATTAGGAGCGGTTAACTGCTAGTAAATTGTAATTAACCTAAAAACCCTTCACATTCAAACCACGTAGTTTGGAGGGTTTGGAGGTCAACATCCCCCATACTAATGTTTGATAATACAAATAGAACAAGCAATTATACTTAACAAGTTCCTGAAATTATCGTTAGAAGAATAACTTAATAGGCTGCTATCCGTTTTGATAACTATACAACGATTTCATGAAACCCACACGATTACGTCAACAAATTACCTGTCAAATAACATCAGCGTCAGCAATGAACATAAGAAGTAAAAAAAAACATATAATGCCGTTCGTAGACTGCACAAAATAAATAACTCATACAAAGGATATTTCTTTTATATTGTTCTCAAAGGCGTGTGACGTCTGCCAATCCGCACATGGCCATATTGAGAGGAGACCCGTGCTCTGTAGTGAGCCGGCAATGGCAATCCATAAGATCAATATCTTGACTCATGACAAAGGATATTAATTAACCAACTGAAATCTTGGAAATGTCTCACTAAGTTCACATATTTTTTTCACAAAATCGTAAGCTTATACATAATTCCTATAATGATAATATGGATTACTTAAACGTAAAAAAGATTGGGTGTGAACTGTTGTCACTAGGTACCTGCATTAGAGTTATATGAAAAACAATTTTTGATATGATTTGATTTATTTGGTTAGTCCACCACCGAGCATAATTGTTATAATGGGCCACTTCTAACCACTAGCAACTCGCTGTGACTCTTATGAAATCAGTTTAAAAAAAACTGCTTTAATGGAAACCACACTTTTCAAACTAGCTGTGATAAACATGTGGTAGGTAAGATAATAAGGTTGGTTTTTATCTCCTAAACTTATTATTTTTATTATACTGCACAAATCTAGTGGAGTTTTTGTCGATCGTCATATTTACTATTATCTTAACTGCTTAACGATTGGAAACAACAGTTTACTACTCCTGTTCTAGTAACTCATCATCATCATCATGATCAACCCATTCACGGCTCACTACAGAGCACTGGTATCTTCAATATGAGAAGGGTTTGGCCATAGTCCACCACGCTGGCCATGTGCGGATTGGGAAACTTCACACGGCTTTGAGAACATTATGCAGAACTCTCAGGCGTGCAGGTTTCCTCACGATGTTTTCCTTCACCGTTGTAGCAAATGATATTTTAATTGCGTAATAGCTTAAATCTAGTAACTCAGTATTTATCAATCAACTATAAACTTTTGATCAAATAATCTTTTAAAAGGTACTTTTGATTCGATTATCTACACTAATATTATAAAGAGCAAAACTTGTTTGTTTGGTTGTAATGAATAGGCTTAAAAACTACTGGACCGTTTTTTAAAATTCTTTCACCATACTACATTATCCGCGAGTAACATAGGCTAAATTTTATTTTGGAAAAAAATAGGGTTCTGTAAGATATTTGGGTTTTTTTGGGTTTTGCTTTTTTAGGAAACACGAAAATCGGCAATTTGATATTTGCCTGAGCTTACTTTCTGAAGCAGGGCATTGGCCGCACGGGTAACCTCAATCTTATGGGAAATCAGCAATTCTTCGCAGACGAAGTCGCGGGCAACAGCTAGTATCGTAATAAAAATACAATCTTTCGTACTTATAATATTGATCTCACCTGAGTGGCTTTCTTTATGCATAAAACGAAACCAATAATAAAAAATTTAAGTTAGAAAAATTAGAAAATTCTATACTTTCTTCTTCTTAATACTTGAGGATCCCGGAGATATTTACCGGATCGAATTTTCCGGAAGTTCGGTTGTAATTCAAGTTGCGGAACATTAATGTTCCGTCTTTAGTAGTCCCACTTTAATGCACCATGCATCATAAACTATCAAAAGTCTCTCCAGACAAGACGTCTAAAGTTTGGTTATTTAGTTAGCACTAACTTCGAGCTTAATACAAAATGGATGCTTAGCAATAAAATTAGAATCCTGTTTTATAACAAGAACCACACATACTGGTTCTTGATTTTTCACTTCTAGCACGCATTCAAAGTTTGTACGCGGAAAGAACGAAAAATATCTCATAGAAAATTAGAAAACTTCTGCAGGAAATATAAATCTTGTTTAGGTTAGGAAAAATAGACTATAGATGCCAAAGATTATACAAATACTACAACTAAATGATTGTTTTCTCTTCACAAAAAGCACACAAATTTCTTTAAAATGAAAATAGTAATAAAATTATATGTACAAATGTTAGCTATTTGATATTTATATTATATTTATGTTATTGCTTTATTTGAGTCTACAAAATCAAAATTGCATCATCCAACTACAAACCGATGTTCCTTATACTTGCCAATTTTAGAGTAGGAAAGGTATTAAGTTCTTTGAAAATCATACTACTGTCATCCCAAAGAATGCTTCATCTTTATTGCTTAATCAGGGATTTCAAATTGTATATTCAATTGAGGGGTAAGAATGAACGCGTAAAATAATGTTTGTGTCTGTAAAAAAAATAACACTAGTGCCCTGTAGGTTACACGCGACAGGCGACGACCTCCGTGGCGCAATGCGTGCGCTGTCTCATTATAAAGATGGAGATCCTGGGTTTCGATTCCCAGCTCGAGTCTGGTCTTGTAGGAGGCTTTGGCCATGGTTAGTTATTTTATTAATTTATTTATTTGCTTTCATATCTAACAGACATGAGACCCGGTCAGGGCATAGGCAAACAGTAGATACAATTGTTATACATTTTTGATGCACATTATAATATTCTAATATTAAACAATTCAATAAAAAAATAATTAAAAATCAATTAGTCAATGTTATGATAGTCAAAAATAAAATTATTAAAAATTATTACAATTATTATAAATCTAATTATAATTAAAATTATTGTAATTAAGCCTAAGTAATGTAAACTAATAATATGGTAATATTTTAATTATTACGGATCATAGGCTGATGTGCAATTGAGGCCTTAAGTTACCGACAAAGACGTGTTGCCAAGCGATTTAGTGTTCCGGCACGATGTCGCGTAGAAACCAATTCGGAGTATGGTTTTACCATACACCTAACAGGTTAGCCCACTACCATCCTAGACTGCATCATCATTTACCACCAGTTGAGATTGCCGTCAAGGGCTAACTTGTAGTGTATAAAAATAAGGCTACGCGAGCAGAAGCTAGTAGGCTCATAAATTTCTAAAGCTCCATTCATCTGGATAAAGTGGGTACTATAAACAAATACTTGTTATCAAGCTGGCCCTCTCTACACAATATCCAATTAATATCCGCCCATTGTCTGGCTCATAATGAACCCACTGCTGACAAAGAACATGTTGTATAGGACACTCCATAGGCACATATCATCGCGTGCTTATTATCGACTTCGTTGTTCTAGTGGTCAATTTCTACTACGATTCAAGAGTTTATGAGTTCGATTCAACGGAATTCAACGGCTTGGAAATGTATTTATTTGTTAATAATTTAGATAACTTACAAAACATCATCATCATGATCAACCCATTGCTGGCTCACTACAGAGGGTCTCCTCTCAATATGAGAAAGGTTTGGCCATAGTCCACCACGCTGACCATGTGCGCATTTGCAGACTTCACACACCCTTGAGAACATTATGGATAACTCTCAGATGTGCATCACAGTTTTTTCAGGTTTCCTTACGTTGTTTTCCTTCACCGTTGAAGCAAGTGCTATTTTAATTACTAAAAAATGCACACAAATCCGAAAAGTATGATGTGCGTGCCGGAGATCGAGCCCCCGACCTCTTCTGATTAGGAGGCGGACGTCCTAACCACTAGGCTGGTAGATCATGATGACAATAATGAAGGAACATCTCGTATCCAAGAAATATTTTTACTATTCATATACTGCTGTCTCGTTTCTATTAATTAATGCGTACCTTCTACTCGCCAGAAACGCACACCATTAACCAGCACCACCGGTTATTGAAAATTCTCTATAAAACTTATTTCCGAAACGTTATATTAAGGTTGGAAAAGGTGTCAAAAGTAGAGTATTCAACGCAGAATTAATGCAGTTTCCGCTTGCATGCTCTCAGCACTCTAGATTATGGATACAACATCTCCGCAATGCTCGGGAGTTACTCTAAACCCCTTGTTCGTTCGGGATTTATACTGGCACCCGCAACGTCTACATTGAATTTCTCCATGTTGAATAATCTACTATTTTCTTGTGAGGCTCTAGACTCACTATTTCCTTACCGCGATAAAAATTGATAAAGCCACGCCAGCTTAAATATTGTTTACGGTCTTTTGAGGTTCTTACTTATATCTAATAAATATATTCCTTCGCATGAGTGAATGTACTTTCTCGGTTTTTTCACTAGCCAAGTTAAGAAAATAGGTTTGCAAACCGTGGGTGAGATCTCATTTCTGACGGACACTTTTTGCCAATTGATTGCATTTCTGGTATATTATTGAATAACTGCCTCAGCAGATTTCGATGTATAGGTTATCGTTAGAATAGCTAGATCAACTCGAGTGACGCTGGCTATAGAATTTTTATTATATAGTATCTAAGCCAAATTTTATTTTCTAATAAAAATGAATGTTGCTTGCAATACTCGAGACTTGGCCAATTCACCATTTATTTATTTGCAAACATTGCTTACGTTTGTGGAAGGTAATGTTACAAATTAAAACCTTAACCCTCACGCATTAAGCCGACATCAACTAGTTGTAAGCAGAACACAAAAAAAATTTAACCAATTCTGGAAAATGGTTCTAATTCATATCTATGATGGATACTTTTATCTCCCTGACGATCATAGGCGTGTGCGTTAATTTCGGTGGACTTAATATGTGGGTAATAAGAAGATAACTATATTATTAAACTAAACTGATACTAGATCGGTAATCAATCTTTATTCAAAAATACATAGCACAGCCAAGATAACTCACAATTAATAATTAATTTAAAGGTGTTACAACTAGTGATGTGCTATTAATTACTAGGAGAGTGGTAGTATATACTATATCTTGAAAAGTGGGAACTACCCTCTAAGACACAAACAAATCGTGTAAAAAGGTTTTATAGTAATCTATACTACCACCCACGCGCACCGAAATCCAATTAGCTGAAATGTTTGCTTAATTCTGTAATATATTCTGCTGCGACATTGCCATGTGGATATATGTAATTTTTTTCCTTTTAGCATAGGTAGTCGTTTTTATTTTTTACATCTACTACTTATTTCATTTATTTTTTGATAACAAAATGTACCGGCCAGTTACCGACCTCCTGGCGAAGATATACCACCAAGCGATTGAGCGTTCTGGTTTTTTTTATCCACTACAACTTAGCCCTTGACGGCAATCTCACCAGTGATGAAGCAGTCTATGAAGATAGCCGCCCAACCTGTTAGGGGTATGGTAAACCCATACTCCTAATTGGTATCTACGCAACATCGTGCTGGAACGGACGAGGGTGGTAACTAGCTGCGGCCGAAGCCGGGAATCGAACCCAGGACCTCCAACTTTATAATGCGAAAGCGCGCGCGCTGCGCCACGGAAATCGTCAGGCAGGGTAGAAACCGACGAGGAGGGTGGGTTCAGCCGACAAAGCATCGGTGGATCCTCGGGGCCCGCAATATATATATATCAGGATTATCTATATATATATATATATATATATATATATATATAGATAATCCTGATAATTTTTTGTAGTCTTCATAAACCTTTTGGTACCACTATAGCTTTCGAACTATGTTTACGAATTTTGCTATAACCATCTATGACTACAGTGTAAAAAAGGTAGTTATGCAGAAAATGAAAAGTGCTTACCAAAAGGCCTGTTCGAAACTGAATAATGGAAAAAATATTTATGAACGCTTAATATATGCTTTTGATAGGCATATCTTAATGTTCATAATACATGAATGAATAATATATGTGTTTAGTTCGGTTACTTATATTACTAACACGTTTAATGTATTTCAAACACTTATGTCTGCTTTATAAGTACTTAAAGTCAGACTGCCAGTTGAGATTATATCAAAAAGAAGGTAGAATAAAGTTTTTTTACACTTTGAATGTATTACAAAAATAAAATTTGATTTAGCTTATGAAACACAAATTCAAACACATTATGCGGGCTGAATTTGAATTCATTATAATTTTTGTACATTCAGTGACACTGTCAAAATTCAAATTGCCAAATTTATTTATTTAAAGAAGATTTAAAAGCACGTTTGTAACATCAAGCCTATCTGTTCGAAGTCCTACCACTGGTTCAGCAAATAAGCAATATTGGATATGGCGTGTAGATATATCTATTAAATAACATAGGTACTTAAATTTAGTCGGTTACTAGGACCTCATAATAAACTGAGAGTCACTCAGGAGGTAACGAAGAGTGCAATGTTCGTAAAATGCTAACGTGATCGAAAAACGAGATCGTGGGAGAACCACAATTACTGACTTAGCCCAACGAGTCAAAAAACTGAAGTAGCGTTTATAGACCATTTACTAAGTTAGCACTTAATAGCTACGTATATAAGAGTTCGAATAACGCCGCTGTAAGTGGCATAAGGCAGCGGAAATAGAAATACCCTACGTAAGAACACCGTCCAGCATTGGACGATAAAAAGTCGATATAGTAAGATAGCAAAATATTTGTAACTCATTCAAAGGAAATTGTATTTTATTTTATAATAAGTTATCTATTGATATCTTGGAGATGTCTATCAATAAGTTCAAAGTTTTTATAAAACGATATTAAGGATTATATAAACGATACAAAAGCTTGAGTGTGAATTGCTCTATCTCCATAGGTACTATTAGGTATTTATAGTAGGTATTTATTATTCATTATGTGAGATGGTGATAACGAAAAAAAAAACCCCGGGCTAAGTTTGTTGTGGGCTTCTGTGGGCGCGTTTGGAACCCTCATAGCTTTAGTTTTAACTTTACGAATATAGTTATCACCATGAAATAACTACTATGTAAATTATTGACGCGTCAAAAGTGCCTTTTTGAGGACTATTTGAATAAAGATTATTTTGAATTTGAATTGGAATTTATTCTAGATATGGTTTCATGTTACGAAACTTGGCAAGTTGTGTTATAACGCTCGCTCGATGCGCTATGTGCAAATTACTTTCAAAGCGAATCATGGCATTAGGGAATTGGCTGGACGTCGCGTCAATATATTGATCGCAATAGCCAGCTTTCCATTAGCTACGAGTACAATACGAAATTTCTGCGAAACTATTTTGTATATCCCAAATAGTTCTGAATAACCAGTCAGTTTTATCATAGCCATAGCATGGGGCGGACAACTAATGCTCGCCTTCTATTATAAAAATCACTAAGTAATCAGTGATTTAGAGAAGTTAAAACGTTAGTGACCTATAAACTTAAAACATTTAAAATACTGCCTACTAATATTTATGATATGCAAAAAAAACTTTATCCAAATTGAGCCAGGGATATTTTAGGAAACACAGAACGCCAAATAATATCGAATCAAAATGTTTAAATCAAGTCGACATCGAGAAAAAGCTTTCATATTTATTTTATTACTAACTTCTGTCCGCGACTTCGTATGCGTGGACTTCAGAATTGGTTCTAAAGCTTCGCTCGTTAACATTTTTGAATCTTTACTCGGAAAATATATGAGAGATCGCTATAGAAAATACATGTCCTTTTCCATAGCATAGGTGACATGCATACCAAATTTCAAAGCCGTCTGCCCGCGGCTTAGCTCGTAAACAATTTTCAATTTTCCCTCGGGAACTACTTAAGAAATCGGAATAAAAGAGAGACTATGTTTTTTTCCATGTCAAAGGCTATATGCATGCAATATTTCTATCACTTAATGCGCCCTAGTGGCCTATCTATATCAGCAAAACGTATTTAATAATCTGATCAGGAACGCGATGCAAAAATAATAAATCGGTTAAGGATTGAACTAGTATAAATCGTCACGTAAGTGTACAATGTTATGCTCCATTCGAGTCCGTCGAGCGTTTCATCAAACTTCAAATTGAAATTTTCATCAAACGCTGGCCGTCATATTTGTTTCCATCTTGATGTGCCTTTCTTAGGATGTCAGCGAGCCACAGACGTATTTTTACTATTAAACGATTCTTATGATTCCAATCTAGAATTTTACTTCACAATAATATTAGACCGAGAACTTTATCAAGGAATGTATGTTTGGATTCGTTTGTGAGACAACTTTGGTTGGTTCATTCTACTTTACACTATTCTGAGTTCACTAGACTACCTAATGCAAGACTTTCTACGTATACGATTGCGTGAAAGTTAACTTTTGATTTATTCATTGGTATTTATTATTATATTATTTATTATATGTGTTATTTTTATTTTTTGTGCGCCTTCCCATTTTTATTTCTTACACAGAAATGATCTTGACTGGTAGAGAATGCATTATGCTCGCTATTTCTACATTGTTTTATTGTGCAATAAAGTTTATAAAATAAAATACCCTTTTATCGTCAAACAGATGGCGTTATTTCGATTGTATAATAATTGGCAACTTTCACGAAATCGAATATGTAGAAAATCTATCGCTAGGCACTCAGATCTACGAAAACACAAATAACATTGCTTTTATAGAAAAAATATTTAGTATAACTTAGGTATTCCTGCAAATTATAAGTAACAATAGTAGTGTAATTTCGAAATAACCACGTATTGTTAACATTATATATTTTTAGCAAATTAATCATAAAAAAATATGTATATACTAACAAAGTAAAGTAATAATAACTAAAAAAACAAGTTATAGAAGCGATATTTCATTGAAAGAATTTTATTGAGAAAAAACAGATTAACTTAGAATTTGGGTTTTACACGAAGACTATAAAAAAAATACATACTCGTAGTTTATATATGAGCTATAGCACGAGACAATACACGCGTTTGATTTTTTAACAATCCTGTGACATATGAGCTTAAAACCATGGTAATTATTCCCATATATATGACTGGGACAAAAAGTATTTTTGTCCAGGATACACGCTGATCTCTTTGTTGATTTTTATCAAGATAATGTTGCCAGTGGTTGTATTAAGAATAGGCAACAAACAAACAGACACACTATCGCACAATTATGATCAACTATGATATTGTTAACCTAGTAAATTTCATGATGCAATCGATTCGTCCAAAATTTCCTGTTGCCTCTGCCAACATCAAGATCTGTGCGTTCAAAAATGTCAATAGGATAATGTCAAAATTTTAACTTTATTCCTTAAAAAGGTGGCATAGCAAAAAATGTTGAATAGGTGTAACCTAACCAAGAAGAATTATGAAAAAAACAGAAATCTGTTTATGATCAAAACTCGAATTTAATTATTACTTGATAAGATGATATAACCCGTGATTCGTTATATAGTTCGTCCAATGTTATATAGTTAAATATAGTTTAACAATCAACTAATGCTAATTAGTTTACTTACACGTAAATGACACAGTTTTACGAGATGTTTTAACTGTTTTAATTCCGCAGCTGATGAAAATGGATCGATATCGGAGACGATACCAGACCGGCCCGTCGAACTGAAAAATTTCCCCAAACTCTGCGAGCAACGGAGAAAATTTCCTGTGCTGTACAAGCTAGAATTTCAGGTAAGAAAATTATTTTTTCTTTATTTTCCTTCTCCTCTGGGCCAGTCTCCGCACGTGAACATTTTCCTCGTCTTCATGAATGTACTTCGCAGTGGACAAAAGAAGTAGCTGATTATACATGTACTTATAATTACTTAATTGTGTTCTAAGTAATATTCATCATTCTTTTTACTTTTAACTAACAGTTTTATGAACTTAAATTTACCCACCTGTTATCTACACCTATATATTAAACTAACTGGACGATACCTGTACATTGAAATTATATTTAAAATCTATGTTGACATAAAACCTTATTTTTTTTTTAATAATTGGGAAATGCGTTTACGCAATCCCTCCGGAAGCGACACAGGCAGAACTGCGCCACTTTTGGTGGGGTAGGACTGTAGGACTCGCTGGCTGCCAAGTTTGGCAACCGGGATATCCTAGAAGTAAAACTCAGCGATGCTCCTTCGCGTCGCCTGGTGGCTGGGTCACGGGAACGCTCGCGCACTCGTCCGCAACCCAACCGGCAGAATCCGAACCCTCCACCTAGGGTCTATCAACACCGTCTGAATCGCGCAAGCACCATCTGAGGCGCGCCAGAGATGGGTCTGTTCCCGTATTACGCAAAATCAATATACAGAAAGTTAATCCAGAACTTCCCGACATTTTTATCAATTAGTGCATTCATATCCTAGGTCACGTGACATGTCTATGTTTAAAGTATAACGATACTTTAAACATAGACATGTCACGTGTCTTAAGTTAAGAAACCAATTAAAAGTATGGGCTTACCATACCCTCAGCAGTTTAGCCCGCTACCATCTTAGAATGCATCATCACTTACCACCAGGTGAGATCGCAGTCAGCGTCTAATGTATGGAAAATGTAATGGAATAAAAATAAATAGCTTACGAAGAAGATTAAACGTAAAATTCTTTATTATAAAATAAAAAATCACTTCTTTATTGGATTTCTGTTCGTTTTTAACAAAGCTTCAAAGTCATTGCTTCTTAATGCATGATCGGATGTTGGGAATGGAACTCGCAGAAAGTTAATAAAGGCAGCCAATTTGACGTTTCTCGTTTTTAAATGAGTCTCAAGTTACGTTATTGAGTCCGTTTTATACACAGATAAGACTTCTATGCTATAGAGTTTTCCTGTCATTTTCCTGATTATTTATTTTGTATTATTTTTGACGTCCTAGAATTGTAGTCCTTATTTAAAGAACATTAAGGTACGTCGAACTGACATTTCAAAACAAAACCGCTTTAAGGAAATATAGTAGGCCCCATCGCTCGCTCCTCCAAAACGACGGCAATATTGACCCAGATATGTACAATAGAATGAATGCGGGATAGATGAAATGGTGACAGGTCTCAGGAGTGACATGCGACCCACAAATGCCCCTTAAATTTAAGGGGAAAATTTATAAAACAGTCGTAAGACCCGTGTTGTATGGATCAGAATGTTGGGCGGTTAAAAGAACGGATGAAAGAAGAGTTCATGCGACATAAATGCGAATGTTGAGATTTATGTGTGGTGTGACAAGGATGGATAAGATAAGAAATGAATATATCATGGGAAGTCTAAAAGTAGCGCCAGTGACAGAAAAGATGAGGAGTAACAGGCTAACATACCATGACCATACCAGGTCATATAATGCGGAGAAAAGAAAGTGATGTCACCAAAAGAATGTTAAATATGAACGTGGAAGGGCAAAAGAGTAGAGGAAGACCAAAGAAGAGATGGATGGATTGTGTAAAAGAGGATATGCGGGTAAATGGTGTGGGTAGTGAGGTGACGGCTGATAGAAGTGGGTGGAAGAAGAAGACGTGTTGTGCCGACCCCACATAATATGGGATAAGGACTAGAGAAAGAAGCAGGCCACATCCACTAGACAATTGTAATCCATTTGAACACTAATAATTAAGTAATACAGGTTTTTTTTTTATTCACTACAAGTTAGCCCTTGACTGCATCTCATCTGATGGCAAGTGATGATGCGGTCTAAGATGGTAGCGGGCTAACCTGTTAGGGGTTTGGCAAACTCATACTCCTAATTGGTTTCTACACAACATCGTGCCGGAACGCTAAATCGCTTGGCGACACGTCTTTGTCGATAGGGTGGTAACTAGCCACGGCCGAAGCCATACCGAGACGAACCAGACCAGACTCGAGCCAGGAATCGAACCCAGGACCTCCAACTTTAAAATGCAACAGCGTACGCGCTGCGCCACGGAGATCGTCATTATACCTAAATCAGGTACAGTTAATTATAAATTGCTCAAATACACTCGTACATCCTTTTAAAAAATAAGTAGTAAAGTTTCCAATTGCAATTCAAAGTAGAAAACAAGTCCTTTTTTTATGCAGTCTTACAAAAACGATCTATTTCATTGGACACGAATCGTATTTACTGTTCCATTTAAAAGAAACAGTGTCCTGTTGTAAAAGCCCCTATGTAGCGGTAACGAAGTACTGATTAAATATTTCCTGCATCTAAGCGTACGTGAAAGAAGGTTTACGCTCAGATATTATGTTTGCGGAGAAAACAGAATGTGTAAATGCAAAATGTTCTCTTATAACAAACATGGCTGCCACGTATTCTCTATTACCCACATCGGGTATATAACTATACTGAAACTCCCATACAAAACAGCTTTTTTTTTTATACACTACAAATTAGCCCTTGACTGCATCTAACCTGATGGCAAGTGATGATGCGGTCTAAGATGGTAGCGGGCTAACCTGTAAGGGGTATACTCATACTCCTAATTGGTTTCTACACAACATCGTGCCGGAACGCTAAATCGCTTGGCGACACGGCTTCGTCGGTAGGGTGGTAACTAGCCACGGCCGAAGCCAGACCGAGACGAACCAGACCAGACTCGAGCCAGGAATCGAACCCAGGACCTCCAACTTTAAAATGCAACAGCGTACGCGCTGCGCCACGGGGGTCGTCATTATACCTAAATCAGGTACAGTTAATTATAAATTGAGCAAAGACACTCGTACATCCTCTTAAAAAATAAGTAGTAAAGTTTCCAATTGCAATTCAAAGTAGAAAACAAGTTTATTTTTATTCAGTCTTACAAAACGATCTATTTTATTGGACACGAATCGTATTTACTGTTCCATTTAAAAGAAACAGTGTCCGGTTGTAAAAGCCCCTATGTAGCGGTAACGAAGTACTGATTAAATATCTCCTGCATCTAAGCGCACGTGAAAGAAGGTTTACGCTCAGATATTATGTTTGCGGAGAAAACAGAATGTTTAAATGCAGAATGTTCTCTTATAACAAACATGGCTGCCACGTATTCTGCATTACCCGCATCGGCTATATAACCACACTGAAACTCCCATACAAAACAGCTTTTTTATTTTTTTATACACTACAAATTAACCCTTGACGGCTATCTCACCTGGTGGTAGGTGATGATGCAGTCTAGGATGGTAGCGGGCTAACCTGTAAGGGGTATACTCATACTCCTAATTGGTTTCTACCCAACATCGTGCCGGAACGCTAAATCGCTTGGCGACACGTCTTTGTCGGTAGGGTGGTAACTAGCGACGGCCGAAGCCAGACCGAGACGAACCAGACCAGACTCGAGCCAGGAATCGAACCCAGGACCTCCAACTTTAAAATGCAACAGCGTACGCGCTGCGCCACGGGGGTCGTCATTATACCTAAATCAGGTACAGTTAATTATAAATTGAGCAAAGACACTCGTACATCCTCTTAAAAAATAAGTAGTAAAGTTTCCAATTGCAATTCAAAGTAGAAAACAAGTTTATTTTTATTCAGTCTTACAAAACGATCTATTTTATTGGACACGAATCGTATTTACTGTTCCATTTAAAAGAAACAGTGTCCGGTTGTAAAAGCCCCTATGTAGCGGTAACGAAGTACTGATTAAATATCTCCTGCATCTAAGCGTACGTGAAAGAAGGTTTACGCTCAGATATTATGTTTGCGGAGAAAACAGAATGTTTAAATGCAAAATGTTCTCTTATAACAAACATGGCTGCCACGTATTCTGTATTACCCACATCGGGTATATTAGCTTTTTTTTTTATACACTACAAATTAGCCCTTGACTGCATCTAACCTGATGGCAAGTGATGATGCGGTCTAAGATGGTAGCGGGCTAACCTGTAAGGGGTATACTCATACTCCTAATTGGTTTCTACGCGACATCGTGCCGGAACGCTAAATCGCTTGGCGACACGTCTTTGTCGGTAGGGTGGTAACTAGCCACGGCCGAAGCCAGACCGAGACGAACCAGACGAGACTCGAGCGGTAACGAAGTACTGATTAAATATCTCCTGCATCTAAGCGTACGTGAAAGAAGGTTTACGCTCAGATATTATGTTTGCGGAGAAAACAGAATGTTTAAATGCAAAATGTTCTCTTATAACAAACATGGCTGCCACGTATTCTGTATTACCCACGTCGGCTATATAACCACACTGAAACTCCCATACAAAACAGCTGCAGCTCAACGTACTTCTCACGCGTTGTACCAATCTATTCTATCTATCTAATATTACATTATCACTCTTTATTACTTACATGTCTGTGCATGAAAAAAAAAACATTCATGCTCAGACATTTTTTGACGACCTCCGTAGCGCAGCGCGCGCGCTGTCACATTATAAAGTTGAAGGTCCTGGGTTCGATTCGGTCGGCTTCGGTCGTGGCTAATTACCACCCTACCGATGAAAGACCAAGCGATTTAGCGTTCTGGCATGTCACGTAGTGACCGATTAGGAGTATGGGTTTACATTACCCCTTAACAGGTTAGCCCGCTGCCTTCCTATACTTGCAATATCACTTACCACCAGGTGAGATAGCCCTCAAGGGTTAACTTGTAGTGCATAAAAATATTATTAAAAATAGCTTTTTTCAAAGCTTCATAGATGCATGTATTAACCATCTATGAAGCTTTCATAAAATATATAATTAGATATTTAAATTCGTCAGGTGTTAGTTATAGCTACACACTAAACCTAGGAGGGTAACTTGTAGTATTTAAAAAATATATATATGAAGAAGGGAGCAGTAAGTTGCTACTTGTAGCGGATTAGAAAAAAACATGTATACACGCACACCTACACACACGCCCACACACTTAAATAACGCTTACCCAATCACTCCGCGATGTCACCATGGTTTGACGCAGCATCAAGCTAAGGCAGCGCCCTGTTCAGCCAATTTCTCGACACTTAAGTTTTAGATGTTTATGTAGGTACCTGAGCTTGTATCTTTTCTGGAAACGCAGCGTCTTGTATCTTTTACCTATTTAGGCTGAATAAACGCAATTTTAATTTCATTTCATTTCATTCTTACTCTTGTGTTTGTCTTACTCTTACGACCGAAATCACTTATCAATCTAATCCTAATCCTTGAATTTGAGAAGTTCCCATGAATAACTAAAATTTATATATATATATATAAATTTTAGTTATTCATGGGAATTTTATATATATATAAAAGGAATGCTTATTAAGTTATATGTTGGTTTCGCTTCAATCACGGAGCTTCTCAGCATTGTATTACGTAATTTACATTACAGGTTATGTAATTTTGGGCAGGTAATAAAATTTGCGTTGTGGAGAAACAAAGGCTGGTTTTTATCACGGAATAATAAGCAATTCTTATGGAGCAAGAGGGAAAAGTGAAATTTGTTATAAACTTTTTTTTTTAATTAATCATACTACTGTGATACATTACTATACGCTAATAATTGATATTTTTAATGACATACTACACAATTTCAAAAATGAAATTATAAAAACACTAGTCTAGTTAGATTTATCATAGTGCGTATATACCTGTATATATTCCTTATTCGTTATTTTAAACACAAGGTTACTTTTTCTGTTCTTTTGTAATAAGTTCTTTTTTCTGTTTTTTGTTATTTGCTGTTTGTTAATCTAAAAATTTTGCATACTATGTTATTAGCGATATATTAGCGTCGACTTATGATATTAGGCATGCTGTAGTTACTTCTAAATTGATTTATATGTACGAGTATATCCTAGCACTTAAGGTTTTTAAAATGTTTATTTTTTTTACATATTATTCTTTTTTTTATCCACCACAAGATAGCCCTTGACGGCAATCTCACCTGATGTTAAGTGATGATGCAGTCTAAGATGGTAGCGGGCTAACCTGTAAGGGGAATGGTAAACCCACACTCCTAATTGGTTTCTACGCGACATCGTGCCGGAACGCTTAATCGCTTGGCGACACGTCTTTGTCGGTAGGGTGGTAACTAGCCACGGCCAAAGCCTCCCACCAGACAAATTATTCTGTTGGTGGCGCTTTGAATAAATATGTAAATGCACGTGGGTGATGCCGCCAGATATACTAGTAATATCAACAAATTAATATAATTGCTTTATTCATGTGAACATATTTAAATTCGTGTGGTCATAGTGATAACTAAATTCGTTAACTTAAAACTAAAGTTATGAGGGTTCCAAACGCGTCGAGGTCACCAGCTCACATAGTCAGACATTAATTACAATTAGCTATTAAGTTAGAGCAATTCACACGAAAGGTTTTTTATCGTTCATGCAATTCTTAATATAATAATAGAATTTTTCTATACGCTTCACTACAGAGTACGGGTCTCCTCTCAATTTTAAAAGGGTTTGGCCATAGTTCACCACGCTGACAATGTGCGGATTGACAGACATTACACGCTTTTGAAAATATTATGGAGAACTCTCAGGCGTGCAGGTTTCCTCACGATGTTTTCCTTCACCGTTGAAGCAAGTTTATTTTATTTATTTAAAACGCACATTACTCCGAAAAGTTAGAGATGCGTGCCCGGATTCGAACCGCCGACCTCTGATTAGGAGGCTGACGCCCTAACCACTAGGCTATCACCGCATACGCTACACGCTTATGTTTTATAAAACTTTAAAGTCATTGAGAGCCATCTCCAAGATTTCAGTTGGAAATTTTTTACATTATGTTTAATATAGAAATATGAGTTAAAGTGTAAGATGCTGCGAAATGTAATCTGTATGATAATGCGGCTCTATACAGTTTAGAAACTCAGGCGAGTCTCGGATTCAAGTTTTATCAAATTTTATGCTTGCGAAGTTTTTTTTTTTTTTATTCACTACAAGTTAGCCCTTGACGGCAATCACACCTGATGGTAAGTGATGATGCAGTCTAAGATGGTAGCGGGCTAACCTGGAAGGGGTATGGTAAACCCATACTCCTATCGATTTCTACGCGACATCGTGCCGGAACGCTAAATCGCTTGGCGACACGTCTTTGTCGTTTACTTTGATTTTGAACGTATAATGTTGTATTTGTTTTGTAAAATGAAAGTATTAGTAATCAAAACATCAAACACTACAATGACTACATCAAACATTATATTATTGACGTATCAAAAGTTTTTTTTTTTTGAACGAATGAATTACTTGTATTTATTTCATTTAATAGGAAACCAACGTATGCAATGTGTCACATTCAAAATAATAACTTAATAAAAAATAAAAATAAAATATCACTTGCTTCAACGGTGAAGGAAAACATCGTGAGGAAACCTGCACGCCTGAAAGTTCTCCATAATGTTCTCAAAGGCGTGTGAAGTCTGCCAATCCGCACATGGCCAGCGTGGTGGACTATGGCCAAACCCTTCTCATATTGAGAGGAGACCCGTGCTCTGTAGTAAGCCGGTAATGGGTTGATCATGAATGAATGAATATATACCTTACAGGCTAGCATAATTAATTAAATTTATAATTTAACAAAAAAAAAAAACAAAACAAGTAAAAATTAAAATTGAAGCCGGTGTGGAGTAAAAATAGAAAAAAATTTTTTTAATCTTTTTCTTAAATAATATTATGGAGTTTTTATTATATGAAATATATCTATATCAGTTTTTTTAATATATTATTATACTAGTTTAGTTTTTGAACTTTGAGGCCTGAAAGTATGTATGTTTTTAATAAAGGACCTTACGTTATGCTTAAGTTGGTAAAAAAAAAACTGCGAGACTTAACCTATTCATTAAACTTGGACAAATAATACCACCACTAACAATTTAAGTGGAATTCTTGTAG
Source organism: Lasiommata megera (assembly GCA_928268935.1). Lineage (NCBI taxonomy): Eukaryota > Metazoa > Arthropoda > Insecta > Lepidoptera > Nymphalidae > Lasiommata > Lasiommata megera. The sequence goes on along the minus strand of OV743326.1, from coordinate 8,967,864 downwards.
TGGAATTAAATAACGATATCCACGTAATATTTCTTTCTTCGGACGTTTCACTTCTAATTTGTATTCAAAACAGATCCGTCTTTAAGAATATCGCCTTTATTTAATAACGTCAGAACCGGCTAAAAGTTATAAGCTTTTTAATATTGCAAGTGAGAAGCGGTAGACTTTAGCCCCGGCTAAGCCTGTTAAGCATTACGTATTCTGTTGAATATTCCGTTGAGCAACTCAGTTTTTTTATGACCATTTAAATTAAAGCTAAGTATTTATATCTTATTTCGATGCCTTTAAGCTTATGCCACGTTAGAACCTCGCTGGTATATAAACTGCCTCATTGGTCTACTCGCTTTAAAGCATTTATGAATATCATCATCATCATGATCAACCCATTGCCGGCTCACTACAGAGCACAGGTCTCCTCTCAATATGAGAATGGTATGGCCATAGTCCACCACGCTGGCCGTGTGCGGATTGGCAGACTGCACACTCCTTTGAGAATATTATGGAAAACTCTCAGGCATGCAGGTTTCCTCGCGATGTTTTCCTTCACCGTTGAAGCAAGTGAAATTTTAATTGTTTAAAAAGTTAGAGGTGCGTGCCTGGGTTCGAACCCCCGACCTATGATTAGGGAGGCGGACGTCCTAACCATTAGGCTATCACAGCTTAATGAATATAATCCTTTATTAATATTAACACGAGGCTCAAGATCTTATAATCGTAATATTATGAATGTGAATATGGGTTTGTTTGTTAAACTTTCACGCCTAAACCGCTAAACAGACCGACTGATATCTGAACATACCTTCTAACCAATGGACGGTTTTGAAGGAGTAAATTGGGAACATAGTTGTAGCTATTATAAGGTAGACAGTCTACTAAGAAAACATCTTTACGAGAACAACGAACTTAACAAGGATATACATAGTCGCGAGCAAAAGCTAGTCTGTATACATAAAACTCAAAGTTGAATGAACTGATCTATTAAGGCAAAACTTAAACACGGACCGAGCTGTTTAACATTCGGTTAGATATAATAAAGTAGGCGTTCGCTGTGAGAATGTTTTATATTCATACGATACATTCCCTTTCCCTTCAAGGAGGCATACTAGGGTGTTGGGGTTTTGATATGTGTGTGAAAGTCTGCCCACAAACGAACTTAACGTGTGTAAATCCGTAGGTGTATCTGGTAAAAAAATATTCACGTAAAACTAATGCAAGACCTTTCACGCAACCGCAGTCACGAACTGTGGCCAGAAAAAACTAACTAGAACCGTAAAAAGTGAAGTTAAACGACTGAACAACTCGGGTGGCTCGCATAGGATGTTATTCAGCCTCGTAAAACATGACATGCCCTCTTACTACCATATTATGCCTCGGTACATTGGTAGTACGTACATAAGTACATTCATCATTTCAACCTATAGACGTCCACTGCTGGACATAGGTCTTTTGTAGGGAGTTCCAATGGCCACGGTCCTGGGCCGCTTGTATCCAGCGGCTCCCTGCGACTCGTTTGATGTCGTCTGTCCACCTTGTTGGGGGTCGACCAACGCTACGTTTACCGGTGCGAGGTCGCCATTCCAACTTGGGACCCCAACGTCCATCGGTTCTCCGAACTATGTGCCCCGCCCATTGCCACTTCAACTTCGCAACTCGCTTTACATTACGCCCCATTAACAGGGTTATTTTCTGTAATATTTTCACTACAAGTTAGCCCTTGATAGCAATCTCACCATGTTATAAGTGATCATTCTGTCTAAGATGGTAGCGGGGGTTTTAGCCTTTTAGGGGCATGGCGATATCGTAGCGAAATGCTAAATCGCTTACAGGCACGTCTTTGTCTTTAGGTTGGAAGTAGCCATCGCTGAAGCCTTCCACCAGATTAGTTTCAAGCCGGTAATCGAACCCAGGGCCTCCTACTTTATATATCACTAGCGCATGCCTGTGGCTTTGTAGATTTTCGGATGTACGTGAGCTACAGGTTATTATTTCCTGGAGATCATTTTTATAGTTTAAACGTCAGATGGGCATAATCAAACAGAAATACACACTATACTACATTTCCAATATTTATAAAATTATAATGATGATTTATAAAATATAGCAAATTAAAATTGACGGTATTTTCTATTTCTATAAAAACATTTGGTACCTAATAACCATAAATGTTTTGTAAAATAACTTTTTTTCAAATAATATTTGAATTAATTACATAAAATCGATCAATAATGTACTAGATACACAGGATAGAAAAAAATGTATTCTAGTAATCAGTATTTCTATTGTGGTTAAAAACTAAAAGTAAAAATAAAAATTGTAATTTATAGTCTGCGTTTCTTTACCTAAACTAATTAGTTCATCACTTTTTATTGTCTGTATGATTTTAAACACGAGCACATTGGCTGTTTCACTTGCGTAATAAACATCACGGGAAAACGAGTTGATTAATATGATTATCGTTGCCCATGAACATCTGCAGCTCCGAAGGAGCCTTCAATTAGTTGCCTTAACATCCTCTTTACCGGTTTCTGCTCTGCAACATACCGGAACGTAAATACCGAAAGACGGTATGTCTTTGCAAGTACGGTGGTAATGCGATCTAGAGTATGGTGGCTCGAGACGGGAATCGAATCCAGAAACTCCCACTTTATAATGAGACTGCGCAGGCGCTGCAGCACGGAAGTCGTGTCGTGAAGAAGATTGTCTTATTGATTACACAAACTATTTTACAACTGACCGCATATCTGGTATATTATTTATCGAAGCCTGAAAAACTATCCCCAAGCGCGCAATAAAACTTGTCATATGTTTGACTCCAGTACAATACAAGCTATTTCTGTGCTAAATTGTATCAAGGCCGGTGCAATGGTTGAACCTTTGGCAATAAATCTCGTAATATTATAAATACATTGAGAAACTTTTACATTTATAGATAATATTAGTGTAAAAGTTTCAGTTTGGCTATAGCACCTATTTCAACTAACGATTTAGACGGGAAAGCAATTTAGCTTCCCCGTACATATCTAATTGTAATTTGTTCGATTTCAATTTCAAGTCAAATGGACTTGAGGGGAAGGATTTTACTTTTTGCTAGCGTCTCGCTAATGGACGTTTGTGATGCGTGCATTAATTACTTGAGGTGTATTCATTCATTAAATTATTTACCTCCAATTTTTTATAATAACTACCGTGTTGGCCTTGTATTAAGCATTTACGAGTAAGAATATTTTTCATACAAACTTTATTCAACTGCAGTGTATTTTATTACACCAAGGTAGACTGTGAAAAATCTCATCTGAAAGAATTAATGAAATGAATAGCAGTGATAGCTCAGTGGTTAGTCCGTCCACCTTCTAATAAGAGGTCGGGGGTTCGAACACGCCAATTCGCACATGGCCAGCTTGGTAGCTATGGCCAAACCCTTCTCATATTGAAAGGAGACCCGTGCTCTGTATTGAGCCGAGAATGGGTTGATCATGATGATGATGATGAATAAAAATATAGTAAATATTTACTAATAGCTTTTACCCGCGGCTACGCTCGCATTAAGGCCATTAAAGTTCATAGATATCATTTCAATATAAACGAATCTATATGATATCTACATTTTACAAACCATTTTTTTATCTTCCGTACTTATTTAATTTATATAAAGTATCGTATGTTACTTCTAATACCACCAATAATATGTTTACAAAGTTTCATGACGATCGGTTGAGTAGTTTTTGCGTGAAAGCTTAACAAAGATCCCTACATTCACATTTATAATAATAATTTTCGTATAGGTATTTATTTTTAGAAATTCTCAATACAAACTCAGGAGAGTACATGCACTATCATGCCTCAAACCATATGGTGAATCATTGCTCCAATTTTCTCCTATCCTTTGACAGATCACCATTTGATACGAAAGAGAGATTGACCCCTCTGACATAAAATTTGAAAGATTAACTCAACTCTATAGTTCGATCGAGTACCTAATTCCCAGAAAATGAAACGAGCAAGCGAGCTAATCAAAGTTATACCTCCCTGACGCAATATTAAACGCTGTAGCATTATCAGGAAGTCCCAGGTTGGAAATCCGGCTAAGAAAATTTAGAAATATATCATTTCTGCATTTTCTCTGGTCTTGTTCAGACGACGGATAGTTACCCCCTAAAGACAAAGAGGTGTCACCAACCGATTTTAACGTTTCGGCATAATGTAAAAACCAATCTGTCTGAAGCTCTCTGACCTAGTGGTATAGTATACCCATAGGTTTACGATACTATACCACTAACAGAGCCTTACCAACTTAGACTACATCATCACTTACCACCATGTGAGTGCTTACTACTTACTAGTAGCTAGTAGTAAAAAAAGGTATTTTTACATAACATAATGTTCAATTACTTCTTCAACCCAAAAAGTTTTCTTAGGGTGATGATGACTTCTTCAACCCAAAAAGTTTTCTTAGGGTTGCTCAAGTACAGGAGCCATTTAACGAAGGTTGTCAATGAGGTGTCTTATCTTAGGTATACACTTGATCGACTTGAAAGTCGTTGGTGCGATAAAACTCTAAAGGAAGGCACAATTATTTCACTTCTAACACCCCATTGTTCAAACTTGAAACCCGCTTTGAACTTCCAACAATGCGATTATTGCTTTTCCTTCAGCTTGTTTATCTACTGACCCCACTGAATACAAACAATTAAGAAAAGACAAACTTCATATTATTAAGTCTATGTTTTTCTTAGCGGGCTTTGTGTTTTATATTTTATTCTATTATTTGTTTCAACGAAGTTTTCTCTAGTACCTACTATTGATTATTAAATTTATTTCATTGTGGAGATGCTATAACTTTTTCTTTGATAGCCACAATATTTGCTGCACTGTCTTATAAGACAGAGACCGCGGGTTTTTGTGAATTTATTTCTGAATTTTCTCTGGTGAAATAATTAAAGACGAGTCGCTGAGAAATTTACGTCTACGTAGTATGATGCTGCGTATAAGCCTAATAGGGGTATTGGTTAAAATAAGTGGCATGGTTAGTAAGTTCGCTACCATCTTAGACTGCATTATCACTTACCATCACGAGAAATTGCAGTGAGCCAACATGTATAGGAATACAAAAACACTAAGTAAGCGATGGAGAAGTTTATCTATTTGATAAATTCTTGAGTAATTTAAAGATTGCCCTTTAGTCATGGTGGACAGAACCCTAGTGAAGGATATCGGAAATCTCTAAAATAGACTTAAAACACGATTAAATGTTTTCACAATATATAATTAAAAATTAATCTAATTTTTAATTTGATTCAACCCCCTTTCTAAACGTTACCATCCGTGATCCGATACTTTCTGGAAACCATCTTCCTATCGCTTTATATCTCTTGCTCAACTTCTTCTGCTTTATCCAGGCTACCTTCCATTTACTTACTCTTTTGGTTATGGGACATTTTTACCATAAAATTTTAGCATACTGTTTAAAACTTAGTCTATTTTCTTATATTTGTGTACTGTATTCTGTGTTTACCATAATAGATGTAGGGTATCAAGTACCGAATGTTCTAGTACATCAAACAATATTATTCCAAGATGCAGAGGGTAGTGCAAATATGGTTGGAATTAATAAGACGCCTTATCGAGGAGAGACATGTGGCGAGAACAACCATTTGTTATAAGCCGCAATACTCTTAGTTATTGGAGCGAACGTTGACCCAGAAAACTACACGGAGCTGTAATATATAGAACAAAGAGACAGTTGCTAATGGAATAGATGTTTCGATTGAATCACATCGCTTGAGCGAGTTTGAGATCATTCCGAATTAGCAGGTTCTTTTACAGAAGTAATTGGAAACGTTGTCTGACTAAAATTTAAAAAGTGCGAAATCGCTGTGTCCATTTGTCTATCTGTTCGTAGATCTTTCTGTTTAAGCTAGAAGAATTCTGTATTAAGTGACTAATTTACAAATATTCTGTAAATATGTAGCCTAAATCCCAAGATGCTGTAATAAAAGCAAATGGCATTTTTTAGGCATGCAAATCATTGATTTACCACTAGCCATAGATAGAGCGCGTCATACAAAATTTTTCAGCAACTATATAAAAATATACATTCCTACATATCGGTATATCCATGTTTTACAACCCGTCTAATACACAAGACATCTGGCCGTTATATTATCTATAGCGGCGCGTAGTGCTTTGTAATTCATTCGGATTATACGTCTCGAGTGTTAGAATCGGTGACTTTCGTCTAGCCTTGTCACACACTGGGGGAAAGGAGTGCACGCGTCGCTATTTGTGCACTACCTTTCCGTCCCATTTTTTGAGCGTTAATGATCGATCTACGGCTAGTGGTAAATCAATGATATAAATAGTTATTTACGACTAAGGCCAGTCACCCGCAAAAATAATATTAAAAAAACCAACTCTATTAAAAACTAATCGATCAACGTAGTGCGCTCGGCGTCTCTTTGAAGTCCCCGCATCTTTGATCTAACATCTGGCCAGCAAGTAATTTCATTAAAAGTTCTTTACCAGCGGCGAAAATAAATGAAGTGCTACAGGAGGCAACTTATTACGTCCTTTAAGATTTAAGCTGGTAGGATAGGTATTATACACGACTGGGTTTACGTCAAATCAACGGACTGTGCATTTCGATGAAAGGTACCGCAGCACGACGTCTCACGCTCTCGCTGTAGGGTGTTTCTTAATACACTTTTTACCACACAAGAATCATATGACCGCAGATTTTGGACATCTGTACAAAAAAACGTGTTTGTCTAGCAGAGGACGTTCATTGGTTGACATGATGACAATGAAGAGATAGAACTCATACTAAATCAATAACCTGCAAGCCGTAAGAGTGTTCAAGTTAGTTATACCACTTTGCCCATGCGAGAGGAGAAATAGACGGAAAATTTTAACCTTTTAGCAGTAATTCCACAGACACGAGTAGACACAATCCCTTTACGCCTCTTTACCCAGTACCATTAGTACGCTATTACTGCCCAAGGTCAAAAGGGTACTTTAATCTGGTATTACATTAGGGTGGGGAAGTGTTTGAAAGTATTCGCTCACCGGTGCCTTTATTTGTCCCAATGAACAAGTTAATTATTCTCAACACTTTATTCATTTATTTCCTTTTTATAAAGCATCTCGCTTTATAAAAAATTTGTAATTTAAATTTTTTTTTGATGTTTTTCTTTGTTCGGCCGAACGAACGAACGGCTACGGTTTATCGAAAGAATCCAACAGGATGTAACTATCAAGTAGCGTTGAATTTACGAAAATAATATCTTTATTGTTTACGCGCCGTAGTAATGAATGATTGTAATTGAGAATTATGTATATTTTTATTTTTGCATTTATTATCTATTTTAATCATGTAGCTTTAGGTTACATGTAACATGCACCTAAAGCTACATGATTTTTGTTTTGTTTAAGTTTTGCTCAATCACTTCACCGACATGGCGATATTGGGCACAAATACTTTTATCCCAGAAAAGTAACCTGTGATAATTTCAGGCATTCTTAAAAATTTACTTTGTACGTACATAAAGTACACTAATAATGGTGAACAAAGTAAGCCTCTTAATATTTAAATACACTAATTTACGCAGAACTACCATCATTTTAAAAATATCGGTGAAACACCGAAACCCCTTATGCACTGTTATGTATAAATTATGTACTGTTTTGTTTTTTTCTGTAGAAAGAACCTAATTTTTTTCAGTTTAGTTTTGCCCAAATTACGTGAGATCTAGCCTGAGGGTTTGAAGATTCAAGTCCGAACTTTATATATATTTCACTCCGGTTACGCTGTGGCAACCAATAGGGTTAGTACAGCTAATAGACAGTCCGAAAAAAAAAACTCGAAATGCTATACATATTTTCTTATATTTCAATATGTTCACCCACTTACGTTATCGGGCTGTCTTTTGAAGGGTCATTTTAAGGGTGGTTTATTAGGGTGGGAACGATTTTGAGAGTTTATCGCGCCTCATCGGCCCCGATCGCTTTGAACATAAAAGCTAATGTACAAGGTCATTTGACGTCGGTAAACACCGACATCTTTACAGACTCCACGTTTAACTGTAAATAAGGCGTAAATATATTACGAAGTTTGAGAAAAAAATATTTACACAGATAAAATCTAACTAGGATATCTTGTTTCTACAACTGTTTTACTGAAAATAACTTTGTATGAAAAATTTTATACAATACTTGCTGACTCAGCAAACGTTTTTTTGCCATATAAATTATTTCTAGGGAATTTCCATTGTAGAAAAAAAATAACTAACTTATTGTGTGTCAGGATGCGGTATATGAGTGAAAGAGGCATGGAGCGCTGTGAACGATGAAGGAATATAAAAATAACATAAATTTTATTTATGTTGAAAAATGTTAGCTTTACAATAAGCTCAGGAAAATTTAGTTGAATTAGAGTGAAAAACATTCACAATAAAGACGATAGTTGTTCAGTTATCGAGCGGGATGACAAATGATTAAATGACTTAAAAAATAAGGGTTGCGATAGAAAAGTGAAAATTTAGGATTGTATGTATTTTTTAATGTCACATTATACAAAAATATATATTTTTTTGGGTGGACACCCCTTATCATTTAGGTTTTTGAAAGATAGATAGCAGCCGATTCTCAGACTTACTGAATATGCATAAAAAATTTCATAAGAATCGGTCTAGGCGTTTCGGAGGAGAATGGGAACGACCTTGTGACACGAGAATTTTATATATATAAGATATTAATGACACTTCAAAACCCTTACTTTAATATTATTAATGCCCCTTAGAACTATTCAAATGTTATTGACTTACTGTGGTACTGAAAAATTCCATCTTTGAAGCGGATACGGTATCCTTATATAGCTCTTCTATGTGTAAATTTAACGTATTCCATAATTTTATTTTTAACAGTTTTAATGCTTTGTTACAGACGGCAATCAAAGTGGAAACGCACGCTTGTCGGCACGCGCAGAAGAAAACAAACGCCCACAAAAACCAGAACCAAAAAGTTACTCCGTGTAAGTATTCATTTCATTTATAAGTGTCATTCAGTATTCATCATCATCATCATGAACAACCCATTACCGAGCACAGGTCTCCTCTCAATATGAGAAGGGTTTGGCCATAGTCCACCACGCTGGCCATGTGCAGATTGGCCGACTTTACACGCCTTTGAGATCATTATGGAGAACTCTCAGGCGTGCAGGTTTCCTCACGATGTTTTCCTTCACCGTTGAAGCAAGTGATAGTTTTTTTTTTTTTTAAACGCACATAACTCCATAAAGTTAGAGTTGCGTGCCCGGATTCTAACCGCCGACCTCTGATTAGAAGGCTGACGCCCTAACCACTAGGCTTTCACAGCTTCTCAACGTCTATACGTTATAAATTATAAGAACTGTTAGCAACGGTTGACCATTTCTGATTCAAAGCTTCAAATTAGGTCACTCATGCATTCATTGACTAATTAAATTCTATTAGGGACCATAAAATCCTAGGAAAACTCAAAGGTGTCTCCGGCTAGTTTCATCAAAGCCTCATTTAGGGTGACGTTTGAAATAACTAAATGGAATTAGATTAGTTCTTGCACTCCACATAGTAACTTCAACTTGCTTAATTCCAGATCGTTAATTCGCGCTAATGTTTACAGATGACTACAACCGGGTGGTGCTACAGACGGTCGACCGGGAACCGGACTCCGATTATATTAATGCTTCCTATGTAGATGTAAGTGAAAATTAGTAACTCATTCAAAGGAAATTGTATTTTATTTTATAAAAAATTACCTATTGATATCTTGGAGATGTCTATCAATAAGTTCAATGTTTTTATAAAACGAAAGCTTATAGTAAAATCATATGACGCTATTAAGGATTACATAAACGATAAAAAATCTTGGGTGTAAATTGCTCTATCTCCATAGATACTTTAATTTATTATTGATTATGTGAGATGGTGATAACAAATTAAAAAACACGGCTTAGTTTGTTGTGGGTTTCTTATAATATTATGCCTAAGGGTAGCATGAAATCGATTAAGCACGTTTAAACTTAACTCTGACTTAAGATACGTTTAAAACGAGAAAGTCTTATGACAGACTCATAATGCTGTCTCGTTGTTCATCTGTAGTCAGAGATAAAGTGCGCTTTATAGGTCTCTGAGTAAGAGAGTTTGTGCCAGGAATACAAGAGCACCTTTACTACAGGATGCCTGGAAGCTTTCTTAAAAATAGTGACTCTAGGGGATAATAAATAAAGACCTGCTCTCCTCGTCTGCGAGTTATGGTCGTACACATGGGGTTTGTACTAAGGTGCAAACACTACATAGTTAAAGACAATATATATGTATATATATATATATATATATATATACATATCCACGCCACTACTAGTTAACAATTGACGGCAAAGTCACCTGATGGTAAGTGATGATGCAGTCTAAGATGGTAGCAGGCTAACCTAACAGGTTAGGTTTATCATATAAACCCATACTCCTAATAAGTTTCTACACTACATCGTGCTGGAAAGCTAAATCGCTTGGCGTCACGTCTTTGTCGGTAGGATGGTAACTAGCCACGGCCGAAGCCTTCCACCGGACCAGACTCGAGCCGGGAATCGAACCCAGGACCTCTAACTTTATGATGCGACAGCGAGCACGTTGGGCCACGGAGGTTGTCAATATCAAGATCAAGCTCGAGCTAAAAAAACACCGAAAAATTACGTTTCATGTATAAGGACCATCTTTTGATATTGAACTTTATTTTTAAACAAAGTTGGAGGTCCTAGTCTCGTTCCTGGGTAGCGAAACTGGACCTCGAGTCTGGTAAAAGGCTTCGACATGGCTACTTACCACCCTACCGACCCTACCGACTTAGCGTGCCAGTCCGATGTCGCGTAGAAATTAACTTGCGGTGTTTAAGAAACCCTTAACAGTTTAGCATGCTGCCATCTTAGACAGTATCAACACTTACCACCAGGTGAGATTGACGTCAAAGGCTAACATGAATTGGATTTAAAAAAAAATAGCAGAAGATAGATTTTGCTCTACATTTTATACCTTTAATCCACTACTAAATTCCACTTGTTGTGAAAAAAGCCCAAGGGTAAAACTATTAAAATAATTTAAAAGGACCAGAACAGTGTTCAAACAGTGGACGTGACCTGAACTCTAATATAACATTAATTATGCTATCTTAAACATACAAATAACAAAACTCATATAGCTACTCAGAGCGACAGTTGAGGCTTTGCTCGACGCAAATTCATGTAAATTTCTCGCATATTTCGTGGGACACAAATTTTAATGCCACCTATAACAACCGCGCCCAACCTTGCCGAAAATGTTCCGAGCAAATTGCCACGACTTTAAAATTCCAGACAGAAATGGTACGTGCGCGCCACTCCTGGAATCTCCTGACGACCCTCCGCAATAGTTATATTACTGTCCAAGATCGTCATAATCAACCCATTACCGCCGCACTGAAGGGCGCGGGACTGCTCTCAGCACGAGAAGGGTTGTGACCTTAATCCCACGCACTGGCCAAGTGCCGATTGGTAGACTTCACACGCCTCTGTGGACAATATGGACACTCTCAGACATGCTATGAAATAAATTGCTGCAAACAAAATTTTGGTAGTAAATATCAAGTAAAATGTTTGATTAGTGGAACATTAAACACTTTGTGTCTTTCAATAAATTCAAATTCAAATAATCTTTATTCAAATAGGCTTTTAAAAGGCACTTTTGACGCGTCAATATTTTTTTACATAGTAGTGATTTGATGATGACAACTACATTTGTAAACTTAGAACTAAAGCTATGAGGGTTCCAAACGCGCCCTGAACGACGCGCGCGTCGAAGAAGAAGCCCACAACAATCTCACATAATCAATAATAAATGATAGTACATATGGAGATAGAGCAATTCACATCCAAGGTTTTTTATCGTTTATATAATCTTTAATATCGTAATATTATTTTTCTATAAGCTTTCGTATTCTACATATATATAGCATATTTGACGACCTCCGTGGCGCAGCGCGCGCTGTCACATTATAAATCACACGATGTCGCGTAGAAACCAATTAGGAGCGAGGATCCATACTCCTAGCTCCAAACAAAAAATTATGACCCGAGCCTCTGTTTAAAATGCGGCGACTATCGAATCATCATCATCATCATGATCAACCCATTACTGGCTCACTACAGAGCACGGGTCTCCTCCCAATATGAGAAGCGTTTTGGCCATAGTCCACCACGCTGGCCATGTGCGGATTGGCAGACTTCACACGCCTTTGAGAACATTATGGAGAACTCTCAGGCGTGCAGGTTTCCTCACGATGTTTTCCTTTACCATTGAAGCAAGTGATGTTTTAATTATTTAAAAACGCACATAACTTCGAAAAGTTAGAGGTGCGTGCCCGGATTTGAACCGCCGACCTCTAGGTCTGGAGGGTCTCACAGCTTCACTATCGAATAATATATTTATATTATTCTATATCTTACTACAAATATATTACATAGAAGAAAATGAAGTAATTTACTAACATGCTCAATTTCTCCCACAGAGTATATTAAAGCCAAACGCGTACATAGTGACGCAGGGGCCAACAGAGGAGACTGTGGTGTCATTCTGGCGCATGATATGGCAGGAGCGGGCAGCTGCCATTGTCATGCTGACCAAAACATTTGATTTCATCAAGGTAAGATCATCATCTCAATCATAATTAAATAATAATATACATTATAAGGATGTCCTGGGTACGATTCCTGGCTTGAGTCCGGTCCACTAGGCTAGTCAAATTCAAATTCAAATAGTCTTTATTCAAGTAATCCTTTAAAAGGCACTTTTGACGCGTCAATAATTTACATAGTAGTTATTTGATGGTGATAACAACATTCCTAAACTTAAAACTAAAGCTATGAGGGTTCCAACCACCGTCAGATGTGGCTACAGTCGATTTTTTTCTTAATAACACAAGGTTTTTCAATGAATTCAACTTTGAAGACTCTATTCATTCGATCATTTAATGAAACAATTCTAAATAAAATTAACACCCAAACATTAGCACCAATTCAGTAAAGTAAGAATTTACTCATTTAATTTTATATCACTGGAACTCAATACACTCCATTCTTGAAAAAAGTTGTTCACTTTTCGTTTCTCACTTCAGTTTATTCACTTCAGTTTATTTTATATTATAGATAATAAAGACCGTAAATATATTAAAACTAGACATGCTTGCTCCTTAAATAACTCCGTATAATAATTTTGAAAGTGTTTCCATTACTCACTGTAGAAAGTGTGAAGTATATGACAGAAACGAGAAGGTAGTAAGGCCACTTGAATAATGTTTCAGGATGGTATATACGATCTATTCTCAGGTACTATGAGTTTATATGCCAGCTTACTCTTTCATTTATTTTATCTATTAGGTTGGACACAAAGTTAAAAATTATATTTTACTTAATAATAATATAACATCAAAGCTGTGATAGCCTAGTGATTAGGACGTCAGGCTCCTAATCAACGGTCGGGGGTCCGACCCGGACACGCACCTATAACTATTCGGAGTTATGTACCTTTTTAAGCAATTAAAATATCACTCGCTTCAAAGTGAAGGAAAACATCGTGAAACCTGCACGCCTGACAATTCTCCGTAATGTTCTCAAAGGCGTGTGAAGTCTGCCAATCCGCAAATGGTTAGCGTGGTGAACTCTGACCGAACCCTTCTTATATTGAGAGGAGGTGCTCTGTAGTGAGCCGGCAATGGGTTGAACATGATGAATATAACATAAGTAAAAACCCCATTACTTTATATTTATAAATATTACTCAAAATTGAAACTGTCTTAATATTAATATTCAAATAGGCAGCTTTCTGAAAAAATAAGTAACTTTATAAAAAGGTCTAATTTTATAGATTTTTTTTAATTTTAGTGTACCTCTATGACTTAGTTATTTAGTTACTACCAGTTTGTATTCTGTGCATTTTTTTCTAGACCTACATTTTTTTAATTTTCTTCACACCGTGATTGTAAGAGTCCCATACGAAATTATTCCGGAGGACTTATCAGTTTTATACGTGTAGACGTGTCGCCAAGCGATTTAGCGTTACGGTACGATGTCGCGTAGAAACCAATTAGGAGTGTGGGTTTACCTTACCCCAGGTTAGCCTGTAACCATCCTAGATTTGCATCATCACTTACCACCAGGTGAAATAGCCGTCTTAGGTTAACTTGTAGTGCATAAAAAAATTATGATGCATGTATAACCCATCTATGAAGCTTTCATAAAAGGATGTCGGGATGGCCATGTCGGCCCGAAGGAGTTCTTAACTTCGTTCAGCGGCGCCAAGAAAATCAAGAATCCAATAATTACCCACATTTGAACTCTTTAAATCACTAATTAATGATTTCTTTGCTAATCAGTGTATTAAGAAGGTAGCAATCAATTTGTTACAAGCATGCTTCGCTATAAATCCGGGCGGCTGTTGCCTTTCGCGGCTTTCTCACTCGAGACGTTGGACCGTTCGGACCTCTTAATTACGGTCGCAATAAAAGTGTAATCCCGCAAGTTGTAGTTTTAATTACTATGAGCGAAAGTAAACAAAAGCGTGACGTCAGCTTTGCTGATAATAATTGTATATTTAAATTCGTCAGGTGTTGGTTATAGCTACATCCGTTAACTTAAAACTAAAACCTGGAAGGGTAACTTGTGGTGTTTAAAAAAAAATTAAATGTAAAGAAGGGAGCAGTAAGTTGCAACCTACGAATTCCATTATAACATCTTAATATATATAAATCTCGTGTCACAATGTTTATCCTCAATGGACTACTAAACCACTTAACCGATTATTATAAAATTCGCACACCATGTGCAGTTCGATCCAACTTGAGAGATAGGATGGTTTAAATCTGAAATTATAGTCGCAATTTTAATTTATTGCTAATTATTTGTTTGTTATTATTTGACAGTCACAATTATCTGTTAACTCCAAATGATTCTAACAGATGTCGATACCTTTCGACTGGGTTGAGTAATCAATAGATGGCGCTGCTATGGTAAATCTACGAACGTGTCATATAAGCTACATTTAACAGCATAATTACCACGTGTTGTTGACGCTATAAAATTAATTAAATTTATTTTGTAGTGAACGAAATACCGTATAATTCAATTATTTCCACTTTTTAAATTTTTGGTGTTAGCATAGCCGGCCACGTGTTACTTAGACTGAAGTGTAAATTGAATTCATATTATAATGAAGATAATACAGTGATATTAATCCTGTTTTTTACTTATTTGTGCTTCATTGATCAAAACTTTATAATTTAATTTGAATATATGTATGTAAGTATTATCACATAATTATAAAATTTAATTAAAATGTCAATGCAAAAATGATACACAATTTTCTACACTTTTTCAATAGTTGTACAAATATTTTTTTTTATTGTTTTTATTCAACCTCTATTAAAAAATATTTAGCACTTATTATTTCAATGTGCTATGATAACAAGTTTTTCAGATTTTTTTTCTTATATTTAAACGATTAAATTAGTATTTCAATTCTTATTGAAATTATTATTTAAACTCTATAATTTAAATATGTACATGTCAGTATTATCACATAATTATAAAAGTTAATTAGAATGATCTATAATATAAAAATGAATCGCAAAAGCTGTTGGTAAGCGCATAACTCAACAACGCCTGGACCAATTTGGCCAATTTTTTTTTAAATATTCGTTGAAGTTCAAGGATGGTTTTACGGCGAGAAAAATCTGAATAATTGCCGGAAAACCCCTTAAAACAGTCCTTTTCTTTTTCCCATACAAACGTTTTCTATATAAACGTAGAGTCAATTTGAGTTTTATTGCTATTGCATAAAGTACATATTAAATTACAAGCACTCACTGTTGTCTAAGCAATGTAGGTGTGTTCCTAACGTCAAAGAGTGCATAGTCAAACTGTAACAGGACGAAATCTGTACATTAAATAGATTTTGAACATTTTAATTGGAGGATGCTTTACTAGCGATTTTACTAGCGTCTGTCTGTATCACGCCGAAACCACTTGAAATGATGGACTTGAATAAAATTTGGTATAGGAGTAGCTGATACTTCGGTTTAACATATGAGATAGTTTTCATCCCGGAATTCAGCACGGTTCCCTTGGGAGAGGGGATGAAAGTCAAAATGTGTATTTAGTTGTAATTCATTAACGCGTACTCAGAATCCATTCATTCTCTTTTTGTAAGAAAGGAGATACTTTAATGTTTATGATGTAATTTTTTCAAGTTCTTCGGTTCAGTAATCTATTGCTTCGTGATTGCAAGACAAGCAAACACTCAACGCAGACGAAGTCGCGGGAGTCAGCTAGACTAAACGGGCTAAAAACTAAAATAACTAAAACGAGCTTTATTGCTATTGTATTCGCTGGGTTCGTGACCCCAGCGCCACCTATCGATACAACTTACGGTAGCTTAAAACGATATCCACGGACATTAATATCGGAAACAATTACTGGTAATGACGGTTATCCACTGTATCGTCGACGATCGACAGCAGACAATGAAAGATCAACAATTGTCAAATTAAATCAACAAGATATTGAAATAGATAATCGTTGGATTGTCCCATATTCACCCATTTTATCAAAGACCTTCAAAGCACACATCAAATCTTATCTACATAATTGTAGAATCTTGCCATTCAGTGAAATCTATTAAATACATTTGCTAATATATAACCAAAGGGAGTGATATGGCTGTGATTGGAATTGGTGGGGAGAATTCCAATGATGAAGTTACACAATACCAAATGGGCCGCTATGTTTAGTAGTAATGAAGCAGTATGGCGAATATTTTCTTTTCCTATTCATGAGAGACACCCTTCTGTTGTTCACTTAGCTGTGCATTCAGAAAATGGACAAAGAGTGTATTTCATTCACATTCCTCAAAGTTTTTGTCAGTTAACTCGATCAAAAGATGTACTTATTCAGAAGGTGTTTCCAGATGTTTCTCAAAATTACAGAAACCATGATTGGTTGAGCGAACGAGCTATATTGGCTGCAAAAAACATAGATGTAAATGAATTAAATTTAAAAATACAAGAACAAATTACAGGCGAATCGAGGATATATAAATCAGTTGATTCGGCTACTAACCAAGATGATGTAGTGAACTATCCACCGGAATTTTTAAACTCGCTGGATTTGCCAGGATTGCCACCTCACAATCTTCAATTAAAATTTGGATCGGTAGTTATAATGTTGCGAAATATCAACCAACCGCGTCTTTGCAACGGCACACGGTTAGCGATAAAAAAATTACTAAACAACGTGATAGAAGCAACTATACTGAAAGGAAAGTATAAAGGAGAAGACGTACTCATACCGCGCATCCCAATGATTCCGAATGATGTGCCCTTTGTCTTTAAACGACTACAGTTTCCAGTTCGGCTTGCTTTTGCTATGACCATAAACAAGTCCCAGGGGCAATCATTAAGTGTTTGTGGTATTAATCTGGAAAACCCATGTTTCTCACATGGTCAATTGTATGTTGCCTGTTCCTGTGTTGGAAAACCATCAGATTTGTTAGTCTATGCGCCAGATAATCAAACAAAAAACATCGTATATCACAAAGCACTACAATGAAAATAAAACTGATTTTTGTTAATAATTATGATTCATATGATTAACAATAAAGAGATTACTTATTTTTAAATGCTTATATATGTTTTATTTAATTATATTTCTTATTCACAACGCCCTATCACCAGGGTAACGGTTCTGTTCAGGTGAATTTTTTGCCCCGACTATAAAATATGTAGGAACAAAAAAATTACACATTACCAATCATTTTGACAGGCTATATTTGGCAGTACGAAGTCTGCCGGGTCAGCTAGTTTAATATAAAAAAAAACACGCAAACATATAGGCAATATAAATACAGTTTTTGTCCCAAAATTTACATAGCCGGAGCGGGCATTTTGAGACAGAATTGAAATTAAGGTATTCCATTCCATTTCGCCTCCTTCCGTTCCTTTTCATTCTGATTAAACTGGAAATACGTCTACATAATGGTAACGCCACACACTTGCTTGAGTCACGACTTACACATGTTTGAACTCGGCAAACCCGAGCCCGGGTTTTCCGCATGCTCGGTACACATTCCGATGCAATGTTCCCCGCTATCTTACGTCATCTGGACTTGGGCTCCATCCACGGCCTCGGAGACGTACGGATCACTCACCGTCCGACCCCCCTCGTTACCCAAACGTCGCCTAAGCCGAGATTCGGCCTCAAAGAAGGCGCCCTTAGTCAGACGTTACCTTAGTTTTTTCAAGCCCTGGACTCAAAATTTCTTCTGGCAGAGCTCCTTTCCGAAGCTCGCCAAACAGCCCGGTTACGCTATGGCTACCAATAGGGTTAGCACAACTAATACACAAAAAAAAAACTCTAACCTGATTCGCATAACATAACACAGAGTAAGAGGTTAGCACAGCTAACCTCTGGCAGTCCGAAAAAAAAAGATGCAATGCAACATTACGCATTTCGCGAGGGAAACAAACACCACACTATCGCCCGCATATACCGACCTCTGTTTTATCTATGGCGAAGATAAATTTACATTTGTGAAAGCTTAATATGTCCATTTGGGCTGCGCAATATCTAACGTTGTATTGTATATTGTATGTATGTATATTTTGTATGTACAACGATGTGTGTACTATTACAGCACCGTTGACATACGAGTATAAATAACAGATTAAGTTATAAAGAACAATTGTTTGGAATAATTTAATGTGACGCAACATTGTAAGGTGTCGCTTTGCTCTATAATGTTGATATTATAGATTTTTTAAAGGGAAGAAAAGAGATTGGAGTTTAAACGGCTTCCGTTTGGCATAAATTCTAATTCAAATTAAAGGGCACTTTTGACACGTCAATAATATACATAGTGTTGATTTGATGGTGATAACTACATTTGTAAACTTAAAACTAAAGCTATGAACGTTCCAAACGCGCCCTGGTCTAAGTAGAAGCCCACAACAAACTTAGTCGGTATTTTTTTGTAATCACTATCTCACATAATCAATAATAAATTATAGTACCTATGGAGATAGAGCAATTCACACCCAAGCTTTTTTATCGTTTCGTAAATTGCTACGTTATATACTCGTATCAGTCAAACGTATCAGTAAGTTCGCAAAGGCTTGCCTCTAGCGTCCTTTGTTTCGTGAACTTAGTCTTATCAACAACAACAGCAAATGACTAGCGTCCCCTAACCACCCCTAACCCCTAAATAGCTTGGCCGAACTAAACCAAAACCTTCAACAATGGTGACAATCGATTTCTGGACAAATCCATATCTAAACTAAACTTGCAAGATGTAAAAAAACTTTCATCTATACGAACGCGTATTTATGTTAATAATAATACTGTAAACATTAGTAAACAAGATACGTATACCATTTGGCACACGTCTAACTTTCTATACTCAAGTTGATTCTCGCGTGATGGTACTCCTAAGAGAACGATCTCTTATTAACTTGAATCGCCGTTAATGTAGCCTAACGTCCCATAGTGTCATTCTAAAATCAGTCCCTGTATTAAACATTTTCACAAATGCGAACGTGCCAACTCTGAAAAATTAAGAAACTTTTTGACAGCTTCTTTTCGGTAGAATCGGCCTTGAGATCCAGTCGTAAAATTCATAAAAACAGACACACTTTAATCTCTCTCTAAAGGGCTTATAAACTACTTGTACGAAATAAATTTTGAATTGGCCGTGACTCAGAAAAAGTGTGGCGGCAACTTTACGCAAATGCCACCCTCTTCTGTGGTAAACGAATTGCGAGCATAACCCTACGGTTACACGGGATGTTCATCGGTTGCCGACGCTAATGCAATAGAAACATACGACGGGAAAATGTAGAAATTGTTTTAGGGATTCGTTACGTAACGTGGGTTGTGATAGCCTAGTGGTTAGGACGTCGGCTTCCAAATCTAACATTTTGGTTATGTACGTTTTTAAGCAACGATCATATCACTTGCTTCAATGGTGAAGGAAAACATCGTGAGGAAACCTTCATGCTGAGAGTTCTCCATAATGTTCTCAAAGGCTTCACACGTCTGCCAATCCACACATGGCCAGCGTGGTGGACTATGGCCAAACCCTTCTCATATTGAGCGGAGACCCGTGCTCTTTAGTGAGCCGGCAATGGAAACAGTTGGACATGTTATAGACGAAGAACAATGTTATTAGTACAGATATTACTGCTTGCTACCAGAAATACACTACAAGATATAGAGGAAAGACCAATCTGTAGATGGAGAGACGATATTATAGATTATGCACGTCCTTTGAGGCACAGAACTGTTCAAGATTCCAACACTTAAAAGGCGACTAGAGAGGTCTATGTCCCTAAATGAAATAAGTTGTAGTGTAATTTTATATATCATGCTGTAAACAAGCTTGTAATAACATATTTATGTTATATTCACGAGAATTAAAAAATATATAATAAATAAAAAGCAATATTCTGGTGAATATTCTGACTAAAGATTCCAACACTTAAAAAGCGACTAGAGAGGTCTATGTCCCTAAATGACATAAGTTGTAGTGTAATTTTATATATCACACTATAAACAAGCTTGTAATAACATAAATAATATCCACGAGAATTAAAAAAACATATTATTAATAAAAAGCAATCATCATCATCATCATTACCGGCTCACTACAGAGCACGGGTCTCCTCTCAATATGAGAAGGGGTTGGCCATAGTCTACCACGCTGGCCATGTGCGGATTGGCAGACTTCACACGCCTTTTGAGAACATTATGGAGAACTCTCAGGCGTGCAGGTTTCCTCACGATATAATTTTAAATAATATAACGATATAATTATAATTTTTAAAAGAGCAATATTCTGGTGAATATTCTGATAAGTTGAAATAATTAAACATCATCGTTATCATAATAATACCGTAGCATATCAAATTTTACACAATTAAAAAGTAGATATAAATTATTGTGCCACATTATATAATTTCCACATTAATCTCAATAAATCGTCCCCAAGCAATTAAAACCGAACACAAATAATTTACATGTACAAACACAATTGAAATTATGGTTTTACATTTAACCAAATTGTTTTTATATGATTACAGTAATATTTAATATACATTTTAATAATGCACGAAAGAGAAGTTTGTATAGGTATGCATTCCTCACACTTCTTCCCAATTAAATGAGCTTAAGAAAACCCTACTAATATTATAAACGCGAAAGTTCTAGTGTTGTAAAAGGTCTTTATAACTTATCTTATAAAAAAACCATTATAACTTTTCTTTTTATATTACATGTAGTCTGTGTGTAAATCTCCATTTCCTTTTTAATTTTTAATATCGCAGCTAAATAAATGTAACCTTATCATTTTAACCCCATTAAGAATCTTTTTGTCGTGTTTGTCAGAAACAAAACGCATCAATGACTTATAAGTACAAAGAATGAATATTAAAATAAGTAAAAATAAGTTTAGAAACTCTAAATCAAGGTACAGCTCTTGACTCGTAGCTCATGTAGATTCTTGCGTGAAACTTAATTTCATAATGAGTAAACATTAACGCATTCGTTGCCGATAATTTGTTTTTTAAAAATAACTCAAAAAAAAAATTGCATACCGCAATGTCGGTACTAAGTATCTTACGATTTTGCTTGTAAGCAAATTTACCAATGTCTTGTTATATCTAATAAGTTTTTTTTATAATCTACAAGTAAGCCCTTGACGGCAATCTCACCTGATGGTGATGTTACAGTCTAAGATGGTAGCGGGCTTAACTGTTAGGGGTATGGTCAAACCATACTCCTAATTGGTGTCTAAGCGACATCGCGCCGTAACGCTAAATCGCTGGCAACACGTCTTTGTTGATAGGCTGGTAAATAGCTACAGCTGAGGCCTCTATCAGACCAGACTCGAGCCGGGTATAGAATCCAGGACCTCGAACTTTATAGTCATGCGCCACGGAGGTCGTCATAAGTTTCTTTTATATCTTGTTATTATCTTTACAAACAAAAAACTTTCCAATGTCTTACTAAAATATGTTGTTTTGATAAAAGTATCCAACAAAACATAACCTCTGGTACTAAATAAAAATGAAAAAAAAAACAATAACAGCTATCTTTCAACGCTATCAAAATTATTATATGTATTTTACAGCCCGGTAGCCGGACCCGGTTCACTAAGCCTTGAACGAATGCTTTCGCTTCATTTAACAGTTCCATCGCAGAACGTCGGTATTTCTGCGGTTCAGCCCCACTTTATGTGAGAAAAAATATAATTACGTTACGTGTTACACTGGGTAAAAGATTGCAATATAATATTATCGAATTTTACTTAGTGATTTGTTGTTTTGATCTTAGGCTGACTTTTCTTAGCGTCAATATGCAAGTCAATAGACAATATGCAAGTCAGTAAGCAGGCTTGTTAAGAGGCAAGTAAATAAGCAATGAAACAGGCAAACGAACAACCTTGATAATGGGCAAGTCAATGGGCAAGTAAACAGGCTAGTAAATAGGCAAGTTCATATGAAAGTAAAAAGGCAAATAATTTGGCATGTAAAAAGACAAGTAAATAAGTAAGGACACACGCACAAACAGACGTCGCTAATATTGCATGTGAACAAGATACGTCAGATTTAGAATTTTAAATCCTTTAGTCTGCAAATAAAGTAAGGGGCTTGTCTAGTGTCTAGACTCTAGGAACGTAACTGTATACCAGTATCTAAGCAGCGTATAAAGTCAAAGCTTAAAAGGTTAAATTTTCTACCCTTCTGTCATCACCACCATCATGATCAGGGTTTGGCCAAGTCCACCACGCTGTCATTTCATGTCAAGCCATTTGAGTGATTGAGTAACAAACATCCACACTCTCACATTTATAATATGTATAGGATGTAGGATTAAATAATTATTCAGTAACTTTTTAGTACGGCACTTCCGAATACAATTTCCCTCTCGCCTCGATGTATTATTGAAAATACAATACATATTATCTGAAATAACGATAACAGCTCCCGAGTTGCTTATTAAAAACACTTAGCGTTCCAAAAACACCAAACAACCTTTTACCTTGAGAAAAAATTGGTAAAACAATTTGTTTATTATGTAAACCCTCCCGACACTTACTCGACATCGCAAAGCGGGCAGACATTTCGGCGAATATTTTAATAATATAAAAATCAATTGCCGCTAATGCTTGTCTTATTTACATTACTGGTACAATTACCTAACAAAGTGATGTGTAGTGCTGTAATAGCCTAGTCAGCCTCTGAATCAGAGGTCGGGTGTTCGAACCGGGCACGCACCTATAACTTTTCTTAGTTATGTGCGTTTTTAAGCAATTAAAATATCACTTGCTTCAACGGTGAAGTAAAACATCGTGAGGAAACCTGCATGCCTGAGAGTTTTCCATAATGTTCTTAAAGGCGTGTGAAGACTGCCAATCCGCACATGGCCAGCGTGGTGGACTATGTCCAAACCCTTCTCATATTGAGGGAAGACCCGTGCTCTTTAGTGAGCCGAGAATGGGTTGATCATGATGATGATGAGTGTTTTAGTTTTGATTACAATTAAAAAAATACATAATTTCGATTGTATAGCGATATATATTTATATTAGCGATAGATAAATCTATATGCCTTGCTGAATGACGGAATTGAACAATCGCTGAAGGACTTTAAGTATTGGTTTTCCACCCGCTTTCAGGAGTTCTGCTGTGATTCCATCATCACCTGGCGCTTTGCCATTCTTAAGTTGTTTGAGAGCCCACCTAATCTCATATAGGCTGACGTCCGGGATATCTTCGGTGTAGTGTCGGGTCAATTTAGCTCTCGGATCCTTGGCCAAATTCTCAACAGGCTTCTGTGTTGTGGTGTACAACTGACCATAGAACTTTTCAACCTCACCCAAGATCTCAGGTTTAGAAGAAATGAGACTACCAGTGTCCGTCTTCAGTCGCATCAACTGACACTGTCCGATAGACAGATCTCTCGCGAACACTTTAGAGCCTCTGTTTTGCTCGATTGCAATTTTAATGCGCTCCGTATTGAAGTGCCGCAGGTCACATGTCTGTGATTTAGAGATCTGTCTGTTAATCCTCCTATAGGCGGACGCGTCGACTGAGGATTGTAGTTTCATCTCGTGTCTCTCTTCCATGAGCTTGAGTGTATGTGTTGAAAATTTTGTTAGTCTATTTTTACGGTGAGTCTTATAGAACTTGGACCCAACCGTATGGACAGTTTCCACCAGCCTGTTGTTCAAATCGTCCACTGTGTCGCAATCTGCAAGGCAATCGAACCGGTTCTGCAGTTCCAGTTGAAAGCTCTCGGGGTTTTGTATATGGGCTCGAGTAGGTCGGAGCGTAGACTTTACCAGTCTAAACCTTTCCAGCTGAACGTTGATATTCAACGTGCCTCTTACCATACGATGATCGCTCCCGGTTTTCACCCTGTTGATCACAGAGACATCATTGAATATGTGCCGCTTTGTTGACATGATAAAGTCAATCTCATTCCTCGTGCAACCATTAGGGCTCATCCAGGTCCATTTCCTGTGTGGCGACTTCTTGAAGAAGGAGTTCATCATATAGAGGCCCTCCTTCTCCATGAAGTCGCCAGATATAACGCCAGAGGCGTGGCGCAGGAGTGTGGTGGTTTTGTTCTTCAAAAAAGGTGACAATACCTTGCTGAAGAACTACAGACCCATCTCGCTGCTGAGCCATGTCTACAAGTTGTTCTCGAGAGTTATCACGAATCGCCTCGCTAATAGGTTCGACGACTTCCAGCCTCCCGAACAAGCCGGTTTCCGGAAGGGCTTTAGTACCATAGACCACATCCATACACTGCGGCAGATTGTACAGAAGACCGAAGAGTACAACCGGCCACTTTGTTTAGCATTTGTGGACTATGAGAAAGCCTTCGATTCGGTGGAAACTTGGGCTGTTTTGAGGTCACTTCAGAGATGCCGAATCGACTACCGGTACATCCAAGTGTTGAAGTACCTGTATGAAAACGCCACCATGTCAGTCCGTATACAGGACCAGACGACGAAGCCGATACAACTGCAGCGAGGAGTGCGACAGGGAGATGTGATCTCCCCGAAGCTGTTTACCGCAGCGTTGGAAGATGTCTTCAAGCTTCTGGATTGGAACGGACTGGGCATCAACATCAATGGCGAGTACATCAATCACCTTCGGTTTGCCGATGATATAGTCGTAATGGCAGAGACTCTGGAAGACCTCGACGCAATGCTCAATGACCTTAGCAGAGTTTCTCAACAGGTAGGCCTGCACATGAACATGAGCAAGACGAAGATCATGTCGAACGCTAATGTTCTGCCTCACCCAGTAATCGTTGAGAACTCTGCACTGGAAATTGTAGACGAGTATGTATACCTAGGACACACGATCCAGTTAGGTAAGTCCAATTTCCAGAAGGAGGTCAGCCGCCGAATTCAGCTCGGGTGGGCAGCGTTTGGGAAACTTCGCGACATTTTTTCGTCCAAAATCCCTCAGTGCCTGAAGACTAAAGTTTTCGAACAGTGCGTGTTGCCAGTGATGACTTACGGATCCGAAACGTGGTCGCTCACTATGGGCCTCATAAGAAGGCTCAGAGTCACTCAGCGAGCAATGGAGAGAGCTATGCTAGGAGTATCTCTACGTGATCAAATCAGAAATGAAGAGATCCGTAGGAGGACCAGAGTTACCGACATAGCTCAGCGAGTTGCGAAGTTGAAGTGGCAATGGGCGGGGCACATAGCTCGGAGAACCGATGGACGTTGGGGTCCCAAGGTGTTGGAATGGCGACCCCGCACCGGTAAACGTAGCGTTGGTCGACCCCCAACAAGGTGGACAGACGACATCAAACGAGTCGCAGGGAGCCGCTGGATACAAGCGGCCCAGGACCGTGGCCATTGGAACTCCCTTCAAAAGACCTATGTCCAGCAGTGGACGTCTATAGGTTGAAATGATGATGATGATGATGAAATCTATATAAAATCATTTTAGAATATCATTTTGTAAATTTAATTTATAAATTATCATGGCATTACATTGACACAAATAATAAATTGCTTGATTTTACTGTGTTAATTTGTAAAAACAAATGGTCTATGTTACCTTACAATATTATTCTTGACAGTGATAAGCAAAATTTATTGGATGGATTGTGTAAAAGAGGATATGCGGGTAAAAGGTGTGGGTAGTGAGGTGACGGCTGATAGAAGTGAGAGGAAGAAGAAGACGTGTTGTCCCGACCCCATATAATGTGGAATAAGTACAAGAAAAAGAAAAGAAGACGATTAGTAAAATTTTGACAGTATTTTTTTAAGAGTACTCTTAGGCTTCCGTAGCTTGTGTGACCTGTGTGTGTGTATTAGTATAAGAATCTCACCAAGTATATTCGCTCAAATGTCCCCAAGCCTATAATCGGATATATTTACAACAACGCCAGTATATTCAGCGTAGTTTTGTCTAAAATCTTTATTTAAAGTCATGTCAGACTTCTAATCAAAAAAAAAATTACATTGTAAATACCATTTTATCCCGTAATTCTGAAGTATTAGTATAATATGAATAAATTCGTAATAAATAGCTACATTTCCATACAACATAAGTCATCCGAGTAGGAGAAAAGTTTTCTATAGAGACAAAAATGTCAAACAATTTGTTCGCTAAATAACCAGATAGAAGCTCCCCAACCTCAATAAAGTGGAGGGAATACTTCAGCGAATATTTTCTCTTCATTTGACCGTACCTTCATACTTCGTAGCGCAGCTTAGCTATCGTACAGTGCAGAAACGAAGACCATGTTTCCACTCTCATATACTGAAGGGTACATCATCATCATCATCTTCATCATCAGCCAACATTAATCCACTGCTGGACATAGGCCTCTTTGAAGCAGCGCCAACTCATCCTGTCTCCGGTTTTTCGCATCCAGCCGATGCCTGCCACTTTTCGGAAGTCATCGCACCACCTAGCTGGAGGACGGCCCACACACCGTTTGCCGAGACTTGGTCTCCACTCGAGGAGCTCCTGACTCCAACGTCCGTTGGTTCTCCGACAAACGTGAACAGCCCACTGCCACTTCGAGTCCTTCGAGCTTTATCAGAAGGGAACATACCGAGCGCGAAATCCCAAGCATAAATCCTGTTCGCACATTCGTGCTTCAGCGACAGTTGGGCGAGTTTGTTAGAAAACTTCGCCTGAGCTAAACTTAGCTAGGTGGTAAAAATAAATCGACGCTATCGGTACAATCACAAGATTTAGTTTAACGCTTAGAATTTGCAAATTACTGTACTAACTCTGAAAAAAAAAGTAAGTAAAAATAATAGAAAAAAAGTAAGTAAAAGTATAGTAATAAAGTATATAAGTATACGTAAAATTTTAGATAATAAGAAAGCGTCGATTTAAAAATTCTTAATTTTTGTAAATAATTCTTAATTTTGAAATATAACCACAAACTTTATTCAAACAATCCTTTAAAATGCATACACAATTACATAATAGTCATTTAGTTCATTGTGATATCTACATTCGTAAATTTAGAACTAAAGCTACGAGGGTTCCGGACGCCCTGAAGGAGCCCATCACAAACTTAGCCGGGTAAGTTTTTTTTTGTAAGCACTATCTCACATGCCACTTTATTATTTAACAGCAATCAAACTAGAAGAAGCTGTGATAGCCTAGTGGTTAGGACGTCAGCCTCCTAATCAGAGGTCAGGCGTTCGAATCCGAACACGCACCTATAACTTTTCGGAGTTATGTGCGTTTTTAAGCAGCAGGATAACCTGCATGCCTGAGAGTTCTCCATAATGTTCTCAAAGGCGTGTGAAGTCTGCCAATCCGCACATGGCACGCGTGGTGGTCTACGGCCAAACCCTCTCATATTGAGAGGAGATCCGCGCTCAGTAGTGAGCCGAGAATGGGTTGATCACGATGATGGTGATATAAACTAGTGGTCTGGTTATCGCTCGATATATTTATTTGAATAAAGTAAGTTTTATTGTAACTTTGACATGGCGGTTTCAACTGTGTGATTGCTAAACTTCACTTGTGGAAAGGCGGCGTTATTATGGCAAAGCCTCACATAAGAAAAAAACCTTATTTCGTTCCAGTCGTACCGCAGCTCCGGGATGTCTTTGCCTCTTTTATTTAGATGCCACTCAGTGCGATTCCCGCACAAGTGAGAGATTCTACAGCTACTTGCCTTCACTTATTTTTATAAGAGGGTTGCGCATTTTAGATGAGTATTATTATGAAGGACTTGCTTTAAGGAATAACCCGAATTGTTTTGGATTACGACAGTGATAGGTTGGAGTTGGTCAAAAGAGCAGCGTGCATGTTACTCTTCAAGCTTTAGTACACAGTAAAAAAATTGCAAAGTATAAACCTACAATCCAAAGATGCTAACGGGCTAACCTGTTAGGAGTAAACATATAGTTTTTGTTTTTATTGTAATTTCTTTTTTTGCTGTTGTTGTGACGTCACTATGGTCTCAGCTGAAAAACAGCGTCGTGTTTTTCATAAGAGACACGACATTACAGAGCTTTTTTTTATACACTACAAGTTGGCCCTTGACAGCTATCTCACTTGGTGGTAAGTGATGATGCAGTCTAGGATGGTAGCGGGCTAACCTGTTAGGGGTATGGTAAGCCCACACTCCTAATTGGTTGCTACGCGACATGCCGAACGCTAAAACGCTTAGCGACACGTCTTTGTCGGTAGGGTGGTGGACCTCGGGCAGATGACCTTTCACCTTGCGCAGGTGCTTTCCGGACACTGCTGTTTCGGGAGGTTCCTGTTCAAGGTGGCACGTAGAGAGCCCACTGAAGAATGCCATGAGTGCGGCTGCGCTATCGATACAGCGCAGCACACGCTGGCTGAGTGCCCCAGTTGGTCTCAGCAGCGTGCGGCACTCACTTCTGTAGTCGGGGGGGACCTCTCCCTGCCGATCGTGGTTTCGGCCATGGCTGGCAGTGAGAGGTCTTGGCAGGCTATGGTCTCCTTCTGCGAGGATGTGATCTCGCGGAAGGAGGCGGCAGAACGGCTGAGAGAGGACGACGTGGACTCTCAGCCGATCCGTCGCAGACGTGTCGGGCGCAGGCGGCTCGCGCTTCACCACCGCCTACCCCCTTGAGAGTAGCACCTCCGGGCGTTGGATACGAGGATCTGTCCAACACCCAGGAGTTAGGTCCTCGAGCTGGAAGATGCACCCTGTGCTCCTGGTGCGTCTTATGGCGTTCAATTGGGGGGCATCTGATATTGCCCCCGAGTTGGCACGTCCTAAGGACGGACTCTGCCGGCCTGGTTGCGGTTGTGTGCGCGAGCGAAACCCGTGACCCGGCCACCAGGCGGCGGGAAAGGATATGCACCGTGGGGGTTTAGTCAGTAAGAGTCTGACATAACCGCCGCGTCTCCACGGACGCGGGGTATCCATGAGTACCCACGTTAAAAAAAAAAAAAAAAAAAAAAAAAAAAAGGTTGGTAGACCTCCAACTTTATAATACGACAGCGCAAACTGTACACTCTTTCTGTTTGGTGTTACAGACGAACATATAATTTCTAATTGGAATAAGTTATCTGTGTGTATCACCATATGACAATAAATAAACGCTTTCTTTCTATACTCTTAATTGGTATCCAAGCGACATCATGCCGGAACGCTAAATCACTTGGTGATACGTCTTTGCCGGTAGGGTGGTAACTAGCCACGGCCAAAGTTTGACCAGACCAACTAGAGCCGTGATCGACATTAGCACTTCCTTTTTAATCCGGAAAAGAACACGCTGAACCACGGAGCTTGTCAAAATAATTATTGTTCTTCTTGCCCACAGGTGATGTGCGTCCAATACTGGCCTCCGAACAAGGAGAAGGATGAGACGTACGGCGACATCAGCGTTGGGATCGTTCAAGAAGAAGAACTCGCGAACTTCCACATACGCACTTTCCGACTCTACAAGACTGAAAAAGATGTAAGTTGAATCTTATCTACGCTTTATGCCCTCATGAAATATACGCTTTCCCAAAAGTCTTAATAACGTTAGGGCTGCTTTAATCAATCAGTCTATAGACGCCCACTGCTGGACATAGGCCTTTCCGAGAGCGCGCTACCACACACGGTCCTCCGCCTTCCTCATCCACCCGCTACCAGCGATCCTTTTCAAGTCATCGGTCCAGCGAGCAGGTGGTCGTCCTACGCTGCACACGTCTGCCCCAACGGCCGTTGGTTCTGCGACAGATATGACCCGCCCAATGCCACTTCAGCTTGCTCATACGACAGTTGGCAGAAGATGCGTATGTCTGCGGAGGATATTAAAATCATTGCTTTATCTAATCGTGATATACATTGTGAGCACTTTTCGTAGGATAATAAAATTTGTTAGTTTCCAGTAACTTTGCAAGGTCGTACTATGAAACAACTTTTGATTTCAGCACATTGTTGTTAAGCAATTTGAAATCATAACATTATAAATCAAACCATAAATGAGTTACAAGAATTCTTGCAACAGAACAAAAATAAATAAAAATAAGAATTCGTCGAAAGTAAAAATCTTTCTAAATTAAAGTAAATTTATGGTCTGCTCATAAAATATCATGGAAGTAATTTGAATAGAAATGCTTGTGTTCGAAAAGGAAAAACGAAACTACTGGGTAAACAAAGAACACAAAAGCCAATAGTGGACAAAGCACTAAATGTGAGATAAAAACCGTTAGCGAGTATCTTACTGAGCTCGCTAGAGTATCTTTCCGTTTAATTCTATGTAAGGAAAAATAAGATTTTTCTTCTGTATTGGATGAGGTTTCAACAACGTTTTAGCGTATCGGGGATATTATGTTGCATTTGGTGTGAATGTGTTTGTTTTCCTTTTGTCTTCGTTGGTCCTTTTGCGTCCTCCTTTATATATTCTTACTATACACTACTATATCTATATACTAGCTACTAATGAATCAGTTAACTAGATTATCTTCATCACATATGTTGCGGTGATTAAAACATTCAAATGTTTTAATCACCGCAATTCACAGAATTGGTCTTGATTTTATTTCTTAACTAGGCGATGCCCGCAACTTCGATTAGGCGATTTCAAAAGTTTTTAAATGGAATAAACCAATTTAAGGAAAAATTTTGTGGCAAGCTAAAACTATAGTTATAGTTCAATAACGTAATAAGCTACCTCCCCACCGATTTCCAGCAACATCGGTTCAGCCGATCTTGAGTTATGAATAGTGTAACTAACACAGCATTCTTTTATATATATATATATAGATATTGTATCAAATGTACAACACATAATTACTGATACTGTGATAAATTTTATTGATTTCATTTTTATTGATTTGTATTTAGTGATTAGAATTTTTTGTTGCTTTACTCAGGTTGTGGTCGAAGAAAGATTCATCCTCCAGTTCCACTACACCCAATGGCACTCTCACACGTGTCCTTTCAGCAACGCGTTATTAGAGTTCAGGAGGCGAGTTCGAGCAGTAGTAGGGAGAAGGCTCGCCACCAACTCCGTAACCGGCCCTATGCTTGTACATTGCAAGTAAGTGTACAAACACTTCGTCTTCGTATATTTTAATGTTGAATATTAACAATCTCGGGACAAATCAATATCACTTTGTACCTTCACATTGTTACCATAGATTCATCAGAATGGAAAAACGGCCATTTGAAAATTTGCACTGAGCTCACTTAGTATAAATAGCTGATAATACCTTCACATATAACTTAATGATAAGAATATTTGTTTTCACGTTAGCCAATATTTCTTTGCTAATAATACCGTAACAAAATAATACATGTATCTCTTAGTCTAAAACACAGACATGATTTCTTGTAATCGTTTCTTAGAAAGAGGTTATAATTATGGAACGTAAATTAATTTAGTAGATAAAGATTAAAATTTATGCATCTCAAATTGATTAAAGGGTTAGAGCAAAGGGTCAAAGCTCGCGCTCAAGTAAAACACGCGGTAAAAAATAATAACTCGAAATTCCTTGAAATTGAAGAAGCCGGTAAATTTTTAATTGGCTATCTTGAAAAGGTACACTATCATTTAATTTTGATTTTAGTGACGGTGGCGGACGTTCGGGCGTGTATTTAGCAGTTGATGCGAACTTAGAATTAGCTGAAGAAGAAGACTGCTTCGATGTCTTTGGTTACCTAAAGAAATTGAGACAATCCAGAAAAGGCCTTATAGAAAATGAGGTAAGAAAACGTTTCATACCAACTTTTAGATATAATTTTGAAATTATGTTAATAATTATATATCTGTCTACTGAGTTTTACAAATAAAGAATCATTATTAATATTATTATCTATATAATAACAAATAATATTCCGTTGACCTACATTTATAAGGCGATATTTTCGAAAAGTGTACATTATGGGAGATCAGAGTTTGAGTGTTGTTTGGATTGTATTGTTGCATAGTATTATAGATTACTGGAAGGCAATGCTTGCTTTACTGTTATGTCCAAAAACAATAGTCATAATTAATTAACATCATCATCACCATAATCATGATCAACCCATTACTGGCTCACTACAGAGCACGGGTCTCCTCTCAATATGAGAAGGGTTCGGCCCTAGTCAACCACGCTGGCCATGTGCGGATTGGTAGACTTCAAACGCCCTTGAGAACATTATGGAGAACTCTCAGGCGCGCAGGTTTCCTCACGATGTTTTTCTTCACCGCTGAAGCAAGTGATATTATAATTGTTTAAAAACGCACATAACTCCGAAAAGTTAGAGGTACGTGCCCGGATTCGAACCGCCGACCTCTGATTAGGAGGCAGACGCCCTAACCACTAGGCTAACATAGCTTCAATTAACATCAGTAATAATTAATTACTGATTAATCACACTTCTGTTGAGTTTGATTTGTCAGTACTTTATTTATGATTACATTTGTGACATTTTTCATAGGAGCAATATAAATTCGTATATGACACGTTAGAGGAGCACGTAGTTTGCGGAGTTTCCTGGTTTCCAGTATCAGAACTGTCACAAAGACTGAAGCAGAAGTCCCAGAGGGATCCAGTGACCAAACTGAACGAGTATCAGAAGGAGTATCAGCAAATTTGCAAACAGACACCCAGATTCACCATAGGGGACTGTGCTGGTGGGCATAGGGGAGATAATAGGGAGAAGAATAGAGATGTTCTTGTTGTCCCACGTAAGCTGTTTGTTGTTTTACGTCATTCACACTAAAATAACAAAAAAACAATTGTCAAAATTTTATATTATACAAACAATAAAATCACTTATTCCTTTAACCATCAATACATGTTACAATATCATAAAGTTGGAGGTCCCGGGTTCGATTCCCGGCTCGAGTCCGGTCTGGTGGGAGGCTTCGGCCGTGGCTATTTACCACCCTACCGACAAAGACGTGTGGCAAAGTGATTTAGCGTTCCGGCACGATGTCGCGTAGAAACCAATTAGGAGTGTGGTTTTACCATACCCTTAACAGGTAAGCCCGCTACCATCATAGACTGCATTATCACTTACCACCAGGTGAGATAGCCGTCAAGGGCTAACTTGTAGTGTATAAAAAACAAAAAATGAGACGTAGTTGTCATTATTCTTCATGAACATGCCATCTTTGGTTTTTGGCATATTTTTTTTTACTTATCCTTCTAAACTTCAGAATCTTCATGATTACATAATCATATGAGAATAAATTTTTCTAATTTTTAGTGATCGATATACAAATATGTTTAGTTAAGAGACATTTTTATTTGTTTACAGCTGATAATTTTCGTCCATATTTGACATCGTTCCAAGGCAATAGTTTTACAGACTACATTAATGCTGTGTTCGTAGACGTGAGTATTATTTTTTAAGTATTTCAATGAAATACTACTATATATAACTGTTATATTTTTAAATCGTTGCAGTTAGCTCAAACTAAAACTACTGCAAAAAAAAAATTTTCGAAGACACTGAAGCTCTTTTTTTCAGGGGTACACGAAACCTCGAGAGTACATAGTGACGGAATGGCCGTTAGTTCTGACGCAAGGAGAGTTTTGGTCACTGGTTTATGACTACGAATGCGCTGCCGTCGTGGTTTTGTGTGTGCCACCGAAGAATTCTGTAAGATTTTCTTTTTTTACGCCTCTCTCGGCCTAAGTTGATGTCCCATACCGACATTCGCCAGTTCTATATAAGCTTCGGTAACTACCCGGTTGCATTAGTAAATTTAATTTATACAAGTAAATTCACTGGTGGTTCTATCAACGATTATGAAATTTGTCTGACAGTTACCAACCAGATCTAACCTCCGAACAACGAACAAAAGAACATCCACCAGTCACAAAAGATGATTTTTTTTAAATTTGACTGTCAAATAAGTTGCCAAATTAATCGTTTACATCTTACCTATTTTATTTTGTAACTTAATACGAAACATTTTTTTTGTAAATTCTTCTTTTGTAGGAGAATCAATGACTCAATGTAATGATTTTTGTTGCAGCAACAATATCCACCCTTCTGGCCGGAGGGGCGGCACTCGAAGAAATATGGACCAGTTTTCACAATAGACCATGTTTCTCATAACCATTACACGAATATAAAGACTTGGATATTTAGAATTAACAAAAAAGTGAGACGATAAATTTTCTCCTAGTAGATAATATATAATAATACATTATATTTTTCCACTTTAAAAACTACAAGACAAAATTATTAATTAAAGAAATATTTTTTAACCTCGTTACAACTTTTAGGTACTCTACCTATGCAAACGCGTTACTATCGTACACTATAATGACCCATTATCGGTTTTATAGCCACAATAAATTACAAAAATTTCGAATTTCGACGTCATTTATTTCCCAATTGTTGTTCTGTTTGTACGGAAAACATCCATGAAATATTGCTTCTCGTAATGAAAAATGTCCAAAGCTCTATTCGGAAGCCCATGCCGGAAATTATAGTCTTGCAAAATCAACGTCGATATTGGATATTTAGATATTTAGGTACCAAAATATTATATTTGGATGGATCTTAAAATGTAAAATAAATTATAA
Organism: Lasiommata megera; assembly: GCA_928268935.1. NCBI lineage: Eukaryota > Metazoa > Arthropoda > Insecta > Lepidoptera > Nymphalidae > Lasiommata > Lasiommata megera. The sequence goes on along the minus strand of OV743326.1, from coordinate 8,932,753 downwards.
AAAACTTAAACTCGATTTAAAGTTTGTTGTCTTTTAATTAGATTAGTGCGTTTATTAATTACGTCGAATGCAGTTTTTGGTCACACTCTTAAATAAAAGGTGCTGTGAGTTGACGTTTATTTGTAAGGCCTAGTCTTTCAAATAACACAAAACATTACAACAAGTATCACACCCATAACTGACAAACTAGCGAGACCATAAATCATCCCGTAGATTTTTTTAGGCGGTAGGCAGTGTCGAATCTTTTGTGGATTTTTGGTAGCTAGTTTTTGCCATATTGCGTTTTTGCGACGTCACACAATGTAAAACATGGCCGCACCGAACGAGTCTGAGCATATGTTTTTTTTTTAAACGTATTTATACAAAGAAGATACAAATAATTAGATAAACATAAAAAGCAAAATATTATATACATTTCAGTTTAAGTTTTAAATTGGATAAAGTTTAAATGATACCTTATTCATATTCGGATAGTATTATTTAAACTAATCCCGCCGGGTATATGTTTACGGGGAGTATAAATCTCAAAACCTTATTTATTTTTATTTTTTATTCTTTATTTGTACAACACAACAAATAAAAATAGGAATAATGAGAACAACAGAAGCAAGAACAAGCAGGATACAAAGGGCGGCCTTATCGCTTAGAAGCAATCACTGCCAGGCAACCTTATGATTAGGAAAAGAAATAGAAAGTAGGTGGCGTAATATATAAACAAAAACCTACATACGAATAACTACATACTAATACATAAGCCATATTACATAAATAATACTTAAAATATAAGATCTAGTCGTTTGTTTAATAGATTGTATCACTGACGGAATTGATGGCTGGAGTCAAAGCGCCTCCGAAGACGGTACAGCTGTTCCAACTGACCTGCTGGCCGATGGGACACAAGGTCCCCTCGTCCACGAACTCACTCGTCGAGCTGATGAATATGGTCGAGCGGTGGAGACAGCGCACCGACTACGGACCCGTCTGTGTTGTGTCACCGTACGTAATACCGTCATTTTTAGTCCAAACTCTTAAAGTGAGTTAAGAGTTTTGTTAGATGGGTTAAGCAAGCTAACTGAAATGCTGGCCAACAGGACGTACCCTGTTCATAATGATCAACCCATTCTCGGCTCACTACAGAGCACGGGTCTCCTCTCAATATGAGAAGGGTTTGGGCCATAGTCCACCACGCTGGCCATGTGCGGATTGGCAAAACTTCACACGCTTTTGAGAACATTATGGAGAACTCTCAGGCGTGCAGGTTTCCTCACGATGTTTTTCTGCACCGTTAAAGCAAGTGATATTTTAATTGCTTAAAAACGCATATAACTCCGAAAAGTTATAGGTGCCTGGGTTCGAACCCCCGACCTCTGAATAGAAACCTGACGTCCTAACCACTAGGCTATCACAACTTCCGTACCCTGTTACCTACCGTCAATAACCACTTTAATAAGCTTGTGTTTTTACGTAGTTGAACCTATGCATGAATTAATGAATGAAATCTAGAACATGAAGAGTGTCTAGACTTCTTAATTACTGCCAGAGTACACCGTGGCTTTTATAGAAGAACAAGAGAACTGGTTTCTAACCCATTTAAACCTTTTTAGGCCCATCTAAACTATCAGGTGTGATTCATATGTACGTCATAAAAAAATTTGTTACTAACCTGTTTAAGTGTTAATATAAAAATTAGTCAGGTTTTTGAATTTAATACATATTTATATTATATTATACTATTGTATTTATAGATAAAGGCTATAAGTGCGAAAACTCACATCGTGGGGACGGACAAAGCGTACTTTTTATATGAGAAAACAAATGTTTTCAGCTGGACATCGACACAAGAATCGAAGCAACAGGTAATATTTAATATTTTTGTAGAGACGGGCGCAGTCGTGCGGGCGTATATTGCGCTGCCAACGCTTGCATCGAGCAAGTGATAAAACACGGAGAGGTCGACGTGTTCCAAGCTGTGAAAACTGTGCGACGACATCGACCGCAGCTCGTCGAAAACATGGTAAGTTGTCATGACAAAGCGGTGAAATTATACCATCACTCCAATTATGATAAGTTCCAATTCACGCAGTATGCTACAGCTCACTGCTTTACTTTTATAGTGTCCTTTGTATATAAATTTGAAATAAATAGTTACACATTCGTGTCGCTTCTTTGCAGACTGAATATAAGTATTGCTACGATTTGGTACTGCATTACGTGCTGCATTATTTGAGTAAGGATATGAATGAGAAGAAGTGAGAGTGCGAACTCAAGGACGAGCTCTGGTTCATTGAGTTTGGGCGCGGTGCTGCTCTACCTACTACGCCGGAGGAGACCAGCCCTACAGCGGTGCCGAGAGACCCCAAGCGCCAGCAAACCAGACCGATGCGGCCCCGCCGCGGCCTGTCGCTTGACCGGCTCATGCCCAGCATCACGCGCCCGCCACTACCGCACGCCGTCACTGTCGACGCTCCCCGCAGACCGCGGAGGGATCGACCTCCTCTTCGTCGCTCCATTCGAATGGAAGATGATGATGGAGCGGCCGAAGAACGTCGCCGTGTCTTCGGCCACGGACCACGCGCGCCCTCCTTCGACGAAGGCGACGCCAGTGACGAGCATGAGGAGTGCGAGTGCCAACGTTCATTTGAGCGTTCCGGCCCATCCGCTGACACGCCCGAAGAAGACGAATACGAACCAGAGTTCGCCGCCTCTCCGCCAGAAATTTCAATATTGACAGAAACAGTTTCACATGCGCGCGGCGCGTCCGCAGATCGCGTACTCGACCGACGCGACACCCCACACCTCCGCGTGCCCGCTCGCGCCCACTCGCAAGGCGTTTTTGAACGTCGTCTACCTAGAATTTATAAGTTAGGCTTAATGGATAAGTCTAAACGAGCCAGCTCGAGTGCTCTTTATGAACGCGTAGAACGTTCACCGACTGAAGCATTTTATAATGCCACGGGCTCGACACGTTTGAGTTCGCAGGAATTGTTTGAGAAATTTTGCTCTGAAGATTTTACTTCCTTGTACGGGCGGGAGGACGACCGGCGTCGAAGACCTCCACACTCAAAATCTACCGGGAGCAGCGGTTCGGATGTCAGACATGAGCGCAATTGCTGCAAGCGGATCCCATGTAGCTCGCAGCCCGCACTCACTCGTCGCCACATCTGCTACGCACCACGCTCAGATCGTTCCACTGATTCTGAAGAAACATCTCCGCGGCGAGGTAATGTTCGTACTCTGCCGTTAGATTCTGAAGCACAGCGCGCAGACGATTGTTCAAGATCTGCGCCTTTACTCAGTCCAGACAGATTTGAAGCTAGATTCACTTTCGATATATCTGAACGCAGCGAGGTGACCTCTAATCGCGATGAAACGCCCTCCGATGCTACAGAGACGCGAAACTTAACCTTGTACGAGGAGCCACACTCAGATCGAACTAGCATCTGTGAGCTTTACGACGCAGCGTTCACATCGCAGCGGCCTTCGTTTCGCCGAGACGGGTCGAAACGGCGCGGCGCTGGCCCTTTCGATCTAAGCACTCTTGACTTTCGCGCGATTGACGACGAGAGTCCACGCGCCAGCAGACGAACGTCACAACGGAGCGTCGATAATACCTTTCGACAGAATTCAGAATCCAGAAGTTGGGCGTCAGACTCCGTGTTCACAACACCGGAACGTCGCCGAGAGGAAACTTCGCCGTCGTCAACGGACACTCGACGGTATCTCACGGCTCAGGGCGACTCGTTACGAGCGGATTCGGCCGCAGCAGACTCCACGTTCGCTGAGTCGACGGTTGCAGACGAGCCACCGAGCGTAATCGAGAGGTCTGAGTACTCGCTCGCGTTGAAATTAGGCCGAATAGAGCTAGATGACACTTGCGAGCGGCCTGCATCCACTCCGCTCCCAGATGGTGCTAGAATGTCCAGTCGTCCGTCGATGCACAAACTGGAGCCGATCGAGCCCGAGCGGCTGTGCGGCGGCGGCGACGAGGAGCCGCAATCGCCGGCCGGCAGTGCGGCGACGCGGCGCCGGCGTGCCACGCGCTGCTTCCCGCTCTGACTGCGCGCGGCGGCGCCGGCCCCCGCGCCGCGCCGCAGCCGCCGCCGCGCCTCCCACGCCGTGCCTTCCCGTCACCGCGCACTCCTGCACCTGTCGGCGCTGGACGCTGCGTCGCAGGGGGCCCGATGTAGTTATAGCTTAGTGGGCCCGCCCCCGCTCCGACGACGCTGGCGACACTCTACTTCGTCGCTGGGTCGCACCCCAGTACTTGACTAGAACCGAACGTAACTGCCAAAATTCTATTGAATTAGTGAGTTTGTATGTATTAATTCGATTATAATTTTAATGCGACGTCTTGTCGGTACCTATCGTAAGTAGGCTGTGCCTAAAACGACTACGTAGTAGAGCGTAGATTCTAAATTCCTTAGAAAGTGATCCCGAGGCTCGTCCGGACGGTGGCCTCGATCGCAGTCCATGACTGACACAGGGTCATTTAGCTAAATTCATAATAAATAAATAAAATGCCCTACTCACATTGAAACATCTCTGTGAGCTTTAAATATAGAGACGTTTTTACATTTGTGTCGATTTTGAAAGAAGAGTTGCTGTGACGTTTTGACGTTTTACCTATATAGAAACGTACATTGTGTATAGTAAAAAGTATTTGTACTAATTGAATATAATAAATTCTTAGTAAGATTTTTCAAATTATACAACATCACGCTTTAAACGAATAGAATACCCGAGTCAGAAAGGGGTTTTTTTTGTAGTCCTAAAGGAGAAATGAAAATTAGAGAAAAGTAATCAATACCCTGATAATTGTAACGAAAGCATATTTATTTCATGTTTTGGTGTTAGTGTAAACGTTATTGGATGTTTGTAGTTTAATTCCAATATTTTGATAGCCTTAATATAATTATTATGTAGAATAAATTATTAGTATTGTTTGAATTTCTTATAAGTATTTACAAGATATTTATTTAAAATTTATATAATTATTGTATTGCTTTTACGAACTAGATTTTTGTTTTGTGTTATTTTAGTAAAATATATATCAATAATGTGCCAAACAGCTTGTTAATTTTTAGCTTTAAAACCTTTTTAGTACTTACATTATCGCGTTCAACTTTAGTTAAAGTTTAGTTTATTTTTGTATTACTTTAACCCTACCCTGAATGTCTCCTTAAAAAAGCCAAATATTCAAGCTTCCATATGAAGGTATAATTCAAAAATTTTCCGCTGATTTTAATGTAACGACAGAACTATTAAGTAAAGACAAGATCTTTAAATATACAAATTGGTTCTTATACGGAAGTCAGCTTTATTTCTGCTTAATTCCATTTAACAATTAACCTTTGACAAATTTTTTTCGCACTTTTAATCGCCAGACCCGAATAAAAAACCGATGCCAAAAATAAACCTCTTATTTTAATATACCATTAATATAGGTACGTATATATTTAATAGCAAAGTGTGTACATCATATTTGTAGACCATTTATATATAATTCAAATGCAATAAATACAATTATATGTGTACATTTTTAAATGTAAGGGTTATATACAGGACGGAAACTGTAAAGTTTGCGAATGATTACATTTGTATGGTAAGAACTTTACGATTTCTGGTAAAAACAAATATACTAATGACTTTTGTATGTCTTACTTAAAAATATAGTCAACATATAAAAAAAGCTGACACCGTTTCCGAACTGTATAAATTTCTTAGCTATTATTATTTTTGGTGATAAAGCGAGCGTAAAGTAGTGTTTTATAAATTTTTACATTTTACACCCATATTTTTTAAATCGTCGCAGGACACAGCAATATGTAATTCCTATATGCTAAAGTACACACGAATCTTTGACATTTTACGTGTGTCATAGATAGATAAAAGCTCAATTTATATTGTGACAGAACGGAATAGGACCCAAATAAAATTAATTTCACGTCAAGTTTGTAGCGTGCAAAATATATAAGAGTACGTAGCCGCACAAATACTGAGAACGAACGAGAATGTCGCGCAAGACGTGCGACTGCTATGTTCTTAGCTTTTTTTTTTTTATTTATTGTTCAAAATACACATTTTAATTATAACTCTAAAACCATCATCCAGAAACTTTACGTGTCTGGTGAGGCCCGCGAGGAACTAATCCACAAACATCTATAAATAAAGAACTTTAAAAAATGAATAATAATTATTATTATTGTTATTTATTTATTTATTTATTATTAATATAAAAGGAATATACTTAATATTACAATAACGGCACCGAAAAAAACAAAGAGTTTGTCCTCGGTGCTAATCTGTAACTAAGCTGTTAAGCTTAAAACTAGAGGAACTGAGCAAGCATATTGGGCATGAAAAGAACATTTCCTAACTCAGTTAGACGGTCGACACAAATGAGTCAACCGTCCAACTCAGCCAAAAAATATTCTTTTAATTTCTGTTTGACATTTTTAATATGTAATTTTTGGAACGCTGGAGGTAGTTCGTTCATGAATCGAGGAACCAAATACGCGGTCAAATTAAATATGCGATAAGAAATGGTATTTACATTTTTTTATAAATATATGCTTTCCATCTTCAGGAAGATCCTGAAGAATTTTTGGTAGCATATATTTATAATGCCTTTTACCATTTACTTACACGATACAAAATTAACATGGGAGTCATTTTTCAGCGTACAATCTCGAGACATGCCAATAAAATGCGCCAGAAGGTATTAAATTTATCGTACTATTTTCAGTGTGTAATATTTGATAGCAATCTTAAAATAATCGCTGCTTGGCCATCTATGAATAATTATATTGTATTCGTTAAGCTGAGAGCGCAGAAAGTTTTCCTTATTTTTTATAAATGGTGTTCCAATTAGATGTAATAGGTAATAGTAATTTAGTAATCATTCGTGTGTAAAGTTTACCAAGTCAAGTACCAGCCAATGAGTCGATACTCTATTTTCTGTGTGTTATTATATGCACATAGAAAATAGAGCTCAAACTATTTAAAACAGTTATAAGTGGGTATGTTCAAATGGATGTAAACGTTCAAAGTTTTATTAAAACTATTTCACGGAATAATTTTAAAAATCATACTCGTGACGAAAAATAACGCACAACCAGTCCTTGAATAAAAAAATTGTTTATGTATCCTTTGAGAGTGATTGTTAGAGGAGGATATACATAAGTATATGTTTACTCGTATATTTTTTTTCTCTTTTTATCGCTTTACACAGATTAGCCAATGTCAAGTTTATTGCAATGTAGAATCGAAGTTAGGAAAGAATGGCGGGAAACTTCGCACTCGACGGACGCGGCTCCCTCAAACCTTTCCCATTACACAAAAGACACCAAAACTTTAATATCCACGACACAACCAACACCAGTTCTTTTAAAAATTAGCCAACAAACATTAATTCAAGAAAAGTGTGAATAAAACCGCGCCCGCCATATATGAAGTCTCCCGCCTTTATCCATAAACTTATCATTACCCCAAATTTACGTGAAGTTTAAACACAGATTAAAAAATGTTAACTTTAAAAAAATATATTATGTAGATTTAAAAATAGTTTACACTAAATTAAGAATAAATCTGTTGTTTATTTAATCCATACTTTTTGACTGCCAATTAATTATGTATAAAAGTTTCTTAGAATCCTTCAAGTCATTATTTCTTATTGTAAAGCAGAGGAAAAACAATGGCAAGTAATACTAATGAAAAGTTCAGTAAGTACTGATGGAAGACTTTAGAATTTTTATTTTAGCGCATATAATTTGGACTTTTTAATATGCTTTTAGTAATAACGAGGGTAATTTTAATCTTATACGTATATCCACTTCTAACATTGCTCTAAAAATGTCCATATGGTCAATTAAATATATTTCATTTCAGTACCTCTCAATTTGTTATTCCTGAATTCAATATTCAGAAATGGAAACAATCCCATTTCTGAACATTGAATTAAAGCAGTTAGTTGACGGGAGACCAATGTATATGATGAACAGCAGTCAAATCTGCAAACAATACACTCAACATCACGGTAGTACTTTCTGGCGTATAAATATTAAACAGATTATAAATTGCACCATGCAGATTTGGCTGTTTTACTCGGAAAACAGCATTAAAAACTTTTTGGGGGAAAAGCGGGAGACTTCGTATTTGGCGGGCGCGGTTTTTTCACGCTTTTCTTGAATTAATGTTTGAGGGAGCCGCACGTTTCCCGGATTGGCTAATCTGTGTAAAGCCATAAAAAGAAAAAATAAAAAACTTTTTGTTCATTGTATCTTATCTCTGACGCAAAATATAAATATACAAATTATAATAAATTATAATAATGTCATATTATAATTGCTAAAGTTTCCGTTTGTTTATCCGTAACCTATGTCGCTACGATTTTATTGAATTTGAATTTTTTTGTAATATGAATATCCATTAATGTTAAATACATAATATATTTAATTGACCATCCTAATTAATGTTACACACAACAACATTTTATAAGAGCATTTTTAGTAATATTTTTTGTGCCCTCCAACATACGGCACCTACGAATATTTTGTTGTCCAATCTAGGATTTAAGTACCTACCAATATTTAAAATAAAAAAAAATATTCAAAAGACATAGTTAAATGTATGTAAGTTTTGTAATGGATTTTAGGGGAAAATGATATTCACACAATAAACTATATCCGTTTACTTTGTGGATTGTGTTTCACACGTATTATTATTGTTTACCATTTTTTATCTGTAATGGATAAGTATATCTATCTAGTATATGACATAAAAAAAAAATCGAGTACTAGTTAACTGATCTTGGTAATTCCTAGCACAGATAATATAAGTCTTTTCGTTCAAATAGGTTGCAAGCTTTGATAAGCTAGCTGGCCTGTGACAACTTCAAACACTTGCTGTACACCCACAGTATATATTGGTGCGACGCTGTGAATAATTTTTATTAAACAAGCAATGCCTTTTGTTTCGATTCGATTAGTATTTGATTACTTATAATTAATATATTCATTATTAATAACGTTGTATTTATTTATTATTTACATAGTTTCCAATGTAGCCTGTGGGGGTACTGCAAACCATTTGAGCGGACAGAATATGTGTGACGCTATCTATAAAGAAGTGGAAGACATAAAATAGTCTCTTTGTATAAAAATCTCCTATTTCTTTTGGTTACATCTACTACTTGTGGATATAAAAAGAAAAATGTTACCCAAATTATAAGACGTATATACATATACGTAGAAATATACGTTTTGTACATGTATTTCTTATATTTTATTATTAATTGTTCAAGCTAAAATACATACATTTTAGTTATACGGTTAGCTATTAATAAGATATTTAAGTTTACGGCGAATTCGCCTCATATGATTTTCCTCTCAAATCTCTCGCTATATATTGTGTTGTAACATATATTTATTAATTATTTATTCATAATCTTAATCTTATTTACACTTATATTCTTTACTCTATTATAGTGTTGTCGATGTGTTATTATATTATTATTACGTTACGATGTCATGTGGACCATTATTCAATGTTTTAGTAAGTAATGTAAGCACATGAATTTTTTTTCTTAGTTTTAAGACTCAATTTCATAAAAAGCGGGGCATTAAAGGAGCGAAATGCCTTGCGTACGTTCCCATCCAATTAATAGATTTCTACGAGCACATCTAAATGCTTTTTTCTGACTGACTGTCACAAACCTACTCATCAAGAGAGAGTACAGGTATATCGATATCAAATTGTCGAATCAAAAACGATGCTTTTAATTCGACGAAATAAGTTTTTAAGCTAGTCCATCTATTCTTCTAGTAAACAGTTAGCCCCCTGAACATTTGTACATCTTACTGAATGATTTACTAATTCACAGGTCGAACCAGTGGACAGATTAGGTCGCTATTTAGCTTACATATTAATTAAAATCAATATGTAAGCTAAATAGCGTAATCATCCCCCAAAGCGGCGAAATAGGATTTGAATTTTTTAAGTCTAAGAAAGTCTGTCAGATTTGAAGTTAGTCTCATGAGAAAGACGAACTATACTTAAGCTAAGCTGCGACCAAAAGCTAGTCTCAGAGATGAGAAAAGATTCCTTACTTATCTTTGTCTAATAATGTCCCACTATCAAGATTATACCCAGGTTTCATAGAATGATTTCAACTGTAGTGTTTAGTCCAGATGTTCCATGCGACTCATATCCTAGTGGGAGTCTATCGATAGTGAATCTTCCTATTTTAGGTTGCATTCATTTTAAGCATCTGAGAACACCCACAAGGTTATTCTGTGCCCACAAACCTATGCTACAGGCTACTGAGTACCAGGCAATTTAATTTATAGACCAGACTCGAGCCGGGAATGAGATGGAACCAAGACCTCCAATGATGCGACAGCCCACGCACTGCGCCACTGAGGTCGTCGAATGTGTTTCGTATTTGCTTACCATACTATAGATTATAACCCTTATCAAACTTTCGTGATCTGAATTGAACAGAAGCAAGACTTTCTTAGCGATAGACATTAGTATACATTGAACTTCAAGCTTAGTTTTCTGTCATCGTTGTAAAGCGTAAAATTGTAAAAAGTGTAAGCAATTGAAAGTTGTGAAGTGAACGTCTCCTGAGGCTGTTCCGGTGTTGGCACGAAACGTGCTTTGAAAGCATTCGGGAAGATCTGTATGGTGCGTATATAAAAGGAGTGCACCATGCAGATTTGCCAGTTTTACGCAAATTTTCATTGTACTCCCTTATTTTTTGACACAAAATTATGAATAAATGAATACAAGTTTATTGTACACCACAAGACAGAAAAAAAAAACAGAATACAACGCAAAAACAGTATACAGTTTGGCGGCCTTATAGCTACATAACGATCTCTTACAGGCAACCAAAGATGGAGAAGACAGAAATGAAAATAAAAAAAAATATTTATTTTTTATTAAAATGTCTCCTGCACTCTGGATGATAAAAAAAAGTTTCGAATGATTCGCTTAATGCCCCGCTGTATAAAATAAACATTCAAAATGTTTTTTTTAGTAAATGGAACTTACAGCACCGACCATTTGTTTATGTAAATAAATGTAATTATATGAATGAACGATGTGGCCCGAGTACCTACATATACCAAATTATGAACGTATTGTATACCATATACACATATTAATGAAATTGATTATTATTATAGAAGAGAATATTATTGTAAACTTAAAACTATTATATTATAATTATATAGAAACATTGTGATTTCAAATTTTCAACTTCCGATGTAATGTAAAATAACTTATTAAGATATTGTTGTCATGAATGTTATTTGAAAGGTAATTTTAAAATTTATACATGGAACTTAATGGAAAATATATTTATTTGTTGTATAAATTATGTTTTATTTACAAATAAACCATCTAAGTCACGATGAAAGTAAGTTTTAATGCTGTCTAAGCGTTAATCATAACTTGTATGATTGCTTTATCGGTTTTTAGTTTCAATTTTCAAGTTCTCCAATGCGACAGCGGAGTTAAAGTGACATACCAAACTTTTACGATGTCACGTTGTTAGGAGCTCATACAATATAATAGATTTACTTTAACTTTCATCAACATGAACAACCCATTTCCGGCTCACTACAGAGCACGGGTCTCCTCTCAATATGAGAAGGGTTTGGCCATAGTCCCCCACGCTGGCCATGTGCGGATTGGCAGACTTCACACGTCTTTGAGAACATTATATAGAACTCTCAGGCGTGCAGGTTTCCTCACGATGTTTTCCTTCACCTTTGAAGCAGGTGATATTTAAATTCTTAAAAACGCACATAACTGAAATAATTTAATATGAATAAAGAAATAAATATATATTTTTTTTAATTTTTGAGAATACTTTGCTCTATCAAGGAGGCAAATGAAAATGAGATACTAAGATACAAGCCATATAAAGAATTACTAATTCTCGATAACAAGTATGAAAAAATTATAAATACGTTTAATATTTATTTCCCATATTTAATAACCTAATAACAATAGGCTAGCCTATTTGTGTGACATGGCATCTTCGTTATACGTGACCTTAATCTTTTTCCTTTTGCATAGCACTCCCCTTGTGACCTTAAATATTGACAAATCTGATTTTATCGTTGCTACTAAAAGGAATTTGAAATAACTTCACATCAGGCGGACAAACAAACGGCATGTTGACATACGAGTAGGTAAGTTATCGATTTAAAGATATTACGACGTGAATATATGTTTTCACAATACAGCTAGAATATGTGTATCAATCTGGCGAAAAAATTATGACACAAATACCACGTTAGTCCACCTCATTAGGGATGAGAGATGAACATTACCGGCTACACCCTGTATTAGGGTGCACAAAGGAAATAAGTAATTAAGAGTGTATGAAAGATTCATAGATGCCTGTAATAGGTTTATATGAATAAAGCTATATTTGATTAGATGTGTGTGTGTGTGATGTATGTGTGTGTGAATGAGTGTGAATGAATCAGGTGTATGAATGAAAGTCTATGAAAGTCCTTAAACTCGTCCGAACGAAAAATGGAATTAAAAGAGAGCTGGTATATATATTAATATATTCGTTATATTTTGTTTTCCTGGATCGACACCACCACAACAATATCAGACGAGCTCCGAGTAAGGATGAAAAAACGTATGAATTTTAGGGTTATATAAGCTAGGAGCCTCGCTGAAAAAGCCGTGTGCTGAACGCCGTCAAACCGTCATAACAAGAGCTTGCACGTACGTGTATTTCACGACCTCCTATTGCACTGTTGACATTACTAATACAATTTAAAAATACTGTTAAATGTTAAAAATACACGCTGCAACATATTTTGCCACAGACCAAGTTATTTCATTGTATATTTTTCAGAAATCTTATTCCTTTTCCTCGGATTCCTGTGTTGTCATCACCCGAGTAAATCCTTATGAGACTACGTTAAATGGAACACTTCATTTCAAATACTTCTAAGGTGTTTCCAAAAGGCAAATAAATTACACGTTAAATATTTCTCACTGATGAAAACATCGAGTGTGTTAACGGATTAAGTCTCCCGTAAATATTAAAACGTACTTGGTACTCGTACTACGGTGCTTGGGTTAATTAGCGTCTGTATTTTGTTACACGGGGTAATTACTAGTGTACCTACGTGTTTTATTACGCTAAGTGCCTAGCGTGACAAAATACTTATTTAGTATTTATAAAGTCTCGCATGTGACTTTAATCTGCGCGCTGTAGTTGCAGCCCGACACCCCAACTCTCTAGTGGTTGAGGCGTCTACACTCCTGACCCAAACGCCCCTCTCATAAAGAGACGTCCGAAAAACGTCCTAATCGACCCTGGCGACCAACTGACGTTGGAAAACGCTTCGCAGGTAGGTCACACTACACAAACCCCAACACAGCGTCTTCGCCGGCGAAGACGAGGTCCCCGCTATCTGACGTCATCCGGACGTGGACTCTATCCACGGACACGGGGGCGCTCGGACTGACCAGTTCAACAAACCCAACAAGTCCCAACGTCACCCTAAGTCGAGGTCCGAGTCTCACAGGAGACGCCCTTAGGGGGACGTTCCCTCAGAAGTCGTCAAGCCCAGGTGCTCCTCTCTCAGGCTGAGCTTCATGCTCGCCAAAAACCCCCGGTGACGCAGTAGTAACTATTATGTAATGTAATGTACGAGTAGTTTACCAGGTTTTAGCGTTCTTATGATTGCCACTCTTTTTGGCGACAGCTTAGAATTGCACAAGTTTCACTCACTCCTGTAGTGACCATCGACAGCACAAGTACACTTAATATAAATCATTTCCGTGAGATAGTTTAAGCGAGTTGCGACCACGTCGCGAAGATAATCCCATCCATTTTAGACAATAGTTTATATTGGTTTATCATTAAGACGCAAAGAAAAACAAGGTATACGGTGTACAGACCAATTCACACATAAATTTACACATTTTTTTGATCCACTACAAGTTAGCCTTTGACGGCAATCTCACCTGATGGTAAGTTATGATGCGTCTAAGATAGTAGCTAACCTGTTAGCCCGCTACTATCTAAACCCATACTCCTAATTGGTTTCTTGGCGACATCGTGCCGGAACACTAAATCGCTTGGCGACATGTCTTTGTCCGTAGGGTGGTAACTAGCCATGGCCGAAGCCTCACAAATACTCTCCTAGTTGAAATTCGACGCTACAAAAAAAGCATTATTTTTAAATTTAATTAATATTTATACCTTCCATATTAGTAGATTATATCAAAGAAATTATTTAATTATAATATTTTTAAATAGTAAGTAATAATTAGTATGTATAAGTGTAAATATTAAAGACGAGAATAAAATAAGTTTTACGACCGAATTATAAACTGCACAATGTACGATTTAATAAAATCAGAATAAAAACGGCAACACTTTAAGGCAACCTATGCAATGACGTAAGAAGACTCAACTACAGAAACATTTTGAGAAAACAAAAAAAACACGTATATAATATTGTATATAATATGGTACATTATATATTTACATGTTTTTTTATATTACTACATAAAACATAAAATTAGAAATTGTATACAATTTTATAACAAATAACCAACATTTCTGGGATGTGTCTCAATAAGTTCAAAGTTTATATTTAAACGTAAGCTTGTACAAAATTCCTATAACAGTGTAAAGAATTATGTGAACGATAAACAAGCTTGGATGTGAAATATTGCTCTAGTAAGATAGCTCTTAAATAATTAAAAGTGGCATAGGAGATGATGATAAAAAAGACTAGTTACCCAGCCAAGTTTGTTGTGGGCTTCTTCTTAGACCAGTTCGCGTTTTGAACCCTCGTAAATTTACGAATGTAAATCACTCTCAACTCACACTGAATGTAATCACTACTATGTAAGTTACTGACGCATCAATAGTGCCTCTTAAAGGATTATTTAGATAAATGTTATGATTGATTGTTTGACTGTATAGAGGCAGTTCCTCAATATAGTTAGGCATATTTTCCAACTAGGATTTACTCCCCGTAATCCATACCGCCCACAATGTCAGATAACGAGAGCCATCCGCTTTCCCGTAATATATAATATCAGGGCGGAACACTTCGCTCGAAGCACAAAGCGATTAATCCCGAAGATGAAACCATGATCGATTTCTGGACCCACATATACGGGTATGTAATCGCTTCACCTCGATAAGAAACTCTATAACATAAAATCAAACAAATAATATATCGAGGTATGTATTATAATTTTTATTTATGTTATCCTTTATTATACATCAAACATTTTACATAAAACTTAAACTTAAACTTAGATTAACCTAAAACTAAAAATCTTAAAAAATAAATAACATCATAACTAAAATATATTATTAAAAGGAGTCCCTTTAGGCAAGGTTCCGAAGATACTGGCAGCGTTCCCCCTTTGAATTGCTAATAATAATATAATATTATAATAATATTATAATATTATATTATCATATAGGTAAGTAATCTAACATTACGCTCTACAATTTTTTTCTATTATTTGCATTGGTACTTCTTTTAAAGGAAACTTCGTCATGCTTGTACCAAATCGGTCTTAGTAAATAGATTAGATTTAGATAGGTGTTTTTGGCCTTCGGAAATATGACCATGTATCTGAATATCGCAATCAATTGGCTTCCTATTGCATTCTTTTTCATCCTTGGTCTCCACCTTACCTCAAGGAGCGTTTTAAATTTCTCTCCCCTTGCACATGTCTTAGCTCCCTACGTTCCTTGAGGTAAAATAAGCTCAAAATGTAGAGATGTAATTCGCAGAGCTATTCAGAGTCCTTTGATGTGAAAGCAGCTAAGCTGTGGAATACTTTTTTTTTATTCACTACAAGTTAGCCCTTGACTGCCTCTCACCTGATGCTAAGTGATGATGCGGTATAAGGTGGTAGCGGGCTTATCTGTTAGGGGTATGGTAAACTCATACTCCTAATTGGTTTCGACACGACATCGTGCCGGAACGTTAAATCGCTTGGCGTAGGGTGGTAACTAGCCACAGCCCAAGCCTCCCAGACAAATGCTCTCCTAGATGAAATTCGACGCTGCAAAAAAAGCATTTTTGTCTATTTAATTTATATTTATACCTTCCTTATAAATTAATTTTAGAAATTATTTAACTATAATATTCTTTAATAGTATGTATTTATTAGTATAAGTGTTGCGATTTCCCGCCTTCATATTTCTGTTGGCTTCTGTCTAAAAGTTGGCCTGGAAGTGATCGCTTTTAGTGATAAGGTCGCCTTTTGCTTTTACATTATGTATTTTCTTTCCTTTCCGAATTATAAAGCGAGCCTCAATGCCTGTCTTAAGTATCAGTTAAAACCATACAAGGTTATGCGCCCGACAGAATTTTTTCGATCTATGGCATATAGTTCAGTACAAACACCTCTCCTTTCAGACGATAATGGCTGAAAATAATCATCAAGTCGAGACAGCCCTTGGTGGGCCTTGCTTTGATCTAACTTAGTTCTCCATAGAAAGTGAAAAAACCAGCTTCCTTCCTAACTCCCTCTAAACTCAAAACTCGCCCCTGCAATTCTCGGAGGCTTTCATACCGTCCACGTAAGCGTACATAAACAAAAGTTATTAAATTATTAATATTTAAGCAGCCGGATAATATAGGCTTCGTTTTTGGTAGCAGTCATATTTTGTACATATCGCTAAAATATAAAATCACGATAGTGATAATAAAATGTATCGAAATCCCTTAAAGAAACTTACAGATTCTTAATTTGTAGATTTTTATGCTCGAAGTTAAAATATGATAACAAAAAATTGTACCTTGATTGGATTAACGAATGGCTTTTACATTTAAAGCAGCTAAGGAGCTCAACATCAGATTCGAGTCGGTTTAATTATAAAACACGAATTGAGAAATGAAAAATCGCCAATGAACTTATAGAGGAGCTGAAGCGCCATATTCTTTATCAAGAGATAACGAATTGCTTTAAGTTACTTTGTAATTTATAAATGTCGAGTGGTATACTGAAGATACTAGAATCCGTGATAACCTAGTGGTTAGGACGTCCGCCTTCTAATCAGAGGTCGGGGTTTCGATCCCGGGTAAGCACCGCTAACTTTTCGAAGTTTTTTTTTTTTTATACACTACAAGTCAGCCCTTGACGGGTTTCTGACATGGTGGTAAGTGATGATGCTGTCTAGGATGGTAGCGGGTTAACCTGTTAGAAGTGTGGTAAACCCACGCTCCTAGTTGGTTTCTACGCGACATCGTGCTGGAACGCTAAATCGCTTGGCGACACGTCTTTGTCGGTAGGGTGGTAACTAGCCACGAGCCTCCCACCAGACCAGAGTCGAGCCCGGAATCGAACCCTGGACCTCCAACGGTTTTTTTTTTAATGTGACAGCGCACGCAGTGCGCCACGGAGGTCGTCAAAGTTAGTCGTAGAAGTTATGTGCGTTTTTAAGCAATCAAAATTCACTTGCTTCAACAGTGAAGGAAAACATCGTGAAGAAACCTGCATGCCTGAGAGTTGTCCATAATGTTTTCAAAGGCGTGTGAAGTCTGCCAATCCGCATATAGCCAGCGTGGTGGACTATGGCCAAACCCTTCTCACAATAGAGCAGACCCGTGCTCTGTAGTGTGCCGGCAATGGATTGATCATGATAAGTGGTATACTGACTTCTAGTTCACCTAGAGATCTCATTCGATGTGAATCCAGCTTGAAATTAGGAATATCGTGTAAAATTTGTATTGGAAAAGTGTTTGCAATAAAACTTCTTCCTTATTCGCAGTCGTTATAAGTTTCTTTGCCATAACTTTGATACAGAGAAATCTCTGTATCTATTATGCTGATATCTACTTTATCAATTCCTTCGGCAAATTCGTCTATCGAATGCCGACGTGTATCCATTGCAGTTTCTATTTGTCGATGCATGTCTACTTTGACATAAAAGTTACTTACTTCCGCTATCTGTATTATGTATTACTAGCTAGTGCCCGCGACTTCGTCTGCGCAGGATTAGTATTCCAAGAAGCTTATATCAGCTTCAAATGAAGTAGCGTGAAAGACATATTTTATCAAGTTTAAATAACAGAGAGATGAAGGTATCTATTTTCATTTAGGAATCAATTTATTATGTGTCAATATTTATTAAACTTTATAATTAACAACTAAAACAATGTAACTGTATTATAAACACTTAAAATAAACCTTAAATTTAGCCTAAAACTAAATCTTAAACAACTTTAACTAAATCTTAAAAAAAATATAATATAATAACTGAAATTTATCATTACCAAATGTGCATTTGAAAAAAATTATCAATTTTTTATGTAATGTATATATTCTATGTATATATATATAACGTCCTATAATGGCTTCCACATAAGATATAGATATACTGTGTCAGGTTTTTTTGTAGGACTATTTAAGATTAACATTTCGATCACACATTACAAATGTGTAACTCTAGCGGATTTGGCAGCGGACGGCAGAATAGCTCGCAGATGGTAGATTTTTTCCTACTTACGTGACACTAATCGTCATATTATGGGCAATTCACACAATATTTTTATAAATTGTAACGTATGTGTTATTCTGATTTGTAAACTATATTTATGTAAAGTTCCATACTTTACATATGTAAGTTCTATATTTATGTAAATCCATTCAGTCGTTTTTATGTGAAAGAGTAACAAACCATCCATCCATCCATACTTACAAACTTTCGCGTTTATAATATTAGTAGATAGTAGGATTAGTATGACGTTGCTACCCAAAGCAATAATCATCATGATCAACCCATTACCGGCTCACTACAGAGCACGGATCTCCTCTCAATATGAGAAGAGTTTGGCCATAGTCCACCACGCTGGCCATGTGCAGATTGGCAGACAACACACGCCTTTGAGAATATTATGGAGAACTCTGAGTCATGCAGGTTACCTCAAGATGATTTTCCTTCACCGGTGAAGCATGTGATATTTTAATTTTTTTTTTTAAAAGCACATAGCTCCGAAAAGTTAGAGGTGCGTGCCCGGATTCGAACCGCGGCCCTCTGATTAGGAGGCTGACGCCCTAACCACTAGGCTATCACCGCTACATTACGTTACTTTAAACTAAAACTACCAGGGTAACATAAGCGGTCAGTATATTCACCCTTCTCATAAAAGATCAATTATTAATCCAGGGTGGCAATTTATATAGGTATAATATTTCCCTGGATGTTATAATGACCACGCATCGTAAGCCTGTTAATAATCTGTGCGATAATCTGTTGTCGAGTTTTAATTACCAGACCTTACAGTTCAATGACATTTAGTATAAGGGCTGACGCATACGATTTAAGGTGGTATTTTGACGACCTTCGTGGCGAAGCGCGCTCTGACGCATTATAAGGTTGGGTTCCTAGGTTCGATTCCCAGCTCGTGTCTTGTCTGGTGGTTGGCATAGGCCGTGGCTAGTTACCACCCAAATAGGCCTTAAACCAATATTTTGCAAACAGATATTTTAAAACAAGCCACAGTATTATAATAATTTAATGTTATGAAATATTTAGTGTCTGTAGCCAAAAGCTTTAGCTTCAGTGCCGACTCCCCTGGCTGTAATTCTAACTTAATAAACAGTGGCCAACTAGTATTAACAAAAATACTATCAGACAAATGTTAACTTAATAATCTCACACGGTTTTTATCATATATATATTTAATATTAATTATGTAGTTTACACATATATATATAACATATATGACGAGTCAAGGGGGTCCGAGTAGTTTTAGTAAGAGTGACGTCAGCATTGCTGACGTCACGATTTTGTTTACTTTCGCTCATAGTAATTAAAACCATAACTTGCGGGTGTACACTTTTATTGCGACAATAACTACGCGGTCCGAACAGTCCGACGTCTCGAGCAAGAATGTCTCGAAAGGCATCGAACTCCCGTATTTATAGCAAAGAATGCTTGTACAACTTGATTGTTCCTGTCTAAATTGTGTTAGCAAAATCATCAAGAGTTAAAATGTGGGTAATTATTGAATTCTTGAGGTTCTTGGCGCCGCTGAATGAAGATAATAACTCCTTTGCGCCGACATATATGTAATATTATTTATTATATAATAATTAAATTATAAAGTTCCTGTTTATATATAACAATAAAGTTTTTTATTTTATTTCGCAGAAAAGTTTCCCAGGTCTCTTTGCTGTGTTAAAGGATCCCGTCGCGTCACCAGAATGCCCGCAATATTGTTTTTGTAAAATTTTGACACACACTATATATTATAGTAAATATTACAAAAGTATAAAAAGCAAATTTCCTTAATGCAAAACGTCACACACAATTCTAATCGATTTACGAGTACGTAACCCAAAAAAAAATCACGTATACAATTTTATCGTTTGTCCCCGCCGTTGAGTTCGGGAGGTCTCACAGAGCTTTCAGGGGAACATTCCAAATCATTAATACCCGCGTTTCACAACAATCCGTAGTCATTCAGCTGCCGGATAACTGATCATTTATTGTGCCTATAAACGTATGTAATACTTGGAGCAACGTTCATTAGTTCTATGTATGCAACTCACCAATACCAATTTAATAAATGCAAAAGTGGGTCTATTAATTTATTTGTTAGTTACGCATCCTAGGCTCAATAACCGCACCGATTTTTATTCGGCTTCCGCAGACTTGAATATTTTTCAAAAAATTACGCTAATCTAGTCGATTTTCGAATACGTACACAAAAAAAAATTTCACGTGTACAATTTTATTGTTTGTCCCCGCCGTTAAATTCGGGAGGTCTAACAGAGCTTTCAGTGGAATATTCCAGATCATTAATAACCGCGTTTCACAACAATCCGTAGTCATTAACCTGCCGGATAACTGATCATTTATTGTGCCTATAAACGTATGTAATACTTGAAGCTACGTTCATAAATTCCATATATGCATCTCACCAATACCATATTAATAATTGCAAAAGTGTGTTTGTTCGCTTTTTAATTTGATTCGGTTTCCACATTGACTTGAATATTTTTCAAAAAATTACAAATCTAATCGATTTACGTAACATAAAAAATAAATTTCACGTGTACAATTTTATCGTTTGTCCCCGTCGTCAAATTCGGGAGGTCTCACAGAGCTTTCAGGGGAATATTCCAGATCATTAATAACCGCGTTTCACAACACTCCGTAGTTATTAAGCTCCCGGATAACTGATCATTTATTACGCTTACACTCTCTTCGCCTTAAATGTTATTACTGTTTTATTTTGTTCCTTTTTATACGGACGATAATTTAAAAAAAAGACCAGTTAAGTGCGTGTTGGACTTTTTCTTTTCGGACTGTCTATTAGCTGTACAAACCCTATTGGTTGCCACAGCGTAACCGGGCTGTTGTGTGTTGGACTCGTATACGAAGTGTTCTTTACCACGGTACATTTTTTTTTTTTATCCACTACAGGTTAGCCCTTGATAACCTCACCTGATGGTGATGATGCAGTCTAAGATGGTAACAGGCGAACCTATTTGGGGTATGGTAAGCCCATACTCCTAATTGATTTCTACGCGACATCGTGGCGGAACGCTAAATCTGCTTTGCGATACTTCTTTATCGGTAGGGTGGTTACTAGCCACGGCCGAAGGCGTTACAAGCTAGTCCTTGACGGCAATATCACGTGGTGATGATTGATGATGCAGTTTAAAATGGTAGCGGCCAACCAATAGGTTGGGATATGGTAAACCCTAATTAGTTTCTACGCGAGATCCTGCCGCAACACTAAATCTCATGGCGACACGTCGGTAGATAACTACTATATACAACACGTCTTTGTCGGTAGATAACTAGCCACGACCGAAGCCTCCAGACCAGACTCGAGTTGGGAATCGATCCCAAGAACTTCAACTTAATAATGCGACGTCAAAAAGTTTTAGTTTTACTAAAGTTTTTGGATCGATGGATGTTTTTGTATTAGTATATGTACGCAACATACTGCCGAAATGCTGCATGGCTTGGTGGCACGTCTTTGTCGGTAGGGTGATGGCCACAGACGCCTCCCTCCAGACGACCAGAGGAAACGATAAACTTCAAAATTGTCCCAACCAGAATGATATCGTTGACTACCATTGAAAAAAATTGCATTATTAGCACTGAATAAATCCTAAACCAGCGATAATACCCAATGGGAAATTGTCATCATAAAGTAATCACCTACTCGTTCCCTATGTAAACATACGTTCTCACAATCATCCCACTCGTGTTTCGTGCTCTTGTGTCTTAATAACGTTACTGTACGATGTAGTCGTAAAAATGACACCGAACTCATGATTATGTGCCATAGAAATGAACATAACGGCGCCGTTCCAGCCGTTCTCATTAGCTCGATTTATAGCACGTTGAAGGCGAAGTTGAGACTTTTTTATCGAAGCGGACCTTCTAAAGTTGTTTTCTATTTTTTTTTTTTAACCAACATTACCTACGTAACATTAATAAAAAACTGAACGGAATTAAACCTAAAACGTCGTCGATGCCACCGGAACGAGGTATAGTTCGTAAGATACTGGGAGCATTTCCCGTTTTAAAGACCAAACTAATTCTTTGGTAACTGCCAGCACTAGATTCCTTGATAGAATCTATAATCCTGTTTGAAATTTCTTTAAAAACGGCCCCATAGAACCCCAAAAAAGGTACAAAATTGCTTAAAAGGTTTTAAACCTTAGCCTGCTTGTCACTGGTAGCAGCTGCATCCACCATAGAAGAAGTTACCTGAATGTCTGATGCAGTTAAAGTACCAGGACAAGTGGCACCCAAACAAGCGACCTACCCAGCTCCAAGAACGAGCTTCAAACCATGAAGTCTCCTGCCATCGCTCCGCGCCAAACCAATGGGTTCCTATACAGCTGGAGTTTTTTATAGTTGTGATAGCCTAGTGGATAGGCCTTTGCCTCCTAATCAGAGGTCGCGGATTCGATCCCGGGCACGCACCTCTAATTTTCGGAGTTATGTGCGTTTATAAACAATTAAAATATCACTTGCTTCAACGGTGTAGGAAAGCATCGTGAGGAAACCTGCATGCCTGAGAGTTCTCGATAATGTTCTCAAAGGCGTGTGAAGTCTGCCAATCCGCAGCATTTTAATGCTGTAATAGATAGTCTTACTTGCTTTAGGTATAAATTGAATTATTTAGATGTAAGGTCATTTTTAAGGTTGTGCATGCTGTGGTCATTTCTAGAAAGTCACTATCTGGTGTTTGTTCTTCTGAAATGTTTTTTGTTGTTTTTATATAGATAGTGACGAAATAAAAATAAAATAAAATAAATAGAGCGCGTTGTACAAAACAAGGCGAGAATTTGTCACGTTACATACATATCGGTATATCGATGTATTACAACCCGTCTAATACACTAGACATCTGGCCGTTATATTATCTATAGCGGCGCGTAGTGCTTTGTAATTCATTCGGATTATACGGCTCGATTGTTAGAATCGGTGACTTTCGTGTAGCCTTGTCACACACTGGGGGAAAGGAGTGCACGCGTCGCTTTTTGTGCACTACTTTTCCGTCCATCTAAAGCTAGTGGTAAAGCAATGGATTTTAATCAATTGCCACACAATCGATACTTAAATTCTGAATTGATTCTTTTCTCTTTTGCACATTTTAAACATACGTTTTACACTGTATATACACTTGTGAAAGAGAGAAGTAAACGAAGGAAGCTTTTAAAAGTATTTCATATGACGTCGCGCTGTGACAGTCGACAGGTGACACTGATAGTAATGTAACACGAAGTGAAAACGCTCTGTTGACGCAGCTGAGTGCAGTTTCTAGTAACTGCATCGACCGAGCTGCGCTATAAGCAGACACACATTTAAACACAACCATTTACTATCTCGTAGCTCATATTACTAAGATTCACAAACAACAAAAGTAAATGATTTTTCATCCATAATTTTTTTATTCGAGACAAATACAACAAATGAAAGGCCATTAAAATTGGTTTAACATTTCTCGAGTTATAAGTGATGGAACAGACCTGAACTTGTTTTATATGTTGTATAGATTTACTATCTCTAAATTGAAAACTCAATTGGATGGGTGTGTTGTTACCGGCCCACACCTTTGAGATCATAATGGATAAACTTAGGTATGTAGGTTTCTGACCATTGTTTGAAACGCACATGTATCTGACTAGCGACAGAAATTTACCTGGCTTTCCTTTCCTTTTCAACAAAATCGTTAAATATCGTAACGGTTACAAACTTAAGACTTCCAAAAAGAGCCACTATATTTTTTTATTTATTCCGGCCCTCTACCTAAGAAATATGATGTATGAATATATGAATGATGAAACCTTATAATATTTTTTAGCTCCTTTGCCAGGTGTTTTTAGGAAATGCGATATGCTTTAACATAAATGCTTCGTATATCATTTGGAGTAAAGGTATATATAGGTTTAGGTAAAGTGTCTCCTCACAGTTTATGTGACCTTTACGGAGTTTAAATGTAAGTTATATTTAAAGAACTCATTGGCTAAGTAGGTAAACATTAACTCAAAGGTTAAAAGGCCACATCGATTTCCTTTTAAAGTAACTAATTAACGTGTGTTTCACTCTAGATATATTAATAAACATACTGTTTTAGTATTATAATTATACCCGGTTAATTTATATGTTAATATTATCCCTTATTATCTTTATAGGGAGTTATAAGCTACCATAATGATTTGAGGTCATCATATTGTGGCAAGTGATGTTGTTCTTTACCTACAATATCAATTCTGGACAAACTGTTGATGGAAAACTAGTGGAGTGTACAGGGTTTTTACCAGGGTATGCGAAATAAAAATGGAAAAAGTCATCTCTATAACAGAGACCTGGTTTTTGAGATAGTCAATTCTTTTTTTGACGACCTCCAGTTGTTTGAGCTGAGCGTTGATCGGTAACTCAAGTATCGCCAAGCGATTTAGCGTTCCGGAACGATGTCGCGTAGAAATAAATTAAGAGTGTGAGTTTACCATGTATAACAGGTTAGTGTGGGTAAGCTGTGATAGCCTAGTGGTTAAGACATCAGCATCTTAATCAGAGGTCGGGGGTTCGAACCCGGGCACGCACCTATAACTTTTCGGAGTTATGTGCGTTTTAAAGCCAACAAAATATCACTTGCTTCAACGGTGAAACATCGGGAGGAAACCTGCATGCGTGAGAGTTTTCCATAATGGTCTCGAAGGCGTATGAAGTCTGCCAATCCGCACATAGCCAGCGTGGTGGACTGTGGCCAAACATTTCTCTTTTTGAAACCCGTGCTCTGTAGTAAGCCGAGAATGGGTTGATAATGATGATAATGAACAGGTTACTACACTCCTATCTTGGTCATCTTGGTAAGTTTTCAAGGGCTAACTTGTAGTCTATAAAAAACACTCAACAAGGACAAATATTAATAATATAGGCAGGTGTATATAGAAATCTTATAACAGCGAAATGACCACTCATCTTTTTCTGTTGATAAGTTTAATCAAGTCAGGTCAAAGCTCACAATAATGTGACCGGAAAACAAACGTGATATCTACTTGTAATCTCCAGTCGATAATTTATCACCCTGACTTACGACTGGAAAGGGACGTGGCGTTGAGAAATGACTAAATATTACTCTTCCTTACCCTCGGGGGCTGTCTCGGGACATGTCATCAAGGGATCAACTGGTGATAAATAGCTGTAAATTTACTATCGATTGATAGTTGGTTCTGTTATTGTTTTGACCTCTGGCACGGTGTGACCTTGAGACCAGTTTTTTTTAATCCACTACAAGTTAGCCCTTGACGGCAATCTCATCTGGTGTAAGTTATGATACAGTCTAAAATGGTAGCGGGCTAAATTGTTAAGGGTATGGTAGACCTATACTCCTAATTGGTTTCTACGCGACATTGTGCCGGAACATTAAATCCCTTGGCGACACGTCTTTGTCGCTAGGGTTGATAACTACCCACGGCCGAAGCCCTCCACCAGACCAGACCCCAGCCGGGAATCGAACCCACGACCTCCAACTTTATAATGCGACAGCGCGCACGCTGCACCACGAAGGTAGTCAAGAATAATAATAGTGGTTTGCTCACATTGCTCTGAAAGCTCGGAAGACACCCAGAACGTGGAAAGGGAGTTTGAGCTCCGGTTGTCTATGATTATAGCAAATTGAGTATTAATGTTCATTGTTTATCATGTGATTTAGCTAAGTAGCATCTTGTAGCCGTTATTTGTTTAATAAAACAGACGACAAAATGGATAGGCGGAGCATGCAATTATTTTGAAGGTACCGTACTTTCAAAGTGTAAAAACGGAATTATTGCAGGATCACTTTGTTGCCGGTCTGTCTGTATGTCAGGTCCTCTGAAGCCGTAAAAATATCTAACATCTAACTTAACGTGAAAAAAGGTTATGCCGCAAAAACTTATATTTCGTCACTCTCATGGGACCCAGATTTATAGGTTACCTTCCTCGAATTAGAACTATGAAATTTGGCAAGTAATATCGTCTTATACCACACGGGAAAAAATCTGAGCACCATATAACACATAGAAAAAAAGTCGTGTAGTTAGTTACACTATTTAAAACTCAGAATCATCATCATCATGCTCAACCCATTACCGGCTCACTACACAGCACGGGTCTTCTCTCAATATGAGAAGGGTTCGGCCATAGTCCACCACGCTGGCCATGTGTGTGCTTCACACGACTTTGAGAACATTATGGAGAACTCTCAGGCGTGCAGGTTTCTTCACGATGTTTTCCTTCACCGTTGAAGCAAGTGATTTTTTTTTTTAAACGAACATAACTCCGAAAAGTTAGAGGTGCATGCCCGGATTCGAACCGCCGACCTGTGTTTAGGAGGCTGACGCCCTAACCACTAGGCTATCACCGCTTCAAAGTCAAGAATACCTGAACCTTTTTGACTGAAAATCGGTGGGGAGGCAGCTTAGAACCAGGAGACGGACATAGGATACCTTTATCCCGATTATAGATCCCGATAGATTACATTTCCCACGGGATTTATGAAAAACTGAATTTCGCGTCGATAACTATAGCTTCAGCTTGCCATAGCCAACTCCTTCGAATTGTCGGCTTATTCCATAGGAGTTTTTAAAAACCCCTAATCTACGCGGACGAAGTCGCGGGCATTGACTAGTTTATAATAAAATCACAAAACTATAGTCTTTTTTATACTGCGAAACTTGATTCTTGTTCTTATTTAATATTTACCTACAAATTTGGGCTGAACTGAATCCGACTCACACTTGTCCGATTTTTTTCATCTCTCTGACGAAGGAAGAAAGAGATCACTACAAAGGAAGAAAGAGATCACTACAAAAGTTTGAAGCACAACTTTCACAATTTTTTGTAGTCATGTTTTACAACACACGCCAACCCATATTGATGCGACGTGCCCAGTAGTGAGACGCTAAAAGACGAATATACGACGTCATGAATATGATTATTTTCAAACGTCCGTTAAATTATTTAAGTTCAAAGCCCACCATACTTCACTGCCGTTTCGGCAACAGCGACTAGATCTCTGTTACTTTTAAAGATTTCAATAAGGCCGTCGTTCGTGTGCCCTGATGTGGCTGATGTAACCTATTTTTGCACGAAATAACCGCGCACAGTGAGGACATGATAGGCCACCATCGACGTAATTATACATTATATTGGAGAGTGGTCTACTTTTCAGTTGATTTCTGAAAACATCCAGATCCACCCTCCTTTTATCTTCAAAATTCGTAACAGAATGCTGAGCCAAGTGCCTCCACTCCCATCGGTTTTCAGAGAGACTTTCCCAAACAAAAGTTACTACTGAGTTCAAAGTTCAAAGCCAATAACATATTTATATCTGTATTCAAAGCATACTCCTCATATCGAATTGCGATGAAATGTTATTTGTTATTAGTCCAGACCTTCCTTTGTCCGGCTCCTTGAATGTGTCATCTCTGAGGAGCAATAAACCAGTATATTGGAGCTCTTCGCTCTATTCGCACGGTACTACATGTCACGTATTTTAATTTTTTTTATTCATAATACCTACATTCGTCAATTTAAAACTACTCTGTTTGCACGGTAATACTTACACACGTCACGTATTTTTCATTATTTTAATTCATTATAAATTCAAATTCAAATTCAAAACAATCTTTATACAAATAGTCCTTTAAAAGGCACTTTTGACGCGTCAATAATTTACATAGTAGTTATTTCACTTAAACTTAAAACTAAAGCTATGAGGGTTCCAAACGCGCCCCGGTCTAAGAAGAAGCCCACAACAAACTTAGCCGGGTTTTTTTTTTTCATTGTCACCATCTCACATAATTAATAATAAATATATGGTATATATAGTACCTATGGAGATAGAGCAATTCACACCCAAGCTTTTTTTATCGTTTATATAATCCTTAATATGCTAATATGACTTTTCTACAAGCTTTCGTTTTATAAAAACTTTGAACTTATTGATAGACATCTCCAAGATATCAATAGGTAATTTATTATAAAATAAAATACAATTTCCTTAATTAGAAACTGGGTGAAATTAATAAACACCTAGTTATGATTACAACTCGCCCGTTCTGTTTAGATTAAGGCTAGTTCTAGGAAGCAACGCTGGCTCAGCGGTATGTGACCACCGGTGAGGGAGCTCGCGTCTCCAGTATCCTCTGTATCAATACAGCCTCCGAATTTAGGGTGACAAAAAGTATTTTTTTTTTATTATTATAATAATAATATTATATATATAAAAATATTATAAAAAATATTATATTAATATATATAAAACAAAAGTAGCTTGATTCTAAGATTGTTTTTGTTAGCATACCCAATAATGTACCCAATAAGCGGTATGTGACCACCGGTGAGCGGATGAGCTCGCGTCTGAGTAAAAACTTTTCTTACTGAACTTTACCTTTCTCGCTTGTGAAGTCAACATATCCTGAAGATGATCCGGTGTCGAGTCGAAACGTGCATGAGGTTCTAGTGGAAGATTTTGTGTGGTGTTATATTATACAAATCTCCCGGTTGTCGGCGGAATCTAGCAAATTATACGTGCTGTTCATTGTTACCATTTTTTCTTGTATATATACCTAATATGTATCTACAAAGTAAGCTTAATACACGCAAAGGCGCACAATAACCGCTCCGTTCAAGGAACTCGGTGTGGTTCACACGACTTGCCCTTTAACCTTTGAGATATAATCGCTTATACCTGTTTAGGAAATGGACCCTTTAGATGTCACTCACGTTCAAACCCCGAATCCCCTCTCAGCTGAAGCGACCTTTACTCCAAATTACACACAAAGGAACGAAAACAAAACATTTTTTGTAAAAGCATATCCTGAAAATAACTGACAAAGAAGCACCAAATGAGATAGGGAATGGTTTAAGACGGGAAATATTTAAAATGTTGGGACTCTCTTTGGCAGTAATTATAAATTAGAATTTTCATAATATAGGTACTCTACTGAATTTTATGTATTTCAATATTTTATCTTATCTATACAAATAAATAAAATTGGAATGTCTGTTTGTAATATTGAAATAACCGTTTTTTACTACATGCATATGAATATGTATACGGTACATACACCAAAATAACATTTTTTTCAATTTTTGCCTGTCTGTTTGTTCCGGCTAATCTCTGAAATGGCTGGACCGATTTTTACATGACTTTTATTGGCAGGTAGCTGATGTAATAAGGAGTAACTTAGGCTACTTTTATTTTAGATAAAGTGTTGATATTTTAGAAAAATAAAGTAATGTTGCAATGTCCAAGTACTGTCCAGTACCGCGCGCAACTCATGCGCATGCCACCGCCTGTGCCATCACGTCTCGGGCGCCTCCCACTTCTCCCACCCATTGTTTTAGTTTAGTAATTATTTCAAGTAATACGGGTTAGTAATCTATTGCTTCGTGATTGAAAGACAAACAAACACACTAATTCAACGCAGACGAAGTCGCGGGCGTCAGTTAGTGTTAAATATAAGATAATATAATATGACGATATTAAAAGCAAAGCTGGACAAAATTGGCTGGTGGTTGCTAGAGACAGACAGCGATGGGTATCTCTGGGGGAAGCCTTGACCCGCGAGGGGTTTTCCAATAATTAATTAATACTTTTTATGTATACTTGTATATTTATAGTAATATGTTAGTATTAAAATTTAACAATTCTAATTAGTTTTAAGTTAATGTTGTAAAGGAAGAAAAAAAGGCTTTTTATTTTATTTATTATTTATTTATTAATATAATACCAGATTATAAATAATACATGGAATACACTTGCTATTTCTGAAAGTAATTCTATATATACTCGTAGTACAATATGAAATAATATACAGTTGCTCTTGAAAGTAATTCTATATATAGTACAATATGAAAATAGTGTGCTATGGTGGTCTTAATATTCAAGGCGGTCCTTAAAGAGATAAAGGATCCGAAAATGTTATTAAAATTTTGAATAAGTTATAAGTTACTTGCATTAAGTATGGGGGATGTTTTATTAGTTTGGAACCATTGTCTATTACTTTATCTTGTCGGTCCGAGGAGTCCGCCATAATATAGCGAGCACTATATTAGCCCGGGCGGACAAATTGACGTCCCTCTGGCATGCAAAGAGAATATAAATCACTGCGCTGGCATGGGCTTCCCAAGACGAGACAACCGGCGGATTAGACCAAGATAATTTATATAATATAACGATCTATTTCGAATTGAGTTAAGAAGGGGTTATTGGAACAGTCACATAAAGTATGGCTAACACTTGATTACAGAAATGTATAAGAATTTCAAGTGATATATACGCCATTTCAGTTTTCAAGATAATTTACTAAAAACTTTTGACAACACTAACTTATCAGATGACTCGTAATCATATATACACATTGTGCGTGAAAGAATGTATATAATATATATTTATATAAATATATTGCTTTTGAAGGAAGCGGTGATAGCCTAGTGGGCGTCAGCCTCCTAATCAGAGGTCAGCGGTTCGAATCCGGGTCCGTACCTCTTTACGGACTTAAGTGTTAAAAAAAAACTATCTCAAGCTTCAACGGTGAAGGAAAACATCGTGAGGAAACCTGCATGCCTGAGAGTTTCCCATAATGTTCTCAAAGGCGTGTGAAGTCTGCTAATCCGCACACGGCCAGCGTGGTGGACTATGGCCGAACCCTTCTCATACTGAGAGGAGACCCGTGCTCTGTAGTGAGCCAGTAATGGGTTGATCATGATGATGATGATGATGTTAGCCTTTGACAGCAATCTGACCTTAAGATAAGTTACGATGCTGTCTAAGATAGTAGCGGGTTAACCTGAATGGGTATGGTTATTCCATCAAAAAACATCGCGCGGGAACGCTCATACAATAATTGGAGACAACAGCTTCTAAGTTGTTAGGTTAGCCCGCTACCAATTAACACCACATAATCACTCACCACCAAATGTGAATACAGTCATTAGCAACTAACTACTGTGTAAAAATAAATCAGACAAACCAACGCTAAAACAATTGACACGTCTCTGTCGGTAGAGTAAATGGACCACGGCAGAAGCTTCTAAGTTATTAGGTTAGACCGCTACCAATTAACACCACATAATCACTTACCACCAAATGTGATAGTAGTCATGGGCAGCTAAATACTGTGTAAAAATAAATGAGACAAACCAACGCTGAAAAATTGGAAAAACGTCTTTGTCGGTAGGGTAACTGAATCTAGGCAGAAGCTTCTAAGTTGTTAGGTTAGACCGCTACCAATTAACACCACATAATCACTTACCACCAAATGTGATAGTAGTCATGGGCAGCTAAATACTGTGTAAAAATAAATGAGACAAACCAACGCTAAAGAATTGGAGACACGTCTTTGTCGGTAGGGTAACTGGACCACGGCGGAAGCTTCTAAGTTGTTAGGTTAGCCAGCTACCAATTAACACCACATAATCACTTACCACCAAATGTGATAGTAGTCATGGGCGGCTAAATACTGTGTAAAAATAAATGAGACAAACCAACGCTAAAGAATTGGAGACACGTCTTTGTGTGACAAGCTTCTGAGTGGTTAGATTAGCCCGCTACCATTTATCAACACATAATCATCATCATCATCAGCCAACATTAATCCACTGCTGGACATCTCCCTCTTTGAAGTAGCGCCAACTCCTGTCTCCGGCTTTTCGCATCCAGTCGATGCCTGCCTCTTTTCGGAGGTCATCACTCAACATGCCTGGAGGACGGCCCACACACCGTTTGCCGAGACGTGGTCTCCACTCGAGGACCTTCCGACTCCAACGTCCGTCGGTTCTCAGTCAAACGTGACCAGCCCACTGCCACTTCAGCACAACACCAATCACTTACCACCAAATGTGATAGTAGTCATGGGCAGCTAAATAGTGTGTAAAAATAAATCCAACAAACCATACAAACACTCTTTTTACGTCAAGGTTTAATAAATGAACGCGAGCCGTCAAATCTACGATTAATTATCCAGTTAACAGCATCAATCAGCTAATGGGATTTTTATATCGCGGTCTGAATCGTAAACGATACGTCTGTGTCCTATTTTAAACTCTATTCGTATCGTTATAAAGTCCAGTTACAGTTGCGGAAGATTTTTATGCTTAACAAAACGTAATGGGTGAAGTGTAGTTAGCAGAAAAGCTTTTGAATCTGTAGGTGTTGTTGTTTTTAAAATTTCATACACGATACAATAAGAAATACATACATATGAGACTGAGACTAAACATTGAGATGTGCAAAGGCGGTCTTATCGCTAAGATGACCTCCGTGGCGCCGCGCGTGCGCTGTTGCATTTTAAAGTCGGAGGTCCTGGGTTCGATTCCCGGCTCGAGTCTGGTCTGGTGGGAGGCTTCGGCCGTGGCTGGTTACCACCCTACCGACGAAGACGTTTCGCCAAGCGATTTAGTGTTCCGGCACGATATTGTGTAGAAACCAATTAGGAGTATGAGTTTACCCATACCCCTAACAGGCTAGCCCGCTACCATCTTAGACCGCATCATCACTTACCATCAGGTGAGATGCAGTCAAGGGCTAACTTGTGGTGAATATAAAAAAAAACATTCTCTTTGAGGCAAATTTATTATTGTTGTATGGAATACAGGGAAGATAAATATATTAACAATAACCCTCATAAAAAGGGGAAGGGTGTATGTTTGAATGTATTTTATAATGTTTGTTCACCGATTTCTCAGTAGATTGTGTTTCAATTCAATTCAATTTCTTTATAATTCGATGTACGCTTGTGTAAGGAAAATAACAATTATATCATCATTTTGTATTAAAATTCGTATTTTTATATATTAATAACAACTGAAACTTAAAATAAACCTTAAACTTATTAAAATAAGAATGAATAATAATATATTATAAGAAAAACAGGGGGAAATAAATTTAAAATCAAAAGTTAATATGAAAAAGTTACACAGATATGAACTCGAAGTTGCTTAAAGTCAAGTCGAGTCGATGTTGAGTCATAAAGAACTCTACTCGATTATAAAGCTGTACAACAAATATGTCCTACTTATAATAATCCTAAAATCACACCTTTGGGAGCTTACTAATTTTTTCATGAAATACGTACCTTGTTAACTATACAAAAACGCCAACAATATTAAAATAATATTGCTTTAAGTGATGGTTGTAAGCCCGCTGAAAAGTAGCTGGCATAAGGTACTACACAACTTCAAAAATCATCATCATCATCATGATCAACCCATTACCGGCTCACTACAGAGCACGGGTCTCCTCTCAATATGAAAAGGGTTTGGCCATAGTCCACCACGCTGGCCATGTGCGGATTGGCAGACTTCACACGCCTTTGAGAACATTATGGAGAACTCTCAGACGTGCAGGTTTCCTCACGATGTTTTCCTTCACCGTTGAAGCAAGTGATATTTTAATTTTTAAAAACGCACATAACTCCGAAAAGTTAGAGGTGCGTGCCCGGATTCGAACCGCCGACCTCTGATTAGGAGGCTGACGCCCTAACCACTAGGCTATCACCGCTTCATCATCATCTTCAAAAATAAAATAATATAAACACTAGTCTAGTTAAATTTTGCATAGTGCGTATATACCTGTATATATTCCTTATTGGTTATTATAAACAAAAGGTTTACTTTTCTTTTGTAATAAGTTCTTTTTTCTGTTTTTTGTTATTTGCTGTTTGTTAATCTAAAAAAATTGCATACTATGTTATTAGCGATATATTAGCGTCGACTTAAGTTATTAGGCGTGCTGTAGTAACCTCTAAATTTATTTATATGTATATCCTAGCACTTAAGGTTTTTAAAATGTTTATTTTTTTTTACATATAAATCTGTTGGTGACGCTTTGAATAAATAAATAAATAAATAAAATAAGGTTGGGTATATGTAAGCTTATCTTTCTAACGTTTTATCAGAGGCAAAATCTGCAAGCGTAAGAAAATCTGCTAAATGAATGAATTTGCATATTTCGACTCATTAATCATAATTTGCTAACTGGATAGAATTTTATGATATCAAAAGTTATTAATTATCACGGACTTTTAGAATTTTACGGGTATATCAACTTTACGTAGTAACGTTATTATTACGAAAAATGTATGAGGTGAACACACCATGTCATGCCAATTAGCGTTTTGCTAATAAATGACTTTTGTATATCAGTATCATCAGCCCAAATAATGCCCCACATTGCTGACCACAGGTCACCTTCAATATGAGTTGGCGCCATAGCAAATTAATTGCTTTATTAACGATAACGTAACGATTAATATTCGTTATTAGTGCACTTAGTAGTAATAAAAAGGCATGGAGGATAAGTAAATGCAATATATTCCACAGTGCCAAATAATCACTCGATTAAGTTAGTCCATTTACAAATAAAATTGGTTAATACATGAATTATATAAAATCTTCCCAAAAATCTAATAAAACTAATAAAAAAACATCTAAAAGTTGATAATCGAATGTTGCACATTTTTTAAAAGAAGAACTACATCGGTACCGTATGAAAAAAGTTTCACTAAAAAATCTCAAACCATGAAAGTTCTATGTCAATTCGAAGTACCTATTACAATAAAACGGCAATTTCATACTTTAACCCCTATTAAAATCTTATTTTTTCCCTTTAGACGACTAAGATAACTTAATAGTATTTTAATATTTATTATAATAATTTTAACGATTTTGCGTTTCTATAAGGTTACATACGCACAGGGCTGTTCAATAAAAAGAGCTTAAAAACCCATGGCATCGTTTTAAAATATCGTCAGTCTAAACTATAAAAAATTGGGTGCATCTGTCTCGATTTCCAAAGCAATCAATCAAATGATAAATTGATAGCACTCGGTACATGCGCATGTTTTCAATGTTACTGTACAATCAGTCCGTGCATCAAAATAAATTCTTTTACATCTCGTATTTCTAAAATATTCAGCTTTATCAGTATTGTACAACAAGGATGAGAATTTAATCAAAAACAATTTCAAAAGCCGTCTTGTTAATTGAGGCTAGGCCTTTTTTAAGCTCTATGGGCTAGATCATTTTATGCACGCACTCAGCAAAAAAAGTTATAGAGCTGACTTGTCTATTGTGGCTAAACCATTTTTATTCTATGTGGGCTAAACCATTGTGGTAATTACAAGGGCGCAATTATCATATAAGCACGCACCCGGCACAAATAAGTTAAGTGAGATTTGGATTCACACGAAGGACACGAAGGATCTCGTACCTCGATATTGACATATTTAATGTCGCGCAAAAAAATAATAAAAATACCCGATTCATAAGTTGCATAAAAGTGGCATTAAGAATAAACGCTCAATGAAAATATCAACTGTCTACCTGCAAAGTTTAATGAAAGACAGCCTGCTAACTGACGGATGGACGGTCTTTGTCTTAATTACCTACCACTTTATTATCATACCACTAACAACCTTCAAAATAATAATAATAACAAAAGCATTGCGTCCAACAAGCTGTGATAGCCTAGTGGTTAGGACGTCCCCCTCCAAATTACAGGTCGGAGGTTCGAACCCGGGCACGCACCTATAGCTTTTCGGAGTAATGTGCGTTTTTAAGCAATTAAAATATCACTTGCTTCAACGGTGAAGGAAAACATCGTGAGGAAACCTGCACGCCTGAGAGTTCTCCATAATGATCTTAAAGGCGTGTGAAGTTTGTCAATCCGCACATGGCCAGCGTGGTAGATAATGGCCAAAGCCTTTTCATATTTACAGGAGACCCGTGCTCTGTAGTGAGCCGAGAATGGGTTGAACATGATGATGATGATTGCGTCCAACACAGATGGCGATGTACGCTGGTAACTTTGTTTAAAATCCAAAATCTAATTTACATCTAAGTATACCTCAATCACATCGAATAATAACGTGTGTATAGCAGAGCTGCTACAGCGGTAATAGGAAACCCTCACGGCCCCTTTGTATTTACAGCATCCAAACAAACTTGGAGAATATTGAAGTGCCCGAGTCGCTAATTTCTATTATTTCTAGCTAATTTCGAAGTCTTTAGTGTCGGGCTGCCTCCAAAGAACCAACTAGTCTTTGTTGACCTTCCAAATTGGAATCGGACTTGTACGTGACTTCGAGTTCAAACGTGCGAATGTTTTCAGTAAACCTGTTTAGGTGTATGGCAATACGATTACAATATATACCAAAAACGTTTAGAATGAAATCAGAAACAGGCGTTCTAATTTAACCTGCTACTGATTTATACCATAAATCAATAACTGTAATAGTTTCCTCCGGTGATTCATTTTCAATTAAGGAAATTAGAAGAACTAATTTTTTAACAACTCCTTTCTTAATGTATCCCAAAAATTCATCCTTTTTTTCTTCAGCGATGTCATTCATTCTTAATCTCTGTCCTAAATTCATCACTTGTAATTTTTTTTTCCTTTTTAACGGATTCCATTGCAAATTACATAAAAATATTATCTTTTAGGTAGGTTAGGTTAGGGCGTCAGCCTCCTAATCAGAGGTCGGAGGTTCGAATCCGGGCACGCACCTCTAACTTTTCGGAGTTATGTGCGTTTAAAAAAAATTAAAGTATCACTTGCTTCAACGATGAAGGAACACATCGTGAGGAAACCTGCACGCCTGAGAGTTCTCCATAATGTTCTCAAAGGCGTGTGAAGTCTGCCAATCCGCACATGGCCAGCGTGGTGGACTATGGCCAACCCCTTCTCATATTGAGAGGAGACCCGTGCTCTGTAGTGAGCCGGTAATGGGTTGATCATGATGATGATGATTATCTTTTAGGCAAAGAGTGGGATTTCTAGAACAAAAGACATTAATTAACCAAGTCAGGAATACAAATTAAAATATTTAGTCCACGAATACATTTAGCTCCATATTTAGCAAAATTTGCTAATAACCTGACAGTTTTCCTAATGAAGTGCCTTTCATTCGATGTTTCACATCTATTATAGACGTCTGATTTTGATTTACATTTGAATAGATAAGAGATTTCGTCCCCTAACGTAGCTCTTCCTATCCAACTCAAATTGTAAACTGGTGACTTCCAGCCAATATTTAAGGATCCTTGATAAGCGAATCGGTACAAGAAAACTTTGCTATGTAATAATGCCTGACGCAACAAAGGGTATATTATTATTAGGTATCTGAAAGATATTTATCACATCGTCGTAGACTTCTCCTTTAGGGTTAGCTGTTTAAAAAAAATAAAAATTCTTTATTTGCTGCTTAATTTTCAAATAAATTTTAGAACCATATTCATCAAGCATTCCTTCAAAAGGCAACAAGTACTGAAGATTTCAATCTATATATGTCAGAAGATCACGTTTTCTTCCATTGTAATATGTAAACATTGGATAGAATTGTATTCCCAAATATTAGGTCAATATTGCTGTTTAATAACTTTTATTCATTTAGCATTATTGGTTTTGTCGTTAATGTTAAACGCTCATTTTGTTTCAGCTTCCACTGATCATATTTATTGGCGGTCTGGCATTCGGAATATGATAAAAAAGTGACATACCAGTTTATTGAAAATCATCTTTCTACCAATTATAGTTACTCTATGTAAATGTAAAGAAACTATTGAATTACCAAAAGAAAGCTAACAATACAAGCTGTAACGCAGAAGCATTACTAAAATCAAGTAACGAATAAAAAGTAATTGATTCTTTACGAATTCCAGAAACAAAAACATTGTTAAAGAAACTAAATACCATGAACATATTTTTAAAATTATTATATAACAATGTTACAATATTATGATATAACATTGTTACTATATACCATTTTCTCTTCAAGATTAGTTTTAGTTATGGGCCGGGAATTATCTGTCATACGCCAAATCATTTCCAAATATTACAGTAATATCATATTGATCCCAGCTAAGCCGATTTCTCATGATGTGCTATTAATATCATTATTGAAGCCCTTCCCAATGTCCATATAATTATATCAATATACCCAGGAGTGACCTAAAACTAAAAATCTTAAAAAATAAAAGGAGTCCCTTTAGGCAAGGTTCCGACGATGCTGGCTGCGTTCCCCCTTTGAATGGCTAGACTAATACTTTGTCCGAGGTAGCTGGCAGCTCTTCGGTCCCCTGTGTGTCCCCAGGAGTTGGATGTTGTATGGAGTAGCGCAACGCGTTCCATCCATTCGAAAATAAAAAGCATTGTGGATAAAATAGTAAGTGAGTTTTTTGCTAATTAAGTTGCTTGTTTTGCCAAAAGAACCACGTTAGCTTTTAAGACCGCAAAGCTGGGATTTGTTGCTTATTTCTTAAGGTTTCTTAATCAACAAGGAACTTGAGATAAGAAAACTGAAACCCGCAGTAGGTACCACTACACACAAGGTAAATGCACTTGAAGCTAGAACATTTTATTTTCTTTTATTTATAACAACTTAAACTTAAAAAAAACCTTAAATTGAACCTAGAACTTGAAAAATATAATATAAATACTAAAATATTATATTATATTATTAAAATATGCGAAGCGGTGATGGCCTAGTGGTTAGGTCGTCAGCCTCCTAATCAGAGGTCGGCGGTTCGAATCCGGGCACGCACCTCTAACTTTTCGGAGTTATGTGCGTTTGAAAAAAAATATATATATCACTTGCTTCAACGGTGAAGGAAAACATCGTGAGGAAACCTGCACGCCTGAGAGTTCTCCATAATGTTCTCAAAGGCGTGTGAAGTCTGCCAATTCGCACATCGCCAGCGTGGTGGACTATGGCCAAACCCTTCTCATATTGAGAGGAGACCCGTGCTCTATGGTGAGCCGGTAATATGTGGATACTGACAATATGAGATAAAAAGAAAATAATCATGATGATTATTTTCTTTTTATCTCATATTGTCAGTTGTCAAAAGTTTTTGGAAGTGTAAGAACTATTTTCCGCTTCAGGGATCTGTTTGAGAGCTATTAAGCTTTAACGTTGAATTTTTGGATAGACTAAAGTTCCCCTCCCTCATCTCCCACCCCTATGTAACATACGTTTAATTCTAGCTAAGTTCTTTTTTGAGATATATCTATCATATTTAAATATAACACTTTACAAGGTAAAGTTAAGATGTCTACTCGGAGTCTATAGAGAAACCTCTTTTGTTAAAGTATATTGCGGCGGGGAACTACGGAACGCACTTGACCGGTTTTTATTGTTACGTTTACAGTGATTACTGCTGCCCATGAATTTTTTTAAACTGTACTAGTTAGTCTTAGACGGCAATCTCACCTGATGGTAAGTGATGATGCAGTCTAAGATGGTATCGTACTAACTTTCTTCTTCTTAGACCGGGGCCCGTTTGGAACCCTCATAGCTTTAGTTTTAAGTTTACGAATGTAGTTATCACCATCAAATCACTACTATGTAAATTATTGACGCGTCAAAAGCGCCTTTTAAAGGACTATTTGAATAAAGATTATTTGAATTTGAATTTGAATAACCTGTGTGGTAGACCTATCCTCCTAATTAGTTTCTACTCGACATCGTGCCGGAACGCTAAATGACGACACATCTTTGCCGATAGGGTGATAACTAGCCACGGCCGAAGCCGAAGATGCAAAAATCAGTACTTACTGTTTCATTCGTAGCATATTGATAACATCTAACTTCTCAGTAAAACTAAAATTATATAGATAATAATTGCTATCGTATTATTGCTCAATATCTACCGATACCCATTCTTCAGTGTGCGATATAAAATTCATGCAAACACACTAGCTATCATAATGTATAAAATAATTTTGAATACATCATTTTATGTTTTGTTACTCGTTCATTTAACTTTGTCCGAAAGTGTTATCGAAACTACTCATGGACGTGTATCTGGAAAATCATTTAAGACGATATTTGAAAATAAAATATATCACGCCTTTATGGGCATACCTTTTGCTGCTCCTCCAGTCAAAGACTTTAGATTTCAGGTAAATTGGAATAATTTGATTATTTCCTTATATTAGATTAAATAATGCTAAAATTGACCAGGTTGACTGCATAATAATTTCACTGTTTACATATATTTGATACTTATAACTTACTTTACTCATCAACTATACTTATTTAGCCACAAAAATAAACTAGATATCAATGTAAATAAAATAAAAATACTTATTTTTGCACACCACAAAAGACGAGAAATACAAAAAAAAATTAACAATGCTTGAAAAAGAAGATAATTGTCGTAATTATTTATATAGGCGTTAAGAATCTGTACCAGGCGACTTAGCAGGATAAAACCACAATAAACAAGGTTAGGTTATACGCTACAAAATAATATATGGCTAAATATATAGACACATAAATATACTCAAAGTAATGGTAAATGTAAAGTAATTTTTTACTTTTTATTACCCAAATAATTCTTTTAACCAACAAAAAGATGTGGACAACATTTTGAGGAACCTGAATTCCCGAGAGTGCTCCATAATCTGTCCTCAATGGCTTTTTTTACAATCAATCCACACATACGAGTAAACATCACCCT
This sequence comes from Lasiommata megera, assembly GCA_928268935.1. Classification (NCBI taxonomy): domain Eukaryota; kingdom Metazoa; phylum Arthropoda; class Insecta; order Lepidoptera; family Nymphalidae; genus Lasiommata; species Lasiommata megera. Next base: position 8,891,745 of record OV743326.1, on the reverse strand, counting down.
TTGAATTTTTCAGGCGCCGCAAAATCTAGAACCATGGGACGGCCTGCTGTCAGCTACAAAGATTAAGCCAGCATGCGTGCAATACAATACTGTAATACATAAAGGCCAACCCTTCGGACAGTACGGCCTAGAAGATTGCCTATACCTTGACATTTTCACACCAGAACCGGATAAACACAAACGGCCAGTGGTTGTTTTTCTTCACAGCGAACGCTTTCAAAACTCTTACAACAAAACAAAAGACTACTCGCCAGACTTCTTTATAGAAGAAGACATAGTGGTCGTCACAATAAGTCACCGACTCTCTGTGTTTGGTTTCCTTTCGTTTGAAAGTAAAACATTACCTGGCAACGCTGGATTAAAGGACATTGTTGCTGGATTGGAATGGATAGGGAAAAATATAGAAAACTTTGGAGGTGATCCTAAAAAGATTACACTATTAGGCTCACAAGGAGGCGCCGCTGCAGTAGATTTTCTGATACACTCGGAAGCTCGTACATTGTTCCGTTCAGCCATCCTTCAAAGCGACACAGCTCTGTGTACCACCTACTTGCAAGAGAATGTTCGAGAGCGAGCATTTAGAGTAGGAAAATTACTCGAAATACCGACTACGAAAGATGATAAACTTTTACAAGAGCTGAACCAAATACCCACCTCAAAGTTATTAGACGTAGAACTAAGAGCTTCGCCGGATGATTATTACAAGGAAAACCAAAGAGGTATACTAACATTTGGTCCCATTGTAGAGAAGGATGCTGACGGCCTAGTAACCGCATATCCGGAAAATTCGTACGAGAAGATAAACATTCCTATTATGATCGGGTTTAACTCCCGTGAGGGATTGGCGGCCTCGCTGAGGTTCCTTTCGGAGCCGCATTGGCTTAAAATGGTTCAGAAAGATTTTCCCTTTTTAATGCCTGTACGTACGAAAATAAAACTTAACCCTTTACATGACGCTTATTACGACGCGATAGATGAATTGAAGAAATTCTATTTTACAAATGGCGAAGTGACAGTGAAAAGTATCTCGGAATACATGACCTATGTCGGGGATATAAAATCGTACGGTATAGATAGAGCTGTGCGTATGTATTCGAACAAATCTCTTAACAGTGTTTATTACTACCACTTCGATTACTACAGTGACTTGAATGAGAATAAGGTGAACCTTTTGAAGATGGCATCGGTTGAGGACGGTACATGGGGCGCTGCTACCGGCGATGAACTCTGCTATTTATTCAGATGTCCGAATCTCAATGAAAAATATACTAAACATAGGCGTTTAGACTCGCCAGAGCTGAAAATGCTAATGAAATTGGTAAAAATGTGGACAAACTTCATAAAATATGGGTGAGTGGCAAAAATTTGCATTATATTCAATTTTGCTTTAAGCAAATGTAATACAAAATTAGACATTTTATATTAAATTTGTTCTCAACAACGGCCTTAATATAGTGAATTTGCATATCTAACTTTTTCACTTACTAAAGAAATAAAGTACCTAATACATTTTCGTTAAATTACAGAAATCCAACTCCTAGTGAGAATAATCCATTGAACGATATCAAATGGCCTGAATATGACTTGGAAACCAAACAATATCTACATATCGACAAAAATATCAAAATAGGGAAGGATTTGTGGAAGAAAAGGTTTAAATTTTGGGATGGTTTTATCAAAAAGTGGGAAAAGAAAGCTGAAAATGGACAGATTACAAAAAATAAAAACGATGAATTATAGTTTTTAATTTATTTGTTTATACATTTTTTTAATAATCATGGTATAAATATAGACAGTAACGTATTCAGACATACAGTATTTGAAAAAAACTATTTTAAGATAATAATGCTATAGGAAAACTATATGTCTTAAGAATTGTAAACATACCTTATTTTCAAAATAGATATACTATACCCTTACCTACTAAGAAAATCAGCAGCCGATGGAGCGCCTATTTTTATCCGATATAATCAAATTACTATAGAGCAGATTTGGCCAAGCTGAGTTCCCAAGGTGCTAAAATCGCGACCACTCTCCTGCGTTGGTTCCGAATTAGGTAAACAATATCATTATTTGGAACTCCCTAAATTTAAACGTATGTCCCCGTTGGTGGATGATATTGGCGATGTTAAGGTCTTATGCTCCACAACTTTGCTTTTTATTTTAGGGTAGTGCATAAATTAATGCATAATGGTGGTAATTCATAAACGCCTCTAATAAAATAGTAGCGTAATGGATAAGGAGACCTTCGACGCCGAGGGTTCGATTACTAAGTAAATATCACTGGTTGTCTTTTAATTGTGATAGTTAAAAGAGTAAATTAGCAACATGAGCGATAATAAGAAAATCGTTGTTGTTTTAAGAAGGCCTAGCACCAATTAGTTTACAGGTACTTGTTATGTATTTGGCTTTTTATTATTGAGAACCTATTTGTTTCATCTGCTGCCTTGGATTTTATAGAGGCTATTGTGCATAGAAATATTAGTGTAATCAAAATCTTGGCTTTTCAAACTAAACATCTTTTTACATCGATGATAGACATTTTTCAGACGGATTTGTGGTCTATAAAATCGATGAGTTGGTAGGTAAACGTTTGGGGTCAGGAAGTTTGACTAAAGAAAGAAAAAAAGAAAAAGTTGAGATAACATAGATAACGACCAAGTAAAGGCAACCCACTCAGCATCAACAGCGCTGGTTTCCGTGTGAGATTAAATTGGTAAGATCACGGATGTGATGACTACATAAATGTATCAAACTACAAGAATCTGCCGGCGACTTGGAGTTTGTTTCGGATTTAAAATCTCCCCTCGGAAGCTCTAGTTTTTCAGCTACTATTATTACTAGTACTACTATTCAAAATTAGTTGGAGCATATTTTTTTTTATTCCTGCAAAAAAATTCCGGTTGCTATTTTGGTAAAACTTTTTTTATTCTCCCTCAATATATACGAATTTAGATTAATCTATAAATTTCAGTAAAATTAAACAAATTTTATTTTTGCGCTGTATTACCAACAAATATGTTGACCAATAAACTCAGAAGAATCATAAATACTACCCAGTTTATTGTTCATAAGCACTAAGATTAATGACTAATAACTTTAATCCGATACAAAAGAATTACCGCGAACATTATCAGCTCGCGCTTAAGTCAATAATTGCGCCTACGCTATCGCTAAATGCTACTTAGATTACAAAATAATCTATAGAACACGTCAGTCGTAAACACATATGAAAGGACTGTAAACAAATGAACTTAACAAAATTAACAATTTCATTATAATGTCGCTCTTTAGAGTTACTTCAGTTACTTTTCTTGTAATTTTTCTAAATAAAGTAGTAGGCGATGTGATAGTTGAAACGAAATCCGGAAAAATATCTGGATTGGAAGTTAAATCAATATTTCCCGGTGAAACGTATTACTCGTTTTTGAGCATACCATATGCTTTGCCACCAATTGGAAACCTAAGGTTTAAAGTGAGTGTGTTTTATATGACAATTTTTTTATAAGATTTTTTTTATACACTACAAGTTAGCCCTTAACGGATAGCTCACCTGGTGGTAAGTGATGATGCTGTCTAGGATGGTAGCGGGCTAACCTGTTAGGAGTATGGTAAGCCGGCGCTCCTAATTGATTTCTACGCGACATCGTGTCGGAAAGCTAAATCGCTTGGCGACACGTCTTCTTCGGTAGGGTGGTAACTAGCCACGGCCGCAGCCTCCCACCAGACAAAAATATACTGTAAATTCATACATTGTTTTGATAAATACACTCAGGCATTTTTAATTTTACGTAATAATATTTAAATAATCTATACTTCTAAATTGTATCACACAACCTTGTTACAGGCACCAGTGCCTCATCCAGGATGGGACAACGTTTTGGAAGCAAAAAATGTTCGAAAAAACTGTGCGCAATATTATTTGCCTCAGAGAAATGTGAAAAGTTATGGATTCACTGGCGATGAAGACTGTCTGCATTTGAGCATTCATACGCCTAAACTACCAAATAGTGAAAATGAACTGCCTGTTATAGTATATCTGTTCAACGAGCACTTTAGAATATCATATAACGCTACCAAAGAATATGGAAACGACTTCTTTATGAAAGAAGACGTCATTATAGTAACCATGAATTACAGATTAGGAGCCCTGGGTTTTATATCTTTTGAAGACGAAGTACTCCCTGGCAACAATGGTATTAGGGATGTGATATTGGCTTTAAAATGGATTAAAGAAAACATTAATAACTTTGGCGGTGATGCATCAAAAATAACTCTAATGGGTAACTATGGTGGAGGAGTAATCGTAGACATTTTATTACACTCTCCAAAAGCAAAGGGTTTATTTAGTGCAGCAATAATGCAAAGTAAAACTTCTTTGAATCCATTGTATATTACTACTAACCCAAAAAAAAGGGCCATTGCTCTGACAGAAGAACTCAAGGAAAAGGCTTCAACAAGTGAAACGTTTATTCAACGTATGTCTGATATATCTGCTTTTAAAATAACGGAAGCAGAACTTTTATGCGTTGATGCTGATGAAGCTAGAGCTTACCAAAGAGGTATCGTACAGTTTGGGCCAGTATTAGAAATAGAACATGATGATGCGATAATTACTAAACTTCCAGAAGACAATCCTATCGAACCATCAGTACCAGTCATGATCGGCTTTAATTCAAGAGAAGCAATAGAAATGACTGAACGTTACCTACATATGCCAAATTTCCTTACATTTGCTGACAGAGATTTTGTACTACTATTTCCACGAAGAGTTAACTATCATTTTAAAATCAATGACAACATATACTTTAAAGCTATTGAAGATATTAAAGACTTTTATTTTGAAGAAGGCTATGTTAAAATTAGTAAACCCGGAGAATATATGAATTATATGGGGGACATGACTAGTTTTTACCCAATCGATTACTCTGTTCGTAGATACACGAATACTTCTGATACATCTATTTATTACTACATGTTTGACTACAGTGGCGAATTAAACTTCCGCAAAAAGAAGATACTAGAAGAGGCGGTAACTTTTGATGGTACATGGGGAGCTTCTACCGGCGATGAACTATGTTATTTATTTATATGCCACCCACACAGAAAAATCTATAAGAAGCTATTGGAGAGTGAGGACTCTGAAGAACTTAAAGTTTTAAGAACGATGATCAAGCTTTTTACTGATTTTGCTAAAACTGGGTGAGCATTGTTAAATATTTGGATAAGATTCATCGTACATTAAAAATATGTTATTAAAATCATGATATTCGCAGACTCGTATGATCCGTTCTTTTTGATTATTTATTTGGAAAGCTTAAGTAATGATTCTTTAGGTGTTTTTTTTTTTATATTTAGTATGCTTCTGCTCCTATGGTCAGCTTTATAATAATAAACTACAGTCCAGTAGCACTGCTTAGGGTTATTACTGTATTTAAAAAAAAACTATTATTATCAAGTGTTAATGATGGTAGTCGGAACCGATGATTTAACGTGCTCTCTAAGGCACAGAGGTAACGTTAATGCTAAATTTAAACCTTTTTTAGCTATACACCATCTAGTTAGGAAATTCAGTAAATTAATTTGCGCTGTCGTAAAAAGGTACTACCCTTTCCACCAACAACCAGTGTTGATGAGATCCTATACAACAATTTTTTTTTTCAGAAACCCCACACCCCCTGGCAGTGACTTTATCTGGAAACCAGCTACTAAGGATAACAAACAGTGTTTAGTAATCAGCGATGAGTTAAAAATGCAACCAAATATATACCAAGACAGAGTCAAGTTTTGGGACGACTTCATAGAGAAATACGAAAAACTAGCTGTTGACGGTGTAGTCAAAGATATTAAAGATGAATTGTAAATAATAAACTAATAATTTATTTTATAGTCAAGTAAAGAAAACCGTAAAATAAAAAAGAGTAAAAATCTATGTTTTCATCTTTACTCAGCCCAAAGACCACTTCTTTAATGGTACCTGCCCATAAACCCACGGGAGCATGCTTATGTCAGTGGCATCTAGCCAACACGATCACTTGACATCATTAACAAGGCTTAAGTACAAACACGTCCGAAATGCTTTTTTTGAAATTGTCATTATATATAAATTTCATGTAACTGTACAAAAATTTTACTTTATTGCATTTCTTAGTTTCAATGAAAACCAAACGATAAAATATTAAAGGAAACGAAGATGACTAATTAAAATTAGCCGACGTATTCCTAGAATTTCCTAAGATTACGTCGATATAATATATAATATTATTATTTTAGTCATATTCTATTTCGGTTGATTAACTAGCCTTTAAGTATATATTTTTTTTATTAAAAGAGTAGACCGATGTGAAACATATAAGATTATAGTAGAATTTCAGTCTTTCGTGTCATTTGCTGTAACAGCATACAGGTAAATTTTAGGGCCAAGGCGTGCCATATATATGAATATTTCACATAAAAAACTTTATTATTTGCCAGAGATTTAATTTATCAGTTTTCCATATCTCATTATTTATTAGTAGGAGTTTATTTGGCTTAAATAACCAGAACCATTTATTGTTATCAACAATTTCGATAAAAAAAATAATACGCCTAATTCTTATCTATCACTAAACAATATCTCTTAGTACATGAAAGAAGTTTTGACACACTTTCAACCAAATAATAACCTAATATGAAGTCCTATGGAATTATAGTTTTAGTTTTTTTTGTGAATTTATGTATGTGCAATGAGGATGATTCAGTTAATGCAAAAAGCGAAGATTTTGAAACAGTGGATGTGAAAACGCAATATGGAGTGATAAAAGGAAAACTTGAAAGGACGTTTCCGAAAAATCTAAATTATTATTCGTTTAAAGGTATTCCATACGCCGAGCCACCAGTTGGAAAATTACGCTTTAAGGTAGATAATTGAATTGCGAAAATTACTAACCACTTCGATTAATAGTCTAAATAATATCAAACAAACCAAATCCGTCTTGATAGTGCTATTTTATCAAATTATAATACTCTGTGTATGAGTTCAAATGTCTTAAAAGTAGATTCCTTTTCACCAATCTACATAATATCACACTTTTCTTATACTTTTTTCTTATAACTTGCAGCCTCCTATCCCACATAAAGGTTGGAGAGAAACCCTGCAAGCCTACGACAACAAGCCAACATGTCTACAATACAACACAAGATCGCGAGTAATGGAACCATTCGGAATATCTGGCTCCGAAGACTGTCTCTATATTAGCATATTCACACCCAACCTAGAAGCCTCTGCACCAGTCATAGTTTTTGATTACAACGACAACTTCAGAACAGGATTCAATGGATCCGAAACATATTCTCCTGAACTTTTCATGGAGGAAGATGTTATTGTGGTCACTATAAGCCATCGGCTTAGTTTATTTGGTTACTTGACAACAATGGACGATGTTATACCGCCTAACAATGGAATAAAGGACTTTATTCTAGGCCTAACTTGGATTAGAGATAATATAAACATTTTCGGTGGTGATCCTGAGCGCGTAACATTGATGGGCAGCCGCGGTGGTGCAGTTCTTGCAGACATATTGCTACACAGTGAAAAAGCCAAAGGCCTTTTCAGTGGAGTTATCATGCAAAGTGGAACGGCATTAGAAGCAACCTTTTTTGGAAGAAATCTAAGGGAAAGGTCTTTCGAGTTTGGCAAGCTGTTCAATATTACAACTGAAGACAGTGAAATTTTACTTGAAGAATTACAGAAAGTAGATTCAAATATCTTAATTGACAAAGATAGTCATTTGCTTGATGAAGACCAAATCAACAATGCACAGCTAAGCGTGTTCCCGTTTGCGCCTGTCGTAGAAAATAACAATGACGATGCTGTGTTAACATCCCTACCTGAGAATAGTAATCTCGTAAATGAAGTACCCATCATGATCGGAATGAATTCGAGAGAAGGCTTGGATTTGGCAGCTCATTATATTTTTGAACCTCGATTAATAGAAGGCAGTGACCTACTATTCCTATTTCCAGTCCGCTCTAATTTTACTTTTGTTAAAGAAAGTGCTATGTATGATGAAGCAATAAAAGAGATTTCAGCATTTTACTTCACGGAAGGCTATTTTTATTACGGTAATATATTAGAATATGCCGTGTATATTGGTGACTTGCTGCAAAACTATGCTTTAAACCTTGCGGCCAAAACGCTTGCTGTGAAATCAAAGTTACCAGTTTACTACTATGTATTCGATTACAGAGGATCGCTGAACGAAAATTTTAATACCATGACAAAATACATACGTTTTGGCCTAGAGCCGTGGGGGGCGACCATCATTGACGAATTGTGCTATTTACATATTTGTACGCGAATCAAGAGCAATTATGAAGAACTGAAGCAACTTTTAAGTGAACAAAGCGAAAATAAAGTTATGAAGAAAATGGTGCGATTATGGACAAACTTCGCAAAAACAGGGTATTTATTTAGTTTCTTGAATATATTATTGGCTGCCTGTGCGAAAACTTCTTTGTATAATTGGAAAGCTTCTTCGTACTTTCATCAAATTCGCGTTTAATGAAATCTTAGTCAATCATAAGCCTCAATTAGACATAGGGTAAAGGTATATTTTTTTATAAAATGTATAATATAACTCACACACATCAAATAATCCTTTGATGTGTCTAAGTGAGTTGATGGCGTTAATACATTTGTAAACTTAAGAGAAAAGCTATGAGGGATCCAAACACGCCCTGCTCTAAGAAGAAACCCACAACAAACTTAGCCGGATAAGCAATATTTCAAACTTGTTTATCATTAACATAACCTTATAATAGTACTTTTCGGAAAGCTTATGTTTTATATAAAATTTGTACATTTTTCTGGCGTTGATAGTATTAAAAACATATACAAATTTAAGATAGTGAAATCCATCTTTTTTCAGAAACCCAACTCCCAATGAAGAAGACATTATATTAAAGGATTTTAAATGGACACCAATTGAAAAAGGAAGTGACAAACCTAACTATCTTCACATAACTAAGGAACTACGAATGAAAGTTGATCCTTTGGGGAAAAGAGAGCAATTCTGGGTAGACTTTTTTGCTAAATATGCGAAATTAGCCGTCGATGGAGTGGTTCAGACTCCAGAAAAGGAGACTCATGATGAACTATAAATAAAAATATTTGATATTGTAACTTAATTATTTATTGAGTGACTGATTTTATTATTTTATAAATAAAATATCTAATAAATGCCATGCCCTTCAATGATTGTAATGCGTATTTTGCTTGCTATTTTGATAAACTGAATGGGGGGAGTCCCCATTGTAAAATGTGAACGTTTATATTGTACTTTCACGTAGCAAATGACCAACGGTCATAGACCAAGAAAATGCACAATAAGTAAATAAAGGTCGGTTCTGTCCAGAATACCACATAATAACTAGCTTTATAGATTATTAAACTTGTACACGAATAGTGACTTTGGTTTTATAAATATTTTTTCCTATCGAACGCAACATCCTTCCTACTTTGTATGGAAATGTAAAATAGTGCGGGTAAAAATGTTGACATAGTTTCCTTAATTATATAATAAGGAATTAGGGATATTGTGAATTGGGTACTATTTTGGACTATTGGGTCAATTTTGGAAAGTTTACAAAGGATAACGAAGCACCAAAATTTTTTATTTTTATTTATTTAAAACATGCTTATTGAATGTGTGTCGAAATATTTAAGTATCCAGTCGATAAACAGTTCTTAATCGTAATAATTGTAACGTTGGGCCTCGAAACAAACTTGAACGTATTTTCGGTTAATGATTGATTCACTGAACCCCTAGTGCTAGGTTTTTCCGCAAGCTTCGATGGTTATTGAGTCAAAAAACTGTAACGTTAAATCTCCTTAATTTTAACAGATTATCAAATAAGTCACTTTATATAATGTTGTTTAGATTACTTTATTTGGCATATAGAGAAATCATTACACAATATACATATAAAGAAGTACCTAAGCATGACGAAGGTAGGTAACTTTAGTAAAGAGCAAAAACGAATATCGGTAGATCTGTCCAAATAAATAGATTTGTCTAAATTAAAAAAAAACCAGAACTAGATGTTTTCCATAACTCCGCCGTATCATTTAAGCAAAAGATAAAAAAATATATATTTCTATGTATTCACTTTAACTTATAATGCAATTTTAATTATTTATTTTCTCCTTTAATTTTGTTAAATCTGTAAATTTAGTAATGCATGCTTTGTTAGCCTTTAAGTGGTGGTACACAATGTTAATATTAAGTTATTAGCTAAATTGTTTTGATTGTAAAACATTGTACACGACGTTGGCATTCTTTTAAATAAATAAATAAAACATACAAGAAATACTACATATGCAGTAATTTTACTGCTTTCTATAAATAAGGCTGATTTCTCCATCTAGTGCAGACCGGATTGCGTTTGCTGGTATTGACATCCTTTTAAATCACGAAATAAAAGATATATTCTAGATATGCAGTCAATTTAGTGCTTTCTATAAGTAAGGCTGATTTCTCCATCTAGTGCAGACCGGATTGCGTTTGCTGGATAGAGGTCATTGACATCCTTTTAAATAACGAAATAAAAGATATATACTAGATATGCAGTCAATTTAGTGCTTTCTATAAGTAAGGCTGATTTCTCCATCTAGTGCAGACCGGATTGCGTTTGCTGGATAGAGGTCATTGGCATCCTTTTAAATAAATAAATAAAAGAAATATTTTAGATATGCAGTCAATTTATTGCTTTCTATAAGTTAGGCTGATTTCTCCATCTAGTGCAGACCGGTTTTTTTTGCGTTTGCTGAGGTAATTTTTGGTCTCAAATAGGTTTTATTAAAATTTCCGTAACCTTACTAAAATAACCTCATAAATAAGTATACTTGGAAGTCATTATATTTCGATACTCGAAAACCATTCGTGCGTGCGACGTGGTCATTTCGTACTAATGGTACTATTTACAGTTTGGAACACCGTAGTTTAAGTCAACAGGTATTTACATAGACAAGCGCAGTAATTAAGCTGCTCAAGAGGAGTTTGTACGAAATTTCACGCTTAAGGGCCCACCTTGGAAGCGTAAAAGAATTTTTTTTAATGCAATTATTTGTCGATGCGTGTAAAGACGATCTTCTTCATAAAATATTCACAAGCTTAAATTGAAAGTTGTCGTATCATAATATCATGGAATAAATAAACTTTTTCTTTTTTTCTTCCTTTAATACTTATAGAAACTAACCAAATTTTAATGTTGTAATAAAGTTGTAAGAAATAAAATAATCATAGATATTTAATAAACTTCCAACTTCAATAATATCATGATACGATTGCCCTCACCAAGCGGCTTATATAAGCCTCTAGGCGCACAAAAATGGAAGGTAAACTTTAAAACAGGTGCACAATAATGGAAGTTTAAGTATAGGTAAACTTAAACTTTCATTACATACGTAAGTATTTTATTTTAGCGCAATTGGATAAAGCAGGTCGTAGCGGTGTTTCTTTTAACTTACATGATTACATTTTAGGCTGCAATTTTATTATAATTGAAATGAAATGTTAGTTCTGAAGCCAATGTTAGTTGTTAAGAAACAGGATTTATGTTGGAAGATCTATTTAAATCGGTACAGCAGTTTCAGGGTGTATCGATTACGTACAGAGACCAACCTCTCTCCTTCAATCCGCCCATAATCCTAATTGTTAAATTTGTTTTAACGCGGCAGCGTGCCGGAACGCTAAATTCGGGTTCGATCCCGGGCACGCTCCTCTAACTTAAGAGGAGGGAGTTAATTGCGTTTTTAAGCAAATCAAATAAAATGCCAATGCCAATCCGCATATGGCCAGCGTAGTGGATTATGACTTATCTTATTGAGAGGAGCCCCGTGGTCTGTAGTGGGCAGGCAATAGGTTAATCATGATCATGATGATGATGTAGTAGGTTTGTCGCTACATATCTAGTTTAGATTGACCTAATATTCACTAGTAAACTCGAAAAGTGTTGCATAATTTTACATTAAACATAAATAATGTTAAAAATAGATCCTCACGAAAATAATGCGGCAATTTTACTGTGGCACAGTCTGCCTACAAAAACTTTACGTAAACAAATTGTATTGGGCTTCAATTTTTCACCAGTAGGAAATCACTGTTGTCTTTTAGTTGAAACGTAAAATACCCGATGCTCGGAGTCAATATTTGCGCCTCGATTCAATTATCACTTTGCTCACTTTATTTATTTATTTCGGTTAACCAAATACAGTAAATAATTTTTTCTTTTGCATGTTTTTACATTGGGAGCTGTACATAACAGCTTTTTATATGTTTTCACCACGTTCACACGGTTGCATAAAGAAATATATCATAGCTAGTTGTTCATAGAAGTTATACAATTTTTTTTTTTAATCTATTTTTTTGGGACTTTTTTCCGAAACTGATATGTCAGTCCCATCATCTCCTAATAAAATTTAACAAACTAAAAACTTACAAATAAACATCCTCATAAAACTACAACTATTACGAATGTAATAGATATAACCTACTTAATGCAGAAATATCTCACCAACAGATTTAAAACCGTCTGTTGTCGGCTCAAAAGAGCGCCTACGCCAAATCTGGTCATACTGCTAGTTGCCGGCTCAAGTCTGGTCTTGTGGGAGTCTTCAGCCGTGGCTAGTTACCACCTTACCGACAAAGAAGTGTCGGAAAGCGATTTAGCGTTCCGGCACGATGTCTCGTAGAAACCAATTAAGAGTGTGGTTTTAACATACCCCTAACCAGTCAGCCCACTACCATCCTAGACTGCATCATCACTTACCATCAGGTGAGATTGCCGTCAAGGGCTAACTTGTAGTGGATAAAAAAAACTGTTTGTTTTCTAGCGTAAAAAGTATCCTATGCCCTTCGTATATTTCTAAGATGCAAACTATATTTATACGAAAGTTCAACCAGATCGGTTCAGTAGATTAGACGTTTGGCTCGAGGTAACAACGAAAAACAGAAGCACTTTTCAGACATACGTCGTACGATAGACAAAGTTACCTAATAAGTTACATATTTTTAAAGGCTAAATTTTTGCAATTACCTAGTACTCCTAGGTAATTGCAATATTTAATTTAAATTTCCAGTCTATTACACGGCTTTTTGCTATAATGGTATAATTAAGTAAAATTTTATTAATACTTACGGTTTTTTAATTGTATTACTTTTATTTTTATTAGGTACTTGTTTTGTACTATTCATTTTATGAAACCGACGATATAGCTCGCAACCGTTAATATCACGACTAACCCATTTCCGGCTCACTACAGAGCACGGGTCTCCTCTCAATATGAGAAGGGTTGTGCCATAGTCCACCACGCTGGTCATGTGCGGATTGGCAGACTTCCCACGACTCTAAGAACATTATGGAGAACTCTCAGGCGTGCGGGTTTCCTCACGATTCCTCACCGTTGAAGCAAGTGATATTTTTTTAAGAACGCACATAACTTCGAAAAGTTAGAGGTGCGTGTCCGGATTCAAACCGCCGACCTCTGATTAGGAGGCTGACGCCCTAACCACTAGGCTATCACCAATCCTACCGCTTTCACCGTTAATATAATATAGTAGTAATATAAAGGGAAAATGTGACAAGTACCTAATACCTAATTGATCTATCAATGCTCCACAGGATGAATTGGTCTGATAACTATTATAACGTAGACCTCCCCTAAGACGTCTTTTAATTCATCCCCTAAGGGACGAGAGAGGTGTTTGAAAATTTTATGAAAGCCTGTCGAAAATCGAAGTTAAATCGTGAGCGAAGCCGCGTGTATACAAATATATTATAATAATATATTGTTAACTGAAGTAAGCAGAACAACAAGTTTACATTGACACAATTTCATTTCGGTTGAATATTTTTATTAATTCAATGCCCTTGATTGCATGCCGAGATATTAACCTACTTTTACTCTATTTGTTTTCATTTTTAAAAAATCAATATACTTCCATACTAATCTTAAAAATGCTCTGTTTGTTCATTTTTTCCCTTTGTTTGTTTATTAATTATAATCGCCTCAGCTAGAGCACCGATATTTTGTCTTGTCGTGTTTGTTTTGTCGAAATTTCATACAGAGTTAGCTCTGTAGTGTATTAAAAGTATTTCATTCATTACCAGAATGTGGAGACGAACAACGGATGGATATTATCCCGATAAAGAACTCTGAGCTAATTCCCTGGGAATCTCTTAAAAAATGTCGTGACCATAGCAAAATTGATCTTGACAAGAAGGTAGCTTAAATGATGTGGGCCCAATCTCCAATAACTCAGTTGTCGATCAATGACTTCACAGTGGTGATGAAAAATAATTGGCAAAAATTAATAGTAAAATAAACGCACCTCTAACTTTTCGGAGTTATGTGCCATTTTAAGCAATTAAAGTATCACTTGCTTCAACGGTGAAGGAATACATCGTGAGGAAACCTGCACGCCTGAGAGTACTCTTTAATGCTCTCAAAGGCGTGTGAAATCTGCCAATCCGCACACGGGCAGCGTGTTGGACTATAGCCAAACCCTTATCATATTGAGAGGAAACCCGTGCTCTGTAGTGAGCCGGTAATGGGTTGATCATGATAATGATGAATAGTAAAATGCCAAGTGAAAACTGAACGAAATTTGAATAGGCACCATTTAACAAAACTGCCTAGTGTGGGTACAACGGTAAGTGTATTAATAATCAAATTTTTTACATAATAAAAGTATGTTAATTTAATTTTAATGGCAAAAGAAGGAATGGCGTGATCGTTTGCCGGGGCAAATGAGACTTTTTTCACATTATAAAATCACATTTGCCCCAGTGACCATTCTTACGAAAAAGGTTAAAGGTAAAAACGTAAATGAAAAATTGTTATAACGTCACTTCTACCTTCACTAACGGCTCGACTTAGGGGATTTCTGATTCACCGAGCGAACCAAAAATCATTAGCATAAAATATTTTGTAGTCGAGCGAGCTTTACTCTAGGGGTGGCCTGACCTTTCGCTGCCCACTGTGGTTCGCACAATGGTGGCCAGCGAGACGTCTTGGGCCGCTGTCGCCTCCTCCTGCGAGGAGGCGATGATGCAGAAGGAGGCGGCAGAACGGCGCCGGGAGAATGACGCAGATGCGCACCCTCTCCGGCGTCGTAGGGTGGGGCGCAGGCGACGGGCTCCGGGTGATGGATGAGAGGCATCCTCACCCGTCGAGCCTAATCCTCGGGTCGTGAGGCGCGTCCAATGGCGCCTGGACGGAATTCGGGGGTCATCATAGGCCCCCGTGGAGGGTCTGCCTCGACGGACGCCACTGGCTGGGCCGCGGTCGAGTGCACGAGTGTTCCCGTGACCCAGCCACCAGGCGACGCGAAGGAGCATCGCTAGGTTTTAGTGGGTATTCTGGTGGCCAGTTTGGCTGCCAGAATGAATCCCACATACCCCGTCGGAAGCGGCGCAGTCTTGCCTGCGTCGCCTCCGGAGGGGATGCGTAAAAGCATTTCCCAGCGTGAAAAAAAAAGCATAAGATATTACTGATCGACCACTAAGATCGGTACAATGTCCTGTAGAAACGTATGGGGTTTATAGATTACAGCTGCGATACCTCCGACAGATACAATTCAATAAAAATGCGATTGCAACAATCTCAACATCAGAAGTAAAAATAAACTTGTGTTGCAAGCTACTAAACTACAAAAAATTTGAAATTCATTTAAAGGTTTTAATATTGTATATAATTTTATAACAATAATTTTATAAGTTCAAAGTTTATATAAAACGCAAGGTTGTAGAAAAGTCCTACATGTCCTACTAAATGATAAACAAGCATGGGCATGAAATATTGCTCTAATAAGATAGCTCTTAACATAATTTTAAGTGGCATGTGAAATGGTGATAACAAAAATAAAATTTACCTAGCCAGGTAAATTTTATACCAAATATTATATATTTAATGTAGCCAGTTTGTTGTGGGCTTCTTCTTAGACCGGGGCACGCTTGAAACCCTCATATCTTTAGTTTTAAATTTACGAATGTAGTTATCACCATCAAATCACTACTATGTAAATTATTCACGCGTCATAAGTGCCTTTTAAAGGACTATTTCAATAAAGATTATTTGAATTTGAGATTAACCCACTACCTGCAATATTACTTACCACCAAGTAGGATTGCAGTCAAGGGCTACCTTGCAGTGTTGCAAATATATTAAGAAAACCTCCGGTGTATATCACGAATGGCAGTCATGAGTTCTTAATGTAGAATGAATGTATTTTTAATCTATATATATTTGGGATTTAAAGGATTTTTCATAAAGGCTTTAATGTAGTTTCTTATAGTTACAGAAGAACGCAGTTAAGCCCTTGTTTCATTATTTCCAAGAAGAATATAATATGTCGCTTGGTCAACTCAGTTAATAAAGGTTCACCTTCAACGCCCTAGTAGGTTCACAGATTCAAATGCGCCTAATCATTATATAACTTTAGTTAAGTAACTCGTAGAACCAGTTTAAAACCTTGACGTCTAGTCAACGCGCACAGCGAATAATCAAAGTAAAGTTGCACACTCACACAGCTGTTAGATAAAAATTTATGTTAAGGTTGAACTAACAAATTAGCGTATTAACGGGTTAATTAATCACCTTATAAAAACTGAGAGGTAATTTCAGTCAAAATCGTTAGTTTTCGGTGCAAACAATGGGGACATTATAAGTGGTTACTCAGTTTTTTTTTCTTCATTGTTGATTTTTTATATTTTTTATTATGAGGTGAAGCTGTGCTAGCCTAGTGGTGACGGCGTCAGCCTCCTAATCAGAGGTCGGCGTCGAATCCGGGCACGCACCTCTAACTTTTCGGAGTTATGTGCAAAAAGCATCGTGAGGAAACCTGCACGCCGCAGAGTTCTCCATAATGTTCTCAAAGGCGTGTGAAGTCTGCCAATCCGCACATGGTCAGCGTGGAGGACTATGCCAAACCCATTCTTATATTAAGAGGAGGCCCGTGCTCTGTAGTGAGCCGGTAATGGGTTGATTATGATGATGATGATTATGAGGTTCGCCAACAGATAATACTCAAACAAGCCTAGAATCGATGACATTAAGAGAAGCATATAGTGTAAACCAAATTAAAGCCGAACCGGCATGCATATATAAAATGTCAAAGTGCGGGGTTGCATGTTAATTTATATATTCAGTATTTAAAAAGATCCCATTAATATTATAAACGCAAAAGTTTGTAAGTATAGATGGATGTTTGTTACTCTTTTACGTAAAAACTACAAAATGGATTTTTATGAAACTTTACAATAACATAGCTTACACATCAGAATAACACATAGTCTACAATTTATAAAGATATTGTGTGAATTGTTCAAAATATGACGATAAGTGTCAAGTAAGTAGGAAAAAATTTACCATCTGCGTGATAATTTTAATGTCATTATGTTAGATCTTTTTCCGCCACATTAAGCTACTCGAAATACTAATCCTGCGCAGACGAAGTCGCGGGCACCAGCTAGTACAAAATAATTAAAATGTAGGTAATGAAAACAAAAGTAAAATTAACAATGTATGAAACAAAGACTTTATTGCTGCATGATGCGTCAGTAACTTGATGCAATTAATTATTTTTATGTCTGAATTTCACCTTAGCGGTGCCACGATGTTTGAGGTAGGTAGTTGTGCTCAGGGTTTTCGGAGCCACATCCACATTGGACCGTCAGGTGGGCAACGGCCTTTTACCCTTCTCATATTAAGGAGACATTGACCTGATGCCAGGTAGGAAATGTATCTATATTGTTACAAACTAAAGCTATGGGGATTCCAAAAGCCTTGCAACGCGTATATCTTACGTGCGACCACCGTGACGCAGCGCATTATAAGTTGGAGTTCCTGAGTTCGATTTCCATCTCGAGTTTGGTTCGGTGGGAGTCTTCGGTTTTGGCTAATTACAAAGACGTGTCGTCAAGTGATTGCTAAGTCGGCACGTTGTCTTCTAAAACCGAAAAAAGCATACAGAGTTTACCATACAACAGTTTACCCTGCTATTATCTAAGACTCTATTATAAATTAACACCCTGTGAGATTGCAGCCAGTAACTTGTATGAAAAACAATGGTGCTTTTGTAAATCCAAAAATTCCACATAGGTTAGTTCATGGATTCATAATAACTTCAGTGTTTCAGTCAAAGGAATAACTTGTATGAAAACAAAACATTATCAACCCATTGCCATCTCACTACAGAGCACCTATCCTCCTCCGGGTCTCCTCTCAATATGAGAAGGGTTTGGCTATAGTCCATGAGTGGATTGGGAGACTTCACACGCCTTTGCGAACATTATGGAGGACTCACAGGCGTGCAGGTTTCCTCACGATGTTTTACTTCATCGTTGAAGCAAGCGATATTTTAATTGTTTAAAAACGCATATAACTCAGAAAAGTTAGAGGTGACGCCCTAACCACTGGGCTATTACAACTTCAAACAAACAGAAAAAAAAAAAATTCTTTTGTAAATCCAATAATTCCATATGGGTTCAAGATTAATAAATTAATCAGTCCTATTTCAATTGGATTACAGAGGATTCTGGAGTACTTCGGTCACATTGCCCGACGGGAAGGTAACAACCTGGAGAAGTTGGTTATTCCGGCAAAGTGGAAGGAAAGAGACCTCGGGGACGTAGTCCGATGCGTTGGTCAGATCAAATCCACACCGCACTTGACACAAAAGTCCACGATGCTCTACACGTCGCAACCAACAGAGCAACATGGCGCGACATCGTCCGCAAGAAAGTCTTCAGTGGAAGGGGTCACGACCCTCAGTAATGAGGAATACGACGCGCAGAGAGAGAGAGATTTCAATTGGAATCCATCTATTGACACGGTAATATTGATGATGACCGGATAAATCACACATTAGTTCCAAAGCAAGTAGATACTTAGTACAATTAACAATTACTTACACAAACAAAATACACTCGCCTCACCATACAAAAACCGCGGAATTGTGCGCCGTACAAGGTCAGGCGCCGGAACAGTCACCGACATGTTAATCTGAAATAAATCAGCTTCGAGAATTCACACTTGGACTCAACTCGCAAAACACACATTGTAAATCTGTTGACCTGCGCGTACCTTGACATTGGTGTTGTCTTGAAGACTTCCTCGCTGTGTGTTAGAACATACAATAATCCTATATCCTATATTCCTCATCATCATCATGATCAACCCATTGCCAGCTCACTACAGAGCACGGGTCATTATATAGCACTACCTGATGCGATGACTTCGTCCGCATCCGCGTGGATTAAGATTTCCAACTAAACTTTTCATACAAAACTGAACCAAAAAAAAAAACAGTTTTTTTTTTATTAGCGTCTAAAACGCAATAGGAAGGAATGTCTTACTTTAAGTAAGGATATAAATAAAAAATAAAAAAAAATTACAAAAAAGTAACACTTGTTCCAGTTTTTTTTTTTAGAATTCCAAGTAGGTTTATTATTAATTAAAGATCAAAGAAAGCGTTACTAAAAAGGTTGCCAAGCTAAAAAATATTATCATTTTTGTATAACGGTAAAAAAGATTTTGATATTTTATCGCTTTCTTTTCCCGTCCTTTGGAACTGGTAGAGAAATGTAATACCGGTATTTCCGTTACCGTATTCGCTATCCAGTAGATAATTTACGTAACAGTAAAACTATATAACAACCGTAAGTGAATATGCTTAAACTAATTACCATAAAGTTAACTTTGTCGCGATTTAATAAGCAGAATAACTCTCACTAGGCACTTAGATCTACAGATCGATATAAGTCGGTCGATCGATCGATCTATATTACTTACTATTACGCAAATATCGTAGGAATAATCAGTTACAAAAAAAAGAACACATCAGTTACAAAAATTATTTTTATTTAAGTAGTTGGAAGTAGCATAATATACATTGTAGTAAAAAATAAAAATGGTTTTTTCCGGGCACTACTTTAACATTTTTTAATTATTTACTAACTAGCTTTTACCCGCGGCTTCGCTCGCATTGAAGCCATTATATAAGTATCATTATAAGAGAAATGAATCAATATGATAACTATATATACTACAACTTGATGGTTGGTTGATGAGTAGGTAAAGGTTGATTGCTCCTGTGCCTTCGGAGGGTTTGTGGGCGATGGAAGCGGGGTCGTCCATCACTCACAGTCCGGTCCTCGAGTTGGGTGGTGTGCTTATTCCGGCACACCTCTAACTGGCGAAATCGTTGTGCCCGAGGAGGGTCTGCTGCGGCGGACATCCGCTAGTGGAGTTGCGGTTGTATAGGAAAGCTTTCCCGTGACTCCACCATACAGCGGCGAGTAGAAACACGTGGGGGTTTTAGTCAGAAGGAGTCTGGCATAACCTCTGTGCCTCCCCGTGGCGCAGAGGTATCCATGAGGATTTACGCACGGTAAAACGGTTACAGGTTACGGAATATATTTTTTTAATTTTATTTATTTACTAGCTGTTGCCCGCGACTTCGTCTGCATAGAATTGCTGATTTCCCTTGAGATTGAAGATACCCGTGCGGTCAATGCCCTGCTTCAGAAAGTAAGCTACAGACAAATGTCTAATTGCCGAATTTCGTGTTTCTAAATTAAAAAACATAGGACTTTCATACAAACTTCAAACCCCTATTTTTAGTGGAATTTCCAAATTTCCTTTCTTAGCTGACATCTCTTAACTATCAACTACCTACTTGCTAAATTATAGCTCTATACGTAACATAGTTTTTGAGATCTCGTGTTTAATCAGTAAGTATGTAAGCAAGTGACCTTTCGCTTTTATATATATAGATTTTAATGGTATTAAAGACAAAAAAAATAGAATCTAAGCATTTGCTATTTCAGTATTGGTGTCTGGGCCGATGCAGGCCAATTAGACCGGATTAGGTATGTGGTAGGGCTAACATATGTATATAAAATACTAATGTATTTTTCTATGAATATTAAATGTAACGATGATGACGATGTGGCATTTAAAAATAGATTAGTTAAATTGGTATCAATTAATTAACGCCGAGGGACTCGTTATGAAGCTGACAGGGGACTTATATACCAGAATAATGGAATATGGATTCCACATTATACTTGTATTCATTTATATTGCTACTGTGCCCCGCGGTTTCTGCCCACATAGTTCCAGTTCCCTTGGTTATATGGGGATAAGATATAGCCTATACGAAGTCTCCAGTGATCTTTTTTTTTCTCTTTTTATGGCTTTACACAGATTAGCCAATGCCAAGTTTATAGCAATGGAGAATTGAAGTTCAGGAAAAATGGCGGGGAACTTCGCACTCCGCGGGCGCGGCTCGTTTATACCTTTCCCAACCCAATACATGTTAACCATTCGAAATACTAGCCGCTACACAAACGACACCAAAACTATAATGTCCACAACACAACCATCACCAATTATTTTCAAAATTAGCCAACAAACATTAATTCAAGAAAAGCGTGAAAGAACCGCGCCCGCCATATACGAAGTCTCCCGCCTTTCTCCTCCAGTGATTTTTTTTTTCTTCGTTTTATGGCTTTACGCAGATTAGCCAATGTCAAGTTTATGATTTTATTAGTTCTCTCCCTCTATGGCTTTGCACAGATCAGCCAATGTCAAGTTTATAGTAATGTAGAAGCTAGGGAGAAATAGCGGGAAACTTCGCACTCTGCGGACGCGGCTCCCTCAAACCTTTCCCAAATTATTACCTGTTAATCATTCAGAAAACTAAACACTACACAAACGACACCAACACTGTCCAAGACACAACCAACCCCACCCAAAACCAAGTCCTTTCCAAAACCAGCCAACAAACAATTATTCAAGAAAAGCGTGAAAGAACCGCGTCCGCCATATACGAAGTCTCCCGCCCTTCTCCTCCAGTGATCTTTTACTTTTAAAAAATTAAATACGCCACAGATTATGGCAGGAGAGTGGCATAACTGTATGGTACGTACGGAATATATTGTCTTCATTCTACAACGGCATAACAAATCCTGATGCGATGACATGATTCCAATTCAAATTCAAATTCAAATTCCAATTCAAATATACTTTATTCAAATAGTCCTTTCAAAAGCACTTTTAAAAGCGTCAATATTTTACATAGTAGAGATTTAATGGTGATAACTACATTCGTAAACTTAAAACTAAAGTTATGAGGGTTCCAAACGCGCCCCGGTCTAAGAAGAAGCCCACAACAAACTTAGCTGGGTTAATTTTCTTTTAATGAAGACCTACAGCCTATGTTACTCACTGAGGATATAGTTGTCTATTGGTGAAGGATTTTTTTAAATCGGTTAACTGGTTTAGGCTTGAAAGCTTAAGAAACAAACAAACTGACATCGGCATTTATAATGTTAGTTAGGATTTGACCTCAAGCAAGTCCACGATCGAGGTGAAATATTACTTTAGTTGCAATGCCATCGCCGGACGATACACACGCGAGTGACTTTAGTGAGGTGCACGTTATAGATATCGATTCCGACCTCGATATCGATACTCCAGTGATAAAGATCGATAAACAGGACGACACTATGAACGGGAACGGTGAGCGAAGTTTTTCCATATCCATAATTTTTATAAGATTCCGAATATCATTGATTTATTTATTGAGTGTTGGTAAAAATAATTATAACTAGTTTTTTTATATTATTTACTGAGACAGCCTTGACTTTACTAAAAATATAGGACGTATTGAACTCCAAATATCTATTTCGGAATATTTGATGTATTCTAAACAATTTAACATATTTCGGAAGAGTTGACATATTAGTTTTAAATGCCTTCGAGTCACACTTATACGGTCAATGACTTTTTTCAAAGGCTCCTTGAATATAATATAATATTAAGAAATTATGAATACTTATCGCCTATAATTAATTAAGTTCATAGTTAATTTATTCTCGTGAATATTTCTTTGTGATTTTGAATAAAATAATTGAAATTAAGAACATAATAATCGTCATCACTTCAACCACCTTTGACGACCTCCGTGGCGCACAGCGTTTACTGTCGCATTATAAAGGTCCTGGGTTCGATTCCCGGCTTGAGTCTGGCCCGGTGGGAGGCTTCGGCCGTGGCTAGTAGCGCCCTAGTGACAAAGACGTGACGACAAGCGATTTAGCATTCCGGCACGATGTCTCGTAGAAACCAATTAGGAGTATGGATCTACTATACCCTTAACTTAGTTAGCCCGCTACTATCTTAGACTGGAACATCACTTTGTTGGGTGAGATAGCCGTCAGGGGCTAACTAACTTATAGTGGATGAAAAAAAACATGTAGAATGTCCACTGCTGGACAGAATTCTTATCGGGAACGTTCTAGAACTTTCCATGCCCAGAGTTTTTTTATCACAAAAAAAATAGTTGGTTACTAAAATCTCACCTGGTGTGAAGTACCACCCTACCGACAAAGACTTCACCAAGCTATTTAGGGGTATCATCATGATCAACCCATTACTGGCTCACTACAGAGCGCGGGTCTCCTCTCAATATGAGAAGGGTTTGGCCACATAGTCCACCACGCTAGCCATATGCGGATTGGCAGACTTCACACGCCTTTGAGAACGTGGAGACTCTCGGGCGTGCAGGTTTCCTCACAATGTTTTCCATCACCATTGAAGCAAGTGATATTTTAATTGCTTAATTTAGGAGTATAGGTCTTTTTTAATAACTAGTTAGCCTAATCCCACAAACATCTTAGACTGCCTCACTTACCAGGAGATTGCCTTCAAGGGCTAACTTATAGTGGAACAAAATGTGATGTTGTAGTCTTAAATGATAGCGGGTTATGGCTATTATATTAAACCAATACCATAGGTTTCTATGTGGTAACGTACCGGAACGTTATATCGTATGACTGCACGTATTATTCTGTAGATTGGTAACCAACAACGGCTATAGACCCTACCAGACCAAAAATAATAACAACTAATTAATTCCCAAATTGCCTCGGCCCTTGAATCCCATTTATAAGACCACAGCGCTCAAAACTGCGGTAGATAGTTTGTCTTTGTGCTCAGTCTTCCTTACTTATATCTCGCCATGGTTGGCTAGAACTGCATAATCTGGTTCGCGATTCCAACACCTTGGGAATCTTTTTTTTTTATTTACGGGGGGGGGGGGGGGGAAATCTCCTACTGAGATACCCGACTACTGCTGGGGTTATGTGGGATTTTTACCCACTAAAACCCCCTCGGTGGCCACCATCTGCATAAAACAGTGGGAGATTCCGGAATCTATTATCTATTATAATACCTTGGGAACCTAAAGTCCAATTGTCCTACAAGTTAAGCCCTAGCTATTGGCGTTTTAGCACTTTTTTTTTATTTATATAAAAAGAAAATACAATTTACATAACAATAACAGCACCGAAAAAACCGAAGAGGTTTGTCCTCGGTGCTAGTTTTAACTTCGCAACTAAGTTATTGAGCAACGCCTTCCAATTAATTTAGATATGCTTCCCATAGACAGCAACACTGTTTGAAAAAAATAATCACTGGCAACACAAAAAAACTGTTTTAAAACTTTGTTCTTCATTCAAAAATACGTGTAGTGCTGTCAAACTTACCTTTTGGACTCTTTATTTTCTCCTCTTTTATAAGTGGTGATAACCTAGTGGTTAGGGCGTCAGCCTCCTAATCAGAGGTCGGCGGTTCGAATCCGGGCACGCACCTCTAACTTTTCGGAGTTATGTGCGTTTAAAAAAAATAAAATATCACTTGCTTCAACGGTTAAGAAAAACATCGTGAGGAAACCTGCACGCCTGAGAGTTCTCCATAATGTTCTCAAAGGCGTGTGAAGGCCAATCCGCATATGGCCAGCGTGGTGGACTATCGCCAAGCCCTTCTCATACTGAGAGGAGACCCGTGCTCTGTAGTGAGCCGGTAATGGGTTGATCATGATGATGATGACTTTCTCCTCTTTATATTGTTGGTCAGGTACTAAAATCCGTTACAATACCTATCCCTATTAAATTAATATTTATCTTGCCGATCTGCCAGAGCACGCCTGACCTTAGGCATATTACCTAAACAACAGAGTATAACATAACAAACCTACCTAGTAGGCATACAGTTAGGTACATTAACTACACGCCAATGTTACGCGAAGGTTGTTATGTATTTAAAGAAAATTATTACATGTATAATACACGTTTTTTATTTCCTTGTTTATGGCATAGAGGAAGCAACATAGATTATATATTTGTATATATATCTTAAATAAAAAAACGGACACATTTATATGCACGAGTATTTTACGGTCTATTAATTCAAAAATTATAAATTATAAACGAGCTTAAATTTTTTATGTTATTTTTTAACACACAAGGTTGAGTAGAATAGGCGTTGCATTCTTTACATTAGCGGTGATAGCCAAGTTAATAAGACTCAAGCTTCCCTCCTTTCCGAGGGAACGAGTTTGATTCCCGCCAAGAACTATAATTAATTAGTTAGATACGCTAACTTTTCGAAGTTATGTGTTTTAGGTAAACAAATATAACCACTGAGAGTTTACTATAGTGTTCTTTAAGGTGTGTGAAGTGAACCAATCCGCTATAGGCTAGCGTGGTGGACCCAGAGTCCAGGTCCCTTCTCATATTAAAATTATCACACGCTGTACTAAATATAATTTTGACGACCTCAGTGGCACACAGCGTGCCTGTCGCGTTGTAAAGTTGGAGGTTCTGGGTTCAATTCCCGGCTCGATTCTGGTTTGGTGGGAGGCTCCAGCCGAGGATAGTTATACCGCACTACTGATAAAGACGACGTGGGCCCAATCCACGGCCTCGGAGTCGTACGGACCACTCACCGCTCTACTCCCTCGTCATCTCAAATGTTGCTTAA
This sequence comes from Lasiommata megera, assembly GCA_928268935.1. Taxonomy (NCBI): domain Eukaryota; kingdom Metazoa; phylum Arthropoda; class Insecta; order Lepidoptera; family Nymphalidae; genus Lasiommata; species Lasiommata megera. The sequence goes on along the minus strand of OV743326.1, from coordinate 8,865,878 downwards.
GCCGAGGTTCGGCCTCATAGGAGCCCTTAGCTTAAGAAGCCCAAATCGATCAATCATAATCTTTATTCAAATAATCTTTTAAAAGGCACTTTTGCGTTCAATGAAACAGGTTACGCTGTCGCAACCAATAGGGTTAGCATAGCTAAAGCGGTCCGAATAAAAAAAAAATAAGTTTTCGTTTTCGTTTTGTTTTTAAACCAAAGGTCGATTTAAGATCTTCTTTAAATGCCAATACGTCTATAATGGTCCACGAATAATGCAGAGATCTATAAAACGTGTTATCTTACCCTGACTTAAAATAGTTAAAACGAGACAACGTTATGTGTCCGACATAATTCTGTCCCTTTCTAACGATTACTTTGGGTGAGCAATGTCAAATTACGATCTATAGATCTCAGCCTACTTGTATAGTGATCGCAAAATAAGTAGGCACTGTTTTATTCTCAGCCGCGCATAGCAATAAGTAATAACTGGTTTTAGTAGGGCCATGGACATTTATTGTACAGACAGCCACGCAAATAGGTTTGCAGGACACATAAGCATGCATTGGACAATGGTTTCAGTTGCAAATCGTACCTCGTTGTTGCGCCTGCGCCCATTTGCCAGAGGCGTCCACATCTTGGGATGTGCATAGGCATCAAATCAGTGCATACTCTACAACCATTCACATATTCGTAAAAACACACACACACACACACACACACACACACACACACACACACACACACACACACACACACACACACACACACACACACACACACACACACACACACACACACACACACACACACACACACCACACGCGCGCGCGTAGCATGCATTTTTTTTGTAGTCCAGGTCCTTGTCACACTAAAATTGTCACACGCTGCACTAAATATAATTTTGACGTGGTGGCTCGAGGCTGGTCAGGTGGGGAAGGCTTCAGCCGAGGATAGTTATACCACACTACCGATAAAGACGACGTGGGCCAAATCCACAGCCTCGGAGACGTACGGACCTTTTATACCTTCTATTTTGTTCTGAAAATCCACAACACCTTGTATCTTATGTTGTTTTATTAGACTAATTAATCCCAGAAGTCTTCGTAGATATGGAAACATATTATGCGTGAGAAATCTTTGTCGGTGGCAATATTGTTGCTAAACATACTTAAAGACATGATTCACACATGATTAAAAGTGCAGTCCTACAAACGAGTATATGTTTGTCAGATTTTATTATATGCTAGTATACCCCAACTAAAACCTTGTGCAAGACGCCATTCAAATCTCTAGATTGGACTACTTATTTTGCGATGAGCAGATACCAATAGATTGGTTTGCGGAACATGCTACCACGCATCGCAATTCACGCGGTTTGATGTTTAAAGTCAATTGCTATAAATTGTAACGATCTATATCCAAAGCGGTGATAGCCGAGTAGTTAGGGCGCCAGCCTCCTAATCAGAGGTCGGCGGTTCGAATTCGGGCACGCACCTCTAACTTTTCGGAGTTATGTGCGTTTTTAACAATTAAAATATCACTTGCTTCAATGGTGAAGGAAAACATCGTGAAACCTGCACGCCTGAGAGTTCTCCATAATGTTCTCAAAGGCGTGTGAAGTCTGCCAATCCGCACATGGCCAGCGTGGTGGACTATGGCCAAACACTTCTCATATTGAGAGGAGCCACCCGTGCTCCGTAGTGAGCCGGTAATAGGATGATCATGATGATATACTACCACAAACAAATGAACAACTGAATTCCACTTCTCTGGAACAAATTAGATGGTAGAGAAGTTCACGAAATTGGCCAAGATAAATATCGCCTCGAACTTCCATTAACATACAGATGAGTCAGTTTTGAATATTAAAAAATTCATTTCCTCAAAGTCTTGCCGTCGCATACAGGACTGTAAAGTTTTTGGAGGCCAGAAGCGAGGTAGGGAGGCCACCTACCTTCAACTTACCTTCTACGGCAGATAAAGTCGCGGTCACAACCCTGGGACTGTAATGTTACCATATAATATTCAATTTAATTATCACTTTAATATAGTGCTGACCGTAAATATAACGTGATGGACCTATATCGAAAAAATAACATTGCAAATCGATATCGCGTAATCTTATAATATAAAAATTCCCGGCGCAGTGCCTCATTAAGACCCTTTGAACTAGATAGGTAAAATTAAGCAAGAAGGTACCTTTTAAGAAGACACATAATATATAAGTAGGGTGTGAGAGTTTGTATGGAATTCCGCCATTTAAAATTGACGGCTCCGTGGCGCAGTGTATGCGCAGTCGCATTATGAAGTTGGAGGTCCTGGTTTCGATTCCCGGCTCGAGTCTGGTCTAGTGGGAGGCTGCGGCCGTGGCTAATGGTTTTACCATACCACTAACAGGTGAGCCCGCTACCATCCTAAACTGCATCATCACTAACCAGGTGAGGTAGCCGTCAAGGGTTAACTTAGTAGTGTATCATCATCATCATCATCATCAGCCAACATTAATCCACTGCTGGATATAGGCCTCTTTTAAGTAACGCCAACTCATCCTGTCTCCGGCTTTTCACCCGGAGATTCTTCCTTTTTGTCGTTATGCTACTCATAAGGAGTAATGAGTAAACTCCTCATGAGTAGCATAGTAGTGTATAAATATACATATATATATATATATATATATATATATATATATATATATATATATATATATATATATATATATATATATATATATATATATATATATATATATAAATTGGTATTATTGACATAGGTTACAAAAAAAGATAGACAGAGATGTCAGGATTTTACGAAATTCCACCCTTTAGAGTATTAAAGAAGCAGTGAACCATTCGTCATTTTTTAAGTTAAACGTTTAATAAATTCATCCATAAAATAAATTAATTCTTGAGTAAGCAATAACGCAAAAGTAAGTTGGCGTATATTACGTAGAATAACGAATGAAAATCTTTGTACCGGAAAAATGTACCTACGAATACATATCAGAAGTTGGAACCGGACGAAATGGCGGGGAACCTCCACTTCTGTCTATGCTTAAGTCATTCGTCTGGCCCTCCCATAAGCAGCAAGCGTACATAAAAATGAAACAATAAAATTAATAAATTGGTTATCATTTTAGTCTTTCACTTTTATGTAACGCTAACTTGTAACGTAGCATTGACCGGTTGACGGAGGACCTTAAAGTTACCAAAGGTTTTATCGGAGATTATTCGTCGATCTCTTGTTGCAAAATACTTGCATTCCAACATAATCTGTTTGCTTATAAAAACTACATTCACTATTACAACACTTGCAACAATTAAAAACCTCAGAATTATGCTACAGGTCCATTGATTTATACCACTAGCGGTAGATAGAGCGCGTTATACAAAAACAAGGCGAGAATTTGTCACCAACTAACTATACATTCCTACATATCGGTATATCGATGTATTACAACCCGTCTAATACACTAGACATCTGGCCGTTATATTATCTATATCGGCGCGTAGTATATAATTTGTAATTCATCCGGATTATGCTCGAGTGTTAGAATCGGTGACTTTCGTCTAGCCTTGTCACACACTGGGGGAAAGGAGTGCACGCGACGCTATTTGTGCACTACTTCTCCGTCCTATTTTTTCAGCGTTAATGATCGATTTACGGCTAGTGGCAAATCAATGTACAGGTCGCGCCACGCAAAAATAAACTCTGCCAGTCTCACTGCATAGTGGGCGATTTAGACAAATAGTCATTTGCCCCTTGTTAACTGCGGTTAATGGCGTTAAGATTTGAGTTGACCAATCACAAGACTGTTGATCAGACGGATGCATCTTGCGATTGGTCGCACGCAGGACAACAATTTGTACGCGAGTTGAGGACGGTTTTGGTAAATAAGACCAATATTATATTTATATATAAAAATAATAGGCTATATATGTATACAAAGGTTAAAAAAGCTTGGGTGTGAATTGCTCTATCTCCATAGGTACTATAATTTATTATTGTTTATGTGAGATGGTGATAACAAAAAAACCGGCTAAGTTTGTTGTGGGTTTCTTCTTAGACCTGGGCGCGATTTGAACCCTCATAGCCAAGTGTAGTTATCACCATCACTAATAGAAATAATGAAAAATGTGATATATATTAACGATTCAGAGATGCCTGTAATAGGTTTATAAAGCCATTTTTGATATATATATATATAAAAGTTATCAATACTAAAAAAACAGAGGAGACCCTCAATTCTTTTCTTTATATGTACAGTGTGATCTATATATTAAGGTCAAAAGATAAAATAACCATATTGATACCTATATGATAACACCCCATATAATATGTTCTGAGATTTTCTGTATTTGTTTTAATTTTTGAGGAAGCATTAACGTGAACGTTTTTAGTTTTATTTCCTAAGATTTTATTTTTATAAAATTAATAATATCAAGCGTAATACTATTGTAAGAATAATTATAATTCTAGCACAACATATATAGTTTTTTTTTTCGAGTGAAAAACTTAGGTTCGGAAACATTTAATGATAATTATATATAATTCGATTCGAACTGAATTAAATTAATTTATATTTATAAAAGTAGTCACTCATTAATACGGATAAACCACAGTACATAGTAGGTAGGTAGATTACAGAGCCTCAACAGATCTCATCAAAAATTTACAATAATGCGAAAGTATACAATACTAGGATTAATCCACTTTTTCTTTTGTAAAAACTTAGACAACTGGGTTCAATGGGAAGTGGTTATCAACTAGTAATATTCCATGAAAACCGAGTATTGTAAAGAAAAATACACAAATTTTAAGTAAAGTTAACTTCTGACTCCACAAACATACAACGTTCATAAAACCGAGTCGATTTATGTATTTCAGTTTCTTAGCGGATGCTTGCGATATATGTGGAAACTAAATTACTAAATTAATTTATCAAAAATAAATAAAAAAAGCTATAATTGCCACATAAAAAACAAGAACAAAAACGTTCTTTGCTAGGCTCACTTTAAAATATAACGAAAAATATGTTTAGTATTTATATCATATTGAATTATATTTTCCTGTATCGTCGTGACCGTGACGTGTGATAGATATAGTATGATAAAATCAGCGATAGAAATAAAATAATATTATGAGCAAAATATTAACTCGCTCATTTTTTTTTCTTGTTATTACACAACTCGGTCCACGACGGGTGACGGATAAAAATAAAAAAAAAACTTACCGAGTACCTAGTCTCACTAGTATTTTAGCGTGTTTATTTTGTACTAATTCGCGCCAGAACGTCTGCCTGAATTTGGAATTGAGAGAGATCATAGTCTGGATCATTGGACATATGTTTGTGGGTAACACATTAACATTCACCTACATTCACACACATTCACATACATCCACATACAAACACATTATTTAAATTATTCAATATCACAAAAACACGACATTCAGTACGCGATGTTGCGCCGTGCGTAGATGGTGGGCTCCGAGCGCGCGGGGTGACGGCGCGGAGCGCGGGGCGCATGAATACCGTTAATGCGCCCGCGCAGCTCGGTGCATCGTCTCGCCAGCCAGTCCCGACTAAACGCTCGTACGCGGAACGCACGCTTGTCGAATTCGCTGCGCAGTCTTACCGCAATATCGCTATTCATTCGCTTTCGTCATATGTATCTGTTCCTCTGCTTACCATCTGTATATTTGCTGTTGCTTTCTGGTATTACACCCGAAATACTGGTACTGTACTCTCCTTCTATGTTTAAATTGTGTGTGTGGTGAATAAAAGTGAACTATAACGCTTACATTCTTTTACTTCGCATCTTCAACCACGTCACCACGCGCCATAACTGGTGACCCCGATCAAGGACTTTTACAATGAGCAGTACCGATGGCAGCGGCACGGAACATTCCAGAGCATCACAGAATAGAACAATTAGCGGCGCACATAAGCAACGAGACCCGCTAACGGAGTTATTTCGTGTCGGCGTGCGCGTGCCGCCATTTTGGGCAGAGAAGCCATCAATATGTTTCGCACAGATTGAAGCGCAGTTTCATATAGCTCGTATAACCGACGATAACACGAAATTTTACTACGTAATTTCAAATCTAGATGGAAAATACTCAGCAACCGTGGAAGATATCATCGAAAACCCACCAGCCACAGGTAAATTCGACAAGCTAAAGGCCGAACTCATCAAGCGACTCTCCTTATCCAGACAAAAGAAGATAAAGCAGTTATTGCAATCCGAAGAGCTAGGGGATCGTAAACCATCCCAGTTTTTGCGACATCTTCAGCAACTGGCAGGACCCAATATGCCTGATGATTTCATCACCGACGTTTGGACAAGCAGACTACCGCATAACCTCCAGACTATAATAGCGTCTCAGTCAAACTTATCCCTACAAGAACTGGCAGACTTAGCGGACAGAGTACATGACATCGCGCCAGCGTCTCCTCAGGTAGCAGCTACTTCTGTATCTAGGCTAGAATCAACAATAGATGTAATGGCCCGGCAGATTACTGAATTAACCAAACAAGTAAGTGCACTTACCACCGCTGGACGCGAGCGGCCGCGTTCTCATTGTCGGCGGACGTCACGTCAAAAAAGTCGGACGTCATCCCAGTCAAGATCACAGTCGAATCATCGAAAATTTTCAATGTGTTGGTACCACTACAAGTTTGGCAGCCAAGCTAACAACTGTGTGAAACCTTGCGACTTCAAGACGGGAAAGTCGATAATGGCGGCTGACGATTGCACTTCCACTCCAGGTCGCCTGTTTGTTACTGACCGTGGTTCGAAAATCCAATTCTTGGTGGATACAGGAAGCGACTTGAGCGTCTACCCTCGGACCGCGCTCCAACAACGGCGGGAGAAAACGGACTATACTTTGTGTGCAGCAAATGGGACACTTATAAACACGTATGGTTTTGTAGACTTAAAACTTAATTTAGGCCTACGTAGAGACTTTTTGTGGCGTTTTATAGTGGCTGACGTCACAAAACCTATTATCGGTGTAGACTTATTATCGCATTATAATTTAATCGTAGATATTCGCAATAAGCGATTAATTGATACAATGACTAATCTGTCTGCAATAGCTACATCAGACACATCTAATAGTTTGATATCTAGCGTAAAGGTCGTGACTGGTGAGGGCAAATTTAATAAAATACTCTCTGAATTTCAGGAAATAACACGACCTACGGGCGCACTACGCACGACAAAGCATAACACTACACACCACATCCGCACCACTCCTGGCCCTCCAGTATCTTGTGCACCACGCCGACTTGCCCCGGATAAACTAAAAATAGCCAAGTCTGAGTTCGAGGTAATGTTAGCGAATGGCACTGCCAGACCATCTGAAAGTCCCTGGTCTTCGCCACTTCACTTAGCGCCTAAGAAGGACAACAGTTGGAGACCTTGCGGAGACTACAGGATGCTGAACGCCAGAACCATACCCGATAGGTATCCTATTAGACATATCCACGATTTCTCTCATAACATATCTGGTTGTAAGATCTTTTCTACCATCGATTTAGTGAAAGCTTATAACCAGATACCAGTTTGTGAAGAAGACATTCCTAAAACAGCTATTTCGACTCCTTTTGGGCTGTTTGAGTTCCCATATATGACGTTTGGCCTGCGTAATGCCGGTCAAACTTTCCAGAGGTTTGTTGACGAACTCACACGGGGCCTTGATTTCTGTTTCCCTTACCTGGACGACATATTGGTATTTTCAAAAGACGAGGCTGAGCATGAGACACAAATGCGCCAGCTTTTCACCAGAATGAAGGATTATGGCATCCTCATTAATACCAATAAGTGCGTCTTTGGTGCAGCAGAAGTAACATTTCTAGGCTACTACATATCTGAACGCGGAACTAAACCTCTGGAAAGCAAAGTACAGGCTATCAAGGAATTCCCTGTACCTAAAACTGCTAGGCAGCTTAGGAGATTTTTGGGCATGGTAAACTTTTATAGGAGATTTCTACCTCACGCCGCCCAAACCCAGGCTCCCTTGAACGCTCTGTTGACTGGATCAATTAAAGCATCACAACCCGTGGACCTAGTCGGAGACTCGCTGAAAGCTTTTGAAGAATGCAAGGAAAGCCTTTGCAGCGCAGCTATGTTGGCCCATCCTGATACATCATGCAAACTAGGTCTGGTAACCGACGCATCTGACTTCGCCATTGGTGGAGTTTTGCAGCAGCTCAGAGATGGATATTGGGAACCCTTGGCATTTTTTTCTAGGAAGTTGAGTCCAGCACAACGTAAATATGCACCATACGACAGAGAACTTCTCAGCATCTACGAGTGTGTCAAATACTTCCGGCATTGGCTAGAAACTACAAAGTTCACAATATATACGGACCATAAACCACTGTGTTACGCGTTCACCGAGCGTAAAAATAACTGCTCGCCGCGTCAATACAGATACCTCGACTACATTGCTCAATTCTCGACTGACATAAGACACATTGCCGGTCAAGATAACGTCGTTGCGGACACACTGTCTCGTATTGAAGAAGTGCAAAGTCCTGTCGATCTAGCAGTCATAGCTCAGGCTCAAATCTCAGACTCTGAACTCACCGAGTATCTACAAAATAATTCTTCACTGCGTATGGAGAAGCATATAATTCCTGGTAGCCACACTGAACTGTACTGCGACGTCAGCACAACGACTCCCAGGCCCTTCATACCGAAATCCCTACGCAGACAAGTTTTTAGCAGCTTGCATTCGCTTAGTCACCCAGGCGCTAATGCCAGTGCAAAATTAGTAGCACAACGCTACGTTTGGCCACAGATGAGGAAAGACTGCCGAGAGTGGTCTAAAACATGTTTGGCTTGTCAACGCGTGAAGGTAAATCGACACGTTACTTCACCTTTAGGAACTTTCAATTTACCTTCAGCGCGCTTCAAACATGTCCATCTAGATCTCATTGGCCCATTACCTCCATCTGCCGAATATCGGTATTGTTTGACAGCAATCGATCGCTTCACGCGATGGGTTGAAGTTGTCCCTATTACCGATATTACAGCAGAATCTGTAGTCAAAGCTTTCTTGTCTGAGTGGGTAGCCCGTTTTGGTTGCCCAACGGTCGTGGTCACGGATCGCGGCAGACAATTTCAGTCAGCACTATTTGCACAGCTCTCAAAGACCCTTGGCTTTACACATCGCCAAACGACAGTTTACCACCCTCAATGCAACGGTTTAGTCGAGAGGTTCCATCGGCACCTAAAAGCGGCAATTATGTGCCACGCTGACAGTAGCTGGTCAGAATCGTTGCCATTCATCCTTCTCGGCATACGAAGTTCTTTTAAAGAAGATCTTAAGTCTTCTTCAGCCGAACTAGTTTACGGAGAACCCCTTCGTCTCCCAGGTGAATTTTTTGGTCAAAAGGTTGACAAATGTATGACTGACATAACGGACTTTTCAGCTCGAATCAGATCATTTGCCAACAATCTCCAACCAACTCCAACCAGTAACCACTCGAAAAGCAAGATTTTTATCTACAAGGACCTCAAATCATGCTCGCACGTATTCTTGAGAGACGATTCTCTAAGAGGTGCACTACAGGCGGCATACAGTGAGTGGTCCATATGAAGTCATCGAGAGAGGTGACAAAGTTTTTAAGATCCGGGTTAAAGGCAAATCTGTCACGGTATCAGTAGACCGATTAAAACCAGCCTACATACTGTCAGATACAAAAAACACACCCAAAGCACCCAAGGAAGCTGAACCTCTTCCGACAAAATCGCCACCTACTCCACCTGACATAATCAAAACTTCGCGATCGGGACGACGGATAAGATTTCCGGATTACTTTCGACCGTAACACGGTCTCTGGAGGGGAGTGATGTGGGTAACACATTAACATTCACCTACATTCACACACATTCACATACATCCACATACAAACACATTATTTAAATTATTCAATATCACAAAAACACGACATTCAGTACGCGATGTTGCGCCGTGCGTAGATGGTGGGCTCCGAGCGCGCGGGGTGACGGCGCGGAGCGCGGGGCGCATGAATACCGTTAATGCGCCCGCGCAGCTCGGTGCATCGTCTCGCCAGCCAGTCCCGACTAAACGCTCGTACGCGGAACGCACGCTTGTCGAATTCGCTGCGCAGTCTTACCGCAATATCGCTATTCATTCGCTTTCGTCATATGTATCTGTTCCTCTGCTTACCATCTGTATATTTGCTGTTGCTTTCTGGTATTACACCCGAAATACTGGTACTGTACTCTCCTTCTATGTTTAAATTGTGTGTGTGGTGAATAAAAGTGAACTATAACGCTTACATTCTTTTACTTCGCATCTTCAACCACGTCACCACGCGCCATATGTTCTTTGCATCCCGGAGAAATTACTATTAGGGAGCATAAAATATAAAGGGAGGTCCTGCGTTGATTCCTGCCTCGAGTCTAGTCTGGTAGTAGGCTTCGGCCGTGCCTAGTTACCTGCCTATTCCAAAGAAATACCGCTTAACGGTTTAGCATTCTGGTATGATGCTAATCCGATAAAGAGTATGGATTCAGTCGGTAACGCATCAGTAGCTGGTGATGCTGATGTTTATGGGCGACGGTGACCACTTAACATCTAGTGAAACGCGTTTGCAGTGTCCTTACCTGCAGTATTAGCAGCACACAACTAATTATAGCCATAGTTTTCCACAGCAAACTTCCTTAGAAATTACGAGAATATTAATTAGAACGGGATCAGTAATGAAAAATAGTATCATCATCATCATGATCAGCCCATTAATGACTCACTACAGAGCACGGGTCTCCTCTCAATATGAGAAGGGTTTGGCCATAGTCCACCACGCTGGCCATGTGCGGATTGGCAGACTTCACACGGCTTTGAACTCTCAGGCGTGCAGGTTTCCGCACGATGTTTTCCTTGTGAAGCAATCGATTTTTGATTTTTTTAAAACGCACATAACTCCGAAAAGTTAGAGGTGCGTGGTCGGATTCGAACCGCCGACCTCTGACTAGGAGGCTGACGCCCTAACCACTAGGCTATCACTGCTTAGAAATAGTATAATCATCAATAACAATGCGTTTACTCATCCCCTCCATAAGCGACGCAGGCAAGACTGCGTTCCGATGGGTTATGTGGGACTCCTAGGTGGCCAGACTGGCGACCAGAATACCCACTAAAACCCAGCGATGCTCCTTCGCGTCGCCTGGTGGCTGGGTCACGGGAACACTCCCGCACTCGACCGCAACCGAGCCAGATCAATAACTGAATTTTGAAAACCACTTAATCTTAATGCGAAAGCTTTATGCATAATAATGAGTGTTATGAAAGAAAATAATATTAACGATTCGGTGCATAAAAGTGCGGGTGTGAAGTTGAAGCATTTCGTTCTAGACACTAGCATATGTTTCCGCAGGAAATTTATTTCTTACCTCAGGAGTCAGAAATTTTATGCGGATGGCGTCGCGAGATGCTGCTAGTAATAAAACATTTAATTAAAATATTTCCAATTCTAATTCTCGTTTCCGTTTACCCGTGCAACTAAGATAATGTAATTATCTCACGCAATAAGGACGACTTTTACTTTACTATTTTTTTTATTTTCGTACTCTTTTTCGTGTATTGTAACATATAAATATATATTTATATATTTGTTAACGGCAATCGCACCTGATGGTAAGTGATGATGCAGTCCAAGATGGTAGCGGGCTAACCTGTTAGGTGTATAGTAAACCCATACTCCTAATTGGTTTCTACACGACATCGTGCCGGAACGCTAAATCGCTTGGCGACACGCCTTTGTCGGTAGGGTGGTAACTAGCCACGGCCGCAGCCTGCTACCAGACCAGACTCGAGCCGGGAATCGAACCCAGGACCTCCAATTTCATAATGCAACAGCGCGCGCTGCGCCACGGAGGTCGTCAAAACCATTATAGTAACAAAGCTAACAAATAAAAAAGCTATTTATGATTATAGATAAACGTACACACCTTCGCATAAATTATAAGCATATATTCATAGTTATCGTGAATAAAAGTTATATGAGAATAGAATTTATAAAACGACCTTACAAAACTTTGCGGGAGAGAAAATCTTCTTTTGTTAACTTCTCAAGATTGATTGCAGTCGTCTGTTTTTAATGGCTGAATCAATTCTAATGCGCTTTTAACGAGTCGCCTACGCCATCGTTATTTTAGAAATGCGTTATAAAAGGTATCAAATATAACGAACTAATATTAATTTAAGGGCGAATTAAAATGTTTAAAGATTTGAATTGATTGTCCAACTAAGTTCATCCGTCTGTCACAAATTAATATTTCATATTGTCTTATTAGGCTTACTTTCTTCAAAAGTAGTAAATACAAATGTTTGTCAAAACTTTGACACGGTAATATTATCTAAACAGTATTGGAACTCGGCCGTATTTTTGAAATAAATGCCTACAGCCGCACCACGCCGCACGGTACCTAAGCATGCGATAGGGCTGCCCGCCTCCAGCATTTTAATTATATTTGCCTACTTTGTGTTTCCATTTAGTTTTGTGATTGTAAATATACTTTTATTTGTATAAACAAATAAAATACTTTGTGATTTGGAGAAGAAGTGTTCAATAAATGCGTTTTGTTTTTTTGATCCGTAAATTTAATTAAAAACCATGTTTATAAATGATTTAATAACAAGTCGGTCTTATAAATTTGCGACCGCAAAATATTTGCGCCTCGACTGAGACGTACGAAATGCTTTATTATTGAATTTTAAAGTATAAAAAATCCTCATTGTAATATAAAGGTTAATTAAAAACTGTTTTGGAAAACATGGACAAGGCATATCTTTTACTTTGTTATGTTATTTATAAGATACCTGTAGCTACTTTACAATTTATATGTTTGGTTTTAAATGAATTTCGGAATATTTTCTCCATTTTTCCATCGATCGATGGACTGATCCATTGACTGATCGATCGCCTGATCGATGTACTGATCGATCGACTGATCCATCGACTGATCGATCGACTGATCGATGGACTGATCGATCGACTGATCCATCGACTGATCCATCGACTGATCAATTGACTGATCGATCGACTGATCCATCGACTGATCGATGGACTGATCGATCGACTGATCCATCGACTGATCAATTGACTGATCGATCGACTGATCCATCGACTGATCCATGGACTGGTCGATCGACTGATCGGTCGACTGATCGATCAACGGATCCGTCGACTGGTCGGTCGACTGATCGGTCGACTGATCGATCGACTGATCGGTCGACTGATCGATCGACTGATCCGTCGGCTGATCGGTCGACTAGTCGATGGACTGATCGATCATATAACGATCATCGTTAATATAACGGGATAAAAAGTATCATATGTCCATCTCCTGGTTCTTAGCTATCTGCCCACCGATTTTCAGCCAAATCGATTCAACCGTTCTTGAGTTATAAATAATGTAACAAACACTACTTTCTTATATATATATAAGAAGATTATTGACTAAGTGAGAGATGAAATTAAAAAAAACCCGGCTAAGATTGTTGTGAGCTTCTTCTTAGACCAGGACGCGTTTGGAACCCTCTTAGCTTAAGTTTTAAGTCAACGAATGTAGTTATCACTAACACCTCACGAATTACAATAATGAAAATGAATAGGTTTATATAAATAAAGCCATTTTGAATTTTAGCTTGTTTTTTTGGTGTTTTTTTTTCCCCAAAATCTTAATAATGTAAATTAACTAATTACTGTGTGGTCTTTAATAGCTACAGATCCAAATTGCACTCAGCCATTTTCTTTTTCAAGTTAACTATATTTTATTTGAATAGACAACCATAGATTCTTGTAACAACTCGCGTACCTATTGAATGAATGCCAAACGTAGCAACTTTCCTTAACGCCAAAAAACAAAGCCGCTTTACGCGAAATTGGGACAGTTTTTGTGAAATAAGTTTCAGGTTATTTGTTTTAAACTTTAAAACGGCTAAGTGTGAGTTTGAGTAACGCATACTTTCAGCTATTATTTTATATTCACGGTTTCGTGAATATGAAATAATAAAAGGCTGATGCCTGCGATACTGTCCACGTAGCTTGAATGTTTTTGAAAATGCGAATGAGTAACTTGTTTTTAACACACCACAAGTTAGCCCTTGGCATCTCACCTGATTGTTAGTGATGATGCGGTCTAGGATGGTAGCCGGCTAACCTGTTAGGGGTATGATTCAAATTCAAAATAATCTTTATTCAAATAGTCCTTAAAAAGGCACTTTTGACGCGTCAATAATTTACACAGTAGTTATTTCATGGTGATAACTATATTCGTAAACTTAAAACTAAAGCTATGAGGGTTCCAAACGCGCCCCGGTCTAAGAAGAAGCCCACAACAAACTTAGCCGGGGATGGTATGGTATAACGGGTATGGTAAACCCACACCCTAATTGGTTCCTACACGTCATCGTTTCGGAACACTAAATCGCTTGGCGACACGTCTTTGTCGGTAGAGTGGTAACTAACCACGGCCGAAGCCTCAGATCAGACTCGAGTCTCCAACTTTATAATGCAACAGCGCAAAGCGCTGCGCCACAGAAGTTGTTGAAGTAACGTTTGTAATTGAAGATTATACCATGTTTTATTACTGTTCTCGTTCCCGATTTCGCCCCCTTTCCTAACATTTAAATCTAAATTTGAGAAAGTTCGCTTTAACCCACTATAGCCTATAGCTATAACTGTTGCTCATCGACGTGCAATTAAGTTTTATGAATCCCGCGGAATCATGGATTTTTCCGGGATAAAAAGAACTCTATATGTATTAATCCGGGCTAAAATCTATCTCAATTCACAATTCGCCAATCTTCAATCAAATTGGTTCAGTAGATTTGGCGTGGAGGAGTAACGAACATACAAACACTTGTTTTGTAATATTAGAGTGACGAAACAATTTAATATAATACCTACTGGCATTATTAAGATTGAGCAAAAATTCTGTACAAGTACAGCAAGTTTATTTATTTGAATATTAATAGTTGTATGAGGGTATTATCACTATTAATACATACGCTATATTCAAAGTACTCTCGACCTACGGTTCATGAGATAAAAACCGCTGACAGACAGACGGACAAAAGGCAGGGTCTTTAGTAATAAAAACCAGCCATGTCGAGTCACGTACTGTTCTTGAAGAATAATTAGTTATTTGTACAAATAACAATAACTCTACCGATTAGTACTTCATCAGTTTATGAGATAGAACCCGATGACACACGGTAATATGCACCGATCGGTTACGGAACCCCGTGCACTAACCAACAGCCATTTTGTAAAGAATACAGACTATTCAAGTGACGGACAAACTATTTTTAAGAGCAATTCTAAACAAAAAGCTATTCATTGCAAGTTGAAACTTTCACGTCCACGTTTCTACAGATTGTTTAATACCAGCAACTTTAGTTTTAATTTTTACTTAATAAACACCACTTCCCAGCAATAGCCTAGTTTAAATCCATCACCATGATCAACTCATTGCAAACTACAGAACACGGATCTCCTCTCAAAATGAGAAGGGTTTGGCCATAGTCCACCACGCAGGCCATGTGCGTGTTGGCAGACTCCACACGCCTTTGAGAACATTATGGAGTATTCTCAGCCATGTAGGTTTCTTCACGATATTTTCCTTCACAATTTCCTTCACGTTGAAGCAAATGATATTTTAATTGTTTAAAAACGCACATAACTCCGAAAAGTTAGAGGTGCGTGCCCGGATTCGAACCGCCGACCTCTGATTAGGAGGCTGACGCCCTAACCACTATCACCGCTTCTCATTGTAGAGTACCGACCATTAAACAAATTATGTTCGCACCGCAAACCGGTTCCTAGGAGTATTACAGTAATGATAGCAATCCGTACTTATGTAACATAGCCGCAGTATCTGATAATTATTTTTAAGTAAAACTTGTTCTGTTAACGCATGCACAAATGTATCATGGCAAACAAGAGAAAGGTGCTCATAATAAGTAATTCTAATGAAAAGGAAACAACATTTTTAATAGCCATTCCATAGCTAATTATAATTTACTTTTGATTAACAAAATAAGATATAAAAACCCGGCTATGTTTGTTGTGGGCTTTCTTCTTAGACCTGGGCGAAATTGGAACCCTATTAGCTTTAGTTTTAAGTTGGCGTGTGTACTTACCACTTACCATAGCCATCATTTCAAGAATAAAAATAATTGAAAATGAATATGTGAACGGTTCATAGATGTTCATAGATTACATGAATAAAACTATTTTGATTTGATTTGAATACAAATATATATGATATTTTGGGCCAGAAATCCTCATGAGCGTAAGGACGCTCATGCAGGGGAACACCCTGCCAGTTACACCACAATCTGATCAATAGTTTTAAGTTTTATTTAAATCAATAAAGGTCTGACATAACTTTGTGTTTATATATAAAAATTTGTGTAAAACAGATTTAAAACTATAGCCAATAGGTTTTTTTAATCTGGTTCAAAGAGGATAAAAACGATTTAAAATCATGTTTTTAAAAGTGTACTCTCTTGATATAAATTGATTTGTTATTCTTTCCCACTTTTTGAGAAAGCACACATATTATTCTGGATCTATCCACTAAGTAGGCAAACGCGCTCTCGCTATAATTCCATTCACATATCTTGTAACATCAAGCACACAATTAAACCAAGTTTACTGGAAATGTACTAAAAAGGTACATTTAAAAAGACACTAAACCAAAACACAATTGAATTAAGTAAAGTAAGTATTTCTCGGAAAAATCCCTCCACTTATAAATTAGATTCTCCGAGGCAAATTAATACGAAGTTTATATAAATAATTCGTGAGTAAGATGCATGATCTCACGATTTCGACGGTCATTGACAGTTTATTCTGTAAAAGCCGTTGAACTAAACTGAACTTGGTAACTGTAGTATATTTAGTGACTACTGTATAATTGTCATTGACTATCGCTCTATCAATGGATTGTCGTTCACAGAATGACACGTGTTTTTTACACAGTTCTCGGTCTCGAGAGACTTGTTTCCAACTTGCAATTATTATACTAGCTGACGCCCGCGACTTCGTCTGCGTTGAGTTAGTGTGTTTGTCTACCAATCACGAAGCAATAGATTACTAGCCCGAATTACTTAAAATAATTACAGGATAAACATTAAAGTAAAGAATGAGTGAAATCGGATATTCGTTGGTGGAAGAAGTTATGGGAGGCGCCCGAGACTTGATGGCAAAGGCGGTGGCATGCGTGTGAGCTGCGCGTGGTAATGGACAGTACTTGGACATTGCAACATTACTTTATTTTTCTGAAATAAAAGACTTTTTCTAAAATAAAAGTAGCCTAAGTTACTCCTTATTACATCAGCTACCTACCAATAAAAGTCCCGTAAAAATCCGGTACAGCCATTTCAGAGATTAGCCGGAACAAACAGACAGACAAAAATTGTAAAAAATGTTATTTTTGTGTATGTACCGTACCGTATACATATTCATATGCGTGTAGTACAAAAGGTTTATTTCAGTATTACAAACAGACACTCCAATTATATTTATTTGTATAGATTTTTATACAGCTGAATTTAATTTTGGTTTTGCATATTATTAATATTTATAGCTCCTAATTATGATCCTCTCAGAAGAATTTAGTTAATTTATTCATAAATTTTGTTTCCTTATTCTAAAATTAATATTTATATTTTCCGTACGTTGTGCAAAACATAATATAATATTTGATGTATCGAAAATATGGTTTATTTTAGAATGACTCCTTTTTTTCGTTCAATTTCGTTTCTATGACTTTATTTCATCTGCTATTTTCTTCTCTCTTTGTATATTTGTATATAATTAGGATGTTTCTGCAGAGCTTATATTGCGCTTTAATAACATCGTTATTATATACCTCGAGTGTTCCATTACTTCCGGAGAAAACGTATTTTTTAAATCATAAAAATTCATGCCTCAACACACGATCCTGGTTAAAATCACTAAATATTTTTTGACAGCAACCGTAATTTTTGTTAATCTAATACATTTTCCATAATAATCGAAATCATTAATGCAGCTATATAAACGATTTTAATTAGTGATAGTTATTTGACAATCACTTCGGGGAACGCATTTTGAGCGAATGGTAATACTAATTCCCTTTCTACTGCAATTTCATTACAATCTATTTATTTTTACTTAGAGATTACTTTCAGTATCACTGTTGAATCACAATGTTATAATAGTCATAATGACAAATCTTGTAAAACAGAAGAAAGAAATGAAACAAAACGAAAGATAATAAGCTAATAATAGGTAGCCATCTCAAATAGTTTATTATTTTTTGTCTTGCTTAATTTCTTTCTTCTTGTACTTTCTGATTTATTGTGAATTTATTTTGTTTACTTGTTACTACTTAGTCACCAATTCCTATGGAAAAAGAACTAGTTGAAAACCACTGCTGAGCCTTCAAGCGTCCAGCTGTACTGAACCCGCCCCTTTGTCGCATATTTATTATACCTTATATACAAATCTTTTCATTTTACATCAATATGTAAAAGATGATTTTCTTTTTTTCTTTCTATAACACCAGCTCATGAAATTTAAATGGGCAAGGGCCATGAGCTCCCTACCAAACTTGAGCCTCTGTTCTCTTACAGCTTTCTAAGATGTGCAAAAAAGTATTTATATGCTTTAATAGCAACTAATGCGTAAATACGTACGTTTTGTTGTGTATTCTATTCACTATCACCATACTAATTACCACTTAAAATTTAGGTATCATGGAATAGGTTATGTAAATAAATATTATAAAAATATCATTAGTGACAAGGTCACTGAACTTAGATGCATCACGCAATCTCCTTGCCATATTCAGGAATGAAGAGGTAACATACAGAGTTTATAATTTATAAATTACTAGCTGTTTCCTGTGACATTGCTCTAATGGACCCGTTAAAAACCATTTGTTTTTTCGGGCTAAAAAATAGTCTGTGTCCTATCGGAAATATCTATATTTTTTTCGATATCAGCTCATGTTGTTTAGGCGTAAAAGGTAATAGACAAAAATATCTAAGAATTAATTTGATAACATTATTAACTGGTGCCGTCAGAATATTTTTCGTACCAACGGGTACTCATTACACTTATTACATTAAACATCCGCTGTATGTCAAGCATTCTAGACCAGGCTATTAAATTATAATACCTTTTAAAATTAAAATAAATATCATCCTCACCACCACGCGGGTGGCATCCGGCACCCTTCCACCACCCGCTATTCCAGGTCATTTCTGCCACGTACCTGCAAATTGTGGAACCAGCTTCCATCTTCTGTGTTCCCTAATGGTTATAATATGGGGATCTTCAAAGGGCGGATTAACAAATTGCTCAAGGACCAGCAACGCATTGGCGGTTCCTCTGGTGCTGCAAATGTTCATGGGCGGCGGTAAACACTTACCATCACGTGACCCGCCTGCTCGTTTGCTCGCTATGCATATATAAAAAAAAAAACAGAGAAAAATAAGTTTTCCCGTGGGATTTTTATGAAATAATAACAGATTCCATTAGTATATAACATTATGAGGGTAAAATAAAAAAAATACATAAATTTTACCTTTTATTTTTTTTTCACCTCAAAACTAACGGTAAAATCATTTTCTAATTTTTAGTAATAAGTTATGATGGTTATCATTAATATTACCTTTATGATTTATACAAGATGTTTTAATCATAGTCCTCGTGAGGCTAAACTTATTTTAGCGGTTTTTTAACGACTTGTAGAGAATTTGGTTGAGAGTTAACGAAGTCTAATGACTTTAGACGATATTTTTGTGTCTAGTCTTAGTCAAGTAAACAAACATAAGTGCATAAACTTACAGGTAACCGACATAGGTAATCAACATAATGTATCAAATCTTTGCTTAAATTATATACCTTCAACACTTTTATTTTAAAATTTGCCTGCAATCGATTAAGCTCTATCGACCAAAGGTTTGTTATTCGACCTTCAACTATACAGAGAGCACGTTTGATTATTGCGTCATATTAAATTACCTTTCCATCATAAAATATACTTTGAATATAAGAAAGAAATACACCTTATCCGGTTGTCAGTAATTATAGTAAATTACGCTTAAATGCATTGCAAAAAATAGATAGTGCCGAAAATTTGCATAGTAATATTGAAAGAAATTTTGCAACGAAAATAAACACTTTTCGTTGAGTTTTTAAAACTGAAATAAAGGCGGACGATATTGCTGGTATAATAACATATAGTAGAATAATTACAGCCAGCGTTGTAAAACGTAATAACCCATAACGTAACAAATAACGTAGCGTCGCGTAGCATAACGTAGCGTAACGATTTTGCTTCCCACGATAATACGTAAGTTGTACGCAATAGTTTTGCACGTGAGTAAGTGTTAGGTAAAGTGCTTTGATGAATTTGATTAGGGCTATCGAAATATCAATTTTTGAAGGTTATATATATAAATAATAACAATCATTCTTTATGAAAGTTCTTCTATGTGAAAATTTATTAGTTTGCCTCAGTCGATGTTATTTCGAATTGATGAAATCTTATTAATAGTTAATATAGCTTTAGCTATCATCAGGACTTTGGGAGATCATCCCCCTAACTGCGCCACCTATGTGACTCGGACTTCAACTTAGGGGAACGCTAGGAATTTGGTTTGTTGGACTGGGAGTTCAGTACATCATTGAACATTCGTTGAAACGCCGTGTTACTCTTAAAAGTCGACCACTCAGGCAATCTTGAGACCGCCGTTGTTACATAAGAGTTTCCCAGGTTCAGTGGAACCTGTGAAACTCTTAATAATTTCCCCTGCTTGGGAGTGCCCAGGTAGGGGAAATAAGTAGGTTGATAAATCCTGAATTAGCGGTACCGGTAGCTAAATAGTTTCGATCTTGAATATGCCGTTGTGATCCACGAAATAAACTGTGATATCCTAGTGGTTAGGACGTCCGCCTTCTACAGAGATCGGGGGATCGATCCAGAGCACACACCTCTGATTTTCGTTTTTATGTGCCTTTTTAGGCAATAAAATATCATTGCTACAACAGTGAAGGAAAACATTGTGAGGAAACCGGCATGTCCAAAAGTTCTCTATAATAGTCTCAAAGTGAAGTCTGCCGATCTGCACATGGCCAGCGTGGTGGAGTTACCTGTGTTTTTAAGCAAAATAAAATATCAAATGCTACAACGGTGAAGGAAAACCTTATGTGGAAACCTGCATGCCCAAAAGTTCTCCATAATAGTCTCAAAGGCGTTTGAAATCTGCCATTCTGCGCATGGCCAGCGTGGTGGACTATGGCCAAACCCTTCTCATATTCAACCCTCATCATATAGACAAAAAACCAGTGCTCTGTAGTGAGCTGGCAATGGGTAAATGTTTTCACATATGGTTGTAAGCAATATGACCAGGCATTTGAAACTACCACTATTAAACGTGCAAATGTAATGTAAATTGGCCATTCATACAAGGGCAGTTGGAAGTAGATAAGTGGGTATTGTTTATTGTCTGTGGTTCGCCATTGTTTTTTTTTTCAATGAGACACGTCATTGAATGTTTTTAATTTTCTAGAATATTCTACATGCACATTTTGTGCAGTGATGGCTAGGCCAGTCATTGGGATTTCTGTCTCCTTTTGGAGTGGACCGAGTTCGAGCCCCGGCAACTCTCTTTTTCAATAATTAGTGTTTTAAAATCAACAACTCTAACTAGAGCAATGTGTTGGGTATTATAGCTGTAGCTGTATATCCGGCTAATTGAATGCTGAGAAGGCCCCTGTGTTATCCAAGATAATGGCCTTTATTAAGATATTAACAAATAACCCTCGGCCTCTGTCACAGAAAAAGGGGATTAAGACTTCTACGCTACTTCGGATGTGCTATAATGCTATCATATATGTAATATTATTTTAGGTGGAAAGTGGTCACCAACACTTTTACGTAGGTAACATTCATATTGATTTTACGAAATGTTATTTTTTATTAATAATTAAAAGAAGGCGTTGGCTAGAGGCCTGCGACCCCTAGGAGACTACACATTTAAAAAAACAGCTAAGGGCGTGTTGAATACAAACGTATGGTTCCGTATTAATATGAAACTTAATATTGGCATTGATAAGATCGAGAAAATCACGTTTATTGTATGTTAATTACCTTAATTTTTTACTTTATACAATTACTATCTGCTCCTTGCGGTTTACCCGCGTAGTTCCCGTTCCCGTGGGAATACAGAGATAAAATGGTCTATGTTACTCGCTGGTTTATAAGGTTTGCATTGGTGGAAGAATTTTTAAAATCGGTTTACTACTTTAGGCTTAGACGAACTCACATTCGCATTATTACTTGGGATTATTATTGAATATTTTTAACCGCTATAGAAAATTTTAACTCAACCAATAACGGCATGAATTTGAAATTCAGACGGTTTTATCCGAGTAAAGGGTCAGGCCGTAGCTGGCTACCAGCCTACAGACAAACAAGTGCCTTGACCTAGCGTTTCGATACGACGATGTCGTGTAGAAAACATTTAGGCTCTACCTATAACAGGTTAGCCTGTTACTAATGAATAGAAATAGGCGTAACTTTGCGGAAATCCATGATAAACAATAAACAGCAAGTATAATTTGCTATATTCCGCCGACAACCGGGAGATTTGTATAATATACCACACCATAACCACAATATATAATACCACACAAAATCTTAAACTAGAACCTCTACGCACGTTTCGTCCCGACACCGGATCATCCTCAGGAGATGTTGACTTCACAAGCGAGAAAAGTAAAGAACTTTACTAGAGGCGTTTTTATTGAAAAAAATATGTGTGAAACCAACAGTCTAGCCGTTTATTTGTTAAAAATGGTTTAATTCAAAGAGACAATAGGTTTAACGTGCGACGAAAAAAAACTCCAGGAGGAGCCAAATATAATAATAGCTATTTAATTGGCTACTTTTTATCACGCAAAAATGCACAGTTCCCGCGGGATTGGTGAATAACTGAATTTCTCGTTGATGAACTATAACTATATCTTCAGTTTGCCGTAGCAAATTTCCTCGAAATACGATTTTTATAATACATAAAGGGGAACAGGAATGAGCCGTGAGATAATAATATTCAATTCCGTGGCTTATTCAATAGGAGTTTTTAAAAACCGCCATGGAATCTACGCGGACGTAGTCGCGGGCGTTGACTAGTATTAGTATAAAAACAAACGGAGGTGGTAATACAGTTTCGGTGGCACCCTACGTTTAAGGAACTCTAAAAGATATTGTATCAAAATAAAATATTCAAACGTTGCTTTCCATCTAACACACTCAGCGAGGTATCAAAAGGTGACCACTTTTACGAGTATACCGACGTCGAGTAGTTTTCCATTTTTACCAATCAGCTTATTTCACAAATGGCGTTGTTGGTTATTAATTATATTTTGATACAGCTTCATCGCAATGCCTCTTCGTGCTAGATTAATTATGTTATTCGTTTAATTTTAAACAGGTTTCTGATGAGTGCGTACTTACGCGTTTTATTAACCAACTCAAATGGCAACTAATATTTTCAGCCGACTCGGACAAAAAAGGTGGAGTTTATTATATGTCTGTTGTGATAATTACTTCGTATTGTGAACCAAAAATACAGGAAAACGTGTTTGCATGTTTTTTTTATTAGTGAGCAGTAGCAAGTTGTATATTTCAAAGCTTATATACATTTTATAATTAAAGTTTTCAGGGTGGGAAAATGGAGAATGATATTTAACAAAAAAAACACACATTTTTATTTATTATTTTTAGTTATTTCGAAATCACAGATGGACACATTTCCGTCCTCTTTAAATTTGAATAATTAGATTGCGTTTCTACAATTTATTATAAAGTCCACTAACTTGGCTAATATTCTCCAAAACCCAAATTTATTAATGACACGCTCTTGATTTTTGCGTGTAAAAAAGTTAAATATTATAAATATATAATACTAGCTGTTGCCCGCGACTTCGTCTGCGTAGAATTGCTGATTTTACTTGAGATTGAGGTTACCTGTGCGGCCAATGCCCTGCTTGAGAAAGTAAGCTACAGGAAAATGTCAAATTGCCGATTTTCGTATCTCTAAATTAAAAAACATAGGACTTTCATACAAACTTCCAACCCCTATTTTACCCCCTTCGGGGTAGATTTGGATGAAAAAAAATCCTAACCTTATACTTACGCCCTAAAAGAAACCTATTTTCAAACTTTCAAGCTTGTAGACTTCATAATGAAAAAATAAGCAAAAACTGTCATCCCCTTTTTTACCAACCTTGACAAGTAAAATTTAAAAAAAAAATTGATGTACATGTTTTTTATTTATTATTATTAATCTTAATGCAAATTTTTGTGTCTCTAACTCTAAAAACAAAAAAATTTCATACAAACTTCCAACCCTCCTTTTACCCTCTTAAGGGTGGAATTTCCAAATATCCTTTATTAGCTGACATCTCTTAACTATCAACTACCTACTTGCTAAGTTATAGCTCTTTTTTAAAGTTCTTTGAAATAAATACCTACAGCCGCTCGGCGCCTAAACATGCGATAGGGCTATCCGCCTCCAGCATTTTAATTACATTTGCCTTCTTTGTGTTCAAATTTCAACTATCTAGTGACAGATAGACGGTAAAATTTATTTTTTCTGGTATTATTCATACTAACGTACAATAGTTTTTGAGATCTCGTGTTTAATCAGTATGTCAGTAAGTCAGTATGTAAGTATGTAAGTGACCTTTCGCTTTTATATATATAGATACTAGCTGTTGCCCGCGACTTCGTCTGCGTAGAATTGCTGATTGCCCGTGAGATTTAGGTTTCCCTTTCGGCCAGTGCCCTGCTTCAGAAAGTAAGTTACAGGCAAATGTCAAATTGCCGATTTTCGTGTCTCTAAATTAAAAAACATAGGACTTTCATACAAACTTCCAACCCCTATTTTACCCCCTTAGAGGTGAAATTTCCAAATATCCTTTCTTAGCTGACATCTTTTAACTACCAACTACCTACTTGCTAAATTATAGCTTTATACGTACAATAGTTTTTGAGATCTCGTGTTTAATCAGTAAGTATGTAAGTGACCTTTCGCTTTTATATCTATAGATTGTCAAAAGGCATGGATTATATAAAGCTGATTATGATTTTCGTGATCATGAGAGATTCAACAGTAGCGTGAGAGCACAGGAGTCTTTAAAATAATTGAAAGATATTTTCAAAAAAGACGTATACGTTTGGTGATTTTGACAAACGTGATTTGACACGTTAGCGTGAATTTTATACTTTCTCAAAAGTCTAAAGACACATATTACACGAGATTTTTTCTGTATTTGATCAACCCTAATTAATAACCTGACGGATATTTAAAACATTTCTAACGAGGCTGTATTATTTCTCAAGTCTAAATTTAACCAAGCAAATCTTACCCAACGTCAGACAACGTAAGAAATTATAATATCCTGTAATAAAGTGATTATTAGCATTCAGTCCACGACTTCTGTAATTTGTATCGCAGTTAGGGTTGCCAGGTGGCCGGGAAATACCGAAAAAGTGTCGATATGTTTTGACGTACGATTGCTTGAAATTGGGTCTCAACCCAATTCCGAAGTCCACGCAGACGTAGTCGCGGACAGAAACTAGTAGTCTATAAATTAATGGCAACTTTTTGGAGTTTTTGCTGTCAAGCTTCGTACACGCTCTATATAACTGAGACAAAAGATATTTATAACGCATGCAATAAGTGTCAGGATAGGAGTACCTGAGCTAAAATTAAAATTTCGTCAATTCGTTTATATATCTGGCAACCCTAAAGTTAGTAACATAACACCACACACGTCACGCTCATATCACGTGCGTGCAATACAACCTCACACATTTTACGTAGGCTCCGATGGACCCATACAAACTGCCTATAATGGACAGAAATAAACTACCTATTGCAAAGTGATCGAAAACTCTTACCCAATAATCTATGTAAGTGTATACCTACGAAAAAATTAAATTATGGAGTATGCCAGGGACTCTTACCACGGTAATAATACTTATACAGTATTGTAACTCGGGCTTATCTTTGAAATAAATACCTACAGCCGCTCGGCACCTAAACATGCGATAGGGCTTTCCACATCCAGGATTTTAATTACATTTGCCTACGTTGTGTTCAAATTTCAACTATCTAGTGACAGATAGACGGTAAAATTTATTTTTTCTGGTATTATTCATACTAACAGTACAATAAACAACTATTATTAATGCAACCAAAAAGTGCACTATATATCCTACTCGTCATATTAAATATATAGTTGAAGTTATTTTAAGTGACAAAATCGCGCGGTTATTGTTTAAAAAATTAGTTTTTTTATACCTTCAGTGTTCGGTAAGTAGGTAATGAGTTTCTACAGGATAACGGTTGTTGTATTGATTGCGATTTTGTTTATGACATGCCGAATCAGTATACAATTTATTTTAGCCTAAATCATTATTTAAATCTTTATTACTATTTAATTTCATTTTATTAATTGGTTTCATAACTTTTAATTTTAAATTGACATTATTGTTTTTTCATTGTAAGATTTTTGTTGCACGCCTTTTAGGCAGAATGTGTTAGGCTACGCTTTAATCTTAAGATCTTTTTATGAATGTACCACTTTCATGCAATAAACGAATTTGAATTTGGAACGGCGTAGGCGTTTGGCGTTTTTAAAAACACTTGTAACATGCCTGATTTATATGCAGTATTTTGTACCAGTTTGTTCTTTTTAAGTTTTTCCACGCTCAATGACGCAACCACGCATTTCACGCTCCATCAGAATGACAGTTTGTCACACTGTGGGTCTATCTTTCATTCTAACCCAACATTATTTAAGAAATAGACCATAGAAAGAAGTAAACTATTCTCTGACGCTACGTCAAGTATATATTTTAAGTATTATATTTAAAGGTATTAAAAAATTATATTATAGAGGGTTAAATTAAATTAAAAAGACTTACATTATATATATATATATATATATATATATATATTTATATACATTAAATACGCATAACAGGCTATTGTAATAACTGAAAGCCACATATCAATTAACCCTCTTCTATATTATATTAAAGTATTTGTGGTCATATTATATATTACGTACGTAGGTAGGTCCCTACTTAATAATAATGAAGACAAAAATAGACACACTTTACCAGTGCGACGACGAAATAAAATATTATACTTTTAAAATACTAAAAACGACGCTATTGTTGATAACCGAACTAAAATGACGAACATGCATAGATAAGAAGCTAATAAAAGCGTGTTATTTTTAGACATTGATTTGACTTGCAAATTTCTATAGATTGCATGCCACGCAACCGAAAAGAGGATTACTCTCAAATTGAATACTTGACAATCTATAAAAGTAAAAATATTGTTTTAAATATTGCTCTAAAAGACACTTGAGGGTGCAGGGGTAGAAGTTTATATCGGAAAAATTCATATTAGATTAGAATAAATCTACGTAAACTTTTAAAAATTTACTATTTAAACATACATTTTATTTAAGGAAAGTCTCTCTTTTTTATTGTATATCCAACTGTTCGTACATAGTGCGATTTTGTCTACAACTGATCCTTTCACTGTTGCCTACAGTACCTTAGAATTCTAATACTTTAATATTTAAAACATATACAAAAAAAAACGCCTGTTATAAAAAAATGAGCAACACGTCTCGTACAGACTTTGCGATAAACGCAATAGTTCAGAAATTCCTACCAAGTTTCATGACTCTGATCTCTTAATTTTAGAGAAACTAACCAAATCTTTAGCAGAACTTTAACGACGAATTTAAATACACCGATAAATAGCAATTTAATTTCTTAATTAGCTGCTAACGGTTATGAAGATTACTTTCTATAAAAATGATTTATGAATTTTGACTTTTTGGTTGCAAATATTAATCGAAATAAAAAAATTAAGAAATTTAAAATTAATCATGTAGGTTACCTACTCAATGCATCGGATTTTAAAATGTTCCTACCTAATAATAACAAGTTCAATGAAACTTGAGTTGAATTATAATATTAATTGATTTAATTTGAGGTAACCAAAAAGGCAAAATACAGCAACTCCTATAATTTACATGCATGCATGTATTTCTATAGTATATAGATATTATATTCTCTTTGGGCACACTTATATTATAAACAATAAGATAAATTTTGAGTTCAAAGTGAGATACTAGTAATCGAGATTTTAGACCTTTGGCATCATCTAGCATTGTTATAAGTCGTTTTTAATTAATACCTATACATAACAGGAAATAATCCTGCAACCATCCGTTCTACTTAACTTGACGCGCGGAGGGATTGGCAAGTTGCCATTAAAGAAATATTCCGCGAGTGTTTATATATGAATCTCGCACCCAATAATTAAGGCCTAATTTCAATTATTTTATTCAATGACTAGAAAACTTTCTTACCTTCTTTATTAACTTAAATTTATGTGGAAAGCTTTTCAGTCATAAACATCACCGTTTCCTCTGAATCGAATCAAAATCAAAATCAAAGCCAAAATAAACTATTGTTATTACTTACTGTCATCAGAAGACAAAGAAATTATACTTCAAGTATTAAATAAATTAAAGAATAAAGAAAACTAGAAAGTTTTAAAGGATGATATAATTTTCTATTGGCAAGTGAAATTATTTTTTTAATAAATTAGGGATTTTTTCATCATTCCTGGGGTAAATATTTTTAGGCGTTGACAACACTTTTCGTGTGTATTAAGATTTTACAATTTACATCACATATCACATTCACTCTTCATTCTTCTTTGCTTGTTTACATAAGTTTGGTTCGTTTACATTCGTCTATAAATAAAATATCTTCATACAAGTCGTTATTTCCTTCAGTAATTTCTGACTTATTGTTCAGTGATCAGGTGCTGTGTTTATTAAACAAATACAAATTTTATAATCGTTCGTCAGCTGTGCAGGAAAAGTTGTGTTGTTTATCATAAACTTACAAATAATTTAGCGAGCTAATCAAGTGAAACTTTAGCTTTACATATTAAGAAATAACACATTAGTTAAGTTTGAATCGGCACAATGAGTACAGGTGAGTCCAAGTCAACAAAATTATTCATTTAATCAAATACTTTCACAAGCTCTTAAATGATCAAAGGTCAAATAATTTATGTATGTTATAAAGTAGTATGTGAAGATAAAATCTGGGTTAATATCTATTCCTTTACTTTACTCCTCGCATAGTTACACTATTTAACGTTAAAATATTTAAATTCTGAATGTCAAAATGAAATTTTATCTTCTTAAATTAATAAACCTCATCCAAGAAGAATATTTTAAGCGAGACTAGTAAAATATGTAGTGCAATCAAACAGTTTCATAATACTTAATGGTTATTTATATTTAGGTACTATGTTTTCTTTAAATTTCTTTTATGCATAATTTCTGCGAGTCATGATGCTCAGCATATTTAAACATCATCAAATCATAAAAATACTTTGGTTTTTTATTTGGCCTACCCAATCCAGAACAGAAAGACCACTGGCCTTCCAATAATGTAATTATTGGATTATATTTGGAATATGATTTCCAGAACAGATATACAGAAGTTTATATTTTAATTTTATTTATTTATTGTACTAAATCTGTGATAATGATGCTTATATAAGAGGTATACAAAGGAAAACTTATCGCTATAATGTTGTATGGAGATAAAATTTGAGTTCAATTAAGAACTATTTATTGACCTTTTATTCCTCATTATATAATTGATATCACTAATCAAAACCAGGTAATACATTTCAGTCTTATTAAAAAATACAAACATGTTATCAATTTATAATTACTAGATAGTGTGTTTGTTACTTACTGAAATGTTGATAAAGGTCCATACTTATATAATTAATACAAAAATGTGTCTGTTTATTTTTTTTACTATAATAGTTAGTATTTTATAAGCAAGTTTACTGTTATAAATTTGATCTTATAATATAATAGAAGTGGAAACTGTGATTTGGCTCAAAGGGTCACAGATCAGATAAAAACAATGGCTACTTCATAAGATAATATAACTGTACTATGAACTTTAATGTATCATACTTTTTTGTTGTCAGTGCAGTGACAAACAACATTCAAAAAAATTTCTTATCTGTTGCAGGAACCTTATCGAGCTCAAAACCTAAACCAATCAACATTCCAGAGGTAACTATATGCAACACTATTATGGCTGTTATAAGAAGCTGTGGTTAGGGCGTCAGCCTCGTAATCAGAGGTTGGCGGTTTGAATCCGGGCACACACCTAACTTTTCAGAGTTATGTGCGTTTTTAAACTATTAAAATATCACTTGCTTCAACGGTGAAGAAAAACATGGTGAGGAAACCTGTATGCCTGAGAGTTCTCCATAATGTTTACAAAGACGTGTGAAGTCTGCCAATCCGCACATGGCCAGAGTGGTGGACTATGGCCAAACATTTCTCATATTGAGAGGAGACCCGTGCTCTGTATCTGTAATTTATAGCTAAACCCATTGCAGGTTGTTCAAAAAGCGCGGGACACGTTCAACAGCGGTATCACGAAGCCCTTAGAATGGAGGAAGAAGCAGCTGAAAAGCTTAATGAGAATGTACCAGGAAAACAGGGGAGCTATGATAGACGCTCTTGTCAAGGACCTGAGACGTAGCAAGACGGAAGCGGTGCTGTTAGAAGTCGACTACCTTGTAAACGATTTGACCAACCTGCTGAATAAGTTCGAAGAATGGGCGAAACCTGAAAAAGTAAGTTTAATTATGCTAAATTTTTTTCATACATTTTGGGTCAACATATGCTTTGTCAAGTATAGTATACCGCAGAACACCATAGTACAGTTGGGTTGATAGGATGCACCTATCTACAAAAGCCCATGCATTCATGAATTGAAGGAATTCAAGATATACTTGGCGTTCTACACCTAGCTGTTCATATCGGAAACGTTCATTCAAGAAAATTTGTCCACCCCATAAAGATTCTACTACCGATAGCGTTGTGCTGTTGGTAGGCCTCATCTGTTTACAGAATTTCCGTCCAACACTTAATTCAGTTGTTGGGACTGATCTTTTACATCTTTCTCTGTTGATATATGAAGACAACAGAAGCTAAGAAAGAGAACAGCAAAATTTTTGATCCAGACAGAAGTTTACGAACGGTTACTGGTGGACTACTTGTTCTGCTATTTTGTTTTTATACACTAAACATTTTCCCTTGACGGCTATCTCACCTGGTGGTAAGTGATGATGCTGTCAATTATGGTAGCGGGCTAACCTGTTTGGAGTAGGATAAACCCGGATAAGAAGCGTCCTAATTGGTTTCTAGGCGACATCGTGCCGGAACGCTTAATCGCTTGACGACATGTCTTTATCGGTAGGGTGGTAACTAGCCACGGCCGAAGCCTCTCACCAGACAAAATTGCTATATTGGTATAGTGATCTAGAAAACAATCTACTTATTCCCAATGCGAATAATCAATATTGGATTGAAGCAGACGTTTCTTTTTAGTAATCAAATTCAAATTCAAAATAATCTTTATTAAAAAGGCACTTTTGACGCGACAATAATTTACATAGTAGTTATTTCATGGTGATAATTATATTCGTAAACTTAAAACTAAAGCTATGAGGGTTCCAAACGCGCCTCGGTCTAAGAAGAAGCCCACAACAAACTTAGCCGGGTAATCCATGACATACAACGAGTATTAAGCTTAATTTGCTTTAATCCTTGAAAACTGGTCATATCTGCAAAGTGAAATTTCTTCAATCTTTATAAGCGGTCCAAATTACATCATAGTTATAACAGGTTTGAATATTTGTCCATATTCGTGATTTCGCCTTTTTCCAATCCAGTTTGTTTGCGCAATGCGGAGTTGTAATGTTTACATCGCATTATGTAAAATCAGCAACTTTTAGTTGGTCTACTTAAATATTATTAAATGGCTAATTTTTATAATTGTTTTGCGTTATTTTTCGCCGACAATCTTTCTCTGGCATTAACAATATTAGTAGGTTACTAAGTTTCGGTTTATTAGTGTCTGGTGGGGAGGCTTTGGCCGTGGCTAGTTACCACTTTTTTTTTTATACACTACAAGTTAGCCCTTGACGGCTATCTCACCTGGTGGTAAATGATGATGCAGTCTAGGATGGTAGCGGACTAACCTGTTAGGAGTATGGTAAACCCACGCTCCTAATTGGTTTCTACGCATTAACCGCAGTAACCGATTAGGAGGATGGGTTTAACATACCCCTAATAGGTTAGTCCGCTACCATCTTAGACTGCATCATCACTTATCGTCAGGTGAGCTTGCCATCAAGGGCTAACTTGTGGTGGATAAAAAAAACTACCGCCCTACTATTACCGCAGATCTCCACTCAGACTGAGAAGGGTTGTGGCCATAGTTCTCATTTGCCCAAGGTGGTAGAAGTTTCTTATTTGGGGGACCGAAACGAACATGAAAGTAAGATATCTCGAGAAACACCTACATAATAATAGTAATAAGGAAATAGCAAAAAGGTTAGTCGACATCACAGGAGACCGAAGAGCTGCCAGCTACCTCACAACGAATTAGTCTTGCTATTCAAAGGGGGAACGCTGCCAGTATCTTCGGAAACTTGCCTAAAGGGACTCCTTTTAACGATATCTTTATTAAGATTTTTATTTTTAGGTTCAATCTAAGGTTTACTAAGACAATATTTATCTTACAAAAATACAGGCTATAACAGTCAAATCTGAGAGTACAAAAATGCGCTGATCTGGATTTTCCAATTGGAAGGTGGTTATATTCATGCCACACTACAGTGTTGTGATTTAGTTGGTTACGTCACATTTAAGTAGGCGCCGTGAAACATTACTAGGTACTTACTAACCTTCTTCGTTATGTTTAATAGCTATTAGCCATCGTCGGGCCGGTTTTAATGGCTTTTTTTTCATATCAAACAATCTTTAAATTAATTCGAGGAAATTTTCGAAGCTATGGGAAAGTTTGTTGAGGTCATGAGTGTTTTTGTTAAATTTTAAAACTCGATAACTCGGTTTTCTGTTTTTTAAGTCACAAACAATCAGATTATTTTATTAGTGGAATGTTCGCGAATACTACTTATTCTTTTCATGGCATGTCTATAATCCAGTTTGAAGTATTTCGCACCTTAAAATGACTTGGCATGAATCAAGTTATTGTGTACACTTACGAACAATAGTTGCTAAAGCGTTCTCGAATCACAGGCGGTAGCAGTGAATGTCTGTCACACGCCACACGTTGGTTCACACTTGCACCGGCAGTTCATGTCTAGCAACGTGTTAATTTTTTTTTTTTTGGGACTGTTAGCTGTACTAACCCTATTGGTTGCCACAGCGTAACTGAGCTGACGTGTTAATGACAGTGTAAACTACATCAGCCACTGACCGAGACTGATGAAGTTTACACTATCATCAGGTCATAATTTTTTATATTACTACCGGTTAGTAGGTAAAGCCAAAATGCTTTGTTTTTGACGACCTCCGTGACGCAGCGCGTGAGCTGTCGCATTATAAAGTTGGAGGTCCTGGGTTCGATTCCCAACTCGAGTCTGGTCTGGCTTCGGTCGTGGCTAGTTACCACGCCAAACGATTTAGCGTTCCGGCACGATGTCGCGAAATCAATTAGGAGAATGGGCTGGCGATAACAGGTTCGCCATTACCATCCTAGACTGCATCATCACTTACCATCAGGTTAGATTGCCGTCAAGGGCTAACTTGTTGCTTAAAAAAACAGCATACCACGCGCTGGGTATTATGTAGGGCTTGCGGCTACAAGCAGCGTATTTGTACATTATTTCATTTGTAAGTTGATAACTCACAATTGTATTACTTTACCTCTCAAGTTGTGGTCCGCAGACGTGTCAAATAGCGGAACCCGGACCACAACTAGTACAAATTTGGCTTATTAATGACCAAAACTTGAAACATGTGCTCCAAAAAAAAAATGGATGTCGCGACCCGCTAAGTATTAATTTTGCGTACACTATCGCCTGCTACATCTGCCGGCGATCGCCACCGCCTCCATTTGGGAAACGCTTTAAGCGCGTGTAATAATGCCATAGTTATTACGCATAACATCAAATAATGTTATTATGATCACTCAAGGAGACTTTTTTTAGTATTTTTTTCCGGGTCCAAATGATGAACATGTTTATTATTCATGATGCATAAACGTATTCATTGGTTGTGCTAGTGTAGAAACAATATTCCACTTAAGTTTACACGCTGTAATTAGTATCGATCCACAAATAACAAGCGTATACATAAAACAATGTTATTGTGCAAGAATTACACCTACTTGTTAATTTTTTTTGGACTCACTATTAGCTGTGTAACACCCTATTGCTTGCGTAACCGGGCTGTTTGGCGAGCTTCGGAAAGAAGCTCTGCCAGAAGAAATTTTGAGCCCTAGAGCTCGAAGAAACTAAGGGACGTCTGCCGAAGGGCGCCTCCTGTGAGCCCGAACCTCGGCTTAGCGACGTTTGGGATAGCGGGGGGGTCGGACGGTGAGTGGTCCGTACGTCTCCGAGGCCGTGGATAGAGCCCACATCCAGATGACGTAAGATAGCGGATGTCCTAACCACTAGGCTGTCACCGCAATCAATTAATACCTATAATAAATTATAGGTAATGGAGTACTCAATGAATCAACTGTCAGATATCTTAGCTATAATTATATTATAGCTTATAATATTGTTTCCTAGTTAGTTAATTTTTAATGGGACCAACTGAGACTACTCTTTGAATAAAAATGGTCTAACCTGTAACATAAAAAATCTTTTCATTATACATATTGTACTCTATATTCTACTCTATATTAATTTTTATATTTTACACTAAAAGGTAACGAAACGTTGCTTATCTTAAATCCCGATTTAGTTGAGCCAAATGGTGAACATATATGGCGGTACTAATCACGTGACTTCACTTTGACATGACATCACTTGCTTCAACATATTGAGAGGAGACCCGTGCTCTGTAGTGAGCCGAAAATGGGTTGATACTTGATCATAATGAATTTAGTGTAGGTATATATTCTACTAACAACATAATATTAATTTATTTCGGGCCAGCCACAAGATCTGTTGAAGAAATACACTTCCTATATACTGTAAACCGCTTGAAGAAAAAATAAAACACCGATTTAAATTTCTATACATAAAAGGTACTCAGATAGTTTTAAGCTTTGGACCCGAGATGATAAGTAAAATTTCGTGGAAATAGTTTAACGACTTATTTAATTAAACAATAAACTAGTGGTCGCCCATAAGTGGAATTCGATCAATTATTATTAAGTTTGTATATAAACTTAGTCTATCGTAAATCTCGCAATCCTCAGTGCGGTAAAAGGGGTACGATTTTTTCCCTTCGCGTTATAATCTGAAACACCAGGTACCACATTACACCCCATTTTTTATTGAGTCGAATGTAATTAGGCTATGGTTTATTTACATTCAGCCTATTTAGTTTATGATGATTGTGATGCTGATCATGATTTTATTTTAAAACTATTGCAATAGATTTTAGAAATGAATTAAGTGTAGGCCGTGCTGGAACAATGAGCCGACATAGGGGGAGAGTGAAAAACAACGAGAAAACTTTTTAAATTGACTTTAAGACGAATAAGCGAAGGTTTCATTCAAGATTCAGCCTACAATAAGAACCTTATTTAACGCGTTGTATATATTAAAAAAAATACTAGATGTAGAATAAATACGTATTGTAATCATTTAAAAATATGCAACGTTTGTAATTTTTGTCGTCTCACAACTCTGGTAAAGAAATTATTGTTACAAAAACAACAACACTTATCACTTTGAATTGTTCATAAAATACCTATCGCGTTGACCGGCGGTATTACAACTTCCAACTGGCAACGTGTACAAAGTCCAAGTTGCATACCTATACTTAACCAGCCAACAATGGACCTACCTACTCGTATCGATACATAATTGCTACATCAATCATTAATTATTTATCTATACTAAATGAATCTAAATCGTTTGTATGTAGTTATAAACTCTTCCCTGGAATAAGCGATAATAAAAAAAAATGTTTGACGTTATAACTAAGATATAGCAGGCTTTATTTACCTAGTAAACAGTATTAAATCGAGAGTTAAAGTTTCTCACTTCGCATAATATTCTACAAATAAAAACAAACAAAAATGTAAGAGGGTCATCCCATACAAAAAACTAGTACAAATATGTATGTACCGTTTCATATTCAGGAACCATTTGTATGCTAGTCCAAGTCGCACTTAAAATAAAATAAAACAAACTTTTAACTCTATCTATAATATCTATATACTAGTGGTGGTAGTATATGCATTCCTTTATATATAAGTATTTATTCTTTATATATTACTTGAAATCGTAACCGATAGAGAAATATTTGTTTTGTCCTAAAAAAACCTTAAAACCGTTTTTTAGGACAAAACTCGATAGTACCTATCTGAGAGATCTGTCATATATATCCAGTAGAAAACTCCTCGCTTAAGATTTGACGATAGTTTATAAATGTACACATGCCACGTGAATGAGGGCGCGTATTGTAGAGCACTTGATAAAAATTGTAAAAGATTCTTGCTTAACTTTCTGTATACAAGTTTGCTAAGAATGCAATTTCGACCCTCAATTTAATGATTATTCCCACAGTAATTTTTAAGAATGTATACTTCACTGAAGCGGTGATAGCCTAGTGGTTAGGGCGTCAGCCTCCTAATCAGAGGTCGGCGGTTCGAATCCGGGCACGCACCTCTAACTTTTCGGAGTTATGTGCGTTTTTTTAAGCAATTAAAATATCACTTGCTTCAACGGTGAAGGAAAACATCGTGAGGAAACCTGCACACCTGAGAGTTCTCCATAATGTTCTCAAAGGCGTGTAAAGTCTGCCAATCCGCACATGGCCAGCGTGGTGGACTATGGCCAAACCCTTCTCATATTGAGAGGAGACCCGTGCTCTGTAGTGAGCCGGTAATGGGTTGTTGATGATGATACTTCACTGACGAAATCGCAGGTATCAGATAATTTTTGAATAATACTGCTTGAACGATGCCCTATAGACATTAGGAGTTTTGGTCGCTCTTATTCTTAAATGCGAAATACCTTAAAAATAGAGTTATTACGATAATTCTCCACTCATGTATATTTCATGATTAAGTTCCCATATAAGTAGATCGCTTTGGAGAATTTGGTAAGCTAAATAATACGTATGATTCGTTATTCCACAGCCACCAAAAGGTTTCGTCAACATGCTAGACGACGTGGTCATCTTCAACGATCCCTATGGTGTTGTCCTCATCATCGGGGCATGGAACTACCCCCTACAACTGCTACTGCTGCCTTTCGCCGGTGCCATCGCGGCGGGCAACGTGGTGATCCTCAAACCTAGCGAACTTGCGGTGGCCAGCGCTAAATTCATAGCTGAAACCTTGCCCAAATACTTGGACAATGTGAGTATAATTTTTAACTGTGGACTTTAAGTATGACGCCTTAAAATTATTGATAAAGTAAGTTTTTAAACTGATTTTTCTTCCACCAGGATGCATTTATAGTAGTGGAAGGTGGTCCAGAGGAAACCACAGAACTGCTTAAGCAAAAGTTCGATTATATCTTCTATACGGGAGGCACGAACGTCGGCAGGATTGTCTATTCGGCCGCGACCAAGAATCTGACCCCTGTCACTTTGGAATTGGGAGGGAAAAGGTAAGCTTGTTTTGTGTGTGTGTTTGTGTCATTAAACATTAAGTTTAGCTTTTTTTTATTTGTAATCCAGAAAGATTTAGGTTAGGGTAGCTGAAAGAGATGTCTTATTTTCTTTGAATACATCTTATATATGTTCGTTATCACAGATTTGGTACAAAAATATTTATAAAAAAAAAGATAAATCTGCCATATCCCACAACAGGTTAGCCAGCTACTATCTTAGTCTGCAAGTAAATTGCTAACTTGTAATAGAAGAAAAGAACCGAAATCGATTTTAATAATTGTTAGTTATTTCAGTTCATTATTTACTTTATATCAGTCCGTAATAATAATATTACAGCCTGTAATAAATAAATACATAAATAATTAGATATTTCCGGCTGCTTTAATTTTTTTTATTTCGTGCATAGTTATAAAGACTTGTTTTTTACGAGTTCTGCGGGAAGTATCCTAACTCCATCTCGATGCAAGCAATATACCTAAACTTCATCAAAATGAGGGGTGGTTGAGCAGAACATTAGTTAATAACAAACAGACAGACACACATGTTCACTTTTATAATATAAGTAACGATTGTCGTCACGTATTATTCTCGTGATTCCAACAAATGTACATAAAGATATAAATCTTGGTAGTTTTTAGGTTTTATCTACCATAGCTATCACTTCAGTACTAATCCTATTAAAATATTTTTGTAATAAGATTACATTCGCTAATGAGATTTTTGAGCAACGTCGTTACATGGTGAAGCCAATGGATTTCAATTTGACAGTGTTATAGAATCCTCCTTTTAATCTAATTTTGACAAGTAGCTATTTAAGAAAGATACGTTGATAAATTAATGCGTTCGTTTCAAATCACGTTAAAAAGTATTTCTGCATCGTTACTATAATAAGATTTATATGCTGACAATCGATGAGTCGCTATCGAATATCGAAACTTTCTACCGTAATAGTAAATTGAAACATACGTTCCTAGTTTCAGAGCTCAAATTCGTCGACACTTGCGCACTCGTCGTATTTTTGCAAAATAATAATAAAGAAGTACGAAAAGCGATTCCACAATTGCGAGCGTGTAAATCTAATACTAAGAATACATTTTATGTTAATTTTGTGTCTAAACACAAAACTAACATAAAATCTATACAAATAAATAAAATTGGAGTGTCTGTTTGTAATACGGTACATACACCAAAATAACAGTTTTTCAATTTTTGTCTGTCTGTCTGTTTGTTCCGGCGAATCTCTGAAATGGCTGGACCGATTTTTACGGGACTTTAATTGGCAGGTGATGTAATAAGGAGTAACTTAGGGTACTTTTATTTTAGAAAAAGTCTTTTATTTTAGAAAAATAAAATAATGTTGCAATGTCCTGTAGTACCAAAGTACTGTCCAGTACCGCAAATCACGCGCATGCCAACGCCTGTGCCATCACGTCTCGGGCGCCTCCCACCAACGAATCAATATCACAATGGCTGCCTGTCGCGCGGGCTCATTCTTTTTTTTTTTTTTTAGAAAGGAGATACTTTAATGTTTATCCTGTAATTATTTCGGATTAGTAATCTATTGCTTCGTGATTGCAAGACAAACAAACACGCTTAACTCAACGCAGACGAAATCGCGGGCGTCAGCTAGTGTAAAATTAAAATTTGTGTTAATAACATTGATCAAGAATTATAAAACACACATAACTTCACACGTGTTCGTCAATAACATATTTAAATGTTATGCGTTTGAACTAGAAAACAGTGGAATTTTGTCTTGTCTTATAAAGGCGAAAATATGTTTGTTGGTTTGTCCTTTAATCACACAGCAACAAAGCAAAATTTTTTGCATCGAGACAGTTTATGGGCCAGAAAGTGACATAGGCTACTGTTTCTTGTAGAAAAATTATGGATATTTGCATTTTTATTTAAATATTTGGGAAATTGAGATACAGTACCTGCCAAATGCGTATTGTATATAATAATATGGTATAAAACAAGTTTATTTAAAATTTTATTTAGTTTATATGCTGCGTAATTGCAACCGGTTCATGAACAAATTAAAAATAGCCTTGTGTGTAAACCATTTGCCGTTTAATATAATTATATGCATTTAAAAACACAATAACTAAAGGGACCTTGTAAAAAATTTCCTTATTTTAACCTTCTATATATGATTACATTGAAGATAAATTAAAAAAAAAACTAATCTCATGAATGGATCAAGGTTATGTTATTTCTGTTGTCTATATAGAAGCAGGGTTTGAGAAAGTTAGAACACTTTATAAAAAAAAATGTTTTACCTTACTTACCACAAGTTATGGTTCAAGCCCGTAAATGAAGAAATCTCGGATCGATATCACAGCATCCTCAGGAGATGTTGACATCACATCGCATAATTGCCAAGAGACGAGTACGCCTCATGAGTTAAATTTAATCATTAAGTTTTCCAGTTAAAAAGTAATTGTTTTTTTTTTCATTACAGCCCAGTGTACATAGACAACACAGCTGACATGGAGGTGACAGCGAAGCGTGTCCTTTGGGGCAAATTCATCAATGCGGGCCAAACTTGCATTGCCCCAGATTACGTCTTATGTTCAAAAGAAATCCAGGACAAATTCGTGGAGTATTCGAAGAATATATTGAAGGAGTGGTACGGAGAGGATCCCCAGAAATCACCGGATCTATGCCGAATTATCAATAGCAGGCATTTTGGGTAAAATTGTTGATTATATTTTACACAACAGCGTGTACAATTACAACTAATTAGAACTATTACAATTACAATTGCATTTAAGGTTTAAACGCTATTAGATAATTAATTACGTGGGGCCAGCGTCACTTTGTTAGTCTGCTGTACTTGCTGACTAACTGAATTCTGATGGACCAAAGCATCTGGCTTCATGTTCGCCATTTAAGATCAGTGTTTGTACTGTTTGTGTCATCAGATATATTGGAACCATTAAAAATTGTGTGGTTCGTGGACATCGTTAGCATCCTCCCCAGCTAACTCCGGTCCCCACCAATAGTGGTAGCCTAGTGAGCAACTGCAGCGTCTGGTGGAGTTCAATTCCCGATTCACACTTTATTCTTCGAGTTATAAGCGTCTTAAACGATTAAACATCACTTGCTTTTATGGTACGCAAACATTATGAAGAAACCTATTGGAGTGCTTCGTAATGCAAAAAGGAGTCTGAAGTCCGCACTTCCAATGTCCAGAGTGCTGAACAAATCAGCCAGGCCTGAATTCTATTCTTTCCCCAATAATGAGATTTATAATAAAGCCTTTCTAATAGAACTAGCGAGTAAGAAAAAAAAAGAGTTTCAAGTGAGCAGGAACTTTGGAACTAATTTTTAAAATAAAAATGTTTCAGTCGCCTCCAAGCATTATTAGAAGCAAGTAAGGACAAAGTAGCAATCGGCGGTCGATACGACGCCCAAGAACGTTTCATTGCCCCAACAGTACTGACCAACGTCTCGCCCACCGACAAAATAATGGAGGATGAAATATTTGGCCCAATACTACCGATTGTGCCAGTAGAAAATGCTTACGAAGCTATCAAATTCATCAACGAAAGGTATGTTTTGAAATCAACTAACTCATCGACTAATTCTTAAGTCCATAGTACTACGCAAATTTTACAAACCTTACAAGATTCGACTCCTTTTTGATTTGTTGCATTACATTCCAAAATGATTATATGTTTTGTTCCTAACTTAATTTCCTATTATTTGGTATACTTTATACAACTTAAGTGTTCTCTTATTACAGTCACAATAATCATTTACAACATAGAAGTTTGTTGTACTGTTCAATCTGAAATTTAATAAATTTGAGTAAAAATATGGATTCGATTTGTCAGTTTTACCCTATGGTAAAATTTGATGAATATCTGTCAATTCTGTTGTGAGTGAATCTTCCTGGAATCAAATTTTATAATATTGGATAATATAGGAATTGTTGGGTTCAAATATAAAAAAATATGTTGATATATTACTCTAAATGCCGAATTCAAATCAAAATGGAGTGCATATTTGTATCATTTCAAATTAGTGAGCATTCTGAAGCATAATTGTGACACTATTAATAATCGCCAGATTTTGCTTTCGGATGGGTCACGTCATTTAAAATACTACCTTATGCAGTACTGATAAGGCTGATTTTGCAATGATTTATGGGTGTTATAATTGGTCATTGATTTTGCAGGATACCGTTTTCGATTGGTTTTCATTACATTACCATCATAATGGGTGGTGCTTATTGCATTGGATAGTGTGAAAGTTTTATTATTTGTTAGGTGTTTGACTTGTGTGTGGGTGTGTTTGTCTGTGTGTGTGTGTGTGTATTTCTGAAGTTAAAGAAGGTGTGACATATGTCGTGGCACAGATAAAATAAGGATGCACCTTGTCACTTTAATATTCATTTTTCTTTATTAAATTACCCGGTGCTATATAATTTATGGTTAATTTAAATAATCTTGGTAATCTTTATTGTTCATAAGTACATGATGTCTTGATATTAACTATAATCGTTCAAAGTTGACGATACTAAATAATTTGAAGTATTGATACAAAGCACTACACAAAGCTAGCAAACGCGAGAACATTCCAATTGTTTCCAGAAAACAAGTCTAATGCCTTATTCGAGCTTCCGTCGAGTGCTTTAAAACAATTTTAAGAGACATTCAACATTGTAAAAAAGTGCAAATTATTTTCACCGGGTAATTTGATAGTTCTAGGACCCTGCGTATTAACGTGGGGATATCCCAAGCAATTTAATATCGTATTCATGGTAAACATCATGCACGATGCAGTTACAACTGAGTGAGGACCATTTCAGGGAGCATCCGTTAGTCCTATATCTCTTCAGCCGGCAAAGCAACATACACACGCTGTTTACCGAGCAGACTCGCTCGGGAAGTATCTGCGTGAACGATACGATCATGTTTTATGGCGGTAAGGAGACGTGGTATAGGCACCCTCGCCCCAAGAACCAAACATTGTGATGCTGAACGTTAAATCACTGAACTGTGAGAGAACTAAGAGGGACACAGACAGATGCCCTTGTCTATATCCTCTTTCATTATCTATTATATTAATTTGTTTGTTAACAGACAGTGACAAAGGTTGTTTAAAATATTGTTATTGTCGTTAATTGTTTAATGACTAGGATCATATCAAAACAAGTATGTAGTAACAATTGTTTTTATAATCGTTTACATGCGTGTGTATCGCAAGTTTGGTTCTTTGGGTAAGATCTGAGACCGAATTTTTCGCTATTTTAAAATCCAACGTTTGAATTAACTTCTTATGATATTTATGATTGCGACTTTACTCTAAATGAAAGCTAATTAGGTCACTTTCCACACTAACTTGCGCTAAGCCTCCTTTGGCCTATAACCGTAGAACATGCCCAGAAAATCAGCCAATGTTATATACCTTTTTGGGTGTTAAAAAATCGTCTTCTAAACTGAACTCATATTTCGATCTCCTAATTAATATTGCATTTTATACAAATTTGTCATCGACGGGTGTACTTTTGACTAATCAAGCCAAAATTAAAGTCACAAATCTTCTAAAATATACCATTTACGTTGACTCTATATCCATCTAATAGACCCCCAATTTAATTCTTTTGCTGGCATGCAAACAGCTTTCGGTTAACAATCAGTACTGAAGGTCAATGATGAGCACTTTGACGAGAAAACCGTAAACATATTTTACTTGTGACACGTATGTTAGCTCTATAAGAAGGCTCTATGAATAGGTGTGTTTAGGTGATCGCAGCCCATTTAAATAACAAAAGTCAAGGTCAAAAGTATACACAGGTAATTTTGTTGCGTGCCATGTAACTTTTCGTGAGACATGCTCTTTAATAAACCAATTTTTGTGGTTTCAAGTTGGGTGATTTTATTCATACATATTCACGCATTGGGAACAATTATTTTGTTATCGGATATGGTCAATAATCATGATATTGATGTAACAAAAATATATCTAGCAAACCAAAAAACATCATCAGCAAAAGTCAGATTGACTTTCAATTATGCAAGTGAACATTTACAGATTTAAAACTGTAACAAATAGGTAGCGAATAATTCAAACACAGGGAAGAAATGCTTTACAAATTGAATCATATAAAATAAATTGCTATTATAAAATCTTGAAGCGGTGATATCCTA
The DNA here is from genome assembly GCA_928268935.1 of Lasiommata megera. Taxonomy (NCBI): domain Eukaryota; kingdom Metazoa; phylum Arthropoda; class Insecta; order Lepidoptera; family Nymphalidae; genus Lasiommata; species Lasiommata megera. The sequence continues at coordinate 8,821,929 of OV743326.1, read as the reverse complement.
GTGGTTAGGGCGTCAGCCTCCTAATCGGAGGTCCGCGGTACGCACCTGTAACTTTTCGGAGTTATGTGCGTTTTTTAACAATTAAAATATCACTTGCTTCAACGGTGAAGGAAAACATCGCGAGGAAACCTGCACGCCTGAGAGTTCTCCATAACGTTCTCAAAGGCGTGTGAAGTCTGCCAATCCGCACATGGCCAGCGTGGTGGACTATGGCCAAGCCCTTCTCATATTGAGAGGAGACCCGTGCTCTGTAGTGAGCCGGTGATGGGTTGATCGTGATGATAAAATCTTACGTTTTTGTGATAACAACACTGAAACGACAAATGTGTTACTGGTCCATTACATTGTTGAAGGCTGAATATCTTGTTTAATATCATTTTCCGCGAAGTAATGTTTTATAAGGACCTTTTTACATTCTTTGTACGTTTTCCTTGTACGTCTAATAATTATATTATGCATAGAACTCCCCACTACGTTCAGCTTCAAGTTGCTAGCATCTCATGTAACACATTTTATATGTCATTTTGTAAAGCTTATAAAAAGTCGCAATCATATAAAATTGACGTGTAATTATGAATTGAGACAGCTATATAATTTACATTTTGTCTCTAATGGGTTTGAGTTTATTTATAGTTGACACATTTCGAGGTCAAGGTGTTTCATTCATCGTTTTTAACATGAGAGAATATCCAAATATTTCTTAGTATAGATCTTTAAAGTGTGTTCGCTATATTTGATTTTCTTATAATCAGCTTCACATATCAATCTATCACAAACTACCTGAACTCAAAAATGTGACTCCAAATTGAAGCTTATTTCCGAGATAATAATCATGGTGATGAAATGCGGTGTTGGGATTGAATGATAGTATAATGGTGATGGACATTGAATGGTATAAGGAATTGGTGATGGAAATTGGTGTAATGGTGTTATGACAAGTGGTGATATTAACTGGTGATGGTTTACTAATGGCTCAGTATAAAATCTGTTATTGTTTATTTTAGCATATTGATTTGGTATAACTTAAAATATATTATGAACTGGTTCTTTTATATTAATATTCTTCTTTAACGATGCTGAATTTTTCAAAATTTTCCGTAAAACTTATTTATGTTCAATAATTATTATTGAAAAACCTTCCATATCATTAAATTTTCGATGGTTATAGATCTGAATAATATGAGTATTAAGAATAACAAAAAATTCTTGTTATCTATTTGTAAAAATATTTATTTCAAATAATTTGTAAATAAATAATATATATCTGTTTTACTAAAGCTTGTCTATGCAATAGTCTATGGTTGTTTAACGATGGCGGTTTATATTATCTGTGGTAGGGAAAAACCGCTGGTGTTCTACGTGTTCACCACAGACGAGGCCATGCGGAAGAGTCTAACCGAGAACACTACCAGTGGTGGAATGTGTGTTAACGATACACTCATGCATATGGGAGGTATGATATGTATATTAACAATACAGGAGCATATTTAGTCTACCCGCCAACCACTATTAGAGCAGTGTGAAGGGTAAGCTATAAATTCCTTCTCTCTTATTCGAGAGGCAGGCCTTAGCCCAGCATTGGTCATTTATGATAAAAGGTATATATATTAATACTTCTCTCATACAAAACAAGAGATACTAAATAATATGTTTATTTTATTTATGTATTACCCTATTTTGGGAGAACAAAAATATATTTATTTCAATATAATCATCTACTTTATTGGTGCCAGACTTTCCGTCTCATATTTGAGATGAATGAAGGAGCTTAGATCCAACACGACGCTCCAATTGGCGGGCGTAAATTAATTTATCGAAGACTGGCACATCAATTTTCAAATTTCATTTCAAACAAGGCATTACTACAAAAAGCATATAGTGAGAGAGAGTGAGATGAACTAAGATTTTCTTCTGTAAATATAATTTCTTGTAAATATTAATTATTAAGGCATATTTATCGGTTACTGGTATTCTGAGTCTGCTTGACTAATCTGCATATATTTATATCCAATTAATATTACCCCTGTATTTCTATTGCTGATCTCCTTGTAGATAATTTGATATGTTTATTAAAAGTACTATCAACACGCAAAAATGCACGATTCTTCCTGTTAAACTATCTATTTACAACGTGTCACAAATATATATGTTTTTAAAAGTAAACGTTTATGACTTTCTTCTAACAGGTAATAAAAACCGAGCTGAAATATTATATCTGTAGAGCAATTTCTGTCCATAGTTCAAGAATTTCCTTTCCTCGTAATTGGGGCGTCATTTTCAAATTATATAATACAAAATTGGCTTTATTTCGCACTTTCGTAATTGTTTTAATGTCGTCCATTACGTACTTTGACACAAAAAGAAAAATAAAAATAAAAAATTAATGAACGTATCAAATTTTTTACTCGCATTTTTTTTTATTAATATACTGTAATTTCCAGTGGACACGCTACCGTTCGGCGGCGTTGGTAACAGCGGTATCGGGGCATACCACGGCAAGGCCTCCTTCGACACGTTCACGCACAAGAAGAGCTGTTTAGTCAGAAACTTCGCGGCCATTGGAGAGAAGCTCGCTTCGTGAGTTGATTTGGATTACTTTTTACAGGATAGACTCTATTACAAAGTCTGTGGACAGTTTCAAAGTTCCAACTAGATTTAGTTGTTTTACCACGCCATTCTTGGTTTTCTACAAAATCTTCTTTCTTTGTACTTTTTTTCATACACTACAAGTTAGCCCATGACTGCTATCTCACCTGGTGATGTAGTAGTCTAAGATGGTAGCGGGTAGCCTAACCTGTTAGGGGTAAAAAAGTACTAGTTCGCGTCATTGTGCCGGAACGCTAACTATTTTTATTTATTTTATTTTATACACTACAAGTTAGCCCTTGACGGCTATCTCACCTGGTGGTAAGTGATGATGCTGTCTAGGATGGTAGCGGGCTAACCTGTTAGGAGTATGGTAAACCCACGCTCCTAATTGGTTTCTACGCGACATCGTGCCGGAACTCTAAAATCGCTTGGCGACACGTCTTTGTGAGCAGGGTGTTAACTAACAACTCCCACTAAATCAGACTCGAGCCAGAAATCGAACCCAGAAATTTTATTATAGAATCCAATAAAAAAACTAATAACTATAAATAACTTTAAATCTAACTAAAACATGGAGTGAAAAAAATCTTTTAATCCACTACAAGTTAGCCCTTGACAGCAAACTCACCTGTCGGTAAGTAATGATGTAGTCTAGATGATAGCGGGCTAAAACCCAAACTGGGTTTACTATACCCCCAAACTGGTAGTACATACCCAATTATGTACCCAAAGTGGTGAATGCGTGAATCGCTTGGCTTAGTGGAAGTGATATGAAATAATGGACTGTATTCAACAACTAAAAATACTTTGGATAATAAAACTTAAATCTTACTATTGCAATCATCACTAGATGCGTTTCCTCAGGACTACCGGTCAAAGACCACTGAATATTGGTTTCATCTCATTTAACCTGACTGAATTCTTTATCACACTTATTAACATATCATCATCGTCATGATCAACCCATTACCAGCTCACTACAGAGCACGGGTCTCCTCTCAATGTGAGAAGGGTTTGGTTATAGTCCACCACGCTGGCCATGTGCGGATTGGCAGACTTCACATGCCTTTGAGAACAGTATGGAGAACTCTCAGGCGTGCAGGTTTGCTCACGATGTTTTCTTTCACCGTTTCAAGCATGTGATATTTAAATTGTTTAAAAACGCACATAACTCCGAAAAGTTAGAGGTGCGTGCCCGGATTCGAACCGCCGACCTCTGATTAGAGGCTGACGCCCTAACCACATCAACGCTTCATTAACATATATGTAACATCTTTCATCCCCAGAGGGCGCTACCCGCCTTACACAGACGGCAAGTTGCAATTCATCACCACACTGATGAAGAAGCGCTCTGGTCCGTCGTTCAAATACCTGCCTTACTTCATAGCGTTCGCTCTGGGCGCTGGATTGTCCTACGGCATCTTCGCTTGGCAAAAGGTAAAGAAGTAAAACACTTAGAGGCCAGACATTCTGAGTATTGAAGATCCGTTAAACTTTAACCCATATATGTTACCATCATAGATATAAATGAACTGAACAAGTATTTAACACAACCACATATAAATCAGCGCAATACAAAATAAGTTCAAAATTAATTACGAACGGAACAATATAAAGACACGCACTCAAAATAAATTGTCAACCAAGATAGTTACGCTAAGGAAAGTAGGCTGGTCATTTATAGGCTATTGTGTCAGATTTTACAACAAAATTCCATTTTTAGCTCAAAATTTACTAGTAGGATGGTTTAAATCCTATATAAAAGAAAGATTATATCATAAAGGTTATTAAACATTATAACTATTCCAATAAAAAACATTAAATTGTAAATATATAACTATTTAATTTCGTAATTTATTTGAATTGATTCATTCTGTATGACATGACTTTGAAATATTTGATTTGATTTGAAATATATTAGAAAAGAAGTATACCCACAGAAGCCAACCGACAGGTCACTTGTTAAATACATATAATAATTATATATTAATATAAGATGCATTTAGCAATAAATATTTAATAGTACTGGCCGTTCAAGGTCATTTCGGAAGCTCGCCTTATGCTTCTCTATAAGCAAAAATAAGTCAATGCCATTATATTTGATCAAAAACCCTCTCCATACGGTAGTTATATAAAAATCTAGGTATACAACGTTCAAGTGTATTTTTTGACAAACGCGTATTTATAAACTTATAGCTATGATAAGTTAGACTTAAATTTAATTTGTCATGTTATAAAAAAATATTATTTAACCCAATAAAAAATTATGACGAAACAGTAGTAAAACTACAATTTAATCAACCGAAATAAAAACAAAATTTTATTTCCAGAAATAGCAAAATAAATTGTTAAAAATAATAATTGAAGTAAATAAAAATATTAATTTTATGTATTATTATTGTATTATTAAAAAAAATAAGTTTCCATTTTAACAACATACACGCTTTGCGGTGTCAAAGAGAATTTATTTTCGGAGAGAGTATGAGAAATTCTGAGGGGGGGTTTAATAAAAGCTTTACTTTTGTAAAAATTATCCTGTCCTTTGAATAAACAAAATAAACCTACATGCTTGTATTTAGTGGGCTAACTAGAAATTTACGGCGTTATATAACAAAACTACATAATTGGTTGGTTCATAACAGTTGCTTGGAAGGTTTTCATCTAAGCTTTTGAACCTAGGAACACGGAAATGCCGACATTAACTTAAAGATGAATTTCTTGAAATATTAACTGTTTTAAAACAAGGAAACATAATACATTAAACAAAGGATATATCTTTACAAATTTCAAGTTTGTAACCAACACACCCACCCCACCCCCCCAAAAATTTCAATATAAATCACTGCTTCATCCTCGGTCACATATCATACGCACAATTTATACACTTTAAATTATTTTTAAATTTATTTTCAACTTACATTGTGATAGGAAATGTTCAGTAGTTTTTTAATAACTATAGGCTATAATTGCCATAACATTTCTCGTTTGAAAAAAATGTAAACAATTACTGTTTGTAGTATGAAGTATTTGTAAACTATTTAAAAAGAAATCATAAAGTTCTTGAAATTAATCATCTTGTTTCATTAAAATCCCACTGCCTTGTTGGTCTAGTGGTAGGAAAATTAAACTAGGGATCGCAGGCCCTGGGTCCTGTTATAAAATTATCAGTGTTACTCTTCATTGGTATTCTACTTTACCAGTTAGCCCTGGACTGCAACCCTGGTGGTAGGTGATGATGCAGTCTAAGATTGTTGCGGGCTAGATCCAGGAATCACAAAGTACCAAATTGGCCTTAAACCACGGCACTCACCCCGTGAGGTTAAAAACTTTCGTGTTAAACTAAACTTTTGTGTTTAAGTCTGGTGGAATCTGATTAACATGACCATTAACCTGGCCATCGCCTGGTGGGGGGCATTGAAACATGTAGAGAATTAGTTAGTATAGCAAATCCAGCGAGAGCGACATGCCGTGTTGGTTTTTAATTCAGGTATACCCCACCGACGAGTCCCATATAACCTCCGTCCTATCCTATATTGACGGAGTTTATCTAAAGCTTTTCCACCTCGACCAAAAAGAAAAAATGATGATCACCCATATTAAAATTGAAAACTCCACCAATTCGAAGTAATAGCTTCAATATCGATGAATAAAATCTCATAAGCTTTCATATTATAATGTAAAAATATCTAAGGCCAAGATCTATAATCTTACTTTACCGCTGACATGAGAAACAGTTGAAACAAGGCCAAGTTATGTATGAGAAATATATCAATCTCGTTTTAACATTAAATATGGCTGAGCAAAGTCAAAGTACTCTCTACAGATCTGAACCTGAAAAAAATACAAATGCTAATTCGATTAGCGTTGAGGAAATAATAAATTATCACACACTCCACTAAATAAATGAAGTTAAAGTACTAATAATATAAATTAATTTAAGTGGACATAAATAAGCAACTGAAGTATCTCAAATTAAAATAGTCATTAATGGGAGCTTACTTTAAATTATCAATATATATGATATATATTATCAATGAATAAGCTAGTCGATATATATATCATTAGGATGTTCTGTTGTGACTGGGCCGGTACTAATTGATGTCTCAATGTTTTCTTAACGCGTTACATACATTTTTCATACTTCATAAGGTGTGTGAAATCATTTTTATAAGTTCTGTTAACAATCTGTGGTCTTCTGTTTCATCTATGGTCAAAATGTATAGTATATTGTAGATTGTAAAACTTTTTAGTAGTATTTTATGTTAAACCGTTAAAACAATCAAATTATAGATTCTTATAATGTTGAAGATTAAACTAACCACTATTTAGTATATTAACGTATTATCCAAAATCAGTTTCATATCTATACAGTGGGCAAATATACCTACTTGTGCAATGCTACGTCATACGCCCTTGACGGGAAGTGATATTAAACGGCTCAAACTACGCTCCTTAAACTCGTGACCCGCAATGGACATACAATATTATCATTGGTCAACAGGGCACCACTCAGACTGACGGATTTATTAACAAGGTCAACGTAGTTCAGATATACATATTCAATCGTCCACCAAAATCACTGCACCACTGATATTTATATTTTTTTAATGAATATAACTTAAAAAGGTTAAATTATTTATGCTTTCAGATGGCCTCGGAGGATTTGTAAGAAAGCTGTGATGCAAGCATGATGACAGTGTGATAACAATATTTAATATATAAAAGAAATAAGTTAAGTTTTTATATAATACATTTTTATATTTCCACTTTTGTTATACAATGTTTACCTATAATTTCTTTGTCACAACTCCGTACAAATGGTTTGATAATGAAAAAGATAAAATTCCATAAATATTTATAACTATGGTTATAATAACAGAAACACTATTTTTTTATGTGTCAATATGACTAAACCATAGAAGACTTAACTCCTAACTTTCCATAAGATATTCTTGCATTTATTTTCTATTTATAGATGTACTTTTATACAGCCATACTTACATAGGATTAAGTTTTGCAAAAGATTATAAATTATAAGGATAGAATGCAAACAATCTTTGTTTTCGGAAGAAAATACCTTTTACTTGGAAAATACTTGGAGAAAAAAAATGTTTTTATTTTAACCAAGTATATTTTTTAAATACATTTTCCTATTTTTGTAAACATACTAAATGGTATTGGATTACATTTTAAGAAGGGTAAGAAAAAACAACTATAAGTACATTTGTTTCTGAAGCTGTGATTTTTCTAAGGTTAAAGGGGTCAAAGTATTTAAGAATGAAGTTTACCATGTTGCTTGCCAGGCATTATGTTAATATTAATGTAACTATAAAAATGGTATTGTATTTTCAAAATTATAAGACTGTTGGTTTTTTATGTATGTATGTATATGTTTACATTTAATATAAGTTGAGTTGTCTCCATTTATTTACATTCTTACTGATAAAACTTATTGTTAAAGAAATTAAAATATTAATATTTATCAAAATGTTACAGTTAATAAATATTTTAACGTTTATTAAACTTAAACTGAATTAAACTCGGATGTTTATGATAATAAATTAATGTTTCTATATTGATAGTTACCTGTTTGATAATAAATATAGATAGAGTATTATATCATTTATATTTTTCCCCTCCCCTGGTCCTTGCAAAAGCCTCAATCAATAATGCATAACAGAAAATGTTATTTTTAAATTTTCAGGCCTACACAAAATTATATTACCAAATAATATATGATAGAAGGATCACATGCAAAACAAAATTTTAGTCAATAGCAAATAGTATGAGACTGATTGATTCAAAGCAGATTTTAAAAAATTTGTTTTTTGTTGTTATCGATTAATCTCTTTTTTTTTATACACTACAAGTTAGCCCTTGACGACAATCGCACCTCAATCAATGGTAAGTGCCGATTGGTTTCTACGCGACATCGTGCCGGAATATGCCGCGACATCGCTTGGCGATACGTCTATGTCGGCAGGGTGGTAACTAGCCACGGCTGTGAAGCCTCGGACCAGACCAGAATCGAGCCGGGAATCGAACCCAGGACCTCCAACTTTATAATGTCACAGCGCACGCTCTACGCCACGGAGGTCGTCGAACAACGTTGACGACGTCTAAATCTACTCATCCGACTTGGATAGTACTTTCACCAGTAGGAAAATATTTTATCCTGCAATAACATAGGTTTTACTATTTATATCAGTAATAATGAAATTTCATAACAGTGTTTGTAAAACAGCCAGTTGAAAGCACTACCAAAACTTCTTTATCCGCGTCCGCTGATTAAAGATATAGATATATACTACAAAACATTGAAATTTAAAAGATCTAAAACCAAGTATGAAAGTCACATTACGTCACTTCAATCAATCTTAAGTACCGTACCTACACAGATAGATATACTTTGTCTTGACACTCGGACAAAGAATCAAGGATCTTGACAGCATTGTATTAAGTACGGTAATTAACAATGAAAGTTAATGTTTATGGGCGAATAGGTTAGAACTTAGAACAAATTGCATAAATGTATAAATTAATATACGTTCGGAAAGGAGGTTTATGTGCTGTGCTGTAACTACAATTTTTGTAAAGTTTCAATGTGAAGTATTGTACCCTAACCCAACCGTTATATGAGTAAAATCATAGAATAAAACACTTAAGTACCATGTATATTAACTGGTTATAATTATTTCATGTTTTTCAAAATAACTTTTACAAAAATCTTACATATACGCTTTATTGTTATGTAAGTCTAAATTTGCATAAACTTCGTCAACCAGTCGTTATGTTAACGGTTTTCTAAATTAATATACCTAATAATCAAAGAGGAAAAACATAAATGTTTGTTATGGAATTACATAGTGCTTGTGTACTCTTTGGCCTCAGTAGCAGTAATCATAGTGGTTACGTACTCTCTCGTATAGTGTTTATTTCTTGTTGATCATAGTAGCAACCTCAGATTAAATCCACTGTCTGGCCACTACAGATCACCCTCAGATCTATGCTGCCCACGTATAAAATAACAATATTCATTTTTGTTATTATGTGAAATTATCCCCAAAAGTGACGAAAACTAAAAATATGGAATGCGAAAGAACTCAAGTTCTTAGTTACAGTGTTCTGTGTTACAATGCGTACACAGCCGGTCCATTCTCAATTCTACATTCTGCACTTTTTCATGATTACATCTACATAATCTGAGGTTGTTACAAATGAGTATACGAATACCTATCTAAGCAAAATGTACCAATTCGGCTTTAAAACGTTTTGTGAGTTAGGATAATATCAAATAAATGAATCTTCCGAGTAAAATTTCAAGTGAAACAAATTAATAAAAATATTTTTTAAATATTACAATAAAATTACGTTCAGGGAGTTCCTTTGCATTCTAACTTTGCTCATAATTCCACAGATTGAATATAAAGTCACCGTAAGTATAAATTATACTTATGGCAATTTTTATTGTATTTTATAAGTGTAGTTAAAGCCAAAACTTTCGTTCTGGTATAATTTTGATAATAAAATCATAAAAAGTCTTGGATAATTTAAAAACCTAAGATTTTACATCAAAAGTTGTAAAGATTTGTTTTTAGAAAGAAACATAAAATAACACATTTTCGTATATTGCAATACTGTTTGTTCTATGAACGAAACGAAAGTGCTTGTGATGAGTAAAGACGATTAAAAAAGTGTCGATAGGTCAATATTCCGCAGAAATTAGCCAGAATCTTCAGGTATCTACAAAATATACTAAATAACCACCCTCGCATGTGAGGGTACTATGTGGTGGTGCTGTTCTTCTTCCGCTAGCTCAGGTGCTTATTCACATTTGAGGGCTTGTCTGACTACTCCCTTCCCATATTCATATACGGCGGCCATATTTATAAGTCATGAAAGGCGTTGACGCTCATCATAATTATTTGCGTTGTATTCTTTTGCAGGACCGATGGCTGCGATACGAAAGAAATTAGTGATCGTCGGTGACGGTGCGTGTGGTAAAACGTGCCTGTTGATCGTGTTTAGTAAAGATCAGTTCCCGGAAGTGTATGTGCCGACAGTGTTCGAAAACTACGTCGCCGATATAGAAGTTGATGGCAAACAGGTGGAGCTCGCGCTATGGGATACGGCCGGGCAGGAGGACTACGACCGCCTTCGGCCGCTGTCGTACCCCGACACGGACGTGATCCTAATGTGTTTCTCGGTAGACTCTCCAGACTCTCTAGAGAACATACCCGAGAAGTGGACGCCCGAGGTGAAACACTTCTGCCCCAATGTGCCTATCATACTGGTGGGCAACAAGAAGGATCTGCGTAACGACCCCGCTACCATCAACGAGCTGCGCAAGATGAAGCAGGAACCCGTCAAGCCGCAGGAGGGACGTGCCATGGCGGAGAAGATCAACGCCTTCGCATACCTCGAGTGCTCCGCCAAGAGCAAGGAAGGAGTGCGCGAGGTATTCGAGACGGCGACGCGCGCCGCACTGCAGGTAAAGAAGAAGAAGAAGGCCAGGTGTTCTCTGCTGTAATTGTGCTGTTGTCGGAAGAACTCTGATTTATGAATCGTTCGCATACTGCCTGAAACTTACGTTTGATACGACTCGAACTCTGCGCAGTGCGACGTCGGCCACACAGTGCTTCCTTCCGATACTGACAGCTGACGCGATGTGGCGCCGCATAGCACGCACACCCACTCAGTATTCGTGTGGCTCTACTTTCACTATTGGTACTTGTATATTTTATAGATTATCTATAAAGAGTAAGCGTAATTGCCTTAACATAATTAGTCGGGGATGCAGGCCGGCCCAGCCGGGCTGCGAGATGGTTTCGTGCTATACTATCATGTTATATATTGAGTAGCATTTCTTCCACATATAGAACCCGCAACTGGCATGGTCTCAGCGAGACTTGTTTAGTTTGATATTTGTATTTTTCAATAAAATAGTGATGTATAAATGGTGTAGGGGGTTTATTTGACGAGGAGTGTGAGCCCCACTTGACTATAACGCTAAGTGCCTATCAACTAGACACGTCTGCGAGACGTACAATCTGAACCTAATCGTTTAAGGCAGTTTTATTGTAATCTATTGTTTGTGTGAAATTTTAACTTCCATACGGTTATATCGCATGTTAATATAATTTATTAGTAATAAAGGAACCCCATGTTTTAACAATTCTTTTCTAGACTTTTTGACTTTTATAAATTTAATACAGCATTTATAAATTGAAGGTTTCTATCTAAAATGGGGGATTATTTAAGTTAAAATTCAATCATCTATGTTATGTTTTATTAGTATAGTAAGTACAAAATTACTTGATGAAATTAACATAAATTAGATTTCCTTTTATAATTTAAGATATTTTGGATCTATTCCAATTACAAATTTATTAACTAATCAACAAAGCTTTCAATTAGGAACTCCTCCTGCCATCTTCAACAGTTGCAGAGGGTTATTGAACCTTCTGCGGGGTGTGGACATGAGTTGTTTGTCTTCTGTGCTGGTGCGGTATGGGAGCGCTGTGCCCAATGGCAGCTGATTCTCATGCCATATCAGCTCAGGTGCCCAGTCTGCATACACCAATGTGTCCACACCTCCCAGCTCATCACTTGGAACTGGTGTTATCACATATAACATTTCCTTCTCCCAGTCAATTCCTCGAATCAACCCTGCAACAAAAAAAAAACATATATATATTGCATTGTATTTGCACTTATCAGTTAATCAAGCACTATATTATAGCACTTTTATTGATAACACAAATATGATATTAATGATGTACTTTGTTCGAGTTACATCATCTTTGAGTCATCTAGGTGGTTTAACTTGAAATGAGATAATGATACTTTACATGCATAGGTTTTATTTAATTTTTTCTAGACTTTTATACTACTATCAATAAAATATTGTTATGATAAATTGTGAGAAGTGGTTGATTTTATTGTAATATATTTATTATTATTATTATAAATTACAACAAATTACTACAAAATATATTCTATCTGTTATTTTTATTATTCACTATGGACTATGATTATTGAAGACTGTCTGTCTATTCACTGCAAATGTAATAACAAAGGTTAAGCTTTGTGATAAGTTACATATTAAAGCCAGCAATCAGATTATTTATAAATATATTTGTGCAATACATTGCAATGATAGTAATCCAATAATATTAAACCATTTGACCAATTGGGCAATTGATTAACAACTTTTGGAAAAGAGATAAAACTAACTCATAAGAAGGCCAATAAAATAAGGTCAGCAAAAACAAGTTCGGATATATTGACTTTGAAGTTCCTATAGCTCGATAAATGCTAGGTAAGTTTAGATCTCAAATGTAACACTCCTTCAGACAAAAGTGCAGATTGACTAAGACTGATAGCAAATACAAGTTAGTATTAATAATAATTAAATTGCCTTGATTTTAACATTAAGATAGGTACTTTAAACAAAAAGTAAACAACGCTCTGATCTCACCGTGCCCGCGACACAGCAACGGTTTATCTGTCAAAGTAAACAGCACGCTATCACTCGCATGTTGACACAGTGCCACCAATTTTCCATTGAGCACCTTCATGATATGCTCCTTCTTCATCACCACGTTGGTTGCGATGCGCAAGTCTTTGAGGCTGACCCTGTGAAAATTAAGTAGGACATTAAAGTCACAGTAGGTATTGGTAGGTACCCAGAACCTGTGCATCAGGAGTAAGCAAAGCAGTTTATTTCGGTTATCATTACTAACATCTCATATAATTATAATAATCAATAGAGAAGGAAGGTGTCCGTATTGCTTTTTTCTGTGTCCAGGAGTTTATTGGGCTGAGGTCAACTCAATTTAGTTAATGCCTAAACCTAGTCGAAATTGAAGTTATAAAAGTTGGAAAGGCAGCGTTAGCAGACCCAATAGTTTGTCATACAAAACTGGTGAGGAATTTCCAAAAAAAACCTTTTTCCAGCAATGGAAGTCCATATTTCATGATCAAAATTTATCAATGAAGGAAGATTTTTTTTAAGGTAACTTCTAGTGCCTTGAACTTTGCACCGCTTGTTACAACTGTCTTCTCTCAACCGTCTAAAGTAACAAATCATAGATAGTTGTTCAGGAACGACGTTTACACTAAAGAAAATTCCGCTTACGTTTTGGGTATAATATTCCAACATACGCAAGTCAGGTTGCTCTATCTATATCATGTGATAATGTTAAGTAATACAAGCTAATCAACGATGAACTAAGGTATCTAAGATTCAACCAGAAATCCAACACAGCAGCTTAAACTGGTTGTGGGAAAGTGGTCATACGAATAAAATAAGATTCGAAATTGACGTCATATTTTGCAGAGTTTTTAAGGTCTGAGAGTAACATACTCTATAAAAATGCACGGATTCTATGAGATATTGTTTAAGGGTTAAAAAAAAACAGAAATATTAAAAATAAAATAACCACAATAAACCTACTTGAAAATACCATTAAAAAAACATCTATAAACAATAGGTAGGTAATGCAAGTTGCAAGTAAAGCAAGACAAACAGAACAGTACAAAAAGTAAGTATATTATCCGTAAGGTTGAAATTTGCACCAAAAACCACCTGTTGCGTCCGACTGAACGAAACCTATTTATAGGGGTGAGTGCATACTAGATTCTAATGGAAAGACATTTGAACAGCGACTACGGTGGTTAAACGTCACGAATTTCGCAGGACAGTCCCGGTTAATTTCATTGCAAATAAAATATATATGTTCACCCACTATACTTTTTTCTTTAAAATTATTATTCCACTCCTTTGTATTGCATTTCACAAATAATTACTCCATCTGTCTATCCGTAAAAGTACCGTCAATATTGGCTCAGCCATTTCGGAGAAAAGGTTCTACAATTCAAACATTTAAATCATTAATTGTATTAATATAACTCTGGCATACTTAAAAGATATTAGTCATGCTTTAAACATGACAAATATTCTAAGGCCGTTTGTCATATTAAAGACGTAGTTATATTATGTATTGTTATCTTTCCGATGTTTCTACGTGAGTACAAGAGTTCCCTAATAACTTCCAGACTCATTAGTTCCTGATAAAAGAGGTGACTACGTAAACATTCCAAACGCTATTCTTATTTTATAATGAGTTCATAAAAAAAAACTAAAGCGAACTTAAACAATTTTTTTTCACTTATACACAAATGGGATTGGCTTTTTAGTGTAAAGATTGGTTTGAAAATAGAAAAATAAAATGCAGATAAAACAACGAAATCAAAAAGATAAGTATTGTTTTAATTTTTTTTAAGCATGTGTTTACTACTTTACACTTATGTAATGCGAAGTTAATTTACATACCTAATAAGAAAAGTGAAAATATGAAGTTGGTATTCCTCAGGCTCTCTCTCTTTCACAAAAAAAAACGGAAAGTAGTCTATTATTTGACAGACACATACAGAAATTATATTACAGAGTGTGGCAAAGGCGACTTTTTATTCTGAAAATCTATGGCGACTCAATTAATGTTTAAGGAGGTTTTAAAGATTTTATAAAGTCCAAAAAATACATAAATAAATACTTATGCTAAACAAGATACAAGAATACGTATTAAGATATAAATTCGTAGCACAAAATATTATATTTCGCGTCACGCTTTCGTCGCCTCTCGTCCCACATTCAGTTTTCTAACACTTGGCCGTATTAGTTACGTACTCATACATAATTGAAATGATACACAGCGAAATTGCAAAGACATCGGACGTTTTAAAAGTTTAATTGAAAGCAATAATCCGTTACATCCGGCTGAATGAATGTTGACTCATTTGTGATCGCGCGCACTAATGTGTTTTACAATAGTCATACCTATTAGATAGGCTAACTTCTTTGCAACAAAATAAACAAACGATACAAGAAAACAAAGAATTTGAATATTCCTCATCATCATTCTAGCGTTTTAGCGTCCCATAAGTTGGCGCGGGTCCCGCTCTCATACGTGAATTGGGAGAGCATTGACCTACCGCGCTTACTTAGTACGGGTTTGCAGGTAAGGTACGTAGGTATAAGAAGCAAAGATGGCCATATCACTTAATGGCTGAATTCGTAATTAAATTTAGTTTATATAAATTTAGTAACTTAAAATTTAGTAGTGATAGTTAGTCATTTTCCAATTCTTGCGTTACTACTAAATTCAATCTGCTAATGAAGTTTTTGGATTAGATTGATTATTTATAAACCTCGTTGTGAGTGAAGTTTTTTTTTGAGTGTGTTTTTGTATTTGATGTAGTTTGAGATGGTAGCGGGCTAGCCTGGTAGGGTACGACTGTCATATTTAAACCATACCCATCGAGCTTAAGCGATATGGCTTGGCAGCAGGCCTTTGTCGATAGGGTAACTAGCCACGACAATAGCCTCCCACCGGATTGTATCAGAGAGAATTCCCAAATTTTCTCAGCCTTCCATTTTTAAGAATAGTCGTCTAAACGGGCACCGAGATCTGATATCTTTTTGACTTTGAAAGATCGGTTGGTCGCTGCTATGACATCATCAGCTGACGATGCGTCATGAATTATAAAAGACGTGACGCCGTCAGTTTGCATCCTAACTGGTTTATGAAACACGACATGTGGTAAAACCTAAACGTGCCGTATACTAATATTATCTGGCGACCTCTCGGGCGCAATACGTGCTCCGTCGCATTATAAAGTTGGAGGTCCTGGATTCGATTCCCGGCTCGAGTCTGGTCTGGTGGGTGGCTGTGGTATGTACCACCCTACCGACAAAGACGTGTCGCCAAGCGATTTAGCGTTAAGGCACGATTTCGCGTAGAAACCATTTAGGAGCCCGCTACAATCCTAGACAGCATCATCACTTACCACCAGGTGAGATAGCCGTCAAGGGCTAACATGTAGTGTATAAAAAAAAACTGGCGACCTCTCGGGCGCAGTGAAGAGCGCTGGGGTCTTATAAATGTGAGGTCCCAGGTCAGATTCCGGCTACTGGCGGTGGACAGTTAACATCCAACCGACAACGACGTACCTCCAAGCGATTAAACGTTCCGTTACGACGCCGCAGAAACCGATGAGGTAGATTTAATAACAATAATATATTTTTTTATTTCAGCCGTTGTCCATAACTGTCAAAACAGATCAGTCCGCTACCATCTTAAGTCGCATCATTACTTACCACCAGATGGGATTGCAGCCAAGGACTAGATTGCAGAGGTAAAAAAACTAAATAAGAAAGTATGATGTTTGTTTTTAGGATCCCGTACCGGAAGAGTTACGGTATATATAGAACCCATATCACAGCGATATACGAGCTATATGATAAGTACCTATATATATTTATAAATAGTTTAGTGCCGCCTCCGCTATTTGTAAGTGTGTCTGTCTGTAAGCGTGCTCTATCGCGTGAACCGTAATATGTTCATAGATTTTGTATTCCTTAATACTATTTTTGCCGCTGTAACAACAGATATTGAAATAAAATAATTTAAGGATAAAAGGGAGCTCCCAAAAAGATGAAATCTTTCTTTCTTTGTATTTTACTCGGTATTTATAACGTCAATATGACGAGAAAACATGAAAAAAATACGGAATGGTAATACCAAAGACCACGGAAATAAATACTGATAAAACTCTAACAAAAGCTCTTAGTGACAGTAATAACTTTTCCAGTACTTTGTTTGGCAACTTTTATTTAGGAAGTACCGTCAAGTTCGCCGAGCGACAAACCAGCAGTGTTGTCTCAATTTTCTTACACAATCCGTATATACGCTTCTCACTTCCACGCTCCTCAGTGTTCCTTGGCTTTATCTACTTAATTATTTATTTTTAAATACTTTAAGGATATCATTAAGAAAATCTGAAACATTAACAGATTCAAAATCTTTATAATATGTTTGGGAATAAATTGTTGTTGCTACGCTGAAACTTATATCTAAGCTTATTTAGATTTAAAAATATTATTACTTTTGTCAAGAATGCAAAGGTTAAATTAACGTTTCAAAATCTTTTTGGTATATTAGCATGCCAAACTAAGGATCACGAGGTACTGATCTGAGGTTAGGTTAGATTAATTGATATGTAGGAATGTCCACTAGATTTAGTTCAGCGTCCACCCCTGTGTTTTGAGATCTCCGTGGCGCAGCGTGCGCGTTATGGCATTATAAAGTTAGAGGTCCTGGTTTCGATTCCCAGCTCGAGTCTGGTCTGGTGGGAGGCTTTGGCCGTGGCTAATTACCACCCTACCGACAAAGACGTGTCGCCAAGCGATTAAGCGTTCCGGCACGATGTCGCGTAGAAATCAATTAGGAGTGTGGGTTTACCATACCCCTAACGGTTCAGCCCGCTACCATCTTAGACCGCATCATCACTCACCATCAGGTGAGATTGCCGTCAAGGGCTAACTTGAAGTGGATAAAAAAAAATGGTTCAGAGAGCACGTTAATCCGCTGTAGCAATATTTATATTGTATATTTTAATTATTATGTCATATATGTATTTATTATTTTATTCATAAGGGGGCGTCCATAAATTACGTGAGGTGTTTTTTTTAATTTTCTGCCCCTCCCTCCCCCCCTGGTGAGATGTCGTGAGATTTTATTCAACCCCCTCCCCCATCCCCCAATCTCACGTGAGATTTTTCAAAATGTGAGTTCCTTACGTAATACAAATATGGTGGTTTGACAGTCAGTAAATGTATAACGTCGAAGTATGAATGAAATTATTTTCTTTCGAACGAATTAGTAAATGATCTTAATCGTATTACGATTACGCTTAAGATTAAATCTTAAGCATGTACAATCTGGATTAAATGGACCAAAATAGTATAATTTTTTTTTGTTTCAATCAGAAAAAAAATTGCGTGATATTTGCCGAGACCCCCTCCCCCCCTTAAACACCTCACGTAATTTATGGACGCCCCCTAACCCTGTATCGGATATCATAGCGCATAATGCATAGCGTATTCCCTAACCCTGCGTATTATTATTTCCTCTCCTAGGTTGCCTGGTTGAGATTGGTTTTTATAGATAAGGCTGCCTTTTATGTATGTTTCTTTGTTTGTTTATGTTTTTCTACTTAAGAAAATAACTTAGTTCGGCTAACTCGGAAGTTGAAGGGATCATAACAAGCGAAGTATTGGTTAGGATGTTTATCAACCATGTATCGTATAATAAGGTGTATTTTAAATTCATTTTCAATTTAAAGGGATAAAAATAATTTACGCCACGTGTGTCCTTATAGGTTGTCATCTGTGTGGAGCAAAAGAAATCCCTTCTTCTATTCATAATTGTGAAAACTTACACTATAAAAGGTAAGAAAGGTAGATAACGATTATCGTATACTGACCGATGCTCGCGATATTATCGGCGCAGATTTAAATGGCAGACTATGTCACGCAATAATGACAAAATCCCATTACCCGGAATATTTCGGTGTAATATATAATAGCTTTAAAATTCTTAATTGGCTTTTAAAATTCCTGTGGAACAAGCAACCTTTGTAATTAAAGAATATCCCATGTCCCGTTTCTGTTCCCAATATATAGTACATCTAATTTCTGTATGGTAAATCCAATGGCTGCAATTGTAGGTCATCATTAAGTTTGTAGACGCATCTCGCGGGATAAATAGTAGCCCGTGTTGATCCAGGGTATATTCTACCTTCTGACCTGAGATCTCCTCACTTGTGGGACGGCGCTCAAAACTGTCAGAAGTTTCTTTTAAGGCATAATTTTCAATACTGATGCCTTATAATTGGAAAACATTGCGAGGAAACCTGCTTGCCTGTGAGTTCTCCATGTTCTGCCAGCGTGGTGGACTTTGGCACAAACCCTTGTCTGATTTAAGAAGACACACATTCTATATGCTTTTAAACGTGAATTAGAGTTTACTTACTCATATGGCGTTATACCAAGCAAGCTCTCTGCAGGACTGATCGCCAACAACTGACTGAAGTAGGCCAAAAAGTTCAAATATCTCTCATCCTTAGGCCTCAACGTGAACGTACTTTTACTCGCATGCGGACTATCCGTATCCTGAGCGACCACAAACGAATAGTCCATGTCTTCAGAACACGTCACATTCTCGAACAGCCGTTCATTTCTGTACTCTTCGAACAGACCTTTGACGTTGGCCGGCGTTAGCAATGTTTCGAAACTCAGATTGACAGCTTGAGACTCATACTGAAGTACGTATGACGGTTGCAATACAGATATGATAAGTATTATGAACTTCAGGCCCAGGGAGTTGGTCATGCCCATGGTGTTGACCAGCCAGGGCATGTTGGTAAAGGCCTTATTGTTCTGGCAGTAGGATATGAGCGTGCGTACGGCTGTGGTGTAAAGTTTCGCATTGTCTACTGTGTTGATCATACCAATGTTTAGCATTCTGTAACAAAAGTGGACAATGTGAAACACTATTACTACTAGACTACAAAAAATTACAAATTCATTCAAAGGTATACAATTTTATAATAAACTAGTCGATGCCCGCGACTTCTAATCTACGCGAGATTAGGGGTTTTTAAAACTCCTATGGAATAAGCTATCAATTCGAGGAAAATTTCCGTGGCAAGCTGAAACTAAAATAATACGAAAGACAGATTTTCATAAATCCTACGGGAAATGTAACGAGATTAAAAGTATCCTATGTCCAATTCCTGGTTCTAAGCTACTTCTCCACGGATTTTTAGCCAAATTGGTTCAGCCGTTCTTGAGTTATAAATAGTGTAACTAACAAGACTTTCTTTTATATATATAGATAGATAGATTATCAAATGACATTTCTGGGATGTCTCTCAATAAGTTCAAAGTTTATATAAAACATAACCTTGTAGAAAAGTCCTACTATAGTGTAAAGGATTATGTAAATGATAAACAAACATGGGTATGAAATATTGCTCTAATAAGATAGCTATTATTATAATTTTAAGTGGCATGTGAGATGGTGACATCAAAAAGAAAATTTACCTGGCTAAGTTTGTTGTGGTCTACTTCTTAGACAGGGGCGCGGGGAACCCTCATAGCTTTAGTTTTAAGTTTACGAATGTAGTCATCACCATCAAAACACTGTAGTGGACGGGTAATGATGATGATTTTGAGGACACGCTATTAATTGAAGTCTGAACTAAGTAAAAATAATACTTATCTACATTAATTCTATACTACAATATCATGTGTTTGTATACATGATTAATGCATAAGAAATTTGTAAACAGTAAAAATATGTCAAGAAATTTTAATCATGCAATGTAGAATGAGATAAAGAGATAATATACAAACAATTCAGGTTTCCTCAAATGGGTGAAGCTAGGTCCAAATAAAGGTGCCTTGACCACAGTAGCTGACAAATTCCCAGCCACAGTGAACAGGCTCTGTCCAGGGTCCAAGTCTACCACCAGTACTGGACCTTTGGAGAGTAGCTTATTGATTTGGTATCTCATGTAAGTCGACTTGCCTGCACCTTTACCTCCACAAACTATGCCTCGGCTGTATTGGCCTGAAGATAAGAATAAAACTTAAAAGCTGGCTGAAGGTTGTAACCAAGCCTTATCTATAAATATTATATAAATTAACTAACTGGATTAGCCCTTAGATACCAAATTATAGTATTTTTATCCAAACTACAGAACTAAATTTACTTCTTCTATTTCTAGTAACATGTAAAACTAGTGTGTGAAAAATATTATCTACGATTTATAGAATAGATCAAATTCAAATATCACTTCTCAATACCCAGTCACTTTTGCTAACTCTCACAAGAGAAAAGCTCACCACACTCAAATCAGTTGTTCATTCAAAAATGTCATAATTAAACTTATGGGACATTAATTAAACTTATGGTAGTAATAAAGTTAGTTCAGTAAAGTTTATAAGGTTTTTCTTTTAAATTTAATATAAATATATATATATGTATTTGTAGTAGTACAATTATTTATATTAATAAAGTTTAACTTGTTTATTACATTAGGTTATTTTTATAAAAATAGATATCAGTTGTCAAATGAATAAATATACTGCCTAACTTTCTGTCTGTCAATCTGTCCCTGTTTCCTAAAGATTTTTTTTTTCTTCTAATAATTAATTTTTAATGCATCTCATACCAAATAAATGACCTGCCATGGCTATAAAACTTATACTTACTCATAGCTAACTCATTAGCTTCACTCCAACTTGGGTGTTCATGAAAACTTTTATATGGTCTTGAAGAAAAGAGTGAACAGTCCAAAAGATTGCACACCTTGCTGAAATAAGGCTCTACAGTCTTATTCCATTTAAACATGTTGGTTACCCTGAAATTATTTTCCACAAAATCCATAACTTGTTCTTTTAGCTTCTTTAAAACTATAACTCCATCATGTTCTCCAATTTTAATAACTATATCTTCTGCTTCAGAGACAGTAAGGCCCGCGGACGTCAACTTGCCAAACAAACCAAAATAATTATTTTCTTTTTCTACAGTTTTTATACATTGAGCAAAGTTATAATATGGAGCATAGATATTAAAGCATTTATTACTCAACGTGTACCCAAAAAGCTCAAGTGAACCAGCTAGACATCTGATTTTAACTTTTCCTTGGATGAAAAGTTTGCTGGGATGTTTTAGTGTTATTACACAACAGTTTGTTCCGTAGTATACTTTGAAAGTATCAGCTACATTTTCATGAACAGTTGATTGTTCTTTTTCACAAATTTCTGATTCTAAAGTGGTGTTTATATTCATAGTTTTATCTGCAACTTCATTTGTTGTATCAAGGTCTATTAGATCCTCATCAATCTCTTCAATTTTTGGAATGTCATCTAACTCTGGTATAAGACTGCTAACGTCGTCTTCCATATCTATAGCAGTATTCATGTGTTCTTCAACAAAAAACTCTAAATTAGTTGTAGAAACTACATTGCTATTTTCTGATGGTAAGTTTTTTATTGTGGGATATCTATATTCTCCTACAATATCATCTAAACTAAGATTTTGCATGTCTGAAGCTGTTACAGAGACAAAGGCAGGTGACATGACCGAATGTATACCATCAGTTTGTTCATCATCTTCTAGTTCAATAATGTTATCATTTGTTACTACATCATCATCATCATTTGTTGATAAATCATCTTCACTAACTGCCAGCTTTTTAATTTCTTTTTGTTCACTTGATCTTTCAATGTTTACAGGGCCTACAGAATTTACATGATCTGGTACTGCATTATTTTTATGGTTACGGTTTTGTTTAGCACCTAATACTATAGTGTATTTATCTCTGTGCTTTTGTTTATTGTTCTTTATTAGCGTCAATTTATCATTAATTTCTTGATGTACCTTTTCTGCTTGTATTTCAATACATCTTTCTTTAGTTATTGGACCCCTTGGAACATCATTTTCATTTAGTATAATAACTTTATGTTTTCGCTTATTGTTTTTTCTTTGAGCTGGTAATTCTTTGTCACTCATTGGACTTTTTACAATGTCATAACTTTTAAGCACTGCACAATATTTATTTTGCTTACTATTTTTTACCTGTAACTGTTTTTGAATCTTAGCAGCAAGTTGCCCATCTGCATCAAACTCTGAAATATCTGAATCAGACAAGTTGAGTCCACTCATAACAATTGATGTTTCTGAATCAGAACCCGAGTCTAAATGTAATTCTTCTCTTAACTCTTCAGTCTCTGAATCATTGCTCTCTATGTGACCAATGTTTGCTTTACATACAGATGTGGATTTAGTAGAAAATTCATTACTTTCATAACTTCTACCACTACTTTCCGAATACGAGTCTTTATCAATTTTGTCTTCTTTCGAGTTCTCACTTGAGCCTATATTTGAAATCGAACAAGAATTCTCGTCCTCATGACTAGAATTAGTTAGATTTAGGTCTGAATAACCGCTAACGGATGTGGAATCTTCATATTCATTTTGCAGCTCCGTAGACTTTTGAATAAGTTTATGATCATTTACTTTATACCCAAATAACATTTGTTTCAGCTGCTTCTTCTTAATCTCTGTTAATTTTCTATTTTCCGAAGATTCGTTCTTTACAGTGTGCGCTTTTTCGAAAAACTCCATTTTATTAAATGTATATGATTAATTTTAAAATAATAAACAATGCGTTTTTCGATTTAGGGATTTTTAAATTAATAATGTTCATATAAAAATTAGCACATAATTTTGGTATTTTCGAATATATCACATTATCGGCATACGTACGACCATGCTTCCTGTCAAAACAAAGCCAAAACAATGCAATCATAGACATAGACCATACAAAAACGTAAAAAACTTAAAAAGATAATACACACCACAAATATAAATGGCAATATCAATGAGGATATAAACTCTACTCCGTTTGACTTGATGTGTCTGCAATATCCCCTGCATTTTATAATATCAGATTAATGAGTTTTTGTCGATTGGGTCTGGCATAGCAGCTTTTATTTACACTGCCACATGCACTTTTATTTACAATTCGTATGGGATCTTTGTATAAAATTGGTGTCGAACTTAATCGTTAGAAATAAGGCTGCAACAGAATACTAAAAAAGCCTTATCAACTATATGTCAGATTTCTTCGGACGAACATTTCGAGTTGTCCCAGATGGTTTCTCGTTAGATGAAATATCTAATGCAGGCCACCAATCAGAAATTAAATTTTCTACACTTTTTCCGTTGTATATTAACGATTTGGCGAAACCTTATTATATCTTTGGATACTGGCAGTCAAGACGACAGGACTGTAATGGAGAGGTTTACCATTCCAATTACCGTGCAGTTCGAACTGAATTTCTTGAGCGTAAAGCTCAAAACGTTTAAACGTAGGTCACTTAGAATAATCTTCGAATCAGCCACTATGCAATAGGCGTATCGTGTAATGCATTTGTAAGGACGTATCGTCGACGCCATTTGTACTACAGTTAATTATTAAAAAACGTTTATCTTTGGTGGTACTTTATCAGACTTATGATTTTGGTGTTATGTATAATGGTAAATTTAACCTATTTTGGTCAGATAATAAAAGTCTTAAATAAGTAATTGTTTTATTTATATATAATTATATAACCACTGCTGACTCCAAGATAAATACATTACATGATTGTATTCACATTCAGTACAGTCCATACGAATGGTACACTACGAAACAGGCTGCTAACGGAAGCATTTCCCAAGTCCCACACGGCCGAATACTGAAGAGTCAAATAATTGTTAAGGCAATCTAAGGTTTACTTTACTTGACTTTTGAGAAACTTTTCCGTATTCAAGAGATATAATGCTTCAGCAAGCACTCACTTAAATTTTAACAGACATGCTTGAGATTGTATGCACAACTGCCAGATTACAAATTGTATGTACATTCTCAAGGAGAGTTAATCGTAACTAAGCGATTACTGCGCTTGGAAAGTTGCGAGGAAATCGGTGACGATCTTCTTCAAGGACGCGTCAGACTCGGGTGTGATCTGTCCGTCTTTAGCGATGGTGCTGAGCAGCGTCTGGTGGGATGTCTTGATGTGCTGGGTGAACTCCTTCTCGAACGCGGTGATCTTGGTTGGGTCCAGTTTGTCAAGGTGTCCACGTACACCACAGTAGATAATGGCAACCTTGAAGAGATATTTTAAATTAAAGTACCAGTAGAAAATGCAGTGGCAGAGCATGTTTGCAAGACTGAGTTCATTAACAATGGATGTAACTCTAAATCCCTCTCCTATGAGAGATATTACTTTTCCTAGCCTATCAATACCTTGCACTTCTCAAACTGGTAAGTCCTTCAATTGATAATGTGTAAGATATAGTCCCTTACAAGATCTAGCAGAACAAGTGTCTGGTTTTTGTGCTTTACTGATTTGTAATCTGTTAAGTGTTTAAAACTATTGAACATAACTTTTAATATTTATTTCTTTAAATAAAATAAGAAGTTTTGTCCTTTTTTGGACAGTGAGCACAAGTATTGGTTATAACACTAGCAAACTAACGTAAATAGACATAATTTTTATACGAAAAATTTTTCAGACACTTTCTAAGTGACAGCAAATTTTGTACATTATTGATCTCAGGGTAAGAAAACTTGTACCTATAAAGGATTGGACGCAAGAAGCATTGACTCACCTGTTCTTCAATGGCCATTGGCACATACTGTCCCTGCTTGAGCAGCTCAGTGAGACGCATACCACGGTTGAGCAACTGCTGGGTTGCAGCGTCCAAGTCAGAACCGAACTGCGCGAAAGCGGCGACTTCACGGTACTGAGCCAATTCCAACTTCATGGAACCGGCAACCTGCAATATAAGAGAATAGTTAAAATCTTATAAATTTTTTTTTCGAAACAAATATAGGTTTCGTCACAAGCTAATATGTTAAAATATTACATCCTACTTGACTCTAAAACCTTTAGTCTTGCCTGTACATTGGTCGCAATGACGACCTTGAGTCTTCACTTCAAAATCTAGTTTTTTTTTCCACTACAAGTAGGCCTCTGATGGCAATAGCAGTGATGGTGCATTCTAAGATAGTAATGGGCTAACCTCTATTAAAATATAACTTATGTATGGTGCTTCAACTATGTTGCAACTAAATTATCACCAATTATGTGATTTACTATCAAGATTAGACGATTTGTCTAATTCAATGTAATAATTTGAGAGTTTAGAAAAATAACTCTCAGCATTATTAGTTCTATTATCTCCAACTTGCCTGCTTCATGGCCTTGGTCTGAGCGGCGGATCCTACACGCGACACGGACAGACCGACGTTGATGGCGGGCCGGATACCCTTGTAGAACAGCTCAGTCTCCAAGAAGATCTGGCCGTCAGTGATAGAGATCACGTTGGTGGGAATGTACGCGGACACGTCACCGGCCTGGGTCTCGATGACGGGCAAAGCGGTGAGCGAGCCACCGCCCATCTTGTCGGACCTTGGGAACAAACATGAAATGATTATTACTCCTAATTTAAGATACCACACAAATTTATTCAGGTTAAATCCGGTCAATCTGACTTGTTACCCAGTGATTATTTAATCTTGGCATTAATACTCGCAATATCTTTGAAACCAAACAAAAAGCATGTGTAATAATACTAACTTATTTAATGACTTATGTACTTTATTAAATTTTTTTGAACTAAAAAGTAGGTATAGTAAATCTAAATGTCAAGTAAAACCCTGTTTCCAGTTTTAGTCCACTTCAATTACTACTTTTGCGAACGAAATTATGAATTAACGTAGTAAAATGTGTAACATCATTAGGGGATCAGATTTTTATACCTTATATATGACAAGACAGTAGTATAAAATTCGGCATATAATCTGATTTATTAGCAATACTACGATAACTTTTGTTATACTGTATATAATATACGTACATCTTGGCCGCACGCTCGAGCAGACGTGAGTGGAGGTAGAATACGTCACCGGGGTAAGCTTCACGACCCGGGGGACGACGCAGCAGCAGAGACATCTGGTAACATATGCATAGATTACATTAATCATAATATTATATGTTTGTTATGCAAAAACGTTAGTCGACATCACAGGGGACCGAAGAGCTGCCAGCTACCTCGGACAAAGAATTAGTCTAGCAATTCAAAGGGGGAACACTGCCAGTATCTTCGGAACCTTGCCTAAAGGGACTCCTTTTAATAATATATTTTAGTTATGATGTTATTTATTTTTCAAGATTTTTAGTTTTAGGTTAATCTAAGTTTAAGTTTCATGTAAAATGTTTGATGTGTAATAAAAGTTTATTACGTCATATTATATTATGTCATAACATCACCAATTTATTTTATGACTATATTTATATTTCTGTTAATAAGCTAAGAATCAACAGTCAACTGAGTAAAGCTATAGATAGAGTGCAGATTTTATTTATATTATAAGCAATAATCATTCTAAGAACACATACTTGTTCTTTGTACAGAATATTTATATGAATTATCGTGTGAAATTAATTCATGGTCAAAAGAACTATTGCATTTGCGTTAAGAAAATAATGAGACATTAATAATACTAAACTGAATCTTTTCAACTTATCTAGTATTGTATATATTTTCATTACAGTGTGAGAGTTGTTGTATTGAGAACAGATTATGGTAAAGTTTAAATAGCTTTACATAATTTAAACATGCAATTAGAAAACTAGATTGATTAGAATTATAGTCAAGTCACCTGTCGGTAGGCGACGGCCTGCTTGGACAAATCGTCATAGATGATGAGCGCGTGCTTGCCGTTGTCGCGGAAGAACTCTCCCATGGCGCAGCCAGAGTACGGCGCCAAGTACTGCAGAGGAGCGGCGTCAGAGGCCGTGGCGGACACAATGATGGTGTAGTTGATGGCACCTGTGCGAATAGAACATTCAAAGTTGAAGTCGATCTGATTTTATTAGAATAGGTAGGAAAAAAATAAATTAAAATATCACTTGCTTCGACGGGTGAAGGAAAACATCGTGAGGAAACCTGCATGCTTGAGAGTTCTCCATAATGTTCTCAAAGGCGTGTGAAGTCTGCCAATCCGCACATAGCCTGCGTGGTGGACTATGGCCAAACCCTTCTCATATTGAGAGGAGACCCGTGCTCTGTAGTGAGCCGGCAATGGGTTGTTCATGATGATGACATATTTTGACAATGCAATGAGATGTAACATTGTCATTCATATCTAAAAGTAGATTGTGCAAGTGCATAGAATGGGTGTCTTGACCAGTTTTTCCATCATGAGCAAAGAAATGAAACAACAGCAGTCAATTCTATTGTACACAACTAGAAGGATGGCTTTCATTCTTGTGTATGAGGAAAGGATATTAAGACGTCAATTAAGTTTAGTTAAGTGATTCCAGTATATCAGATTTGGGACTATTGTATGTTAAACCTGCTTTCTGTGTGATTCCTGCCTTGTAGTAGTTTTTGAAAATTTTTATTTGAATTATAGTAAAAAGTGCATGAAATGCTGCATTTACAAATTGACCTTTTGACTTTGAAAACTGTAACACACCAAATATCTCTCTCTCCCTCTCTTTTGAACAGCTGAATCAATATTGCTCTATTTGGAAGGAATGTTCAGAGGCAGATAGGAGATAGTGTTCTATCTGAAGTGATCTACTTTTTAACCTAACAACGGAATCTAAGAAATCTAACGACGGAAAATGTATGTTGAAAAGTTTTATGGAGTAAAGATGATGATGTTCAACTGTTTTATATTAAGTATAAAACAATAGCAATCTATTATATAACCACCTAAATCCAGTCAGGCCATTTGCTGGTTAACCAGAATATGGCGATCATGTTTAAGTGGAAGATTCCTTACCAGCATCAGTCAACCTCTTCACGATCTGAGCGACGGTGGATCTCTTCTGTCCGATGGCGACGTAGATGCAATAAAGCTTCTTCTTTTCGTCGTCTCCCTTGTTGAAACGCTGCTGGTTGATGATGGTATCGATGGCCAGGGCAGTCTTGCCGGTCTGTCGGTCGCCGATGATCAGCTCACGCTGTCCACGACCAATAGGCACGAGGGAGTCTACGGCCTTGATACCTTTACAACAATGATATGTAAGATTGTGATCTCACTGTGACCACTTTCTCGATGTCGTGTTCAGCGCAATTTAAAAAGCGGGAGGGCCCAGGTTCGATCACTAATATTGGAAATTTATTGATGGAAGGCTACTAACCTTGTTGGTAAATAAACCAACGCAGAGGTTAGTTACCAACAAGAAGTGCCATTGATCCAGTACGATGTTGAGTAGAAACTATGTATGGGTTTGAATGATCATAACCTAGGTTGTGTGATATAACAGCAGTCTTTAAGCCTTTCAACAACAATGTTATAAAACCCAATAGGAAGTGTAACTCTGATACAAGAAGTACATTGTTAACTGTATAGTAAGGTCAAGATAGTTATGTTCATAGGTAGCTAAAGGTAGAGAGAATTTAACAGAAAAAAAAAATAATTACAATCAACTAGAAAAGCTAAATTTAAATCTTTACAAAATCTTCAATGGAGGATAAGAAATCTTGTTATGTAATTGAGAAATTTACTTTAATTTGTCTATAAAGATTAAAAAAACTATTATGATATATTTTCTTATTCTAAAAGAGTTTCATACAATCCAGATAGTTGAGATGAAAAAGATTTTAATATTGATTTAAATAAAATCAACATTATTTAATTGACAGTACTGTAACTTACCAGTCTGCATAGGTTCTCGCACAGACACACGGGGAATGATACCGGGAGCCTTGATACCAACACGCATACGTGACTTGGTGGCGATGGGTCCCTTGCCGTCGATGGCGTTACCTAAGGCGTCCACTACTCGACCCAACAACTGTTCGCCTACAGGGACGTCCACGATGGCACCAGTACGTTTCACAATGTCACCTTCCTTGATGAATTTGTCGTTACCGAATACGACCACACCCACGTTGTCTGGTTCCAAGTTGAGAGCCATACCCTATTAAGGATAGTTTATTTTAATAGTCATTTTAAGAAATTAATCAAATCTGATGAGTAAGGATTTGCAAAGCTTTTATTTAAATGGTACATTTTGACTTAGAGAGGAGATTTTTACTTCTACAAACTATGTGTTTCTATTGTTACATTAAACCATCCTATTTCTTAAATGGATCAATAGAAAGACTTACTTAACTACAAAAAAGATAAACTTTCTGTTAAAAAAAATATTTTACTAAATTAAATTACAAACCTTAAGGCCGGAGGAGAATTCCACCATCTCCTCAGCCTGGATGTTCTTGAGGCCATACACACGGGCAATACCGTCACCAATGCTCAACACACGGCCAGTCTCTTCCAAATCGGCCTATAAATAATATAAAAAACTATTGTATTGGAAAAGCAGATTATTATTTGTTTCTGATTATTATTCCACTTATATGCCTACAGTATATATTTTTAGTGAAAAATCTGTTTGAATAAAAATACTAGATATAAATTAAATTCTTATCAGATACACTGAGACAAGTTTAAAGTTATTTTAAAACAATTATTCAAAAAACTTTGGAATTTCAGTTTAATCATCTTCAGAAGCTTAAACATCAATTAAGTTTCTATGTAAGTTTCTCAATAGTCATGAAATAATAAAGGTAATGTTTCTTATACTCTTTTGAAGCTTTAATATAACTAAAGCAGCTGATAAATAATAAATACAAGCTTATCCATGAACCTCTATATACCAACCAATTATAATTAAGAGAAATTATGTTATGGCAAATGTCCCAAATTTTCTAACCTCATTTTATAAATTATGACAACTGTCATATAACTAGGGTTTATGTAACTACCCAATTACCTTAGGTGCGGCACCAAGGATTCTCTCCTCCAGGATTGTGGAGATTTCGGCAGCCCTCTGTGTGCAGGAGACATGGAGTTTGCGCGATGCCACCGCCACCGCTGGTACGGCGACCTTCGAAACCTATCACCGATAACTTAACTAAATTAAATCGTTTAAAAAACCCCGAGAGACCAAATGTGTCTTTATTCATTATCTAGCATTGCGATAAAATTTTGGTAAGAATTACATACACCAAAGTACAAAATGGACATACATTTTGACAGAAAACCTATCGGTCTTTATTACATAACACAAATTTCTTGATGTGATAATTTATACAAAACTTGCACTTTAAGGTTGTAAATTAAAATACTAAGGCACTGCACTAAGTTTGTAAGACAATTTTTAACCGTAACTAGACTAATTTTGATAATTATTCAACTTTTGGGTTGGACTTTGCGGTTGCTTCTACCTGCCGGAAAGTGCGAATTGAGCTACTTTAAACAAATATTATAGAATATATACCTGGGTGGCGGCATTAGGCAGGCGCCTGGCCACCGAAGAGGCCAAACGAGCGGAGATCAGCGACATATTTCACAAATATTCTTATTAAATAGTAGACAGAAGGGCCGTGGTACACTCCGCTCGCGACTCGTTGCGATATTACAGGAAATGACATAAATCGATAACTATCTATGGTTCACATTCTACCGTACTGCGCTTTCGTTTAGAAATTATTTTATACTTTAAACCTCAAGTATTTTTATGGAAATTATAATCAAGTCATATTTTAATTTATATGAGTATTAAATGGCTAAATACAGCAAAAAACCAACCAATAAGTGTTATTCTTGAATTTTGTACAATTAACCGGAAGCCAACCATAAACTATATTTCGAAAATAGTCTGTAACGTTATCTCAGCTGGGAAATGTCATTTAATACCTAAATGTCTATTTGAGTTTGACAGTTTCTAGTTTCAAGTGTTATCAAAATGTTTACAAATTATTTGCTCTCAACGTATTTCTAATTAATGATAATTTTAAGCTTTACATTTTGTGATGGCTATATTCGAAAGCTCTTCTCAAAGCAAAGTTCGAATAGATGACACAGAAAAGCTGGAATGTTTTTTGGAAAATGCGCAGAACATTAACAATCATACTGTAAGTTTTTTACTATATTTCGAAAGGAAATTACATACATTGCTGAGAAGTTTGGTAATATTTTAGGAATACATATTGCGCGTTCAACGTGGACCAAATAAGGAAAACAGATGGACGGTTTCTCGTCGATATAGGGACTTTGCGGCCTTGCATGTTTTACTCCAGCATGCGAACATTGATCTACCGATTCCACCAAAGAAACTTATTGGAAACATGCAGCCCTCTTTCGTGGCTGAACGTCAGATTGCTTTGCAGGTTTGTTACTAATAATCACTTTTAAATAAAGCTAATGCAGCTTGGGCGAAAAAAAATCTATCAAAGTTCTAAGAATAAAACTTATGTTTTATTTTTTTTGTTATTTAAATTGGTATTCTATTTTTTGAAATCTATTAAGCTAACTATGATTCATAGTAATGCATATTATCAGGTATGTAATGGCTGGGATAAATAGGCTTTCTGAGGTATGGAAATAGCCCAATAAAGGACCTGTTCTGGGCCCTCCCTTCTGTATAGACCTCGGCCATCATTGCTTAACTAAGGCAAGTAACTGCTCTGTTAATAATAGGATTAAATTGTTTTAGAACTATATGAATGAAGTGCTAAAACATCAAATACTAGCCTTATCTCTGCCAGTGAGGAGTTTTTTGGACCCCAGTAACTACCCTTTGACTATATCAGGTAATTTAAGTCACATTTTGTTCTAGAGATTACTAATTATGAATCCCATAAATTGCAGCAAAACAACATTTTCCCTTGAGTTTCAAGTTAAATTATTGACCCAATTAATGTGATTGATTTCTGTACTGTGGTTTTGCCTGTTGCTAATAAGAGTCAGAACTCTTGACGTACAAAGAAAAACAGTAAACAGTGAATTTATAGTTGGTATTTAAATTATCTTAATAAGGAAGTTGCTCTTGTGATGCAATCATCAAGATCAACCCATTCTTGGCTCACTACAGAGCACAGGTCTCCTCTCAATACGAAAAGGGTTTGGCAATAGTCCACCACACTGGCCATGTGCGGATTAGCAGACTTCACACACCTTTGAGAACATTATGGAGAACTCTCAGGCGTGCAGATTGCCTCACGATGTTTGGCTCAAAACGCACATAGCTCGGAAAAGTTATAGGTGCGAACTGCCAACCTCTGATTAGGAGGCAGACGTCCTAACCACTCCAGTCAGTTTGTAGAAATAAATTTATTCAAAATTTAAAATATCAGAACAGCTGTTTTTTCTTTTAATAAAGTCAGAGGAGAAAATGTTTTGAAACATTTTAGTTTGATATTGATGATGAAATGCTTTACACAGAGCAGGCACTCCAGACAATGTCTATAGCTTTAAGAGGAGATGGGCACTATGAGTTGAAAGCAGCTTTACCAGATGTTGGATGGAGGATACGCAAACATTACTTTTTGGTAAGCCCATTTTTTTTTCTCTTTTACTTACGAGAATTATTTACTGGTTTACTACAGTATGTATGATCAACTGATACTACTCCCATATTATATTGTCTGTAAGACCTTGATCTTGAACCATCACACTAGTCTATATATGAACAACGTGATCCAGTATAGATTAACTAGCGATACGGAAGTGTACAGAAAAAGTAACTCTGATCAGGATCTGTTTGATGTTAGAAATAAAAGAAATCAATCAAAATAACAGTACAGTTTATATTTTTATTATAAAATCAATGATTGTATATTATCAATTTCCCCAATTTAATGCTTTAAAGAAGATGTAGGTAACATCTATACATAAGCTAGGATTGCAAATAAAAGAATGAAAGAAATGGCTAAGAACATGTTGGACTGGCACATAAAGGTTTCAGTGTAACTGTCCAATATCATTAACTTCATAATATAACTCACAACAAAAAAGTTTTTATCAAGTTGTTACATCTGCAAATGTTATCTACAATTGTGAAAATATCTACCCTCTATTATGGTTCACCAGATCATCATCATTATCATCATGATCAACCCATTAACGGGTCACTACAGAGCACAGGTTTCCTCTCAATATGAGAAGGGTTTGGCTTCAACGGTGAAGGAAAGCCCTTCACCATTGAAGCAAGTGATATTTATTTTTTAACCTCACCATATTATATACAGCCTATTTATGGTCAGGCTGACACCATGATAGTTGAGTTATGCCTGTAAAAATGTGACTTGTGTTTTTCTTAATACCAGTGTATATTGTATGAAAATTGAATGAGGTCACATTGTTACATTGTTGTCAGTCAATAGCCTTAATCCACTGTCAGTTGTACAAATAAATAAAGATAACATGTATTTTTTTCTTTAGGGTCAGTACAGTTATGCAAATATCTACACTTTTAATCTTAAAATCTATTTCTGCTTTCATTATAAAGATTATTGTTTGTATTTTTTACTCTGCTGATTACGACGTTTTGGCCTAATTAGACAAGTATTTGTGGTTTATTGTGAAAGGCGATTAAGATCAACAAGTCATATATTTGATAATTATTTGTCTCAAAGAATTTTTTTACTTAGATATTTTTTTTATCATAAAGATCATTATTTTCTGCACATAGATACCTTTTACTTTTTAATTTTCCAGGTCAATGAGTCAGTTAGTCATACAAATTGCTTACTCTCATGGCAGAGTTACGGACCGGACCACACACTGGGCAGTAAAGATCTCCAGACAGCTTTTAAAAGTCTACAGAATATATCTGTAAGTTCCAAATAACTTTTGTGATGATAAAACTGATTTGGTTGGATATATTAATATCTAGTCATCTGTTGTGTTTTGTTTTAAACCCTTAGAACAGAAGTGATTGAATTTGAAGGTTGGTGCTTGCACTTGGTTAGAGAGATTTTTTTTTAAGTATAACTGAGACACCCTATACTTGGTCAGTTTTGTTTATAGTTCTTTATTATGGTGCATGTCAAAAGAAAGAGACCAAATCAGTACTTATATTCTATACATAATATGTTATTTCTTTCCTGATAACTATCTCTTAGTGATAATGACTGAGAGAATAAATGTCGAATATTTAGACCCAAGTTGTTAATAATTTTTTTTATACACTACAAGTTAGCACTTGACGGCTATCTCACCTGGTGGTAAAGATGATGCAGTCTAGGATGGTAGCGGGCTAACCTGTTAGGGGTATGAGAAACCCATACTCCTAATTGGTTTCTACGTGACATCGTGCCGTAACGCTAAATCGCTTGGCGACACGTCTTTGTCGGTAGGGTGGTAACTAGCCACGGCCGAAGCCTCAGACCCTCAGACCATACCAGACTCGAGCCGGGAATCGAACCCAGGACCTCCAACTTTATAATGCGAAAGTTCACGCACTGCGCCACGGAGGTCGTCAAAAGTTGTGCTCTCTCTTTCAAGATGTTTGGTACTAGGCTGTCACAGCTTCTCAGGGTCTGAGTATATTACGTAGAATAGCTGATGTATGTTTTTTATGGAAAAAAATTACTCATCAAAGTTGGGAGCGGGCAAAGTCGCGAGGAACCGTTCAGTAGTGGTAGTGACTTATATTTTGTTTCAGCACCCATACATAGACGAAATACTATCCATACAGACACTAGAATCAGGCGCCTACGTAGTTAGAAGGATCCACGTAAACGGGAGCGTCAGAGACTTGTTATACGGAACGGAGTACAGCAAACCGTATTTAGCGAAATATGGAAACCCTAAAGTGAGGAAACCGTTTACGAACGGGCAACTGTCGCATTATGGACAGCAAGTGTTGCAAGCGTTGAAATTCTTGCACGACAAAGGATTAGCACATGGTATGTTTGCGTTCAATCAAAGATGCTTCAACAGATCTATATCTTGCATACGTTTTTGTTTGGATGGAATCCAGCTATTCTGTTGTACACGAAACGTTAATCTAACTAGAATCGATCAATTCTGCGGTGCTACAAATCTTTGTAGTTCCAAGTCTCCTCCACTGTTTATTTCCATTTATTATAGGCAATTTTTTTTCCAAAAGGCAAAAGTTTCTACGCGACATCGTGCCGGAACGCTAAATCGCTTGGCGGTTACGTCTTTGTCGGTAGGGTGGTAACTAGCCACGGCCGAAGCCTCTCACCAGATCAGACGGAGCCCGTAATTGAACCCAGGACCTCCAACTTTATAAAGCGACAGCGCACGTGCTGCGCCATGGAGGTCGTCCGTTGCTTCGATATTGCCGCCCGACACTAGTAGTTGAGGAGTGTATTGGACTATTTGAGTACTCGGCATAAAAATATTCGGTTAATAGATCCTTACAAAATTGTTCATTTCAATCGTTTAATTGACTATGGATCCGTACTTCGGCTGCGTGTCCGAAAACAAAAAAGAGTAGAGGAGTTTACGAAACATCGATAAAATTTCGTTCGTTTGCGAAATTGCATTTGAAAGAATGAGAGTCCCTTTTTCTATACCTACATATTATAATGATAAATTTATTTGTAACAACTGAAACTTAAAATGAACCTTAGATTGAACCTAAAACTAAAAATCTTAAAAATATAGTATCATTACTAAAATATAATATTATTAAAAGGAGTCCCTTTAGGCAAGGTATTTTAATTGCATAAAATATTTTAATGCTAGTATTCATTTATTATCGTGTCACGCAAAGTGTTATTCCTAAGTACCTAACATGTTATAGCTTTTAGTACTGATCTTCAGTTTTTACGACGTGAATTGAAATAAACATGGCAGTCGTATTATAAAACCGGCCTGTACGGAATAAGTTTCATACTTTTGTGTTACTTGCTGCTACTTACTTACTCACTACTAATTCAAGTTCTAATAATCTTTATTGAAATAGTCCTTTAAAAGGCGCTTTTGACGCGTCAATAATTTACATAGTAGTGATTTTATGGTGAACTACATTCGTGAACTTAAAACTAAAGCTATGAGGTTTCCAAACGCGCCCCGGTCTAAGAAGCCCACAACAAACTTAGCCAGGTAAATTTTATTTTTGTTATCACCATCTCACATGCCACTTAAAATTATGTTAAGAGCTATCTTATTAGAGCAATATTTCATACCCGTGTTTGATTATCATGTACATAATCCTATATAGTAAGACTACTAAACTAAACTATATACTTGCGATAATTTACAGGCCACGTACATCCTGGAAATATAGCAATAGAAAACCAAAGAGCTGTCGTAATGGACATCGAGAACTTCCTGACGGGAGTACCGTGCCTACACAGGCCGCATTTGTTGGAACTTAAGAGAACTTATTCGGTAGAAGCGGTGGATGTCTACTGCTTTGGCAGGACTTTGTATGAAATGGCCTTCGCCGAACCCCTCGACTCTCATTACTGTGATATGTACCCTGATGGAATCTCGCCGGATTTGGGTAAGTTTATTATGCGCATAAGCTGTGATAGCCTTTTTTTTGTCCTGGTGGAAAACTTTACGGCTACCTCCGTGCCCTTGGGCGGGAAGGAGGTTATGTTGGACTCCCACCCCCGAAAGGGGGTATACCCGAACTAAAAACCACCACGGCATGTCTCCCTCTCGCTGGTTTTACTGGACACCCGGGGGACCCGTTGTATACTTCCCGGACGCCCTACCAGCCTCCCTGGCCTCCCGCGCTACAAGGAGAAGAATCAGGGCAGCTTGATCCCCTCCAAGACAGTTAGGAGACTTGTGCAATGACGGGCAAATAATGTAATAGCCTAGTGGTTATGACGCCAGCCTTCTAATCAGAGTCGGGGATTCGAACCCGGGCACGCACCTATAACTTTTCGGAGTAATGTTTTATATAAAATATCACTTGCTTCAACGGTGAAGGAAAACATCGTGAGGAAACCTGCACGCCTGAGAGTTTTCCATAATGTTCTCAAATCCGTGTAAAGTTTACCA
The DNA here is from genome assembly GCA_928268935.1 of Lasiommata megera. NCBI lineage: Eukaryota > Metazoa > Arthropoda > Insecta > Lepidoptera > Nymphalidae > Lasiommata > Lasiommata megera. The sequence goes on along the minus strand of OV743326.1, from coordinate 8,784,081 downwards.
ATCCTCACTTGACCAGCGCGAGGAGCCTCTCATTCTGAGAGGAGGCCCGTGTCCCGTATGTGTTGATCATGATGATAATGATCTATTTTAGAATCTGTGCTCCGACTTTGCCTATCAAGCACAAGCTGTAAGCATGGGGGACCAACCATAGAACAACTGCTGACACACCCGTTCTTCACGCAAGCCACAATGAACGGATTGGCGCCTAGACTCGACACAAGGTTGCACCTGAAGTTCCCTCTCAATCTCAAAGACCAGCTCAGAGCGTGCGCTAGTGTCACGGAGGATAGACTTAGAAGAGATCAGAAGCTGGTAAGTAGATTCATGGAATGGATACATGAAGTTTGAAAGAAAGATTAAGTTTATTTTTTGGTTCGATATAAAGGTATGCATGAAACAATTTGACTCCTTATACTGATAACAAACAAATGCCAATAATCACAACGCTTGGCATGCGGGTTGGTGATCGCAGTGCTGGTCCTATCGCACCAATAACGCTGCTGCCCGTTATTGTCAGCCAATTTTGGACCAAAGCGGCCCAAGACCGTGGCGATTGGAACTTTCTACATAAGACCTATGTCCAGCAGTGAACGTCTATCGGTTGAAATGATGATGATGATAACTGACCAAATAAAGGTGAACCCAGCTGAACACAGGTGAAGCTGCAGCACTGGTTTTCAGAGGATGCCTGTGTATGGGTAAAATCAGGGACGAAGACTTCCTAATAGAATAATCTTATAAACAAGCTTCCACTAATAAAACAAAATAAATTACCCTACAATAATTGAAATTATCAAAATTTTAAACAAAAGTTAAAAATAAAATTAAGTAACATGTACAGATGATAAACTATTCTGAAAAAAGCAAACAAATTAGATTATCATTAGAAATATTAATAATATAAATATTAATTATAAATTTGAGAATGCAAAAAATAATCTAGTTACAATACAATTAGGTACTTATCTAGTAATATGTAATCATCGAAGTTTAACAATATTAATGATTAACGATAGAATGATGTCAGTTCTGTAGCAATAAAAAATCCAAATGATTGTGTACAAATGTCATTGTCTATAGAAAATCTTTTTAATTTGGTGCTTAAGAAGCATCGTATAGTGAGATTAATAATATATTTTTTTTAGTTACGAAGTGCTAAGAAAGAAGTGAGGATACAGGAAATACTAAACTCTGAACAGGAAATGAAGAAACAAAGGAAAAGAGCGGTAAGTATATTTTTTAATAACTTCCAAATTTTGGTAATTTTTCGTTCTCTACCAATTTAGGCTGCACAATCAGTTACCAGCAGGTGTGATTGACTTTCTTCTTCTTCTATATAAGTATTAAGGATCACATATACCTGATTAAAAATTGTTAACGAGCGAAGCTTTAGACCCAATTCAGAAGTCCACGACGACGACCATGTCGCGGGCAGACGCTAGTAAATAATTACGTAAGCGCAGCGTAGGACGACCACCTGCTCGCTGGACCGACGACCTGAAAAGGATCGCTGGTGGCGGATGGATGAGGAAGGCGGAGGACCGTGTGTGGTGGCGCGCTCTCGAAAAGGCCTATGTCCAGCAGTGGGCGTCTATAGGCTGATTGGATGATTGATTGATTGATTGATTGATTGATTGATTGATTGATTGATTGATTGATTGATTGATTGATTGATTGATTGATTGATTGATTTATTTATTTATTTATTTATTTATTGATTGGACGCCACGGTGGTTATCGACCATGAAAGGCGATCAAAAAAACATTTATTTAAGGTATTTGTCATAACTCCTGACTTACTTTGTTTGCTGCAGAAAAAACGGGACAGCGTGTGGAAGTCGAGCTCTTCGCTGGCGGAAGTCCGCTCCCACAGCGCTAGTACCGCGTCATCGCCGACGCCGCCGACACCTCCTCTCTGTGAGTGCATATCTTTTAATTGTAAAGAAAAATGTGACTGAATGACTAATCTATTGCACAGCTCAAACCACCGGATGGATCGGGTTGAAATTTGGCTTACAGCTATTATAATGTCGGAATTTGCTGAAGATTTTTGAAAACTCTACCCCAAAATTAATTTTCAAATTAATTTTCAAAGATAGGTTGACCAAAGTTATACTCGACCCAGTATAAGTGTTATCCTAAAAGAACAAGGATTTTGTTTATAGTAATCAAAATGTATTAACTGTAAGAGGTAAAATAATATGCCTTAATTCTAGGTCATATCAAATTTTCTTCACATACGCAAATGTTTAAACATTGGAAAGAGGTCGAACCTGATCAAACCTGTTTTATTGTTTTAATTTCAGTAGCTATTAAGTGTTTACACGTGTCATAATTAAAGAGTTGGTTTGTGTGGCTGTGAGTTGGTGAAAGAAAGACTGGCACCGCATTTATCAATCAATCCCTTGGGTATTTCGTAATAGGAAAATTAATTAAAAACGTACATCAGTTAAAATATAGTAACACTAGACTAAAAAGCGGTGATAGCCTAGTGGTTAGGGCGTCAGCCTCCTAATCAGTGGTCGGCGGTTCGAATCCGGGCACGCACCTCTAACTTTTCGGAGTTATGTGCGTTTAAAAAAAAATTAAAGTATCACTTGCTTCAACGGTGAAGGAAAACATCGTGAGGAAACCTGCACGCCTGAGAGTTCTCCATAACGTTCTCAAAGGCGTTTAAAGTCTGCCAATCCGCACATGGCCAGCGTGGCGGACTATGGCCAAACCCTTCTCATATTGAGAGGAGACCCGTGCTCTGTAGTGAAACGGTAATGGGTTGATCATGATGATGATGAACACTAGACTCGGCACGTCACTTCAGTTTGAGAGCATCAATCTTTATATTTTGAATAATCTGGAAACAGATATGTATTTCCCAAGGCCACTCATTAAAAGCCGTTATGCTTGCGACTTCATAGAAAATTAAGAAGAACCATTTTTTCCAGCGGGTGAGACGAGTGCTAACAGTTCGAGCCTGGCGGGCAGCAGTCCAGCCGATGCCCGCGGGGCGCTTCTCAGCGCCATATGCTCCTTCGACCGCACGCGGCTCGCGAGAATAGACGCGCGGTGAAATTGTTACGCACGTGATACACTTACGTTAATTACATCCGCTAAGACAAAAGTGCACTCAAAATCAAGCATCAGAATCGAAGGCTTAACTTGCTCATCGAAGACGAAAGAAAGACGAAACCAAATTCGAATATGTAATTTTTTTGACTTATATCAATGTCATTTGGTCCTGTCGTAATTACATCCAACCACTTCTAAAACGACCTTTATTTAGGTAGAATAACAGTACCCGAGTGGGTTTTTACTAGATATATTTTGCTCAGAAATTTTTCAATTTAATTTGATCCTCACCATTCTACCACCGACCGGACCGTGAGGCATCTAAAGAATCCGCACTTTTACGTAGTTGTTTTTACATAGTTCAACATTCTTTCCTTCTATTCTGTGGCCACTAATATGTTAGGGACATGTTGTCTTGTTCCACGCGTGTGTGAAAGTCTTATCCGCGAAGACTTTTTTAAAATGAAGCCGCCGATACAAAGGCTTTCTGGTGTTACCTCCAAGATCAAGACACTAACCAATTTTTGACAATTTATTGGCAATCACTGGTATCAAAAGGTGTCAAAAACAGAGGCATTAAGTAGGTAAACCGCCGTCGACAACTAATCGCCGAACTGTCTGCGGGTAGGCGGCTTTCCTGCGTAGACTCCTTAATGGAATGTGTCTTAAAACGTTTGGTTAGTTTGGAGATCAGTCTTCCAAAAGTTGGTATTAAAAAGTTTAGTTCCGAAATTGTCGCTAACTTTTGAACCTGATAAATAATGATTATTTCTTAAACTATATCCAAAGCTTTTAACTGTTTTTATAGCTTTTAAGAAAATTTTAAAGTCATGTTTCTCTTATTTATGTTTCGTTATATTTTACTGTTATCGATTACTTTAAAACGTTTGATCTTTTTATATGATTAATATCGATTATAGTTTAAGTACAACCATTTACTATCAATGCATATTCACTAAAGGTGTGTTAAATTATAAATTATTTAAATTTGTGTCATTGTTGTCAAGTGTCATTATTAAATTTTGTGACTGAATTTATAACATATATTGCGGAAATCAAAATGGTGATTCGAAATTCCAGAAGCAATACAGCGTTGGATTAGATTATATTATATTTCATTAACAAGTTATGAATTCTACCCTTTCACAGCGCATCTCCTCTATAGATGTATACATCGTGCTTACAGTAGACAGTGTAAAATGAATAGTGTGCGTTAAAGAATAATGCGTCAATTGTTTTCCAGCTACAAAATCATTAATTGGATCTCATTGGAGTTGCTTTTCTGTAGGACCTTTGCTGATTTTATATTCTAAAAGGAGATGCAGGAGAAATCTTAAACTAAAAATTAGAAACTAAACGCTTACTTACGGCGCCATGTCTGCTTCTTGCGCCGAGATATCACAACTAGTCGCTGTCAAACACTCAGGCATTTGTCGCTAATGATATTTTTACTAGAGTTTCCAAAACCAAGCTCTTTTCTTTACATACTCTTATATATTTATATTGATACACATTTTCAACTATTTTGTAGCGTAAATATTGTCATTTCCTCTATCAAAAGATGTCATAATCTACGTATCAAAATAGGGGCACATTTTTAAAGTACACGGAAGGTATTTTGGGATTAATTTATTTTAAGCGAATGATTTCAATGGTGCTAGGTTTTAATATTGACCAAGTAATGAAAGCCTCTGTACTAACTAGAGCTATCAACAGAAAGTAGGCACTTCTATAGTAGAACTTCACCGCAATGGGAACTCTCACTCACCGTTCGACCCCCCGTTATCCCAAACGTCGCCTAAGCCGAGGTTCGGCCTCACAGGAGGCGCCCCTAGGCAGACGTTCCCTTAGTTTCTTCGAGCTCTAGGGTTCAAAATTTCTTCTGGCTGAGCTAGTTTCCGAAGCTCGGCAAACAGCCCGGGTTACGCTGTCGTAACCAATAGGGTTAGCACAGCAAAAAAATGGGAACAATGAATTTTTTACTTGTACAACCATCATGGAGCCAATATGTTATTATTTGCAGTCAGCTGGGCCATATATATAGTTCCCGATAAAGTTATACAACATCAAAAAACTCTATTTTAGCCCTAAAGTAATGATGTTCGTTGACGTGTTATACAACGGGGACAACGGGGTAGTATTTTAAAATAATTTCATACAAATCCCATTGTCCCCGTTAGCGAGGATTGAAACAGGGGCAGCGAGACAGTTTTCAATAATAAATTATTAGTTACTAGCTGATAGTAAAATGAGAAGGCCTTTAAAAATTTTCTATGGAATAAGCAAAGCAACAATTGAGATTGATGATTTCATGTTATGAAGCGTTCATATATAATATATTTTTCATTATTATCCCATGTATTATTCCTCTTCCCTTTTCTCTTTGCAAACTATAACACAGCAAAGGATAGTATAACTTTGGTTATATTTACAACTATAGTTATACTAGCTATAACAAAAAGATCCGTGTGCCGTCACGGCTTATGTCATAACGCGCGCTTTTGACGTCACGATCACTCAACCTATACGTGACTGCTTATTTTTTTTCAAAACAGGCCGTGCAAGTTTTAGCGTACGCAATAAAATATGGCGTTACAGAAATTAAAACAGTATTTATTTCTATATATCGTTTATTTTAACAGCTACAGCAAAGTCTCCACGTTAACAAAAACACGTTTATCATAAGGTATTACTAATGATTGTAAGTCATTTGCACATGGATGTTCTATTCATACAGATTAAAAATAATTATTCGAAGGGCGGGTAGACATATTGTGAGTCATGAAAGTTACTCATAAACCACACACACACATACAACTGTATACACCAATCTTTCTATAAAATATCGACTCGTCAGTTACAGCTAGAGAAAACTGTGCCAAGCACCTTCGGTATGTTTCGAACTTATATTAGAAAATTGCTTCGTAACACCCTAGCCTACCTATATATAAAAATCGGTAGTGATCCTAAATAGGGATCTTTCTCAAAAATATTTTTATCGTTAACACTTGGCTTTATGAAACTCACTAAAACCATTCCAATTATTCGAGATTTATAAGTGTGGTAAATCGCGGTGGCTTGTATAGTCGATAAAGTGTGGTCAACGCAATACTCGCTCAATTCAGCGTGTCTTATGATTGGTCGTAAATTTGCGCGCCACCATTGAAGACGTTTGGCCGAACTTGCTTGGCCTAGCAATCTATTTTCTTGACGTTTAATATAAGGCAGACAAATATTACATTCGTTAAATGCACCCATACATCATTACATTATGTCCATATAGTTCTTACACCATTCGTTTTATATGTATTCTATTAATTATTCATTATTATTAATCTATCATTGATTAATAAGTGAAAGCGATAATGCAACCTAAACACAGATCACTTGTGAACTGGGTCTGGTGTGTGACGTCTAGCGAAATATGGTATGAACAAAATACCGTTTGTCTATTACCAGTCTATAGCGACCGTTAGCGACATCTAGTAGCAAACATTGCATTCAATCAACTATTCAAATATCTATATTACATTGATTCACATTTAACGCTGGCTTTTTTTCTTGTACTTTTATACTTTTTATTAAAATTGTTTTTAGCTTTACTAGGAGGAAATATCAAATATTTAAATTTCAGTATTGCAGATATGAGACAGGTTAAAGGAATCAGTAAGTTATTAAACTAGGTTTCCAATGCGAAGTGGAAAAAGTCCTAAGACTCGTATTATTATTGATTGTGTAATCGATAATAAGTCTGTCAAGAGACCAGCTGCGGCGAAGTATCGGAACTCAGCGATGTCAAAGTCTATTTTACATAAACGCCATTTCGGTACTAGAAAACAACTTGATTATATCGAACCAAGGATCCATGCGCTTTTGTCAGGTGTGCGAGCTCACTCACTTCACGATGGACACGTGACAGTTTATAATAGGTAAGGGCTTATCTAACGACTACTATATAATATAGTTATATCATAAATTTTATAATTAGGTAACAAACTGAGAATTATAAGCAGACATTTGCGTGCTAGATCGATCTTACATAGATATTTTTAATATAACCTTTCAATGTTACTAGACATAAGGATAAATTATAGAATTCTCTCATTCTAATCTATTAATACAAAAAGATAATAATAATATTTACTACTTTAAGGGATTATATTAAAAGTATATCGAATGTGAACAAATTTTATTACATAAATTGTAAAAAATTGCGGTAACAATATGAGTTAAGCGTCCATAGTCCGATTTTGATGAAATATACCTCACTTTAAAAGTCTGACCTAGCACATTAGTTTATCGGCGAGAATTGTAATAATAAAAAAAAAAAGTTTAATGATAAAACGAACAAAAATTTTAATATAATTGTTTAGGTATCATGCATTATATTGAAACTAAACTTTCAAAAGTACTTTTCATGTATATACATAAATTGTTTGTCAATTTTACAGTATTATATAATAAAGATCCATGTGCATAATGCTTTATCAAATAAACACAAATTAAGATGAAAGCTGATCTGCGCAGTACTGAGTACAGTGTCGATCATTATTCTTATACTGTATTGTATTTTACGTAACGGTTTGTAATGTTATTTATATGTAAAAAAGAAAGTGATAATATCGACTGGTCACGCTATCCTTTATTGGTTATTGTAATTCGGGATGCATATTGCTTAGCAGCTTTAAACTGTAGCGTGTAAGGAACATAAATTATTTTAATATAATCATATTGTTGTACTTGTAAGAGAATAATATATAGTTGCAGCAATATGGAGTTTTTATTTACACCCACTTGCATGTACTCTAATACTTAGCAAAGGAATGAGTGAAACTGGTAATGCGGGGCGTGCGCGTGCAAATTTAGAGTTAGTGGCGGGACGTTCTCGCCAGAAGTACACCTCTTTAGTTAAAATTTGGAGGGACAAGAACTAGTACAGTTTTTTTTCTATCCTTGCTGGGAAATTGTTTCATCACAATATAAGAACAAGTAATTTGACTTCCAACTGATTGTCACTAGTAGCTTTATCAAATTTTGTTTGTCTTATATTCCAACAGGGTTTTTAAGCAACATAATAAAATTAATAATCGATTGTATCGAGGTCCTGGGTTAAATTACCGGCCCGAGTCTGGTCTGGTGGGAGGGTTTTGCTTTGGCTAAGTAACCCACTGGCCACCATACCGCCAAGAGTACCGTTCCGATATGAATCAGAAGTATTGGTGTCTATTTGGTACCTATGGTGCTGCAGATATTCATTGGCATCGGTAATCACTTGACATCAGGTGACCCGGCTGCTCATTTTCCCGTTTCATCCACTACAAGTTAGCCCTTGACGGCAATCTCACCTGATGGTAAGTGATGATGCAGTCTAAGATGGTAGCGGTCTAACCTGTTAGGGGCATGGTAAACCCACACTCCTAATTGGTTTCTACGCGACATCGTGCCGGAACGATAAATCGCTTGGCGACACGTCTTTGTCGGTAGGGTGGTAACTAGCCACGGCCGAAGCCTCCGACCAGACCAGACTCGAGCCGGGAATCGAACCCAAGACTTTAAAATGCAACTGCGCACGCGCTGCGCCACGGAGATCGTCAAAGCTACAACATTACGACTATATGACTGCTGTTCCTCATAAGGTTCGAATATTGTTCAAAGACGAACGCATACACGACGTATGCCCCGAAGAACTAGTCTAAAGAAAATTATATATAATCCCTCCATTATTAGTTTAAACAATCATGCATACACTAAGAAATAGTGCGAGTCGGTGCTTGCTTTTCAACATAAAATATCATATTTTGTCTCCTAACATTAAAATTTTAAGACAAGCGCATAACATTCCTACAATTCTTAGTTTAATTACACTCAATCAAATTGTATAATAGTATCTGTTTTCATTATTTAAAAATAAAAAATTATTACGCATAATCATATTTCGAACATAGGTATATTATAGAACAAAACACCTAATTTAATAACTATTCTTACAAACTATTAATACTCTCATCGAGTACCCAGAGGCATCAGAGAAAATCAAACGTTTAATATTCTCACCAAATAAAATAGAAATTACATAAAGGGTATCACAATAAAATAAATCATAGTATGTAATTTTGACGTAGAAGTGGCCGCTGCCATTAATCCTAAAGTAATAGTAAGAGTCATTATTCCTATAACATAGTTAGTTTAATAACATTTTCACATTGAAGCACAAGACATGTTTCCATTTCCTTGGAGGAAGGTTATTCCAGTTCGATGATATCGTCCAAGTCGTCGATGTTGAAGTCCGCGAGGGTGAGTTCTGGAAGTAAAGTTTTCGGTGAATCTAATGTACCAGCAAAATAAATTTAGAAAGTTTGATTTAAGAGCTGAAAATAATAACTCTGAGACTCTTCTAACTGATTCGAGTTGGTAAGCGAATATAGAAGGGTAAAGTTCGTGTGAGCACTTCGATATTTATATTAGGCCGATAAAGCGCTGCTTGTGACCTAACAATCAGCGATGGATCGACTTTTGAACGATATAATATCTCTCTTGCTATAGCTCAAAATGTAGAGGAGGAGGTATGAAGCCAATACGACCATCAATACAAAACAATTTCTTTGTTATCCGTTTTAGAAGCTCTTGCCAAGGTCAACGTATTATCACAAAGGTCTTCTTTTTCTTGTCCTTATCCCACATTACATGGGATCAGCTCGACACATCTTCTACCACTCACTTCTATCAGCCGTCACCTCACTACCCACACCTTTTACCCGCATATACCTTTTACACAATCCATCCATCTCTTCTTTGGTCTTCCTCTACTACTTTGTAAATGTGTAAACTGTATTATTGCAATATAATTTTTAAACTTGAGTGTATAAAGCTTAAAAGATTGCGTAGTAAGTAGTAGAAGTAGTAAGATATTTATTGCGTAGTAGTAACCAATAACTTCTACACATCAGCAATACCAATGCCACTGTCTTGTCTGGGACGTGTCTTGAACCGGTTCCAGACTAAGAACAGTGGCATTGTTATACAAGGTGTCTCAAAAGAAAGTTCACATTTAAATCTTTTTTTAAAAGAAAAGTCTTAGCTTTATTGAAAAAATGTTTATTTTATATTGAAGTACACTGTTTGGGAATTTATTTTTTAAAAATAACATCGTCCAAATGTAAACCGTTGCGCTCTCGGCATTCATTTAGTCGGGCACTAAAATTGCCTATGACAGCTCGGCAGGTAGTCTCCGTGATGGCTGCCATTTCATGACGGATATTTTCTTTTAATTGTGCCAGGGAAGTCGGTTTATTAGCGTAAACTTTTGATTTGACATAACCCCACAGGAAAAAATCCATAGGCGTTAAATCGGGATTCCGTGGAGGCCAATTTATGTCACCTCGCCTGGAGATTAATTTGTTCGGAAAAATTTCTCGAACTCGAGGCAGAGATCTGTTGGACGTGTGTGAAGTTGCTCCATCCTGCTGGAACCATGTTCTTTGGTTGTAACTAGGAAAGTTTTGCAGTTGGGGTACGAAAAACTCGTCTAACATCTCCACATAACGCTCTGAATTCACTGTGAGTGTGCGTCCCCTTCCATCTTCAAAAAAGTAAGGGCCGATAATTCCTCGCGCCGACATCGCTGCCCATACGGTGACTTTGGGTGAATGTAGCGGTTTCTGATGTTTTTGTTTTGGGTTGGTTGCACTCCAGTAACGACAATTTTGCTTGTTTACATGCCCATTCAGATGAAAATGGGCTTCATCGGAAAACAAGATGTTGGTGAACGTTGGAAAGCGCTCAATCATCTGATTTACAAAGGCAAGCCTCTGACCAGCATCTTGAGGCTTCAGTTCTTGCACTAACTGAATTTTGTACGGGTGCAGCTTTAAATCTTTGTGTAAAATGCGGCATAATGAAGATCTGTGCACATTTAAAGCAACAGCACGCTTCCGAATCGAGAGGTTTGGATCATCTCGAATAGACTGAGTAACACTGTCCACGTTTTCGGCTGTTCTTGATGTTCTTGGTCGCCCAGATTTTGGTTTCTCCAGAGTTGACCCAGTCTCTTCAAACTTCTCAACCCATTTTGCAATGAGACGAGTGCTAGGCGCACCATTTAAGTGACGAATATGTCGAATACTGCAGAATTTTTCTACGCGCTACAGTCGCCGAATTACCGTTTTTGTAAAACTCACGTACGCACAACGCACGGTCCGCACCAGAGAAACGCTCCATAGCGACTAAATTCCCAAGAGCCAGACTACCGACTGACATACCCCCCGCGCCCCTCAGAATAGTTGCTTTCGCGTAATAAGATAAGCAAATGTGAACTTACTTTTGAGACACCTTGTATATTTGTTTAATAGAAACCGCTTTATTGCATAAGTTTTTTGGTTACCCGAGGAAGTGATTTTGAACACTTTGTAACGCATATAAAAAAGATCATTGAATGTAAAAAGCTTACTGTATCCGTCTGATTTCTTCTTTTTATTGGGAATGGTGTCTTGCCAGGGTGATGGTCGTTTACTGGCTTCGTTAGCTTGAGATTTCTGAGATGATGCTGGTACAGGTTTCTTAGGATTAGCATTCGGTTTCCTGTTGATAGAGGTATTTTTAATAATCTGTTTGTTACTTTATCGATTAAAACCATGTTGATAATATTATCATTAATATTGTAATGGATATGTTGCTTTTAAACCGGTATCTTAACGGCGAGAGAGATGAGTGGCGTAGAGGATAAGTTGGTTCGACCCAAAGTGTGCATATTAAAAACGCCAAGCTGGCAGGCTGCCGAAAAATATTACATCTCCTCTTTACTTACAACGCTAAGGTAAGAGAAGTAAAAGGAAACCATTTACATTATTTTTCATTTCGGTCAGACTGCTAAACGAAATATGGTACAACTCAGAAAAAAACTGTTCTGTAAAACAAGTTAGTTTTAGACCCACAATAAATCCGGAAATTTAGGACTTTGCGAGTGTTCCTTAAGTAAGTTGATATAACAACTTTTGTTAACCAGCTCTCCTAGAAAAGAGCTCATGAAAAACATAAAAGCTATAACTAAAACTTACGTAATTTTAAATCAAAGATGTTTACAATTTATTACACGAATTTAAATCCAATTTGAAATAGAAGGTAATGGCTTGACATGGCCCGCAATTTCATTTGCTCGCCATATTTTATTTCATCATCATTTATTTATAAAAATTAATTTAGCAACCAGTAGTGAGTAAATTTTTGTGACTAAGTGACCCAGAAAATGACAGCCAATTATATGTGTAGATTCATATACGAGTATCATAATGTTCGAATAAATTAAAAGTTACAAAAATCAGGAATTGGGTTTTTACTTACGTTGAAGAATCAAATGACGTCGATGGCTTATTCTTAGCATTAACGAGAATTCCGGCCTTGTTTATCAAAATTTCTTTTGAAGTCCCAGACATCTTGATGTTGGTAACCACTTTTTTAGCAGGTGACGGTCTGGGTATTTCTCCAGTGGCCGCAGCTTCAGTCAGGTCAATCACTTTGTCTTTAGTGGCCTTGTTTTTTGAATTTGTAGAATCAAATGGTTTCAAAGGAGCCTCTGTTCTTTTAACGGCCAAATCACTGGACGATCTAGCCATATTGGTATGTTTTTCAGCAGTTTTAGTCATGATCACAGTAGAAGACTTCAGAAGGGTACGCGATTCTACCGCCGCCATTTTCGTCTGGTACTTGTCCGCTGGTATGTGCACAACGTTTTGGATTACTGAAAGTGGGTCCGGAGCATTTGATTTCAAATTATCGCTGCTCGATGAATGCGGTTTCCGAGCTCTGTCAGTTAACTCGATTGCATTTAATGTGTTTTCGGCGGGTTTTAATTTTGATCTAAACGTCGGTGTTGTTGTGATGTTTAAGGTTTTACTAGTATAGGCCGGTGTTTTCTTGTTGATAATGTTGGTTGTTGGTTTACTTGGATTCGTTAGGGTTTTCGTGTGGCTTAAGGGTTCTTCGTCGACTAAAATTGTATCTTCTGGTACAATTTCGACACATTTACTCGAAGATGTGTCGATCGTAGGTGACTGTTTACTATTATCAGTGGTTACTATTATCGGTGGCTTATCAGTTTTTCTTAAAATATCAATTTTGCCAGCCTTACTTATCCGTATAATATCTCCAGGCAAACATTTACTTTTCATCATAGAAATTGGACCAACATCTTCAGAACTACTTTGTTGTCCAGTAATAAAGATTGTTTCGTCTGGTGCTGGTGAAACATTTTGAGATGGCACTCGGATAGTATTAGAGAAAGTATTTGCGTTTTTAGAGGGTTTCAAATTTATAGTATTAACGAGTATAATTTTCTTTTTCTTGTCAAGTAAAGTCGTTGACCTATTATTTTGCTCCACAGGCACGGTTACGTGGGTAACATCTGCAGAATCGGCTGTAGTAATAGCAGTGGAATGAGGTAACTTTGTTGTTGACTTAAGGGCTCTTCGCGTAGTAGTTATAACTGGTTCAACAGGAGTTGCCTCGTCATCACTGTCTAAACAGATAGTTTCACTGGCCGATGGACTGAATTGTGTTTTCTCTGAACACAGTTCGGACAAAGTATGATTCAATACAACTGGAGGTGGAGGCAGAGGTATCGGGTTGACGACCGCCTGCTTTTGAACTATTTGCACTACTTTTGGACAAGTTGTTGTAGTTTTATCACTATTGGTCGAACTATGGTTCGCTGAAGTAGGTTGTGAGTTGTGTTGTTTACGAATGGAGTGGCTCGCAATGGTTGGAGAATCGCAAACGATAAAATCGTCATCATCGTCCGGTAGTATGCACTCGTCTTGCGATGGGAACCTCGATCGCAAAGTTGATGGACCTTGGAACCTGCATCGAAACATTCGACATATTTAATAATGATGTACACATTACAAAGGAATGGTTAGCGAATTCGGCTGGATTTCCTTGATAAGCAGGTGTTGTTATTTAGCCACAATGATAAATAGGGTAAGTTACTTTTTATTTGATTTATTGATAAATGTCTGCATCAGTTCAATAAATAGTAAAAATGCGGAAATGGCGGCCAAAAAGAAAAACATTATTATATAATATAAGAATAAAAATATTCCGTATACATCAGCATCCATTATATAATATATATATATTATCAGAAGTCGAAAGTGTTTTACACCTTAATTAGACGTAGACTTCTTGTGGTTCACGACTAGCTTTGACGCAATTTAAATTGAAACATAGACGAAATGTCACCTGTCTACCGTTACTGTTATCTTACAAGATATTAGGTTTCAAGAACTCTAGGATCTCTGTTGTTAATGTGCTGCACGGATAGCATGCGTAGGAGACAAAACATTTATCGCCCGATTATATCCGGTAGACATTTTTTTTATCCCTTGGCAGTGGGTATATTCGGGGATAATTTTTTTGTCTCCTACGCATCCATCAAAAACTCATTTCTTGCATGACAGGATAAGTCTAGCCAGTAAGAAATAAGTACGGTTATCAGAAGTTTCCGTTCGGGCAAATTTTATAGCAGCGTGAAACAACTTTTAAAATTTTTATACATGTTCTAGTAAATTTACGGATTGTTAGGTAAATAAGAGAACCATGAAGTGAAAAATAGAAACTTTCATATTAAATCCGCATATAATCATAATACTTACATTTCCACCGGTACAACTTCTGGAGCAGAAACACTTTGACGGGCTGCTCTTCTTGATTTCGTAATGGTTGAACTGGTTGAAGGTGTTGGAGAATCATCGTCAATCACTGTTACCATTCTTATCGTTTCCAGTTTCCTCTTGATGATTGTTTTACCTTTAGGACCTGGTTTCCTTTTAATATCATTATGTGGAATAACCTCTGAATCGATTGCAGATTTCTTTTTGTTTGATGAATTGTTATCTTCGGTTTGGTTCCGTAAATTATTCAGCTGCACAGTTTCGCTATCTTTTTTATTAGTACTTGCAGTGTGCAGTTTCTTAAGTAAATCTCTTCCCAATACCTGTGACAACAATTATACTTCTTATTGGTATATAAATAATAAGAACAAAATTAATCTTTACTGTAGATAGTATCCATAATTCAACACATTTGTATGGTAAGCAAAATTGGTATGAAACGAGCCATTTAGATGGATAACTACAATTAAATGTCTAATGATATAAATCTTTCGTAGGTCACATCCAGAAATCGTGAAAATTTAATCTTTAGCGTCTCAAAATATTAATAAAATTTGCAAATTAGTAAAAATTTTAATAGTTTGTACAAATATACCAAAGTAATAAGAAAAAATGAGAACGAAATCCCGGCTCACAATACTGATGGCCCAGTCGGTTTTTTGAAAATAATTTTATGAAGCTGAAGTAATAACAGTAAAAGTTTTTAACTTACCTGCATAGCAATATCGTATATCGGACCACTAATTATATCTTTATTAGTTGCCTCTAATTCCTTTAAAGCTTTTAACGTGCTATATTGAGCAGCAAGGATTGCTGCGTCTTCATCTAACATCGGATTCCCAGTAAGGTACGTGTGTGCTACAATTTTAATGAAATTTTTGTTAGTTAACAGAGATTTATGTAGCGGAATCGGAGGTTCATAATTTTGCTTATTGTTTTGAATCTTTTCACTTTTTGTATTACTTATTGCATCTTGTTGCATTACATTTGGTACTTCAATAGGCACATCTTCCACGAGTTCGTCTTCATCGCTTAGTAAAATACTTTCACTAGCATTCTGAGGTTCATTTTCAACATTGACTGTTTGAGTGTCGGTTAACTTTACGATTTCAGTTTGTTGGCTCCCTATTTCTTTTTCAATTTGTGGTAATTCTGCTGGATTGGGTTTACTTTTTTTAGACTTCTTTTTTCTCTCATTATCTTTCTTTACTTTTTTTTTGGTAACTTGTGTTACTTGTAATTCCTCTGTATTAGGTATTGTAACACTCACTGACGGTAAATCAGAAGTGATTGTCTCGGCGGCGTTTTCCAAGTCCAAGCTTAAGTTATATTCGCTTGACTTTCTTGTATTTGGCTTTGGTTTAGCTGTCGATATGTTTTTCATTTTCTGTTTGTCAGGGACATATTCCTCGTCAGAATCTCTTCGATGTCGTCTTCGTTTCCTTTCTGTATTGTCACAATCTAATGACTCCTGGTCCTCTTTTGGTGCTTCGAAGTATATACTATTATCCACTGGGGTTCCTACTATCGTTTCTGTTGAATGTGTTTCACCAATGGTGGGTTGTTCTTGAATCGCATCAGAATCTGTTTCTTTTCGTTGACTCCGCCGTTTTCTACCCGAATATTCGGACGGTAAGTTAAGCTTTTGATTTTGATCTACACAGTATATGCTGTTATAATCTGCGGGGGTTCCAACTATTGTTTCTTCTGACTCTGTGGGCTCTAAGTATGGACTTTCACATGTGTTAGTATTAAGGGCTGGTGCAGGACCGCTGATTGCTCCCTCTTCTATCAAAACTTTAGCAATACTCGCCGTCATAGGGTCAATATTTCGAAACCGTCCTCGTCTTGGATTGGCAACAGTTTTTCGTACATTTTGTATTAATTCTGAGATTTCTTTAGGCCCATTAGTCGTATGGAAGTTGTGTTGGATCAAAATTTCCATTATTTTTTTTATCATCGACTCTTCCATTTCTGGATTTAGAAAGTCGTCTTGCGAACTTGTGGAAGGTTGTACTGGCATGTTCTTGCTGGCTACGGGTTTTCTTCCTCTTTTAGATTTAGGTTTAGTGTCAGATGCACCAGGCGCAGACTGGCTGTTGGCATCGTTTTGCGCATTTTCTGGATTCATTTGTGGATCAGTTTCTTTTTTCGGTAGCTTTAATGCAATACTCTGTATATCTGTAACAGGTAAAGACAAATCATTTAGTCCACTGATGATAATGTTATCAAATATTAACAACTTTGGGACCAATACAATACATGTTTCAACAATGTTCAAACAGATTTTCGATTTAGTTCGCAAAATGTTATCAGAGTATATTTACTAATCAATTCTTAAATTTGTAACTACACTAACAGGCTTACTTCTTACTCGAAAAGCATTAAAACATGCAGTCGATTAATACCTTTCCCTCGGTCCAAACAGCGGTTGTATCATCTTTTCATTGCACCAGAGCCGCGTAGTAGCGAGTCGTGATCATGGCCAGCGTATAATAGCAGCCCACTGAGAGAACAACTACCGACTACTTCGAAGTAGTAGTTATGTTATGTTTACGTATGTTGTGAAACATATTACTTTCTTACCTGGCCCTATACAGCAACCTTATTCTTCTCCGGCAAATCAGTTTCACCAGAGAACCACAGCAATGATAAAAACAGCAAAATGGAGAGTTACTACTGACTACTCTTTACTTCAATGATTATGTGTTCCCGTACGTTTGTTAGCATGTTCCTCTTGAAACTGGCTCCAGACGGCGGCGCGCTCGTCCTCAGCCAAGCCGATTTCGCCAGAGCCGCGCAGTAGCGAGTCGTGTTCATGCACGGCGTATAGAAGCGGCCCACAGGGCGTGTCACTGCCGGCTACTCGCAGTAACGCCGCGTCTCGAACCCCCGCCGCCAGACCGGCGGCTACTCCTGCCCCATCCTCGTCTAGTCTGTTAAGTTCAAGACGTTCTAGTTAATAAAGCAATCCATCGTTTTAGATTTAGATTACAATTGACGACCTCGTGGCGCAGTGCGTTTGTTGTCGTATTATAAAGTCGGCCGTGGCTAGTTACCACCCTACCGACAAAGACCTGTCGCCAAGCGATTTAGCGTTCCGGCACGATGTCGCTTAGAAACCAATTAGGAGTGTGGGTCTATGGTGGTGGTGATACCCCTAACATGTTAGCCCGCTACCATCTTCTCCCTCTCCAGTCGTTTCTTCATTACTGAAGATCGTGGTCCTGGGTGTGTCCTTGCAACCTCGTGCGGATTATTTGTTTGCACCGACTTCTATCGGAGGCTAGTCTCGCTATTGTCTTGCTACCATCTTAGACGGCATCATCTCTTACCATCAGTTGAGATTGTCGTCAAGGGCTTACTTGTAGTATTTAAAAAAAATGAAACAATCGATCAGTAACTTGAGATAACTTACTGTTGCTTGATCATCAACCAGTGTCGCGGATGTTTGATAAGGTTGATAAAATTTACTTACAATTAATTGGTACCAAAAGGAACTGTAAATATTCTCAATTATTATGTTCTAATATTCAAAATATACAACAGTTTTATAAGTATTATTTATTAATTACTAGTACACCTTAAGGAGACAGAGCAGCATGAAAAAATATAATTCAACTCATACCAGTGACTGTAAAATAAAGATGTACTAACCTGTACAGTTCTGTCAATTCAGACATGTTATAGTGGCGATCGATCTGCTGCTCGTCCACGACACGGCACGCCACCGCTTGCTTTGTCACTGACCGCTCGTAGATCTTTTGCTCCATGGTGCCCTAGTAACCGTTACAACTGTATTATAAAGTCCCGCGGGAACTCTTCAATTTTCCGGGATGATTAAATTTCTCCCTAAATTTTGTTGATAATCCACTGAGTGGTTGGTTTAGCGTCTAAAGATAACCGATAAACAAAGATACATTCAAATTTATTAATTGCATATTCAATTATAAAAATAGTTGGAGCGAAAGTTTGAAACTAGCTTTGAACTACATCTTCTTCTTTTTTTCTTGCCCTTATCCAACATTATGTGAGGTCGGCACAACATATCACCTCAGTACCCACACCTTTTACCCGCATATCCTCTTTTACACAATCCATCCGTATCTTCTTTGGTCTTCCTCTACTCTTTTGCCCTTTCACTTTCATATATAACATTCTTTTGGTGACATCACTTTCTTTCCTCCGCATTATATGACCATACCATGCTAGCCTGTTACTCCTCATCTTTTCTATCACTGGCGCTATTTTTAGACTCCCCCTTATATGTTCATATCTTATCTTATCCATTCTTGTCACACCACAGATCCATTTCAACATTCGCATTTCTGTCGCATGAATTCTTCTTTCATCAATTATTTTTGCCGCCCAACATTCTGATTCATACAACACGACAGATCTTACGACTGTTTTATAAATTTTCCCCTTAAGTTTGTTAAGTTCAAGTTTTAGCTTTGAACTACATAATATGTATTTTTTCGATATAATTGTGTGATTTCGTAAATAGCGCAGTGGATTAAAATTTAATTACAATTCTTCGGTTTAGAAAGCTAGAACTACATATAAATAGCGGTTTGCGGTTTTAGATGTACAATTATTGGTGTTAACTTATTTTAAAATAGATTCTTGTGGTTCGTATAATTTGAGAGACCTCATACAGTTGTTCGAGGTCTATGGAATAGTCTGGGTCTGAGTGACCACTCACCATGGCCACAAGTCGGTATATGTAGCAATCTTTCTTCTGTCCGAATCTGTACACGCGGAATATGCTCTGGATGTCGTGCGCGGGGTTCCACGACGTGTCGAGGATGACGACGCGGTTCGCCGCTGTCATGTTCAGGCCGAGGGAGCCCGCCCGGGTGGATATCAGAAATAATCTGACAAACAGAACAATCAATTTGTCAATACTAAATAACGATAGTACGATTATTTATTCACGCATATTCTCAAAACCATATCTTGAACTTTTTTAATTGCCAAGATTATTTTTCATTTTATTAATTAATTACGTTAAAATATTATAATTAATTATTTTTGTAGAATTTAATGAATATTTCCGCTTCAATAGATTTCAGTACTAATAATGATAATATTAATAATTGATTTTCCAGAATGTATGTACAATATTCAGATAAACTATGTAAACGATGTAAGTAATTAAGAGGCCATAACATTCTACTAAATTAATAGCGAGAATCTTGTTTGTATAAATAATTATCATTATGAGAAACATATAAATGTCCAATCAAATTAAAATACATATAAAAAAATTGTGTTACCAAATTAATAAAGTTTCGCGTTAAATATTAAGTTTTATCCATTAGTTGTTCTTTAATATCTTTCATTTACAAATTAAAGTCTGCTAGTAGTTCTGTCCATAAACTAGTTCTTAGTATGTCCTTGAAAAGTGGTCTCATATTTCGCCCTGTTGATTTTTAAATTAAAAAGTGACAAAACCTGATCTCTTTTTGATCTCACGAGTTATATTAAAGGCAGTTAAAAGATCGCATTCTCACTTGGTTCCGGTGTTGCTCTCCGCGTTAAACTCTCGACACCACTTCTGTCGGACCTCGGCCGGCACTGAGCCGTCCAGTCGATAGTACTCCCGACCCAGTGACCAGTTGTTGATGCGCCGTAAGAAGTACTCCAGAGCGTCCATCGTGTATAGCGACGTTGAAAAAATCAGCCTACAATAAAAAAATCTAGTTTAATATAAAAAAAAAATCGTGACCCGTTATTTGTAATGTATCGCCATAATTTAAGAAAATATAGACTTAAGAATTTTCTGGTGGTCTCAGTAGTTTTTCATTTGAATTGCGCGAGGGTCTGTGATGAACATATTTGACAACAATTTTTTGCATTCAAAAATTTTCGTAACTGGCGAAATTTGTACCCACATCTCTCCGGCAATAGCGGCCTAAGTGCTTTGTCAATTAAGAAGCGGCCACATACCGACGACGCCAAAAAGATTTTTGTATGCATTTCAAATCTATAAATTTGATATTTTCCTCCAATCTCATATAATATGAAAACAATATTTCATTTAGACAGATACAAAATGCTTACAGTTTGTCACCGAGAGCGATGCACTCATCCAGCAGTCGGAAGATGACCAGGAACTTATTGGAGCTGTGTAGAGCGTCAAGCACTTCGCTCTCAGCCACATAAGGCAGCCACCACGTCTCCATTGTGCTGGGCTTTGTGTCCTCCGAAGCTCCAAGGTCCTCTGCCACTAAGTCGTCTTCCTTTTCCACTAGAAATAATTTTTATTATACATTACATGCTTGCTTGTTTAAATATTTTACTGGGGTTTAGAATTGTTTTTGTGCACCAGGATTCCAGATATTTCAAGTAAAAGTAAGGTCAGCGTAAAATTGACCTTATTGAGTTGAATTAGGTGAATTTTACTATAAGTAAATGCTTTTACAGCCATCTTTTATAATGTTTGTAACATATAAAAACAGTAGTAATTCATAATGTGTCGTACATTATGAATTACTAGTGATTAAAATTTGTGGACATAAACTTTAAGATACCATTGAGGTCAATCAATCGATCTTAAACTCATACATAAACTGTGATATGACTTTTCTACAACCCAAGTAATTTCTCATGCTCAAGGTATATTTAGGCATTAAGCCTTAAAAGGTATGAATTCTTAAACTATAGTAATAGTAACTAATAAAGCTAAGGTTAATAAAAGAAAAAATTACAGTGTGACCAACCTTTTATTTTCTGTTCCTTCTCATCATCACGACTCTTCATGAAAAAATTGTGCAAAACCTGCGGATGGGTCCAGATTTTTTGAAGAACGTGAAAGTCCTTTAGGACACTCTGTTTAGTTTCTTTGGCGTAATTCGTCAAATAGTGCGTATAAAGTTCCCTCTGACTTTTTGTTAGTGATACGAATACAGTGTACTCATGTTTCTTTGGCAAATACGGGTAGAGGACGGAAGCCTCTTGTCTTTGGAGACATCCCTCCAGTACTTTGTGAAGGATGTGTGTGCGAGCTTTCATGAGTTTAATGTCTTCTTCAATGGAGTCCCTGTGCTGTCCATTCATTATGGGATTTTCGAACCTAAAAAGAGAATATAATATAGAAGAAAAGATGCTTTTTGCACATTCTTAATTATGACAACACGTCATACGTTGTATGTAGTGTTTCTAATTACACACATTGGTATGCAATCTTTCGAGTGCAAGTCCAAGTGGCACTTAGCCGGTTTATTTCGATTGATAAATCTGATGATGATATACAGATCATAACTAGACGCTTTTTTAATTCGGCCATCCCTGCATTCATTTATAATAAATGTATTAACCTTACCGATTAGAGTACTCCGAATAGCTGCCAAGCAAACTCGGCTTAACGAAGTTGACCATGCAGTAATACTCCCGAAGATTATTCTGCATCGGCGTGCCCGTTAGTATGATCCTCCTTTTCGTTTTGACCCTGCTCATGGCCACGGCGAGTACCGAACAATCATTCTTTAGCAAATGCCCTTCATCGCATATCACGATATCTGGACCAGGGTCGAGTAGAGCCGTTCGGATTTTGTTAAGAATCGTAGCTCGCACGCAGTCTAACACGGGATCCAGGGTGGACAGGCTTCTGAATAGTTCGTAGCCGATTATGAATATCCCTCCACCGTTGTACCAGTCCTCGAGTTGGTATGCACGCTCGTAGGTCTTTTTGAGTTTGGATAGCTCGAATACCTAGAAGATATTCACGAGTATATTATATATTATTATTTTATAATTATTATATTTAACTGAATATATATAATTGTACGAATAGGAATGTTAAAACAATAAAAACATATCACATGAAATAACATGCAAGGTCATTTTGATGATTTTCAATATATAGTTCGAATTCCTAGAATGTGGATTATTTCTGAGTATTAAAGTGTATTACGATTTTTTAATGTATATTCATAAATATATTAGTTATTAATTTGTATAAAACTAATCTGTAACAGCATGGTATTTCCTACTTTCAGCACCTAGTTCATATAGGTATACAAAATTAGGTGTGGAATATAAAAAACAACTATTTGGCATAAGCACTAAATACGAAAACAGCATAAAATATAATATATTCAACCACAGTCAAAAATTAGAAGCAGACTACAGCAGACTGAGCAATAATAATATATTAAGTCTGTTTATAATAAAATGTATACATTCATTGGGCATTAGATTGGGCTGTCCTACAGCTCAGGCGTAAAATTTGCGTGCAGACTTTAATGACCAATTTTTAAAAAAAGCAATTGGAAACTCTAATTCTTAGAAGCACAGACAACAAAATAATTAAATAAAAATTACATTCATATCTATTTATAATTTCATATACCTGCAGTTTCCTTTTAAATTTTCGGTTCTTGAAAAACAAAAACGATAATATGTGTCAATTTATTTAGTGTATTTTAATTTCGTTTTCTATGAATTAAATAAGAAATTTTGACCCAGTTTATCCATTTTATACATAGCCGATTACCAGGCTTGCAAATTACACCATGGACAATCAGTCCAGATACCTGTGTTCATCACACTGGACATCAAAACTGGTCCATTATTGTTTTAGGAAAATGTTAGTATTACAGAAAAACAGTGTTGCTCCGCCTATAAATAGGAAGTTGCTAAGTAGTTACGTTATACAACAATAACACAAACATAAAGACAAATTTATTAATAGACTCATAAATATTATGAAATTAAAATACAATTTTACTTAACTTATACAACTATTTAAGATGAATTGAATGCCATGTTTTTATTTGTACCGTTGTAGCAATGTTCATATGAATGGATATATACCTTGATCTGTGCTGTTACGGGTCCTATCCATTTATGGATCTCGTCCACCCAGTTGAGAACTGTGGACAGCGGGCAGCAAACAAGAACTCGCTGCATGCCCACTTTTGGGTGGGTAAGTACCTGTTAACATAATAGTCAGTTAATGCAGGATCCAAAGTAAGCGACAAAAAAACGAAGCGAAGGCGGAGCACTGGCGCACTTTATGGAATAAATATACAAGTGTACGAACTAAAACTCTGTGATATTTAAAATAATATAAGATAGGCTGAATTTATTCCAAAAAGTGTTTTACCTCTGATGCACTACAGCTCTGAAACGTGGTCCTATACTATAAGATGACTGACCTGATAACAAGGCTCAGGAGTCAGTCAGCGAGCTATAGACAGAGTTTTATAGTGATCCAATCAGAAACGAAGATTAACCATAAGTAGCGTTATCGCTCGAGTCATAACGCTGAATTAACAATACGACGGGACGGGGCACATAGCTCGAAAAAACTATGGATATTACCGGCGAACCTCACCGGTAAACGATGGTTTTCAAATTAGATGGACAGACAGACAGAGCAATTAGCCCTAGAGGGTGTTTGCAAAGACTCTGAAACTTCCTACAAAGACCTATGCCCAGCAGTGGATGTCAATCAAGTGATATGATGGTGATAAAGAAAGGCAAAGCATGCAAAGTACTATGAGTTATTGTTTTGGGCGTGCTTGCACAGATAATGCAGGAACCACAGATAATAATAAGTTCGATTCACAATTTAGGTGCACTTGAGACACGCTCGCGTTCTAAGTGACCCTTGCATATTTGATGACGTCATACGAACCGTGTGCAGCAATGCCAGCACTTGCAACGTCTTGCCAAGTCCCATGCAGTGTGCGAGGATGCAGCCGCTGCCCGCGTGCCCGCTCTGGACTTGAGATACGCTCTCGAAACAAGCGTCCCACATGAACTTTACGCCTTCATACTGCGGAATAGATATAACGTTCCCTTAGTTTCTTGGAGCCCTAGGGCTCAAAATTTCTTCTGGCAGAGCTTCTCTCCGAAGCTCACCAAACAGCCCGGTTACGCTGTCGCAACCAATAGCACAGCTAATAGTCAGTCCAAAAAATTTTTTTTAAATTTTTCATTATATTATAACCTTTTAAGTAGTTTGTAATTAATTTTCCGACCTAGCTTTTATATTGCAGTTTTGTTATATATATATATATATATATATATATATATATATATATATATACTCAAGCAAATGACTTAAGACGTATCTTAATACGAATCAATTTGTGGTATTGTGAAAACCTGTAAAGACCTAAACATTCGCATTTGTAACTTTAAAATATGGTTATATATTAATTCATTAGCTGTTAGTTACCCGTCATCATCGCTTAGGAATTTACGTCTATTCTAGACGGTTTAAACATTGTCTCGGAGGCATTTTCTACGGTGACTGTGGAGACTAATCCGTGAACGACAGTTACGTCCGCACTTACTACAGCAAAACCAAACGACCACAAACGTAGGCCCGCCGCTTAAACGCCTTCTCGCTCTCTTTTACGCTAATACTTTAAACCAAGCATCGTCGTGCACTCTGCACCCCTCACCCACGCCTTTCCCGTAATAATTAAATATATCAATAAACAATACCCTGCAATATTGAAGTCTTATTATTAACAGATTTCTCCCAAATACCCAAGTAACGCGGGAATTCTTATAATACCTGATGCGCCTTCATGACCTTGGTGAAGAACGGGTGGACGGTGACAACAGGCCTTAGTTCTTCGAAGTCATACTCGAGGCACAGTTCGTCGTTTATCACAACCACGTTGACGCCCTCTTCGCATCCGAGTATCTCCCTCTGGAAATAAACAATTCAAGGTCAAAAGATCTGTTTTTACGTATCAATCCATTTTTTTAGCAAATTTTATAATTAGTATTGGCATGATTCATATGACTGTTGTAAGTGCTATCAAGGAGTGTAATGTACAACTAATAAATAATCCTCAGATCTAAAGTAATGTGATCCTTTTTACAACGTTCCCTGTTGGGGATAGGACTATTTTTAAACCTCTCACTTTAGTATAGAGACTTGTTTACATAAAAATAAGCGCCCATATGATTTTTTTATAATCCCTAGGAGAACCAGCATTACGATGAATTTGGATATAGCAAAAAGAATTAGTAGGTTGAATAGGGAGTGGGCAGCATACATTCTAAAATAGAGCCCGTGTATTGGTTAGCATAGTGGATAGATAGCCTTGAGAAGGTAGCAGATAGCGGCCGGATAAGGTGGGAAGCTATGATAGCCTAGTGGTTAGGACGTCAGCCTCCTACTCAGAGATCAGCGGTTCGAACCCGGGCGCGCACCTATAGCTTTTCGGAGTTATGTGAGCTTTTAAGCAATTAAAATATCACTTTCTTCAACGGTGAAGGAAAACATCGTGAGGAAACCTGCATGCCTGAGAGTTCTCCATAATGTTCTTAAAGGCGTGTGAAGTCTGCCAATCCGCACATGGCCATCGTGGTGGACTATGGCCAAACACTTCTCATATTGAGAGGAGACCCGTGCTCTGTAGTGAGCCGGTAATGGGTTGATCATGATGATGATGAAAAAGGCGGTTCCGAGTGTGGTGGCAATCTTAGAAAGGACTATGATTAGCAGTTGCCGCTAGTAGGCTTGTGAATTGAAACCTCTCAAATCCCGTGTTATACATTTTGCCTTATATACAGAGCATCTCAGATTTTAAGGGGTATAGTTAAGGGTACTTACAAGTTTTGTCTGGCGCAGACTCAGTCTTTGTTTTCTCTCGAACTCCTCCATATTTGCCACTACAGTGCTGTGCGACAGCGCTTTCTTGTTTATCACCTGTGTACCAAAGTAACAAAATCATACTTTAGAAAAGAGAAAGCATTTATCTTCTCCTTAATTATAACATGTGCCAATGTGGCTTTTTAGTACCTTTCTGATGTTGCGACGACCTTTCCCGTACGTCTGATAGGACTTGTTCTTGCCTGTGTGAGACGCGTCATCCCCTAGCAGCTCTCTTGTTAGTATTCTGCCAATAACATGAAAATTAGTGAAATTTATCACGTGCATGACGATTCTTGATATGCATTCTATACTACTATTAAATTCAAATAATATTTATTCAAATAGTCCTTTAAGAGGCACTTTTAACTCGTCAATAATTGACATAGTATTGATTAAAGCTATGAGGGATCCAAATTTTAAATTACATACTTATATTACTATTTTTTTGCTAGTTTTTGTCATTTAAAGAATTCACACAATTCGTGTATTGCTCTGGGGGGATAACTTTTGAATGAAAAAGATGCTGCATGATAGAAGAATAAACAGTCAGTTATCGTATTCGTGATAAAGAAAGGGTCTGTCTGAAGATCTAAGATGGCTTGAAAAGAAAATTTCCAAAACCGTTCAATTGAGTAACATGAAGTTCATTAACAGAATTATTGTACTTAAATGGGATTTGTTTTTGGATAAAAAATTAGAGCATGTCAAGATATTTTTTTTTGTTGTAGCCGCGAACTATTATTCACATTCTATCAAATAAGCTTGATTATACATATTATTATCTAGTAGACATCTACAAGTAGATGGCAGACACTGATGCCTTCTTCTATTTGTCTTCATCAGAAACTGCATAAACGAAGCAGAATTTTGGGGAAATACATAACACAGTCTCGACAAACAAATCTTCTTCCAGCCAAGCTAGTGTTATTCTGGTGGCAACCAATATGTTCTGGGAGATTTAGACGGCCACATAAGAACGTTACCGGTCAACGTAACACCACGTTACTTATAATCTAATTACGCAACGTAAAAGAAGAAGGAACACATAGGGCGATAGTAAAATTTTGTGACTTACTTCATCTGCTTACGTCGTTCCATCAGCTTCTTCAAGGAGCGGCGGCGTGGGGGGCGGCGAGGCGGGCGGCTGCGCAACCTTATTTGAGGTCCATCGCTCCGTTTCTCTATGAACTCGCTGACGATCTTGGCACGTTTGGCGTCATCCACACTGCGCATAACAACAGCCAGGTTCATTAAATTAGTCGCAAGTCTATCTCTGTTATAACTCAATGAATCTGGCTGTTACATCTTAATACTGATTAAGTTAAAAGTACCGCAATTGTTTGCTCACAATCGTTGTCGTTTTCGAATATCATATTAAACTAAAACGTATCAGTCTTATTTTAAATTTCTCAAATACGTCCAAATTTCCAAAGCAAGCACAATCTTTTCTTTTTGTGAACTTACAGAGCAGGCATACTCGCTCAACTCTCATTCTCTTTAAATAAAGGCTTAAAAACAAAAGCACAAAATGAAAAATAAAAACTACTTGTTTTTATTTTAATTGAAATTGCAACTAGCTGAAAACAGGCCCATTTATTTTGCCGTTACAGTGTTTGTCAAAAGGGCTTCACTACTGCGAGTGTGCAAGCTTAAACTATAGTAATAGTAGTAGTATAAAAAAAAACTCGACGACCTCCGTGGCGCGGTGCGTGCGCTGTCGCATTATAGTGTTGGAGGTCCTGGGTTCGATTCCCTGCTCGAGTCTGGTCTGGTGGGAGGCTTTACCGTGGCTAGTTACCACCCTACCGACAAAGACGTGTCGCTAAGCGGTTTAGCGTTCCGGCACGATGTCGCGTAGAAACCTATTAGGAGTGTGGGTTTACCATGCCCCTAACAGGTTAGCCCGCTACCATGCTAGACTGCATCATCACTTACCATCAGGTGTGATTGCTGTCTTGGGCTAACTTGTAGTGTATTAAAAAAAAAAACTTTTAGTATTAATGTATTTTTAAATCAAGATTCGAATGACCCTGTTATTTTTGCGAATAGAAACGTAATTTATAACCCAAAAATTCGTAAACCTAATTAAATGATTTCGTCTCATCATATACATAAGATAAAAATTAAAATCAAAGGTTCAAAGCGCACACCTCGGACATTCATGTTTTTTTTCCAATCGTTTGAGAAGTTTCTCTTTAGTCGTGAACCATTGTTTCTCCTCTTCAGAGGAAGAATCGTCTTTGTCTCGTTGCTCTTTAGCTGTATGAGTTCTGGGGCTAGTTTTCTGTAAAACACCACAATACACTCAATTAGAACTTATGTTCTATGAACTATTAGTTTGTAAATAATGGCAAGCTACTTTTAACTACTGTAGCTGTGATAGCCTAGTGGTTAGGACGTCCACCTCCAAATCAGAGGTCGGCGGTTCGAATCAGGGCACGCACCTATAACTTTTCGGAGTTATGTGCGTTTTTAAGCAATTAAAATATCACTCGCTTCAACGGTGAAGGAAAACATCGCGAGGAAACCTGCACGCCTGAGAGTTCTCCGTAATGTTCTCAAAGGCGTGTGAAGTCTGCCAATCTCCACACGGCCAGCGTGGTGGACTATGGCGGAATCTTTCTCATATTGAGAGGAGCCCCGCGCTCTGTAGTGAGCCGTGAATGGGTCGATCATGATGATGATGACTTTTAACTACTATTTTTTAAAGTAGAAAGAACTTACAGTAGCATTTCTCGTAGAGGACCTAGTCGCAATCTCTTTTACTTCCGGTATCTCCTCTTTAAGGTCAACAGGCGCGTGTAACATCGCCAGTTCTTTCGTCATCATCTTATCAGCAGTAAGCATTAAGTTTTCACTTTTTGGTTTTACTTTATCCTCTTCAACTTTGGTTCTCGATGGACGCCCAGTCTTTTTAGGAATAGGAGTAGTTTCATCTGAATTGTCATGTTTTTTAGGTGTTTTCTCAGATTTTTTACAATCTCCGTCAGGTTTTTCCGAATCACTATCTGCATCGTCATTCATAAGAAAATCTTTTGCTAAGCAATTCTCGGCAGTTGGCTGTGTTGTCTGCAAAAGTTGAATTGTAATGAACAGTATAGTCGACGTTTATTTCTGGTTAAAAAAACAATATAATACTATTATCGACCCTTAATTTAATGATTATCACCATTCGCTGTTATTTATGAACTGTGTATGATAAATGGCCATTCGTTATTAAAGCTCTACATTTGATCACCCATGGGTATATGTATGATCCTCCTTGACGTGTCCGTCAACGGCGGTCCTGGCTACAGCCGATTATGAGAGCGAATATGGCTCGCGAAAACAAATTTGGTTTTGAAAATCCTATTGCACGGCGCACAGTACAACTGGCCCAATGCGTTAAGAGTGTAGAGGTAGGAGGTCCTTGGCTTGGTTTTTTTGGCTAAGCGCTTAGCGTCAATGTCTTTTAGTCGCTGCTCCTCAAAGGATTCCACAGCCTTATCCATTGATTTGCGCCACTCTTGCCTCTGCAGCGCAAGTTCCTCCAATTTCTAACTAGGTATATGACATGAAATGAGATGGCGCTTCAACACGTCTTTGTACCGTAAGAATTGACCACCAGACTTACGTTTTCCCTCCTTTAACTCCGAGTAGAAAACGGCCTTAGGGAGTCTGGAGTCACTCATACGAACGACATGCCCACACCATCTCAGCAGACATTTCATGAGCATGGCCTCAATCCCGCTTGTCTTACATCTCCGCAGTATTTCAGAGTTGGGTATTCGGTCTTGCCACTTAACGTGCATAATTGAACGTAAGCATCTCATATGAAAGGTATCGAGTCGCTTTATATCCTCTCTGTAGAGACACCAAGCCTCCGTGGCATAAAGCAATATAGGTAGGATAATTGCTTTATACACAGCTATTTTTTACCCATGGAAAACTGATTTGAGTCAACATTGCCTATTCCCAGACAGTCACAGGTATCAGCTAGTAAAATATAAAACTATTAAATCTAAATTTAATAATTAATACAATACATATGAAGAATAAAATAATTAATTAAAACTATAGTAAGTGGGGAATAAAATATATCACAGTTACGAAAACACTTACCACCAGGGGTGCAGTTAAATCTTCAGTGTTTTCATTCTCATCCTCAGAAGGCATGAGCTCCTCACATTGCTCAACTTTTATATTTGGCAGCAACTCTTTCCCAACTTCTGATGACTTTGTTTTACCATGTTCAATGGATGCATTTTTAGTGTCCTTAACTTTTAGGCGCCCTTTGTCTTTTGATTGATTACGATGTAACGATTGTAAATTTGTCAATCTGCAATAATATTTTTTACAATTAATATTCTAATATAACAAGCACAAACTATTTCCGAAGTCAAATTCTATACAATAAACATAAAGTCTCACCATTATAAAAAGATTTTTTTTTTGTTTTGGTACCAAAAAGACTCTTATACTATTGAACCCAGTAAACAATTTCTGCGGAAAAGTTAAATTTTTATCTAAAAAAACAGCCGTTTATTCAACTACCAAGTCAAGCAAAAATAATAATTATGTCAGTTTTTTTTAACAAGCATCAGTCCAATTTTCTGGGTTTTTGTAGAAGTCGCCTCTCTGGCGTAGGCCTCCCCCAGGTTTTCCCAAATTCTTATTTATTATTAAATAATTTTCGATTTGTAGTGTTATTAATTTAGTAGAAGCGCTACCAAGCTAATATACCAGCGTGCTTTGACTAAATGGCACATTGTATATAAATACGATGTACTACAAAAATGCTGGTCATTAATAGAAAAAGTGCTGAAAATATGCCAATCATTTATGTAAGTTAAGTTAAAAGGAGATTTTCGGATTAGGATAAGGTATTCATGCCTTTTACTTATGGGTTAATGTAGTAGCGAGTAATTAAGGAAATAACGATTTTTTTTTACTAGCTAACGTTTTATATTATTATTGCACTACTAAACATACAACTATGTCATAATAAAAAATAAGTTACAATGTTTAGTGACACAATTACTTACTTATCAACTTCAGAATCATCCTTTGACTGCTCAGAAAGGTCTTGATATTTTAAATATGTTTGCACAAAGGATTCTGGCAGTTTGTGTAATAGTATTTGTGTATGAAGATAGATTTTATCATCTTTAGTGTCAATGGGATAACAATTCCAGCCATGGTGATCAATGTAGGGAGGTATATGTTTTTTTTTAGAGCAGGCAGGACCTGGTCGCGAATCACCTACTTTTAACTTTGGCTTTTTTTTTATATGGGTATTTTCACTAAAAAGGTCGAACATTGGTATAGTTGGCTCACATTCTAAAAGTTCAACCGGTTCATTAGAATCAATCAAAGGCGAATGTGACCTATCCATATCTGCAAGTTGACCATCTTCATCATTATATTGGTTTTGCTCTTTATCATAGTTTATTGCAGCTTCAACACTGTTATCACTTGCCCTTGATTTTTTGACTTCGTATTGTGCATCGTTTTCATGAATTTGTTCTGTAGAATCAACATCATTACATTGAATTTCTTTCTCTGTGACTATCTTAGTACTTGATTGTTTTTTTTGAGATCTGTCTTTAATTTTTTCTCTACATTTTCGAACACTCAAAGCTGTATCATCTAATTCTGACTCTGAAGATTCATTTTGCTTTTCAACTTGCCTTATTTTCTCTCTCATTTTTCTAGTTAACACAGCTAATTCACTTTTTGATGTTACAATTTCTTTGATTGGAGGGGCATTATTAGTTTTAGTACTTTTCTTAGGCCTGCCCCTAGCACGTTTTTCAGGTTTCTTTTTTTTATTAATATCTTCATCTGAACTACTTTCCATTAATCTATCTTTTGCTGTTTCGATGTTTTGAGGTACCAACAAATTTAAACTGTCGGTAAAATTTTCAATTTCAGTATCAGAATCAGGTTCATACTGCCTACGAACTCTAGAACTGCTTTGAGTAAAAATATTATCATTTATATTTTCATAACTATCCAAAGACATGATCATTTTGTTTGAACTAACGAATGCTTCAAAGGCATTTGAATCATAACTATTGCTATTTATGATTGATTCATTAGAAGTAGGAGCATCGTCTACAATTTCTTGTTTGGTTATTGTTTCTAATGGCATAAATGACTCTTCCTCTTCATCTTGGGGCTCCGATTTCACCAATAACTCTATATTATTATCAGATAGTTCATCAATAGGCTCAATTTTTATATTCACAGCATTGTTTGGAAGCAAATCTAAAATTTGGCTTGATTTTTCTATGTCGGTGCTATTTGTAGGCTCTACAAAAGTTCGCAATTCTTTCATTTGAACTTGTGAAACCCAATTATTATCATCATCAGCAATATTGCTATCATAGTCTGCTTCATCAGGAAAAATATGTTCCTCTTCATATAAATATTCTGTCTGATCGTCTCCATCATAGTCTTCACTAGTATTATTAAAAAAAATATCTTCTGATACAGTATTTACATTATTAATAGTAAAATTAAGTGACCCTATATGTGGTTCAACATTGACTTTCTCATAATTATAGCTATCTATAATTGTATTCATAACATGAATACAAAGTAAATTTAGGGATATTGGAGAATCTGATTTCAGCATACTAATATAATAATTTACAACATCAATACAAAGTGACTTAAGTGGCAACACAGGACTTGGTTTCAAAATATCCAAGATTGGTCCATCATTCAGTTCTGATTTCGTTTGTATGTTATCCTGGCCAATTTCTATCACTGTATTTCCTTTTTTTACAAGGTTGTTGATAATGCAAATTCTATTGGAAAACATTGATATGACTTTTTTAAAAACAATGTGTTTTAATGAATCAGGTTGAAATATATATTTTTTTTCTACTATTGTGTTGAAAGTTTCAAGTGCTTCTTGGTTATCTTTTATTAGTATTTTCGAGCAAAGTGAAAATAATGGTTTAACTTTTTCCATAACTGAACTACATTCAGGTTTTTCTATGCAGGCATTGTCAATTATTTCACAAATACTGTTGTTTGTCTTAGAATTTACTGATAAAATGTTTTTTACATTACTCTTACTGAAATCAGGCATACAAATGAGTTTAATAAGCTTTTCATAACAAAGTGTTTTAAGATGCCAAACGTTTACTAAGAGCTGATTTCTGTTATCATTATTTAAGCAAGTGATTTGTTTAGAATTTTGAGTTCCATCATTGCATGTATCTTCATCAAAGGTAATTTTCCGTATGACTTTGGTACAAAGTGTCAAGAGTGAATCAGGACCTCTTTTATTCAAGAACTTAGTATCATTTAGATTTTGCAAATTATTTTCAGTAATAGCAACTTCGGTAGTTAATTCCTCTGTGTTAGCAATAGAACTTACGGAAGACTCAGGAGTTTTATGAATAAAGTAACAACAACTATAATTTTGCTGTACATTACACCACTCAGGTCTCACAAGCTTTGCACATATTGATAATGCCTTTTGTTGATTATACACTTTAAAGAAATCACTTACCATTTCTAATGTAACGTAAGTATCAGGAGGTTTTTTATTTCGGCTGTCCTGGGCTAAAAAAGACTGAGTGGGTTTTACTTTTTTAACCATAATAGAATCATTAATCCATACTGTATGCTTTCCTTTTATATTTAGCTTTTCTTTAGGTTTTGGTTCCTCACTGTGTTTTTTTGCTATTTTGATGGACAGCTCTTTGTTTAGGAAAACAGTCTTGGGATTAAACACAGATTTTACTTCCTTATCTATTACCACTGGATCTTCCACAATTTCACAATCACTATCACTGTTTGTTGCTTTAGAAGTAGATTCAATAGTTTTTTGTTCTTCTCTGTGTTGAATTAAATTGTTTTCCTTTAAAAATTCCTCATATTGTTTAGCTAGATCTTCTTCCATTTGGACTAAGTTATGTTGTGCAAGCTTAAATAGTAAAAACGATTTTTTAACACAATAATCCATTTTTATTGTGTCTGTGACATATGTTGTATTAATTTTCTTTTCTATAAAATCTTCAGACTTTTGAGTCATAAGCTGACCTAATTCTGCAGTAGTTTTCACAATGCTTGATAAAAACTCGCATGCTTTATTTGACTGTAGAGCTGTCAACGCAACTTGATATTTCATTGGCACTTCATAAACATTGCTTGTCTGCACTGAAATAGTTTTTGTTTTAATGATATCTGTTTGTGCACACATTTCTGCAGTTTTCTTAGCTTTATTTTGATCTAATACTGGTATTTGAAGAGGAGTTTTAGAATTATCCATTGACTTTTTAATTTTAATATCTGTTCCTTGGGATATTTTATCAAGAAAATCTTTAAACTCTTTTGTTGTGCCCCAAGCTTTTGGAGTGTCATCACTTGTCTTAATAATTGATGTTTCTAATAAATCCTCTAGATCACCATTGCCTTCCATTATGGTAGGTTTTTGGGTTGACACATCCAGATTGATTGCCTTACTTTTATCTCCTTTTTTGGCTCTTTTTCTTGGGCTTGTAACAGATCCTGACTCAGATCTTTTATATTTTCTACTATTTTGTTTTGAAGTTTCACATAGTAAATCTTCCGCATCCAAATCTTCATCAATATCACTATCAGACAGGTCAGATAATTGTCGTTTGCCACCTGGAATATATTCATCATCAGAATGATATCTACCACTCTTTCTCCTATGTGGTTCATCATCAGACAACTCAATGTTAGCATAGGGGTCCTCATCCGAGCCTTCATCATAGTGCAAATCCTTTTTTGCTTTACGACGTACAGGCCTTTTTGATGATTCGCCTGTTTTAGATTCACTGTGGTCACTAAATTGCTGGGTAACATTATCATCAGAATGATCATTTTTTATAATACTGTCAATATTATACTCAAAGTCAGACATAATAGGTTTTTTTGAGTTTCGTTTATTATGACAGTCACTTTGAATACTTTCCTTATTTACTGCACTAGGATCATTATTAACATTACCATTGTTTTCAAAACATACAGGATTGCTAGTATTTACAACTGCTTCCTGAATACATTCTTCTGTATTAATTAATCCCAGATCATTTATATCTCCTTTCACAGTACTGTTGGTAGTAGATATAACATTTTCCAATGATTTAATATGAGTGGAGTTATTTAATTGAACTTTTTTAGGTCTACCACGTTTTCTTGGAGTTTTTTGGACAAAACCATGGTCATTTCTTACACTTGGTGCAGTTATTTCTTCTAACAAATCATTTTCAGTGCCTAATTGAATGTCAGATATGTCAGTTTTTCCAAATTTGCTTTTTTTATTGCTTAATACCATTAAAGGCATATCTTCTATTTCATCTTCTGTAAGCTCATCTCGCATTAATAATTGATTTTCAGATTTTTGTTGTTTACAAAGTGTTTCATCAACAATATCAACTTCTGATACTTTATTCAAATTTGAAGGATTTTTTAATTCACTTAACTTTTTTGTATTACTCATTTCTGGTACTGCACTTTCACTAGGCAATGTATCTTGTGCATTGGATGATGCTAAGTCGGAAATGGTTTCAGGCTCTACTATAACCTCATTTGAAAATTCTATTAAATTTGATGATACATTTTTCTTTCTTCTCCCCCTTTTATTAATTTCTGTTTTTCCTGGCACTGCACTCTTAATATTACTGTCATTCACACTATCAATTTTATCACAATTACTTTCATTTTTAAGAGCTTGAATATTTTTTGGTTTTCTACCTCTTTTTTTTGTTACTTTTTGTTGGAAAGGCTGTTCGATAATGGCTTTTCTAGTATAGCAACCCCTTTTAGATCTTTTTAGAGGTGTTTGCATTGGACTAGTATCATCAGGAGATTCAGGTAATTCCTCTCTAGTAGATGTACTGTTCTCTAGTTCCAGCCCTAGCGAATACGCATCGTTTTTACTGTTTTCATTGTCATTTACTGCTGTACATTCACCAGATTCTGGACTATCTAATTGAATATTGCTAGAACATATGTCAATTTTCTTTTTTCTGCCCCGCTTTTTGGGTGTATTGTTTTGTTTCGTTTGCCCTGTTGTTGATGTAACATTTTTTAAAGGTTCTTCTACTAAGCGAAGTGTACTTACGTCTTCGTTGGGAATTTCATGTAGAATCTTAGTAATATCTGGTTTAGGAGGTGCAGGTGAGATAATATCGGACAGCGTAATATATTCATTTTCTTCATACATGGATACCGCTTGGAATTTTTCAAATGAGTCTTCTGACGCGCAGAGATTATCAGAATCTATATCAATTGCTTCGGACATTGTAGTGAAAAGTAGATGGCTCGTATAGACGCATTATCATACCGACCTGAACTGAAGATATATTAATCTTATTTCCAAATCGAAACCAAGCCCACTTAATCGAGCTTACTATAATTGGAAAATAATTTATTTTGTTGACTTCAATTTTGTCAGAAAGTTAGCATTGCCCACAGACAAATGAAATTTGTCACAGATTTTCAACTATTTCTTTAATCTAGATTCTAGACTAATATATAGGAATAAAGAACATAAAATGAATAAACCAAATTTGTGTTTTGTTAGTGGAACAGATCAAAGAAGAAACAAAGGCTTAGACCTATTGATATTGCATAATGGATAAAGTAACGTAAGTTGGCTTGCAAAATAAAGGGCACTTTAAAATTAATGAAAAACTTATAGTTTACTTTAATATGAACATATATCTTTGTTATCTGGGCCTCTAACTCTTTGTGGGCATATAGGATCTAAATAATGATGTTCCAATAATATTTATAGCTAAATCTTATAATATAAAATTGAAAAAAATATGTATTCTCTTTGTAGCTCTGTAATGTGATGATCTGTATGAACCTATAGCCGTAAAGATGGTTAAAAAGAAAAAAAATTGACGACTGTTGAGTGTTGACGAAACCTATAACAATATTAGGATTTGAGTGGAGATTTAGCACGATTGAATTCATTTAAGTGTGCTTGAAACAAGAAATTATTATAATATGGTGTAGTAAAATTAAAACCAATACAACAGTGTTATTGTTGTTATTTAATAATATCAGATGGTGATTCGAAAATGTATTTTCCTATAGGATGGCCTAAAGTTTTGCAAAACTTGGGTAGTGATACTCAGTTCAAGCAAATTGTTTCGAATAGGGACAAAATCTTATTCGCCTCACTTAGTGAAGATTGTTTTGTAGTCTGGTTTTGCAAGGTACGTTTCCTCCTAATCGACCAGATATGCCTCTGCTACTCAACAATCCTTAGGCCAAAAATTTCGTTTATCCCTTGCTTCCTTGCTGCGTTTTTGTCTGTTTGGCTTACTGAAAGACACAGAACAGACAAACACCATTCATAATTAACGAACTAAGGTTAAATAATTCTCCCTTTACTACCAAAAATTCAATGTTTACAAAAAAAATGAATTTTGATGTTTGTTTTTCTGAAATTATGAAAGGTTATATATGATAAAAATTAAGCTTAATTGGCTAAAATGTGCAACAATCAAATAAAGGTAGAGTAATTGGCAATTTGTTCATGCTTTATATTATGAATGCACTATGCAATGTACAGATTTTTCGGTTAAGGTAAAGTAATTAAGTAACTAAAGTGTGGAAACAAGACCAATTATGATCCTATCTTTACAACATTAGCCTTGTGTTGCTGCATATTAAGTTAGAAAATTAAAATGTTTCATTATACATAGATGGATCATATGTCTCCATTTGTATGGAGCCACATTGCTGAACAATTCCAGTTAATTGATGAATATAGTCACAACTAAGCAAAACTACCTTTGTTTACTAATAATCATCCACACTAAATAATACATGCCTATAATACCACAGTGCCGCAATGTCGCATCAGACACAAGGCTTCTGAACCAAAAGGGAGATGGTTTTAGAGTAGATCCATTGCAATGTTCTCAATGTGGGTTCACAGGCTTGCAGTGCAATAATACATAATAAACCCTGTTATAATTTTTCTATTCATTCTAGTTAATTTAACTTGACAGATTAATATGAAGAGTAAAAATTTGTAGTCATTTTGCGCATCAATATAATTTAAACACCATGAAGAATCAAAGCCCTTATACTATAGTCATCATGATGCACCAATTATTATTGAATACTTGTGGAACTAAACAAGTTTTTTTGCTTTTTAAAAAACAAGGTTGGAAATGGCAGATATTGTGTACTTGCAGGAAAACTTAATAAGAGAAAATTCAATACCTTAATTTGCTTTGCTTAGTCTGGGAATTAAAACCTGCACCTCACAATAGGTAGTTGAGCTTGCTAACCACTAAGAAATAAACTAAGTGATACACATTTTTCAGCCCAGCGTGCCAATAGTGTATCACAAACGGAGTGTGGAATCTCTGCAGAGACTGGGAGTCAATATTGGTGTGGAATGGAAACCAGATTCGTCAATGATATGTATTTCGGTTTGTTTTCAATTCTATTTCTGTGACAATTAATTTTATTTAATAGCCCAAATAGCTCAATAGTTAAAATCCCACCTTTAATTAAATTGCTCACTGAAATTCTTTGCACTGTATATAAAATATAATTATACTACATTTTTTAATATGTAAAACCCATGAATTTTTCTGTATTATTGAAACAAGCTATTAAATTTATTTCAATGAGCAGTCCTTGCAATAATATTTGAATACTAGCTTTAGGGTTTAGCTTATATATTGTGTATCCCATAAAGGGCTCCAGTACTAAGGGATCTGGATTTGAAGTTTAAATTGCAAATTCACATTGACTTTAGATAAAATCCAAATACAACACATACAATTAAA
The DNA here is from genome assembly GCA_928268935.1 of Lasiommata megera. Lineage (NCBI taxonomy): Eukaryota > Metazoa > Arthropoda > Insecta > Lepidoptera > Nymphalidae > Lasiommata > Lasiommata megera. The sequence goes on along the minus strand of OV743326.1, from coordinate 8,744,935 downwards.
ACATAATTTCTTGTAAGAACATATCATAAACTTGCAAGGAACTTACATTTTTAAAAATTCTTTTTGTGGTACTCTATGCAAGCCTACTTGTACCTCAAATTTTTTTTTTAACACTAAGTGATAGCCTTCACCATTGAACATCTGTAGCATCAGATAACTCATTGATGCATTGCCGTTGCTGTACCATTCCACTTGGCATCATACTAGAACGCTAAATGGATTGGCGGTGTGTCTTTGCCAGTAGGGTGCTAACTATAGGCTGCTGAAGCCTGCCAGACTAGACTCTAGTCAAGAATCAAACCGCTGACTTCTCACTTTATAATATGAACATCGTTTAAAAAACTCCTAGTAGTTTAGTTAGGCTATATAGCATATAGGGTAGTCTTTTTTTTTTTTTTTTTATTCACCACAAGTTAGCCCTTGACTGCATCTCACCTGATGGCAAGTGATGATGCGGTCTAAGATGGTAGCGGGCTAACCTGTTAGGGGTATGGTAAACTCATACTCCTAATTGGTTTCTACACAACATTGTGCCGGAACGCTAAATCGCTTGGCGACACGTCTTTGTCGGTAGGGTGGTAACTAGCCACGGCCGAAACCTCCCACCAGACCAGACTCGAGCCGGGAATCGAACCCAGGACCTCCAAATTTAAAATGCAACAGCGCACGCCCTTCGCCATGGAGGTCGTCAAAAACAAGTCAGTATAAATACTAGTATATACACATTATATACTAGCATTTATAATATCTGAAAGCACACTTGACAAGTACTAAACCAGTTTTATGCATTAATGATCCCTGTATAATGAAATTTGTAGACATCAGAAGGACATTTGATCTTGTACAATGTGGAAGCACAGAGTGATCAAACAGCATATCAGCAATGTGACCCTCCCATGGCAAGCCTCAGGAGGGATTCAGCTGAACTCTTTGTGAAGGAAGTTATACCATCCCTTAAAATTACAATTGTAAGTATTTTGTTTGACATTTTTGACAGCTAAAAGTACATCTATGTATAATATAATAAAACTGTAACATTTTAACTGTATTTGTATGTATTTTCAACTGTAATATTTCAAACCAAACACCAAAATTCTCATTCATGTTTATAACTATAAATCAAAAAGACATCAACTTATTTTGGCATATGACCTTTTAAGGATGGTAAATAGGGGATCAGTGTTTTTGCTCAATTTTTTTACCAAGTCCACAAGTTTCAATTTCTCTTAAGATTAAGACATAAGTCACAAAAGAATAATAGTCTTTCTGTCTGTTCTGACCATCTAAATATAAACTAATGAATTGATTTTAAGGAAATTTAAAATTCACCTACAATTTACTGGATCTGGGCATAGGCACCACAGGAAAATTTCTTATTCTTACTGGAAATCAGCAACTCTATTGTTTTGTTCAACACACTGCTCTAAAACACACAGAAAGTCCACACTTTAATACAAGACAGTCTAAAGTGGCCTGGTGGTCAGAGTTACAGAGTTAGTTAATATTTGTACAAAGAACTCTATAAAAGGTGTAAGGGTGCACAAGAATGTCCTAAAAACATTAACTTATTTTTCAGTTTAAAGAAATCTTAGTATGGGATGGGCAGATAACTCGGATGTGCTGTATATCAGGCACAGAGATCCTTGTGTGCACGACCCGCGCACATCTGTTGAGGTACCGCTGGGATGGCACTCAAAACCGCGACTACTGCCTCGATCTAGGACGCATACCTTTCTCAATAAACCAGCAAGTATCTAAAGGTAGTTAATTAAATATCTGCCTTGAAATTGTTTTTAAACTTAAATATCAATCAAACATTCAATCATAAACTTTATTAAAATACCTAGTCCTTTAACAGGCACTTTTGATGTATCAATTACTTACATAGAAATGGTGACTATTTACATTTGCAAATTTAATACTAAAGCTATGAAGGTTCCAAAAGTGCCCTTGTCTAAGAAGAAGCCCACAACAAACTTAGCCAGGTAACTATTTTTTTTGTTGCCACCATAAATCTTTTTTTTTGTTATTCACCACAAGTTAGCCCTCGACTTCATCTCACCTTATGGTAAGTGATGATGCGGTCTAACATGGTAGCGGGCTAACCTGTTAGGAGTATGGTTAAACTCATACTCCTAATTGGTTTCTACACGACATCGTGCCGGAACGCTAAATCGCTTGGCGACACGTCTTTGTCGGTAGGGTGGTAACCAGCCACGGCCGAAGCCTCCCACCAGACCAGACTCGAGCCGGGAATCGAACCCAGGACCTTCGACTTTAAAATGCAACAGCGCCCGCGCTGCGCCACGGAGGTCGTCAAAAATCTACTTTATAAAATGCTTGTTTACTTAAAAGTCAACCATTATACCTTCTATAAAAATTTAACCACACTGTTTTCATTCATATATACTTTGAGAGTCAATAAGTTCATTTCAAGTTTCTAGGGTTAGTATACCAATGAGTACTATGGTATATGATACACGGTTCCTGAGTTTAGCTTCACTACTATCATGATCAACCCATTCTCGGCTCACTACAGTGCACGGGTCTCCTCTCAGTATGAGAAGGGTTTGGCCATAGTCCATCAAACTGGCCATTTGCGGATTGGAAAACTTCACACGCCTTTTAGAACATTGTGGCGAACTCTCAGGCGTGCAGGTTTCCTCTCGATGTTTTCCTTCACCGTTGAAGTAAGTGATATTTTAATTGCTCAAAAACGCACATAACTCCGAAAAGTTATAGGTGCGTGCCCGGGTTCGAAACCCCGACCTCTGATTCGACGGTCGACGTCCTATGCTATCACAGCTGGTCTCAGTGAATACTTAAAACTAATGTTGCATTTTCAGCTGAGCCAATATTGGAGGACAACACTCACGTCAACGACATCGAGTACTCTCCTCTGGTGTGTGGATTTGGCATTACACTCAACGATGGCAGAGCTGCATATCTCACTGCACCTAACCTGAAGTTCGACCCTAATGTGAGTTTAAAGTCCAAAATGCAAAAAAAAATTGTGCCATATGTTCTATATTGCCAGACCTAAAAGTAATTTATCGTGTAAAGGTTGCATTTTGTTAACTATTGAAATCTGAATAACTACTTTTTAAATGCATTTTCTGACATATAATAATATATAATCTATATGAATAAAAATGCAACATTTAATGTGATTGGCTTATTTTTTATATTTTTTATATTCGGGTTAACTACCTGAATATAAAAAATAATAAATCTAATACTTACTTTGGGTGTTAGTCTGATACAATAAGTAAACATAGGATAGAAATATGGGGAAAGGTTGCATTAAAATAGTAAACAAATTTCTTGCCTACAAAAAATCAAAAAATGTACTGGAAACTATATTGGAAAGTAGGTGCAGTAACTAAATGAAAATTAATAATATTATTTGCTTATTGTGAGTCTAAATAAATCAGTATCTATTTATCTGTATGTTATATGTTTTTGAAACACTTAAACAAATGGACCAATTAGATTGTGCTTTTTTCGTTTTTGCACTATTGTCAGTAGGTTAATTCTGACATAAGATACTTCAAAGATATCGTTTTATCTATCTATTTTCGTTACTCATTACATAATTATCTAATCTATTAAGTAATTTATTATGTTAGCACGGCATGGCATTTGTTTATTTTTATGTTTTTGTGTAATTTTATATTCTTTCATATCTCAGATAAGTTTAGCAACGGATTTAAGGGTAAGATTAAAATGAGTGTCATTATTAGTGACAATTACCACAGTGTGTATTTGGAACTTGTACAAGAACACATAGTCAAAATTATTTTTTTCTTTTTTAATTTCTATATGCTAGGTGTAATAAGCGGGCTTGCTTTGTTTACGAGTAATATCTGCTGGCGAAGTGGTAGTAAATTTTGTATGAAATTTCTATAGTGCTAGAAAGATTTTTTATTACAACCATCTAATTGCGAGCTAGACTTACACATGAAGGGTTTCGTATCAGGGTGCAATATGAAAGTAAACTTAATATTGGCATTAGTTGAGATCAAGCTAAACTCTTAACTAACTCACGTTTGTTGTATGGAAATTTTATTTTTATTATATGTTAAAGCGGCTATGGAATATTTAAACTCTTTATTTACAGTTACTTTTATACGCTGACAGATAGATGGACATATAGACAGGAGGCTTAGTAATCATTAAAGTTTATTCCGCATACCACACATGATTTAGCTAACTTAGACGGTAGAAATAACTGCTATTTTGTCACCGGGTCTTGTGACGTAATAAGAATGCTATCTTAAGAGTGGATTTATTTATTGCTGCCGATTATCTTGTTAACATATCTTTTTAACTCTTACAAATTGACGAGTGTAATAGTGCGGTCCATTACCACGGGAAACATTGTGAAAAGGACAACACTACTTTTTGAACTCTCAATTTAGTTTAGTTTAGAGACTTGTGTACAACAGAATTGGCAGTCGTGTGAATGGCTAGGAAGCGTAAGCTAGACTAGACTTCTACTATATTGGCTCAGGCTACCTGTTTAGTGACTTCTTTGAAAGTTTTTGACGACAATAAACATCAAGTATAATTTGCTATATTCCGCCGACAACCGGCAGATTTGTATTATATGACACCTTATATTATACAAATCTCCCGGTTGTCGGCGGAATATAGCAAATTATACTTGCTGTTTATTGTTTATCATGGACGTCCGCAAAGTAACGCCTGCTTCTATTTATTATTTGTTTTTGACGACGTCAGTGGGAGGTCCTGAGTTCGTTACTCGACTTGAGTCTTATCTGGTTTCACCCGGTTGTTAACCACTCTAATGGCAAATACCGTCAAATCATTTACCGTTACGAAATGATACGCAGGGATCCAATTAGCACGTGTCAAATTATGAAAGCAAATATCTCAGTGTTCAAAAAGCTATACCCAAGACCATTGACCGAAACGACTATCGGTACAATAATCGTTGAATCACCATTCCACATAGCAGTAATCTCGAAAGCCAGATCAAAGTATTTTGATGCTTTTTCGTCTTCTGCTTTCGCTAGATTATTGTCATGTGTGCGCCTACCACTATGTCAGGCCTTTATAACAAAAAATATGAAATATTAAAAATGACGGTCTATGGTCTTACAGCGAAAAGCTTCGAAGAACATCTCAAGAAGCTTTCGTTCGGCTGTTGGATAAAGATACGTGTACAGAAGGCTGTTTTACTTGAGATTGCGCATATGGTGAGGTTTCTCAATCTGAAGCCCTTAAACCTGGTTGTAACAAATGAAACCATTTTCATATAATTTTTGACAATGTTGTTTGTTTCATTCGTTTTATAATTTTGTAAACACTATTAAAAATTTAAGGACAGTAGATTCAATAAACGCACGAGAGAGTATTAAATATAATTATTAGAAATAATGTGATTTATAATTATAATACAAATTTTTATTACAAAGAATTGACGTTTATTATTATAGTATAATATGAAATAACTTTATTACAGGCTGTTCAAGGCATATGGGCACAGAGCATCGACGATGCGACGTGCGTTCGGGTCAATCACAAGTTCAGACTAATCGCCATCGGTAGGAAGAAGTAAGCACATTTTATCTAGAACATAATATCACTTTATATTACTTTACTTTTCACTCCGAATATGATTTTGTCCAATTCGGCGTTGAGACCCTTGCTCCTTGGGATCTAGAACTATAAGGATAATAAATGCTGGAATAATTTAATTTAATTTGGAAGTTATATTTAATTTTTTGTTTCGTATTATTTTATAGTGTATCGGATTGTACATGTAAAATTGGGCCTAGTGGCCATTTATCATCATCATGATCAACCCATTGCCGGCTCACTACAGAGCACGGGTCTCCTCTCAATATGAGAAGGGTTTGGCCATAGTCCACCACGCTGGCCACATGCGGTTTGGTAGACTTCACACGCCGTTGAGAACATTATGGAGAACTCTCAGGCGTGCAGGTTTCCTTCCCATGTTTTCCTTCACCGTCGAAGCAATATATATTTTAATTGCTTAAAAACGCAAATAACTTTGAAAAGTTAAAGGTGCATGCCCGGATTCGAACCCCCGACCTCTGATTAGGAGGCAGACGCCCTAACCACTAGGCCATCACAGTTGTCATTATTATAATGGCAACTGTGATGGCCTAGTGGTTAATATATATATATATGATTAATTTCTGTCACTTAAGATGACATAGTTAATTAGATATTATGCCAAAATATTGCTTTGCATCAACTTTATGATTTAAATCTATTTGGGTTACTGAATGTCACATCCATAACTATTTTGGTTAAGCTTAACAGACATGTTGTATACAACAATTCTTTTGTCAGTTCTCAAGTGGACGTGTTCACGATAGATGAGGCGACAGGTGGCTTGGAGCTGTCGCATACGATGGTGCTCAGCTCCAAGGACTTCCCCGGAGACCCTGGGCCGGTTAAATGTTTGAGGTAAGTTAACTGATGTTTGCAACATCTAATTTAATATAATAGGTATCTATAATTTTTTCTGTTTAACGATTAACTCAATAGTTCAGATTTATGTAATCTGGTTTATGGAATTATTATATTGTGCTATCGGCATTCTTTTTTATTAAGCTAAAGCCTTGCCTCGCAGAGATGGCTACTAAGCCATAAGGCTGACATTTGTAATCACCTTTATATTCCTCTTTTTCTTGTTGATGTCCTCAAATTTTGTGCTATGCATATAGAGTAAGAATAGTTGATGTTGATATCATCATAGATGGAGATCGGAAGAACACGTTGTGGGCACGATTTGGTATAATTAAAACTATTAGAAAATTTCTAACAATCAAATGTATCCATGACACACATGTTCATGACATGTTCTTATAAGTAGGAGAAATTGTGTCCTTGGACCTTTGGAACTTGAAACTTTGGATTAATTTCCAAATTGGATCGGACCCAATTTCCGATTCAATGCGGAAAAGACGTAAAAAGGCAAAAGCATCCGCAAAGGGTTCCGTTGCAACGTCGAGCACAAACTAAAAAAGAGTTTGGATTTTAAACTGGTAACGCCTTAACTGGTTAGCCCTGTACTTGATCTGACTACATGATCATACGATATATAGGTGGACAGGCGACGGTCGGGCAGTGGCTGTGAGTTGGGAAGGCGGCGGTGTGTCGGTGTGGAGTACCTTTGGCGCCTTGCTGATGTGCTCCCTCGCTTGGGACTACGGCCTGAGCCAAGACCTGGCCCGACATAACCCGCTCGTGGTCTGCAGTATGGTATGTTAGCCTTGAAATTTGGGTACTAATTTACGTATTAAATCCGTAAAGCTAAGCAATTAAGCAATATCGGTAAATGTCCTATTTGTATTATTAGAGAAAGTGGGTGGACTGTATCCTCTAGTAGTGCGTTCGTAGTAAAGGTAAAAATGGATTGTTTGGCACTAAGACAGCTTGCATCCAGGAGACGAACATAGGGTACTCATTAGCCCGAGAAATTCCTTCGTTCCGAAGAAATATTAAAATAAGCAAACGAAGACTTTAGGGCGATTATAATCTATTTAAAAATATTAAAACAACACGTGCCCTTGATTTTACTAAAGTCACCACAAAATGGACTTAATCGTCCTTCTGGAATATTTTGTTAGAAATCAACAAGCACAAGTGGCGGAAAACCATCAAAAACCGAATGTTTGTCGTCTTTGTAAAAGATGTGAACAATCCGGCGAAAAGCAGCTTGTTAACAAGAAAAATATAGAATTGCCTGGGAAGTTTCTCTTTAAAAACTTGTTATATGCATGATTTAGAAGTAATATTGCTTGCATTCAATTGAGTAATTAATAAGAGATTATAACCTATCCACTTTCACAGGAATGGGCTACTGAGGGCTATCAATTATGGATGGTAAAAATAGAGGAGGATTTCAAGTCCAATTTAATTCAGATGGACTTTGTCAAGAGCCCACTCAGTGTGAACCCCGGCATGGTAAGCTGACATCTTCAAAACCTACTGTTCATATTTATAATTTTAAAATGTTTATAAAATTTATGGAACAGCTTGATTTGCATCTATATCTCCACACATTCCCATAGCAATCACGGCCTGAATGCTTTGCAATTAAGCAATGGTGCACATACCACTGACTCCGAAATAAATGTATACCTTTCCCTAAACATTACAATTTCTATCTACTATTCAAAGGTTCATCTTACAATGAGACACATTTGAAAGAGATGACACATATTGCTTTTATTAATAATTTTATATTTTATTAAAGTGGTTTTACTTACAATTGGAGGAAATAATTAATTAACAGATTTAAAATGGCGGCTTGTGTTCTATGACAAGTAAGATACGGTCCACATACCGCCGACGCTGAAATTAATGTCTGGCATTCACCAATCTTATAGCGACTGGAGCGTCATCTAGTAGTAGTAAAAATATACTATTGCTCTGTTGTGGCCAAAAAATACTACCCTCAAACATATAGATCGGTTATAAATAACAGTGTAGATTTCGCGTAACATACGCATCACACAAACAGGTTTTAAGAATCCACAGTACTGCAAAAATAGTGTTTTATTTTTTCAAAGAAACAGCAGACAAGGTTTTTTTGTATAATAGGTTTTATATAATACGAGATGTGTAAACGTATGCTTATGTAAAGTATAAACTCTGAACAGGTTTTAAGTGAATATACCACTGAGGGTAGTTTCGAATTTATAAGTTTACTTCGCATTAATCAAAAATTTGTTCTAGAGCAACCAAAGGCACTTGTACCTTCAAGCGGACGACAAACTTTACGTTAACCTAGACGACAATCTCACTCGACGTACAAAAATCTCTATCATAGACTCTTCCTCCGATACATATCAAGAGAACGGCGCGGATGAGCCGTTAGAGTTTGAAAGCAGTGCGAAGTACAAAGAGTTTGTGGACGACAACGAATGCAGAAAGCAGTGGATTGTGTTGCAACTACCCGCTACTTATATTGCTAGCAATTGGCCTTTACGTGTAAGTATCTTTTTTGGTTTCTAATATTTATATATTGTTTATAAATGGGTGTTATATCTGGTTGATGCATGCACTGATATTAAAAATGACTCTCGCGTGTTACGTTTTGTCTCTTATTCATTGGATAATATGCGGTCAGCTTTGGAACTTACGAAGAATTGAATTTTACTACTTATGTTTATCGGCTATTGACCATAAGGGGGCCAATAGCCGCAATAATTTAAGGCCTTATGCAGCTTCGATAGTTGATTTTAGATTCAATGTAAAATATAATAATTTGAGATGATTAATAATAGTTTACTGACTCGATATCGTCATCATTGTGTTTACTTTAGTTGAGTAGTTTTGTTATGTTTTCAATATGCCATACGCCATTTTGGACGTGTAGTCTGTCGATGAAAAATGTGCAGACTGGCACGAAATTCATACTGTTTTTGCGTTTTAATACACTTTTTGTTGGTACTCTTTCGAGCGCAGACCTAAAGTCCATTCGTTTCTATGCCAATGCTTGTGACAGTTCAGCGCAGTGGACCCAAGCGGGCAGCACGTGTGCGTGGCCGGGCGTGCGGGCCTCGCGCATTACAGCTGCGCCGCGCGGCGTTGGAAGCTGTTCGGCAACGAAGCGCACGAGCGAGACTTCGTCGTCACCGCCGGCGCCCTCTGGTGGCGCGACTACATTGTCGTCGGTGCGTATAGACCATCTTGTTACCATGTAGAGGCTACTAGGGGGACACTAGAGACTGTCTCAAGCCCCTGTATAATTCGTCTTCAGAAGACAGAAGACGAATTGAAGAGCTTTTCTTTCCTAGTGCAACACGTGTTGGGTTCTGTCTTCTCGATGAAGATTCATGTATTAAAAATAAATCTTAAACCATTGCAACTTTTGCAATCGATTATTTTCTGGTTGCCTTACAGTAGTACCCATTTAGTTGGTACATTTTGTCAATCCCATATAAGTGATAACGTAGTTGCTTATTACTGTCGTGTCCTTGGAGCTCAAAACGATATGGCACGTTTTTTTGCCACTCAGGTCCTGCATAGAAATGCTCCCGTTCGAATTCGAAATTAAGACACTTGCATACATAGACAATGCATAAGCAAAACGATTATTCAACTATGCGTCTACAACGCTCTGTAGTTGATAATACAAAATTGATTTTTTTCCACGCAGGTTGCTACAGTATAATAGAAGGCCACGACGAAATTCGCTTCTACCCGAGAGACGCGAAACTCGACAATCGGTTTGCGAAGATAGTTCGCGTGCAAGCTCAAGTGTTTGTGTTGGACATTTTGGATGATCAGCTCGTAGTCTTTGGCGCTGACGCTCTCGTTACTATTTACGAGTTGAACAGGATCGATAATAGTGAGTATCCAATTGATATCCCGAGGCGACACTGGACTTGAAAACACAGCTTTAGCAGACCCCTCATTGTCAAACAGGCAAAAAAAGAGTCGCAGGCGGCTCCAGGTTGTGGTATTTCTACAAGCAGAGCAATGTCCAATAGACTCCTATACATTAGTCATGAAGTTTTAATGCATTCACAATTTTATAAAAACGTAAAACGGTTCATCGTTAAAGAAACGTCTAATTTGACTTCGCGAAAGGTATTTAAGTATGTTTAAGACCTTATCCTGAGCATTATCCTGATACCAACACATTAAGACGAGGATGGATCTTCCTTAAAAAAATCCAATAACGCGTTAACGAATAACTTCTAAGTAGTCATTATGACTTCCCATCCCCGGGAAAGGAACCGTGCAGATTATTGGGATAAAAGTATCCTACGCCTCTTAGTATGAACTGAAGTCGGGCCAGTTTGATTTCCATTCGTAGATTCATTTTGGCCACAGTATCAGTTATACAGTGCCTTCCATTAAAAATTCCACAATTCCAGTAACTAGCTGCCCGCGTCTTGGTTTGTGCAGGATTAGTATTACGAGTAGCTTATATTAGCGTGGCGTGTAAAAGAACTAATATTATGACATCAAAATTATCACACAGATGGTAGATGTTTTCCTACTATGTCATACTTGACACTTATCGTCATATTTTGAACAATTCACACAATTTCTTTATAAATTATAGCCTATGTGTTTTTATGATGTATAAGCTATATTATTGTAAAGTTTGATTAAAATCCATTCAGTAGTATTTACGTGAAAGAAACACCCATCCATCCATAGTTACAAATTTTCGCGTTTATAATATTAGTAGGATGTACTGAATTGGACCTGTTATAATTTTTGGTTATAAGTGTAGATATAGATTATTAATAACTGTTTGGTTGTCTATTATAATATAAATGGTTTATTCTGTACTACTAGACGGGAACATAGAGGTACGGTGCGTCCAAGCGGTGGACATTTCGGCGCTGTCGCACCCGGCGTGCGTGGTGTCGGCGTCTCTGTGCAGGCTGCAAGACCCGTCGCCCTCGCATCTGACCCGCACCGACCAGCCGGCCGCGCCGCACTCACTGGTAATCTTAATCACCAGCATTTTATCACCACTATCTATCGTCACATTTCAACCTTTAGTTAACATCCTCTTTCATCATCAACACCATTAAACATAAGCCCTTGATTACACCTGGAGGTATGTGATGATGCTGTCTTAAAGTTAGCGGGCTATTACAAGTAAGAAAATAACCTATACCCTTAATCGGTTTGTACCTATGTCTACCAGACCAACTGGCTCATCATCCTCAGTCTATAAATGCTCCACAGCTAGACACATGCGTGCCCTCTCATGAGAAAGAGGAACAAACAACTTATTCATTCTGCACTGCCTTAACAGGCCGGGTCAGAAAGGTAGAAAATGAAGTTTTGTATAGATTAAGCATTTATGTAGCTTTGCTATTTATTAAACACTTTATTAATAATGGCCTATTGATTATTATTAAAAAAAACATCTTAAACAACTCTTTTTCTTCTCTTCTTGCACTTCTTTTTTTCACGACTTCTGTGGTGCAGTGCGTGCACTGTCGCATTATAAAGCTGGAGGTTCTGGGTTCGATGCCCTGCTCGAGTCTGGTCTGGTGGGAAGCTTCGGCCTACCCTACCGACAAAGACGTGTAGCCAACTGAATTAGCGTTCCGGTTTACCATACCTTTAACAGGTTAGCCCACTACCATTCTAGACTGCATTATTACTTACCACCAGGTGAGATAGCCGTCATGAGCTAACTTGTAGTGTATAATAAATAAAAAAAACTGGCATTTTCTCTATCATCATCATAGATCATGATCATGATTAACCCATTACCGGCTCACTACAGAGCATGGGTCTCCTCTCTATATGAGAAGGGTTTGGCCATAGTCCACCACGCTGGCCATGTGCGGATTGGCAGACTTTACACGCCTTTGAGAACATTACGGAGAACTCTAAGACGTGCAGGTTTCCTCAAGATGTTTTCCTTCACCGTTGAAGCGACAAACACAAGTCGGCGGTCAACAGAGGTTGGCGGTTCAAATCCGGGCACGCACCTCTAACTTTTCGGAATTATGTGCGTTTTAAAAAAATTTAAATATCACTTGCTTCAACGGTTATTTTCTCTATACCATTAATTAAATAAAAGTGTCAAAATGACGAAAGAAAATAAAATAACAACAGAATTTCTTTATGTGTGTTATTCTTTGATATTTTCAAAACATGCGCTTTCATTGTAAACATAAAGCAAAAATAAAATGCTGAAGATAAATTCAACTAGTTAACCACTCATCGCTATATAGCTAATTATGATGTTCAGTCAATGTATTTAACTTTGACATATTGACGATAAATTAGCTACTTAGTGGTTTATAATTTCGATGCGTCAAATTATAAACAAAGTGTATAATTATTCATTTAATAAACAGGTAATAGAAACTGATGTGGAAATGGATGTTGCAATAGTAGATTGTTAAAAGAGGGTGGAATGTTGTCTTCCTCAAGTTAAATATATAATATATCGGAAAAATGAAACTTTGTCGGCGCAGCAAGCATGTTTGAGAATGGTTCACGGGTTCGATCCCCGGGTCGGGGGAAATTTTGTGTGTATTCTTGTGTACTAGTGTGCTTCAAGTCACTGTTATTTGCGATAGTAGATTGTTAAAAGAGGGTGGAATGTTGTGTTCTCCGAGTTAAAGATATATATCTGAAGTTTTTTTTTTTTTAGATAGGTTTGCGCTTGACGACAATCTGTACCAGAAGGCACTGATGAGGTCTAGGTTGGAGCGCGCTTGCCTAGAAAATGCCTATTAACCCTTCCCTTGAAGGAACTAAGGTTATAAAAATTAATTTAACTTTGTTGGCTCAGCAAGCATGTTTAACAAATGATCATAGGTTCGACTCCCGGTTTGGGCAAAATTTTGTGTGTTTCTTGTCCTCTAGTGTGCTTGCAGGTCACGGTTATTATTAAAGTGCCGAGAGCGAGAATTTATACTTATTCGATTGAATACTTAATCGAAAGAGCGCCATCTATTGCGTAACCGATAAATAAGTAGAAATTCTCGCATTGGACACTCAGTTATCACTAGCTGATCTAAGGCTCTATGACCCCTCTTAATGTCAATTCCCCTCATATACTCTTGTTGTGTCTAGGTAATCAATGCAAGCGGAAAACTTATGATGGTGCAAAGGGAGGAGTATGAGGTAGATGAAGACAACAATCCCGTAAGTCTATTTTTTTTAATTAGATACACAAAACAGATAATAACTAAATTAATAATTAAATTAAATCCGTAATATAAAATGCTTTATTCTAAGTTCGGTCAATTAACTTTCACGCTGGGAAATGTGTTTACGCATCCCCTCCGGAAGTGACGCAGGCAAGACTGCGCCGCTTCCGACGGGGTATTAAAATGTTGGAGGTCCTGGGTTCGATTCCCGGCTCGAGTCTGGTCTGATGGGAGGCTTCGGCCGAGGCTAGTTACCACCCTACCGACAAAAACGTGTTGCAAAGCGTTCCAGCTCGATGTCGCGTAGAAACCAATTAGGAGTGTGTTTACCATACCCCTAACAGGTTAGACCGCTACCATCCTAGACTGCATTATCACCTACCACCAGGTGAGATAGCCGTCAAGGGCTAATTTGTAGTGTATAAAAAAAAGAACGCGTTAAAATCATATATGGAAATCATATTAAATAAAGAAGAAAGAGAAGTGACTTTACCCGAGTTGATTGCAGATGAAGCCGCGGTGAAACGCTAGTTAAAAATATACATCGAAGATTCATTAACTGATTTTCAAGCGTTTAAATAACATTACACAACCTTTTTACACATAATTGCATTGCTTAATAGGTTAGGTAGGTAAAGTTACTATGTATCTAATTGTGCCTATTTTCACGTACCACTTCCCCTATGAGTTATTTCAGTTTAGCCTAATGTTTTTCAGTAAAATATAATTGGCCAATAATTATTATATAATCAGACATAATACGGTACGTTACCGCACGCATTTAATTTATTTATTAGTACATTATACGTGTAATTTTATATACCACTATTATAAAAGTAAATTAATTCTTTAGTAAAAAAAACTAGTCCGATCGATTGGAATACTTAAAAATACCCATCGGTTGTTTTCACCATCATTTCAACCAATTGACGTCCACTGCTGGACATAGATCTTTTGTAGGGAGTTCCAATGGCCACGGTCTTAGGCCGCTTGTATCCAGCGGCTCCCTGCGACTCGTTTGATGTCGTCTGTCCACCTTGTTAGTGGTCGACCAACGCTACGTTTACCGGTGCTGGGTCGCCATTCCACCACCTTGGGACCCAAACGTCCATCGGTTCTCCGAGCTATGTGGTAGTTTTCATAATGATAACTAATAGACACACTTTAACAAATTCATACACTTATTGGTTTATCAATACACTTTTCAGCACTCGCATTCAGTTTTATTAGATAATGTAGCTCGGAAAGTCACAAACTTATTCGACCTTCAGAATAAAAAATTAAAAAAAAAAACTGTTCGCATACTTCGGAGATATTTTTGTTGTATGATAAATTATAAATTATAATGCGGCCTAAATGAAATTAAACACCTGTTTAAGAATATGCAAATAAAGTCAAAGGAACTAACAAATAACCTGCCAACTTTCATATGCCAACATTGCTGGCGCAAGTTGGAAACGGTTATTGAAATGATTGGTCTTCGTATTATTCTTATCACTTGTGTATCCATAAATGCGTACTTTACTGAAATATTTCAAAATTCTGGAAGATTTTAAAGATTTTGTTGATAGCAATTAACTTATTTCTACAGTATTGATGGAATTTATCAAAAGATAGTTGATTTCGGAATATTCATTTTCGAACTATTGCTAATATTCCACACGCCTTCTTAAAATTGAGATCAACCTATATTTCGTGTTTTCTATAAATTCAGCATAATAATTCTGACAAAAAAATTGGCATGCATGACAAAATTTTCTATTATATTGTAATTTTATTTGATTTTAAAATGTAATTAATAATGTCATGTCACAATCGATGTTCTAGAAAAGTCTATGTATGAGAAGCTTTTGGAAGATATTTTGGTTCAGTGTTCGAATTTTTTGGAGTTCAATTTAGTTTTAAAATTCAAATGTAGTGAATTGTGAGGCGAATAATAATAAGTTCATAAGTGAATTCTAAGCAAAAATCAATTAAAATAACTGGACTTAAGGTCGTAGATAGAAACGGTACAATACGGAACATGTGTACGGGGCATGTTATTTTAGTATGTTTTGAAAACGCTTCAGTTTGGTTTAAATAATATGGTTGTGGTGTGGGTGGATTTTATTTTAATTAATTTTGTACTGTGATATCAAACACTTATATAAAAGTATACAAAGGAAAGCTCATCTCTATAAGAGATCTCTTTCAGCTTTGTAGATTACGCGTGCTCCAAACCACAGAGCAAATAGTGCCAGCGTCTTGGGTACCTTGACAACGTTTTGCCATTTGGATAGTAAAAATATTTTTGACATTATACATGTAAATTTTTCTTTTTTCGTGAAAGCACTAGAAAGGCATTCCGGAAGATTCATCATCACCATCATGATCAACCCATTACTGGCTCACTACAGAGCACGGGTCTCCCAATACGAGAAGGGTTTTGGCCATAGTCCACCACGCTGGCCATGTGCGGATTGGCAGACTTCACATGCCTTTGAGAACATTATGGAGACCTCTCAGGCGTGCAGGTTTCCTCACGATGTTTTCCTTCACCGTTGAAGCAAGTGATATTTTAGTTGTTTAAAATTCATGATGAACAGAAAAACTATATGTTTTTATAACAATTTATTTACAGTCACTTATGAACGTCAGGTACACTTCGTTGCTATGGATATACAGTCAGTCAGCTTACTTCTAATGACCTATGTGTATTATTGCATTGAACATCAATATGCAAGAATACACAAGCGCCGTGAGTAACTAAATAGGTTACCTATACACTTAGAAGTCGTTAAAGCGCAAAGCTTATATTTATCTCCTTTATCACAAAGCAATTTTCTCATTTGGCATAAATATATATATATATATAGATAAGAAGCAAAATATTGAAATCGATCTTGAAACACGATAGTTCATTTATACTAATCGGAAAGAAGCTTGCAACTTAGCTTTGAGTACATATCTATATAAGTAATGCTGCCAAAAAGAAATTTCTTTCTGAGAAAGTCTTACATTTATTTACATACTATTTACACTACATCAGTGTTTAGTTTGTATGGTCACTTTTTGGCCATCCAAGGATATGGGACCGGCTGTCCATCTGCGGACAATGTTCCCCTTCTTACCATAAGATGTTCCAGTAAGGGAAACCCAGGGTGCAGGGTTTCCTATTGGTAAATAGCTCCATGGATTAATTGGTTCGTATATTGGGGCTGGCTCTATCGGTACTATCGGTTCTAATGGCTCGTAAATAGGGGTTGCTATTGGGGCAACGTGGGCCACTGGTTCCAGCACTGGGGCTGCGATTATTTGCGCATTGGCGACTGGCAGAGTCACTGGATGTACGTTTGGTCGTGTTCGCTTAACTACGGCATTGAATCCGTGAATGGAGTCTGCGACGTACTCCACGATGCGTATGTTGCCATCTGGTTCGACCAACGAGTAAGCGCCTCGGACCACGTCACCGTCTCTGGTCTCCCATTGGGCCTTGTTGTCACCGGTGTTAGGATCGTTTACAGCGTAGTTGAATGAGTAGTTTGGATTGGGCTGCAATTTAAAATGGCTTGCATTAGAAAAATAATATTTCATTCAACTTACTTGAACTTTTGTTCAAGTAAGTTGAATGAAATATTATTATCACACATTTGAAACATATATTGACGCAAATATCATTAAAAAAAAAATCACTGGGAATTTAAATATAATATTTAGGAAGTGGCTACACTTTGCAAAAGTGAGGTTTAATTTGTTAGATAATAAAAATGAAAATACTAATTTTTATTATGCGCGTCAATTCGTTAAAGTTACTTAAGTTACTAGTGCCCAATATGTTAAGTTCTAACTAATTATTTTACTGTTGCAAATATACTCACAATGCTTCCGACAGTAGCGTATGTTTCGTAGAGAGCAGGCGGGTTAGCTACCGCAGCCCCGATGAGACAAAATACCTGAAAAGTTAAATGGATTTATAACACTAAAGCTAAACTATAAATTATAAGACCAAAAATGTTTGAATATAAACTTTCTTGCTTGTTAAGTAAAGCTTCGGTTCTGTTATTCACTAATCTCCATACTAAACTTAAAACAAAACCTCTTTTAAATTATCAAAAAATAGTTTATTTCAGTTTTTCACAATATTACAAAATAACTTATTTGTAAAGCTGTGCTTTTCTTCTCACAATGTTTCCCGTGAAAAGGAAAGCACAGGAATCATATTTAGATACAGTTTAGTTAAGAGATTTCTGTACAAAAGAATAGGCACTAATATCTAATTAATACAGATGTACCTTATATTATATTTTGGCTACAAATGTGATTTCAAACAATTTTATCTTGCGCTAATCCGTCATTGGAACAGAATGAGAGCAGAAGTGGGATTCAATTAGTAGGCTAATTATGATTTTATTAACGTGTGCGGAAAATGGTATTTGTTTTCACGGTCATGATATTTAACAATTTGATATTTACCACCAAAAGTGAGTTCATTTTACCGACGATGTACTCCAGTTAGCAATCGAAGTGCACTGTGCTATTGTCATCGCACACTAGTCCATTTATACTACATTAATTATTCGACCTGGTCGCGCTCCGTTTTGTCCTTTAGTTACTTTTTGTATTGGCCATTTAATGTTATCCCTAGGTGCTCCTAAAATAACACGTTCTTCAGTTTTATTATACAAATTGAGTGTATAATGTTAATATGACTTTGAATTTTAAAATCCCAAAAAAACTATAAATGCAGATCGATAGTGAAATGTTAAAAGACCATGTGAATTATTGCGTATTTGAATTGCGTTGTAATAAACCTCATAGGCAATCTAATGAAGAAGCAATGTCGACGTAATATTCCCAATGATCGGAACGTACACCCAGATCAAGAGCTTATAATAAAACAATATGAATTACTAAACGATATTTCTTTCTTGGTTTCTTTCTTTGCAGACAAAATCCAGACGTTTGAATTAGGTCTGAGTTAGGATTTAGGTGCAATAGCGACATTTGCTGATTACAAAACAGACCAGTACAAATCATCGAGTTTTTAGACAATCTAATGAAAAAGCAATTTCGACGTAATATTTCCTATGATCGGAACGTACACCCAAATCAAAAGCTAATAACAAATCAATATGAATGACTAAATGATATTCCTTTTTTGTTTTCTTTCATTGGAGACAAAATCCAGATGTTTGACTTAAGTCTTTTTGAGTTAGGACCAGACCAGAACGAGTTATATATTAATATAATTACATTCACTGTGATTAATATAATATCTGACGCAGTGTTAAATATATGACTATGCTTCTCTGCTTTCTCACATATGATTACTACATGTCGGTTCAGTTCTACAAAATATGGGGGGCATTTTACAAAATCCGTTATATATGGTACTGTACTTGTAATTACTTGTAATACGGGCGTTATCCCCCGTATTATTTATTTCTCCCTATAAAAACCTCTGCTTTTACCGGGATCGATGTTAATTTTCATGATAGAAATTAAGATATTTTTTCTTGCTCTGTAAAACGTGATGACTTTTATTTTATGATTTAATGAGGTTAATAACTGAACTGTAGATACTGCTCCGTAGTTTGACCAAAAGGATGTTCTAGAATATCTATATTACGCGATGAAAAACAATGTAGAAATTTTTAGTAGCCTTTTTAGAAACGGAAAATGTTATAGTTCATGAAAAATATGGAAACAAAATTTTCCGTTTCTTTCATGAACTATGTTTCTGATAGTTTTTAATCTCTATTTCAAATACTAAAAATATCAGGGCACGGTCATGTTGAATTATATAGATAAGGAAATACTTATCTGTGTGATTCAGCATTGCTAAGCTTAGGAAATACAGTCGTTTTATATTCGGTCTCAACTAGCTCAATTAATTCCCGGTATTGTAGGTCGATCAAATAAATCACTACAAACTAGATTTCCAGAGGTGGAATTTGTAATGTCTGTGGCAAACATTTTTATAATTTTTTTTTACAATTTTATTATTATAAATTGAGGGCAAACGTGCAGACGGGTCACTTAATGTTAAGTGAATACCGTTGCCCAGGAATATCAGTGTCCCAGAGGAGCCACTGATGCGTTGCTGGGTGAACACATCTTAATAGGTTTCGGCTCTGCATCATGCCTGATCGCTAAATTGCTTGGCGGCATATTTTGCCGGTAACTAGCCACGGCTGTAGCCGCCCAATAGTCCAATAGACTCAAGCCGAGAATCGAACCCAGAACTCCCCCCACTTTATAATAAGACTGCGCACGCGCTGCCCCACGCACGGGCATCTTTGTGTTGTCTACACTAATTATAATTAAATGAATAAGGTTGAATAAAATTGCAACTCTTCGTTTTTGTTGTCACTATTATTTAAAATAGTAACAAAATTTCCCTTATAAATAATTAATCACATTCTACTCAAATAGATTATTTACAATATTTGAAGACTAGAGAATTACGTTCAACTAAGTTTACCTACATCTAAAAATATGGCAGCTGATACTTAATCTAAATCAGGATTTCTCTTGATGATGATTGTTTTGCCAACTAAAGAGATTGGCTTTGACCTCACTTTATACAGTTGTCCATTCACATACTTTCTGGTCACAATTCTCGCCATCGGTGCTTGACGGCTAGGACCGCTAAGGGGGACCCAGCCGCCGAACGAATGTGTTTTAGGATCCCATGGAATACTGCGACCAGTCACTGTAACCTCCGGATGGCCGGCTGGCAATGCGTCGGTTCCGAATCCGTAATTCAGCGGGTCAATCAAAGGGTTAACTGGGGGTAGAGGTAGAGGTAACGGGCCAAATAGAGGCGAATGCTCTGACAGACTTGCTGCTAGTTTTTGTACAATGGCATTGAATCCGCTGCTAAAGTCGTCCGAAGCATACTCCACTAGACGTAAGTTACCCTGTGGCTCCAACTGGGAAGGGTAGGCTGCATTCAGCTGATCTTCTCTGTATCCAAATTGCTCTTTATCTCCATTATAGGACGTATCAATAGCGTGGTTGTATGCGTAACGTTGATAATCCTGAAAAAAAAAAAATGATATCTTGAGTGTTATTACGTAACCGACGGGGCATGAAACTGTCTTTTTCTAGATTTCTACGGCTGGAATGCCTTCTAATTTAAATTAAATACATTTTTCATTTTAAGCTCTAACATAAGCAACTTACATCTTCAATAGCAGTTTGCGTAGCCCTTCCCGAAATAGCCACTAATAATGTAAACAAGTAGACGATCTGAAATATGAAAAAAATAATTAATAAAGTTACTGACAACATACAATTTAGATGACTGACTTTGTTTAGTTCACTTAAATTGTGTATCAATTGTTAATCCAATATTTACCGTTAGAATGTGATTCATTTTAGCGATCATCGTCGTCGGAGTAGAAAATGCACAATGATTGAAAGATTATAAAGCTCCTACTTCTTATATGAATGAGCGTTCAATGCAGCTCGATACATCATCACTCGAAAAACCCGATTCACCTGTTAATGTACGAGTTATTACATCTAAAATATTCATCTTAAACGCTGAAAAAATACAAATGCCTACGTTACATAGTGTTGCATTTGTATTTATGTAATATTTAATTGATACTAACTCATGTGCGTACATCATTCTTCATAGCTTTGATTGAGAGATACATGGAGCGTGGCGAAATATGAAGCCGTAACATCAATCTTTTATAGCCTTTAGTCGGTAGTCCAGCAGCCGTTATGTCAAACTTAGCTGTTATTTAATAATCGATTATCTGAAGTAATATTTATTATATTACTTCAGATAAAGCTAGTGTGATATTTTTTAAGCACAATGATATTTTAAGCCATTTTACATTACACTACGACCCTCAACAAAAGAATGCAAAGCGAAAACGGAAGTCACGAGACAAGTTGGCGATGCGTCGCGGACGGGGGCTGAATTATCTAGTTATATTTTTCAAACCGTCATAATATGGTGCCAATTATGTTATACGGATCTTTACACAGACTACCTGGACAGTTGTGCAACTATTGTCCATGACCCTTACATCGTTTTCACGGTAGAAGTAGACCTTGCATTTTCATTTAATTTTGATATTTGTTTAAAATAGAATCAGTCCCATTATCCTTTAATTAACTAAAGGATTAAAAGGATTAACTGTCAGTAAGCTAAAGATATAAAAAGAAGGCTGTTTAAGTATAAAAACGGTAAAAAATGGCTACTTGTATTGTACTCGTATGTATCACAAGAAAACAATATCTTTCTAAAGGTTTATCAAAATAAAAGATTTGTCCAAGTACCACACAGTGGTGACTGCTTTATTCGTGCCTGTACAGTATTTTACTATGCCATAAAGAAACACTATATTAAAAATAATTTATTTACACCTCATAATTGCCTCGTTAATTAGACAAATAAACCTATTTGAAAATAAAATTTAGTAGCCTCAAGGACATTTCCAGTTAATGGTGCAGCGGCATATTTTCTTTTTAGATCTTTTTAATTTTGAACGATGTTTGTTTTATTTCACATAACCTTGACCAATGCCTGCATATCCGTTGTAATCCTTTAGGTCGTAAAGTCCTAGTCCTTTGTCTCCTAAAAGTTCTTTTCCTTGAAGCCCTAAATCATAACCTCCATACAGTGGGGATGCTGGTAAAAGAGGACCTTTTATTGAGGGATAACCTCCATACAGAGGGGTTTCTGACAATAGGGGAGCTTTGATTGAGGGATAAGATGGATATAACGCTGCAGATAACAAAGGTTGCTTGACAGTTGGACCTAGGTAAGGTTCTGGATAAATGGGTGTCTTATATGCCTGTAGTATTTCCTCCTTTAGGATTGTAGCGGGATTGTAAATTGGTTGTTTATAAATTGGGAGATAGGGTTCTTTAACTATCGGATATGGGACAATAGGCTCCTTAAGAAGGGGTACTGGGAGAACTTCTTTAATAATGGCAGGCGCTGGTGCTTTGTAGAGCGAAGCGTGAGACGATGCTAGACCACCTAGGTATGGTCCATTCAAAAGTGGAGCACTAGCTAGTTTCTCTAGTCCAGCGACTGGCCCAATGGAAATAGGCACTTCGGATTTGTATCCAATAACTGGTAGAGGCGCCTTGTATATTGGTGTCGAAACCGGGTGCAGGTTGGGTCCGATTCGCTTAACTACAGCGTTGAAACCGCTTTTGTCATCGGCTCTATACTCCACGACGCGCAAACTGCCATCTGGTTCCACCAAGGAGTATGCACCTGTTACAAAAATTTAATTTTAAGCTATGACTCAATTGTCAGTCTACCGCATCAGTCCACATACGACTGACGCGTTAGATTTCGGAAAGTCTCTGCAATATTTTAAATACTGTCGCGTTGCTTTACGGTTTTGTACCGCACGTAGTATAAGCATACCTGTTACGACATCTCCATCACGTTTCTCCCACTGTGATTTGTTATCACCGGTGTGTGGGTCTCGAACGGCGTATTCAAAAGCATAACTGGGGTATGCCTGCAAGCATAACAGTTCCGTTAACTCAGTGTTTATATTTATGCCCCCAAAATAATATGGAAATATGAAGTAGCCAGATATTTACATAGTAATCTACAGATGCATGACCCGGTGCGTAAACTTGGGTGCCGTATAACCCGTCAGCTTTAGAAGACGCTGTCAGCGCAAGGAGGCATGTTACCTGCAACAAATCACGTTATGACGTCATCCATGGCTTTGTTTACATATACAAAAGTCACTTATGCTAACACAGTTAAACTTGACTAAATCGACAAGCCTTAAAGTCAAGCTATCCCTATTCCAAGGAGATATTGCGACAGGGATAGCATTACTTTTAAAACTGCCTATTTCGTTTCGCGTAACCGTATTAGCTTGTTTTATCATAGATAACTTTAAACAAACCGCGGCAAGGCACTTCATTTTTTTATTTGGGGTACCCCGCTTGCCACTGGGGTGTCAAAAATGTACTGAATTATAATGAGCTTACTCAACCAATTTATAGGTTTCTTTAAGACCTTCGAATCCCGTTGAACGGATGTTTAAGTGTTTCACGCGCGACCACCGACGTCTGTAATATCGAATACCTCGTGCTTGCATCAGGCTTCCTCATTTTCATAGAACCTTCAATCGGTGAAAACGAATATATAATTCGTTCGCAGAACCAATTAATTGTCCGATTAAGGCATTAAAAATTGTCCTGCTTACCCTTTTATCTTCTAAGGACCTTTCTGATCCTTAGATATTTTTGTATTAAGCTTGGATTTGCTATTTTGTATTTTGACGGCTGCTGTCGCGCTGTCCATAAATGTTCAATGAATCTTATTGAAATGGGTACAAAGAACGATTAAACGCCCCCCTAACAAATCCGTCAACGTTGGAGAAAATATAAGAATGTAATTGAAGATGCTCACTTTCATAACGCTTAATGCGTAAATTTATTTGTTTATGATGTTTTTTTTCTAAAATTTGGCATGAATTTTACTGCTCTTTAATTTGTAACTATTATTATGTTTTTTATCGATACATCGGATATTTTGCGGAAATCTGTGTATGCCACTGATGTTCTATGCTCTTAAGAAAAATCTTACTTAATGATTGAGTTATGAATGTGTTTTAATCTTAAGTTAAGCTGATCTGTTTTATCACTACAGATTTGTTACGTTGCTAATATGTGGGTGTTTACTAAACCCGTTGATAGAAACGCTTGAATTTAATAGCTTAGCTTTGTTTAACCCGTTTTCAGAGATGACGTAAAATTCTTCTCTAATAATTTTCAGATAGACTTTTAAGCATGTATGTAATGCATTCGAATACCTCTCAGGCTTCACAACTACACTAAGTCAAGATTTCTTACGAATATGTTTTAATTTCCCGGGAGGATCCTGGGGTAGGGTATGTACAGCTTAAACACAGCTTTTTGCTAGTCTTTGTCTCAATATATGTTGTTTCCGTAACATTCAAACAACAAAGCTTAAGAATATACAAAGAAGGTATGTTTTGCTACATGATATATATTTTATAGCAAAAAGTAGGTCAACCGTTTTCTACATAAAACTGCAATATGAAACGTGGAAATCTAAGTAGGTATCTATTTCAGATGCCAACATTCTATACTCCTTATTTAGACATACGAACAACATATAAGAATATTCAATGATGCGTGTCGAATCTGATGCAATAACATATTCGTATGTGAATATTTTGTGACGTTTTGCTCTAATTACGTCTTCGTAGCGTGCGCGTCGAGTACGTCGCGGTTCAACATGTTAAACGCATAATCAAGTGTGCGCACGCGACGGATGCGGTTCTTATAATGACGGCGTATTATATGTGGTTCATTTACTTGCTAGCGTGTTATATAAACATCCTTTGCACTTGAATTTAATACAAGTGCATGAACCATTTCAGCGTTTTTTATAAAAATTAATACTCCTTTAAATTTAAAAATAACAAGTAATTTTGCTAAAATCGATTGCATTAATTGCTAGTTTTACTTTAATCCTTTAAAGGCTTAGATCAAATACAAATATATACAGCCACCGACATTATTAACCCATTTCCGGCTACCACAAGACGCGGGTCTCTAACAGAGTAATATTGGTCAGTTCACCACCTGTCATGTGTCATGGTTTCATAAAATGAAGCGAATGAGAATGAAAATATAATTTATTTTACACACAATAGGAACATACAAACCATAATGAATTTAATTTATCCCTATTTATATCCCACTAAATAACTTGAGCACAGAATAGTATAACATAAATAGTTCAAGTAATTAAGTTTATATTGGTATTTGGACACAACAAAAGGCTGAAAAACTTTGAAACTCAATAATAAGTCAAACTCAATGAAACATTTGAACGTCGCGTCGACAAAAAATAATAAACACGCATTAAATTATTTTCCTTTTATTTGTTCCTTATTTTTATGCCAGTTAAACGCTATGATCTTTGTCTGCTTCTTGCTATGATTTTGTCGTAATAGAATTCGCCAAGCAATATATCGCACATTGAAAATAATAGTGTCATTATCCAAAATTCTATATTAAAAAAAAACCCTATTTTAAAATACTTTTTTTGTTTTTTAAATATTACTCAACTGTTACACTTAATGTCCTTCATAAACAGACTATTACATTAATAACAATTCATTCCGATTTTCACATAGAATTAACCTTCAAAATCTTATAAATCTTTAAATGCTTCTACTGAAAAACATGGAATTTTGGATAGTGACACTATTATTTTCAATGTGCGATATTAACTAGATTATTCATAATCCCTTGTTAATATATATACTTAGTGATACAAAAAGAAAACAGTAGCTAGTTAGTCAAGACGGACAGAGATGTTCATGTAATCAGAACTTAAGCTGAAATAATTATTTAATTTAATTTAATTTGTGTACCGATCATATAATCGATGTAATTTTTTTCATAAACTGTTCAATTAATGCGCAAAGCAACAAACTAGATGCAGATCCTAGTCCGATGCTATTAGCACAAATTAAACGGTAATGTTTTCTTTAATCGCTCGCAAGATTAGCACTGTGTGCCGGATACAAAACATTTTGCAATAAACTAATTATTTGCATTGAGAAACTTGACTTGTAAATTATAGCTCCTGGTTAGGTGTTAATACGTTTTTATAATAACTTATTCACAAACTGCACTACGTTTATAAGTATGTTATCGTAATAAAGTACGCTGACTGATTTGAACAACAGTAATGTCTCACTTTTTATTTTTTGTTTTACTTTTTTAATTAATTGATATCAAATTTGTTGTAATCCAAATCTTTACATTATGCTTTGCATTTTTTTGCATTTGTGTTTGCTTAGATTCAGCTTCTAAAGATATAAAATTTTCAATTTTAAAATGATGAATACCCGATACAAAAATACGTTAATGATAAACGTAGTCAAATTGGGTAATATTTATGCGGCGACCCTGCACCGATAAACGTAGCGTTGGTCGACCCCCAACTAGGAGGACAGACGACATCAGACGAGTAGCAGGGAGCCGCTGGATACAAGCGACCCAAGACCGTGGACATTGGAACTCCCTACAAAAGATCTATGTCCAGCAGTGGATGTTAATAATGATGATTTATACAGTAATTTGTCATACTCTTTCATTTGTTCAAGGTTCTTAATTGAAAGTTCATACTTTAAATTAAGAATCTTGAAGCTATGAAGCTATCATCAGCTTCATAGATATTCCAACGTTATGCCAATAAGGCATTCATCATGATCAACCCATTACCGGCTCACTACAGAGCACGGGTCTCCTTTCAATATAAGAAAGGTTTGGCCATTGTCCACCACGCTGGCCATGTGCGGATTGGCAGACTTCACACGCCTTTGAGAACATTATGGAGAACTCTCAGGCGTGCAGGTTTCCTCACGATGTTTTCCTTCATCGCTGAAGCAAGTGATATTTTATTTGTTTTAAAACACACATAACTCCGAAAAGTTAGATGGCCGGATTCGAACCGTCGACCTCTGATTAGGAGGCTGACGCCCTAACCACTAGGTTATCACAGCTTCACTAAGGCATCAACAGAGTCTAAATAACGATCGTTTATTTCAGGCGTACAGCTGTCTACCAGCGACAGTTTTAGCGTCATGCGTGGAAAGCGTATGGTCGGGCACCGGTACTGGAACACAGACGCAGCTATCTCGAGCTTTATGGCTATGGTGCGGAATTTTAGGCGCACGGGTCTGGTTGCCCTTGATGTCGCGTGAAGCAACGCGTCGAGCCGACTCTTCGCGGCACACTTTCATGGCTAAAAGGATCATGCTGCCATTCCATCTGGATATATACCCACTTAGTGAGTGAATGGCGAACCAACTCAAGAAATACAGTTTCTTGAACCGTTTGATTATTTTTCCTGGTCGTTAACACCTAGATAGAAGTTCATTTTGATCCATGGTACCCAAAATTAACTGTAATAACTTTAAGATAATTTCAACCGTATGCATTCAAATAGAGGACAATCTGCCTTCTGCATTCCGTCATCTACGATTTGGGATTTTCAATGGACGGATAGACACATTGCTTTAAAGTCGGCATTGCATTGGTGGGTCGTCTGTTGCTGGAGATATTATAATTCATTTATTTGCTATAAAACATGGGTACAGGATAACAGATGTAGTTATAAGATACAATATGGAACCAAACATGTTTTGCCTTTACAGGCATGTAAAATATTTTAAGTCAATTATAACTGTTACATAGATAATAATGAAAAAAAAAATGAAAAAAAAAAAAAATAACATAATAGGTAATTGAATTGAAATTAATTTAAATCTAATGTCATATGTTACAAAAGTCATCTGCTCGCATAAACTCTCATATCGTTTTGCTTATTTAAATTTAATTTTAAAGTAATCATCAATGTCATAAATATCATCATGTAATAATTTATTAAACATAAATGTTTTAAACCTATTGAGCGTCATTTCTTTAACATTATATGGTAAATAGTTGTATACTTTTATTGCCATACAGTATACATTTCTGCTGTAGACCTTCAAACGCTGCATTGGAACTTCCAACTTATATTTATGCCTGTTACTATTTTTCTGTGGGAATAATTCAGTATTCTTTTTAGTAAATAAGCACACTACTTATACTTAAGCCTAAAACAAATTTACTCATTTAGTTTGCTCATATACCGGTGACTTCGTTGTGGTGACGCTCATGCCCTATGATTTGGATTCGAGTGCTGAATTTTGGGTGTAATAGGCGTATTTCTATAGGAGTTTTATGTATAAAGTAGTAGACGTCATATTTATCTTCTGTAAGACATGTTCATAACTATATTTTTTAATTTCAGCAATTCTTTTCGATGACGCAATCCTACTAGGAGTAGAGAATGACACAACTTTATATGCATCCGATTCGAATTCAGTGTTCTCACTGCCATTTTGCGTCATAAATAGAACGGTGAGTGGAAAAAAAAACACTTTCAAATAAACACAGACACATGCGGCAAAGAACACATTGGTACTGACTACAGTTATCAAAAATTGGCCCAACTTATACCATTGCTCATAATGTAACTCGCATAATTATTAAATTACTGTACAAATTAACTTCCCTCATTATCTGATATG
Organism: Lasiommata megera; assembly: GCA_928268935.1. Taxonomy (NCBI): domain Eukaryota; kingdom Metazoa; phylum Arthropoda; class Insecta; order Lepidoptera; family Nymphalidae; genus Lasiommata; species Lasiommata megera. The sequence continues at coordinate 8,716,182 of OV743326.1, read as the reverse complement.
TTACAGACACCCTCTCCTTTACTCTATCTCTAGCATCGGTACAATCTGAAAATGTTATTTTGTTTCTATACAAATGATTTTTTACAAATGATTAATTTAAATAAATAATTTTGGTATTTCAAATGGATAGAAACTGGAGTTACTTTGCAGAAATAGCTTCCTTTACTATAATCTCCAAGAACTGCAAACTTTCTGGATGTAATATACACTGTCAGTTTAATAGCATCTTCGATACCGTGGCATCCCATTTGACGATCTCCGTGGCGCAGTGCGTACGCTGTCGTTTTAAAAAGTCGAGGTTCTTAGTTCGATTCCCGGCTGAATTCTGGTGCGGTGGGAGGCTTCGGCCCTGTCTTTATAATTTTTGAGGGTTTATTATAAAATATTTTATAACTTGTCTGCAGAGCCAAGTATACCTTCACCAAATACTGCGTCAGCTATTACGCCGTAATCTCGGCTACCACGCTTGGGAGATCGCCCGATCGTGTTCCCAGCTGCCGTACTTTCCGCATTCTTTGGAACTGCTGCTGCATGAAGTGTTGGAGGAAGAGGCGACCAGTAAAGAGCCCATACCGGACGCACAGTTACCCAGTGTGATCGAATTCGTACATGAGTTTCCTGTTTATTTACAGGTAAGTGTTAAAAACTAATTTCAGAATTAGCTTAAATATTCAGTAAATGAAGACGTAAATGAAAGTTTGGGTATGGTATTGTATTAACTAAATTACTTAGTTTTAAGTGGCTATCTGAGGTGGTAGCTTTGACGACCTACGTGGGGCAGTGCGTGCGCTGTCGGATTTTAAAGTTGGAGGTCTTGGGTTCGATTCCCGGCTCGAGTCTGGTCTGGGTGGAGGCTTCAGCCGTGGCTAGTTACCACCCTACCGACAAAGACGTGTCGCCAAGCGATCGTGTCCTTCACGATGTCGCGTGTGGGTGTGGGTTTACTATACTCCTAACAGGTTACCCCGCTACCATCCTAGACAGTTCTCATTTACCACCAGGTGAGATAGCCGTCAAGGGCTAACTTGTAGTGATTAAAATTTTTTTTATATTATGACCAGGATGCGTTCGGAGCCTCGTAGATTTCGTTTTTAAGCACTGTTATCTTCAACCTTTATAAGTGCTTGTGAGAGGCCATAAATAAAGAAGTTTTGATATGATTTATTTCCTTTATTTGCAGACAGTAGTCCAGTGTGCGCGTAAAACTGAAATAGCTCTATGGGCATATCTTTTCTCCGCGGCTGGCAAGCCCAAAGAATTGTTTCAAGAATGCCTCCAGCGAAAGATGCTCGACACAGCCGCATCGTACCTGATCATTTTACAGGTACATAATGCCTTACCTTGGTCTTTTCTCTGTACTTTCGGTGTAAAGTTCTTACATACGTACTAAGTAATACAAGATTTAATATCATGGTGGCTTTTTTATAAAGGTGATTTTAGGTTCTTCCAGTCATGCTGTGCTCTTATTTAGCCGGCTAGGTTAGTCAATATAAAAATTTAGTTCTTGAATGCGATATATATTCAATTTATGATTCTTATTTTCAAACTTTTATTACAGCTTACTAAGGTCTAGTATTATCGAGTTCATTGCATTAATTTAAGAGGAGTAATATCATAATTCCAAAGCAATTTTAAATACTTTAGTTAAACCGATTTATTTAGTAATTTACCCTTTTATATTTTTGTATTATTTTTAATCATTTTGTCCTATAACTGTTTTTGATCAGGACATTCCCAATATTGTTTTCATCACTAACCTATTTGACATTTATAAGCCTTTGATACTTTATATATAAGAAAATGAAATGAAATTTTCTCTTGTTTGTTTATGCAGAATTTAGAAAGTTCAACGGTAAGCAGACAACTGGCCACTCAGTTATTAGATACAGCACTCCAACAAGAACGTTGGGACCTAGCCAGAGATCTGGTACGCTTCTTGAGAGCTATTGGTGAGTTGTTAAAGCCTCTTGTCATAATTACAATAAATACGGATTTTGATACAGGTTTTCAATGTTTTCTGTACACCTGGTTCCTTGATGTAATAATAATAATCATTTATTAAATTTAATACAATTTTTCTTAAATTACCCAAACTAGGATACCCAAACTAGGATAGCCCGTATCTTGGGGGTCAGTCTCTTTCAATTGTGCAATAAAAATTAAGTTAGAAATTAATCACATTCATATATGAGAGTGAGAAATTAGTGGGTGGATGGGTGTGTGGGTGTGTGCATATGTGTGTGGATGTGTGAGTGGAAGTGGTATTGGATTTCGGATTTCTTGGCATAATTTCAAAAACTTCGCATATTTTGTACACAGTATTCTGAGCACCTAGTTCCTTTATATGGTTTCGTTATTTAATTCCGTTATTAAATTTCAGATCCTAACGATGTGGATTCACCTAGGAATTCAGTAAACGTCCAACAGAAGTATGGACAAGTGGTTCAGTCACAAACCGTTAGTCCAAATGCTGAGGACTTGTCGGTTATACTAGGAAGCATGCAGGTAAAATTGGAATCCTCTGATAGACAAATCAAATTGTTTATGTATCCAAATTGAACAGTTTCCTCAAGAAATGCAACATAATGAAAGAATATTCGACTCTATCGTTTGTGTATTATAAGTCATAAATGTTCAGTAATTATTCATAAGAGAAAATTACTTTTAAAATAAACTAAAAAATATCGATATTTCTTCTACGTAATGGTACCTTTTTTAATATTATTCCTGATATAATTAGTTTCATTACATTGTTCATGAATATTATGTCATCAAAATATTTAGGCACACTTTTTTGTTTTCTGTTATATGATCTCTCGCTTGGTATCTGATCATAAAACTTAAACGGATGTATAAACATACACTTATAAGCTTTAATATGATGTACTATGTATTAATGAACATGAATATTTTAATAAGGGCACAGCTCCATATACATTTCTCCATATACATACGTGTATATTCCATGGTATTACAGTTGGCTGGCGGTCGTGGCCGAAGCTTCAGCACAACAGCGGCGCCGCGGGAACCCTCTCCACCCGCGAGCTCCACCCCCGCGCCCGCCCCTCGACGCACAGCTGCGGCGACTGCCGCTGTTAAGAGGAAAAAGTCAGTGCCGGCGAGAAGTGACAAGTAAGAAAACGTCCTGCTAGATTTTTTACGTATTTATTACATACATCGCTAGCAAATGAGCTGATGGTAAGTGATTACAGCCCATGTATTATATCTGCCATACCAGAGGAGCCACCGATATGCTTCCGGCTAAAACCATCCTCGGTTAGAGTTGTCGAAGCGATAAGTATGCTAGAGCATTGTTAGATTTTATTAGTTGAACAAATTTTGTATCATTTATTTAAATTAAATGAACTTTATTAATTTAAAAATTCTGTTGTCTTTAAACACAGCACAACAAGTAAAAGAGACGTTCTGACACAGAATGTCAGAAGGTCTGTTTTACTCATAATACAATTTAGAAATGACGTCCTTATTTTGGAATGATCCAAAAACGTTTGGAATATAGTTATTTAACGTCAAAACAATAAACAGCAAGTATAATTTGCTATATTCCGCCGACAACCGGGAGATTTGTATAATATTACACCACACAAAATCTTCCACTAGAACCTCTACGCACGTTTCGACCCGACACTGGATCATCCTCAGGAGATGTTGACTATACAAGCGAGAAAAGTAAAGTATTTACTTTACTTTTCCAGTGGAAGATTTTGTGTGGTGTAATATTATACAAATCTCCCGGTTGTTGGCGGAATATAGCAAATTATACTTGCTGTTTATTGTTTATCATGGACTTCCGCAAAGTAACGCCTGCTTCTATTGATTATTTATCTAACGACAGTTTATCGGTACAGGGAATCATACAACGGTACGGCGGAAGAATTCTTCATCGACATGATGATACAAAGACACGCGCGTCTGCTATTGTCCACCGCGCGGCTGGTATCTCTGGGGCGACTTGCGGCAGCGTTAGACTTACACCTCGTGGCGTGGCTGGCGGGGGAGAGAGAGCGCGCTGCTCGAGTGGACAGTGCGGTGTTGTGTCTGAAGAGGTTACACGAAGACTTCAATTGGCCATACCCGGCCTTGACTGAAGAGGAGCCCGGGCAAAGGAAGAGTAGCGTCGTTCCCGGTAAGTTATGGCCTCATGGTGCCATGCGATGCGATATTCTTGTTAACAGTAGTTAGTTTTGTCTGGTGGGAGGCTTCGGTCTATACTGCATCATCATTTACCACCAGGTGTGATTGCCGTCAAGGAATAACTTTTCGTGTATTAAAAAAAAAAAAAAGATAGACACGGCGGCCAACGAAATGTAATGTTTATGTACTAAAAACATTAAATTACACCGCGGCGCGCGACCTCCGCATTTTAAAATTGAGAGTCCTGGGTTTGATTCCCGGCTTGAGTCTGGTCTGGTAGGAGACTTCGCCCGTGGCTAGTTACCACCCTACGGACAAAGACGTGTCGCAATGCGATTTCGCGTTCCGATTTCAGAAACAAATTAGGAGTGTGCGTTTATATACCCTTAACAGGTAAGGTATTTTACATGTTTTAGGCCGTTAGAGGACCGTTATAAAGGATTGCTTGGCTGGCTAAAAACTAGTATTCCAAACCTTTAAATGATAAATAATTCCTAAAGACCAACTCATAATTGAGAGCCCACTGATTTATATTGAAATGTTCTTTTTCCACGTGCTCTGTCTGCCATTGTTCATTCAATTCTGTAACCAAAAGTGTATTCCGCAGTACTATACACCGGCAGCGCAGAATCGGACAGCCAGTGTGGGGACAGCGGCTACGTTTCCCTTTCACTCCGGGCCGTTTTGCCCCTGGCGGCGGGTGCGCCACTCTCTCCCGCGCCATTAAGGTAAACCTTCCGAAGCTTAGAGACCTTGACCTTTTGTTGCACACATTCCGATTCTAATAGTGCTTTATTAAACACAAGTGCATAATTAAATCTTAACCGTTTACAATAATGTAAGTTTCTAATAGTTTTAAATAGGCCTTGAGTTATAATTCTTGGTCTATTTGCTAACGTTGCTAAGTTTAAGAACTTGTAAATGCGAGTCAAACGTCCATCGCACATAAAAAGTAGATTGCATCCTTTTCTTTTAAATGCATTTCAAAGACCTGATTAGCCGATAGTTATATTTCCAAACGCCGGGATCGTTTAGGCATTGGCGTAACCCTTCATCAGTCAAGCAGTTCATCTTTAATGCATTGGCCTAATAATGTTTAATTGTTTATTTAGTTTCTTAGGCTGGTTTATGTATTTGCCTTACCTTATATTATTCTATTATATTTGTCTGGTGGGAGGCTTCGGCTGTGTCTAGTTACCACCCTAACGACAAATACGTGTTGCTAAGAGATTTAGCCTTCCGGCACGATGTCGTGTAGAAACCAATTAGCCCGCTACCATCTTAGACCGCATCACCACTTACCATCAGATGAGATGTCGTCAAGAGCTAACTTGTGGTATTTAACAAAAAAAAAACTGGTTATTTATCTTACAGGCTTCCGTATTGCTACCTATAATATGTGCTCTTCCAAATAAAAAATTAACAGGGATCTTCTAGTCAAGTGCTAGACTACTAGTTTGAAGTATTGCTTACCATTAATCGATATAATTTATAACAAAAACCTTGTATGATCTTGTTCTCTTAAGATTTTGGCGATTAACTACGTTGATTTTTATTTTTATTTTATTTTATTATTTTAAATACACTTACAATATACACACAAAAATATACATTTTAGCATACAAAAGTGTCACATTCACCTGTATGCATATCAGTTACAAGTGTATACAACATTGACTGCAAAGGTACATGAAAATGGCCACAAAAGAACAAATTAGGACAAATTAAACACAATTACAAATTAAATTAAATTACATTCTACACATTTTGAATATATTAAAATTAAAATTATTAAAATTGTTAAGCGATAGGAGACTCACTGATCATGCCATAGATGATCGATGAGTTACAGTCCGAGATGTTTCATTATATCTAGCACATTCCATACAACTGCTGGTCTATATTATATTAATAGTCACTCATATTTTGATAAAAAGATATAGTTAGTATTATTAGTATAGAGATTTAGTTTTTTGCGTTAACTATAGCTATATATGTATTTCACGCAGTTCGGTTGGTGAAGCTAGTGTGGCGGAAGGCGGCGGGGTGGCATGGGGAGGAGCTTTGAATGACGGCGAGAACGCTGCGGACGCTGGCGAAGAAAGACGTTACGCCGCGCTTATGGAACGGTTACACCACCACCAGGCTGAGAGAGGAGACCATACTGCACATGTGCAGCTGAGGTAAACTGGACTTGTTTTCCGTCTATTTTGAATATGCTTAAGGGCCGTGTAACCCGGACCAAACTATGCTAACTTGGCCCATACCGGTGGTTGGTGGTTCATAAAATTTCAGCAGTAGTTTAGTAAATTCTTTGCATTTATGAAAAATGAGTGAAATACATCCGGCACAGACGCTGTCTTTAACAAGGAACGAACTGACTGATAAAACGTTGAGACTCATAACAGACTAATAAAACAAAAAAAAATAAAAAAAAATAAACAACCGAAACAACAAAATGATATCTTGGGGTCTCTCTGCCAAAGAGGATAACTCTAACAAATAAATAACGTGATAATTGTCTAAAAATGTTTCTTTGTTTATTTATTTACAATAAGGCAAAGCCTATAAAGGCTGGCTTCAGGTGAAATCACTCACTAGCCTTCCGCTTACAACCGCTATTAGAAAAGCCGAGGACCGTACAGAGTGGAAGGCATTAGTTACCAACGTGACGAAGGCACTTTCATGTGGACACGACCTTCAGCAATGAAGTGTGCGACCAAGAAGAAGATATTTGCTAGCTTATTTACCTTATTGGCTTCCGTCATTCTGGCCTACCTAAAATATGTGTTCCTCCAAATTAACGACAAGTGATCCTCCTCCTATTCCTAAGGGTTTGGATAGACCAAAACCAATGGTAATTATCATTATCCTCAAACCATCTGTGTACCAGAAGGCAATGAGTACATCTTTCAGACCACTTCAATTCTTGCTGTAAGATATACATTTAGTGACACTTAATAGAAACGGAACTTTACAGATTCCTCGAAAGGGGTGGACAACTTCAAATAATTATGTTTTTCTTCTGCGATTTCAGGTACTATTTACAACTGATGACAGAAGCAAGCTGCGTCGAGTGGGCTTTGGTGGTTGCGGTGGCGCTGCGAGATGCGCTGGCCGTGCTGCGGTGCGCCAACGCCGCTCGCGGACCCGACGTCAGCCTGCAAGCCGCACGGCGACTGCGCACCGCTCTCATCGACTTGCACGCGTGGACGGATGCCGAATGGTATAATATCACTTTAACTGGTCTAATATGTCGTCATAGTTAAGTTTAAGTCAAATAATCATAGGGTAAGACATCGGCGTTCATTTCCGCGGCCCGCACCTCTTGGCTTTTCGCAAAACATCTTGATTGAATGAATTAATAACTTTATTCAGCCAGGCATAGATTTATTTATAATGTTCTCGTGTAAAGTCTTCCTAACTAGCGTTTTAATATTTAGTTCCATATAAGGTTTTACTGATCGTATTACTTATCGAATAAAATGTAAATCGCAATAATAGAAAGATTGTCCTCTTATACATATAAAATGGTTTTATTGTTTATTTATTTATTGGGAACAAAATACATGAAAAATACAGTATATAAAAATAACCTTGTTAACTGCGTTAGTAAAAACTGAGTTGCAGTTAACAGGCCCTCATTTCCGAGACACATTATTTTATACAAATCAAAGGTTACAACGGTTAGTGCCTAATACAACTTAAAAACTTATCATGCAATTAATTAATTAGTGTGTGTGTGTGTGTGAGTGTGTGTGTGTGAGTGTGTGTGTGTGTGTGTGTGTGTGTCTGTGTATAAATGCTATTTGGTAACTTGCAATAGCTCTTCTGTATCAGAGTATTACTATTGGGAACAAAATACATGAAAAATACAGTATATAAAAATAACCTTGTTAACTGCGTTAGTAAAAACTGAGTTGCAGTTAACAGGCCCTCTTTTCGAGACACATTATTTTATACAAATCAAAGGTTACAACGGTTAGTGCCTAATACAACTTAAAAACTTATCATGCAATTAATTAATTAGTGTGTGTGTGTGTGTGTGTGTGTGAGTGTGTGTGTGTGTGTGTGTGTGTGTGTTCGTGTGTGTGTGTGTGTGTTTGTGTGTGTGTGTGTGTGTGTGTGTGTGTGTGTGTCTGTGTATAAATGCTATTTGGTAACTTGCAATAGCTCTTCTGTATCAGAGTATGTTAGGTTTTTGAGCCAGTTACTAATAATCGTCTTGCACTGTTTTATCGCCAAGTGATGTGATATGTAGACAGATTAAAAGTTGCGTAAATATTTTTAATATTTTGTGTATATAAAATTACCATATGTATTGTATATTGCGCCGCTACCTTCTACAATCGTCAATTACTTTCCACAAGGAATCGAAGGAAAGATCATCTTGCATAACAAAGTGTACAAAGTATTCTATGATAACTTTTATGTACTTAATTTATGTTGCAATAAACAGAATATATCATATTTAAGTAACCTTCGAGGTGCAGCGCGTGCTGTGTCCTATTATAAAGTGGGAGGTCCTTGGTTTGATTTTCGGCTCGAGGCTAATCGTAGCAGGCTTACCCTACTGGCAAAGACGTACCGCCAAGCGATTTAGCTTTCCGGTACTATGCCGAGTGGAAACCGACTAGGAAGATGGGTTCAGCTGGGAACGGTAGCTCCTTTTTTAATGCACATGTTTATGGGCGACGATGATACGATGGGATGGAGTATCACTAACTTCAAGTGACCCAGTAACTCGTTTGCCGGATGTGTAAACAAAATAAAACATAATTATCTCTTTCTAATCAGTGTAACCTTATATTTCCAGCCTCGGATACAAGCCATTCATGCTAGCGATCAGCAATCAGATTCCATGCCTGACGTCCATCATAAACACGAGAGAGCGGCGCGCTTCCATGGCAATGAACCGAGCCCGAACTCCCAGCGCGACCTCCCTCACCGAACCCAAGCAAACCCCACAAGAGCCGAGACTCCCGCCGCCGCAGAAGGCTCAAGAAGTGTCCAAACAGTCGGTAAGGAAGGACTCTCCAGTGACTATGCCCGAAGTTCAAACGGAAGTGTCCACTGTCAGGCCCTCCTTGCCGCCCCGGGATGAAACCGCGTCTAATTGTGCCATAATGTAAGCTTTTTATAAAATTTATAAGGTGAATGAATAATTGATTTTCATAGATAGTTTATTGGGTTATAAATTAGGATTATAGGAAAGGGTGTATTGATATTAATAATGGATTTTACACTAGTTGAGTTTTTACAATGGCATTATGAAAGGATCACGTCGTTTTTGTCTCTATCCTCGCAATTTAGTACAATAACGTAACTTCAGGTTGTTTCGAATTTTATACGCGTAATCATTTCTAGTTTTTGTCGTTAGATAACCAATGCTAGACTATTATTTATTATGTCATTCTCATCGTAAACTCTTAAGCATGTTCACCGGGATGAAAGGGCGACGTCAGATGATGTCGAGCGACAATACCATATATATTGCCTATTTAACTGTACATTTAGAATATTCATGTGCACTGAAGCAACGCGCAGGCTGCTCCTGACGTAAAATATTCCACGTTACCTGCGCAGTTTAAATTTCACAATAAACAGTTAGCCAGTTCATGTAAATTACATGTACTGATGGTCTTAACTTAATTGCGCAATAGAAACTTAACTCACATTGTGACTTGATTGCACCTATGTCGTTGAAAAAGATCAATATATCGTTGGCGACTATAAGACTTCAAAATTCACATTTATTTGTAAACATAATGTACTAATTTTCTTCAATAAACGAAGTCTTTTTTGATGGTATTCAGGATTTTCGTATATTGTCTTAGTGTACACAAAAGGAGCCTTAAAGTCGCAACGACACCAAAAAGTTGACGATAAACATAGCTGTATCATAATATATGTAGTAAGATTGATTTGTAATTGTGATTGACTCGTTTTATAATAATTTAAATTTGATAATTAATACTTAATAAAATTAATTTTTATCATTAATTTTCTTGTAATTCTGGTGTGGTTTTTCTTCTTATATTTAGGGCCAGTTTCACAATATCCCGAGAAACTTAAATTTCAACCATATATATACATATATAAGTTATTATAAAATAACTTTGACTATTCATAGTTTTTGTTTTGAGAATGTGACATCAAATTCATTCTTCAGTTATAGTTTATCTGGCGATTGATGAAACAGGTCCTCAATTAAATTTATTTTCGTTTGTCAGTATGTCTAGTCTTCTGTATTTTTTAGTTCAATTTCTATTTTGCAATATTATTTATATGTTTAATTATGGAATAACAAATATTTATTAATCTTTAATAATTCTCGTAATTTTAGTTAGGCCAATAATTAGATTAATCGATAACTAAGCGATACTACTAGTGTTGAATTTTGAATTGTTAATATTATAAAATAAGATATAGATACAATTAAATAATTTAAATTAAATCTCATTTGTAGATAACAAGGAGTGGTATAAGTACATAAATAAAAACGTTTGTCTTCCCGGCTGATATTAAAATATCAATTGTAGTAATGTTTAGATTTTTGGAGTGATTTAGAATAATGTTAGATTCAGATAGTAATGGTTAATATAATTTTGCTATACAAAAATACTAAACTAAACTAACAAGACTAGAAGTACTCTTCATACTAATGATATGAGTACTACTGCAATAAAAACACAGACATTAGAGTAGAATACAAGACGTGGCCTTATTTTGAGTAGCGAATATCGACTCCCTAAACCAAATGTGAAAGATCTCCTGGTGAAGACACCTTCTGATAGAAGTGAGTGGAAGAAGAAAACGTTTTGTGCCGACCACACATAATATGGGATTAGGGCAAGAAAAAGAAGATATGCACTACCTACTCCGATCATTGGTCATTTGACACGTGTTGCGCATCAATTGTTGCCTGGTGAATACATAGCTTACTTCTTCTGCCCACTATTATCCATTTTAAAGATGGCGCTATATCCAGAAGTGTCAATTGAGTTTAGGATCCAATAGCCAATCTTCTAATGCTATAAAATAAAAAAATGATTACACAGGATCTTTGGCATGACAGCGTTGGCTTTACAGCGTTACTGTCTTAATCTAAACCTGCTAACTAAAAAAAAATGTTACTAACCAAGACTAACGTTTCTTAAATGGCACGAGCTCGAAAATTCTCGAAAAATAAATTTACACCTGTGGGAATTGCATTTTAATTTTTCCCTAGGGAGTGATTCAACTAAATCTGTACTAAATAAATATAAGTTATGTTTATTTATCTGTGACTATAGCTCAAAGCGCGAGGCTAGGGCTGCTGGTCTTTCAGTTTGTTTTTTTTTTTATTATAACGTTATTAATGCTCAAGTGGTTGCGCCTTTACTGATCACTTAAACTGTTCCTTTATGTCATTCAGTTTTGACCGAACACTGAAACGCTACCTTGCGATTAAGGGCACCTTTAAAATTTCTGCCGGTTTGTTTTTACACTCACTTAAAACAGAAATGAGCTCTTAATTTTTGTAGTTCAGGCTGGGTCGCGCCTCTATCATTTTTGTCTGGTGGCACGCTAGTTACCACCCAACTGAAACCGACGTGCCGTCAAGCGATTAAGTGTTCCGGTACGATGTAGAGTAGAAACCGAACGGGTATGGTTTAATATATTTGCTATACCCCTAACAGTTTAGCCTACTACCATCCTAGGCTACATCATCACTTACCACCAGGTATGATTGCATTAAACTTGTAGTGGAGCAAAAAAAAAAAAAACACATTATTAACGTAGTTCTATTAACAGCGGAGTAGATTATCAGTAACTTTTTACAACAAGTAGCTTATTTTATCAATCTTGAGTAAAAGTGAAATAACTCGATTTATATTTTACCCACAATATAGTATTTTTTATCTCACCGCTATGATAGTATATTAAAAAAAATGTACGGTCGAGAATCCCACTTCTGCATGGAAGTTTGTATACTGCTGTAACATCGGGAAAACGTCACATATAACTAATTTGACGATGATGTCCAAACCAAAAAATGCATCACGCTTTTTTATTACGTGACGAATTTTATGAATTAACACTCACCGTAAAGAAACTTTATTCCAAAAGTACCGGAAATAGACCAATGTATACTCCGTACTTTTATACGCTATGTACACGTCACGTATATACGCTTATTATGAAATGAAGTTAACACTCTTATAACGATGCGAGAATTTTAAAACCATTTGCGCTGCTCAATAGTGTAATCTCATGTGTGTACTGTGAAATAAACTCACCGAAACAAATTGTTCCCGCCATTGTGGTGCCAATCTTCAGAACCTTGAGTGTAAGTTAATGATGCTAGCCGAACTCTATGTTGGAGGTGGTACAAATTTATATAACTGTGTATACACAGTTATATAAATGGTAAAATACAGTTTTTTCGTTTAATCTATGTTTTTTTTATACTTGTGTTTACTTTAGTGAGTTCGGTTTCCAACAAGTTCAAGGTTATGACCAAATACCTTGTTTGGAGATGCTGAAACGCAATGACAAGATATCCAAATGACAGACAAATTTTGACTCTGGTAACACGTGTATTCAAAAACTTACACTAGGGGTTCTGATTTAAACATATTTTCTTTATCTATTCTCTATGTATGTACTACTGTATTAATAGCTACTTAATAAAATTGCGTTTTTCACTATTTATTATGATTTAGTACAAACAATTCATTCGATTTAATATTTATAATTGTGACCATATTATAGCAATATTGATTAGTTATTAATTGAATATTCATTAATAGTTTAATTTTAAGTAATCTGTTAGAAATTAACATTGAAAGATTCAAAATCATAGGTTAGAAAATAATATTGTTTAAACTATTCAATATAGTTGTAATAAAAGATTTTATTTACATTTAACTGTAATAATTTTTCTGTAATTTAATGTTATCTATAAGGAATTGTATTCCGAAAAAAAAAAAATAATGGAGATCTGAACAATAAACAATTTCCTATAAACTAAAACAAAGTAATACCATGATGTAACACCAAAAGTTCATACATTTTTTACCTTGAATATGTAATTTTAAGATTGTAAAAATGAATACATTTTATATGATATTTCGTGATCGTAATAAATAATTGCCTTATATATGAACTAAAGAGAAAATAAAAACTCAAATAACGCATGGCGCTGCACAATTGTTGACACTTTTTTTTACCAATACTGTATTGACAGTTGCAGAAAACCGATATTGCGAGTAATGTAATGTCACCAACACTTCATAAATGCATCATAGCACTGCCTACCAACAAGTTTTTTTAAATGCATGTTTAAAATTTGCAGTGAGCACCACAATATGACACTTATTCATTGGTAAAACAAGACAATAGTCCAAGCAATAAGTGAACTTTTGGAGTATTTTTTAACTCATAAGTGATCATATAATGCCTGTTTTGAGCAAATTAAATGTTAATTAAGTTATTATGATGTTATGTATACAAATTACTGTTTCAGTAACTAAAAGTGTCTACGATTGTCAGTTCTATTACTAACTTGTTTTTTCTTCAAAACTAATTTTAGTTGAGTAGAAGTAACCTCTCGTAATTAAACTAAAACAATCAGCAATCAAATTTCACCATAATTCCGTACCATTTTACTGATGGTTTCAAGTTTTTAATGACGGAATCAGCAGGATTCACATCACAATTGCATACTTTTATCTGACGCATAAATAATTACAACAGAAACCTGTGGATTCCTAGTTGTCGTATTTCACGTGGAAATTATATTGTTTATGTGTGTTAAATTACCATCTTACGGGAACCGCACAATTTTCCGGCGTACAATCAAACCTTGTACTTTCTATTTCAGACTAATCAATCTCTATGCCACATTTCATCCAGTAGCTTTAGTATAAGATTTTGTACTCGAAATCGTACAGTCGCTTTCGAGTATGAAAACACTATAACGTCAAAGTAAAATTGACTTTATATCTTTGAGTTAGAGTTGCAATTTCCGTACTTACTTTAATTATAACTTATTCCGAATGTGGAAGTGTGTTAAGTTTTAAAACAAGGTGGCTACGTTGCAATCTAGTTAGTGTCTTTCGATATTCGATAACGGTTATGAGCTAACATCGAAATCTTATATCTACTATGCACGTAGTGTCTTTCGATATTCGAAAACCGTTTCGAACGCAAACATCGAAATCTTATACTAACGGCACAGTTCCGTTCAGCTGTTTTGGCGTGATTGTGTATCAAATATCAGTACATACAAACTTTTCACATATACTATTAGTATGAGGCACGCACACTACGATAGCATGCACCTACCCACGTGTCATGATACGATATGTTATGTGAATCCGGCGTTACTTAACTCAACCTACTGTTAAGTATACCCTTTATATAAGATTTTAACGTTTGCAATCGTAAAGACGCTTTCGAGTATCGAACGTTTTGTTTATTTAACGCCAAAATGAAATGGACCTAATGCTGCTCGTTTTAGAGTTTCCAATTCAGTGTTACTAATTATTCATGCGCTCAATTCAAAATACAGTTAATACTATTAAGTAACGCTAGATGGTGCTTATCTACTGTTGAATATTGAGCCCTGAAGCTAGTATTGATAAGTTCCATTTCACTGTGACGATACAACGTTCCGACACTCAAAAACTATTATGCGATTGCAAGCGTACATATTTTATACTAAGTAGTAGTAATAGTATTATCGTTACATTCCATTATTATTATTCAGGTTATTATATACATTGCAATAATATATATGTATAATCTTACCGTATATTATATTTTTAAGCTGTGATAGCCTAGTGGTTAGGACGTCAGCCTCCTAATCAGAGGTCGGGGGTTCGAACCCGGGCACTCACCTATTACTTTTCGGAGTTATGTGCCTTTTTAAGCAATTAAAATATCACTTGCTTCAACGGTGAAGGAAAACATCGCGAGGAAACCTGCACGCCTGAGAGTTCACCATAACGTTCTCAAAGGCGTGTAAAGTCTGCCAATTCGCACTTGGCCAGCGTGGTGGACTATGGCCAAACCCTTCTCATATTGAGAGGAGCCCCGTGCTCTGTAGTGAGCCGAGAATGGGTTGATGATGATGATATGATATTTACGTAAAAAAATATATACGGTAAGATTATGTTTTCTGAGTAGTGTCAATTAAAGTTGTGAATACTGTTTAAATACATACTTTGAACCGTCATAAGTTTCAGGTGCTAGTAAAATTTGTAACGAATACGAAATCCATTATTCCATCCATTTAATAGTATTGAATATGTGACATTGCCTGGGTAGTTTGATGTACCAGCGATATTGTGAACAAGTTAATAGCGACGTGTAATATTCGCTTTGCCAAGCTGATATTTCGCATTACAATATATAAACTGTTTCAACCGAAGAAAGCAATTATCCTGTTTTAATTATATCTACACCAGAATACGCTGTGAATAAAAACTATCGATAACAAATTTACCACACTATTATAGTATTCTGTTTCTGTTCTTTCTTTCTTTATTTCTCTTATTATAGTATGTATATTGTGGTATACACAATAGACAAGGCCTAGAGAAGGCAAGCTTTTCAGTTTAAACAGTTTAATGATATGGTGCAATTTGAAAACGGTTTACGGGAACGGAGATAAACTAACCGGTCAATGAGCGGATGGTTACATCTAAAATAGATTTAAATAAATCACGGTTTTGAAACCGGTAACATCCTTAAACCGATGCCCTACTAGTTGATACTTAAACGTTTAACTAATTGTACAGTTAATAAAACAAAGCCGGTAACTTCGATTGGGTGCATTACAAAACTACTCACCAGAGCTGTCAAGTCTAAACCTAAATATTCATAATTTCTCAAAAATTGTAATATGATACAATTTTTTTTTAATAATAATTGTACACAAATAAATTTTAAATCAAATAGTCAATTAATGTAACTCAATAAATGAACTTTTGTATTCATATTTCATTCTTTTATTTTAACCTTTTTTGTGTTTGCGAAGTCTACTTGAGAAATCAAAATGAATCAAATGAAAAACCTTTTGTATTGCATTCTATTCCTACTTGGAAATATCTTGTTAGTGAGGCTATTTTTTTGTTATTTCAAATATAATATATGAAATAGAGCGGCCTGATTCCTATTACGAGCCAATAATATTCTTAGTTAGCCCTGCTAAGTTGCTTATTTACCCACAGCTAAAGTAAAGTGACTATTTTTCAAAAGAGAATGTAATCTCTAATATTCTCTTTGTACTGAAAAAGGTTACCCTAGCGTAACCTTTAGCGACGCAGTATTTGCTAAAAAGTATTAACAGTAAATAAAATGCGAAAAGTATCTCAATTGCGATATATCACTAAAAATATCGATATATCGCTGAAATTATCTAAAAGGTATTTTTAATTTGAATCCTCGATTTTTGTACTAGACTCCTAATTCCTGCGGTCAAAGTCAATAGCAAGTCAAGAATATAAATCGTTTTTGATATGTTATCGATACCTGGTATAAAAACGATATATCGATATTCTTCTTGCAAGAAGAAACATTACTACTTGCATGCTAAAAAATTATCGTTACGAATATGAAATCACCTTATGTCACGTGTTCACCAATAGAACAACATAGCAAAAATGACTATTTAACTCATGACTCAAAGTAACATAATGGTAAAGCATTATACTGAAATAAAATCCAGGAGTAGTACAAAAATATCATAATATTCAATCAGTATTATTGCTATATATTTATAAATTTTATTTTATAATGTTATGTTAAATAACGTTACGAAACTAAAAGACAAGTATCCAATGCAGGGAGTGTCACAAGTGGTTCACATAGCTGTCATTAGGATTAAAAAAACAATCAAAATGACTTTTGGACTGAACTGTCAAGACGTTTTACTTTGTTGAGAGAATGTAGAAACATTGATTTTACACGTTTTAGTGTTGTTTTTCTGAGATTATTTACTTTGTTTATGAAGATTTAAGCCAAAAGCCGTGTAACTGTCACAGGATGGCAGGTACGGCGGAAAATGTTTCGATCTCCGAGCTGAAGGCGGAGATCGAGAGGTTGAGCCGTGAGCTCGACCAGGCGAGCAGCGAGAAGATCCAGTCGGCACAGCTGGGTCTAGTGCTCCTGGAGGAGAAAAGCTCGCTGCAGCTGCGATGCGACGAGCTGGAGAGCCTATACGAAAACACGAAGCATGAGTTGGATATCACGCAGGAGGTTAGATGGCCTACATACCGTAATATTTTCACTTTTTCATGCCTTAATGGGTACATTAACGTGCAAACGGTAACTTAAAATTAAATTTTTAGCATCTTGTATTCATGTAATGAGCTACTTTCGAAAAAAATGTGACCATTTGTTTCATGATTGCAAATAATATTGATACAATTTACTATTGATATTAAAAATTTGTCGCGGTATGTCGATAATGTGACCGAATTTTCAAATCATAGAAAATATATTTTAAAAAATAATATTGGTTAATCATTTATATTATTCCAATTTGATTATTGAATATATTAAAGCTAAGTTGAAGTGTGATCATTCAATCAGAATGCCAATCATTTGTTCCCAAAGAATACTACTACTAACCATAACTATAATTCCCAAAAAATAACACTTTATAATTATTGTTAGTTAAGAGTTTTGGTACATACAAAATTGGCTTAATGTATTAACTGTGATGAGTGATGTAAGAGGTCTTAGTCTGCCCCTTTCCTTTGTGCAGGTACATGTCTACACTACTTCTTTTTATTGTAGGCTATTTATGATAAATTAGATTCTTTATCTTTATAATTTTGTTTCAGGCGTTAATGAAACTTGACTCAACACAAAAAGTAACCACACAAAGTGGTATAGACCAAGAAAATGCTCTCCTCAATGAGTCTGCCGCCATGGAGAGCTCCCTCACACTACAAATTATTGAACTTGAAGGGGAAACTAAACAGGTAATTTAGACATAGTCATTATATCACACTTGTAATGAAGTAATATCACATTATTTTAGCCAATGTGAGGTGTATACAACCCTTCTCGTTCCGAAAGTAGACCAATCAGAGATCTCTCTCTTGATAGTGATGATTGATAGTTAACAGATATGAGTTATATGATTAGAAAATTATCACAAATAATCTCTTGTATCATATCCCTTAAAATTGTTATATGTTATATACAGCTATTTATTAGCTCCATCCATAAATAGTAAAAATTTATATTCCAAGTAATGAATTGCCTTAAAGCATTGTTTTAAGAAGCTATGATAGCCTAGTGGTTAGGGCGTCAGCCTCCTAATCATAGCTTCGCAGTAAGAATCGGCGGGCATGCACCTCTAACTTTTCGGAGTTATGTGCGTTTTTAAAAAAAACACGCCTGACAGTTCTCCATGATGTTCTCAAAGGCGTGCGAAGTCTGCCAATCCACAAATGGCCAGTGTGGTGGACTATGGCCAAACCCTTCTCATATTGAGAAGAGACCCGTTCTCTGTAGTGAGCCGATAATGGGTTGATCATAATTGTTTTTTCGTCATTGAAGTGAAAATTTCACATAAAAAATTGTAGGCGATAGTAAAACCTGTACAAGTTATTTAGGTTTGATCTGAATGCAAATAAGCCAAGTAAGGCCTAGAGCATTGTGTGTATCTATGTTGAGAGTTCAGTTGAACTTATGAAATTATTTATTTTGAGAGTACTTTGACTCATGCAGATATTTTTGTATATGTTGTTATGCAGTTAAATTAAGTAGCTGGAAAATGTTAATTAAATATATCAGTGTATATTTCGACAAGCTTGTATTTGTTGCGGGACCATGCAAGCGTTAAATGGTCTGACTTGTGTAAGAGATAGCCCATACAAGCCCATAAATGCATTGGTCTGAACTCTCATTCAATTCAAAAATTTGTTTATAGGTAGGTGCTACATATTGCTTTCATTAATCGGAAGCCTTGCCTATAAATTATTCAAAAACTCATAAAACTATAAGTAACTTGTAAAATAATGTTTTAACCAACTAGGTACTTTTTAAAATTTTTTTTTTATAATAGTATTTTTTAATAAAGTAGCCGACCTAATTGAATTACGGAGAATATTATCTTCATAATCATATACCTGATATGCGAAGCTGTGGTTAGGATGTCAGCTTCCTAATCAAAACCCGGGCACGAACCTCCAACTTTTCGGAGTTAAGTACGTTTTTAAGCAATTAAAATATCACTCACTTCAACGGTGAAGGAAAACATCGTGCACGCCTGAGAGTTCTCCATAATAGTCTCAAAGGAGTGTGAAGTCTGCCAATCCGCACAAGGCCAGCGTGGTGGACTATGGTCGAACCCGCCTCATATTGAGAGGATACCCGTGCTCTGTAGTGAGCCGAGAATGGGTTGATCATGATGAATCATAAACCGTATTTAGCAAGATATATTATAAGAAACAAAAAATACCTTATGTTATAAACTTATTTTCATACATTGATTCCTTAAATAAAAGTTATCACTCATAGTGAAAATATGACTAGGTAAGTGGTGTAATTTTGCCACCCATGCTAGTTTTGGTTCGCCGATACCTCTCCTATCTGGAAGGCATACCCATATCCACCACGCGGGGACGCGCCCGATGGGAGACTAGCAACTCCACATAGACACACAAAACCACAAAAGTGGTGTCATTTTCAAATGTGTTTTTTATTATTTTTTTATTAAACCTGTGAATATTCAAGAATTTTGACAATACCTCATATACTTCAAGTTCACGCACATACAAGGAATTAAGATACTCGCATGCATCTGACGTGAATTTATTTAACGAATGAATAATTACCCTCCGGTATTCTCTATTTTTGGGCAGCCGTGCAAAAACTAAATATCATATGAAATACCATCGACTTGACGAGACGTACTTTAGCTATCGATTAATGAGAATATATTTTGGTGTTGAAAAACGAGTTTAAAAATAGCGTCGAACGACTATGCCCTTTTAATTCTTTAACACAGCTCATACGTATACCGAATTATCTTAACCAGCGAACGTGAGTTCCAATTGAAATGTGGGGTGAATGCGTGAAATTAAAAAAAAACCTTTCTGCCCTGGCTCTGCATGGACTGCCTTAATTAAATTGCATTCCCTACTTGAAATCCGTGCCGTTTTAAGTACCGTGGTGCATTTTTTATTAGCTCATCGTCGGCGAGGCTTGATATTATAATTATCGAAGCGAATATACCTACTGAAGTTGATTTCACTTGAATATTCATTTTCGAGAGGTTTCATTGTGTATTTGAAGTCAGAACGTCCTCAAGTTCCAAACGCAAAACGCGTTAGTACTTACGCGTTATCGAAAAAACCACTCGAATTTTGCCATCTCCCAAGGAAAAATAGACTACGATAGCAACAAATACTAAGAAATGAAAAGCATTTCTGGGATGTCTCTCAATAAGTTCAAAGTGTAAGCTTGTAGAAAAGTCCTATCATAGTGTAAATGATAAACAAGCTTGGGTATGAAATATTGCTCGAATATGATAGTTCTTAAATAATTTTAAGTGGCATGTGATATGGTGATTACAAAAAGAAAATTTACCCGGCTAAGTTAGTTGTACCAGGGCGCGTTTGGAACCCTCATAGCTTTAGTTTTAAGTTTACGAATGTAGTTATCACCATCAACTCCCTACTATGTAAATTATTGACGCGTCAAAAGTGCCTATTAATGGATTACTTGAATAAAGTTTATGATTGATTGATCGCTCAATCATGCAAACTTTGCTATTTTATTGTCGAAATTGAACGTACTCGATAAGAACAAAACCGATTTATTAATGCGGCTCGAAGGCAAAATTATGTTTGCTGTCGTTAATATATAAAAATCTTTATGACCGCCTTCGCTGATTTCTAACCGAACCTTACGCGGATATAAACTTCATCCACACATTCTGGATGCATGGTATTGCTCAACATTCGTAATATATTATGATCTGGTAATTACTGCCGCACAGCTTTATTTATATTTAATGCTGGGTAATGCGCTTACGCATCCCCTCCGGAAGTGACGCAGGCAGCACTGCTTCCGGCGGGGTATGTGGGACTGACAGACTGTAACACCCACTAAAACCCAGAAATGCTCCTTTGCCTGGTGGCTGGGTTACGGCAACGCTGCGAACGTGCGAAATACTGAAGCAACTGCAAATTATGGATCATTCTTTCATCTACTTCGTTCTCTTAACACTACAAGCTAGGGTTGTTAAAGAGACTGATGAACTCGAAATTGAATATGATTGCTCCAAAGCCGGTAATGCATTGGCTCATCTGATGTGCAGATGTTCATGCAGCGGTGATCACTTGCCTGTCATTTATAAACAAAATATAAAGATCATTGTCATCGGGTTTCATTTTCCACTACGAGTTAGCTCTTGACGGCAATCTCACCTAATGGTAAGTGATGATGCTGTCTGAGTTGGTAGCGGGCTTACCTGTTAGGGTTTTATCATAGTCCTAATTGGTTTCTATGCGACATCGTTCCGGAACGCTAAATCGCTTGGCGAAACGTCTTTGTCGGTAGGGTGGTAACTCCCACCAGACCAGACTCGAGCCGGGAATCGAACCTAGGACCTCCAACTTTATAATGCGACCGCGCGCACGCTACGCCACAGAGGTCGTCAAAGCGTGTCGTATTTTTGCATTTATAACGTAAAAATACGTAAAACTGGAGAACGCTGCAATAAATGCTACGCCGACTTCGGCGTAGTATTTATTGCAGCTTTGTGCTAGAATTAGTCGAAGGTGTCTGAAAGGCATAGCGGTAGCGGAGACTGATCATTTGTCATGTTGCCTAATATTGCAATTGTTTTCAATATTTCAATTCAAACAGACAGGCAGTGGACTGCGCCTGAGTGAAATTAAGTATGCAGTTATGACCCTCTTTATCTCATTACTGGCCCGTAACCCCTGACACATCTGACGAAATATGCCTACGTCTAATCAAACGAGAGCAATTGGTGTGATTCATCGCTGAACCCCGCATCAGTTTAACCGGGACGTTCTTTTCGTGCACACTGAGAAACTGTTGATCGGGAATTCGTCAATTAAAAATTAGCTCGTCTCACACCTACTGTAATAAAATGTGGCATATGATTAATCATACAGTTATCAGTGAAGTTTGAACAAACGAAAACCATAGTGTGATGTAAGCCGCGGGTGGCGTAAGCGCCGCTGTTAATCCATAACCCTGGTCCAGAAATATACTTTTATTTGGCCGGCCTTGATTCACATGTTCCCTAGTTCACTTGATAGTGTTAAGATTTATAAAATGCACTCGGAACAGCTCTTTTTGTATGGTGGCTGTGTACCCTGAGTCATGCGGGACGTATTAGTGCAGAGTTCCATGTGAATAGTGCCCAGTGGAATGTTGCAGTCATTCATTGAAAATGAGTGAAGGTGAAGAGGTATTGTGCGTGCGTTATAAATTCGCTGTGTGTAATAATTGACTGTGGACAAAAATCTACATGTTTTTGTAACTAGGATTGCCATAACATTCCGGAACCATATTGACCAGTCGAAAGTGTACTCGATAACCCGGCTAAGTTTGTTTCGCTGTGTGTAATAATTGACTGTGGACAAAAATCTTCATGTTTTTGTAACTAGGATTGCCATAACATTCCGGAACCATATTGACGAGTACACTTTCGAATAACCCGGCTAAGTTTGTTGTGGGTTTCTTCTTAGACCAGGACGCCTTTGGAACCCTCATAGCTTTAGTTTTGAGCTTACGAATGTAGCTATCACCATTAAATCACTACTATGTAAATTATTGACGCGTCAAAAGTGTCTTTTAAACGACTATTTGAATTTGATATCCGAACTAAAACGATATAAAACATTCCACGGTGAAACCCAGCGTTTCTGCAACACACTTGCGTTTACAGCGTACTTAGTGCAAGAAACAAATTTTTCATTTATTTAACAGCTCTGATATTTAAATTAATGTTTGGTAAACGTATACATTTTGTAACCTTTGCATTAAGATTGATTGATTCAACCTACTCACATTTTAAACGAAACGTGATAATATACGAAATGTAGTTAAGACTTATTTATGGGCCGTAACCTTAATTATAGGCACTAGGGAACAAAACATCTAAAGGATGTTTGTTGAAAGAGATTCAACTAGAAATCGATGTCGTTAAAGACGTTCAATGTAGCTGAAATTTTGTATTGTAAAAAAATAGAAACAAGAATATCACATCGCGATTATATCGGCGTTGTAGTTGGCTCACTTTATGGTAATTTCGCTCGAATATTTGAGCCGATAGCGAAATATTGTTATTTGCTGTTATTCCACGACACTCGACCCTCGGCGTTAAGGTCGCGTCGCTTGTCAAACTTTGTATCATATTTCACGTAGCTTATTGTGTTTACATAGATAATGGAACATTGTTGATATACTTACTCGTACCTATTTTGTTTGCTGGACATAGGCCAAAGAAACGAAACTTTCAAACTCTTTTTAGAATAAACTGCACGTTAAAAAAAACATGTTATGTTTAAATATTTTTAAAGGGAAAGACCAAGAAACGGCCTGATCCCAAGTCTCCAGAACACATCAATGTTTTAAGGACAGTTATATACCTATCTACAGAATGCTAAATGAAATCACAATGAAGGTAATTTAAATTAAAGAAAATTGGCTACAATTTAGAGCGGTCAAATAAATTTTTTTAACCTTGTTTTCTCAATTAAAATTGTATGTAATTTCAGTTTAAAATTTATTATTTTTAACAATGTCTATAAATATTTTCATGACTTTAAAGTCCGATAAAAATCCTCTTTCCAGTAAGCGCCTGTGCTGCCTTTATAAAATATGACGTTTTTTTAAAATTTACTTTGAATTTCTTTTCATTTCAAATTTTATAATATTACCTATTTTGTGAAAACAATTTTGCGCGCTCGGATCATGTTGCTGCAAGTCCGGCAGGGTCGATGCACCCGTTGCTCTAGTCCATATAGACGATGCGAGGGCAGGCTATTCAAATGCAACCCTATTTTTTTAGGGGAATTGTGGATATACTCTTATACATCAATTCTTGTGGAACTGGAGACTGGAGAATACATCATATATTATGGATTTTGAAAAATACTCCTTTTAGACGTGGCAAACTCATTATTTAAGTTTTTATGTCATTTATATGAATAAAAAAAGTTTTACACTTTTAGTCGATAAGTACTTTTGAATTGGCTACTTACTTGCCAAAAAATATTATAAATCTTCAACATTTACGTGATGTTATTATTTTTTTCCATAATTTAAATCTAAAAAGTTATTCAGACCACGATACCTCAATAGCTTTATCAGGCTTAAAAAAATATCATAATTTTTTTTATATTAACATACGTGCAAATCGTTCAACAAAATTAATATGACACTTTCGAAAACCGCATTTATATTATATAAATTATGTAATACCAGACTTTCATTGAATTAACTATATTCATATTATGCAAATGGATTATATCTCTCGTTACATGAAAACAGATTATGCAGGGGCACGGCGGTAGCGTCCATTAATTTTGAACAGCTCACCGTACACTTGAGCGAATGTCTAGGGAAAGATCTCTGCCACATTTTGGACGGCTCATTAGAACTTTGTTCATCATGCACCTTGCTGTGTTACGTATTAATTAAATTGGACTGCAAAGTTTTCATATGACTTTCTAATGTCATTTTCGTATATGATTTCATCTCTATCCCGAAAGTTCGCTTATTCGCCGGAAATGATATAGATACTATAGTTAGCTGTAATAGGACATGATGATGTAGTCTAAAGATGCCTTAAAAGTTTAACTTCTAAATCGAAAAAACTCACGTTATGTGAAGCGAGCAGGCATAAATCCGATGTCCTTGTAATCTTTGAATGACATTATTGCACTAACGAAAAATAATTATAAAAAAAAAACGATTTTACATTAAAAAATTTATATCACTAGGCAAGTTGGGTTTACCTGACCTCATGAAGTTTGACCTCGTGACAGTTTACAGAAAAAAATGATAAGTAGATAAATCCACCATTAAGGTATACGTTTATCTGAGAAAATATAAATATTTTTACCGCTAAAATAAAGAAGAATGCCTTATTTAGAACACCCAAGGTTGGTTTCACTATATTTTATTTGACAAATTGTACTTGACTAGACCTACGCTCCATACAAATTTGGTCTGTCTCCTTTAATCCTTAAAACCTATCTTACAACTTAATTGATCGCCGACTGACACACAATCGCAGATTTGGTCCCTGTTTTTGCGTTTCATCAAAGAAAAATTAATTCATTAGAACGAAGTTATCGGCGATGGTATGATGTTTTCAATTTCATGATTGGAATTAACTTTTTTTCGGTCGATAAGTAGGGTGATACAACGAATGCGAGAATCCCATAAGGTGGGCCAAACTTAAAAGTGCATTTTTTAAGCTGGCCTATACTCAGTATGCGGGATGGAGTCTTATGCATTTCACCGTCAATATTTTTGTACGTCACCTAACTGCCGAATGCGTTTAACAAAGACCGATGCCTACGTAATTCTTTGCTAGGCGATGCAGCTTCTAAATCTTTAAAATTTGAAAGTAACGAAAACATTATTAACAGAGTAAAAGTAATTTCTCTAGTCCAAGAATTTGGTGGAATGATTAATTAACGCTAACGATCTATTAACACAATGTAATGTGCGAGATTTCGTTAAAATCCAGGCCGTTTCGGTTACTATAACGAACATAATTGTTTTCGGCTGACTCATTCGCTGCATATTGTATCCTAAAACAAAACATAAATGTGAAAATTATGAGATTTTGAAAAAGGCTATTTGAATTGTAATTTATGCTGTCTATCTTTCTTCAAAAATAAATTACTCATAATTCAGTTAATTGCGCATTTTTAACCGGTATCTTCTCGTAACATGATTTACTTCCCCCCGCGAGTTAAGTTTCAGCCATGTTAAATACTGAGTTCAAAGTTATGGACAAGTTCTTTGCTAGTCAGAATAATTTGATTTATATGCAGGTACAGCTATAGAAAGAACTTGATACCATATGACTCTTAAAATAAATTAACCAAAGTTAATGAATTTTGGCACATGAAATTTTATACTTTTTTTTAAAGCTTGAAAATGCATCCCCCCCGGAAGTGACGCAGGCAGAACTGCGCCGCTTCCGGCAGGGTATGTAGGTGTAGGGTTTATACTACGATCTTGAGATGATACTGGTGCTGATAGTAGAGATGATAGACTGATACGTGATAATGAAACAAGGTTCACCGCTGATATTATATTAAGTAATAATTTAATGCACGCATTGATAATAATTACGAAACTTTTACTTAGTACTAAGTAAAATGCTGACTCGAGCTGCTGACAATATAAGCAATAGAAATACCTTGTACAGACTGTATAGTGGGAGTCCCCAGCGGCCAGATTGTCGCCCAGAATACCCACTAAAACCCAGCGATGCTCCTTCTTGTCGTCAGGTGGCTGGTTCACGGGAACACGGTAGAAATTTTATACCAAATTTTTTAACGATTTGAAGCGGTTAAATTTGGTACACTAATATTAAACGTTGATATGTTTCAGTTCTTACGCTATTTTTGTTATCGAAATATTACCTATATTATTTTACCAAAGAATATTATTATCGCATACAAATTGATTGCTATAATTTTTAACATTTGCGATAGTACCGCTACATTTTTTTGGTCAACTAAGTAGTGGCCAGCATAGTCCTGCGTAAATTTCATGACGTTACTTTTTTTTTTTCGGACTGTCTAGCGTAACCGGGTTGTTTGGCAGGCTTCGGAAAGAAGCCCTGCCAAAAGAAATTATGAGGCCTAGGGCTCGAAGAAACTAAGGGAACGTCTGCCTAAGGACGCCTTCTTTGAGGCCGAAACTCGGCTTGGGATAACGGGGGGGTCAGACGGTGAGTGGTCCGTACGTCTCCGAGGCCGTAGATGGAGCCTACGTCCGGATGATGTAAGATAGCGGGGACGTCGTCTTCATCGGCGAAGACGGTGTGTAGCGTATGATTGTGTTGTAGTTGGTACGAGTATGTTGTCAGTAGTCACATGATCGTCAGGGTCATGAAGGATACGTCTAGGTCTCCTCTTTCGGAGAGGAGCGCTTAGGTCGGGGGAGGACGTTACTAAAAAGAATTATTTGCAAATCACGCTGGTGGTTTTGGACATAAGCACGTTCAAACATAAAATCTCCACAGCTTTGCAAAATTAGTACAGATAAAAGAATAGATGCTAGATAAGAGAGATAAATGATCACATCATTTACTTAACAGTAACCATCTTCTAAATTTTGAATACTGATGAACTGTTTGAATAATATATTTGGACTTTGGGTTCCGGAACCGCATTTATGTCTGTTGAATAAACAATGACCGCATCCATTTGAATAATTCTTGCCTTTATCCCCTGCTCCAAATAGGTGAGGTCTCATTTTTATTGTTGACACTGGCTTGAATTCAATAATCTGGAATCAAATGGTGTGTTGATGTTGTCACAGATGAAATCGTTTGATTTTGTTTTTGTCTTATAGTCTCATATCAACATCATTATGTACAAAGACGTGTCGCAAAAGCGGTTAAGCGTTCCGGCACGATGTCGCGTAGAAACCCATTAGGGTTTACCATACTCGTAACAGGTTAGCCCGATACCGTCTTAGACTGCATCATCACTTACACCTGGTGAGATTGCCGTCAAGGGTTGACTTGTAGTGTATAAAAAAAACTTAGAGGTAACTACAGCATGCATAATAACTCTAGTCGACGCTAATAGGACGCTAATAATAAAATATGCTAAATTGAAACAATTTTCATATTAACTAACAGCAAATAACAAAAAAAAAGTTATTACAAAAGAACAGAATAAGTAACATTTGTTTTATTAATACAATAACGAATAAGGACACACAGGGATACAGGGATATATCTTACCCTACGATACAGGTAATCACCTAGTGTAGGGTCCACTGGTAAATGTTTTTATAAAAAAAAAAAAAGAATTTGTATAAATTTTTTACGGGAATTATATAATATTATTTTAAGAACTCTTAAATATATGTTATTTTCTTTTTTGTAATGGAAAATGTATACTTTGTAAACATGTCATTGCCATAACATTGTATTTATTAATTGAAATATGTATTCTTTTGTAAAAAATAATTCCTTCTAAATATTGTAAATCTTAGTTAAATAAAATACATTTATTATTATTATCTCAATTTCTCAAAAAATCCATTCTCAAAAACTCGTAGAAAATTTCTTACATTTCTTTCTGAGCGGAAATCTTATCGTTTCAACCTAGGAGAGTGAGTCAGGCAAATGGAGATAACAATGCTTGGCGGGCATTATTCCGACTTTTTATACATCTCAGCTTTATCGCAGTACGAATCTGGTTTTTTGTAGCGTAACAATTATTACACTCGCTGAATTTCCACAGTAGGTACGCTGCAATGCGTTTTTTGTTTTTATTTTCGTGCAATTTGAGAATTGCTTTACTGTATTTGCTTCAGAATATGAAACTGATAATGCATGTACAGTATATTATAATGATATGATCTTATATTCGTATATCTATCCATAACGGTTATTGACGATTCGATTTATCTTAACAAAAGAGATAGTTAGTATGACATTTCGAGATATTAATTTTTTTAATAGTTTTGGAGTTAGGTTTTATTTCGATATTTCGATTTTGAGCATCTTTAAAAAATTCGTTAGTTTTGAACCACTCTAGCAAGACGCTAGAACCCTGTTAGTAAGACACTTGACGGCCGTTAGTAAGACGCTAGTACGATGCTAGTAATACACTAGAAGGCCGTAAGTAAGACATTACAAAAACGATAGTCAAACCCTAGTTAATAAAGCTCTAGAGAGATACTAGAACGCCGTTAGTAAGACGCTAATAAGACACTAGTAACTAGAAGCTCGTAAGTAAGACACTAGACAGCCGTTAGTAAGACACTAGTAAGACGCTTACAAAGGTGTAGAATGTGTATTGCAGCTTTATCTAATCATTAATAAGCTTTAGGAATGATAAAAAAAAAATCTGTTGGATACTTTTAAGAATTTTCCACCTTGCTGTCCCTACCACACCTACCTGCTTTTTTCCTTAGATGTCTCCCAATCATTCAACTGTCTTTAAGTGCAAAGTGTAGGTTAAAAAAAAAAGATAATGTTCAATAAAAAAAAAAAAGAAATAGTAGATGTCGCTTCTGAATCAATCAATTTTATTATATTAAAATGCAAAACCTCGTACAAAATTATGTTTACTAACATAATATTATTAGATATGGTAGGTACATTCTTCGCACGAATAAAATATAACTTCACCATTTGCCTCGGCCATTTGTAATTTTTAGATTGGAAATATTTTGACCCAATTTTCGTAACTCCGCCGCTCGCAACGGGCGCGTATCGTAACACGAGCCTACAACTAACTCTTTAGCGTCGTTGACACGATTTTAAAACTGCTCCACCATCAAATTAATTAGTCGGCGGCTACTTATTAATTTTCCAAATACCGGAAGGCAAAATGTGGGTTTTATGACTTAAGTTTTATTTTTACATCTTTCTCTCCTTTGAAATTATGGTCGGACGGCATATTTCTTTACATACTTCCCGTACTTGCCTCTTTTGACTCGTGACATGTTCGTCTCGTGCGCACGAAGTTCTGGTTTCGATTATTAGTTATTAGTCGGCTAATAAGAGCTACTGGTATTTCAATCTAAAAAATATTAGACGCTCTGTCTAATATGTAACTGTCTAACTGTCCGGTGTAAGGATATTATCGTTGTTAAAAACCGTGTCTCGAATCGCACGCTAGGCTTTTTCTGTTGGTTCTGGTTCTGTTTGGTTCTCTCCTTTGAAATTATAGTCGGACTGCATATTTCTTTACATACTTCCCGTACTTGCCTCTTTTGACTCGTGATATATTCGGCACCTGATCACAAAGTTCTGGTTTCGATTATTAGTTATTAGTCGGCTAATAAGAGCTACTGGTATTTCAATCTAAAAAATATTAGACGCTCTGTCTAATATGTAACTGTCTAACTGTCCGGTGTAAGGATATTATCGTTGTTAAAAACCGTGTCTCGAATCGCACGCTAGGCTTTTTCTGTTGGTTCTGGTTCTGTTTGGTTCTCTCCTTTGAAATTATAGTCGGACTGCATATTTCTTTACATACTTCCCGTACTTGCCTCTTTTGACTCGTGATATATTCGGCACCTGATCACAAAGTTCTGGTTTCGATTATTAGTTATTAGTCGGCTAATAAGAGCTACTGGTATTTCAATCTAAAAAATATTAGACGCTCTGTCTAATATGTAACTGTCTGACTGTCCGGTGTAAGTTTATTATCGTTGTTAAAACCCGTGTCTCGAATCGCACGCTAGGCTTTTTCTGTTGGTCGTAGTCTACCATCATGACATTGTCATAAATTTCTTGACAGAAAAACATAGTATTTTACCATTTATATGCCAAACAAACCAGAAATTGGAAGTAATCCTTGTCATCCTTACTTGGCCGAACATGCTAATAATACCAGCGAGGCTTTTAATAGATACCTTTTTTGATCGGCGGTCAACGAAATGAGATAACTTTTTCAAAATCACTTACGTAATTTGCGTGGGAGAGAATTGGATAGTTAGTATTTGTGATCTATTCAGTAACACTCAAACCTCATTTACATATATGCAGTTCTGTGAACTTTAAAAAACAATTAAGACTGGAATTCACTTGATAAATTTTCTGTTACTGTTGCATATATATTTTTTATTTTATTGTACGTAATATTGCAGGTATAATGATATTTGACTTGACTGATTGATTTTGGCATTTATTTTTGATTGTCACCAGTTTGATGATCCAATAATAAATACGCTCTTCCGTTGAGTTTAGTTCCGTTCAATTTAGTCGAAAATATTTAAGAGATACTTCAAGGCCATTTATTCAGCAGAGTCGGGCCGCCTGTATTATATGTGGCTCACAATTAAAGCGACATAAATCGTCTGCCTGCACGACACGGCACCGTCCGCGTCAGTGCCACACCTAGCGCCTGTTTTAGGCACCAATCAACTAAGTGCTGGCGAGACCTAGTTCGCCCCTCACCACACTAAGGACTCCAAAGGCGACAAAATGCAATAGCACATATATATATATGAGAAAAATATATCTCACTCTTTTTTGTTCACTCGCTCACGTCTTTTGTTCGAAGTTAAGAGCAAATTTAAAACCAATTTAAAATTTCAATTATGCCCCCTTAGAGAAAACATTTTAAATAATCCGTTATTAGCGGACGCCTACGTTATGAAAATGTGTGTATGATAAATTTTGCAACACAAATGTACGCTCTAATATTTTATTTTAGTATCATATTGACTTAAAGTCTATAAAACTGCCACAACTCCCAATATTTGTCTTCGACGACCAGGATTTAGATGGGAAAGATAAAACATCTCTATTTCTCTTGGATCTTGCATTGAATGAATGGCCAGTCTCTTTCTGTAGCGCTTTCTAGGAGTAAATATATACAGTTGACATTGTTATGAAATTTAGCAACGTACCGAAATTTAACTGACAAATTTTCACAAACCTTAATATTTGAATCTAACACAATATTTTTCTTACAAACAGAAAGTGTTACATAAGTTTGGCATGATATATCTGCCACTACTGTTACCACGATTATCACCTTCTTTGTGTGTTCCGTTCCTGCGACACCTCAGCCTTTTGTCTGTCAAAGACGAAGTCGTGAGACAAAAAGTCTCAAGCCTGATGGTGCCCTTAGGCTACTCGTAAATGAATAACTCGTCTATCTCCCTAGAACTATCTACGTATATATACGAATTACGAGTACATGCCTACAATAGATATTGTTACAGATATTAACATCGTAGCACGGGTAAATAATAAGTAATACTACTTTGTTAATGGAGCTGTGATAGCCTAGTGGTTAGGACGTCAGCCTCCTAATCAGAGGTCAGGGGTTCGAATCCGCACACGCACCTCTAACTTACAATAACCGTTATAGTGCATGAGGAAACCTATCTACCTACCTATTGACGTGTTTTGCAATGTATTTGGTTGTTTCAGAAGTAGTTCTTTGGCTGATTAGTAATATTTATCTATTTGTATTTATCGTGTAAGTTATAATTAATTAGTATGTAAGGCGCTGATTGCGGACGACATTGAGGCCAAACCTCTGTGGTTTTTTTCAATGTCTTCGACGATCATTGTAAATTTAATTATTTTGAACTGTAAATAAATAAAAAAAAAAAAAAACTTTTCGGAGTTATGTGCGTTTTAAAGTAATTAAAATATAGCTTGCTTCAACGGTGAAGGAAAACATCGTGAGGAAACCTGCATGCCTGAGAGTTCTCGATAATGTTCTCAAAGGCGTGTGAAGTCTGCTAATCCGCACATGGCCAGCGTGGTGGACTATGGCCAAAGCCTTCTCATACTGAGAGGAGACCCGTGCTCTGTAGTCAGCCAAGAATGGGTTGATCATGACATTATGAATTACTACTGTCTTTAAATGTTACAATCATTATAGAAGATGGCTGTAAAATAATTTACTTACTACTTTGTTAGTAGGTAAAAGAAGTAAAAAATATTGACTGAACATTCGTAATACGATAATGCTTTTGAATAAAGCCTTCTAAGTCGTAGTGTTTTTACATGGGAAAGGTTTTTTTTTTATATTTGCACCTTATGTTAAGTTATTTCCGTCGCCTATGAACATCAGCAGCAGGAGTCACCGATGCGTTGCCGACTGAACACATCATCCTAATAATTTTTATTTGGCATTATTTTCGCTTGGCGGTATGTTTGCCAGTAGCGTATAGTTATTAGCCATCTTAAAATTATGAATAAACCCCTTACCCCTCCAACTCGTTGAGAGAAAGTTAGGAATTACATTCCCCTTACTCTGCCATCTCGTCAAGCGTCACGTCCTAGTAGTGGGTAAGATTATCCGACCGGGGGAATCTAGAACTTTCGGGTTTAAGTGCATTGAGCTAAAATAGAAAGTTAATAGACCGAAGTGAGACTGATCGTGATCAAAACAGAAAAAATAAATACATGTAAGAATAGATAAACGATACACGAAGAGATTCCTGACTAAATGAAAATGTCATTTTATATCCGGTATTATGTTCGGTAATCCAAAAAAGTTTGGTTAAAGAATGAAAAGAAAGCGAATAATTAAGTCACAGGCTTCTTATCACTATCAAGCCTGTATTTAAATATCGTAGTGCTCGTATTGAGATTCTCTCTCTGAAATATCAAAGAACCTTCGGGTCCGGTGACCTTTCTTCTGACTGGCGGGTTCTTAATGCGTTTATGAAGTCAAAAAACGGAATATTAATAATTCCATTTCCCATTTTCAATTCTGACTGGACTTACTTTGTAAAATATTAATGACACCTAACGCATTAAACTCGTCGATAATTTCGCATAGATAATCTATTTAGCCTCGTCCAAACACTCGTAGTTAGGTAACGTAGCAAACAACTTCTCAATTGAAGCCTTTTAAGTTATTTTAGTCGCTGGAAAACGTGTTACGATACATAGTTGTACAATACTATCAGCTACAATCGTCTGTTTATTTTTTTATTTTTATTTTATTTGGCAATCTTTACAAATTACAATCCTTATAATTAAATCTTAACTTAGTTACATATTCTATAACTTATTGTAATTCTAATTGACTGCACAGCATGACAAAAGTTTAATATAACCAATTACAGAAAAACAAATATAAAGTTAGGTGTAATATGTACCTACTGTTTACTAAATCAATTCCATCACACTCAAACAAAACTTCCTATAGTGACCGTTAAATATATCAATTTTGGAGTCTACTGATAATCTCATTGTACAAACGACACATTCTTAGGATTATAATACGAAGTACTGTTTTTACAAAACTCAATGATAAATGTCTTGGGCTTGCGGCATATGTATCTTGTGTTGATGTTTATTTGAGATAGTAAAGTCTAAGTTCGAATGCAGTATTTTGTGTTGTACAGACAATTGTGTCAATATGTCTGTTGATTTTATTCATCTTTAGTGTACAAAATAAAGATGATCAGCGTAATAATTTTTGATGCTCTCACTTATAAACGTTGTATAGCGATTCTACTATACAATGGCTTGTCAACGAAACGAAAACATTGGCAGCAATAATTTGACAAAAAAAAAGCAAGCTATGCAATAGCTTAAAAAGACGAACTTTGAGTTGTCAAATTACTGCTGACAAAAGGGGAAAAATCGTAGTGTCATTCACGCGCAATACAAAGTTTATAAGTAAGGCTTATTCGTGTGTATTAGAAAATAATGGATCAGGCCAAGTTATGATATCGATGTCTGTCTGGTGGGAAGCTTCGACCGTGGCTAGCCCGCTACCATCTTAGACTGTATCATCTCCAGGTGAGGTAGCCGCCAAGGGCTAACTTGTAGAGATCAAAACCAAAACCTAAGTGTTTTGGTTTTGATCTGTCGTAGGTGAGACACATTTAGATTTACCCACCACGGTACGGTTCTCCAATGCGTGCTTTAATAGTCACTAAACCGTGCAAGTTAGTAAGACCGACGTTTGAAAGTTTCATATAAACTACTGTCATATAGAATTTAGTTTTTTTTTATATTTATAACTAGCTGTACCCGCGACTTCGTCGACGTGGAATTTATCAAAAAAGTTGATAGGCACCCTTTGTGATATTCATTCGTTGATCGGAGAAGTGCTGGCATGCGCGTGGTACTGGACAATACTAGGACATTGCAACATTACTTTATTTTTCTAAAATAAAAGTTGCCTAAGTTACTCCTTATTACATCAGCTACCTACCAATAAAAGTCCCGTAAAATTCGGTCTAGCCATTTCAGAGATTAGCCGGAACAAACAGACAGACAAAAATTGTAAAAAATGTTATTTTGGTTTATTTACCGTATACATATTCATATGCACGTGAAAAACGGTTATTTCAATATTACAAACAGACGCTCCATTTTTATTTATTTGTATAGATTAAATTAATTTCTTAATTTATATTCGTTACGTCATAATTTGACAACAGTAGACAAATATGTATGTGAACTTACAATTCACTTTTGTTAACTTTATAAGTTAGAGGCTTTATATGTTAGAGGCTTTAGACTTAATTGATTAATCTTATTTATTATATTATTATTCACAGTTAAGACACGAGCTAGAGCGTGTGATCAGCGAACGCGATCGACTATTAGCGGAGAGTTCAGAACTGGGCGCAGACAAAGCAACACGGGAATCCGAAAGGGCGGCACTGCGAGCGGAACTGAGGGAGGCGAGGCAAAGGGAACAACGCCTCCTGCTGGACATTGGCGATTTAGAAGACGAGAACATTTCATTACAGAAGCAA
Organism: Lasiommata megera; assembly: GCA_928268935.1. Taxonomy (NCBI): domain Eukaryota; kingdom Metazoa; phylum Arthropoda; class Insecta; order Lepidoptera; family Nymphalidae; genus Lasiommata; species Lasiommata megera. Next base: position 8,680,575 of record OV743326.1, on the reverse strand, counting down.
GTCTCCGCACTAAGATCGTCACAGGTGTGTTGGGAATTATTTTCCGCATTAACAGTAAAATATAACATAAAAACTATTAGTTAAATATAATATACTATTAATTATCATCCGATAAAATATAACGCATTTCAACAGTAAACTTTGTTTACTTATCGCAAATTTTGCATGACGATTACCAAATTGGTAGATCACCAACGTTCAGAATTTCTAGAACGTTACAGAACAGAGGGATCAGGGCTTATAGGTTTTTTTTAAGAGCACAAAAACGAGTTTCTCGTTAAATTAGTTTTAGCCGTTGAATTGATAATTTGAAGTTCGATCTTAAAACTAAGCATAATATTCTTATTATTTTTTTTTAGTTTCTTTGACCCCACACTCAATTTTCAGTCAATTATTATTTAACGGAAACGAAATGAAAAGATCTTTGTAATTTTTGATGATAAATTTAGTAAATATTAATCGGTATTACTGATATTATATAAATAAGACACCTCCGTGGCGCAGCGTGCGCGCTGTCGCATTATAAAGTTGGAGGTCCTGGGTTCGATTCCCGGCTTGAGTCTGGTCTGCTGGGAGGCTTCGGCCGTGGCATTTACCACCATACCGACAAAGACGTGTCGCCAAACGATTTAGCGTTCCGGCACGATGTCGCGAGAAACCAATTAGGAGTATGGGTATAACATTCCCCTAACAGGTTAGCCCGCTACCATCTTAGACTGCATCATCACTTACCATCACGTGAGATTGCCGTCAAGGGATAACTTGTAGTGAATTAAAATAAATACACCATTGTGTCCGCCAGGTTGAGTTTGAAGGGCTGAAGCATGAAGTCCGGCAACTGCGCGAAGAGGCAGAGAATGCGCGCGCCGCCGCCGACGAGACCGCAGCGCTGCGCCGCATCGCTGAGAGACAGCTGGCCGAAGCGCTCGAAGCGCTGCAAGCGGAACGGGAGGCCAAGTTCGCCGCCAAGAAGGAGCTGGACGCGCACCTCAGCAGAGAAGCGCAGTTCAACATTACCAACTTGGCGTACAGTATACGAGGTTTGTACGTAAGCTTGATTCATATTAGCGCTGAGTTCATTGATAAAACTAGACAATTTTACGTTGCATTTTGATGTTTATTTTCGGTTTAATATTTTATCTGCGACCGGCAAAATAAACTTTCTATAAATGGCGTCAATATCCAGCACTTTTTTTTTTCTTTCGTTTTATGGCTTTACACAGATGTCAAGTTTATTATTTTATTAGTTCTCCCTTTTTATGGCTTTGCACAGATTAGCCAATGTCAAGTTTATAGCAATGTAGAAGTTAGGGAGAAATGGCGGGAAACTTCGCACTCCGCGGACGCGGCTCCCTCAAACCTTTCCCAAATCAATACCTGTTAACCATTCAGAAAACCAGCCACTACACAAACGACACCAAAACTGTCCACGACACAACCAAAACCAGTCCTTTTCAAAATTAGCCAACAAACATTAATTCAAGAAAAACGTGAAAAACCCGCGCCCGCCATATACGAGGTCTCCCGCCTTTCTCAATATACAGCTCTTAGGCTCGTGATGCCATAGATAAGTAGATAATGTAATAAACTTTTTAATGAAGCTATAAAAAACCCGCAATGGAACGCATGTGTGCCATTAAAATAAGTAATAGGCGGAATCTTCTTGGTGATGCACTTTTTGGTTTTGTCTAGTGGTAATCAAAAAAAATATGTTATAATGCTATTTTGTTAGAAGAGAAAGTATTTTTATTTGATAATTAAATTAAGGTACTGTATTAAAAGATTTTGAAATGGCTATTTGATATTTTTAGGTCAGAAAAAGTAAACATGAAGTCTTATATTCCTCGTAGGAACGAAAAACCATGACGAAACCTTCAAAAACCATGACGAAATCAGTTTTGTGTTATATTTATTTACTAAGATATCAGTTTTTTTCGAACTACCCACACGATGCATAAAAAAGTTAGCCACAATAATTTTGGAATTGATGGTATGTACCTCACGGGTTTCTGTATGTGCTATTAAATTGTCGCAGGCATGCCGGAGGAGGGCACGGAGTCGGAGGGCGAGGCTGGCGCGTCAGGCGCAGGCGAGCTAGGCGCCGACCACCACGCCGACCTGTTCTCCGAGGTTCATCTGCACGAGATCAGCCGCCTCGAGAAGCAACTGGAGCAGGCGCAGAACGAAAACGTACGTATTAGGGTTGCAGAAATAGATTGAAACTAGTTTTATGGCCCAAGTCTGCTATTGCAAGTCTTGATTTTACTCATACTCAGGGCTAACCACAGAAACTAGGGTGCAGCTGTTTAAATTAAAAAACAAAAAAAATTGAAAACCTGTCATTAAGATTAAAATATTATGTGCAATGAACACCGCAAAAGACGTTTGTTTTCAATCAGCAGGGCAACCCCTTATCTTAAACAATTTACTGCGAAAAAAGGCGACGTAAGCGAAAAAATATCTTTGAAGTGCCACGTGACTACCAGCTTAATAATAGCAATTTTAAAGGATCCTTGATAAAACCTATAAAAACTATGTTGGCCAACTTTGCTTTTTGTGGTATTTTGGTAGAAAATGTTATATGTAGTGTAGGCCGACCATTGTTGACCTTTCTTTTCCTTTTTTATATATATTTCTTGTCTTTTGACGTTTGGTGTACAGTTAAGTGTTCTTGTTTTCCATTTACTATCATGTCAACAAAAGACTTGTACCTGGCGTTGGGACATTAACAAACTGTTGAAGATACTATGATTATAATACGCTGCGTATGTTACAGTCGCAGCTGTCCTCTTCACTCCGGCTGGCGCAGACCACGTCGGAGAGCGAGAGCGCCGCGGCGGGCGTGTTGCGAGCCGGGCTCACGCGTGTTTGCTCGCGCGTCTCTGCCTTGCACGCGCTGCACGGAGACTGCGCACCGCTGGTAACGCACACTCACTCACACACACACACTCGTCTTATCATAAATTCGAGAGTATGACTGTTTGTCTATTATCCATGTTCGGCTCAACCGCTAATAGCTCTTAATCTAGATACAGATGGAAGCAGGATTTATAAAATATCTGGCATAGGATCTTGATGAATTTTGCAAAGAGGCACGGGTATAGAAACCGTCGTAGACCGTGATGGGCGAACATCGCCATCTATCAGCAATATTTAGTTTATATTTGTGTTCACTATACCGTTTATGTGAATATATTATAAAAATGTCGGCGATAAAAACTAAATAGTCCTAGAAAACAAACTACTCCAAAGCGTGAAAGCGCCTAAGTTTTAACTAGTATTTTGTATCAATAAGTTTCAACCAAAACTTGTTTGTTAAAATAAGTTTATTTACATACATAAATATCGATACCGGAAAATTCCGGGCTGATTTTCAGCTGAGATCAGAGTGACGTCACAACAAAAAAGATGGATTAACAATAAAAAGAAAAGAAAAGAGCAAGTTACGGGAACCGAAGGAAGCAGCAAAAATATATAAAATGATATATCAGCTATAAAATGTTACAAATGTAATTTTGTATATATGTATTTATATATATGTCGCGTCAAGGGGGCCCGAGTTGTTTTTTTGTAAGGGTGACGTCACGATTTTGTTTACTTTCACTCATAGTAATTAAAACCACAACTTGCCGGATTACACTTTTATTGCGATAATAACTTTGAGGTCCGAACAGTACGACGTCTCGAGCGAGAGAATCCCGCAAAGGCATCGACCGCCTGTATTTATAGCACAAAACATGCTTGTACAAAGTTGATTGTCACTGTCTAAATTGTGTTAGCAAAATCATCAATAATTAAAATGTGGGTAATTATTGAATTCTTGAGGTTTTGGCGCCGCTGAATAAAGTTAATAACTTCTTCGCGCCGACACGGCCATTCTGCGAGGCGGTGCGCGCTCTGCACCAGCCGCGGTGGTATGCTGCTCTTTGACTTAGAGAAGATTCTGAAAGCAAAGGTTTATTTTGGACTAGGTATCCGTATTCAGTTTACCCTAGTTTTTTTTTTCCCGCTGGGAAATGCTTTTACGCATCCCCTCCGGAGGCGACGCAGGCAAGACTGCGCCGCTTCCGACGGGGTATGTGGAACTCCCTGGCGGCCAGTCTGGCGACCAGAATACCCACTAAAACCCAGCGATGCTCCTTCGCGTCGCCTGGTGGCTGGGTCACGGGAACACTTATGCACTCGACCGCGGCCCAGCCAGCGGCGTCCGCCGAGGCAGACCCTCCGCTAGGTGTAGGGCTAGGTTAATCTATGTAAAGTTAGCCAACACTGTTAAGCGATTGCTCACAAGCTTATTATAAGAAATGAGCTTTTGGGTATATTTTCACGATAGTTTGCATTCTTATAATATGAGGCGCTTTGCTTTTAAATTTTTTTTTTATTATTTTTTTTTTTATTTCATGTAATTGCTACACGCAAAGTTACATGTTTTAGTTAATGAGGATGATGTGTGGTCTGGGCGGTCATGTACGCCGTGGTCCACAGGGCTCTAAAGGAAAAGGAACTAGATCGATGCTGTGGTCTGGGTCTTCAAAATTGACCGTGGTCCACAGAGGCTCTGAAATAAATATTACTCGAAGGTAGGAAAATTTGTGGTCTGGGCGGTCTCTTACGCCGTGGTCCACAAGGGTTTTAGGATATTATTATTTTTTTTTTTATTTCATGTAATTGCTACACGCAAAGTTACATGTTTTAGTTAATGAGGATGATGTGTGGTCTGGGCGGTCATGTACGCCGTGGTCCACAGGGCTCTAAAGGAAAAGGAACTAGGTTGATGCTGTGGTCTGGGTCTTCAAAACTGACCGTGGTCCACAGGGCTCTAAAGGAAAAGGAACTAGGTTGATGCTGTGGTCTGGGTCTTCAAAACTGACCGTGGTCCACAGGGGCTCTAAAGGAAAAGGAACTAGGTTGATGCTGTGGTCTGGGTCTTCAAAACTGACCGTGGTCCACAGGGGCTCTAAAGGAAAAGGAACTAGGTTGATGCTGTGGTCTGGGTCTTCAAAACTGACCGTGGTCCACAGGGGCTCTAAAGGAAAAGGAACTAGGTTGATGCTGTGGTCTGGGTCTTCAAAACTGACCGTGGTCCACAGGGGCTCTAAAGGAAAAGGAACTAGGGTTATAAATGGCTTATTGGACGGCTCCACACGCCAATAGCATCTTTTATTAATTTTTTTTTTTTTTTTTGTTTGTTACACCTTTTTTTTTTGTTCTCTTTTTTTTAACAAGACTACTGTCCTGCAGATGGTCTGGGGGATTTAAAATCTATTAAAGAATGTGCTCACCATTATAATTGCTGTTCATCTGATGGTGTCGGTTCATCCAACACGGTTGGCTGTTGAGGAACACTGGAAGGTACAGCTTACTTGGTGGCGACACGGCCTCGTGGGTGACTTCACCCTGGTTGTGGGGCGCGGCGCAGATGGTGCCCACTACCTTTTTCACAAGGTAGCGGTCGTTTTCAAGTACTCTGTAAATTTCTATGTTTGTTGTACAATTAGTCTTCTGGCGCCGACACAGTCTCCTGATTTACCAGGTCGAACCTTGGCAGTACACCAAATGTTTTCGCTGAGTGATGAGGGTTAGCGGGGCAACCCCGGTTACAAGATGAGTAGTACAATTCATTGCTAATTGAAATTCTTCGAGTACTGCGTATCCTCGGTTTCATAATATTTATCATGGTTAATGCATTCTTAAGTGTTGTTCAACTGAAACAATCGCTCGGCTAACTCCTGGCGCTATAGTGTGAATTTCTATACCAAGGTTATTACAGTAGTTCTTGATTTCGATATTGTTAAAACTGAATCAGTCATGTTTACACAAAAACCAAGTTTTAATATTTCGCGACCGATCATGATGTCATGTTTGAGGGTATATTAAAATAAAATGGACAAAAAGTTTTTGTCAATAACAAAATCACAAAGAATTTGCTCAGTACAACACACATCGGAATTAGCGACACCGGTTACATGTATCGCCGAATTAAAACGGGTACCGGAAAATTTGCTTACCAGACTTTGTTTTATGAGAGATCATTCGGTCACCGAAATCAAAACAAACTGAGTGCGACTCACCAGAGTGTTGCAGTTTACCCGACACACTTTGGATCTCGCTAGCGTCCACACGACTATGCTGCCGAGTGCTACTAGCACCCGCCGCACCACCGCTTGCGCCGCTGCTGCGGAGTGCCAATTGCACCCGCCGCACCACCGCTTGCGCCGCTGCTGCCAGTGCCGGGGCCTCTTCGTAACCCAGACTTTGTTTAATGCCGCGATGTGCCGCGTTATTTATGTTGATGAGGGTAGCGGCAACTGTTTCGGCATTATCGTAACGGCTCAAAAACAGATCTTTGAAAAAGCCCCACGTCATGCCCGGATGGGCTACTTGCGATAACCAGTTGCAATTGCATCAAATTCCTTTGTTGAAGTTCGAACATCATGCGCCATTGTTCTCCCATCGAATTCGGATTTTGTGTCCCAGCTTGCGCCTGAGTGAGTCCCGCTTCTGATGTCGCGTCAAGGGGGCCCGAGTTGTTTTTTTGTAAGGGTGACGTCACGATTTTGTTTACTTTCACTCATAGTAATTAAAACCACAACTTGCCGGATTACACTTTTATTGCGATAATAACTTTGAGGTCCGAACAGTACGACGTCTCGAGCGAGAGAATCCCGCAAAGGCATCGACCGCCTGTATTTATAGCACAAAACATGCTTGTACAAAGTTGATTGTCACTGTCTAAATTGTGTTAGCAAAATCATCAATAATTAAAATGTGGGTAATTATTGAATTCTTGAGGTTTTGGCGCCGCTGAATAAAGTTAATAACTTCTTCGCGCCGACATATAAATAACTCGAAATTTATAATAATTTAATAAATCGTAATATTCATGTGATTATTTAGCTAACTAATAATGTTGGTCGCAGGAGGACGACAAAGCGGAAGGCGGCGTGGCAGCTCGGGCGGCCAAGTGGCTGACGTGGTGGCGCGTGTCGGGCGGCGAGCTGTCCGCGCTGCTGGCGGCGCTGCGCGAGCTGGACGCGCTGCCGGCGGACGGCTCGCCCGCGGCGCTGCAGCGCGCGCAGCTCGCACAGCTCAGCGACAGGGTGGCCGACGCCGAGCTGCGCTGCGCCGCGCTGCAAGTGGACGCGGAGATCCTGCGCACACTCGCCGGAGGTACGCGACCTACAACTACCACTATCCACTACAAGCTAGCCCTTGACGGCAATCTCACCTGATGTTAAGTGATGATGCAGTCTAAGATAGCAGTGGGCTAACCTGTTAGGGGTACGGGTAAACCCATCCTCCTAATTTGTTTCTACGCGACATCGTGATGTAACGCTAAATCGCTTGGCACACGTCTTTGTCGGTAGGGTGGTACCTAGCCAAGGCGGAAGTGTCTCACCAGACCAGACTCGAGCCGGGAATCGAACCCAGGACCTTGAATGCGCTAATATCTGACGCGCTCGAAAATCTCGCAGCCGGAAGATCTTCCGTTAATACCGAATTGATTGTACTCTGAGTTGACCCAGATTTCATAACTGCTCGCGCCTAAAGCAAGAAGATATTGTGAATTCTTATTTTCGTTGCCAAAACAAAAACCGATGAATAAGAAAAATCTGATTAAGATATTAACGAATTGTGGTGTGAATTGCTCATCTCAACTTTGTTGTGGGTTTCGTCTTAGACTTAGGCGCGATTTGAACCCTCTTAGTTTTAGTTTTAAGTTGTCGCCTGTAGTTATCACCATCATTTCACGAAACGAAATAATGAAATGAACGATTCATAGATGCCTGTAATAGGTTTATATGAATAAAGCTATTTTTGCTTTGAATATAGGCTAATTTTAAAATGGTGTAAATTTGTCAGGTGCGGGCAGAGCACTGTCTTCGGCGGCACCAGCGTTGGCCTCCGCGGCGGAGGCGTTGGCCGGCGTGTACCACCACGTCTGCGCTGTCAACGGCACGCAACCCGAGCGGCTGCTGCTCGAACACGCCGGACAGACTGATGGCAAGTTCTACGTTTATACATTACTAGCTGACCCGGCAAACGTTGTTTTGCCATATAAATTATTTCTAGGGAATTTCTATTGTAGAAAAAAAATATTAACTCATTGTGTCTTATTGTGTGTGGTATATGATGAGTGAATGAGGCATTTAGCGCTGTGAACGATGAGCGAATATAAAAATAACATAAGTATTGTTTATGTTCAAAAGTTTTAGCTTTACATTAAGCTCAGCGAAATTTAAGTCGAATTAGAGTGAAAAATATTCAAAATAAAGACGATAATTGTTCAGTTATCAACAATGATGGATGACAAATGATTAAATTACTAAAATGACTATTAAAAAATAGGTTTTGATAATTTAGGATTGTATGTATTTTTTAAAGCCACATAATACAAAAATAAAATAAAAAAGAATTATTTAAATAGTAAAAAAAAAAAATCATTGCTACATCTGGAGTGTCAGAGACCTGGCAATGTAAAATTAAAAACGAATATACTAAAAATGTTTTTGGATATAATAATAGTAATGGAAGGTTTTTACTTTTCTCTGCACTGAACGTTATCCTCCATTATTATATATGACGCTTAAAATGATCACGTTAATATCGACAATACTGTTGGAAAATGCTTCTTTCTTAGTAAATGACTTCGATCAAAGAAACAGTATGTTAAGGTTGAGAGAAATCCCAACAGGTCCAGGCGGCGAAGGACGCGGCGTGGACGAGGAGGCGCTGGCTCTGGCGGCGGGCGAGCTGGAGGGACTTCGCGCGGCCGGGCAGGTGGCGCGATATGCGGACACGCTGCTGGATCAGCTCACGCATCTCCGCGCGGCGCTCGACACCGCGCTCGACTCACGACTTCGCCACCAGCCAGGTACTAGCCGTCCCAGTGCACCCAACACACTCACACGCAGCTCCGTGGCGCAGTGCGTGCGCTGTTGCATTGTAGGAGATAAATTGGAGGTCCTGGGTTCGATTCCCGGCTCGAGTCTGGTCTGGTGGGAAGCTTACAGCCGTGGCTAGTTACCACCCTTCGGACAAAAGAGGTGTCGCCAAGCGATTTAACGTTCGCTTAGAAACCAATTAGTAGTATGGGTTTACCATACCCCTAACAGGTTAGCCCGCTACCATCCTAGACTGCATCATCACTTACCACCAGATGAGATAGCTGTCAAGGGCTAAAGAACCCAACGCCACAAAAAAAATAACGCAGTAAAAATCGTTGAAAACTCCCAAGTTTTTATGAAAAGTTACATGTTGTATAACATTTGGGTACAGTTAACTTGGCTGAAATAACTGAGAACTCGTCGAATGTCAATACCTAACGCTTTCACTAATGTTTATACTTCCAGAACCAATCCTGTCCTTCTCCAGTTTAAAACCCTATTCCAAATCCCATTCGCTAAAGTACTATAAAGCAATGAAATTAAATGCAAAAATATTAAATATTAAACAATCCCAAAACTTAACTCGTCAGCTGAATGGTCTTGAAAGAATAATTAAAGATAATGATGATGATAGCAAAAATTGCCGTGGAAAAACTGTGAAAGAAATTACTGATTATTTCGAAAATATATCGAAAATAAAATCCAATACCAAGAAAAACGAGAGAATGGTTTTTCAAGATTATGTTAAACCAATTGAGGATAGATCTTCCATTTCGTTCGTTACCAAGTCTTGGCCGTATCGGACCATTATTAAAAAATCAACCTTTGATTTCACCAGAGACGCAAATTTATTGCGTTGCGACATTAACTTGAATTTAATATGGAAGCATGCAATGTACAATGGGAAAAGCGTTTATTTCAAGAAGTTCAATAACCCTTTGCAAAATAGAGGGAATTCGAAGAATAGATTCAGTGTTAGAGAGTCGTTAAGGACAAGTCTTGTGGCTGGGATACTGTTGTTGCAGTATATCATAATATGAAAAGTTCGGTAACAAATCTTATGATTTTTGTAGCTAAAGGTAGATACGAAAGTACAACGAACTTCATATTATTAAAGTAGAAATTATATCCTGTCGTATACTTTGTCGCCAAAAGGCTAAAGGATAACGTAGAATTAGTACAATACGTGCAAATTAGCATACTTTTTATGAATAAAAATCTGATTCATCCATTTGTTAACACTTTTTGTCTATGTTCATATAATTTCCAATAATTGTAAATTTAAAAAGTACTGTTTAAACTAAATCTTTGTTTTGATCCCATACCATGTAACTATAATGTAATGGAAACTCACAATTAACCGGTACAGTTAAAAACTATACCGCGATAGTGATCTAGTGAAACCAACTACCAGCAATATTATCCATATGTTAATAGTAAAAATGAATGGTTTTTTTGAAGATTCGTTTTTCTGGTCCTTCGAATCCGGATCACATAGATATAATAGCAAAAGCGTGTTAAACGCCATTTGACGTGTAGCTTTTTAAGCAAAGAGTAGTTTTTTGTCAATGTTCAACGAATTATCTTAACCTCCCATCCCATTGATTTCCTGTTGGATTGGTTTTCCTCCAATCCGTTTTCCCATCATATAATTATATAACGTTCTCCAGGTATCGTCAATTAATCCCTCAAAAGATGAAAAAATATTCTTGGCCTTCTTGATATCCAAGTATCAAGCCATAATAGATATGTATACGCTGCTGAATGTGGCGTACACAACTTGAGATTTAAAATCAAAGAATATCCGTTTATTATATATTTCGCTAACAAGTAACTAATGCTATGGCGATTTATACTAAGATTTGAGTAAAGCGATGTAAAAGTTAATTGCGCGTGCCCACAGAGCGTACGATACATGACTCGTACAAGATAATATAAATTAAATAATTAATTAAGACTTCACTCATATCAACTTCATTTCAACATCTCATATTTCTTCTAGTAATGGAGGCGGAAGAACGCGGCGCCGAGTTTGCCGAACTCCAAGAACAAGTGATCAAACTCAAATCGCTGCTGTCCACGAAACGGGAACAGATCGCGACCTTGCGTACCGTGCTCAAGTCGAACAAGAACACCGCAGAAGTCGCGCTTGCGAACCTCAAGTCGAAATACGAGACGGAGAAGACGATCGTCACGGAGACCATGTTGAAACTGCGCAACGAGCTGCGATTGCTCAAGGAAGACGCTGCTACATTCTCAAGTCAGTATTTTTTTGTTTTATTTTGATATGTGCCCTGATAGACGCTGAAGATAGAAGCCTATTGGTTAGGACGCCAGCCTTGTAATCAGAGATCGGCGGTTCGAACCCGGGCACGCACGCACGCACGCACCTATAACTTTTCGGAGTTATGTGCGTTTTTAAGCTATTAAAATATCACTTGCTTCAAGGGTGAAGGAAAACATCGTACCAAACCTGCACGCCTGAGAAGTCTTCATAATGTTCTCAAAGGCGTATGAAGTCTGCCAAATCGCACATGGCCAGCGTGGTGGACTATGGCCAAACCTTTCTCAATATGGGAGGAGACCCGTGCCCTGTAGTGAGCCGAGAATGGGTTGATCATGATGAGCCCTGATATTTATATATTCGTCACGCATTTTTCGCTAGCAGTGTTGACAACACCCAATATTTATGTTAGACAACTTTTAAAATTTCTATACCAAGGTATAGAAATTTGCCTCTTAAATTCGCTGAAAAATTGCATCAGGAGTTGTATAGAGAAGTTGTTGCTAGAGGAAATATCTTACTCCCAATTAGCAATTTACTAATATTTAAAACAAATAAAGCCATTTCATTGTAACAGCTAACTTAATATTGTTTGAATTGTACCCAGGTCTCCGAGCCATGTTCGCGGCGCGTTGCGAGGAATACGTCACGCAAGTCGATGAGCTCACGCAGGCGCTGTCTAGTGCGGAGGAAGAGAAGAGAACGCTCAACCAGCTGCTCCGCCTCGCTGTGCAGCAGAAGCTGTCGCTCACGCAGCGCCTCGAGGAGCTGGAGGTAAGTACCCATAGTGGTAGGTAGTTCCTTGAGAGTGACCGATAAGCTGTAATGGAAAGTGCAGCGTTCATAAAACTCGCTAGGTGAGGGACGTCAAGGTTCGTAGGTAGACCTAACACGGAAATGCAACGCTGGTATAACCTTTACTAGGTCGTAAAACGAAATCAATGGAGCATTAATAACATCGTCAAAATCTTTATTTTTTTTCTCCTTCTTGGGGAGGAAAAATCCCTACGGACTTCTGCCTCACAGCAGGGCGTGTCCGACTCGCAGGGACCTAAATACCCCCCCCGAGTTCTTCCGAGTCAACACGAAACCGCTTACCATGCTGACCCTTCAGTCTCTCTTCTCTATGTTTTCTTTTTCCTCTCTCCTGATCATTATTGAATTTTCAGTTTTTCTTTTTCATTGCCTTGAGCATCTGAGCATACCGATTCCATCGTCAAAATCCAGCAAAAATCCCGTGGATCATTGCAGGTTGACCGCGAGATGCGCACACGCCGCGTCCCGAAGCCGAGCGGGGGCACGCGGGCGCGCGGACGTGATTTCTAGCGGCTCGTGAGCGCGCTCAAGGCGGCCGCCGCCGCCCTGCGCGCGCTTCTGCACCGCCCCGCGCCGCTCGCCACGCAGCGTGCGCGCGCCGGCCTCGCGCCCAACAACACCCTCGCGCTGTGAGCGCACGGGTGACACACGAATTTATAGTTGTACGACCAGGCGCCTCAGACGATCCTTTCACGATCTTCAATTCATGGACCTTGGACGTTGAAAGATCGAAACTAGGATTTTTTAATCAATCTGACACCAACCGTGATGACGGGTTGATTTATTGCCATTTTGGTGGTTTTATTGCCACCTTAGACTGAGGTTGCACGGTCAATTTGACGTAAGTTCAAACCTTGATACACAAGAAAGAACAAGCTTACTTTGGTATAATCCACAAGAAAAATACACTCTGTATGATTCTTATGTAAAAGATTTTCGATAAAGTGACCCGAGCACTCGTGGGATAATGACTCCGCGACACATCTACAAAACGACAGTACAGCATTGGTGCTAATTCTGTTGTCCACAAATGTCCCAAACTAAATAGACAGGTCTAAAAGCAATGCTATTCTTTTCATAATGTTCCCTGTGGAAAAGATTAGCGCTATTTTTACACTTGGCAATTTAGTTTAATGTACGATCCTGTATAATAGATTTAGCACCAAAGTCAGGTAGACCGGAGATTACTTAAATCGCATTTGACTGATTTCTTAATGGAAATCGAACCCGTCAGGTCGATCTTCTATCCGTGATCAAGGTCATGCAATGAACCGATGCCAAACTAAGCGTGTAACCTCCGTCTAAAGCCTACCCGTAGCGACGAAATACTATTTAAAAATAAAATCAATTTTCTCTAGACTCTTCTTACCTGTAAAACGATAGTGTTTCAGCGCCGCGCGGTGGAGGCGTCCCCGCAGGACTCGACTAGTGAACTTTTTTATAATCGTCGTTTTTAGAATATCAAATTATTTATACGTATTATAAAGTTAATGTGTGCGAAGTGCGGCGCGCGGGGCTCCCCGAGTGCCTGCAGCGGCGAGGCGCTCCGCGTCGTTGTCGGAGCCCCGCGCGGCGCCGTGTTTCCTGCGATCTCTATTTATGTACGTTATCGCCCTCGGCCGAACCGATATTTTGATATTGTATTGCTCCCCTATATTTTGCACCTCCAGAGATCGATGTTCGACTCGTATTTTTGTAACGGGGTCGGTGTATTTTAGTACGCAGATGAATTTATCCGCCGCGGCGCTGCCCGCCGGCGCCGGCGGAGGCAGATTTTTTCTATTTATCGGGTCGAAGCTCGAGCCGAAGACCGTGCGACGTTATTTTTTATTATATACATGTTTAATATGGAATTTCGAGATTGCATATATGTAAATATTATAGGATCCTTACTCGTTACGAATGTTTAGAACGTCCAATTAAAAAAAAAAAAATTTCATCGATGTCCATCCATTGTGTGCGCAAAAAAGACTATGTAATCTGTTCTCTAGTTGATACGTTTGTTGTGTTGTTGTGGCCCTCCGCCGACTACTTTCGTCCATCTTGTTCTAGTTGTATTAGTAGTTCTTCCGCGTTTGTTTCGTTAACGTAACGTTGACGCCGGCGACCCTCCCGAGCCGATCCTCGATGCGCTCCACTCGAAGGATATGATCCTTCGGTCGGTTCTCTACGTCGGTTACAGTTTCGGCCGCGTCGAGGAGCCCCAGCGGCCGGCTCGCGCCGGCGCAGCACCGTCCAACTCCTGTCCAGCGCCGGCCCGGCCTCTCGACCGCTCGCCGACAGCCGTGCAATCGTTCCTAAGTCGCTCAATATGTTGCTCACGGGCCGCGGCCGGCGCTCTATTGATAAGACAAAATTTTTACAAAAGTTTTATTGAAAGTTTAACGATAAATTGTTTACGTTGTCGGATGTGACGTCCAGCTCCCGCAGCCCGCTCGATGACGTAGTCGTTTCTCTCCGTAGGGCCGCGGGCCTTAGGCCGGCGGCCGCTCCACGTAGTGCGGGCGCTCGCCCTCTAGTATTTTTACCGGTTTAGGTGTAGACTAGACGAATACGTTAACCTTCATATTATATTCTTAGTAGGTGGTATCGGAACTCCGTCGAGACGTAGTTGACCGTTCGCGATATCGACTCGTAGCGTAATTTGTTTGCTTCGATGTGATCGCGAGCCGTTCCAGAATTCCGGAGCTCGCGACGCGAGGACCATAGCCTTGCATTTATTGTTTCTAGATTAATCGATTGGCTAGCTTTTATCTTAGATCATTGTTCGTGTACTTAAAAGTTGAACTTACCATTATATAGATGTAGCGCATATTTTCGAGTATTATTTTTCTTTCGTAGCTTAGCAGCAGACATCTTTTCTGGTATCGTTTGTATCTAGTCACCGTTACTGGTGCGCAGAGGTCACCCCGTGGAGTCGTCGGAGGAGCTCTCGCCAAGGTCACGGGGTGATGTCTGCGCGAACTGTTTGTTGTATTATGACATAATGCCATGGGTTGTAGAAGCACCATATCCCGTATTATCTCTTGCGTCCAATTTTGATCCACAAGTATGTACTCGTTTTTTTGACGTTGTTATGTTTACCTTATTCGTCTGATGTTCTTGACATGTTTTTACACTTATTTATTGTTAAGTATTGTTAGTGAGCCGTGACCCCATGCGGGCCGCTCGCATGGCGCTCGATGTCTGCTGCCACTGGCCGGTGGTGGTGTTAATGAGCGATTAACCAAATATTATTTTCTTTACACTGTTTATATAACTCTTTAGATTGTTTATTTTGCCTAGGCATATTATATGTATATTATTTGATATTATAGAGAAGAAATAACCCTTTTATTTAAATATTATGAAAGTACATGTTATATTAAATGCCTGCTACTTTATTGTATTGCAACGAGTGTGTTGGAGGACTATGCAGGTTTGTTCCCACTGCCGATGGCTTGATTGTTTATAATCTGTTATGGAGAAGTTATCACTTTGCCTCAGAAAGAGCACAGTTTGTACTTTATAATGTTAAATTTGAGGACATTTTTTGTTTTGTATTCCTAGCTTTTTTTATGAAATAACTTCATATCTTTACGTAATGATGCTAGAACGTATTACGATTGACTACTATTCTTTCAAAACATTTTCTGATATAATTATTATAAATATAGTTGCACAAAAAACGTCTTGGTTTTTGGTTGTACCATTTTCTATCGCAAACGTGCTCGCTTTAAATCGTTATTTGTTAACTTTGTTAATGTGATGAAAGGTTAACAATTTAGTTAAATTTTGTGGAACGATGGAAAATGGATTGTACGACAGATCGCACTAATGCATTTTTAACAACATTCCGATGTTGAATATTTGTTACGATATATATGTTCTTTAAAAAAACCAATGCGCGTGGACTTTGTTAGTTTAAATCTACCGTAGTGTAGAGCGTTATGCGTTCTAGCATTAATTCAAACATTGGATATGTCTTTAAAAATTGTTTCTAAAGGTTACTCAGCCTGAGATCTATAGTGCGGACGTTAACCAAAGTTACTGTTAAAAAGAGGCAGACTTATGTCGGGCATATAACGTTGTCTTGTTTCAACTTAATTTTAAGTCAGAGGTAAGCCTGAGCTGACTTATAGATCCAGCCCTCAGTGACGTTCAGATTCCACATTGTCTATCGCCGTGGATTCTGCACCGATCGTTGGAAGTGGGAACATATCATGCCAGAGGTTTAAATTGAAGGCACACTGTGTTGTCGCAATGACTGATATGATTCGAGTATGAGAATATTAAATGATATATTTAAAAATTGTATTTTTTTTATCTGTCCCTGATTTCGTCAAGCTTTCAGCCCAGGTTATTATTATATACAGCCACAGGGCTAATCAGTCTATCCATAGATAGCGTAATTTTCGCGTGATATTTCTTTGGAATTGGACGAGTAAATGTAGAGATGATTATCGCGTTGCGATCATGTTAGCCTTATTATAATAATAACTTTCAACTCAGGAGAGGTTCTCCGCAATGAAGCGTGTAAGATTTATTTTATTCCACTTGTTTTAATGAGAAAAGGACATAATAAACACCACTCTCCGCTACTTACACGGATTAGCTCGCTGATATCTTCGTGATAGCGCGTCAGATTAAGTGGATGCAACGAAACAATGAGAAATATGTAAGGATATATGTATTGTGTAAGAAAAATGAGACAGCATCTTACCTTCTGTCTCATATAGGGTGCCGATATTTTATTTGGCTAACTTTCAAAGTTCGCCAAACAGAGGAGGTACTGACACTTCTCACTGTTATACTGAGAACTTGATTTCTATTAGCATTTAATTTTAACAGTTTCAGCATTCCATTTTTTTTTTCAAATCACATTTGGGGACAATTTTGCATGATAACAAAAACGAAATTTCATGTGGTCACACAGTGGCTTTATCTATTCGTAGTTAATAAGACCCTATAATATTACGCGCGTTATCTTTCAAATAGACTTTTTTGATCAATAGACCAAACAACCAGACCTACAATAGATTTAAACCACATCAACATTGATTAATCATAGATATTAAATTGATTATTTGGGCGATTCAACCATTGGAGATTTGCTTCAACAACACAAAGTCTGATTGGAATTAAATAAGAGTGTTTTTTTAAAGGGATTTGATGGTAGGACAATATAAATTAATACACAAAAAAGAAAGTCAAATATTTTTATTTAAATGCACGAGGGTTGATTACACAATACTATACATATCATCGTCTTTTAGATCTGCTGACTATAATTTTGTATCACAGTAGTCCATAAACGAGTACAATAAATAATTAACTATTTACAATACATAGTAAAAATTGAAATATTTGGATTTATGATTGGCCTACGATTCGTTCCTACAAGATACCGTGTCGGCAAACGATTGGCGCTCAAAAACTACGCCAACGTCGGCGTACCCGATTAAGCATCAGGTTTTTGATGCTACATCTATAACAGTAACCGCTCATAATAAACAATACTTAATTCAACGTAGCATTGAAAGAACTGCTTTTCTACGATTAAACAGACCAATCATTAATCCCAGATAATAAGTATAAAAATCAGGAAATAAATAAGAAATAGTGACAGCATTAACTTATTTTACGATAACACATGCGTGTTTTATATCGTAGCAAATAATTTATTTACAGCATGAAGGAAAAACGTGGCAGGATAAAAGGCATGGTGCCGCGTTGTCGGTAAGGCTTCTCCAGCAGTGGACGTCTATATATAGGCTAATTAAGTTAATTGTAAAGGAAACACTAATCTTGCAAAGTGTTCAAAGCGAAGACGTTTCAACATCATCATCATCATGATTAACCCATTACCGGCTCACTACAGAGCACGGGTCTCCTCTCAATATGAGAAGGGTTTGGCCATTTGTCAACCACGCTAGCCATGTGCGGATTGGCAGACTTTACATGCCTTTGAGAACATTATGGAAAACTCCCAGGCGTGCAGGTTTCCTCACGATGTTTTCCTGCACCGTTGAAGCAAGTGATATTTTAATTTTAGAAGAATGACGACGTTTATTTATAATGAATTAAATTGCAAAGACATCAACCGTTTTGAGAGCGTATTCTCAATGGAAATGCGTGGTACATTTTCTTTATTTCGAATTTAATTCTTTTTTAATTCGACGTCAAAGCGTTTGCCAAAAAGGCGGCCTCGGTCTTATATAGAGATACAGTTTATAACTCTGATAAAGCAATTATTACTCCTAGATCGGCTTACAGATTGAGGGAACGCTAAATAGTTTGGCATGTCTTTCGGTAAGGTACCAGCCACGCCCAAAGCCTCCGATATTTGACGTGGCTAGTTACCACTCTACTGACAAAAACGTGGCGCCAAGCGATTTAGTGTTCCGGCACGATGTCGCGTAGAAACCAATTAGGAGTATGGCTTTACGATACCCCTGAGAGGGTAGCCTGCTACCATCTTAGACTGCATCATCACTTCAAGTGAGATTGCCGTCAAGGGCTAACTTGTAAAAAACTTAGGGATAAAATTCCGACATTATATTCCCAAATAATCCCTGCCGTATTCCTTGGAACCATATAAAAGGCCACAGCGTTCAACATTACGCGAGAAGACATTTTGTCATATATTTGCATTTGCGGTCGCATCTGTGCGCGCAAACTTTGTCAGTTTTATATATATTTGTGATTGGCGAAGTTATAAGACGAACTTTACACCTAAAGAATCTAATGGTAGTTAGTTACACGATATCCAATTCAGTAATATTAAATCTTTGTACAACTAAAATTAATAATTTAAAATACAAAAGTTGCTGGGTACATAAAAAGCATTGATAATTTCTTGAAAATGTAATTGCATAAACCTAATTCATTATTCACGAAAAATGCAAATCTGTGTTTGTATTGTCATAACCGTCATATCACTTTATGCTTGCATGCACACTTTCACTTTCACAAAATGTGACGTATATGACATAGGTATATCTAAAAAAATGCCAAATAAATCAACTTGGTTAGAAAGGCGGGAGACTTCGTATTGGGACGGGCGCGGTTTTTTCACGCATTTCTTGAATTAATGTCTGTTGGCTAATTTTGAAAAGGATTGGTGTTGGTTGTGTTGTGGACATTATAGTTTTGGTGTCGTTTGTGTAGTGGCGAGTTTTTAACAGGTAGTAATTTGGAAAAGGTTTGATGGAGCCGCGTTCGCCCAGAGCGAAGTTTCCCGTCCTTTTTCCCTAACTTCAATTCCCATTGCTATAAACTTTACATTGGATAATCTGTGTAAAGCCATAAAAAGAGAAAAAAAAACAAAGAAATTAATTGGTTCGGTCTTAACCTTGACTCTGTTCACTAGAGCTATCTTCCAATGGCAAATTGTCGACGTTAGAGAAAGACAAAGAATAGTTCAGAGAACAGACATTTCACAACAACGATTATCCTAATTAAATCTAATCTAAATTAAGAGTGATGTATACCAAATTTATTATACCTTTCAAGTTTACTTACGTCATTTTGTAACTTGTTTACGTTTATTACGTTTATTTTTAACAATTAAACGCGATTAAAATACGTCCTTACATCTTACGTATCGTGATACAATTGAAAATTACGGCATATCCTAATTTACTAGAAATATTTTGTGCTCTGTTTGCACTTTCCAATAGTCACTAAGATAGCCTATTAAGTCAAATTTAAGTTGTCATTAGAGATGTAGAGTGGAGTAAGCAGCTCAATCTAAATTTTAGCGTATTTTAATACAAATGCTTCGCTGATCAAAACAGTATACGAAGATTTGGAACAGTTGAGGGTCCGATACGGTCTCAAATGGTAATTTGGTGACAATTTGAGCGAAGTTTTATCTATACCTTTCACTGTAATACCTATAGCTGGCCAACAGTATCAACTAAAGTTATCAAGAATGAAATAACGCTTTCTTAGCTCTCTATCCAGATTACAGGTGCACCAAGTCTGTGACGTCAGCACTGGGAGGTACTGTCGAGGGTCTGAAGTACTGGCAAAGCTGGTCGTACAGCCTCATACGGTTGCTTCGCTCGTCCCACTCTTCCGTATCCGGGGAGTCGTCCTCGTCGTTGCCCACGTCCCACGTGTCCGGCGTGGGAGAAGTGGACTCTTCAAACGGCTCCGTGGGCTCGAAGGATGTGTCGTCAGCGCCCAAGACCTGTGAGACATGAAAAAGAAAATCTCAAATTTGGAAACGCGATATAAATTCTTGCATTTGTATAAGACGCCTCATAATTGTTCACGGTAGAAAGTGGATCATGAGCTTCAACTTAAACGACAAAGTACAGAAACAAAATGACTAGTTCTTATCATGTTTAAACTACTAATTTATTATCAGCGAATCATTATTATCGAATTTATAGCCCACTACAGTGCAAGGCACTCCCGCTAAGAAATTGTATACAATTTTATAACAAATTACCGAAAGATTATGGTTGATAGATTGATTGATAACTACAATGCATATATCAAATCAAATCAAAAATAGCTTTATTCACATAAACCTATTACAGGCATCTATGAATCGTTTATTATTTCTATTCGTGAAGTGATGGTGATAACTACACTCGACAACTTAAAACTAAAGCTAACAGGGTTCAAATCGCGCCCAGGTCTGAGAAGAAACCCACAACGAACCTCGCCGGGTTTTTTTTTGTAGGCATTAACAATTTAAAGGCCATTGTTAAAATGATTTTGAAATTTAGTATGGATGTGTGAGAATACCGCCGCCAGCGCCTGCGCCATGTCCCCCGAGTGCGCCAGCTGCCGGAGTGCGGCGCGGCGGCGGGCCAGCGCACGCACACGCCGCCCCGACAGCGCGCGCGCGCTGCTCTCCGGCTTGTCGCTGCCCGCGAACAGCACCGTCGCGAGCTTCTGGAAGTGCTCCACCTGGACAACGATACTCGCGTCAATCGCCAGTACTGCATCACATCATAATCAACCCATTGCCGGCTCACTACAGAAGGGTCTCCTCTCAATATGAGAAGGGTTTGACCATAGTCCACCACGCTGGCCATGTGCGGATTGGCAGACTTCACACGCCTTTGAGAACATTAAGAAAAACTCTCATGCGTGCATTCCTCGAGATGTTTTCCATCGCCGTTGAAGTAAGTGTTACTTTAACTACTTAAATAGTGATTTTATTAAGACATTGTAATGAAATGAAAATACACATTCTATTGTACACCACACAACAGAAGAAATATAAGACAGTAAAGAAGAACACAAAGAAAATAAGATACAATAGGGAGCCTTATCACTAAAGAGTATAGGTTGGAGGTCCTGGGTTCGATTCCCGGCTCGAGTCTAGTTTGGTGGGAGGCTTCGGCCGTGACTAGTTACCACTCTACCGACAAAGTGTCACCAAGCGATTTATCGTTCCGGCACCGCGTATGATCCAATTACGAGTGTGGGCTTACCATACCCCTAACAGGTTAGCCCGCTACCATCTTAGACTACATCATCACTTACCATCAGGTGAGATTGCCGTCAAGGGATAACCTGTAGTGTATAAAAAAAATACAATTTTTTATAGTGCAAGGGTTCAATTCCCGACTCGAGTGTGGTCTGGTGGAAGGCTTTGGATGCGTCTAGTCACCACCCAACTGGTAAAGACTATCGCCAAGTGGTTTAGCGTTTCATTATGATTTAACGCACCAATGACTCCTCTGGTGCCGCAGATTAGGATGGGTTTAATTTTAAAAGTGGTACGGTACCTGTTGCGGGTCGCTGTGGTCGGTGACGGCGCACAGGTCGTTCCTGAGGTAGTGCAGCGCGCTGGGCGCCCGCTGCGGCGCCGCGGCCAGCTCCCTGTAGCGCGCCTCGCGCAGCGCCGCGCGCGCCGCGTCAACCGCGCGCTGCACGGACGCGCGCCGCAAGCGCAGCGACCAGAAGTCGTCCAGCCGCAGCCGCGGGTTGGACGCCGTGCCCGGGTTGCCGCCGAATAGGTAATGTATCTATAGAAATAGCAACATTTGATCTATAGGCGTCTTTCCGCGCGTCTGAAACGAATACATAAAATTGTCTGGTGGGAGGCTTCGGCCGTGGCTAGTTACCACCCTACCGACAAAGACGTGTTGCCAAGCGATTTAGCGTTTCCACACGATGTCGCGTAGAAACCCATTAGGTGTTTGGGTTTACCATACTTCTAATAGGTTAGCCCGTTACCATCTTAGGCTGCATCATCACTTACACCAGGTGAGATTGCCGTCAAGGGCTAACTTGTAGTGTATAAAAAAATACAATTTTTTATAGTGCAAGAGACAGGTCCAATCACAGTGTGGTCTGGTGGAAGGCTTTGGCTGCGTCTAGTCACCACCCGACTGGTAAAGACTATCGCCAAGTGGTTTAGCGTTTCAGTATGATTTAACGCACCAACGACTCCTCTGGTGCTGCAGATTATGATGGGTTGAATTCATTTTATATTTATAGACATATATCAAAGAAGGGGTGGATAGATTGTGTAAAAGAGGATATGCGGGCAAAAGGTGAGGGTAGTGAGGTGACGGCTGATAGAAGTGAGTGGTAGAAGACGTGTTGTGCCGACCATACATAATTGACGACCTCTGTGGCGCAGCACGCGCACTGTCGCATTATTAAGTGGGAGTACCTGGGTTCGATTACCGACTCGAGTCTGGTCTGGTGGGAACCTCCGGCCGTGGCTAGTTACCACCATACCAACAAAGACGTGTCGCCAAGCGATTTAGCGTTTCGGCACGATGTCGCGTAGAAACCCATTAGGTGTATAGGGTTACCATACTTCTAACAGGTTAGCCCGTTACCATCTTAGGCTGCATCATCACTTACACCAGGTGAGATTGCCGTCAATGGCTAACTTGTAGTGAAATAAAAAAAAAAGAAAAGAAGGTACAAAAGGCGGCCTTATCGCTTAGCAGCGTCCTCTGCCTTACATACCTTTCTAACAGGATCGTACACGAGTTGGTGCGCGAACCGCGGTCTCGGTTCGTTGGGCGAAATGCAGTCGTTCCGATACACGCACGTCCACGTCATGCGTCGCAACGAGAACACCCACAGAGTGTTGTACACGCGTTTGTCCTTCTCTTTGCTCATGCCCTGGTGGAATATGCCAGTTTAAGCCCTAGTTTATAGCAAAACAAAATAATGAAACACCATTAATAGTAGACAAAGTAAACTTAACGATTGCACATTTTTTTTAAACCAAATAGCTATGAATAATCATATCAACCTATTACAGGCAACCTATGAATCGTTCATGTATATCACATTTTCCATTATTTCTATTCGTGAAGTTATAACTACACTCGTCAACTTAAAACTAAAGCTAAGAGGGTTCCAATCGCGCCCAGGTCTAAGAAGAAGCCCACAGCAAACTTAGCCGAGTTTTTGTTGTTATCGCCGTAATCAATAATAATTTTTGTTATTTGCTATTTTTGCTGAAAATTGTTATTTGCTGTTATGCTTTGAAGAATTGTGTCTGCTTATCTAGTCTCCTCATAAAGTTAGTATGAATAAATTACAAACAGGAACAACAGTAAGATAAACTTAAAACTTTCAAATTGGTTCCCATTAAATCCAGAGTCAGTTAATAAGCTTCCATTTTCTTATTCTTACGAAAATTACCGAATGCACATTAGAAAGGTACTGTGTTCGGTTGCCACCAATTAATAAGGTCAGCCTAGTGGTTAAGGCGTCCGCCTCCTAATCAGAGGTCAGGGGTTCGATCCCGGGCACGCACCTCTAACTTTACGTACGGAGTTAAGTGCGTTTTTAAGCAATAAAAATATTACTTGCTTCAACGGTGAAGGAAACATCATAACGAAACTTGCATGCCTGAGTGTTCTCTATAATGTTCTTAAGGCGTGTGAAGTCTGCCAATCCGCACATGGCCAGCGTGGTGGACTATAGCCAAACCCTTCTCATATTAAGAGGAGACTCGTGCTCTGTAGCGAGTCGATCATGATGATGATAAAAACACGAAATAGTAAGCTGTGATAAATTGTACGATCTTTTTTACGATACGTTACCGAGAGCACGTGTATCTCGTCCGTGTCGGGGTCGAGCGTTGCACGCTGCGTGAAGCCCTGCGGGGGCGGGGCGCGGGCGGGGGCGGCGCACAGCGCGCGCGCACCGCCGCTTCCACCTTCACAGTCCCACCACCACAGGTCCACAAGTTGCGCCTTGTTGCGTTGTCCCGCGAACATGTACAAGCGACGCTGGACCTATACACGGAACAATATTTCAAATATCCGGAACATTAGACAGATAATAAATTGTCCCTAGCAAAGATTATTTTAATGTTATTGGATCGAAGTTCCTTATCGCGCGTTGTGAAAGGGGGCTAGACGGAAAAAATTCTTACGAAAAGTTGTCACGACACTTTTTGTTATTGTAAGCTGTGCGGCGTCGCATGTTTCTCTGTCTGTCTCTCTCTCTCTCTTATAGAAAGCAAGCCAGATATTTTCATTTCTATTTCGCATTGAACAGTGTGGTGTCGCGAGGTATATTTTTGTTGAGTGTATACAGGTTTTTTTGTAAATAATAAATAATAAAAAATAATAATAATAATAAATCCTGACAGTGTTTCTGCACAAGTTCCAGATATTGCTGATGGAGTAGAAAATTGAGCCTACTGATTAAGTTTATATAACATATTTGTTAATAATAAAAAAAATATTATTATAACTTAAGTAAAATAAAATTTTATTACAATTCCTTCACTAATTAATCGAAAGGAACTTCGTTCCATCCGGGTGTCCCTTGACACCTCTCAAGTTTTTTGTTAATAAGCAATTAAAAGGAGAAAGGCGGGAGATTTCGAATATGGAGGGCGTGGTTTTTTCACGCTTTTCTTGAATTGGTATTTGTTGGCTAATTTTGAAAGGGAGTGGGTAGGTTGTGTCGTGGACAGTTTTGGTGTCGTTTGTGTAGTGGCTAGTTTTCTGAATGGTTAACAGGTATTAATTTGGGAAAGGTTTGAGGGAGCCGCGTCCGCGGAGTTCCCGCCATAGGTTAAAGATCTTTATTCTCAGAAGAAACAATTTCACTTAATGAGAAATTAATAAAATAAAACAGTTTACAATAAAGAAATAGTAGGCCAAAAGTGGTGTGTTTATAAATTTACACAATGCTGTTTAAGTTTCTTTTTGAACGCTGCAAATGACTTTTCGCAAAAAATATCTTTGGGTAAGCTATTATACATTTGTGCTCCCTCAACCTGTATTGTTTTACTGCCATAGTTTGTTCTAGTTTTGTATAATCTTAACTTATGTCTATTTCGTGTGTTTAAATGTGATTTGGTTTTAAAAGTAATTTGTGTGTGTATGGTTTCGGTTAATATTTTTCTAATCAGTATACATGTTTTAAATTTATATAATCGGTTAAGGGATAGTATGTTAGTTCTTTTGTACAGTTCTTTAGTTGGAAAACGATAATCTAGGTGGAACAGGGTTTTTAATAGTTTGTTTTGAGATATTTGAAGAATTTTTAGGTTTGTTTCATATGCACTTCCCCATATTTCTATAAGGTGTTCTAATAAGGGGTTCACTAGTGATTTGTAAATAATGGTGCGGACTTTTTGAGGTATGCATCGAATGTATCTACGCAAGGCGCCAGTGAGTGATGCTATCCTACCTTGGAGGTATTCTATATGGCTACGCCACGTTAATTTCGCCATTTCTCCCTAACATCTACATTGCTGTAAACTAGACATTGGCTAATCTGTGTAAAGCCATAAAACGAAAAAAAAAAAAATATCACTTGCTTCAACGGTGAAGGAAAACATCGTGAGGAAACCTGCACGCCTGAGAGTTCTCCGTAATGTTCTCAAAGGCGTGTGAAGTCTTCCAATCTGCACATGGCCAGCGTGGTGGACTATGGGCAAACCCGCGCTCTGTAGTGAGCTGGTAATGGGTTGATCATGATGATTATTAATACACTTACAATATATTTATCTATACACAATTTAATTGCCGAAGCCTCCCAACAGACCAGACTCGAGCCGGGAATCGAACCCAGGACCTCCAACCAGGACTTAGTTTTTATAAGAGCCATTCTAGGTATCTTGTGACGTGGTTCCAAGCAACCATGTGATAATGGAGTTGAAGGTTACATACCGGGTGGAACAGCATGGAGTGCGAGACGCGGGCCTGCGGCGCCGGCAGGTCGTGCTTGTCCGACAGCAGCAGCTGCCACGTGTTGCGAGCGATGTAGTACGCGTAAAGTCCGGAGTACTGGAGACTCGCGAGCTCTTCCCTGAAACAAAACTATGTATTGTTTAGGTAAACAGTTTATGGTGTGCCATGAACTTGGCCTGGCCGCTAGAGTACAGGCAAAATGTCCTCGACAACATCCTTTTTATAACCCTTGACGGCAATCTCAGCTGGTGGTAAGTGATGATGTGGTCTAAGATGGTAGCGGTCTAAACAGTTAGCGGTATGGTAAACCCATACTCCTATTTGGTTTGTACCCGACATCGTGCCGAAACGCTAAATCGCATGGTGACACGTCTTTGTCGGTAGGGTGGTAACTAGCCACGGGCGAAGCATCCTACCAGACCAGACTCGAGTCGGGAATCGAACCCAGAAGCAGAACCAAAATGCAACAGCGCACACGCTGCCCACGGAGGTCGGAGGAGTTTTTGGTACATAAACATTCCATTTCGTTGGCCGCCGTGTCTATCCAGTTTTTTTTTGTATGCATAAGTTAGCCTTTGACGGCAATCTCACCTGGTGGTAAGTGATGATGCGGTCTAGATGGTAGCGGGCAAACCTGTTAGGGGTATGTTAACCGATACTATTATTTGGTTTGTACGCGACATCGTGCCGGATCACTTGGCGAAACGGGTAGGGTGGTAACTAGCCACGGCCAAAGCCT
This sequence comes from Lasiommata megera, assembly GCA_928268935.1. NCBI lineage: Eukaryota > Metazoa > Arthropoda > Insecta > Lepidoptera > Nymphalidae > Lasiommata > Lasiommata megera. The sequence continues at coordinate 8,653,716 of OV743326.1, read as the reverse complement.
TTTTTTTGTATACGGAGGGATATGTCCTACTGAGATACCCGACAATTGTTGGTGAAAAACTCGGTTTATGTGGGATTTTTACCCATTAAAACCCCTTCGGTGGCCACCATCAGCATAAAACAGTGGGAGGCTCCGGGATCTCCTAAGAACACACCTTTTGCCACCCTTGTTCTCCTATTTTGCCTTCTTACCTACTAGCATGTCGGACGTCACGAGATCGCACAAGAGTTACTGCATGCCACCATACCAGACTCGAGCCGGGACTCGGACCTCCAACTTAATAATGCGACAGCGCGCGCGCTGCGTTACGGAGTTCGTCAATGAAGTCGCCGAAATTGTTGGTGCAGTTGTGGAACTCACGTGTTAGCGGGCAGCACTCTGCCCCCGAACACGTAGATGGTCTGCGTGTCGGGGTCGAGGCACATCTGGTGGTCGAACACCAGCCGCGGCCCGCCCACCGCCGCGGTGTCGCCGCACACCAGCGTCCACTCGCCCGTAGCCACGTCGTACGTGTACAGGTCGCTCTGGAACAGCATCATCAAATTCAAATTCAAATAATCTTTATTCAATTATCCTTTAAAAGGCACTTTTGACGCGTCAATAATTTACATACTAGTGATTTGATGGTGATAATCTACATTCGTAAACTTAAAACTAAAGCTATGAGGGCTCCCCGCGCCCTGGTCTAAGAAGAAGCCCACAACAAACTTAGCCGGGTTTTTTTTTGTTATCACCATCTCACATTATGAATAATAAATTATAGTACCTATGGAGATAGTGCTCTATCGATAAAATAGCATGGGTGTGAATTGCTATTCACATAAAATAAATATAATAAAATAATAATAACATAACTGGCCGTCATATCACGTGGCTGGTTTGGATGAAAAAATTACTCAATATATTTTAAGAGCACTTACATACATATTGCTGGGAACACGTTGCGCGTTGTCCAAATATCTTCCCAGTAGGTACAACTTCTCGTGTACCGGATCGAACACCATTTTGTGGCACGAGCGCGGCGAGGGGCCGTTCACCATGCCGCTGTGCCGACACAGCAGCGTCCACCTCTCCGTCGTCGTGTTGAAACTCCACAGGTCGTCCAAGTCTTCGGAGCCATTCCAGCCGCCGAACAGATAAAGTGTACCTGCGTTGACATAAACTTTCATGACTTTCCGGAACGAACTGGACATCGTCACGTTAAGAAAAAGCGTTATACTACAGCAGATCGTGGGCGTATATTGTCGTTGTCGGGTGTTTATGTGTCAGTTGTTTTTAGTATAGGACTTTGCAAATGTACGCGTGCACTAGGCAGACTATCTCGGCTGAAGCAACGAAGAGGTGACACCACCTCATCCATAGTATAAATCTTCAAAGAAATCCAACGGGAATGGAATCTTACTCTCTAGTAATAAGAGTTGTATACATTTTTACGTAGCTCTAGAAAGATACTCAAACGAATGTAATTGCACGAATTGACATTGCTAAATTAAAATTAAAATAATATAGGCAACTTCAATTTGTTCAGATTTAAGTTTATAGTTTTTATGTAGTTTTTAAAGTATGATTAATGTTAGCATAAATATGCATTTAGAAAGTTAAGAGCGCAAACACACCAACCAACTGATCACCAATATGGCGGAATATAGTTTTTAAGTTATATTTGTAAGTATTATTAATAAAAAAATAAATAAAAAAAAGCTAAATTTTAACCTGTTCGATTATTCCAAATCCTGATTATCTTATCGTTCTCACAAACTTGTTGTCCTTAACATACTGTGATTCTTTTACTCTCCCTTATCCCACATTATGTGGGGTCGGCACAACACGTCTTCTTCTTCCACTCACTTCTATCAGCCTTCACCTCACTGCCCGCACCTTTTATCCGCATATCCTCTTTTACACAATCCATCCACCTCTTCTTTGGTCTTCCTCTACTCTTTTGCCCTTCCACGTTATTGTGATAATACTGTTTTAAAACCGCATAGGAGCAGTCGTGGATGAATGACCTTGAGGCGGTGGTACTCGCTGGAATGATGATGCTTACCTGAGGAGGGATCGACCACTAGCTGGTGACCGCCGCGAGGACCGGGTCGCCCGGCACAGCTGCCGCACGACATGTAACACGGGTCCAGCTCCGCACCATTCACACCAACTTCCTGATCAGGAACACTGGTCTTATTAGCCCCAGACGAGTTCATTTGATAAAAATGAATGTTTGGACAGGTTTTTCTGTTAATTTATCTATTATAAGGCATTAAGGTACCCACGAGACAGGATTACGAGTGTGGGTACCATCGGAAAAAAATATAAATTGTACAAATGGTGTTTTTGGTTAAATAAATATTTATCATTTTTTTTTATCAGTTAGTAGTTAGTAGGGGAAGTCTAAAAGTAGCGCCAGTGACAGAAAAGATGAGGAGTAACAGGCTGGCATGGTATGGTCATATAATGCGGAGGAAAGAAAGTGATGTCACCAAAAGAATGTTATATATGAACGTGGAAGGGCAAAAGAGTAAAGGAAGACCAAAGAAGAGATGGATGGATTGTGTAAAAGAGGATATGCGGGTAAAAGGTGTGAGTAGTGAGGTGACGGCTGATAGAAGTGAGTGGAAGAAGAAGTGTTGTGCCGACCCCACATAATGTGGGATAAGGGCAAGAAGAAGAAGTTAGTAGTGGTGATCACCAATAATTGTAGATTATATATTCTTCTGAATTAACTTTTAATTAACACCATAATGAGAGGAATAATAGAAATATGAACACTAGGTGTTGCCCGCGAATCGTTTCGCGTCGGATCTTGGCAAAACTGAGTAAAGCATAAGAATAAAATATAAAAAATTATAGTTATACAGACATTCACATTACTATCGTGATAGCGATAAATGTGGGCTTAATTTTAGAGGTAACTATAGTTGCAGTTTATTTGTGGCTCATATTAAGGAAGATGTGTTAATCCAGGATTTATTCTATGACCTTTCAAAATTTCAGCAAAATTGGTTCAGTGGTTACAACCACTTTGCTTGTTGGTGTATTGTGTATGTGTGTATTTTTTTAAAACACACATATACAATTAAAGACATTTTACATTTATATAGTCATGAATTGTCTACAAGCATAAGAATCCAATGTGCGTGCGATGCATAAGTATCCAATGTATCTGATAAATAGATAATTCTTCAAAGCATAGTTTTTTACAATAGCTCCTTTATTTTATATTTAAACCATAAAATCTACAAAATTCGGTCGGTCAATGATGCTGGCAGATTGTTACGAGTAAATACGCAAATCACTATGTCTTATCCTTAGTAAGAGGAACAGTAGAAGCTCACCGGAAACTCGTGTCTTGGATCTCTATCCGCACAGGACAAGTCTGCGGGATGTGACCTTCGACTAGGGGGGATGGGCGTCGATTCGTCGCAGCACAGTTTCTCCTCCACCTCGGCCGAGCAGCCGCATAGTTGCCGCCACTCCGGCGTGTATGGCTGCCACGACATGTACCAGTCCAGTTCACCATCTGGAATGAGTTTGACGTCATTTTGCTACAAGCTTACAAACATACGAGCAGTTGCAAACTCGATAATATATTTTTTTTTAATTTCTTTGGTTCGCCAATAGCCAAAACATTTATTTTTACAAAATTCTGTACCTTGCACTGAGGTACAGCACAAAAATGCTTAGCCACTTACAGGCAAACACCGCATGCAAATGTGAAGTAGTGCGAATTTAACTTATCCTAGTTATAAAATATACCGACAATAACAGAAAATAAAATAAAACTAAACTGAACTAAACGTACTTAAACAACAACTATCATGCACTTAAAGCTAAATCAATTGCCCTCCGGAACTTCGCCAGAGATCCACTGTGCATGTCCGCTACTAATAATATAAATTACTGGTTAGTTTTATGTGCTAGGAAGGTTTTTAAAGTGTGCATAAACAAATTTTGTATGTTTGACGACCTTAGTGGCGCATTATAAAGTTGGAGGTCCTGGGTTCGATTCCCGGCTCGACTGTGGGGGGCTTCGTCCGTGGCTAGTTACCACTCTACCGACAAAGACGTGTCCGCTTGGATTCGACATCGTGCCGTAACGCCAAATCGCGTTACGGCGTTACGGCACGATGTCGCGTAAACCAATTAGTGTGGGTTTACCATACCCTACTAACAGGTTAGGCCGCTACCATCTTAGGCTGCATCATCACTTGCCAGGTGAGATTGCCGTCAAGGGCTAACTTGTAGTGGGGAAAAAATAAATAAGAGATTTATGCGCATTTCCAATTAAATTACAAAATAATAAAGCAAGATTTTCAAGACATTATGATTCTGCATTAGATCCGTTTTTCTTAGATCCGTTTTTCGTTATAAAGTTAGGAACCGTTTCGATTATGGTCTTTTGTTTTGAAGCTGTCGAATAACAAGCAAAAATAAATAATACCATTAGCCGCTTCATCGAATATCTGTTCCGCGAGTTTGTAGTCGCCATTTTCCACAAGAGCGTTCCACAGCCTCGCCTGCACCGCACCTTCTAGCTGAACTCCGCTTTCTCGAGACAGCGCCTCGAAAGCGTCCTTGTATCGACGTCTACGCAAATGTTTTAACAGTATCCTCACTGCTTCTTCTTCTTTGCGCTGAAATATATTTAAAAAATATTTAACACTGTTTGGTGCCACACCTACCCACCTTTATAACTTATATATTCCCGGCTAATTTTGTAAGAAGAAGCCTGTGGGCTTCTTCTTACAAACTAAACTAAACTTAGACAGGGGCGCGTTTGGAACCCTCATAGCTTTAGTTTTAAGTTTACGAATGTAGTTATCACCATCGAATTACTACTATGTAAATTATTGACGCGTCAAAAGTGCCTTGTAAAGGACTATTTGAATAAAGATTATTTGAATTTGAATTTTGAATTTATAATATTTACCCAATGTTAGGCACAGGCCATCTCCCTCATAGGAAAGGTGTGGGAGCATTTGTCACAATGTTGTTTAAATGGAAACTATTTGTTTGAGCATAAATATGTATATATATATATTACATACATGTACCATGTTATTATTTGTTAATTAAATTAATAACCATGATTAACCATATTTGTTTATTAAATATATATATATAACAAATATCCATGTCTAATGGTTTTGCAGTGGACTGGATTTTATAACGAGGCAGTCACTCCAATAGGCCCTTGCAACTAGTACAAAGTGCATTAAGTAGACAATAAGTAAATGTATAAAAGAAAATGATCCTTTTACTCTTTATTATGTGTGATGCTTGCCCATGGTGCATGTAAACAACATTCAAATTATGAATTATAAAATGGTGATTAATGATAAAGCCAGGCAGAAGTATGACAGAAGTATTTTATAGGTTCAATACTGGATTACTTTAAAGTTCCGTTACTCATGATGGGATCATAGAAAATCCATGACTTTGGGGTCTTTTTTAAGCTAACTTCGTGTAACATTGTCCATAATAAATATCTTTTTACTCTGCATTTTTTATGGCTTATACAGCTCTTTTTACCGATAACGGTCGAGCGACTTCATCCGTAAGAATTAGGATTTAAGAAATCCCATGAATAACGCTTCCATTATCAGCAATAAAAAAAGAGATGCAATCTCTCTTTATTGTTAAAAAACATATTTTCGGGAATCGCTATATTTAAATAAATTAAATAGTTCAGCAGGCAATATAACTGTGTGACATATGATTTACGAAACTTCTCTTGATTAGTTGCGTGGCATCTTTGAATTTATTCGAAAATAAAAGTAACAGGGATTTTATGGTTGCTTTTTCCCTTTGACCCATTATAAAAGAAAACACAAAAAAAAATTGTTTCATAAAACACCTATAGGTCTATAGTAAACAGTATTATTATCTGAACAAAATAACCTTTCCTTTGTTAGTACCTCTTAGTTTATTGACCGTTCATTAGTTGATAAAAAACAATGTTGTTTCTGCAACATCACTTAACTTAAATAAAATCTACCAGATACAGTGTATAAACAACAGTTTATGCAAGCTATTCACTGTATCTTCATACTGTTTATATAATTTGAAAACTGAAACAATCAATTTTGATCAAACTCAGTATGTGTGTCTGTCATAGTAAATAGGCAAACCATTGAAAGTTTCAATGGTATTGATCATAAAGCTTAGCACTAGCATACATTTACTTTGTCTTTTTATCCTGATGTAATAAAAATTTAATTATTTCATTTAAATGATTAGATATTAGTTCTTTGTCTATTTTATATAAAATAAGGCAAGGGCATGGTTCAAGTATTATAATATAGGCGATGATTTGCTTAATAAAGACAATTAAGTGCTTTATGCATTCTGAAACTCAACAAATATTTTTTTCTTATGTGACTTTACATTCGCATCGAAAATAGCCTTATTCATATAAACCTATTACAGGCATCTATGAATCGTTCATTTTACACATATATCACATCACATAATGTTCATATATTACATTTTTCATTATTTCTATTAGTGATTGTGATAACTACAATCGCTAACTTTAAACTAACGCTAAGAAAGATTAAATCATGCCCAGGTCTAAGAAGAAACCCACAACAAACTTAGCCGGTTTTGTTTATTGTTATCACCACCTCACATAATCAATTAATAAATTACAGTACCTATGGAAATAGAGCAATTAGAGTAATAGAGCAATTACATGCCAGTTTCAGCAAGTTATTCAAATAACATAAAAAACAACACAGATGTGGGCATGATCTTGTATATCTTAAAAGTTTTTCCTCCCAGTTGCATCAGTCGATATTATGGAAAGAAATAAGTTATAAATTTATAACTCGATGAGTTGATTCTTACCAGATTAATTGTGTCCACAGCTGAATTGATAAGATCTTCATGTATTTTTCCTCGCAATTCCACGTACCATATGGTGTAATTATATGCTGGGCCCCATGATTGCAGAGGCACTATCTTTATATATTTTACGGGCAAGTAAAGTCCATCTGATGTCCTGTGCCTTAATTTAAATGTCTCTGCTATGTAATCCATTTTAAGACCACTGAAAAGACAAAATGATAATTTTAATAACTAAACTATTAATTATTTATTACAATTTAAATTCAGCATCACAAAGCAGAACTTGTTAAGATGAGTGGATCAGTATGATGTCCAATTAGTATATAAATAAATTAATATGATCGTAAATAACTTACGCTGTCAACAACAATGACAAATTGTTCTCATCAGTGCCCCCAAAGATTTGAAACTTCTTAAGGTCACTAACATGTGCCTTAATATACTTTCCAAACATTATACTTTCCACTATTGCAGGGGCTTGTAGCTTGAGCATTATGAACTGTGAAGGAGTGGTGCTATCTGTAAACCACCTGGACAACTGATCTGGGGGATTGTTCACCATTATATTTCTGAAAAAAAAACTCAATTCTTTGAATAAAAGTGTCTCATTTCTTTTAAAATGGAATAAGGTAGATATTATTAAAATTCCAATACAAGTTTTCCCTGGACTGCAATCTCACCTAATGGTAAGTGAATCTATGATGGTAATGCATCATAGGGGTACAGCAATTATAATAAACTGATATACCAAAATGGTTTATTATTTATTTGGTAAAACAAATTTTGCAGTAACTAACTACAGCCAAAGCAATTGTAGTACAGAGTAGCAAGACTGGCACTGTTGTTTATAGTACTCTTGTTTATATAGATAAATACAACAAACTTAACCACTACTATAATAACGCAACAGCTAGTTACATATTTATTGATTAAATACATATCTCTATGTCAGGACTAAACAAAAAAAAAAGAAGAAAATGACCATTTTACGGACTAAAAATACTAAATAGTAAAATAAACAATTTATATAAGTATTTAACTTAACTAATAATGATTTTTAAAAAAAACACCGCTGTGTAAAATAAACATCGTGCGTTGGTATGTACGCCGTAAATAAAAATTACTATGAGCAGTTTAATTATAATTAAATTCTAGCGGTATAATACAAACAACAATCGGATTATACAAGTTATTTTTGTAAAAGTTTACGGTATAATTTCCGAAAGATTACCCGGGATTTTTGATAAAATAAACTATTTATTTACGTAATGTTAAACTTACTCTGGCAAATAATTGGCAGAATAGCTTGAATATTTGTGTATGGTGTACTTAAGTACGACTGTCTCATATTTATCATCCATATTTATAGCGAAAAAGTCACTATAAATATAAAGTCACTATTTCCAAAATTTCAACAAAAATCAAACCACAATCGGCGAACCCAAGAAGAAAACACTCACGAGATGTCAATTTGTTTTTTTTTAAATAGCTTTTTACGGCTCTGGGTTGTTAATTTGACATTAAACTTTTATCACAAGCCTAATCGTCCCTTCCTTAGTCATATCATGCATGAAATTTTCAAAGAATCCTTTGTGAAAAAATATTTTTGACATTCAGAAGAATGATTAGAAATTTAAACCTTGAAAACTTTAATCATTAATTATATTTATAATAGACGCAATATCAAATAATTTCTACATCAAACTCGATAGGTACCAAGTCTTTTCGATTCCATTGACTATAACGTATTTTTGACCCCCACTATTGTAATTTTAAGTTAGATCCAAGAAGGAAGTATGTAAAGTTAGAAAGCAGACGACTGGACACTACAATCTCTGTAGAGAACTATGATTTGAAATACCTACCATGGACATTTCTTTATTATTGTTATTATAAAAGGTTATCTGAACTTATCTTAAGCATTACCTTATTCTATTAACAATAAGTTAGTTTCCATTATAACAATCTCTAATAATCTTCTATTAACCTATTTTTTTATCTCGTCGTATGAATCTTTGAATTAATAATATTATTATATTATGAGGAGGAAAAAAAGCTAAGTAATAATCGTAGAAATTTATTACAAAAATAATTCATCAAATGCTGAATGTATTTCATTTAACATGTCTGAAGCAAGCATACTTCTGCCATACATTTTATATGCCTTTGAGTTACAAACTCTCGTAAGCTTAGCAGCGGAGTATGCCGCTACACTGTGTACCAATTGTACTGATTTATTGGTTTCACATAGGTTGACCTTCAGTCCCCAATTCAAAAAAGTTCCCAATGCTCCTGATAAAATATCCCCTTGGCCACCAGCACGTCTACCAGAACCACCTTCGTTGAGGGACCAGTCAAACTCACCAGTGCTAGAAAAATACATATCTTTTTCACCCTTCTGCAAAACGGTAACATATTCGCCCCAATATTTATGCCATGGCATTTCACTTTCAGGAACAGCTTGTTTTAACCTTCTGACTTCCGCATTGTTAGGTGTTAGAATTGCGCCAGGGCTTGGATAATCCTTGAGTATTAAGGGATTTTTATAAATTGCATATAGTCCATCAGCATCAATAACTAAAGGCTTTCGCAACTGTTTACAAATTTGAATGATCTCATAGGCAAGGTTTAATCCTTCTGGTGATCTGCCTAACCCTGGACCGATTACAACTACGTGTAAAGTAGGCAGTAACGAGCTGATATTTATAGAAGTGTGTGGAATGACAATAAGATCTGGGCTGTAAGATTTAATTACTGGTGCTGCGTTTTCTGTCGTAAATACATAAACTAGATCTGCGCCAACCTGTGGGGGAAAAAATAGGTTATTATACTACAGAGACAAACTATTTTTTATTAATCACATGTAATTGATAGTTTTTTATCATTAACCTAGATTCCTAGGCATTCGTATCAAGACAGGTATCTCGTAGGAGAGCGATGGAGCTTAGAACCTCCTCGCTGCTTGAGTGATGGTTGATTGGCTTTAAGGAATTATATGATTTTTTTTTAATGACATTCAGTTGTAAGCGCTGAGATAAATTATCTTGTAATCCAATATATTCGTTTATAATCGGAAGACAACAGACCAGGCTAGGGGTTCTCCCTAGCCTGGTCTGGTGGGAGGATTCGGCAGTGGCTAGTTACCAACCTAAGGATAACGACGTGCCGCCAAGCGATTAAGCATTCCGGTATGAACCGCTTAGTGTCCGTTTTAATATAACTGCCATACATAAACCTAGAAGTACGCTATTACCTTAGACTGCCTCATTAGATCACTTACCATTAGGTGAGATTGTAGTCAAGGTTAAATTGTGGAGAGAAAAAAAAAATATTATTAAATAAAATTTATTTGGACCGCACGAATTTTCAATTTCTGATTCAACCTGAGGATCGCACTTAGGACATCATTATCTGAAAACAAGCAAGCTACCCAATGACTTTATGACGTATGCAAACCACCATCCATCCATATAGCCACCATCGTATCTTGTCATCAATTTAATTAATCAATGCACTTAATACTAAATGAACAATCCAATAAAGTACCTTTAATGACGATATAGCTGCAAAATATGGTGCACCAGTATATTCGATAGAACCGCCTATAACTGCAACTTTTCCAGCTTCTCCTTTTCTTTTTCCTTCTAACTCAGGAATTACCACTTTGCTTAGTTTGTTGAGAGTGGTTTCATCAAAATTATCAATGTGAGAGCATTCATCAACAATCAAAAGTTCAACTTCCAAAAGCCGCGTGGTTATCACTAATATTATAGCGTAAAATATCTCCATAGTCACAATCAATACTTTGATTGTTATATTTAATTCTTTAGCATACACAACATCAAATTGTTTAATATTTATTCACGACGACCTGTGTACCTATTAAGGAACAATAATATAAATAATAAAATGTTCTTTCAAGGTAAAATAAAAGTCAAGGTTATTCTGAAAAGAGCATTACTGATTTGCGTTACTAAATTCCACAGAAACTTTAAACGAATTATTGTAAATTTTTCAAGTGTTAGTAATAGAGTCAATGTTCATTGCTTATTGGTATTTTAAGAGCTAAGAAATAAACAACCATTTATTATTTATAACATTTAGTATTAATTATAGGTTTCTCATAAAAGTAAGTAATAATGTAATCTTATCTAATCTATTTACTAAAAAATAATACGAATAATAAGTTATTTTTATTAATTCTTAATACTTTCATATGATATTGAATAGGTAGTTACCTACCTCTAAATTATTGTAAATGTGTACTGTGCCCACAGACTAGGTCGATATTAAGAGTTTACAGATTACTTTGTTCAAAAATATGTAGTCTGGTATGGCCACACATAAATTCAATTTTGTTTTAAATAAGTAATTTTACGACCAGTGTATAGCGTCACATATATTCGATTTTTTCAAACCAAAAAAAAATTAATACTACACTGTAATTATTCGATTACATTTAAATAAGGACTACGAAATGAAAAGATTGCAAAGTTATTTTTGCAAGTTAAACAAACTCAGATTAATGCGTTTAAAAACGATCACGGTAAATGTCAAAATATTACCAAACGTCAAAACGTCAAAATATTTGCAAATTAAAGTGACTGAAAAAGTCTTGAACACAAAATTAAAAGATTTTAATTTTGCGATTTAATGTAGGTTGATAAAACGTGATTCTTGCATAAAAACAATGGAGGATGAAATTGATGAATGTATAAGGAAAAAGATACAATGGCAGCAATTGCCTGCGAATCTAAAAAAGGTATTGTTAACACTTACATGTTTACATTAGGTTTTATTTTAAATTCTTACCATCATTGATATTAATGTAAGTATTAGAGATAATATAGTGCATTTTTCAAGTCTGGATCTCAGATTTTGTTCATTCGTACTTTTAATGTACTAAAATTAATTTTAGGTGTTAAATGAGTCTCCGAAAGAATATGAAAGATATATATTAGAATTCAGTATAAAAAATCAGCTGCGATTTCGAGGAAGCCTAGGTAAGTGAGTTTATCACAAATTTTGGTGTATTGATACCTAATAAGATTCTAATAAGAATTTATACAACTCATAGTTCTAAGTTGATTAGTATGTTGCTGCTGTGATTGTTATAGAATAGTGTTAAGACTTTAGATATTAGCTTTTAGATACAATCTATCCAATGTCATTAAGAATGGGGATTTTCTCTTTTAAAACATGGTATACCTATACCATGTCTTAGAATACATACTTATGTACTAGAATTTTTTTTGAAAGTAGGTAAGAATTCTATAAATAAATAAACAAACACTAACAGCATGCTAATTAACTAAGAAGATATGGTATGTTTTCTTGACTAATGTCACTCATATCTGAGTATTTTGGTTTAAAGATATTTATTTTCCTAAAAAAAAAACATACTGTTCACTTAAAAAAAGATTATATGCTTACAATTCTTAAAAACTAAACAGAATGTATGCACGCATTATGTTATGACAAACTTATCAATATTTTCAACTATATAATTATTTAGCTTAATTTTGAAGATGTTAGTGTTATTACATTCTTTTACTTCGTTTGGTAATGTATTGTATAAATGAGCACCCTCACACAATATGTTTTTATTACCATAGGTTTTTGTTCTTGGATGCCAAGTATTTATTTTATATTTATTTCTGAGATTGTGTATATCGGCCCTATGTGTAAATGTTATATTTGAATGTAGTGTCTTACTCATGATTTAACAGTTTTATTAAAATGACTTTTTTTTTCAAAAATATAATATTGGAGTGTGACAGTAATAAAGTTTCTGAGTGTATTACTTCAACAATTTTGATAAGAACTATGTAACATTTTCATTTTTTTTTATAGTTCGAACAGTAAGGAAAGATGAGAGAAAGTATTATGAAGCATTGGTGCAGAACAGCATACAGAGACTTATGCTCTACCCATATCACTTAGCAGACATGATTGTCAAAGGTATATTGTTTTTATTGTTGTAACCATAATTATATGAGACAAGCAACTAGCAAGCATGGTGATAGTATGTTTGCTGCTATTTAAATAATATCTATCCTAATGTCATAAAGATTTGAATGCTTGTGTAATCTATATATATAAAAGCGAAAGGTCACTTACATACTTACATACGGACTTACATACTGATTAAACACAAGATCTCAAAAACTATTGCACATATAAAGCTATAACTTAGCATGTAGGTAGTTTATAGTTAAGAGATGTCAGCTAAGAAAGTATATTTGGAAATTCCACACCTAAGGGTAAAATAGGGGTGTGAAGTTTATATAAAATTTCTTTGTTTTTAGAGTTAGAGACACAAAAATTGGGCAACAGCTAGTGTCATAATTATTTGTAACACTGTATATTGCAAAGTTAAACCGTAATGTTGTGCTATAAACTTAACTGTAATACCACAACTATTAAAAGGGGTGTCCTTTGTACATATCTAGATAGTGATGCAAATAAATCAGTGATAGTCTAGATAAGAACTAAATTCCAATTAAATATTCTACAAAATTTACAAACTGGTATTTTTAGATACTGTGTTTTTATGTCTGTGTGTGAATATCAGCTAGTTTAAAAAAATCATTTTTAGTCCAGGATGATATTTGTTTGAGAAAGTATTAAGAAAGCCTAAAGATATGAAATATTTGCAAGAGTGATGATTTAAATCTTAAATAGTAATCATATTTCTAGTTCTTTACATATGAAGAATGTAATCCATAGTTTTATGTTAAACGATATGATTATGATCATGAAGTTTCTATCCTGTTTAAGTGACTTGTAATGACTTCATAATATTTGTATAATTTTTTTACTATAATGTGTTTCCTATTTAACAGGATTAAGGATAACTCCATTCATATATTATATTGAAGTGGTAGCGTTGTTGATAGAACTTGAGAAGAGCTATGACACTATGCCTAATTTTACAGCCGCAGACTGTAAGTAGTTCCAAATAATATTACTTTTCCTGAGTAACCTTGTTCTACTTAGTGGAATAACAATAATCATCATCATGATCAACCCATTGCCAGCTCACTACAGAGCACAGGTCACCTCATATGAGAAGCCATAGTCCACCATGCTGGCCATGTGTGGATTGGCAGACTTCACACCTTTGAGAACATTATGGAGAACTCTCAGGTTTCCTCACGATGTTTTCCTTCACTGTTGAAGTAAGTGATATTTTAATTATTTAAATCAGATATCAGAATAACAATATTGTAAATTAATAAAACATGCTCTGCAAGGATCTATAGATGTTCTTACTGCAAACAAATACTAAAACCTTACAAGAATTAATGTTCAAGAAACAAACTATAAATACATTGTCAATCCACTATCCTAAATGAGATTGGCTTCCCAAAATACTCTAAACCTACTTTGCTAAGCCCTATAACTTAGAATTCACAGTACAATGAAGGTTGAATATTATATATTATCGTCAAGTTAGCTATGATGTAGCAAAGACACCAATCTATATATATAAAAGCGAAAGGTCACTTCCATACTTACATACTGACTTACACACATACTGATTAAACACGAGATCTCAAAAACTATTGCATGTATAAAGCTATAATTTAGCAAGTAGGTAGTTGATAGTTAAGAGATGTCAGCTAAGAAAGGATATTTGGAAATTCCACCCCTAAGGGGGTAAGATAGGGGTTGGAAGTTTGTATGAAATTTCTTTCTTTTTAGAGTTAGAGACACAAAAACTTGCATTAAGATTAATAATAATAAATAAAAAACATGTGCATCAAATTTTTTTTTAATATTACCTGTTAAGGGTTGTAAAATAGGGGATGATAGTTTTTGCTTATTTTTTTATTATGAAGTCTACAAGCGTGAAATTTTGAAAAATAGGTTTCTTTTAGGGCTTAAGTATAAGGTTAGAATTTTTTTTTCATCCAAATCTATCCCGAAGGGGGTAAAATAGGGGTTTAAAGTTTGTATGAAAATCCTGTTTTTTAATTTAGAAACACGAAAATCGGCAATTTGACATTTGCCTGTAGCTTATTTTCTGAAGCAGAGCAATCACGGGAAATCAGCAATTCTACGCAGACGAAGTCGCGGGCAACAGCTAGTGTCTCTATATATCTCTGGTTCAATAATCTGCATCTTAGTTTAGTGTAGTAGGTCTTATCTTAGAATCACTATTCAGTTGGATTGCAGTAAAGTACAAAATAAATGAATTAAATATGTTCTGAGCCTACTGACATACGCAAATAGCATTAAATTGTTAATTACTGCTATAACCACAAAATATCTTTACGGATTTTCTGACTGAAAATTGTAAAACTATCTATTAATGAATAGAGGCGTTACTTTGTGGAAGTCCATGATAAACAAACATATGGATTAGACAAAGAATGACGATTGGTACTGCTTAAACTATTACGAAATGACAATAAAAGAATCTAATGAATAGAAGCAGGCGTTACTTTGCGGAAGTCCATGATAAACAATAAACAGCAAGTATAATTTGCTATATTCCGCCGACAACCGGTAGATTTGTATAATATAACACCACACAAAATCTTCCACTAGAACCTCTACGCACGTTTCGACCCGACACCGGATCATCCTCAGGAGACGTTGACTTTACAAGCGAGAAAAGTAAAGCTTTACTTGTTTATTGTTTAAACTATCTATTACTTGTTACATAATATTTACTAAAGAATTGAAGAATTTTCTACATACAAGGTGGCTTGAAAGCCTTGTCACTTTTAACTACCTACTAAATTTTACAATGTTGATGTTGGAACAGAGGCCAAAGCAATTACTGAGTTTCTTCCTAGCTTCTCGATAAAAATGCCTTCTATACAGGTGGTAAATTCACTAAAACACAGATGTGACGTTTCTAAAGTCCCTATAATGTAAGCACACTTGAAATAAATTAATTTTGAATTTGAAGCTTATTAAAAATAGTGAAATTGATAAAAAGATTGAGTTACAGATCTTATAACATGCAATATTTATTTTAGGTTTACGTCTATTGGGTATAGGTCGCAACGAGTATTTGGAACTGGTGGCAAAAGCGCGATCTCTTGGCAGACGTCGGAAGTCGAGAGCTATACGTTCGCTTCTTCCACGCGTGCCCTTAAACATACCAATGCAGCCATGGTGGCGGGTTGAGCTGGGCTATGTGCTGGAGGAAGATGTTAAGGTAATGATGATTTCTGAACATTTAAACATAAAAATTTTCAAATAGCACTGAAATCACTTTCAATACTCTGAAGTGAGGTTTTCTTTTGGCCTATGATAACTGTTCCATTCAGTAACTTTTCCAAAACTTTCGTCTTTTGTCTGGTGAGAGGCTTCGGCCGTGGCTAGTTACCACCCTACAAAGACGTGTCGCAAAGCGATTTAGCGTTCCGACACGATATCGCGTAGAAACCAACTAGGAGTGTGGGTTTACACTCCTAACAGGTTAGCCCGCAACTATCCTAGACAGCATCATCACTTACCACTAGCCTGCGATCACTAGGTGACATAGCCGTCAAGGGCTGACTTGTAGTGTATAAAAAAAAGATGGCAATTTTTCGACTTTATAAAAAACAGCACAATTTTACCATGACCGTTGTGCACTCGTCGCAAAATTCTGTTGAGATATCAGGTTGCCACCTACTTTTTTAGCAACAGTTAAAAAGCATAATTTGAATTTGTGGTCACATCTTTTAACGGATCCGGAAAATCTGGGATTACCCGCATTCTGGATAAGGACTAGTGTATTTAGCCGGGTAATAATACAGAATGGGGATTCCCTATTCCATATTGACCAATGGAAGTTCTTCCCAGAATCAAAGCATATATTTACAAATAGCACGCCACCAATGCGCCCTAAGCTCGTAATAAAATAAAAGTTAAAAATCCTGAAAAATATGTTTATATTAGGTACATTTTATTAATAACATTCATTTGCATCAAAACAAATGAGATTCTGAACACAAGTGTAAACTTGAACTGCAAAACAAACATTCAAAACTTGCTTATTCCTGATATCATCTACTACTACCCTTTCTTGCTGCCAGCCTGTATTCAAAGAAACTAGATAAATTAGGCTGTATATTTTAATTTTTCTTACATCTAGCCTTTGAGCGAGAAGGAGAAGCAACTAATAGATTTGCTGATCGACCAGGGCTCGCAAACCGCCGGCACATTGGACTATCATATCGTCAAGATGTTATACAGGTATGTTTTATGTCTAATAATTTCCCATAATGTAGATATTACGATATAATTTAAACTATAGTAACTAGGTAAGGTCACTAGTAATGTAATGTACACTTCTCTTTTTCATTCATTGTGACTCTTAGAAAGATCAAGGAGAATAATTATCCTTCAAGGCCATGAACTCACTTGCGGTTTTCGTGCAAGCCCGTTGTTTGCATTGCGTAACCGGCGCAATTGTAGGTACGCCCGCAAACTTTGGCGCAAAATGATCGCAATGAGATCGTCACTAATAACATAAGCCAGCTATCGCGTTATATTTAATTCACAGAAGAATTGAAAAAAAAGGCCTAAAAGATTCTGGGTCTATGGTCCATCTTGATTAAGGAAAGAGATCTTTGCTGTTTGCCGTTGTTCTTATGAAAGAATTATAGAATATGGGAGAAAACCCTCCCTAAGAACTCGATAGTGCCGCATAAGTGCTTATTTCTTCATTGTTTTTGCAATGGATACTTTTTAGGTTCATAGAATGTCCAATTAGCTTTTGAAAATTAAAATATGTCTTGTCTTAAGCTCATCTAAATTACCAAAAAAGGACAAAGGAGTTTTATATAACAAAAGATATTTTAATTAGTAAAAGGATATCAACTGTTTTCCAGACGCGGTTTGATATACTTGGACGTGCCAATAACAGCAGCTGACAAAGTGTCTGTACCACCACTGAAAGGATTTGTCATGAACCGCATCGCGGGAGACTATTTCGAGACGTTGCTATACAAGGTGTTCGTATCCATTGACGAGCATACTAGTGTTGCTGATCTGGCCACCGTCCTACAGGTGTGTTGGATAACGTACATTAATATCAGTGTGGTGTACTAATATGATGTAGCTGAAGATTTCACTGGAAGTATGCATACGGTATGAATTTAAAAATCCTCATGCGTTACATAGGCACTTTATTAAAGAAGGCTATATTGGTCACATCACATCCACAGTTAACCCAATCTTCGGTTACAAAAATAATACATCGATGGACTTCAAAATTTTACTAAAGGTCAAATGGGTTTTTGAGGTTTTCTTGTCGAGATGGGACGTATGATAGAGTTTGATTCCGCGAACTTTGGCAGGTGGAAAGTGAACTAGTGAAGCAGGCGGTATCGCTGTACTGTCGGCTGGGGTTCGCGAAGTGTCTGCAGCCTCCACCCGTGTCCCCACAACATCCTTCGTGGCGGGACGCGCTCACCACACATTATCACCAACCGTTAGTATTTGTTGCATTAAATTTAACCAAAGCCGTGTATTCATCGTTATAAATGTTTCCAGCTCAGAGCTCTCTTATGTTCCAAAGTTGGTTGGCTGGATTTATTGAATATCATGAAAGCTTTTACGGTTTAACATGCGGTGGTTGGGATGAAACAACTGAAGTACTGAAGATTTATTTCTATAAAAGCTTGATACACAACCGTTTTCCCTACCACCCGAGAAATCAAGACGCTATACATTAGTTCGATATCAGAATACCGCAATATCAGAAATGGGATCACCGTTTTTAACTTGCTCCTATGGTAGGCTAGATGTTCATATGCTAAAATGTCTAATAATCTATCTAATAATTGATATGAATGTCGCGCTTAAAAATAAAAATAGAAATTAAAATATTTGCTTTGGTTATTTCATTGGTCCAAGTAATGCTACGTTGTATAGCCCATTTCGGAAGATCTGTGTAAACCAAAGCAAACAAAATTTGCGTCGGCAGAAATGGGATCATCTTCATCACATTTGTATTAAATTAATCACATGGTTTCTATCTTAATATATATAAATCTCGTGTCACAATGTTTATCCTCAATGGACTCCTAAACCACTTAACCGATTATAATAAAATTCGCACACCATGTGCAGTTCGATCCAACTTGAGAGATAGGATAGTTTAAATCTCAAATTATAGTCGCAATTTTAATTTATTGCTAATTATTTGTTTGTTATTATTTGACAGTCACAATTATCTGTTAACTCCAAATGATTCTAACAGATGTCGATACCTTTCGACTGGTTTGAGTAAGTAATCAATAGATGGCGCTGCTAGGGTAAATCTACGAACGGGTCATATAAGCTACATTTTAACAGCATAATTACCACGTGTTGTTGACGCTATAAAATTAATTAAATTTATTTTGTAGTGAACGAAATACCGTATAATTCAATTATTTCCACTTTTTAAATTTTTGGTGTTAGCATAGCCGGCCACGTGTTATTTAGACTGAAGTGTAAATTGAATTCATATTATAATGAAGATAGATTTATAATTTAATTTGAATATATGTATGTAAGTATTATCACATAATTATAAAATTTAATTAAAATGTCAATGCAAAAATGATACACAATTTCCTACACTTTTTCAATAGTTGTACAAATATTTTTTTTATTGTTTTTATTTAACCTCTATTAAAATTAATTAGAATATAATATAAAGTTAATTAGAATGATCTATAATATAAAAATGAATCGCAAAAGCTGTTGGTAAGCGCATAACTCAACAACGCCTGGACCAATTTGGCCAATTTTTTTTTTAAATATTCGTTGAAGTTCAAGGATGGTTTTTACGGCGAGAAAAATGTGAATAATTGCCGGAAAACCCCTTAAAACAGCCCTTTTCTTTTTCCCATACAAACGTTTTCTATATAGACGTAGAGTCAATTTTATTGTCAATTTGATTTTATTGCTATTGCATAAAGTACATATTAAATTACAAGCACTCACTGTTGTCTAAGCAATGTAGGTGTGTTCCTAACGTCAAAGAGTGCATAGTCAAACTGTAACAGGACGAAATCTGTACATTAAATAGATTTTGAACATTTTAATTGGAGGATGCTTTACTAGCGATTTTACTAGCGTCTGTCTGTATCACGCCGAAACCACTTGAAATGATGGACTTGAATAAAATTTGGTATAGGAGCAGCTGATACTCCGGTTCAACATATGAGATAGTTTTCATCCCGGAATTCAGCACGGTTCCCTTGAGAGATAGTCAAAATGTGTATTTAGTTGTAATTCATTAACTCAGAATCCATTCATTCTTTTTTTGTAAGAAAGGAGATACTTTAATGTTTATGATGTAATTTTTTCAAGTTCTTCGTTTCAGTAATCTATTGCTTCGTGATTGCAAGACAAGCAAACACGCAACGCAGATGAAGTCGCGGGAGTCAGCTACACTAAACGGGCTAAAAACTAAACTAACTAAAACGAGCTTTATTGCTATTGTATTCGCTGGGTTCGTGACCCCAGCGCCACCTATCGATACAACTTACGGTGGCTTAAAACGATATCCACGGACATTAATATCGGAAACAATTACTGGTAATGACGGTTATCCACTGTATCGTCGACGATCGACAGCAGACAATGGAAGATCAACAATTGTCAAATTAAATCAACAAGATATTGAAATAGATAATCGTTGGATTGTCCCATATTCACGCATTTTATCAAAGACCTTCAAAGCACACATCAAATCTTATCTACATAATCGTAGAATCTTGCCATTCAGTGAAATCTATTAAATACATTTGCAAATATGTAACCAAAGGGAGTGATATGGCTGTGATTGGAATTGGTGGAGAGAATTCCAATGATGAAGTTATACAATACCAAATGGGCCGCTTAAGCAAGAATATGCGTGTCGAGTTACAAAATGACCAATCTGGAAACATATTCTCTAAACAACTCATTGACATTGGTAATGGAAAATTTCCTATAGACATGTTGACTGGCTCCATTAACATTCCTCAAAGTTTTTGTCAGTCAACTCGATCAAAAGATGAACTTATTCAGAAGGTGTTTCCAGATGTTTCTCAAAATTACAGAAACCATGATTGGTTGAGCGAACGAGCTATATTGGCTGCAAAAAACATAGATGTAAATGAATTAAATTTAAAAATACAAGAACAAATTATAGGCGAATCGAGGATATATAAATCAGTTGATTCGGCTACTAACCAAGATGATGTAGTGAACTATCCACCAGAATTTTTAAACTCGCTGGATTTGCCAGGATTGCCACCTCACAATCTTCAATTAAAGGTTGGATCGGTAGTTATAATGTTGCGAAATATCAACCAACCGCGTCTTTGCAACGGCACACGGATAGCGATAAAAAAATTACTAAACAATGTGATAGAAGCACCTATACTGAAAGGAAAGTATAAAGGAGAAGACGTACTCATACCGCGCATCCCAATGTTCCGAATGATGTGCCGTTTGTCTTTAAACGACTAGTTTCCAGTTCGGCTTGCTTTTGCTATGACCATAAACAAGTCCCAGGGGCAATCATTAAGTGTTTGTGGTATTAATCTGGAAAACCCATGTTTCTCACATGGTCAATTGTATGTTGCCTGTTCCCGTGTTGGAAAATCAGATCATCAGATTTGTTTGTCTATGCGCCATCATCATCAGATTTGTTTGTCTATGCGCCAGATAATCAAACAAAAAACATCGTATATCACAAAGCACTACAATGAAAATAAAACAGATTTTTGTTAATAATTATGATTGATATGATTAACAATAAAGAGATTACTTATTTTTAAATGCTTATATATGTTTTATTTAATTATATTTCTTATTCACAACGCCCTATCACCAGGGTGACGGTTCTGTTCAGGTGAATTTTTTGCCCCGACTATAAAATATGTAGGGAAAAAAAAAATTACACATTACAAATCATTTTGACAGGGTATATTTGGCAGTACGAAGTCTGCCGGGTCAGCTAGTTTTTTAATAAGACTGAACAGCTATTGTTATACAGAGTTAAATTTCAGGTACAGACAAATCGCCCCGTTAACATTTGACCCCAACGTAGAAGAGGATTTACAGATGGATCCTGTACTTTTAAAAGACATACCTTCAACCTCGAAACAGGTATGTTAGTTATCCTTGAATTGAATAAAAAACTACCTCTAACCCATCTTCGTGTTCTGCAACGTTAAACATTTATATATTTAACTGAATAAACCAGAATTTCTTCACTGGTGTATTATTTTAGTTCTAAGCTAAAAAAAATAACATAAAGAAGGCGCCCAATGTGGGGCCTTTATTTTAGGATTAAAAAATTAAAAAGGGTAAAAGTATTTAAGTTCTAGGTTTATTGTCCTTTTATTTTACTTTTGAAAACGTACTTTGCTTAAAAGTGTAATGCGTGTTACAGTTAATGTAATTATATAATGTTTAACAGATGTTAGATTGCAGATGCCAGGCTTACCACAAATGCTTATTTATATTTTTAATTTCGTCGACAAAGGCAATTATTATAGGGTAATCAAACATTGTATTATTGCCTTTACGTTCTTAAAAAGTAACAGATGAATGGTGTTAATTTATTTCAATTGAATATATTTGAATTGAATTGACAGCTCTAATAGTACTGCCATCTCTTT
This sequence comes from Lasiommata megera, assembly GCA_928268935.1. NCBI lineage: Eukaryota > Metazoa > Arthropoda > Insecta > Lepidoptera > Nymphalidae > Lasiommata > Lasiommata megera. Next base: position 8,631,256 of record OV743326.1, on the reverse strand, counting down.
CACTGGCTTATTTTTGGAAAATGACAGCACTATTTTTAAACCTGCCTAATTAGTTTAGTATACGTTTGTGTAAAACAGACTTGGCACCATTGTACAATTTTAGCTTTCTCAGGAGTTACCAGAGGCATCAACCAATAACGCTGGACAACGGGTGGCTGTGTTATTCGATTCCACTCTAGCCGCATACCTTATGATGGGGAACTTGTCGCCTGTAAGTATAAGGATTTTTATTTGCATAAGATATTTTTAGGTTTTAGGGTGCAAATGCCATGAAAGGACGAAAATAATCAATAATAATTAATTGAGCGCATTTTTTGTTATGTATTAGTAAAGCACAGTAAATTATGTAAATTATTGACGCGTCAAAAGTGCATTTTAAAGGACTATTTGAATAAAGATTATTTGGAGAGAGAGAAAGGCGGGAGACTTCGTATATGGCGGGCGCGGTTTTTTCACGCTTTTCTTGAATTAATGTTTGTTGGCTAATTTTGGTTGTGTCGTGGACAGTTTTGGTGTCGTTTGTGTAGTGGCTGGTTTTCTGAATGGTTAACAGGTATTGATTTGGGAAAGGTTTGAGGGAGCCGCGTCCGCGGAGTGCGAGGTTTCCCGCCATTTCTCCCTAACTTCTACATTGCTATAAACTTGACATTGGCTAATCTGTGCAAAGCCATAAAAAGAGAGAACTAATAAAATAATAACTTTGACATTGGCTAATCTGTATAATGCCATAAAACGAAGAAAAAAAAAAGATTATTTGAAATTTGAATTTGGCACTCTGAAGACATGAAACATTAGTCAGAAAACTACACCATTATGGACTTCGGGGGTAACTTTTTTTTTTTTTATCCACTACAAGTTAGCCCTTGACGGCAATCTCACCTGATAGTAATTGGTGATGCAGTCTAAGATGGTAGCGGGCTAACCTGTTAGGGGTATGGTAAAGCCATACTCCTGATTGGTTTCTACACGACATCGTGCCGGAACGCTAAATCGCTTGGCGACACGCCTTTGTCGGTAGGGTGGTAACTAGCCACGGCCGCAGCCTCCCACCAGACAACTCAACAACTCTAGATTTAATGACCTCGTATTTACGTGACAGAGTTCAACAAGTAGACGTAAACGGGAAACGGTCTAACGGGTCATTTGTGAAAATAGGGGTTCCTCAGGGATCTATATTAGGACCTTTTCTGTTCCTCATTTACATAAATGACCTTCCTTACCTTACTAAGGACAATAGCGGGATAGTATTGTTTGCTGATGATAAATCACTCGTTTTTAAAATTAAACGACGTGAAACAAATGTTGACGAGGTAAACAACTCTCTCGCGAAAGTAGTACATTGGTTTGAGGCTAATAACTTAGCACTTAATGGGAAGAAAACAAAGTGTATTAAATTCACGTTGCCCAATGTTAAACAGGTGAAAACCAGTGTACTACTTAATAATGAGGAATTGGATCTGGTAAATACGGCTACATTCTTAGGCATAACGTTAGATGCTAAACTTCAATGGGGTCCACATATAAATAATTTATCGCACAGACTTAGCTCTGCTGCTTACGCGGTAAAAAGGTCCGTCATTTGACGGATATAGAGACTGCCAGACTTGTATATGCTACTTTCACAGCATTATGTCATATGGTATTTTATTATGGGGTAATGCTGCTGATATTGACACTATATTCGTTTTGCAGAAGAGGGCTGTTCGTGCGATATATAAATTAGGTCCCAGAGAGTCATTAAGAGATAAATTTAAAGATTATAAAATAATGACAGTGCATAGCCAATATATATATGAAAATTTAATGTATGTTCCTAAAAATATTGATAAATTCAAGAAATAAATGGACTGTAACGCACTGAACATCAGAAGTAAAAGTAAACTTGTAGTACCGTTTAGTAGGCTGCACAAAATTAGTAACTCATTCAAAGGAAATTGTATTTTATTCTATAATATTAAGTTAGTAAAGGGCACTATTACGTGGTTGAAATCCAACTCGAACGAAACGTTTTAGATCAACATTTCTGAAACGAACCGGTGTGGAAAGCACTTCCAGCATCTGTGTTTCCAGCCATGTATAACATCGGGGCCTTCAGGGCAAGAGTGAATAGGCATTTTCTAGGCAAGCACGCTACAACCTAGACCCCATCAGTGCTTTCTAGTATACTATCTAAAAAAAAGCGGTGCAAAAAGCTAATTTTGATTTGATTTTGGATACAATTTTTACAGGACCTCAAAAGTCACGCGGTTACGCTTTTCGAAGTGGGAAAGCTGTGCGACGAGAGTCTCGACAGTTTGCTCATTGAATTGGATAAGGTATGTCTTTTTGTTTATAAATGTAGGTGCTTGTATAATGAAAGCCATTGTCCATGGTACTCAGTACTTTTAGGCTGAGATCTTTAGAGCGGAACGTGCATTTCACTTTGCACAGTCAAAGTTAGTCTCAAAACCAGACCGATTTATGTCTGAAACGTTACGTAACGTAGGTTTTGTACGCTCGCAATCACGGAATCGTTTACGAATACCGAAACATTGTGTCACAGTAAAATCGTCTTAGAGTTGCAAATTCTGTACTTCTGAGTTTTACCATACAACGGATTTGAGTATAGCTGTGTTACTATAGTAAGCTGTAGTGATAAATTATATTTTACTTCGTCTATAGTGAGTTCTCCGAAATTCGCAATGAAGCATGTTGTATATACATATATGGAAAAAAATGTATATACATATACTAATAACATACATATATAATAATATAATACATACATAATAATATATAATACATATATAATAATATAATATAATATATAATAAATAATTATTTTTAAAAATCAGCTTTTGGTCTCCTGGAACCAAAGTCGTGAGCCGTATTGGTCTGCTGCCTGGCCCCAGTCAGTTTTTGGCAAAAAAATTAATAGTTACTATATTTGGTTTAAAATACAGGTAGTTGGTGATTCAGAGATCGAAGGCGAAGCGAGAAGATATCTCGCAGCTGCAGCTTGCCTCCGCGTGGCGCTGCGAACGCTGCGACCAAAATTACGACCGCTAGACTTACTGCGCTGTGAAGCGCTGCATGCGCTAGATGCTCCCGCGCGGTCCAGACTGCTCACTACCAAGTATAGGTAAGAGATAGATGAACAGATAAAAGTCTTTATTGCACATATATAAAAGGTCCTTTTTTCTTATATGTGTGTGATAAAGATAAAAAATGTGTGCGTGTACTAGTGTACACACGTAAGAAGTGAAACTTCTTTATGGCCTTATTTTCATCCCATTTCATTTTCATTTTTGTAATTAATGGCTTATGGTAACTGAAATATGAAATATATAGTTTACATTCCACGAAATTTAGTGACCGAGTAAAAACTCCATCAATTGTAGTGCCAGATCTTGTTGTTGAACTTTGAGGACTGTTTTTCATGGATAAATTCAATTTATCTTTCAGAAATTCAACTAGCTTCAAAGATTTTTCCGATGCAAAATTGACATTAAAATCTCCACTTAAAATCATCGGTATTTTTTTCGTCTGAACCAACCGTGGTAGGGGCAGGAAAAAGATGGCGCGTAACGGAAAAATGTGACGGTAAATTTTTTTCCAACGCCGATAAAGAAGTTTCACTTCAAAAAGGCAGAATACAAACAATTGCCTTGGCTCACATAAAAAAACATATTTCATATTAGCAAAGGCAATCCGCTTTAAGCAATCTCGACGCTGATTTTCAGCTGAGACTAGAGTGACGTCAGGTGAGTGAAATTAGGTAGGTAGTTAAAATTGATATGATGAAACAGAAGAACTTTTAAAGTCTTATAAATAAAATGAACACACATAATATTTGCATATGCAAATTTTCGCACATATGTATACATTCATACCCACACACACATTAATATATTACATATACTTTGACACTGTGGTTAGGACGTCCGACGAAAAATGCATGTGATTGAGAAGCTTTGATGGCCTAGTGGTTAGGACGTCCGCCTCCTAATCAGAGGTCGGGGTTTCGATCCCGGGCACGCACCTCTAACTTTTCGGAGTTATGTGCGTTTTTAAGCAAAATATCACTTGCTTCAACGGTGAAGAAAAACATCGTGAAGAAACCTGCATGCTTGAGAGTTCTCCATAATGTTCTCGAAGGTGTGTGAAGTCTGCCGATCCGCACATGGCCAGCGTGGTGGACTATGGCCAAACCCTTCTCATATTGAGAGGAGACCCGTGCTCTGTAGTGAGCCGGCAAAGGATTTATCATGATGATGACATATGTATCTTGTTTTTTTTATCCTTTATTTTGTGGAACACAGTGGTTATTTCTTGGAGGGCGATGATGACTGCAACACAGTTAACACTTCTGCAGGATCATCGCTTTCATGTGTTTAAGCTTCTTGCATTATTTGTTCCTAATAAAAAATCTTTTATCTTTATCTTTAATATACTGGAAATCCTTTTAGTAGTAAGTAGTAGTAGTAGTATCGATGGATTAATAATTATTTTCTTGGGGGGCGATGATGAATGCAACACAGTTTATACTTCGATCATCGTTTTCATGTGTTTAAGCTTCTTGCATTATTTGTTCCTAATAAAAAATCTTTTATCTTTATCTTTAATATACTGGAAAACCTTTTAGTAGTAAGTAGTAGTAGTAGTATCGATGAATTAATAATTATTTTCTTGGAGGGCGATGATGACTGCAACACAGTTTATACTTCGATCATTGTTTTCATGTGTTTAAGTTTCTTGTACTATTTGTTCCTATATAATTATATGCTAAAGATGAATTAATAATTATTTAATTTCATATTGCGTGCTTGCGCAGGCTGGCCATTTCTACGGCGCCATTGAGTCGGGAGGCGCGCGCGGGCGCCGCCGCTGGTTCGTTGCCGCACGTCGGCCCCGCACCGCCCGAAGCGGCTACGCCTTGGATGCGCCTCTACCTCTACCATCTCGCTGGGTACGGACCCCCCACGCTGCTGCTTACCAAAGGTGAGATACGACGGTGGCTGTAAAGTTCTTATACAATAAAGTCAATCAAAAACAAACAATTTGACATCCTGTACAGAAGACTTGTTTTTTTCATACACCAGTTAGACCTTGACTGCAATCTCACCTGATGGTAAGTGATGATGTAGTCTAAGATGACAGCGGGCTAAATTGTGAGGGGTTTGGTAAACTCATACTCCTTATTGATTTTTACGCGGGTGGGTGTTAACTAGCCACGGCTGAAGCCTTCCACCAGATCAGACTCGGTACGAGAATCCCAGACCTAGGACCTCCAAATTTATAAGTTACGTTAGTTGGAGGTCCTGGGTTCGATTCCCGGCTCGAGTTTGGTCTAGCTAGACCCTACCGACAAAGACGTGTAGAAAGCAATTAGGAGTGTAGGTTTACCATAATCCAAACAGGTTAGCCCGCTACCATCTTAGACTGCATGATCACTTACCATCAGGTGAGATTGCCGTTAAGAGCTAACTTGTAGTGGATAAAAAAAACGAAACGACTACATTCGTCTTCATCATCTCCGAAAAAACTCGAAACCAAGAGAGCTTTATTTTTTAACGGCTTAAAACTGAACTGAGTAAGCAATTAAGGCATGAAAAGAACATTATTTTAAATCATAGCAGTGGAAGGTCAACAAGACGCATTTATTTATTTTGGTCGCACAGGCACAGTTCTCCGCGGCGTACCGCGATCACTTCTCGGCTTCTCCCGCCTGGCGGTTTCTTGGTGGGGGGCGGAGTCGGAGGCCACAGCCCTGCCGGCGGTGGCGGCGCTGAGCGCGGCGAACTCCGCCCTGCGCCGGGGCCCAGTCCTAATCCAAGCAGCAGGAGTGCGCACCGCGCCCACTGTTGTCCATCTCTCCTTCCCGCCCACCGCTGAGATACACGATGGTGAGTTATTCTTAACATTTTTTGACTGACTATTACCTGTACTAACCCTGTATTGGTTACGACAGCGTAACCGGGCTGTTTGGCGAGCTTCTTTCCGAAGCTCTGCCAGAAGAAATTTTAAGCCCTAGGGCTCAAAGAAGCTAAGGGAACGTCTGCCTAAGGGCGCCTCCTGTGAGGCCAAATCTCGGCTTAGGCGACGTCCGGATGACGTAAAATAGCGGGGACCGGTGTGTAGCGTATGATTATGTGATAGGTCGTACGAGTATGTTGTCAGTAGTCATCTGATCGTCAGGGTCGTGAAGGATAAGTTTAGGTCTCGTCTTTCGGAGAGGAGCGCTTACGTCGGGGAAGTAATCTTAACAGATACGGTAGCAAAGTACTGAAGCAAAAAAACAGTGTAGGAAGAAACATTATTATTTGTTTTATACACCATAAGTTAGCCCTTAACGGCTATCTGTGGTAAGTGATGATGCAGTCTAGGATGGTAGCGGGCTAACCTATTAGGGGTATGATAAACCCACACTCGTAATTGTTGTCGGAACGCTAAATCGTTTGGCGACACGACAAAGTGTCGGTAGGGTGGTAACTAGCCACAGCCGAAGCCTCCCACCAGACAGCAGATGGTAGATGGTAGCAGAGCATTAAGCAAACAAAAATCAGTGAGGAAAGAAACGCTAAATTGATTGCGTGCTTCGCAATGTGCGGTTGCAATTCCGATTGCTGTTTGAAAAACTTCACACTAAATTAAAATATAACATATTTTTTTGAAGCTGTGATAGCCTAGTGGTTAGGGCGTCAGCCTCCTAATCAAGGGTCGGCGGTGCGAATCCGGGCACGCACTTCTAACTTTTCGGAGTTATATGCGTTTAAAAAAAAAATATCACTTGCTTCAACGGTGAAGGAAAACATCGTGAGGAAACCTGCACGCCTGAGAGTTCTCCATAATGTTTTCAAAGGCGTGTGAGGTCTGCCAATCCTGACATGGTGGACTATGGTCTAACCCTTCTCATATTGAGAGGAGACCCGTGCTCTGTAGTGAGCCGGCAATGGGTTGATCATGATGATGATATTTTAATATAAGAGGTTTATCGTACGAAAGGTCATAAATATTAGAAAATTATTGTCGCATGTAACAAGATAGTGATTTTCTATAAAATGAAATAAATTGTAGTATTTTACGTATTTTTCCCCTAGAGTTACAAAGTCTATGGAGGAAACACACTGGACTGCGTCGCTTGTTGCGTCGGTTAAGATTGACGCGGTCGGCGGGATACGTGACGCTTGCGGACATCGGAGTTCCAGATTTGGGCTGCGCTCACCCACCTGCCGCCGTGCAACTAGGTAACTATTTATTATTCTGTCGTATAAACAACCACTTTAGTATAGTATAGTGCTTGAATGTTTGGCCACGGATAACAAGCTCTTGGGTACATTAAAAATGTTTGTTTCTGTAGAGAGATTAAGGTCGAGGTCCAGCCAGCGAGGTCATGCCTTCGAGAGCAGTTTTGTTTGGTCACGTTTGTTATCAATAGCATTTTATAAAATCCATGATTATTCTTTCACCATATGGGAAATTTGCTGGTATTTGTGATTAAAGGACCCAAAATCCTCAAAGGATCAAGATCAACGCAGCCACTCGCAATCAATGCAATGCGATACTGAGAGTATTGCGCAAATGAATTCCTAATTTATTAATGGCATACTTAAATTAATGAAGTATGAAACATCCAATTCTAGAAATATTTCAGCTTTTTAATAGTAAATTTTATAAAATAATAGTTATGTTCTCGAATCATTAGCAATTCATTATAGAATTTTCAATATATTATGTATCATTTCATATTTATAGTTGCATCAAGAAAGAGAAAGGATATATGTGGCATGGCTAAACCGGTCAGTGAGATTTCCATTTCCTCTAATGACTCTACGAAAGATACCACTGAGTATTCAAAAACTGTTAGCAACCTCCAATCGCCCATAGAGTCCCACTTTGCCGTAACGCCAACAACTGACAGCAAGACCGGCTCCCCGGCAAACGGGTTCACGAGCATCGAAAGTGGGAAGTTGCTCTGCGAAGAACTCGATAGTCTGAATATCGACACACGTCGAAGCAAAGAATCGATCATCAGCGACGATTTCGTTCCAATACATTCTTCGAACAGTTTCAACGATTTGAAAGATAGCCGAACACATTCCAAAGAAAATTCCATAAGTAAAGAATCTATTCCCGACGAATTAGTCCCGATTCACTCGCCGACAAAGTCTGAAGACCAGTTTTGTGATGTTTTAAGCCAGAAGGAGAAGGTAGATTTAAATTTGGACGACTTCGACGGTTTATCGAGTGCGAAAGAGGGAAATGTGAAACTGGAGAGCCACTTTAGTGGTAAGAAGAGAGATAGGAAGTTGGACCAGTTGAGCGAGTTGTTCAGTCCGGCGGACGAGTCGATATCGATGTTCACGCAGTTGTCGGACAAATTGACTGAGATTACAAATGAGGACAGCGGCTTTGATACGGCGCATAATAACTCTGATGAAGAAACTTGTAAACCAGAGGTGAGTTTCAATAATTCCTTTATATTTATCGCACTTATATAAATGTTTATTTTATTTAATGTTTATATATTATTAGGAGTTGTCTCCAATATAAAATTTATTACCGGAGTCTTCTTCTCATGTTGTTTGCCAAAAAAAAAAAAAACATTCTATGTACTAAGGCCGCTATTGACGGGTGTAAACGAAGTGTAGTCAATTTAGTTAAAAGACAGTTAGATATGTCTACATCAGAATTGCCACTAATGTTGCCCCAATCAATTTTTTTTTGTTCAATACAGTATTTGATAGATTAAAAAATTAAAGTTTATTGCACGCATTTTATAAAAGTTAATTGTCCATTGTAGTGATCCAATCATAAAGAGAATTACTTCCTAAATCCTAAACCTATATTTTTTTACAGAAATGGACAATTCTAGATCTCCAATTTGGCATTCCATTGTTTGATGAAGTGCTGTGCGAAAAAGTATGCAGCAATATAGTGGACAAGATAGCGAAACCTGAATTGTATGTATTTTTATTTAATTAGTTCAGAGATTCAATTTATTTAGAGCTAAGTCGAGCTTTAGGTTTTAAGTTTATGTTGTACTTAAATGTAGAATTTAAGTTATAAAAAGTTTTTTTTTAGCTATTATCAATATTATATATTATTTAGAAACAATGAGTTTTTACGCTGTGACATTTAAAATTGGGTATTTGGGGCATTTATCAGAGGGATGCTGCACATGTATGATTTGAAATTTATTTAGTTAATATTAATTATCTTTTTCTAGGTTAGAAAAAGTGAGAGAGGACAACGAATTTATACGAAACGATGTTTTAAAATTTGTTTCGCAGTGTCAGGTGAGCAAACAATACCTACAATAATTTACCAACCATCTGTCCTTCTCAAGCTAAAAAAATGTTTTTAATTAATAAGTAGTATTACTATAATACGAATTAGACTAGTATTAGTCTAATTCGTATTATCCTTTTAACGTTGTTAAAAGTTGTCCTACAGGTCGTATAGTTTAGGAGACAATCTCCTAAACTATCCGACCAAACAATACTCTGTAAAGCGCAAAGTGCTGCATAAGATTGTCTTGATAGTAATATGATTCGGTTTTTGTATAGGTTATAATATCAATCAATTTATTTTCAGTATTATCCAGGAGAAGAAATGGGGATAGTAAAACGTGGTACTTTAGTGCCATTGCCGAGGAAAAATTTAGTTTTCGAGAACGGGCGCATAAGCGAATGGAACGGCAAGTGATGGTGTATCTTTCTTTCAATTGGAATACGATATATGGCCTTATTACACTTTCGGCCAATGCACCGGACCAAGGTATTACTCGTATTAACGTCCTAGTTGTCCAGTGGCATTTCTGTTCTTTGACCTTGATATCGTCCCAACGTGTACTAGGGTCTGTAAAATGGGTAGAAATATCATTATCATTGTCAATACGTAGAGTTATCAACACATCAGTCTGTCCCTTTTGTTCAGTGATTTCGTATTGTACGTTTAATAACGCCTATCTACCTTGTTAGAGGTCGCTGTGTTTTATATTACGGCATTGCTACACTAGCACCTTTGAACGTTAGTCCATCGGCATTCCGAGTTAAATATCATATGATATAGAAAAATCATGAGAGAGTTAATTATACTAATAACCCAATATTTTTTTAAACAATGATTTATAAAGTACGCTTGGTAATAGCATATTTAAAACCATAATAATAAAAAAAAAAGTTGAAAACATTATAAAACAAGTAACTCGATTGCCATTGCTTTTATGGTTGGCAGCCACTCAACATATCTAACACTGGACCAGAAGTAATACTAAACTATCCCTCTCACAATCCTATGGAAAGTACTGCCACTTGTAAATTTAGGTTTTTGTGTACAGCATTAGTGCAATCCTATGGTGGACTCAAGGTATTCGATCAGAGTGTTAATTGAAAAATGCTAACCAATAAGAATTATAAAAATAATGTCAACTTTAAGGGGTAGGTAGTGGTTTCATGCATAATTACGTGAAGTGGTCACTATTTTCAGTGGGAATGAATTTAGTACTTTGAATATATCCGGAATCATAGTTACTGTAAATTCATTATTTAAGTAGGACATATTGTTACTGTAGCAGAGGTGTAGATGTAATGAAGTTAATTTCTTTAATAAAATAATTCTTCGTAACCGTTCTTTGGCACACAAACTATCAACTTAATACAATGAGTATGAGTTAATCACATAAATAAATAATTAAATAAATTGGCTGTTAAAAAAAAGTGAAGAAAAGTTAATTTTGTTGAATTCACAATAGAAATGGTACAATATTTTTTTTGGAAGCGGTGATAGCCTAGTGGTTAGGGCGTCAGCCTCCTAATCAGAGGTCGGCGGTTCGAATCCGGGCACGCACCTCTAACTTTTCAGAGTTATGTGCGCTTTACAAAAAAAAAAAAAAAATATCACTTGCTTCAACGGTGAAGGAAAACATCGAGAGGAAACCTGCACGCCCTAGAGTTCTTCATAATGTTCTCAAAGGCGTGTGAAGTCTGCCAATCCGCACATGGCCAGCGTGGTAGACTATGGCCAAACCCTTCTCATATTGAGAGGAGACCCGTGCTCTGTAGTGAGCCGGTAATGGGTTGATCATGATGATGGTGATGAATATTTTAATGATCAAAGATTGATTCCATAATAAAATCATTGCTTGAGAAGAGAGCAGTTGTGATATTGATTCCCACAGTTTATGTGCCAGAGGCATTGATGTTTAAGATATAGTTTAATAAAGTACCCTGTGTGCTAGAAATTATCTTACCCTGGATGTAACTATGACACAGAATTGTTTTAAAATTATTGTGAAGTAGTGTACTAAACAATGCTTTTAGTATGTATTTTGTATGCATAGGTAGAATCATGTTACATAAACGTCCAATGAGTTATTCTACCTAATTACTTGCATTTATTGCAAGGCATAGATATGTATTTAAATCTAAATAAAAATTATGTATAGGGTAGCTATATATATGAAAAGAGAGATTTGTGCCAATTTTGTTCAACACAAATCTCCTTAACTAAATTGACAAACCTACACAATAATAAAAAATGTAATGAAAGGAATAGAATTACTACTACTTAGTAGTAACTACTGTTATAGAATTGTCAGCTTATTTATGCTTGGAGATTTGGGTACAACAGAATTATCACCAGTGTATGTTCATCTAAAAAAAAACTTAAGAAGTCAGATTAACTATAGAAGAAATATTTTGTAAAAATTATTACTTAGGATTTTATAGTGGGAGTCTTTAGTGTTTCTAAGTAATCTAACGTGACACTGGACTGAACATACCTGTCATTTTGTGTGAACGAACAAGAAGTCGCAATTTAACAACAATTAATGAAGAAATTAATTAACTCGGATGTCACATTTTATCACCTTGTAAAATGACACTGGAAGCACGGTTTATCGATATTTTGTATCTGGCATAATTGCTTCACGGTAGTCTTCATACAAAAGGAAACGTAGGACAGCGGCGATTACCTATACACTAGTCGCAAATTTTGCATGTTTAAAGGACTCATACAAATTTAGCTTTAAACGTAGGTATGGTTAATTAATTAAACAGTTAATTAGAAATGTGTTCGGGGTTCATAGATAGATGCCTTACGATTTGGATCGTTAGTAAAGACTTTTAGTATCCGTACTTACTTCCGTTGCGTTTAGATTATTTTCTTACGACTGTAATGTTATAAAAGTTAGTATAAAATAAAATTAGTAAGTTTGCCAACAAAATTACATTCATTTTGTTTATCTGGCTATGGACATAATATAAAGGGGTTTGACTACCCGACCGGCCATTTTTATTCATTTTTCAATAGAGCTAACACGCATCGTCCCTATATTAATGAGCTAGCTGTTGTCCGCGACTTCGTCTGCGCAGGATTAGTATTTCGAGTGGATTATATTAGCGTGGCGTGGAAAAGACCTAACATTATGACATTAAAACTATCAAGCATATGGTTGATGCTTTTCTACTTGACACTTATCGTCATATTTTTGACAATTCACCCATTATCTTTATAAATTTTAGCCTATGTGTTATTCTGAAGTATAAGCTATATATTGTAGTTTCATTAAATTCAGTAGTTTTTACGTCAAAGAGTAACAAATATCCATCCATACTTACAGACTTTCGCGTTTATAATATTAATAGGACGAGCCACTATTAAAGCTGGCATCAATACAGATAAGATTGAACAGATTGATTGAAATCGTCACAATTTGGGGAAAAGAAACTTATTAACTGGTACCCCAAGCTATGAAAACCAATACATTACCGCACTACTGGAGGTCTATATCAAATCTGTTTTTTTGATCGCGGCCCAAAAATCGAGCTAGCAAACTAGCTATTGCGATGTATATACATAAAACAGCGGACGAACTAAAAGGAAAAGTCAAGCCACTTTTGTTTTAATCCATGGTACGTTCACGTTCAGAGCTATTTTTAGTGAAACAAACTTTACCAATTATTAATAGAGTAAAATTGTTTTCCATTATAACTTCACAGTCTTCCTAAGAATTTAATTGATTCATATTTATAAGATAAATAAACACATCTTTCATTAATGCATTCCAAAAAAAAAACTTATTTCCTTATCCTTGGATTGACAAAGCAGAGTTACCCCAATTTAGTCTAGTATTTTACCTTTACTCTGTATGTTTTAAGTATCATTACAGAATACTTCGTTTATAATATAGGCTAATACATAATTTTAGACTTAATAATTAATTATTTTTATTTATGAAATCTAAAGTATTAACTGTTATTGAAGTTCATAATTTTAATATGTTTAATTGCTAATGGGTGGAGCAGAGTTTAAATTGGCATTATTATATTTCTTTAACCGCTAAAAGTGTACAAGTGTAAATACATAATAATTCCATTATTTCAAAAAGCCGTTCAAATAATCCTCGAAACATAAGTTTATTATCATATCCGTCCATTAATATAAAAGTAAGAAAAATAATATCTATATTATATCACTTTTAATTCATTTAGAACTGAGATAGTTAAAAATGTGTTTTATTGCATATTGTTTCAGTGTTATATCTTTATTAAATATTAGTACTTTGCTAATGAAGTGTTCCTTAAAATAGTGCCAACATCCGTTTCCGTTTCTGCAACCGCTCAGCTCGGTTAATTTGTAATGTAGCGATTTCTAATGGTGCCAATCCTGTTTTACAAAAAACACTTCAGGAAACTTCATTGACCAGTCCTAAGATATTGCTATCTTTTCTCACAAATAAATTACTAATATACCATTTAAAACAAAGTGACAAAGATGGCACTACTATCTGTCAAATTTGTACAGCCGAATTAGCGCCAATAGAAGTTCTCTCTCTTTTTATGGCTTTGCACAGATTAGCCAATGTCAAGTTTATAGCAATGTAGAAGTTAGGGAGTAATGGCGGGAAACTTCGCACTCTGCGGACGCGGATCCCTCAAACCTTTCCCAAATCAATACCTGTTAACCATTCAGAAAACTAGCCACTACACAAACGACACCTAAACTGTCCACGACACAACCAACACCAGTCCCTTCCAAAATTAGCCAACAAACATTCAAAATTCAAGAAAAGCGTGAAAAAACCGCTCCCGAAACCGCCACATACGAAGTCTCCCGCCTTTCTCGGCGCCAATAGAAGTTTGCCTCTATTCGTTATCATGTTTTCTTCTATATTTGTTTATGGATCTTCCTTGTGTGTCTATGTTTGAGAAATGTCTAAGTCTACGACCTGTGCCTCAAACAGTCTCAAGCCATCGGCTAAAACCTTCCAACTCAAAACATTAAAGTAGCGTGAAGATGAGACGAAGCTAGTGGGACATCAATATGCTGAGGATGGCAGTATACTAACATTTATTAAGTAATTTTAATTGAATCACAATTCTTATATTTTTTTCGCTATTTCCAAGGTCTGCATGATCTAGTGATGTAAATATTTCTGCAGACTCTAGCAATAATTTGTGTGATTTTGTTCCACCCATTACAATATCTTCAATTCTGTCTTTCCAAAAGTGAAACCCTTTTTATTATTGTTTTATATAAGGAAATGTATGACTAATTTGTAACGATTGTTGCCATTCTTAATTAATTCCAAATTATTTCTATTTACAGTTGTGATATGTGTAGTTCAAGCATTAATATATAATTATTTGTTACAAGATATTATACTAAGTTAAATATTTTTTTTTGCAAATAATAGTTAACCTTTTTATTCAATACTTACTGAGTCGTATGTTATTGTCTGAAAAAATATATTATATTATTATTTTGTGTGTATATTTATTTTTTGATTCTAAGTTAGCCTGCATCCTGAACTGGTGGTAATAAATATGATGATGTGAGTGATAAATCACTCAAGATGGTAGCATCATCATCATTCAAGCTCAGTCGTTAGAGCTATGGTAATTATATTAAACCCATATCCATAAGTTGTACGCGGCGCGTCTTTATCTGCTCCCATCTAGACATGAGGAAAGTTAAAATAACTACTGCGTCAGGACGTAGTACTTTTAACCATTGTGTTACCTTTTGAGATCATGATCCGGCGATACATAAATATATATATGTGATAGGGCTAAGATGCTCGCCACGGATTAATAATTTGTCTTATCATAATCACAGATTTATGCTGGCACCCGTCACGTAAGACTACATAACCCCCCCATGTTTAATAACCTAATAGATCTAATATATTCTAAATCTTCTAATCCACTATTTTATCCTCAAATTTATCTATGTCAATCAATACAGCGTACAGATGCGAATGGTATCATTCTACTTTTTAAAATTAAAAAACCTAATGTGAGTTCCGTTGCAAAAGCTCTCATGCGAAAACTTCTTAACCGATCATCATAAAACTTTGTGTACATATTCTTGGAGGTACTCTATAAGAAAAATAGGATACTTTTTTAAAATATATTATTTTACGAGATGAAAAAAAAATTGTTTCTTAATGTATATCTATTGTGATTAATTTCTATTGTGATTCTACTTTGATACTTATTTAATCAGATCGAAGCCGTAGGTAAAAGCTATTAATATAAAAATAATAATATTGATCAGTATATATTATTATATTTGGTTTAGAATCTAGATCAAGGCACAGACGAACAATCTAGACTCTAGATTCTTCGTCTGTGCCACTAAACAGTATCTGGCATTGACGAAAAATCTAGAATTGGCGAGAATATTGTCACGGTTCAAAGTCGCTGGAACTCTAAGGGGGTAAAGTATAGATATCCGGTACTCGCGTAGGGGGGGTGATAGGGGTAGGGTGGAGGGGGGAGGTATGGTAAGCCCCCCTCCACCTTTCACTATAAGAAACGGAATGACGATTGACATTGACGGACGTTAACAAAATTACCGTTGCAACATTCTGTTACACACTTTTTTTTTTGTAACTAATTCACAAACCATACCAAAAACATATAGCTGCATTTCGTTATACGCAATTTTTAGTGAAATTTATTTTTCTCGTAATTAATTTAAAATGAATTTCCGCTATCTAAAAACAGTATATAAGGTTCAAGTTTAACCCAGACAAGGCTCCTAAGCTATAAACATAAGTAAAATCGAGTACCGGATATCTATACCCAACCCGTTGAAATAAGTCAGGCAGAAAATGCTGAAGAAATCAATTTGTGCAAGCCATCTTCTAGCAGTAAGTATGACACAAATTGAGCTTTTTTACTTCTTTTATATTGCTTAAGGAGATATAGCTGAAATAACTCATTTATCATGTTACAGTAACCTACATAATATATAGATTCAGTTGCTTATGAATTAATTAAGTTATAGACTTCTGCTGACATTGATTTAAATCTCTCTCTCCTACACTAGTATAGAGAAGTCCTTTGATTTGATTGTTGATACTAATCTCCCAGTTGTCAGCGGAATATAGCAAATTATACTTGCTGTTTATTGTTGATCATGTATTGCTATTTATGTTAAGAGGGGTAGTAAAAAATTATAAACAACCACTAGCATATAAATTTTGTCATGGCAGCACTTCGAAAATAGAATTAAAAAATCAATTAAGAGCAGTGATAAGTGAAGTTCAATTAGCAGGTTTTAAAGTGATAGCATGCCTTTGTGACCAGGGAACCTCAAATGTCAATGCAATAAAAGAGCAATAGTACATGAAACTAAAACTGCACATTTTAAAGACAACAAAAAAACACATGCAACACAATTTTTTTTGTAGTAAATGACCAAGAAATTATTCCAATCTTTGACATGCCACATATGCTCAAGGGAATCAGAGACAATATATTAAAAAAAAATATTATTTGTAAACTCAATGGTATTGAAGTCACAGGAAAATGGGATCACATAGTGACACTATATGAAGAAAATCCTGCATATAAAGGCTTAAAATTTTTACTTAAATTGACTGAGCATCACGTAATACTAGAAAAAAAAAATGAAGGTACTATGTGCAACTCTACCTGAGTTGCACATCAGGGCTTCTGTTGCCATGTGCATGGGATATTTTGCAGGTAAGGAACTTTTAATCTCTTTGAAACTATTTTATTTCTAGAAAAGAACATTACACTATTAGTATGTTTTAAAACACAGTTCATACAAGCTGAGGATGCAAAGCCAGATTTTTGAGCCTAATGTTAGAATAGAGAATAATTTTGTCTCTTGAGTATTTAAGACTATAGAACATTACATTATCAATACTAATAAGTAATACTGCTAATATTTTTATAAAAATTCAATATTTTTCAGATAAAAAAATCATTCCTGAGGAAAGCAGAGGCACAGCTGACATAATCAAGTTCTTTGATGAGTTGTTCGACTCTTTAAATGGCAGTTATGGGAATTCTAAGAGAAAGCCATCTAATTTTCTTCTATCCAAATTTTTTCATGACCAACATCATGTCATGAAAAAATTTGGATAGAAGCAAAAAGAACATTAAAAACCATGAAATTCATAGACAGGGAGGGAAAAAAAAGGAGTGTGCCATCTATTAATAATTGGATTTGGACAATCGAAAATGTTGAATATATTCGTAAAAAATTGCATAAACATTACAATTTGAGGGCTTTTTGGATGAGGCATTTTAACCAGGATTCTTTGGAGAATTTCTTTGGTTCAGTTCGAAGCCATGGCATTAGAAATATTAACCCCACATGTGCAAACTGAAATGCCAAATGAAATTGATTACAATGACCTTGTAAATGACCACATCTTGATTGGATTAGAGTATAAAAAGGCCAATTTAAAAATATTTGAAATATGAAAATATGAATGTTATTAAAAAAGCTACAAGGGTTTTAAAAAATTGTGAGAAATGCAAGAAAAATGTTTTTACTAATAATATCAACGATTGTGAATTTAATTTCAGAAAAGAAAGGGTAAAAAATAGATTCCTTCTCTCATACCCAGCAACACAAGCAGTAGAAATGTTTTCAAACATTCAAAATGTGGTCTCATACATTTTAAGAAGCCGAAGTAATATTTATAATATCAAAACATATATAAAAACAATATTACAAATTCATTGTGATTTTAATTTTTTGAATAGTTGTGATCAACATGGCACAGAATTTTTCAAATTCATAATAGATCACTCATGCAATTTATTTTTATATTCCTGGTGTAAATATACAAATAAAATATTAAATGGTGCAACAAGAGACGTAGATGTTAAAGATTTTATGCAAAGAAGTTGTATTGATTATTATAATAAAAGAAAAAAATGTATTATGTTGTTTCTTTTCGCGTTTTATAAAGATTCTCTTTGGTAGAAAGAAAGTAAAAATGTTGTTTTAAAAGCTACCAGAAACAGCTAAAACGTGTATCTGTAATATTCGCTGAATTTATATTAAAAATGAAATTCAAATTATGAGTAAGTTACTTACCTTTACATAAATCTCATACAGCTATAGTTATATACACAAGACAATTCGTTCAGGAATTAACCAGTAGGGGTGCTGCTTTCCATATCTCTAAATACGTGGGAGCGATAACTCTATAAAAAGTACTCTGTGTTTATACCAAGGAACATTAATACTCTAGGTTTATACCCTATATATATCCTACTCTATGGCAGTCGGCTTCTTTGCTTTTAAGTTTTAACATTTAAAAATATGAAAGTTGAAGTCAGATATATAACTCAACATTGAAATTAAGCCGAAATATTAAGCTATTTTAGGTGGTATTACAACGATGCCTGATAATTGATTTTCTAATAGATATTGTAAACCGACGAAACAAACTTAGTTACGCGGCACTGGATTGCCCTCCAAAATGTCGGGGTAAGTTTACCATTATGATATTTTTTATTTGATAATTATGGTTCAATAGTATACAAATCACGATAAAACCTTTTAAAAAAGCAATGTTTTGTAAACTGCGTGATGAGTACATGAAAGCGTTCGTACTTTAAGTTTTTTATATACCTTCCTATCATAGTAACAATATTAGATTCATAAACAAGATCTGCTTGTGGCTTTGGCTGTGTGTATTTCCTTGAATTTGGGTTGTCTTTTTGCGATTTCCCTACCAATATTTTGAATGCGAAAGTTACTTTATGAAACGAGAACAAATAAATTTATTTGTTGTTGATAGTTAATAGGTATTTTATTTTGCTGTGTAAAAAAATCCGGATCATCTTGGAGACTATCTCTATGCTTTAGTTTATAATTAACATTTTTATCATATGTACAACTAGAAAACTTTTTGTTCAATAAGCAACCTAGGCCTTAAATGTAAATAAATTTGTGGTTTATACTACAGAAAATCTTATACAATGAAGGAGATGAAAGCTATAGTGGAATACTTGACTGAGCATCGAGCATATGGAGATATTAAAGGGAGAAAGATGTGGATGGACTTAGCAAGTTCAAAAGTAAGTCAACAATATTGTTACTTAGTTCCTTAAATAAAATTTGTGATTGATTTAGATATTTTCCATAACTTTTTTTAGAACAGAGTCTGTAAAGACTAAACTGCCTATTTATTAGAACACATATTTAATCTACATATTTATAGAAAATATGTCAAAACTACAATTTTTTTTACCTTTTCCATTTAGTTTATGTATTTTTAAGTTATGTGGTTGCTATGAGGTTAGCACACATAGTAATGTTTGCTAACCTCATAGCAGGTAGGTTGGATTATTGCATTCATAATTACAAATCATCATCATCATCATGATTAACCCATTACCGGCTCACTACAGAGCACAGGTCTCCTCTCAATATGAGAAGGGTTTGGCCATAGTCCACCACGCTGGCCATGTGCGGATTGGCAGACTTCACACGCCTTTGAGAACATTATGGAGAACTCTCAGGTTTCCTCACGATGTTTTCCTTCACTTTTGAAGTTATACAAATCCACTAATCAAGGTTGGTTGCTATTTGGGATCAGTTTTCCAAATGCATATCAAGTTTGTTCCACAGGCATTATGTTTGTGTCTGTTGTTGTTATTAATTGTTTGTGGAGTGGCCTTTGCCCATAATTCTTCAGACATGTGTAACATGGCTTACCCAGTTCTGCTTTAATTTTTGTTTCGTAGTATGTTTTTTGTTTACCACTCTTTTAGTTTATATCCTGGGATACTGAGCTTGATTGCTTGTTGCCATATACTGAATATGTACTTTTGATGGACATGTGAGGATGGAGAGATTACACATGTTCATGACCATGATGAAATAAAGCTTTTACTAGTATTAACAGGCATTGTTAATAGATCAATTTCAGTGCATCTAGCAATTTTATCTTAGTATATGAATGCATGGGCATACTCAAACTATACCTAGCCATAGCTAATACTACAAATATTTGCAAGAAGTGTCCAAAAATTCAATATCTTTTGATAACATTGCAATTATTTTGCAACTGCAATGTTTTTGTTAAGAGTTATTTTTTTTTTATATATATATAATTTTGTTTGTTATCTATTTAGGAGATGATGGGGCTGACATGTCCGTTTCGGACCAAAGTCCCAAAAAAAACAGATTAAAAAAAAAAAAAAACTGCAATGTTAGTTCTTGTTTAAAATTTAAATAATTATTATGGATTTTAGGTAACAAACAGAACATGGCAGAGTTTAAAAGAAACGTTTCTAAAGCGCATATTGACTGATATTCACAATCCCTATTACAAGTTATCTCTCACCCAGATATCTAGTTTTCAACAAGGGTAAGTTCTATTACTTTTAAAAGTAATGTTAACTTTTGAAAGAAAAGTTTGTATGTTTTACAATTTAACAAGTTCATGAAGATAATATTATCCACCCACTCATCTTATGTATATTGTATCTTCTTCTTCTTGCCCTTATCCAACATTATGTGGGGTCAGCACAACACGTCTTCTTCCACTCACTTCTATCAGCCGTCACCTCACTACCCACACCTTTTACCCGCATATCCTCTTTTACACAATCCATCCATCTCTTCTTTGGTCTTCCTCTAAATCTTTTGCCCTTCCACGTTCATATATAACATTCTTTTGGTGATCTTATTTATATTGTATAATAGAAAGATTTTTGTTAATGTTTTCAGTCCCAAATACTGAAATGTCAAGCAAATAAACAATTGATTTCTGTCATTGCATAATACACATTGGGAAAGTAATATTAAAAGTCATTTACAACAATATTGTCATTTATTTTGTACCATTGTGGTAACGGTTTGTTTTCCTCCTAGCACAATTCTGCCATAAATACTTCTGTATTTTAAATAAACATTTTTTCTTAAGTAATAATACTATTTCAGAAATATACTGTGAGAGCTTTATTATATTAAAATAAAAAATACTTTATCACGATGGACAGACTTTCTCTAAAAGACACTACATAACATGCATCTTTAGTGAACTTAAAATTGATTACCAAAAACTTACAAAGTGACAATATTAAAAATGTTATGTAAATTAAAAAAGGTGAAGATAACACACATTAAACAACTTCATATTGCTCATTTATGATAGATTTGATTGGGAAACATTATAATTATTAGATTTGGGTGCACAGATAACAGTTTCTTAAAGATTTTTTATCTAGTACCAGTTCACAAATTAGCTTGTATTTTATTCTAGACAAGACATTGAAGCAAGACTTAACAACAAACTGCAAATAAGATCAACTAGTCAAAATTGTGATACAGATGGTAAAGTATTTTTTTCTTTAGTTCATTAAAAATAAGCAGTATATACACTTATCCATATTTCACAAACATTTTAGGTGTCAAAGACCAAAATACAGAAATGGCTGAGACTAGTAATGGCAGAAATGAAGATAAAATTGCAGGTGAGGACCCTCAACTGTCAGATCTCAGAGCATCCACAGAAACACTTGTGCTAGAAAATTGTTATGAAAATGCAGAGGAAATAAGAAAAGACCTGCAATCTCCTGTAAATGGAGATGATGAGAAAGAAATCCAACCAAAAAAATCCATGAGAGAACTTATAACATACTCAGAACCACTGACACCTATGCTACAGAGTGTTCTTGACGATTTTGTAACTGATGATGAAGAATGTGAACTCAAACAGGAAATAATTGAACCAGAAGAGGCAACTGAGAGAAGGAAGGCAATTGGTACACCAGAAATTACAATTGAAATTTCTGATTCAGATGGTAACGATGAACAGGATCAAACAAATACCAATAATCCTATCATTGAACAGACACAATCACTTAATGAAGAAGCAATAATATCGCCTAACGCTAAAGAAACAGAAGCTGAAAACGGAAAATCGACAACTATGCTAAATAAAAGTAATGATATAAATAATGAGAAGGATAGCTCTGAAGTGAAGACTGCAGATGGGGACAATCTAAAAAGTTCGGTGGAAGGAACGCAAAATTCTGTCATCATTGCTGATTCGCTGTTACCGGGAAATCAAGAAGCCTTAGAAGAAAAATTAAAGAAAGTATCAAATAAACCAAATCTTCCTCTAAACAAGAAAACAGATCTACCAAATGGACGTAAAAGGGCTAGTTCTGAAGACCCAGTACAGAGTACAAAAAGAAATTTATCTAAAATGAAATCTATATCAGATAATGAAACACCTGGGGGGGATTTAAAGAAATCAGAATTTTTAACCTTAAAAAGATCTTCACCAAAAGTTGGTACATCCTTAAATATGAATAGTGAGAAATGTGATAGTACGCCTATTCAAGAAGAACAAGCCGCTGATAACTCACAAGACCCTGTGTCAACAAATTCCTCTGAAATTGAAAATCCCTGTTTGAAAAATGTAAGCTTATATGCTGAACAATTTTCAACTGAGAAATACACTGATTCTGATACAAGCAACATGGACAATGACAAACATAAAAAGAAACGCAATATTAAAATTAGAAACAATGAAGTAGACAACATAACAGATAAAAATAACACTAAAAATGATAAAAAGTATAAGTCAGTATCAGTGGGACCAAGTAAACAAAGCAAACCAAATAGTGACAAAACAAGCGATAAAAATAAGAAAATAGAGAATACAGATGACAAAATTAAGAAAACGTTTGATAATAATGAGAAGTTGGTTGATAAAAATAAGAATAAAGTTGATAAAAACAAAACAACAGATGATAAAAATGCACAGGGGGAACGAGGCAAAGCAAAATCCACCGCTTGTCAAACAAGCCAAGATAATAACAGTGATATTGTAATGTTGGATTCACATTCCGATGGTGCCAACCAACGTGATGATGATCCAGAGATATTAGGTCAGAAAAAAAAAATAAAGCAGCAAAGAGATAGAGCATTGGATCATATGTTTGGATTTGCAAGTGGTAAGTAAATTTTTAGAAAAGATTACAACAAACTAATACTGCAGAATTAAAGAAATGTACATTTAAAACATTCTGCTTGAAATTAATTTTATGGAAGAAGGTAAATGCTTGATATATTTGAGTGAATAAAAAGGCCATTCAATGTCAACAGCATTCTTATGATATATTATTCCAAATTTTAATTTGTGAAGTGTGGATACGTTCGTTAACTTAGAACTACAACAGTGAGGGTTCCAAAAGCGCCTACATGTAAGAATAAGCCACGGCCGAAGTCTCCGAACCAGACCAGACTTGAGCCGGGAATCGAATCCAGGACCTCCAACATTATAATGCGACAGCGCACGCGCTGCGCCACGGAGGTAAAAAATCGTTTAGTTGGGTCGGTAGCTGACAATTGCGGAAGTGTGTTATTAAGTTAGTACATCAATCACGCCTGGAAGCGGTGATAGCCTAGTGGTTAGGGCGTCAGCCTCCTAATCAGAGGTCGGCGGTTCGAATCCGGGCACGCACCTCTAACTTTACGGAGTTATGTGCGTTTTTAAAAATTTAAAATATCACTTGCTTCAGCGGTGAAGGAAAACATCGTGAGGAAACCTACACGCCTGAGAGTTCTCCATAATGTTCTCAAAGGCGTGTGAAGTCTGCCAATAAAGTCTGCCGCATATGGCCAGCGTGGTGGAGTATGGCCAAACCCTTCTCGTATTAAGGGGAGACCCGCGCTCTGTAGTGAGCCGGTAATGGGTTGATCATGATGAAGATGATGATCAATCACGTAGCAATACAGTAACCGTGACGTGATTGTTAGCATAGACCTATTTTATGGTCTACCGACCATAGGCTAGTTTCTATCCCAGAAAGTTCCCAGGCTTTCGTATAATGACAAACTGCACAAATTAAAAAAAAAAAAACACTGGTCTAGTTAGATTTTGCATAGAGCATATATACCTGTATATCCCTTATTATTTTAATAAACACAAGGTTACTTATTCTGTTCTTTTGTAAAAAGATTTTTGCTGTTTTTGTTATTTGCTGTAAGTTAATTTAATTTTTTTTTTTTTTGCATATTATATTAATAGCGACCTATTGGCGTCGACTTGAGTTACTATTCATGCTGTAGTTACCTTTAAATTGATTTATATGTATACCCCTAGCACTTACGGTTATTAAAATGTTTAGTTTTTTTACATATAATTCTGTTGGTGGCTCTTTGAATAAATAAATAAGTATTTGCAACATTGATCGGGAAATAGGTGCATGCGGGTATTCAGCGGCCATTGCAAGTCTGTTAATATTTTTCATTCTTCACAGATGACAAAACACAGACAAGAGCACCTAGACATCGGAAACGTACCGTGTCTCACTCTCATAAATTGTAAGTGTCTAACTTTCGCATACTCGTGATCATCTCTTCTGATTGAAGATCCCACTTAAATGCAGGAAGTGCCAAAAAGTATTAATATCTCTTATCAATATTATAACATAAGCATTGATAGCCTAGTGGTTAGGACGTCAGCCTGCCTCCTCCTGCCTGCTGTCCTAATCAGAGGTCGGGGGTTCGAACTCGGGCTAGCACCTATAACTTTTCGGGAGTTATGTGCGTTTTTAAACAATGAAAATATCACTTGCTTCAACGGTGAAGGAAAACATCGTGAGGAAACCTGCATGCCTGAGAGTTCTCCATAATGTTCTCAAAGGCGTGTGAAGTCTGCCAATCCACACATGGCCAGCGTGGTGGACTATGGCCAAACCCCTCTCATATTGAGAGGAGACCCGTGCTCTGTAGTGATCCGAAGTCTTAACTAAGCCTTTCATTGATATAAAGGTTTTGGACACCATATTGACACTAACTGTACTCAAACTATACCATGTTGTTATATAATAATCGTGCTATAAGATTTAAACCTTTGATTTTTGTTACGTCACATTGCAATGCTTTTCAAATTCAAATTAATCTTTATTAAAATAGTCCTTTAAAAGGCACTTTTGACGCGTCAATAAATTACATAGTAGTTATTTCATGGTGATAACTATATTCGTAAACTTAAAACTAAAGCTATGAGGGTTCCAAACGGTCCCCGGTCTAAGAAGAAGCCCACGACAAACTTCGCCGGGTTTTTTTTTCGTTATCACCATCTCACATAATGAATAATAAATTATAGTACCTATGGAGATAGAGCAATTCACACCCAAGCTTTTTTATCTTTTATATAATCCTTAATATCGTAATATGATTTTTCTACAAGCTTTCCTGTTATAAACTTAACTTTCGTATTCTTAATTAGGATATATTTGGTCCAACAGCAATTACGGCAATATGAGCACGCAATCCAGCGACTGGTCGTCCGACTCGGGCTCTGAGCACGTAATGTCACCGACGCGACCATACAGCCGAAAGGGTCGAAAATCTCGGAAATACGTGTAAGTTT
This sequence comes from Lasiommata megera, assembly GCA_928268935.1. Lineage (NCBI taxonomy): Eukaryota > Metazoa > Arthropoda > Insecta > Lepidoptera > Nymphalidae > Lasiommata > Lasiommata megera. The sequence continues at coordinate 8,605,596 of OV743326.1, read as the reverse complement.
TTTTTACCATCGTTCCGGGACACTCACGTAACGTAGCTAACTTGCCTCCTGCCTCGCAGTTAGGCGACCGTCGTAGCGCATTGTACAAATGCAAGGTTCTAGTTTTAATCCCGGACCCGTTGCCCCTTGACAGCTATATCACCTGGTGGTAAGTGATGATGCAGTCTAGGATGGTAGCGTGCTAACCTGTTAGGGGTATGGTAAACCCACACTCCTAATTGGCTCCTACGCCACATCGTGGCGGACGCTAAAACGCTTAGCGACACGTCTTTGTCGGTAGAGTGGTAACTAGCCACGGCCTAAGCTTCCCACCAGACCAGACTCGAGCCGGGAATCGAACCCAGGACCTCCGACTTTATAATATGTCAGCGCACGCATTGCACGTGTTAATTACCAAATGTTCCATGGGCAGGAGACAAAAAAAAATCAACTGAAAAAGGGATAAAATGTAGATACTATTCCTATTTTGTTTTGCGAAAAATCATTCTTATATTCATTATATTAAAAAAAAAGTTATCAGCAGTTGAACATGACCATACCTTCCAACTTGTATCGAAATCAAGATCTCGATACAAGTTTGAAGGATAACGTTACGCTCCGTATATATATATACACACACCCCGGCATATTAATTTTCACTTTTCCCGGTTACATGAAAAGTTCAAAAATGTAGCATTTTTCACTTGCAACTCCTTTGCTCGCAAAATCTGTTCTTAATGTGATGTCATTTTAAGTAAAACAAATGAAACTTTAAATTACAAAAGTAGTGTAGTAAGTAGATTTTAAACTAAAACCACACTTTTTTAATTATGGACTTTTTTTTGTGTTCCGCTAAATATGCCGGGGTGTATGTAACCTGTCGTAGAATTTGACGACTATTGATTTTCAGTTTATCAACTATGTGATTTTCTAGGAAGCCTAGACCAGCCCCAATATTGTCTCTAGAGGAGGAAGGTGGTCTGTTTGTGATGCACGGAAAGAAAGTATACCCTATCGTGAAAAGTGGAAAACTTGTTAAAAACTATCCCACTTACATGCAAGAAGGTAAGAAAATACCTAATAATTCACCCAATAACATCCCTGCATATCCGCAGAATAATTATTTTAAACATTATTTCGTTAGTATGTTTTTTGTTACCTTTTATATTGTTTGTTACCTTTTGTCACTTGTTTTTGTTAACAAATGTGGTTTCAAAAATATATCTACCAGACAACCAGAATTCATACACAATTGTTATAGTTTAATAAAAAGTACCATATGTCCATCTCCAGCTAAGCTCTTGAACTGAACATTGTTGACAAATTGATACACTGACAGACCGACATCAATCAAGCTTGCTTTTAAGCCAGTGGTGTTATTATATTATTTTACACTATCATTACAAAACATCCAATTCGATAGTGAAGTTACACTAATCTAAACAGTTAAAAATGGTTGACAGTATATAAGTTAAACTCCACACTAGAATATTCAAACCCCTTTCCGCAGATGTATATACATATATATATTTTGAAACCTTTTTTTTTTTTTAGATGATGTAGAAGAGACATTCTGGAAAATGAAATATGTTGAAGAAAAGAAGAAGACTGAAGTATTGACGAAGTAAATTGAAACACTTTTACTAAAATATTCATGCTTTCTTAAAAATTCTATATTCATGAAACAGCAGAAGAAATATTCATTACTGGAAGATTCAGAATAACGTCTTGATAACCTAGTTTCAGTTTTTATTAGAATGTCCTTTGCACCCTATATAATATCCTTCATATTTATTTGCATATATAGAGATTTATATTGAATTTCCTTTACAGGTATATAAAAATTTGCATTTATGTACAGGTTGCTAAAAGAGGCGAATGCGACCAAACAAGAAGAAGTCGGCCGAGTTTCGCCAGAAATGCCAACAACGTCACTGTAAGTAATTATATGTATATATATAAAAGATTTTTTATAAACGGTAACATTTGCATACGGTTAACATCTTAGAGTCTGCTGTGCTAATATATTTTATACTCTTCCATTAAAAGTTAGCGCTTGACGGCAATCTCACCTGCTGGTAACTGATGATGCAGTCTAAGTAAGGTAAGTGATTAATGAAGATGCTACCGGGCAAACCTGTTTGGGGTATTCTTGATATATCCAACCCAGATGTAACTATCGCATTCTTTGTAACTGGACGGTGCGTCTTTAGTCAGTATACCACCCATGGGTCTCCCACATATCCTCCGTCCTGCCCAAGGGACCGTAGCCATAACGCTTTTCCACCACGACAAAAAGAATTTGTGACCAAAGAAAATCAACACGGAACCGCTTAGCGTTACTTTATGTTGACTCCAGTCTGTCTCTCTCATTTCTTTCCGTTCTTTCTCTTTCCTCTCTCCTAATCATTATTGCTCGGACCTGTCAATCTTTGCTGGACAATTAAACATCCCATCTGTCATCGTAATATGTGTCACATCGTAATATGTACACTCTTCACCGCCACCAGGTCGGGCAGTGAGAGATCAATTTCGACCGGGATAAAACTTAACAAGTTCACGTAGCACGTACAGACTCCATACAGTTTAATTTTATAAAGAGTTTCACATAGATTAATTAATATCTGTTTGCATTCCAGAAATAGCATGGCACAATCAAAAAAAGAGGAAACAGTTCAACAAGTCGCCAAAGCGACCGTCACAGGTAACATTTTTATTATTCTTTTATATGATTGAATAGCAACACTTACAGTATTAATATTCTACATTTGCCACGTAATTTCATCATCATCATTGGCCCTATTCATCTTGGAAAGATGTTTTGAACAGCGTCTCATGGGCGGTGACATTTGTTTTCATGGCTTATGAGGCCAATACGAGACGCGACAGTGACGTCCGCATAGTTCACAGACATAAGAACCGCTAGGAGGTAGGGGGTTCTCTACGCGCTCGTGTCTTATAGCGCGCTTGTTTGCCAGATGCTCATGTAAGGCGGCGTCATTAGCAACTACGCCCTCCGCAACAACCTTACGCCATTTGTTACGATCCTCGGCAAGGGTATCCCAATTCGGGTAATTTACACTATAACAAACACTGATATGAAATAAGTAAACACAAATTTATATACTAAATCTATGGGCCTCATAAGAAGGCTCAGAGTCACTCTGCGAGCAATGGAGAGAGCTATGCTAGGAGTATTTCTACGTGATCAAATCGGAAATGAAGAGATCCGTAGAAGGACCAGAGTTACTGACATAGCTCAGCGCGTTGCAAAGTTGAAGTGGCAATGGGCGGGGCAAATAGCTCGGAGAACCGATGGACTTTGGGGTCCCAAGGTGCTGGAATGGCGACCCCGCATTGATTAACGTAGCGTTGGTCGACCCCAACAAGGTGGACAGACGACATCAAACGAGTCGCAGGGAGCCGCTGGATACAAGCGTGGCCATTGGAACTCCCTACAAAAGACCTATGTCCTGCAGTGGACGTCAATCGGTTGAAATGATGATGATGATGATAAAACACTAATTTGCAAATATTGCACCAGTAAACTTAATTTTAAAGTAAACAATTTGCAATAACTATACTTATACTATATTATCATCATGATCAATCCATTGCTGGCTCACTTCAGAGCACGTGTTTCCTCTCTATATGAGAAGGGTTTGGCCATAGTCCACCAAGCTGGCCATGTGCGGATTAGCAAACTCCACACGCCTTTGAGAACATTGTGGAGAACTCTCAGACATGCAGGTTTCCTCACGATGTTTTCCTTCACCGTTGAAGCAAGTGTTCTTTTAATTGCTTAAAAACGCATATAAATCTGTAAAGTTAGAGGTGCGTGCCCGAGATCGAATCCCCGACCTCTGATTAGGAGGTGGACGTCCTAACCACTAGGCTATCACAACTACTTATACTATAAAAATACAAGTATTAATAAACTAATCAACATGAAATTAAATTAGTTTTCTTCTTAATCTAGCTTATTAATTTCCAATTCACAGGTATATTAATCTCAGAGATTAATAGCACAGCCTGTGTCTTTGTGTGTGTGAATTATATAAACTTTATTTTATGTTGGCAGATGTTGCCCCTGTGTGTCCGGTTCAAGAAGCAGCACCAATCCAAGAACAGAAGAAAACTGTTAAAATTAAGTTTACAAAGAAAAATCAGGTAAATTTTATTTGTTTAATATCCATACCTGTAGTGGTTTGTACTGTTGCACATTGAAAACCAGGCAATTTAGAGCTTGCTTTGGATCATGGGTCCAACACGAAGATGCTTCCTGAAAGAATTGATCTAGGTACTCTATGGGATGGTTGCAATAGCTGGATCTTATACTTCAGTACATCAAAAACTTGCATCAAGTTTACCTGGTGGTAAAAGTAGGAACTTTGGCATCTAATATGGATAATGAATTGAAGCAGGCGTTACTTTGCGGAAGTCCATGATAAGCAATAAACAGCAAGTATAATTTGCTATATTCCGCCGACAACGGAGATTTGTGTGTGTTTGATGTTGACTTGACAAGCACGAAAAGTAATGTCTTTACTTTTCGTGCTCGGGAAGTCAACGTCTCCTGAGGATGATCCGGTGTCGGGTCGAAACGTGCGTAGAGGTTCTAGTGGAAGATTTGGTGTGGTGTTATATTATACAAATCTCCCGGTTGTCGGCGGGATATAGCAAATTATACTTGCTGTTTATTGCTTATCTAATACGGATTTTTGTTTTGGATACAATACTAATATTATTAGTTACATGAAATGTTTAGAAATATAAAAAGTGGTAAAAGTACAAACCGGAACTTCGCCTGTCAGTACACATTCTGTGTTTGTTTTGTAAACTACACTAATCAAAAAACTTAGGTTAATAACGTACTGTCGAGAAATATTAGGGTAGAGAACATTCTAGAATTACTACAGTTTAAACTATTTGTAGCATGAATCTGATATTGTTAACTGCCCGATTAATAAAACTTGTCAACGTTAGGAGTAAAGAAAATTATTCCTATCTAGAACATTGGCTCGTAACTGTACTATATCTAGTACATTTTTGATCTAAGTGTTAATTACATTCATTATTTCTCTAACCTTATATTTTAAACTTTTATTTTTCTATCTATAATTGTACACCCCAACCTCGCCTTACTTTATATTTTATCCCTTTGTTTGTGCTAGGTTGCCTGGTAGAAATCTTTTATTAGCGGATAAGGCCGCCTATTGTATGGTTTTCTTTTTGTATGGTGTGTGATAAAGTATATTTTCATTTGTTTTCAGGAGGTGGAACTAGAAGGTCATTGGTCGCAACTCAACCCCGTTCTGGACCACGTTGCGCAGCTTTTCAATAACGAACCGGAAACTATAACAATCAGCAGTACAAGTTCCAAAAACTTGGACTTAGTCGCCGGGGATCCTATTATTGAAAGCGAGAAGTCTACTCCCACTCGAGGTATGAATAATCTTAATATTATCATTGAATCCTGTGGGACCCTTATGTATTACCTGCAGTTACCCAGGATGCAATATATGCCATTACCAAAACTTATCAAAATCAGGTCAGTGGGTTACCCGATAAAAGGTTTCAGATAAATAAAATTATTTACGAATTATAATAATATCAATCTGCCAGTTTACCATATGTTTGCAAATCTCCTCCAATTGGCTTCGTACTTATTTAAGGGGTCTCTTCGAGGATTCTAAACTTGGTGCAGGTAGACAGACAGTGTGTCAAGGCACTTTACCGAGTTTACTTTTACCAGACATTTTTTTTTTATATCAATTTTTTAATTTCTCTTTTTTTTTATATCAGTCTTTAAATTTAATAAAAAATACTTAAAATCATATCACATAAACTCTGTGTCCACAAAATTCAAAGGAGCATCCTTTTGTGACTTAAACATTAGCTAACAGTTAAAATTCGAGATTAGTGCAAAAATATTACGTTAATATTTTAAATCAAAAATACTTGTTACATTGTATCTTATCTTCGATCATTAAAGTACCAGCTATACAGTTCCCTACAAAATGTAGACATAGCAGCGTACCTACGATATGATTTCGTCACTTGTAATTTTTCGTACGGCATACCACATTATCTGTTTCGCTAGCAAATTACCATTAATAAATTAATTGAGTAAATTCTTTACTTTTCGCGGAAACCTTTTAAAGGTTGACCACATCTATTACACAGACTTCAATCTATTTTATATTCTTTTATCATATATGTTAAATTCATTTTATGCTAAATATTTTTTTATTAATTATGTCAAGCGGTAATACTGAGTTCATTCCTGTTTACAATGGTTCCGTCATTGGCGCTTGCTGATTGGCCAAAATCACCGATCGCTGAAGTCACTGACAGCGCCACCTAGCGGGAGGAAGAGCGTCGCCACCAAGTCCGTATTGTTCCGAATAACGCTCGTTCGTAACGACAGCGACAATCACCTCTCTTAAACTAAAAGATCTACATTCATAAGCGACAGTCGATTACTCCCTTATCAACCAAACATTGTGCCGTGCTCAATCAGATATCATGTCCAGAATTCCTAATGAAGAACTGGAAGCTCAAAGACAATTATCGGATCCCAATTTAGTCCATTTGTCCTTAAAGCTATGTGCCCCGCCACATAAGCTTAGCAAATTGATGTGTTAATAAGTGAAAAGAAAATTTCTTTTAATTCTTATGTATTATTTTTAGAAGTACTTGCAAAAGTCAACCAAAGGGAGAATGAAATCGCTAAAGAAATCGAAAGGTATTACAAAGAAGAGGCTACCGCTCCAGAGAAGTCATCAGTTACCGAAAACAATGTTACAAAACGGTAACTAAACTAATAGCTAAACTCAATTTAAGTTCATCATGATCAACCCATTGTCGGCTCACTACAAAACACGGGTCTCCTCTCAATAGGAGAAGGGTTTGGCCATAGTCCACCACGCTGGCCATATGCGGATTGGCAGACTTCACACCTTTGAGCACATTATGGAGAACTCTCCGGCGTGCAGGTCCAGGTTTCCTCACGTTTTCCTTCACCGTTAAGTGATATTTTAATTGCTTAAAACGCAAATAACTCCGAAAAGTTATAGGTGCGTGCCCGAGTTCGAACCCCCGACCTCTGATTAGGACGCTGACGTCCTAACCACTAGGCTATCAAAGCTTCTCAATTTAAGTTACTGTGATCAAATTTAATTTGAATTAATCCTTTGTTATTTCTAATTCCTCTATGTGTACTATGTTTTATGATTATCGGTTGAATAGTTTTTGCGTGAAAGCGTAACAAACATCCCTATTCACACTTATAATATTATTAAGTATTTAAAACAGGCTTAACATGTTTTTAAAACACTTAAAAACTAAAATACCCCTTTAATCTAAATTCACAATATTATACCATTTCACAATTTTAGTTCAATAATATGTGAGTATATGTTAAAACTAAATATGTTTCTATATGTGTGTGTACTTCAGACAGATGTAAAGCATTTAATTATTATTTGACTAATATTTAAGTAATGGTAATATGAGCCAAGAAATGTATTTCACTGATATACAAAACGGGTACAAAACAGATAACTGTAAAGAAAATATTTCTATGTGACATAAATCATTCAATCATTTAAGTAACTAAGTATCATTAGTCAAAAATAAATCTTAACGTTCTTGAAATGGTTGATTACAGAACTGATTCTTATGTTACAGTAAAATTAGGGATATAAAAACGCCATCCGTGCCGTCTAGTCCATCAAAGAAAGCAAAACTTGATGTTGAAGCTGTGGCAGAGGAAACAACCAAAAAGGCCCCAGCACCGGAAGATGTTATACCCAAAGAGCCACCTAGAACTAGAGGCCCTAAAAAGTTAATTTCAGGTTTGTATTCATTATAAAATATCCTTTCACTGTTATAGTCTTCCAGAATCATTGATGCCCAAAAACCGACCTCCGTGGCACAGCGCACGCGCTGTCACATTATTAAGTTGGCGGTCCCGGGTTCGATCCTGGCTCGAGTCTGGTTTGGAGAAAGACGTGTCGCAAAGCGATTTAGCGTTCCGGAGCGATGTCGCGTAGAAACCAATTAGTGTGGTGTAGAGTGTGGTTTTACCGTACCCTTAACAGGTTAGCCCGCTACCATCCTCGACTGCATCATCACTTACCACCAGGTGTGATAGCCGTCAAGGGCTAACTTATAGTGTATAAAAAAAATGGTAGAATGTACGGTTGAAGGGACACCCACAAGCCATTGTATAAGTTGATAGTCTTATAAAAATCAATTGATCCAACAAGTATTGTTGGCCTATACTTCTATAGTTTAAGACAAATAATACATTGCAAAAGGTCTTTACAGAAACAAAAAAAGCAGAGAATTCACAGGATGATGAAAACAATACAATGAGACTTAGGAGAAGTTCATCAAGAATATCCCAAGGGAGTTCAGCAGCACAATCTGACGCCAAAACAGAAGACGAGGTCCGATACAAATTTCGGTCTCCACAAGGAACTAATAGGAAGTCTTATACAAAAAAATCACAAACAAGCGGGACGAAAAATACGGCGCAAAGAAAAAGTAAAAGGTAGTGAGTAGATTCTATTTTTTTATAATCAATGTATTTAAAGTATATTTCATACCGAACGATATTCTCAGCCATTGAATGTGTTTGATAATCATTTTACCTATCTATTACTCTCCACCCTTTGTTTACAAAATACTTGGAAAATAAAACATAATTGTGATAGTTGAAGATCACATATTTCTCGCTACTTTTTTTTTATATACATAACTCATTTGTAATCTTTTATACTTTTCAACTGTCAAATTACTATTGATACCACTACTATATTAATTAATCTTCTTTTTCTACCTAATAAATATATCAAACAAAATAATTATTTGGAAGCCAATTGATTTTGAGCGTTATTACAAACAAAAATCAAAGTAAAACTCCTATCTGCGGGCCAATTCAGTAACTTTTCCAACGAGTTATCAATTGTCAACTTCAGAACGAAGTACATAATTTGACAAGGAACTGTTGGATAGTAATCGCCACCAGTAAGCAACTAAGAAAAGGTACTGAATAGGAGGACCTTAATACATAATTAATTAACAATCTTTTAGGCAAGCATGCTCAAAATTATATTGCATTATCAGTCATCATTTACCATCAAGTGTAATGACAGTTAATTGCACTATATAAAGAAAATACAAACTTATCAATATCATTAAATATAAAATGCAATAGGAATTTTGATAAAGTATTTTTGAATAGTCACATTACTATTTCGAACCAGCAATAATCGTTAATAAGCATAAGTACACATAAAAGACATTGTGACTACTATTCTTCTACTACTACTACTACTACTACTACTACTACTGCATAATAAATATTAATACTTATAAGAACATAGAATTCGCTGTTGACACCGAACCAAACCGCTCATATTAAAACCGTGGCACGTATTATCAAAGTGTCTGACACAAGCCTCGTATCGATAAAACAGATTTTACTAATACTACTACATTCGACGGCTGTTAACATGTTCAGTGTGATCTTTACATAATTCTATTATTATTACACGATCATGATCATGTCCTTTTTTTTTTTTTTTTTTTTTTTTTTTTTTTCGGACTGTCTTTTAGCTGTACAAACCCTATTGGTTGCCACAGCGTAACCGGGCTGTTTGGCGAGCTTTGGAAAGAAGCTCTGCCAGAAGAAATTTTGAGCCCTAGGGCTCGAAGAAACTATGGGAACGACTGCCTAAGGGCGCCTCCTTTGAGGCCGAACCTCGGCTTAGGCGACGTTTGGGATAACGGGGGGGTCGGACGGTGAGTGGTCCGTACGTCTCCGAGGCCGTGGATGGAGCCCACGTCCGGATGACGTAAGATAGCGGGGACCTCGTCTTCGCCGGCGAAGACGGTGTGTAGCGTATGATTGTGTGGTAGGTGGTACGAGTGTGTTGTCAGTAGTCATCTGATCGTCAGGGTCATGAAGGATATGTTTAGGTCTCCTCTTTCGGAGAGGAGCGCTTAGGTCGGGGGAGTAAAAAGAAGCCGCAACTACGAGAGGGTTGGGGTGTCGGATTGATTTCTCGAAATAGATTTTCGAGAGTTTCTTAAAGTGCTGAGCGATAGTGTCAAGTTCTAGGTCTCTGTGCAGATCTACGTTACGCACATACCAGGGACAGCCGGTTGCCGTGCGCATGAAACGATTCTGAATCGTTTGAAAGGTTTTATACGTGGGACGAAGCGCTATAGCGGCGCTCGCGTAAGACATGATTGGGCGGATACAAGTTTTATATAATGTCACTTTGTGACGGAGAGGTAGCCTACTGCGTTTATTAATCATGAAGTAGAGTCTGTTAAGAACAAAACGGGCTTTCTGACTGACTCTACGTATGTGCGGCGAAAAGGACAGGCGACTATCAAAGGTTACACCTAGATATTTGACAGTGCGTTCCCATGGAATCACACGATTAAATAATATAAGGTCCTTTTTGTATCTGGGGTCAGGGCGGTTTAACCCGGTAAAAAGAAGCGCTTTGCTCTTTTCCGGGTTAGCTTCTATCCTCCATTGGCGGAACCAAGCGCCTAAGCGCTTGATCGCTTTCTGAAGGCGGGCTACTATGTACGGTAGCGAACGACTGGTCGTGTAAAGAGCAGTGTCGTCCGCGTACTGGGCTAGCTCTACATAAGGGCTCTTGGGTATATCGCTCGTGTACAGCGTATAGAGGTAGGGCGCTAGAACTGAACCCTGGGGTACGCCGGCCTTTAGGGGTCTCCTAGACGACAGAGTGCCGTCTATTCGAAACCTAAAGGTGCGATCGGTTAAATAGTCTTTTAATAGGTATAAAAGCCTATCCGGGATACCCTGGGTTTGCAATTTATAAATGAGACCGGCGTGCCAGACTTTGTCGAAAGCCTTGGCTACGTCGAAGAATACGGCTCCTGTGAGGCGACCACGTTTCCAATCGTAAAGCCCTCGCGCCACGTGCTCCGTTAGGCGGTGCACTTGGTGGACGCTAGAATGTTTGGATCGAAAGCCAAATTGCTCGTCATTGATAAGCTTTTTAGCTTCGATGACGACTTTAAGTCGGGCGAGTATTATCCTCTCGTACACCTTTGCTAAGGAGTTGAGAAGACTTATAGGGCGGTAACTAGAGGGGAGGTTAGCGGGCTTACCAGGTTTTTTAATACCTATTACTATAGCCTCTTTCCACTCTGTGGGGAAAGAGCATCCTGCCAGCAGGGCGTTATATATCATTACCAGTAGGTACAGTAGCTGGGGAGGGATGCATTTAAGTGCCCTGTTTGTGATCACATCGGGACCGGGAGCTTTCTTAGAGTGCAGCCTATTGATAATCGACTGAACCTCTTCGCAAGTCGTGGGAGCTATGGGCTCGCTGTCTGGAGACAGTGGGCCTAGTGAGTCTATTTTATTGGTGACGATACCTACAAAGTTGGGATTTATGGAACTATCGCTCGGGGTGCACTGTGCTTCAAACGAGTCAGCGAGGCATTCGGCCTTATCCAGATCTTCGAAAGCGGGTGGAAGATTGGGTCGTAAGAGAGGGGGTGTGGCTGCAACGTGGTCAGCTTTGAGAGCTCTCGCTAGGCCATGGTACGCTGTATGGGATGGCGTGAGCTCTCCTAGCTTTCTGTCCCAGTAGTGGGCCCTCAGAGAGTCAAGGCGAGCCCTGAGCTCTCTTTGGATTTGCCAGAGTTTTCTCCGGTTGTCGTCTGACGGACAGTCGGCATGTGCCCTAGCTTGGCTGTTCTTACGCGTCAGTATTTGTCGAACGTTGGCCGGCAATTCCCTACGACCGAAGTCGTTAGAAATTGTGCGGGAACAGTCGTTGACTGACTGACGAACGTGCCTGGTAAAGTGAGACGCTGCACGTTTAGCGTCCTCTACGGAGTCTATGGTGTCGGGGATTTCATTAAGGTGCACAGAGTCTAGTGTTTTAAGTCGGTCGGTTAAGTTTTTCCAATCTACTATTACTTTGGTCGGAGGGGGGGTGTCTACCGGGGGTCCTAGCTGGAGTAGGACGGGACGGTGGTCAGAGCTAAGCTCGTGTAGTACTTCTAAAGAAAACACATGAAGTGTGATATTCTTAAAAATAGCTATGTCCAGTATGTCAGGTCTGTCCAATGAGTTTTCATTGTACGGGTAACGCGTCGGTTCGTTGGGGGCTAAGATAGCAAAATCTATGTCATTACTTTGATACAATCGATTAAGTTGTCGACCATGTCCGTTAGTAACTCGGGAATTCCAGCACTCATGTTTGGCGTTGAAATCTCCGGCCAAGATGACGGAGTTGCCAAGAGCGAGCAGCGCACGAAAGTCGCTCTCTATGAAGTCTCTAATGGGAGAGAGGTATACTGATGCTAGGATGACCGACGGATGGCCGGTCATGCTAACTTGACAAATGGATGCTTCCATGTTATTTAAGTCGGGAGGGTCGAGAGGTATACAGTGAAGAGACCTCCTGAAATAAATTAATGTGCCTCCCTTTGGGGCGTGTTCTCTATCATTACGTATTACATTGTAGTTCGCAATTTTAGGCGTATCGTTACTAGGTTTAAGGAAGGTCTCTTGCACTAGAAAGATATCTAATTGGTGTGCACAGGCAAATTCTCGTATTTCGTCGATCTGTTGGATAAGGCCGTTTGCGTTGAAAAACGCGATTCTGAGGGATCGGGGTTTGTTTCTACATGTAATTGGTGTACTACCCATTATGGTTTAGTTTGCGGATCGCCAATATAAGATCGGCGTGCTCGGAGCATGCAGTAAGTCTGCAGTAGTTGGGGTCGTTGAGCTTCTTCATGCAGAGAGTGAACTCAACTTCACCAAACGTGTCAATGACACTGATAATTGAATTCAGTGACTTATTGCCTGACGCAGGGGTCGAACTGGTGGGCGCTTTAGGGGCGGGTGAGGCCACCACCGGCGGGGAGGCCTTAGGGGCTGCGGGTGCTGCCGGCTTAGGCTGGGCTGGTTTGAACCACGCATTAACGGCCGGAGCCGGCGCGGGTACAAACTTTTCTTGGACAGGCTTGGTTTTCGCCTGTTTGCGAGCGGCTTGTTTGCCACCGCGTCTTTGTTTGCGCGGGGCCTTAGGACAACCGCGATAATTTGCGGGATGCCCCTCAGTCTGGCAGAGGACGCAACTCGGTTGTCCAACCGACTTGTCCTTGCGCTGACAGTCAGCGGTGCCGTGGTCGCCTAGGCACTTCACGCACCTTGGGCGGGCGTGGCAATTACGGGCGCAATGGCCGTATAGTTGGCAGCGATGGCATTGGCCGATCGCGCCACGGTTGCGGGGCGTCTCAATGCGCAAGCCGGTTAGGCGGCACACCGAACGGATCCTAAATATAGATTTGCCTTGAGGGCAAAGGTCTAGAATTACGAGGCAAAGCTCGTACGGGGTTTTAGACCGTGAATTGTACATACGATGTACTTCCTTCACGGGGAGATCCTGGGACAGAAGGTCCTCCTTAATTCGCTCAGTTGTGAGCTCTACTGGGAGTCCACGAATGACTACTCTCAGGGTGCGCTCTTCCTCAAGAGTGTAGGAGTGGTATCCTACATTCTCCTGGCGGAGCAATGCGGTAAGATGCCGGTGGTCCGTCGAGGTCGGACATTGGACTTTGATGCCAATGTTGGTAGAGCGGGCGTTGCTGAACTTAATGCTAGCAGTGTCAATAAGGGGAATCATGCGTTCCCAAGCAGATTTTTCCCTAATAAATAGGGGGGGCACCTTCTCTTTGCGCTCCTCGGACATAGGGGAGTCTTCCGACCCCTCATTGTCCTCGACGCGCGTCTGAGAAGACGGGGCGGGGGCAGCAGTGGCCGCGGGGGCCGTAGAGGCTATGATCCTCTTTGCGGGGTTGGAGGTTGTTTTAGCCTTAAGCTTGCGCTTTTGGCTTTTTGAGGCGACGGGCGTGAAGCCCACGTCGTCCTCGGCCTCCATGTCGGAGGAAGCGGGTGAAGCCGGGGCGCGAGGCGCTACGGTGCGCGGCGCCGGCTCGATCTCCGTGGCAGGTAGCCCGGAGGGGTCGGAGGGGAGGGGGTTTTCCGAGAACACCAGATGGGTGTCCCGGGTAGCGGGGGCGGGGGCGCCGGCCGTCATAAACCTTTTCAGGTAGTCCGGCTGGTTGCTAAGTAGGTCCTTTAAGAGGGCCTGCATGTCCACGTGGGGTGGTGCGGTGGCGGCCATAGTGGCCGCGGGTCTAAAACAGTGCCTCCCTGCCGAGGCAGGGAGGTGAGTACCTAAGGTGTGGCCCTAATGGAGCCTCGCCTGTAGGTGGCGAGGGTGTGTCGCTAAGCTAATTAATGCTAGTGTACTGGAATCCTAGACCCTAGAACTACACTGCACCAACACAACGGAGACACTGACACTGACACTGAACACAACACACACTGTGCGAACTGACTGGTCGGAGCGCGTAACGAGACATCCGTTCGGGACGGACGTCGATCGAACACTGATCATGTCCACTAAAGAGGATCGCATTCATTCGATAATCATCTTGAATGTTGTCAATGGAATTTTTGTAAACAATTATTCTAATATTATTAAATTATGTGTAGGTATACTATTAAATCTGTGTACATGCTGTGGTTGTGTGTAACTGGTGTAAGTTATTTAAAATTAAGCCATGCAAATGAATCAGTTGTTTATGCCAATCATAATGTGTATTCACTCATATCACTGTGTAAGTCTCAATAGCTCAACACAATGTTAGATGGCTTACGCTACAAAAATTGTATTAAGCTTCCTTCTGTTGCAAACACATCCACACTAATCATAGTTTATACGTAGACTGTTTCTAACAACCATATTGATATCTGCTGCTTGAGTGTCATCTTTTAATAAACTGGATGTCATACAATGTGTTTGGCTTCAGTGTGAGACTTCACAATACTATGGTTGAGTGATCCAACACCATTAAGTACCACCAATGAGTATCTGAAGCAGTGATAGCCTAGTGGTTAGGGCGTCAGCCTCCTAATCAGAGGTCGGCGGTTCGAACCCGGGCACGCACCTTTAACATTTCGAAGCTATGTGCTTTTAAAAAAAAAAAATATCACTTGCTTCAACGGTGAAGGAAAACATCGTGAGGAAACCTGCACGCCTGAGAGTTCTCCATAATGTTCTCAAACGCACATGGCCAGTGTGGTGGACTATGGTTTGGCCCTTCTCATATTGAGAGACCCGTGCTCTGTAGTGAGCCGGTAATGGGTTGATCATGATAATGAATGAGTATCTAGGTCTCCAATACTAGAAACATCCTCACTTAAGGTAATCATCCACTTTACCTTTATCATATTATATTTTTCTTTATTCTTCTGTTTACATCTAAGCTGTTTAAATATAGCTATTTCTTAGCATGTACTAAGAAACACTTATTGTCTAGTGATTAGTGCCAATAAAAATCTTTACAGAATACATTTTTAGAAATTATTGTAAATAAGTAATGAATTAATATTAAATCATTATGTACACACAATCAAAAAATTCTAAAAATAATTTATGTCAATTTAATATGTGTTACATTTATATTTTACACTTACAGAATGCATCTAAAATCACAAAAAACCTGCAAGCATTACATCATTTTTCATATTTTACATACTAAATATTTCACACTTGCTACTGGTATAACATATTTATGGAAATAATATTGTCATTATTCTAACTGATATTTTATGAATTGAAAATAATAAATATATTTACAAAAACACATTAGAATAGTTTGTTTTTTACAAATGTTTTTATTTTTTTTTAGTCTATGTCGTATTGTCATATATAAGGATATCATGCCGCCATAAAACAACTGGTTCATTTGCCTCTATCTAGATTTAATATATTAGATTATACATATATTATTGTTTATGTACAAAAACCCAAAATCTATTATCAAAAATACTAATATCTGATGAGATCTCTCTTATATTGATGGAAATTAAAGACATTGATGGTAGCTTTTTCTATGTACATAATTTGGACAACTTTTGTAATTGCATGTTGATACAAAATTATTAAAATGATAATTATATTAAACATGTGAACACATGCTTCAGAATAGATTTAAAGATAAACTAATAAACATAGTAATGTTAAAAACAGTAAATAATAAGAGTTATAAGTGTTTCAAGAATGATATATAATATTTGTGCATGCCATCTGGAACGCTTCTAACTTGTTAGATTTAATTTCATACACATTCAAAACAAATGAATTTAAAGATAATTAAGACATTGATAAAATTAGTAATTACCAAATGTGTAATTGTTTCACATACCTTTTGACTATCATTATTAGATTTTTTCTTCTTTGAAATATATTTTAAACAATGTGTTTTATTTACATTAATAATAATCAAAAAGAAAAAGAAACAAATCTATTTTTGACTGATGAAGTCCCAGGAAATGAGGATTTCTTTTTTATATAATAGCTAGTTTACAAACCTTACAAAGGACTCTTTGAATATTTTAGCCTACCAACTAGTGTACGCCATTCTCTATTTTATATTTAAATTATTGCTATTTTGGAAAAGAATGGCGGGCAGTAAATAGTAAGCCAGGCTCCATACTAAATTATTAAACCCACTTTAAATTAAGTATAGAGCTCTGTCTTAATGTACTACTTTGTATTTGACTCAATGGGGTTGTTTAAGTCATACAAGATAAAGTCAATAATGATTTGTATTAAACACGAACATTTTTAAAGCCAAATGTACTAGACACTGCATTACCTGTGTATATTTTATTGACTCTATAGTATGTCCCTTTGTAGATTAAGAAATTTTATTATTCAATGCAGTAGTTAAAGGAGCAAACAAATTTGAAAAGTTTATTCCACTATGCATATGGGAGCAGGTATTTTAAATAAATGTATAAGTATAGCAATGTTTTTTATTTATTTTTATTTTCAACCTTAGAGTTAATCATGTCCCAGATACATTTTATATAATTAATTATTAACAAAAATTTGTACATTTAAAATCTATAATAATAATATCTAATAATTAATAAGAGCTAAATATTTATTGTATTGTGAAAACGCATTAACTTTTTTACATTCTATAGATATTATATTATACACTGATAATTAACAAAAATTAGTACATTAAATACTTATAATAATATATCTAATAATTAATAAGAACGAAATATTTAATGAATTGTGAAAACGCATTAACTTTTTTACATTCTATAGATATTACATTATACACTGATAATTGTTTTAACTTATTATTTATTTAAGAAAAAACATTGACATAATGTTATAGTAGTTAGGTGTAATCACAAACTCGTAGTTTGAGTTTTTCCGTACACCTGAGCCATCGACAAATATTTAAACGTACACACTTATCTACATTATTTATTATGTATAAGGTGATTTTGTATTTATGTATATGTTTTGAACCTGCTTCCATCATTCGTGCATGACGCTTGTTGCTGGAACCACTTGCACTTTAGCTTCTGCGTTTTGTTGCACCTGTTTTCGATTGCTATATATATTTATATATTTTTGTTCAAAATAGCGCCACAAATACGTTGCAGTCGCATGAAAATATACAAACGATTGCTGAATACCAACACTCTGATTTGAGTCCATCAAGTATGTGTATCAAAGAAAAGGGAAAAACTAGATTGCCCCTTTCAACTCATAGTAAACGGCACTACAACACACGTTTTCAACAAAGAACCAACCCTGATATCACTGATGATTTCAGCAGCGACTCTAGTAACTCATTTCAGTGTAATCGCATAGAATCGATGACTTTTCATAATTCGACCACAACGTCTGAAATATACAAATCGGATTCCTATCGCTTGTTGATGAATAATAATACATCACTCAATAAACATACTTCAAGGTTGGCAAATATTGTCGAGGTCAGTCCTACATCTATAGACTTTGGCGGAAATAAAAGAGTTCCTAATGAATCTGCCCTGAATGATAATATTGATTTACAAAGTAAAGAGAATATCGTTGAATTACTCCAAGTTAACAGTGATAATGAAAATTCAAGCAACATGTCATTGCCCACGTCTCCTGTTTTGTCTATAGTTGAAAATATATCGATTAGTAAGACTCTATTGAGTAGTATGGATCTGGATGATTATCCTACTGACGATAAACTGGAAGACATAGATCCTAATGACCAGGTGATGTTAAACGCATTAATGACGCCAGATATTGATGTGACCATGCCATTAATGGAACAAGAGTGTGGTATAGAGAAAGGTAGCCAAGATGGAAAAGCATATCATTACAACCTGAGCGCTTCTAAAACTGTACCCGCGGTATCGGAGTCATTTCTGAGTAAAATAAATTCAGTAAATATAGACGATCCAAGTTTGTCTGAATCCTTGAACGTTAAGCTCAGGGAATTACTTTTAGAAAGCGCTACGAAAAGATTTCAAAATAAGAATAAAGTAAACATCGAATCAAAAGATGAACAAGTTAAAGATAAGCCTGGCCCTAAAAGGAATAGCTCTCGGAAACGTAGCTCCACGCCTCGTAAACGACGAATTACGCGTGAGCCAAAACATAGGAATACTGAGCTTGGCCTTTTGGAAGAACATACAGAATCTTGTAACAGGCGTGGTCGACAATCCTGTCCACCCATCTTACTTATTTCTGATCACGATGCTAATGAGACGATTACAGAAACAGAAACTGCCCAATTAGTCCCTACAAGAGGAAGAAAGAAGAAGGATATTATTAAAGTAAAAATATCTAAACCAAAGGCTAAGACACTAGATGACTCTTGTAAACAGTATAACAGCGTTAACTTCACCGATAGTGGCATAAATGACACTGAATCCGAAATTAAACTGCGTGCAAATGATAGCGTAGACCTAATTCACAACCATTCCGATACCTGTCTTAATGCACACGAATGTATGTATTCTAAAGAAGAATGTATGGGAGACAGTATTAAAATCATAGACAATACCGCAAGCACGATTATATCACTGGATTCGAATTCTACTCATTCTGATGTAATTGTACGCCATAACACTATAGGAAACCTAACGCAAGAACTATTTAGTAGTGATGCACAAGATGGATCTGATGTGGTTAAAGGTACAAAAATTGTATTTATTAGCTAATTAGTAGTAACAGCTGTTAAAATTACCACTATAGTTTTATTATTATGTCATTTAACTCGTTGGACATTTGTAATTATCGATATTTCCGGTTAACTTACTTCACGACTGAACTTTTTTATACCATAAATGCTTAATTTCCAGAATTTGATTTCATAGAACCTAGACGGGTACACAGCGCTACAACTGTCTATCACACACCCTTCGGAACACAGTCTTCGCCAACCAGTATCATGACGGATGATTTATCTGACGAAGTAACTGAAGAACCAGTCCGAAACAAAAAATGGTACCTTTTTTCTGATGATGAATCGTCTAACACCAATTGTTTCAATATTGATAAAACTTCCAAAGCGATAGGGCATGGCTCAATTTTGGAGCAAATCTTCCCAGTAACATGCGCTGTTCCTAACCTTTCTACTATAACAGAACTTTCTAGAGAAAATGGAGACAGCAAAAAATATTGTGACGATACTAATACGAGAGATAATTTAAATTCGCCGAGTATATTTATTTAAATGTGTATAATTTGAATGCTGGAAATGTTGAATATATAATTAAAAATAAAATTGATTAATTAAACGTAATTTTCGATAGTAATAATAATTATTTATTTATTTCATAATCATGATCATAATAGAAACATCTAATAACAATAAATGCATTAACATTTATATTATTAGGATCAGTTCTGGCTGTCCTTGCTAGATTTTATCAATCTGTGTTAAGGACAGCCATTTAATATTTATTTAACTCTGTTGATATATTATATCTAGCCAGCACTGGAATTACGGGTAAAAGGCAAAATTGTTCGTCTAAATTAAGGTAACGGTACGACTTTGTGTATAACCCCGACTCCATGGTGGATGTCCACCACAGCAGACCCAGCAAGGCACACCGTGTCCAATTTCTCATCATCAACTCATCAGCATATCAGCCAACTCGAGAATCATACTGTCAATTATTTACAACCCCGCTTCCCCACAAACCCTCCGAAGGCGTCAGTTTCGAAGCAAGAGAGGAGGAGAAACACCAGGCCTCATCGCCGACGTCAAACGCTCATTGTTCTGTCCTATACCTGATCGGTAAACGACCCTCCGATGGGGACCACCAAAAAAGTCATCCCAGCCTCTGCACTGTTACGGACGGGCGAGATATGTGGGACTCCGACCAGAATACTTTATTTTTTTATTCACTACAAGTACGCCCTTGACGGCTATCACACCTGGTGGTAAGTGGTGATGCAGTCTAGGATGGTAGCGGACTATCCTGTTAGAGGTATGGTAAACACTCCACGCTCCCACACTCCTAATTAGTCTCACCTGATGGTAAGTGATGATGCAGTCTAAGATGGTAGCGGGCTAACCTGCTAGGGGTATGGTAAACCCACACTCCTAATTGGTTTCTACGCGATATCGTGCCGAAACGCTAAATCGCTTGGCGACACGTCTTTGTTGGCAGGGTGGTAACTGGCCACGGCCGACGTCTCCCACCAGACTAAGAACAACGAACGAACGACGTGTGAACGATATTCACGCGTCGTGTGGTGGCTGGATTTAGGAAACACACTAACACAACGCAAGAACTGTAATAGTAGAAGGCAGTAGTGTTTTACATGCATTCAATGTATAATAGTAAATTTATTAGTTCATAACTAAAATCTGGCAAACAGACTAAATTTTCCACATTAAATATAATATTGTTTGATTTTGTTGCAGTATGTAGATTTCGATTTACTTCACTTAAGACTAGATTAGATATATCTAATGCTGAACGAAAGGTCGGATAACTTTATATGCGCAATCTAATAATGATTACTATGAGTCAAATGTACTTTTGCTTATACGTACTATTATTATAATGCGAAATTGAGTTTGTTGGTTTACCGCTCATTCACGCAACATCATTATAGTTTTAAAAAATCAGTTTAATAATATTAGTACGGTTGCAGTAGAAGAGCCCTATTTCAAACCCTACTAGTTTAAAACACGTAGCAAAGTAAGAGATAATTTCCAAAATAGAGCTTATTATACATTCAAATCGAGATGAAAACGAGGTGAATTTATATAGATTTTGTAATATGATTGTGCTTTATTGTAAGAAATGCCCAGTGGCGCGGTAAGTCGATTTATTTGATAATAACCTGATTATCCAAATGCTATAAAGGTGCTCTTTTCAGCTCTAGTAAAGTAGTTATAATACTGTAATCTAGAGATGGGCGTTTAATAAACGGACTAGTTTAGTCGACCGTCGATCAACATTAGACGTTTCGACGGTTTATCATTCATTCGTAAAGTAGTCGAATTCGTAGACACAAAGTCAAAACGTTCACGCCTGTTCAGGTCCAGTTGCCACGGGCCTCTCTCCACAGAGAGGATGTAATTATAACTTTATAATTATCTTTAATGTACGTCCATTCAAAAGAGCAAGGTACCATAGCCAAAAAAAAAAGGTGCCTTCATTCTGCTTACTCGAATGTCAGTGACCCGAAAAGTCAATATCAAATATCAATGTGAAGTCTATTGACAGTAAACAAATCCATTCTCCGTTGTTTGTGAAAATAAAAATTTTGCCCTAAAAATATTAGGATAATGAACTTATTTGAGCCCTTGTGAAATCTATTTTAATATGGTTTTAATTGAATCAATGAAACTGTATCGCTAAAAGCGTAGCAAAATGTTCAAGCTTTTACCACTTAGAGTAACTATTAAAGATTCTTTAGTTCTAATTGTTCTAGTTATTTTCAATACAATTCACATGACTGATCTGGGTAAGTACTTGAAGATGTCATCGGTGTATTATTTTTTTCTGTTATTTACAACAACTTGCCCACCAATTAACCACCCAACTCTACTTCACTAGTGAATGTGAAAACAATGTCTAAGTAAAAATTCATTAACACTCACAAAAACATGATGAGCCAAGACGGACTATCTATACATTGAAATAAGCTGGTGAGGCTAAAAAACCAAAGTTTCATCTAAATTAACTTGGGTTAAAATTTAGAATCGTGCGGCAGGAGTTTCGGGGAGAAAGATGTTTTATTCGGTAGAGGTTTGGTCACCGATTGTCACAATAGCACTCGCATTACAAGGTAATTCACTTTTTTCGAGAAAACCAAAAAAAACTAACATAACCTAAAAATAGGTAAAACATCGAAAAAATAATGCAATATTACGGGAGAGCTAGATAGCATATATAATTTTGTATAAGTGCAACAAGGACGTAAGATAATGTCAAAGACTACTGTCACAGTATTTTTATTTTTTTGTGGTCTGTGGTTAAAATTTAGAATCGTGCGGCAGGAGTTTCGGGGAGAAAGAGGTTTGGTCCCCGATTGTAACAATAGCACTCGCATTACAAGATAATGCACTTTTTTCGAAAAAACAAAAAAAAAACTAACATAACCTATAAATAGGTAAAACATCGAAAAAATAATGCAATATTACGGGAGAGCTACAAATCAAATGGGCTACGCCAGACGACTCGCTCCGTCGCCCCTTCATTCAGCTTCACCTACTCGACCTTCGTTTCGCTACGAAGGTCGCCGGCTCGCTCCGCTCGCCACCTCCCCTCTTCGCTCCACTCTGCCTCGTAGGCTCGCTTCATTCAGGACCTCCTTCGCGAGCTTCTGGCTTCGCACTTCATAAAAACACTCTAGTGGTAGGGCAGACAAGACTACGTGGAGTAGGGGTTGGCCAATTTGGTTCTGTCACACTATTCGACCTACATCAGCTCATGTCGTTTCCAAGTGTGAAGTTTTCTTACCATTAGAAATTAGTAGTTCGTCATATTATGATTTGACAGTTGACAGAGAGCATAGACCACGTGACACTAGTCTTTGACATGATCTTACGTCCTTGTTGCACTTATACAAAATTATATATGCTATCTAGCTCTCCCGTAATATTGCATTATTTTTTCGATGTTTTACCTATTTTTAGGTTATGTTAGTTTTTTTTGGTTTTCTCGAAAAAAGTGAATTACCTTGTAATGCGAGTGCTATTGTGACAATCGGGGACCAAACCTCTACCGAATAAAACATCTTTCTCCCCGAAACTCCTGCCGCACGATTCTAAATCCAACCCTTAACTTGTCTTAGTTAAAATATTTTTAACAGCATTTGGTTTGCATTAAAACTCTTATACATATATTAGTTTAAAATGTAGCTCTTTTAATTTAATATTTACCTTTTGACTGCCAAAGGAAAGGTGTTAAGCTAAGATTGCTGGCATCCATTTTATGAGAAATATTTCTGCTTGATTGACTGATATTTGGACCAATTAGCCCTAGAAAAAAACCAGAGGAATATATTAAAAAAGAACTAAAATATACATACATATTTTTTTGGCAAATAGCTGACTTTTGACAAATGTCAATCACAAGTAATTGTAATTTCAATTGATTATTCTTTTGTTACAGCTAAGAATGACATGGATCTTCACAGTAAGCAAAGCAAGTTCAAAGATGATACTAACAACAATATAGTGAATTTCAACAGTAATGATGACATGAAGAACTGTCCTACAAAACAAGATAACATAACTGATTGCTCCACACTAAACTATCCTTGCATTTCTTGTATTGGGGATAGTGATTGTGTGTACGGCGGAGACTATAACTACACTTGTAGGGTAAATTCCAATGTGGTTTGTAATGTAAGTTGTATTTGTGTTATTCTTCTATAATTCATAGTTTAAAGCTAAGGAAAAGTAAATTCAGATTCAACATTAAAACAGAGACCCTATTATTAGAATTTTGTTCCAACATCTCTATCCTCCAAGAACTCGGCATTAAACAACGACTCTCGTCGTTAGTACAGTCACATTTTAAAATTTTTTGGTCACGTCCCCCGGCGTGAGAGTGACTCCATTGAGCGTCTTGTCGTGCAGGGTAAGGTAGAGGGCAAGGAAGGTCACCCATGCGATGGACCAATTAAATAAAGTCTGCTGTGGGTGGTCCTTTGCACAAGTGCACCAGACTTTCGGCCAGCAGAGGGAAGTGGCGAATGCTTGTGAGGCGCATAACATCTGGCCTCAAAGACATTGATTCGTGATTACCACGACCGCTCTGCAAAGAGTGTAACGACGAAGAAGAAGATTAGAACACATTGCTTACACCATCACTTTTGAAGTCTGCAAAACTTCGTTGAAACCATATGTGCACCATGCGTAAGCACCAGTCTAGGTAGTCCATATGATAATCAAAATAACAAAAAAATTATGAGCAATAAATCATTATATTGATTTATACTCTTGCTTGGTCTGGTTATCCTTAACATATTTAAAATCTAGCTAGAATGGCCAGTTTGTTGACTCTAATCATCATTGATTTACCACTAGCCGAATCGATCATTAACGCTCAAAAAATGGGACGGAAAAGTAGTGCACAAATAGCGACGCGTGCACCCCTTTCCCAGTGTGTGACAAGGCTAGACGAAAGTCACCTATTCTAAAACTCGAGCCGTATAATCCGAATGAATTACAAAGCACTACGCGTCGCTATAGATAATATAACGGCCAGATGTAATACATCGATATACCGATATGTAGGAATGTATAGTTAGTCGGCGACAAATTCTCGCCTTGTTTTTGTATGACACGCTCTATCTACGGCTAGTGGTAAATCAATGCTAATCATGTCCAATATTGATGAGTGAAATAAACAATGTTATAGTCAAATAATAATTTTTATTATTGTTTGTTTGCAGGGCCAAAAAATATTTAACAAAACAAATATTTGTCGTTTTTGTTATCAAACAGAGAAATGGGAGCACAGATGTGAACAGAAGGCCAACTGCAATTCCTTGGCATCACCTACAAAGTATTACTTGTAAGTATAGTTATGCACAAAGGTGATTTCTGTTCATAGTGATCTTTTTTTTTTAACTAAGAATCATTATAATGATACAGTTGCATCACTCATTTGTACCAACACCATAACTGTGAATATGTTAGAACATATTGATTATGGTTCTGTAATGTATAGAGGAAACTTAGCGAAGTAAAAATAGGTAGTATATACATGTCAGCAGTGATAGCCTAGTGGTTAAGGCGTCAGCCTCCTAATCAGAGGTTGGCGGTTCGAATACGAGCACGCACCTCTAACTTTTCAGAGTTATGTGCGTTTTTAAGAAATTAAATTTATCACTTGCTTCAACGGTGAAAGAAAACATCGTGAGGAAACCTGCACGCCTGAGAGTTCTCCACAATGTTCTCAAACGTGTGAAGTCTGCCAATCTGCACACGGCCAGCGTGGTGGACTATGGCCGAACCCTACTCTCATATTGAGAGGAGACCCGTGCTCTGTAGTGAGCCGGTAATGGGTTGATTATGATGATGATGATGATGATGATAATCTGGTCAAATTGGACATAGAAAGGATATCTACGTGATACTTTATAATCCAACTATATCATCTTGATACCCAAAACTACAACGTAGACACAGGTACATCGGGTGGTTGCAGAATTATAATATCTTATTGTTTGTTCATGGCATAGCATAATAATAAAAGAATCCCACTATACATCCCGGTATAAATATAATATGTTGTTATTTTCAGGACTAACTGCACAGTGTCAGATGATATCATATGCTTGGGGAAACGAAAGTTTCTTAGAAAGATACGATGTTCATGGACGTCTGGCACAAGATGGGGCACAGCTCTGATACTAGCGCTCACCCTTGGCGGTTTCGGCGCCGATCGGTTTTACCTAGGACATTGGCAGGAGGGAATAGGAAAACTGTTTAGTTTCGGTGGCTTAGGAGTCTGGACCTTGGTAGATGCCCTACTGATCGGCATACACCACCTTGGCCCTGCAGATGGATCTGTCTTCATTTAAGTTTTCGTCCTATTATTATGTAACTTATTAATTAGTCGTAATTTAATAAATACTTAACTAGTTGGGTTTATTGTTTAATTTTATGAGGCACCAAAGTTGTAATTGAAAAACCTATTTAACACATCTGACGACCTCCGTGGCGCAGCACGTGCACTGTTGCATTTTAAAGTTGGATGTCCTGGGTTCGATTCCCAGCTCGAATCTGGTCTGGGAGGTTTCGGCCGTGGCTAGTTACCACACTACCTACAAAGACGTGTCGCCTAGCGATTTAGCGTTCCGGCACGATGTCGCGTAGAAACCAATTATATTCTATATCTTGGATAGATACCGCTTCTTGATAAAATGTACTGCTTAAATTTCATTAATATTAGCGGAAGGGACATGTAGAAAGCTGAACCACCCGCTTCCGCGGTGGCGTTTAAATTTGCGAAAGGTTTTTGTGAATAGGTAAGTACCATACATTTAATAAATACTTACTTTAAATTTTAGGTAGATATTCACTTTTAGTGCCCAATTTCAGTTAAAATAGCTGACTACTTTACATTTGAGTTACTTTTACTCGCTTTACTCTTTGAATTCTACTTTAAACTTTCGGCCACAGATAATACCTACACTAAATCCTGCTTTCCTGCTAAAAAAAGAGAAAAATAAAAAGTGTTATTATTATTCACTGTTCATATTTTATCTGATAATGTCAAAATAAAATAATGTACTATGTTGAAATACAAAATTCAAAGTTCTTATTTGGCGTATAAATAAATAGGTGAAATGTCTCACGCTTTCTACGCTGATGCTTGGAAACGAACAGCTCGCCGGGACCGCACGTGGTACCAGGAGCATTTGATGCCTGCTCTCCTAGCTGCTAAAGAGAAACAAGCACGGGATATCGATGCGACGATCGCCATAGCACAAGAACTGTTGCAGGTAGATGAAAGTATTAAGCTTATGCCCGCGACTACATCTGCGTGGATTTTAGAATTGGGTCTAAACTTTCGCTCGTTAACAATTTTTAAATTTCCCACAAGAACTATTTTAGAGATCGGTATAGAAAATACATGCCCTTTTCCATAGCATAGGTGACATGCATACCAAATTTTAAAGCTGTCTGCCTGCAGTTTAGCTCTTAAGCAATTTTCCCTCGGGAACAACTTAAGGAATCGGCATAAAAGGTAGCCTATGATCTATTCCATGCCGATGGCTACATGCATGCCAAATTTCATCCAAATTCATTCAGCCGTTTTTGTGTGTTAAGTAACAAACATCCACACTTTCACTGTTATGATATATATATATAACATATATCATAAATAAGATATAGGATTAATAGAACGGACATCTTACGAATGATAACAAAAATGATATACCTGCCCATTTAAGATTGCTATGGATTTCTAAGAACAGAGCGCGTTTGGAACCCTCGTATTTTTAGTTTTTAAGTTAACGAATGCTAGTTATACCCATCACAGAAACGCAATAATTAATATATTATATGTACGTTTCATAAGTGCCTGTGATAGGCCAACTATCTACTACGAGGCCAATTATCTACTACGAGGCCAATTATCTACTACGAGGCCAATTATCTACTAGGACGCCAATTATCTACTACGAGACCAATTATCTACTACGAGACCAATTATCTACTACGAGGCCAATTATCTACTAGGAGGCCAACTAACTTCTACCAGCTTAGCCCGTTGGAAATGTCATTGAAATCCTTTTATTAAAAGTTGGCACGAAGTTTTAACCCTTTATAAGGCAGAGGAAACTAAAGGTGATAAGAATGAATATCAAACAAAAATTGAAAAATAATATTTATATGATGAAAATAATGTAAATTTTTTTTTGGAAAATCAATGGGAAATTTTTGGAAAATGTGGTGGCAATATAGTTGCCACGGCCCGTCAATAAAACGCCATTTTCAATAATAATCTCTTTATTTTATAAAAAAGATAAGCAAAGTAAATGCAGATCCATCTGGTAGTTCCCCGTTTTGGTATATTTTATATTTAGATCTGCTGACTATGAAATATATCAAAACAAGGAACCACACAAAGTGGCACTTTACATGTAGAGCATTGTATTTTCGATCTCTTGTTCCGTGTTTTTGTGCTACACACACGACAACGTCGCCATGAGTCCAACTGCTCATGTCGATGTTTGCCCACGTTTGCCAAGCGTATCTCTGCCGTCACGCCCACCATTTTTTGTCGATTGGTGGAGAGTTTTGGGCGTTTCATGGAATATTGTGGCTGGCTCTCCAGGCTTCTCTTTCTCGACGAATAATTGTTGATGAGACCACGGGCCAGACACAACCTAAAATGCAGTTGTGAAAGTGGATTGTGTACCCTTTTGTTTTTAGAGTAGAGTAAAAATGAATTTGTGATGGCCAAGTCTACACAAAAATAGAAAATTCGGAGCCACCACCTCTTGCTTCTCCTTCCAACTTCGTAAGTGCTCCGCAGCTGATCAAATCGGTCTACTCCGCCCATGCGCTCTGTATACTGTAGTATGGTTAGTGGACATTGAATAGCTTTTTTAGAACCATCTTTCTGAGTTCGGTCACAGAATGTTTTATTTATTTTTGGATGAAAGGCAGTAGTGAGAAGTGTAACAAGTTTTGTGTCTTGCCACATTACAAATGCAACATTATTTTTGGTGCGCCATCTAAAATCGCCTCTTGCCAAAGATATTTTTTGATTTCTTGGTAAATTCTTTTTTTTCTGATTTTTCAATAGGAGTGGTAGGTCTGATCTATTGCTGACTGTAGATGTGGCGTATATACCATTATTGAATAGATATTGCAATATTTCATAGGATGCGAAAAAGTTATCGAAAGTCACATGTCCACGGAACCCCTCATCTATTAGCTTCTGTGTAAGAGATTTGACAACATTGGCTCCTAATCCGAATTCTGTTGATTGGTCATCACGTTTCCCTGTGTAAACTTCGAACTCAAAAACATAGCCAGTTTCGCTGTCTGCTCTAGTCCACACTTTATACCCTCTTTTTATGGGTTTTAGTGGCATATATTGTTTTAGTGACGATCTGCCTTTGAATTGTATCATTGACTCATCTATAGATTGGGAAGTTGTGGTTTTCGCAGTACTTTGACAAGCTTTGTTGAGCATCTCAAGAAGCGGGCGAACTTTGTACAATTTATCATAACCAGGTGTTCCTCTCGGCGGCGCCTTCGAATTGTCGTTCAAATGTAAGTTTTCTAATACCTTCTTGAATCGTTTACATGTCATAACTGATGCTATCTCATTCACACGAAAAAATGGATCACTTGACCAATATAAATCTATAGTTGGCAGTGGGTGGAGTCCCATCAAAATAATAATGCCTAGAAAAGCCTTTATTTCAGCATCATAAACATGTGTCCAGCCACGGCTTCGTTTTTGCTCAGCGTAAATATTAGTTTGTTGTACAGTGTGATCTATTAGGTTGTGGTCAAAAATATGCGTAAAATAAGCAACAGGTCTGGTTCTACTAGGCATAAATTGTTTGCTTTCTAAGTGTACGCTATCAAAGTATTCTATATCGGGATTCTGTGGGTAAAGAACCTTCTTCCATTCATCTTCTTCAGTATCTGACTCATCTGTGTCAGACATTATGGCTGTAGTTGGTACTGAAGATATTGGTATTGGAGTTACGACACAGGGACGACAAAGGAGAGGAACTGCTGGAGACGAAGATTCGCTGACACGAAAGCGGCGCCTATCCAAATGAAGACCGGACATCGATGGTTGAACTTCAGCAGAGCTTGTTGAAGGCTGTTCAGTATTTATACTATTTGATGAAGCTGAGTCTACAAGCTCCTGACGCGGCGCCTCCTCAACTCCGGAACAAGAAAGGACAGTATCAATATCAAAATCATTCAATATATTTCTGATATCTATGTCGGTAAAAGTCTCTGGTTCAGGTTCACATTCATCGTCAGAAACCTCAGGATCATCAGGAAGACCAAATAAACGCTCTAATTCATCCTCGATTGCTTCATCGTCCAAAAATCGCGGCATTTTTATCTACAAAAGAAAAAACAAGAACTCGAACACCAAGCCAAGCACCACAAACCATAAGGCAGTGGCAATTATATTGCCACCTAAAGAAATTGCATTTTATTGCGAGCAGTCAACCCAAACTTGAAAAATACAGACTTATGTTATCGTTGTTGCCCCAATGCGTTGAAATAATGAATAAAACTTACCGAAACAGAAGCACAATTTCGAGATGGAACTAGCTTTGTAAAAATCTCTGAGAAACCGCCAACTTTCTAACTTACGTCAACTTCAAATGACAGTTATGACGTTTGACAATGTAAAAAAACAGGTTTGACACTGAAATATATTTCACAGTATTCCATACAGATAAAATAAATCGAATAAAATTCAAAATGTCACCAAATAATCGACTAAAAACATGGTGGCAACATAGGTGCCACTACCTTAAAAAGGGTTAAACCTTTATTCCTACGACTACCTCCGTCCATTGGCAGGGCGGAATTTATGAGGTGTATAACCCTAGCTCTAGCTATACCACCACATCATGTCACTATTACTGGTTTTGGTGTACGCCCGGGGAACCCTTTCTACCTCTACCCTTTCGGGGAACTACTTTCCGGAAGGGGAAACATTAAATATATCTTAATTTAATATAAGCATTAACTTATAAGTATAAAATTATCCCATAATAATATCCCTTAATATTTTCCCGATACCAAAGTGGCCTTTTATTTACTCCGTCCCATGAACTATATTATATGTAGGTACCTACTTACATGTGAGATATCACTTCGTTTCGTCCGCGTTGTTCGACTAAAAACATTCCCGCTTCTTTATTTTAATTCAAGATTCTAGTTACTAACATTAAACCAGCCAAGTTATTCGGTGTACATGAAACATACCGTCCGACCCCCCCGTTATCCCAAACGTCGCCTAAGCCGAGGTTAGGCCTCACAGGAGACGCCCTTAGGCAGAAGTTCTTTCCAAAGCTCGCTAAACAGCCTGGTTACGCTGTTGCAACCAATAGGGTTAGTACAGCTAATAGTCAGTCCAAAAAAAACGTGACACAGATAAGGAAAATTACATTAAAACATCAACATAAAAACTGAACTATTTGTGAGTGGTATTAGCCTTTTTTGCGCTAGAACCACGCAGAAGAACGGTAACTAATATAATAATGATCAGAAACAATGAGGTACTTACGCTGCTTACCGCGTAACAGGCTGAATTTGAGAACCCAAATGACGAAACGTCGTCACGGACCCACCTAGTCTGTTAGGTTGACTTACGCATTGCAGTCTACTAATTTAGGCGTGACCATGACCGGCCCAATAATTTGCTAAACAATAATGTCTTTGTATCAGGCTTACGAAGAGCCGGTCGAGAAGCCCACACCAGTGCCCTCACACGATATAGAATGTCGCGACGACGACAGTCTCATGAAGCCAATTGAGCCGGATATAATGGACTTGTTTTACGGGTCCACTGAGAAGGGCGCTGCGGAGCAGTATCTTAGAGCGAGAAACAAAAAGGCGCCAGAAGATAAGTAGGTTGTGGCCATTTCTGAAATAACTTCATATCTCATGTTTTTACTTACTTATTATACATTACAACCAGCCATTATAAGAAGAAAAGCATTTTCGATATGCAGATTTTCTTCGCTGCTACATTAATGTATAAAAAAAGTAACTATTTTAAAATAATGTATAGTAATTCTGAAAATTTAAACGTAGCATGGTATATCAATGATTTGTGACATCTTTACGAATTGGTACATTTTACGGAGATAATAGAGCAAATTTTTTTGGTCATCATCATCATGATCAACCCATTGCCGGTTCACTACAAAGCACGGGTCTCATTTCAATATGAGATGGGGTTTTTCCATAGTTACCACGCTGGCCAAGTGCGGACTGGCAGATTTTTCACGCCTTTGAGAACATTATGGAGAACTCTCAGGCATGCTCACGATGTTTTGCTTCACCGTTGAAGCAAGTTATATTTTAATTGCTTAAATACGCACATAAGTCCGAAAAGCTAGAGGTGCTTGCCTGGGATCGAACCCCCGATATCTGATTAGGAAGCGGACGTCTTAACCACTAGGCTTTCACAGCTTATGTAATGCTTTGTTGTTAATTAATTGATAAAATAGTGCCTTCGAAGGAAAATACAGAAAAAACTAAATTAATCCAAAAATTGTTGTTAGGTTCTATTTTCGTTTATTGACGAGCTGGGACTACGGGTGGCAACAGAAGCAGTCGCGTCTCCGAGCTCGCGACGCGAACCGCGGTCGCTGCGCGATCTTGCGCGATACCTTCTACCGTAAGAACAACCTCGGCCCTGACCCGAGGCATTACTCGGCACCAGCAGGAGGCGAGATTTCCATATGCAGCGAATATGCTTGTAATGCAAATTGATTGAGGATATACACGAATTCTATGTTAAAGCTTTTATAATATGCGTAGTTTTTTTCGATTCAAATATTTATATCCGCAATACTAAATTTACATTTTGTTTCCGTGAAAATTGTCATCGGACAAAATGAGATGTTTACTCTTTTATGTTATTTTCCATAGAACATAATATTAAAATATTTTTTATTTCTCTCTAAAAAATACACCAGACTTTTTAATTATTGTCAAAGTGTTGTGTATTGTGAAAATAATTGAATGGAACATTGTGACATCCCATTTTGTAATCGCGACGTTACCGAGAAGTTAGATCACGTGAAACGCTAGACACAGTTCTACGGAACTAGCTATTTTATGTCAGTTACAAAATAGGATAAAATAATAATGCAATGTATAGCAAAAAACATATATTTTATAGTTTTATGTATGTACAATAAATTCAACTTTTATTTACATATTTAACAACAGTATATGTACCCGTTTGTATTAAGGTCACATCACACTGTTTACAAGGAATTTGTCAATTAAAAATTAATGTTTACAAGTACATCATTAGTTTCATTTACAACATCGTCGTCTTCGACGAGGTACCTGAGGTTAACTGTAGAAGCATTTCAATGAACGGATCTTAATATACGAACGTTTTAGTTCCCTACACTAATTTAAGTATAAAATTAATATAAGAACGTAAAGTAACATGACAGCTATTGTGAGGTAAGGGCGAGGGAATATTGTCTTCGGTAATATATTAACCATTTCCGTATTCAATAAATCCCTAAATAAACAATTTTGACAAGTCTTAAGATGTGTTCATTGTGGTATTTGAGAAAAACGAATACGTGACGTGTCAATATACAATCGTACCATTTCTGTCGTACACAAATCTCTAAGCGAAACTATATTGAAAAGTCTTAAAATACTTTTCGTGGTCTTTGTGGAAAAGATTAGCACCATTTTTTAGAATATTCAGATATAGTTTTGCATTAGAGATAGACTACAAAAGAATTAGCACGAATGTTGAATTCTCTTAATGATTAACTTTTATATACCTCATGTAACTAAATGCACCGAATTATGAACTTGTTGAATTTTACTGCCAAAGTTTAACTTTAAAAACTATTATTAGTAGGTGCTAACTCGCCTGAGGATAACAATCAAATTGATTCAAGGCATCTTTTAATAAACGTAATAGAACCGCGCAAAAATATTAATGTAATCTATTGTATTCCATTACAGTATAGATTTAAGATAATTGCTTATACTGGAGTGGCTTACGGTTTGTCATGCGTTTGACATTTTTGACATTGACATATTATCTAACATAAGTGAATATTTAACATGACATTGTACATAAGCAGAAATCTGTAGGTACAGATAATAATTTGTACCCTTACCCACGCAGAGCTAAAACAGATCCATCCATTGAAATGTGTATGCTCCATTGTTTTTACTTGTCTTATAATGTAAACAAACTTACAATTGTTTCGTATAAGGTAAAACAAAAACAAATAAAATAAAACAAATGTTTTTATTATACCAACACCATTAATTTTTCTTTTGTTTTTTTTCATGTTATGTGCATAGTTTTACATTATTTATATTAGATGTGTGATTAATTCATTTCATAACACTACTTATTACAAGTAATTAAATAAAATAAAATGTGAATAAATGAAAAGATTGTTGTAATTATAATGCAAGTAAGAAAAAATGGAGTGTTTAATTCATAATTAAAAATAATCAACCAGACTCTTTCAACAACACTCTCGCACTAACAAATTACTATTAAGAAATAATAAATATGAGAATCTTTGTTCTTTCTCAAGTTCATAGTTATTTGAAATTATGTACAACTATACACTATAATATATCAGTCCAATGAATTCAGCGAAATCCACATTTAATTTGTATTTGACCTAACATTGATGTCCAACTGTAATCGGTCACACAAAAATCTCTGAACAAAAAACCTAGTACATGTTATTTTCAACGCAAACATCCCACTAAATTATTGGCACTAACTTAATGCTTAATTATAGCATTTTCAACTGCAGATACAAAAGTTACTTATGTTTAACTTTGTACATTATTTTATACACTATTAGCTGTACCCGGCATGAGCTGTAATTTCACATAAAAATAACAATATATATATTTGAGAACACCCATCAATGTTTTATCACAATCTTATCAATGGTTTCTGATGCACAGAGGACAAACACAAACATTATGTTTTTTTGTACAGATTGTTTATATTCCATGACTTAAGAAACCTTATGCCTAATTTTACCAGAATCCATTCAAACATTTTGGCAGAGGCAATATCAATATTAGCCCTATACGGAGCTGTGATCATTCTCTAAAAAAATTTGCCCATGTCAATGCTTTTTTTCTTGAAGCTACTCTGGCTATGTTGTTGGGCTACCTAGAGGAAAGCATGCTTTTCTCTAGATGGTTCCTGATGGTTGCTAAGATCTATAGTGCATACTTTAACTTTGTTAAGACAAAGTTAGTGTAAAAGAGAGACAGACCAATATTTATGTTGGACACATAAATATTTCCACATAATGTTTCATTTCAACTGTATCTTAAATAAGAGGTAAGTTTAAGCAGGCTCTATCTCTATCTCTATAGATCTTGAACTATAATATGCTGTGGTTAAATCAAATCAAGTCAAAATTTTATTCCTACTTTATTTTGGACTTGGTTAAGGACTGAAGTCCACGTTATGTGTGATTTGCATGAATTAAGACGCCCATAATGGATTTATATGAATAAAGATTTTCTGATTTGATTTGATTTGGTTATTCTGCAGTTATTATATTATGGACAGCAATCAATGTATTAAACTAGATGCTTTTACAGCTTCAATTTCAGATGTCTGTTTAATATTTCAAGCGTTATATAAACACTAAATAGAAATGCAACTGTTAAAAAATTACATTATGCACACCCATGTTTAAAGGATGCGTTGAATCATAGATACAATCATAGGGGATTATGCTGTACACAAATCTATTCACTAAACCAAATAGACAGATTTAAAAGCAGCCTCTATTTAAATGTTCTTTGTGTAAAAGGACAGCACTAGTTTTAGATAAAAACACATCAGAGGGTCACGTAAAAAGAACTCTAATGGCCGTTCTGCACCAGTTATGATTTATACATATGATAGAAGAATAACAGAGTTACACCTGTTATTTATTATAATACGTAAATATAATTTATTAACCTAAATAATACAAACAATAAATAATATAATCAAGCTGATTTGCTTCCAGTTAGAATTGTCTACTGCACAGGTTGATATTCAGAGGTCTTTTTCCATGGTACTTTTTCAGGAGTAGTGAAAAAGAGATAAGATTTTTTTTTTATATTCTGTTAATCAAGAACATAGTTAATGGAGGCTGCTTGACATTTTTAATTTAGGATATTGATATATTTCAAGACCACTCAAACCCTGTGCAAATTTTTAGAGCCATTGTTATGCAATTGCATATCACACAAAGTTTAATAAAGTAGTTAAGTTAAGGGAGAATATAAATACACAGTACAATAATGATTACATTACATTGCATCATAAGATTAGAGCTCATCAATAAGCAGAAATGATATAAGCCACTAGTAAACATAATCTTTAAATCAAATGATTATTTAATACAACAAGAAATTACTAATGCATACAATTTTAGGCATATAAATTGATATACACTACAATTACAAATTTACACCATTTGATATGATATTTATTGTCATTGTTAACTGAATTCAGTTTCATTATGAATGGTAAATTGAAATAAGTTAACAGGCCATTTGTCTTATTCTGCTATCTTTCCCTACAAGGTCATTAATAAGGGGGTAAAATTTATTTAAATATTCATATAAATTGCCTCCACTTTTAATGACCTTTGGTTCAAAAATTATGTTCTTGAGACCTTAATCTTATATTATCTGTTTGTATATATAATCAACACAGCTGAGATTTCCGTGTACTTTTTTTTATAAAAACTTTGGATTTTAGGGTTAGCACAAATTCAACTTGAAGTCACCATGTTTGGGTTTTTGGTATATTTTAAAACCAACTGCTTGTCTGATGTCAACTCTCATGGAATGTCTTTGTTGTTGGAATAACTACCACCTTTCGGTTCCAAGAAATTAAGTTATTATACTAGTTATTCTTCTTTCAACGGTAACCAGAGGGTAAGATAATTTTTGAATTATATCTGTCAGATAATTAGGTACTAACAAAACATAAAAAATCTTGACATGTCTTGAAATAAAAGTTTGTATAAAAAATCTACATAATACGAATTATATATAGAAAATATACAATTACTATATTCATAATAATACTCTGGTGTGATTTCTTTTAGTACTCCAATTGCTAAACTGAACTAAATTAATAGATTGAAAAATACTGCTGTCCTAGGAAACTATGAACTATGATGGAAAAGGATAGAAATATTTTTAATGACAATTTAGTCTTTAGTAATTTAGTTATGTACAACAGAATTGGATTTTTAAGACAAGTGTCAAGATTTTTTTACAAACAAAAATTTGAACTATAAATGGTTTGGAATATCTGCATATATAACATATTTTTATTTTACAACATACCCAAAGTAGGTATGTGGTAGGGCTAAGAGTAGCACTCTCAAAGCTTCTACAGATTTTAAAATTAAATATTGTGTAGTAATTACAATTTTCTTTTTCTTTCTTTAGTATTGCAGATTTAACATATCCCCACTAAACTTTACGAATGAAAAGTGATGCAAAATCTATGCCATATTTCACTTTCTACATGAATTAAGCAATGTAATCATTAAGATATACAACTGACACAACTATTAAATTAGTGCACTGAGTTGTATTTTTTTTTTTTCGGACTGTCTATTAGCTTTACTAACCCTATCGGTTGCCACAGCGTAACCGGGCTGTTTGGCGATCTTCGGAAAGAAGCTCTGCCAGAAGAAATTTTTGAGCCCTAGGGCTCGAAGAAACTAAGGGAACGTCTGCCTAAAGTCGCCACCTTTGATGCCGAACCTCGGCTTAGGCGACGTTTGGGATAACCTTCTCCGAGGCCGTGGATAGAGCCCACGTCCGGATGACGTATGATAGCGGGGACCTCGTCTTCGCCGGCAAAGACGGTCTGTAGCGTATGATTGTGTGGTAGGTGGTACGAGTATGTTGTCAGTAGTCATCTGGTCGTCAGGGTCATGAAGGATATGTTTAGATCTCCTCTTTCGGAGAGGAGCGCTTAGATTGGGGAAGTAATTGAGTTGTATGCAACATAAAGTATGTATACATATTACATCAGCTTACTAATAGATTAAATCATGTTTATAAAGATGGAGCCCATATTTCAACATCATAAGTATCATCTCCTATAACTGTTAGCAAGTAGTAAGTATATTACAAGTATTGTACAACCTCATAACCTTTCTTTAGTCTATTTTTCGTCATGTATTTTGTTGCTTCTTAGTTCAGGATATATTGTTCATTTATAGCTGTAAGTTTAACTGCTAGCCAATTGGGATGAAGGGATTAAGTTTTTGATATTAGAAAGGTGCATTTATTTTTAAATGTTTTTTATTACTTAGATAATTAAATATCTCATTGTTCTTCATAAACAAAAAATGGCATTTTCAATTTGCTTAAGGATTGAGTCTTCTTAATCTACTTTGTGTATAATTTTGTCATTGGAGTGTAAAGTATTTTATAATTTATGTATAAATTAATATACACATAATCTTAGACCAACCACCTAAATGTCAATTTAAACAGCCACATAAGATCCGGGTACCACAATGATATAAAAATAAGACATACAGTTGCATGAACTATAAAGTTATGAAACCAATTAATAATCCTAGTTATAACAACGATAAATCAAAAGGAATTGATAGTATGAAGTAATGTACAATGGAATCTCTATATCCAAGAAACTGTATCTTTCGATTTTTATATCAAATGTCACAGTCATAATAATTGTAAATTTTACATTAAATATTTACATAGTATTTACACTGTTGCATATAACTTTCATACTAGTGTCATTTTTGAGACAGTTCTTACCCTGCACAAGTGTGGTGTTGTTGTTGCATTGCACTAGTGCTGTAAAGGAGGGTTATGTACACTGGCACTGTAGTTTCACTGCACAAATTGTTGCACTGGTGTTGTAACACAATATTGTAGCACTGATGTCGTAATAAACAGTATTGTTGCTCTGGTGTCGTAACAATATTTAAGCACTAATGAATTTAAGAGGCCACACTTTCACTGTGGGTTCACTGCACTAGTACACATATCTCACTGGTGGTGTAACACACTTTGTAGTACTAATATTGTTACTCTGGTTTTGTTACACACAGTGTGTTTAAGATGGGTGCATACTTTATCACTGTGGGTTCAATGCACTAGTACAAATGTTGCACTGGTGTTGAATCACACATATTGCTGCCAATAGGATGTTTAAGAGGGGTGAGTCCCCGAGGGCGGCGGCAGTGCGGGCGGGGGCCCGGACGTCCAATGCACA
The DNA here is from genome assembly GCA_928268935.1 of Lasiommata megera. Taxonomy (NCBI): domain Eukaryota; kingdom Metazoa; phylum Arthropoda; class Insecta; order Lepidoptera; family Nymphalidae; genus Lasiommata; species Lasiommata megera. The sequence goes on along the minus strand of OV743326.1, from coordinate 8,566,709 downwards.
AGCGCGTGTTGAGGCATTTGCGTCGCCGCAAAGTGGTCCTTCAGTAGTGCCTGTGAGAAGTTGCAGTGCATCTGGTATGCTTCATTCTCGCGCTCCGAGTCACCCGCTAGCCGATACAGATCTGGTGAACAAGTGAAATATAGTGTTATGCTGTGAAATAGCATTGAACAAAGACACAAAATCAAAGATTGTGCTTAGTTGAACAATCTAAAAATAAAGAAAGAAGTGACCATTGGTGCTTTTTTTTTTAATCCACTACAAGTAAGCCTTTGACGGCAATCTCACCTGATGGTAAGTGATGATGCAGTCTTAGATGGCAGCGGGCTAGCCTGTTAGGGGCATGATAAACCCATACTCCTAATTGGTTTCTACGCGACATCGTGCCGGAACGCTAAATCGCTTGGCGACACGTCTTTGTCGGTAGGGTGGTAACCAGCCACGGCCGAAGCCTCCCACCAGACCAGACTCGAGCCGGGAATCGAACCCAGGACCTCCAACTTTAAAATGCAACAGCGCACGCGCTGCGCCACGGAGGTCGTCAAAATCTGCAATACTTTGGATATTTCAAGCTACTTTAGAAAATTGAGTAACAATTCAGCTTATGGTTTGTTTTGGAGAAAAGTTTGTTGTATCATGTTAGTTAATAGTTTTAGCTGTATCTACTACAGTGGTGGTTCAGTATAAACTAAAAATATTTCTTTACAACATTATGGAGAACTGCTGGGTAATACAGCTTTCTACAATTTTTTTTGGAGTAAGTAAGTAAGTAAGTAACATTTAATTTTAATTTACTTCAATTAAATTTAAAATGCATGTAACTAAACAGGGAACTCTGAAAGGGAAGCCAAAGTCACAACCGCTGGGATGTAGCATGGAAAACATTAATGGGAAATTTAATAAATTGTGCTCCATTACAACTGATCTTGGGAGCTATTGATTTAACAATAACTTAGTTGTTAACCTTGACTTACAATGGCTTTGATAACAGTTGAAACACACCTTTCAATATTGCAGAAGCCCACAGTTGGACGTGCACGTCTGGTATCTTGCTCGCTAGCTGCATAGCTGGCGTCACCATGTTCATACTTTCTCGCGAGTTGTTGATCGACAGGAAGATGTGCCCGAGTAATACCAGCGAACACGACGTCAGACGGTTGAGATCCTCTGCATTGGCCATTTTTAATGTCTCCCGCAAGTATCGTCTGAAAGATTGTACATAATACTTTTTAACAATAACATTCGCGTCAGTACATTGATGACCGAAATTAATAATCAAAAACCTTCACGGGACGTTTAGAATTTAGATTTTATTTATATTTTACAAAATCTGTCAGTGATTTTAGAATTAGAACCGAACTTTGTCTCCAAGAAGTATTGTTTTTATCCTTAAGACTGAATCATAATAAAAACAATTATTCAAAGAGAACTTTTACAAGGCAGCCATTTATCTAATAGCCAAATTCGATTTTAATGTGTTGAGGTAGCAGAGTTACTTTCAGATTTAAACATAGGCAATTTTTTTTATTTATTTAAATCTATTTTACTTAACAACAGTTATAACAGCTAAAACAGTTATATCTTACTTGGCTTCATTATATCGCGCTTGGAAAAATGCTTGTAACCCCAATACGTAATATGAGGCGGCCCTTAGTCCGTGTGCGTACGCCGGCAATGCTTCTGGCCTCACCTACAACAATAGTAATTTTTTGTAACAAAGTAACATTGAATTTACAGCGGAAAATTCGAAATAAAAACATGAAAGCACTGGGTATTACAAAAAAAATTAGGCATAACCTCGTAATAGTTGAGCAGTATTTTGTCACACTTCAGGTAACAATGCCTTTCAAATGACAGATCGTAACAAAACACTGCATTACTAATCCAACGTTGTACCACATTCATTTGTAGGGCCCTTAAAGTCTAACCACTACCAAACCGTTATCATTTATTTATTTGAATAAGGTTTGCTATCGATTTGTACAAATGACTTAAATTATCTATAGTTAAATTACATGTAAGATGTTAAATCATTTTAAAACAAACACTACATGCATAACATGAACCAAGTAAACAGAAAAAAGTCAAAAACAACTTGCTAAAATAAAATAAACATAAAAGAAAAAAAGAGAAATTACGTTCTAGTTAAATATTACGTAAAATCATCAAGATTGTTAAATGATTAATAAAATTAAAAACATTGTTACTTGTTAATAAATTGGTACATAATCAGTTTGACTGGCTTATTAAGGCACTTATTACTAGTTTCCGAAACGCTGCAGGTGAATTTAAAATAAAATCGATTAACTTACAGAAATTTATACATATTTTATCTTTAATATATTTGGTATGTTATAATTCTATAAATATTAAATACATATATGATTTGATCAAAACTTCATATAGCAAGGGGGCTTGAGACAACTCAAAAGATATTACAGTTATTAAAATCGGTATGTTTATATGTGTAATTTATATGTTCCACATCCACATATAAATGCACACACATCATACATTTAATACTTTTACGTAATAGCTACATACTTGTAAAAGTCAGGCAGCAACTATTAATTACATACCTGTTCCATTAATTGTGCCAAGTCACTGTCTCTTCTACCCCGTAAGTAAACAATGGCCAAGTTCAGTTTCGCAAACATCCATAGATCCCTTTCTTGTGACATCTGTAAGTGAATATTAATAAGCATTATATTTTGAAATCCAATTTCTTATAGTTACAAATGTGGAATGAGATAATATAAGATAAATACTCTTTATTGCACACAGATTTAAAAAAAAAAACAACACAGAACACTTAAAACATGAGTATGCAAAGGCGGTCTTATTGCTATAGCAATCTCTTCCAGACAACCCTTGAGGAAAGAATTAAATAAAGATAAGGGTAACAGTGCAATTTTTAAAATCGAATATAAAATATCAATAAATACAATATATAAATATAAAACTTTTATATATAAATAAATATATACCAATACACATATACTACTCAATATTATGGCATTTAGTCATATAAAACTTTTAAGTCGACTTTTAAAAATGTTTAGAAGTTTTGTTTTTGTTTGTGGAATAGTTATCAGAGCATAAAGAAAAACTTGTAACATTCAGAGTGTAAAAAAACACTGCCTCTATTCATGTTATTACATGTTTATTTGAGGCCTAAACGAGTAGTTTATAAATCAATCCTGTATTCCTTGAGATGTGGCCGAAAATTCTCATGTCAGAGTGTGACAAAACACTGCAACAACCATACAGAAATTATGCCACTTGTATTATGTCACTTACAGGGGAAGTTAATCAATCGATTATAATTCCTTGAGATACGTCCAAAAATCTTGTAATTGGAGTGTTACAATCCCCAAATTATGCCACATTTCATTGTAAGGCGCTAAACGGTATATTGATCAATCAATCAACCCTTTATTCCCTGGAAAGTGTCCAAAAAAATTTAACTAGACTTTTTATTACAATCCCCAAATTAATTTTAATAAGTGTGATGTTGTCCAGCGTGAATAGGTATACAAGACATAGGGATTTATTAGTAAGTGATGTTGGCTTGTTTCATTATAAACTATAATATTCACACAACTGACATTAGACACCAGACAAAAGATATACAAATTGTAAGGCGTTAAACGGTAAAATAATAAATCATCAATCAAACCTTCATTCCTCGAGATGTGGCCAGAAAACTTGTACTGTATACTTGTACAGTGTTTTGTCTCACTCTAATTACAAGTTATGTCACGTTTATTTGGAAGGCAATAATCGGGTAGTACTCACATGTATGGCGGTGTGGAACTGCGCCTCGGCGGCCTCCATGCAGTTCATCGACATGGCGTACAGCCCGAGCAGGCAGTGCAGCTGTGGCGTGTGCGCCGCAGCCGTGTGCGCTGCAACAGTGATCGGTGCGTTTATTACGTACAAGTGTCATGAAAGATAACAGTGCAGTTCCGTCGCGATCTTAAATAAATGTATGGGGCATGTAGTCACGTTTTTTTTTTGTTTCGAGTTTTATTATTAGGTTGTAGTTTATTTACTCATGGTCATCATTGAATAGTTAAAAATATCACTTAATAAAGATTCTTTTATTAAACAATAAACCGCAAGTATAATTTGCTATATTCCACCGACAACGTAAAGTGAATGTCTTTACTTTTCTCGCTTCTGAAGTCAACATCTCCTGAGGATGATCCGGTGTCGGGTCGAAACGTGCGTAAAGGTTCTAGTGGAAGATTTTGTGTGGTGTTATATTATACAAATCTTCCGGTTGTCGGCGGAATATAGCAAATTATACTTGCTGTTTATTGTTTATCATGGACTTCCGCAAAGTAACGCCTGCTTCTATTCATTAGATTCTTTTATTGTCATTTCGTAATAGTTTAAGCAGTACCAATCGTCATTCTTTGTCTAATCCATATGTTTGAAGGAGTAACGCTTACTTTAACGCGACGTTATACACTTGATAAGTTACATTAAGGATAGCGCAGTGTGAGATTTTTTACTAATACGATCGCGTGCAATCTTAATAAGTTCAAAGTTTTTAATGATGCCTGTAATAGGTTTACATGCATGAAGCTAATTTGCATTTGAAAGTGAACTTCAATTTGTATGGAATCAGAGGACGCGATCGAATAAGTAGAAAACCTCGTACAAGGCGCTCTGGTCAAAGACCCTTGGCAAACGATTGGAAAAGTAAGGGGTTGGTGTGTGGCGTTGGTGTACCGTTGGGTGCGGAGGAGAGAAGGTGCGCGGCTCGCGCTATCTCGTGCAGGGCGTGCGCCTTGCCGCCCGCCACCAGCCGGCACAGCGCCGCGTGCTCCAGCAGCGCCATCCGTAGCCGCCACGCCAGCGCCGCGCCGCCGCGCGCGCAGCTGCCGCCCGCGCCGCTGCTGCTGGCCTCGGTCACTTCCTCGCTCGCTGGAATTATGTACGTTCAGGATGAAGACTCAGCCTATGATTTTTTTTTTGTGAGGGGTTAAATACTTTGATGACCCTCACTCTGACGGAAAATTTAGAAAGTATTTAAAAACCATTGACAGTCCAATCCAAATGGTTGCGCTCAACTCAATTTGTTTAAACTAAACTGGTAACCCGATCATGATCGGGTTACCAGTTTACCATTTTCGGTTACCATTCTCGGCTCACTAGAGAGCACGGGTCTCCTCTCTTGAGAAGGGTTTGGCCATAGTCCGCCACGCTGGCCATGTGCGGATTGGCACACTTTACACGCCTTTAAGAACATTATGGAGAACTCTCAGGCATGCATGTTTTCCTTCGCCGTTGAAGCAAGTGATATCTTAATTGCTTAAAAACGCACGTAACTCCGAAAAGTTATAGGTTAGTGCGTGCCCGGTTAGAATCCCCGACCTCTGATTAGGAGGCTCAAGTTATAACCACTAGGCTATCACAGCTTTTTGTCCCCCTACGGTTTTATTAGGGGTCTTATTAGGAGCTTCGCAACTAGTAACAAATAATTATTCGTGGATACAAATTTAATATGAGATTTGGTTGACCGCTGCCGTATTATAAATCGATCCTGCTCCTTGGTTCGATTCCAGGCTGACCAGTCTGGACCAGCCGGGCTTCGGTTGGTCCAGACCATCCTACTGGCAAAGACATACCGCCAAGCGATTCAGCGTTGCAGTATGATGCCGAGCAGAAACCGATTAAGAGGATGATGACATCTGTGATGCTGGCAGATGTTCATTGATGACGGTAATCATATAACATCAGGTCACCTCGTCAGGCGGATCCTGCGATGTAATATTGAAAAAAAAAAAAGTTAAAACGGTTAGCTTTTAGCTACGTTTCTGATAGCGAAAACCAATTTGATGTTGATGACAGGTCCCACAACAAAAATAAGTATGGAATTATCAGTAATTAAAATCTAATGTATCCTTTAACGCAGATTAATTCGAGATATGTGGGTCTTATTCAAGAGGTGAAACTCTTAAAATTTGATGTGGATGAAAAAATCTAATCTAATCACAACAAATAATAACGGGGTTATAAGTAATTAAAATATGACGTATACTGTAACGCGAATAAATTTTATGTGGGTCATATTGAAGTACTCACACGTGAGCTTGTCGATCTGCGCAAGCGCCTTCTCGGTGTATTTGTGCGCCTTGTCCATGTAACCCGCCTGCGCCGAATGCATGACCGTCACCAGGTACACCAGGACGTACAGCTGCTGGCGCGACAGCCACACGAACGACTCGCCGGCGCCCGCAGCCGCGCCGCCGCACACAGCTGCACGCGCAAAAGTCAAAGTCAAAATCTTTATTCAAAGTTAGCGACTTTGAATAAAGATTATTTTGTCTTTGACTTTGACTTTCATGGGTAACTTTATCATAACTAAATTCGTAAATTTAAATCTAAAGCTTCAAGGTTTCTAAACGCGTTTTTTAACACAATAGCTTGATGCTTATACTAATACTAACTACTGTGGTAGCCGATAAATACCCTGCCCTCTTAACCGTTCTTGCTACAACTTTGTAGCCGTAAAGCTACAAGGACGTCGTCATCATCATCATGATCAACCCATTACAGGCTCACTACAAAGCACGGGTCGTTTCTCAATATGAGAAGGGTTTGGCCATAGTCCACCACGCTGGCCATGTGCGGATTGGCAGACTTCACACGCCTTTGAGAACATTATGGAGAACTCTCAGGCGTGCAGGTTTCCTCACGATGTTTTCCTTCACCGTTGAAGCAAGTGATATTTTAATTGTTTAAAAACGCACATAACTCCGAAAAGTTAGAGGATTCGAACCGCCGACCTCTGATTAGGACAAGGACGTTTAAGCGATTTAGCGTTCCGGCACGATGTCGCGTAGAAACTAATTAAGGTTTACCATACCGCTGTTAGCGGTATGGTAAACTCTAATTAGTTAGCCCGCTACCATCTTAAAGTGCATCATCACTCATCATCAGGTGAGATGCCGTCAAGAGCTAACTTGTAGTGGAAAAACAAAAGGTATTAAAATGTTTGTCTGATTATCGCAGACCAACTGTAATATGGTAGACTCGCATGTTCGTGAGATTCTTTATGAGCATCGAAAATGACTAACGAAGGAAAATTTCATCGCTTTTTAATGCTTACTGGAAAATTGCGTAAATGAAATTTATTTAATACTCACCGTCGTCGTCAGGCCACGTTGGCGCCATAATGGTCTGGATACTTTGCTGCAGCTGCTTCAGACACGGCTTCACGCTCTTCACCTGGCCAGCCATCAGGTAGTGGCATACCTTAATCAAATAAATGTTTATTATACTATAGTTACTAATATAATGAAGTTAACGAGTGTATATGAATTTGCTACTTTCACTATAAGGCTACTATCTCACTTGGTGGTAAGTGGTGATGCAGTGTAAAATGGTAGATTTAAAGCAGTGAACTAAAGGTTTCTATGCAACATAAATTGTTGGAACTCCCAGTCCTATTAAAATAATAGTTATCTAAATAGTCTGTTTATTAAGGGACGGCTAGATTCTTTTAAGTATTCATGACAGTTTGTGCTCAAATATTGCAGAGTCACAAGTGAATATGACTTTAAATTCAAACTTTAATACTAAGGTATAGGCACCTGTAGCACAAAATAGAACACTTTGAGGTATTCTTTCTGATGAGGGCTGCCGGCCCATGTCTCCACAAGGTGTCCCGCCTGGTTAAGTAGAGGAAGCACTTCTTGGATTTTCTTATCTATTAATAGTAACTGTAACAATAAAAAAACATTCATTTATTTATTTATCTCCTCTTATTCTAGCTTAACAGGATAAAACCTAATTTGCTAGAGTAGCATAATATAAAAGTATATATATATAAAAATTGCCTAAATTGCCTAAATATTCCGGTAACATTTCATCTATGATGTCACTCTTGTGAGTTCACTCAGATTACAACTGAATAGGTCCAGCCTCTCTGCGACATCATTCAGAGTGACATACATACATATATATATACCTTGAACACTAGTACCAAGATAAATGAAGTATATTTTCACCTATAGTCTTACAAACTATCACTACTTTTAACTTTCACCAACACTATTTCTCGTCTTAGAATATAGCTTATTATTTTTCTTGTCTTCAATGGTTAATGGTTCTGATCTGAACTGCCAGCATTTTCCTGCAGTTGCCTATTTATAGCAAAAAGTCATTGCCTAGAGCAGAATTCTAGAAAAAATCTGTTCTAAATTTAAAGGTTTAATATGCATATGGCCACTACAACTCATGTTGTATCAGAACAGTATATCATCATGATCAACCAATTGCCGGCTCACTACAGAGCACGGGTCTCCTCTCAATATGACAAGGGTTTGTCCATAGTCCACCACGCTGGCCATGTTGCAGATTGGCAGACTAAATACATAAATAGTAAATATGGAACAGCATATAATACTTAATTAAAGTTAGAATTATGGCCAAAAATTATGCTATTAAAAAAACTACCCTAATTACATTAAATTGTCTTACTTGAAATAATGTGTAAATTTTATATCAACAAATGTAATGCATTTAATGCAATAAAAAACAAAATCACTTGTATGTATAACTTACCATAACCCTACTAAGTAAAAACAGTACTCTTGTGTATGCAGCGTTGGAAATCTGTGCATAGTCCACACCAACTCCGAGGAGACTGCTTGCCACTTCATATTCCCGCTCTGTTGCATGGATTTGCTAAAACAATGAGTTTCCCTACTATTATCGAGGACATCACTGAAATGGTAATCATAAAGAAATGCCTCAGCTTTAAATACTTAACCATACTGCTCAAAAGCAGAATGGCATTATTAAGTTACAAAATCTGACTCCTCGTTATACATGCAACTTAAATTAATTCATATATAAAGTTTATGCAAACTTTATGCGGAAAATAAGCTTACAATTTTTACTCAACAAAATAGTAATCAATCTTAATATGTATGTAATACCTACAGTCATCGAAAAGTAAGTTAGCAATAAATATAAACAAACAAATAATGTGAACTCTAAAAGAAATACTATAACCTTCAAGAAGGCATAATTGCAGATTATTTTTATAGCACAGCTTTTTAGCTCAGGAAATGGAAAAAGCAAATTTTTCTTAAAATCAGGAGAGTAACTTAATAAATAATTAACCCGTTTTAATTTAACAAATAACTAAGTGATTTTGGGGTTACTGAGGCTGTTTATTCCACAGGTGTCATATACTACAGGTGTACTATACTTAAGTTAGTCAGTGAGGCTTAAGAAAATGATATGATGAAGATTGCTTATATTATACTAACCCAGTGTCACACTTAATTGAAAATATACTGGCTACATTCGTAAAATGAATAATTATGCTAGATACTCACTGCCAATTGGAATATTAGCCTACAGTGCCAGTAAACACTGTGTTGTGATAGTTCGATAGCCTTTCGTAGTATAGGTTTAGAATGTGTAGGCTGACCCTGCTGCTCGAACAGCTCGGCCAGCACGCTCGCCGCTTCGAACTTGACATCATCGAACCCGTTGATCGTTTGAGATAAGCACCACTGCAAAGAAAACACTATATGACCCACTTCAACAACATTGTTTACATCCCCAACCTATCCATTTACCAACGCAACCCACACTGTAACACAGACACGTCAACTAATTAGTGCATCAACCAACATGGGCAACCTCACTCATCACTAAATAAGTAATGCAATAACACTTACACTCTGTTCCAAATGCGTTCTCGCCAAGTCGATGTTTTTAGTATGCGTCAATAGGATATTACCGAGTTGTAAATGTGTTCTGGCCTCGACTCTCTGTGGTGGTTTAAAATTAAATACGGCTTGAAGACACTGAATACAACTTTTTATGTCAGGAGGATTTGATGTACGAAAATGTTCCGCTAAACCAAGTAAAGAAATATACCAAGCGTCCTGCGTTGACGCCATTTTGACATTTCTGAATGAACTTGGAGGGAGCAGTGTTGACAGCTGTAGGTTTTATTTTGTCTTTGAAAAGTTCATAGACAAGTCCCTCAAGTTCATCAAGTTTATCTAAATTCATACAGTGTGGCATATTCATATTTAGGATTGTATCTTCTTTGATATTTTCCCTATGCGGTCTTTTGTAACTTTTGACCATGTTTAAATCAAATTATAATTAACAAAGACACAAACTTTCACAATTACAGCTCAGACAGGAATTGAAATATTAACGTCCAGAAATCGGTATTGTTTATCACTGACTGATTAACATACAAAAATAAATAAAATGTAGATAAAAAAACTTACCCACTTCCAGATGACACAAAAAGTCGAAATATACACGAGGAAAAAGGCGGGAGACTTCGTATATGGCGGGCGCGGTTTTTTCACGCTTTTCTTAAATTAATGTTTGTTGGCTGGTTTTGGAAAGGACTGGTGTTGGTTGTTACTTGGACAGTGTTGTTGTCGTTTGTGTTACTACACAGTTTAGAATTGTTTAACAGGTATTAATTTGGGAAAGGATTGAGGGAGCCGCGTCCGCTGAGTGCGAAGTTTCCCGCTATTTCTCCCTAGCTTCTACATTACTATAAACTTGACATTGGCTGGTCTGTGCAAAGCCATAGAGGGAGAGAACTAATAAAATAATAAACTTGTCATTGGCTAATCTGTGTAAAGCCATAAAACGAAAAAAAATATATATATACACGAAGAAAAAAAAAATTGACATTCAGCTGTGCAATTGTTTATTCATTATTGTTGTGTTCAAGGAAGAATCAGAACACACTGAATTTTTACAGATTTGATTAAAATTATTTTTGTAAGTTAGCTGGTGGCAATAAAACTTGTTACTTATATTAGAAACTGGGTGAAATTAATAATAACTTCGTATTTATATCCAACTATCTTTAATGTTTTGACCTTAAACAATTACTTTTAAAGTTAACATATAATAATTATTCTCAATTTATCTCAATCAACCGCGCTCGTATGACGTTCTCCAAAACCGCGGCAGCGTCGTTCCCGCTCTTATTTCAATCTTCCCGCTATCAACGTTCTTTTTTAATTTTTCACATTACGTTCGAAAACTGAAGATAGTATCTTGTTTGCAGCGCGTACTGTTGCGTCTTGAGTTTATATGCGTAATATAAATATTAAATTAAGCGAACTATAATATAATCTCTAACACTTAATTGTTTTTTATTTATCTTCCAATTATATAGTAGACACCAATGTCAAAACATATTTTAAGATAACCAGATTATATTTTTAATTTTCATAGGTAAAAAATAATTATGATCTGGGCATAATTAATTTTATTTCTTGCGTTTCTCCCACGCTATGTGGCGTCAGCAAATGTCCCTCCACATTATATGACCATACCATGCTAGCCTCATATTTTCTGCCACTGGCGCAACTTTTAGACTTCCCCTTCCCCGTACAATACGACAGGTTTATAAATTTTCCCCCAAGTTTAAGGCGCATGTCACTCTTGAAACCTATCTATCGCCACTTCCACCATCCCACATTAGTTCCATAATCAATAACAATCTCAAATTCAGTACCTAGTATAAATATAGATAGCCACCATATGGAACAGCAATCAAAAAGAATTTAGTCTAATAAAATAAAAAAATATTTATGAAGCCTTATTAAATTTATTCATCAATAGTCAATGCACCACTGTTTATGTCAGTAATAAGGTCATGAGGTGGTCTGCCATCAACTGTGCAGCCGACAGACTGTGCAGTGCCGAGGATCTCCTTGACTGAGCCAGAGAGATACCTTGCCATGGAGCGGGGCCTCATGATTTTGGCAATGCCAATTACATCCTCTAATGTGATGTTTCCACTGTGCTTGACTGAAAAATAAAATTTATAATGAATCAACATATATTTTGAAGAAAGCAATACACCAAATAATCACAGAAATGAACACCTATTGACATAAACTTTCAATCCCGTGGCTACAATTATGACTGTTGTTAGAATAACTGCCTGCCTCAGTTTCATGTTAGGACTTTACCCAACATTGTATTCAAAATAATTATTGAACCAGATTGAACTATAAACAAACTGCTAGGAAGGCTATTTTAGCATGTAAGTAAAGGATATGCAGAGTTGTCTGTATTCCAAAATGGTTATTGCAATATGACATATTTTCTCATAAGACAAAATCACTTTTTTTAAATAGATATAGAGTAGTATATGCAAGTCACAGGTTACTAATTCTTGATAGCCCCAAACAGCCTGTGTCACTAAGGGTAGATCTGTTTACATTTCAGATCATACCAGATCTATGACATTATTACAAGTATATTTTGAACTAGTTCCTAACCAACTTCACGAGGCATTGTAAGGATCTGCACAAATACATAGTTGTAATCTCAAAGCCACATACAACAATCTTAAGTTCCCTGTGTCTCATATGAAAAGGTCAGAAATGATTTGTGGCATACATTTTTCCCACTTTGAAAATTAAATAATTATGATTTTATCAAGCGTGCATAGGAATCTTCTAGGAAAGCATGGTTTGCATGCACCTTAGGGGACTTATCACTTGACAGTAAATGTGATTGCATCCTACTACATCTACATTAATAATAAATACCACTGTAATATAAGTTCTTCATTTTGCAGTGTCTGTTTTAACTATTTGAATTTTTCAACTTACTGTTCTTTTGCTTCTTGCGATCACGTGGAGGTTCCTTCAAAGCTCTAATGATGAGGGCAGCTGCAGATGGTACAACAGATATCTGTGCCTGTCTGTTCTGTACAATTAGTTGCACTGTGATCTTCAGCCCCTTCCAGTCTCCAGTGGCCTTGGCGATGTCATCACCCACTTTTTTGGGGGACTGTTACATATGGTAAGAAAATAATTAAATACTCTTATATTATACACATTTTGATTACATTAATCAATTAATCAAAACTAAAATTGGTTTACCACCTAGCACAAACGATGACCTTTTTTTTTGGTTTATTTAATTAATAATTGATATCAAAATCATCAACTATTTTAAGACATTATCAAAGAAATAAACATGACATACTCAAAGGGCGAGCAGTTTAATCACTATCATGTAATGAATATAATAGGTTATTTTTATAGTGTTACAGAGGGATGGATTTGATTACATTACTCATAGTTTAGTTAAAGACTTAATCACTACAGGAGCAGAAGCAATCTGTAAATTCTGTTATACCATCTCTAAAATTCAGTTGAGCAAATATGAATCTTACATAGAAAAGCTTATGATTAATTATTGTCTTAAATCACATTGACCTCTTTGAATTACTTAGTTATGGTATCCTCAAATATATAAGGTTAGTTTTACTTTACAACCATCATACCTAAAATAAAAATGGTAACCTTAGGCAAACCATATGATACTTATTAAAATGTGCCTGGTCCGCGACTCCTTATTGGGCATTCGGAGTAGCCGCGACAGGGAAACGAATCCTGAGTCGCGGGTTCCTTCCATCCGCCACCCGGAAGGACGCGCCTGGTAGGGAGGCACCCCCCAGGATCATACATCAGATTAAAGGGTGTAAAAAATAAGCAATATTGGATTACTTCCATATATCTGCTTATTTTCCCTTACGATAATTTGAAAGCTTTCGAATCCTTCGGGATAATAGCATTTTTTCCCATGGCTCGAATACTTATGACAAACTAAGTCTATTCCAAGATCCAGCATGTACATAACCAAACTACAAAAGAATTTTGCGGGAATTGAGATATTTTACTTATTGGCCAACTATTGAACTGTGAATGTTCGGTATCTGGTTTACCTACAAACCTTTGAATTTGAACTTTAAGATACATGCCACACAAACATTTTGAGGTTATGAATCATTCGTGTTAATCAAGGATGTAATTATTAAACTCACCAATCCCAGAGGTCCAATTTTAGGAGCTAAAGAAGATGTTGCACCAACTTCTCCACCGACACATCTCAAGTTAACTGTAAAAATACGAACATTTTGGTAAAAACTGCAGAGCATATTATATTCTTTATTTTACACGTTATGAACACTCACCGATTTTAATTTCGTTAGGATCGAATTTAGGCGGCATTGTTTTTTATTAATGCAATATTGAATTACAATAATAAATATGATCCAAAGAGATTACTTTGGATTTGAACCGACGAACTCCACTGAGAACGTTTGATACGTGACAGGTCGTCGTCGAAAAGGACATGTAGATAGGAAAGAATTGGGATTTGACAAATGTCAAATCAAATCAAGTTCTTAAAAATAACGCTACAGCTCTGGTTTCTGGCATTTTTAAAGCCTGTAGTAGATTTTGAAAGTGTCATTTGTTTTTAAGAGTATGTAAACATTTGACTACCTAGTCTTTACCTAGTCCTAGAGAAGTGTATTGGGTCCCTGAAATGTTAATTATTATATAGCTACAATGTAAAAATTGCTAAGAGTAGAGTATTTTATGAACACTACAATTTTCAGTCAGCGATTTGATCATCAAGAAGATAGAGTAAAGTACAGAGAAGACGACAAAAAGCTTTTAATACTAAATCCTGTAAAAAATATAAAATATATAAACATAGAAGTAAAATTACTTACTTTTTAAATACAATAAAATACCAAATGTTTTGTTAATATCCTCTTTGATGAAGGCTATATCGTACTTTTTGTTTTATCAAAGACAAGTTAATTCAATTTTATCATCAACTCAAACGTCAGTTGTCAAATAAAAATTGATTTTGGGATTCTGGGCTTTGTAAACCTTGTATTGTAAATTCGTCTAAATAAAATATTTGTTAATTTCGGCTACATATTAATTCTTCAAGCGCGTGTCTTTCGTGATGGCCAACGACGAGGCTGTATTAAAAGTTTATCTCTCGAAATATAAACACCGAGATATTACATCACGAGAGGTGATTAATCTGATTCAAGTGTATCGCAGTTTGACTTATCGTTTGGAAGCCTTTGTGTTCAATAATGGAGTTCGAAAGGACTTGCTTAATATAGAAGGAACAATACCCGTGAATTACAAGGGTTCTTATTATAATATACCCATATGCATCTGGCTAATGGACACTCATCCACAACATGTGCCGCTGTGCTTTGTGAAACCAACAGCTGATATGTCCCTGAAGGTATCCAGGTATGTCGACAGCAACGGCAAAGTGTATCTACCGTATTTACATGAATGGACCCCTAATGGATCTACTCTACAGACACTTGTGCAATGCATGATCACAGCTTTCGGTGAACTGCCGCCCGTGTATTCTAAACCACGTAACGAAACTCGCACACCATACCCTGTGAACTCCTTCATGCCACAGCCCTCTGGATATCCATTTCCTACTGTGAACCCTCCACAGGCTGGTTACCCTTCAGTAGCCCCATATCCTTCCACTTCTAATCTGCCTTATCCTAATTACGGAACACCTTATCCTGGTTCAGTGACCAGTAATGGTCCACCATTTTCTCCACCTAATGCTACACCTTATCCTCCTGCTACCAGCTATATACCAGGGCCTGATGTTGCTGGTGGAACTATAACAGAGGAGCATATCAAAGCCTCCTTGTTATCTGCAGTCGAGGATAAGCTTAGGAGGAGGCTTAAAGAGCAGTCCCAACAGTCACAAGCTGAGCTGGAAACATTGCGACGTACTCAACAGGAGCTGCGTGAAGGAAAGACAAGGTTGGAGGATATTTTGTCAAGATTGCAGAGGGAAAGGACTGAACTTGACAAAAATGTAACTATATTACAAGAGAAGGAAAAGGAGCTGCAATCTGCTGTAGAGCATTTAGGTGAACAGGAGAGTGTTGATGTTGACGAAGCTGTTGTAACTACTGCTCCATTGTACTCGCAGCTGCTAAACGCTTTTGCAGAGGAAGCCACCTTGGAGGATGCTATCTACTACATGGGTGAGGCTTTACGCAAAGAGATTATTGATTTGGATACATTTTTAAAGCAAGTACGAACATTGGCTCGGCAACAATTCACATTAAGGGCTTTAATGCATAAATGTCGACAGAAGGCCCAACTAGCCTGTTAGGATCTGTGAACAACTATAGTGATGAGTTAATTTTGATAACATCTATATAATTGATCGAGTGAAGCAAGGTCTATTTGCTTGAGTGAATTTGCACTATGTATGTTTATCTGTCAGATCTGCGCCCAATATAAAAAGAAACATACAACACAAATAAAATGTAAACACACCCAAAATCAAAACAACCCTTAATAAATTTTATACAAGATATGGAAACTGGTATAAAACATCACTAAAATAATTTCTTAAAAGAAATTTTCAATTATGTCTAATTGGTCTAATATATACCAAAGTTGCTGTTTTAAGATCTGTTTTAGGCAATAAAAGTTAGTCTCAAGTATTCTTTTATAATTTCAGTTATGTACTCTAGTTATTACATAAAAAATTTGAGCAATTATAAACTAGAAATTCTTTTATAATTATAACTTAATTTTAGCAAAATTAATGCAAAAACCATATATATTAATGCAAGTAAAATGACAGAGCTCACTTCCCTTGGTCAATTATTTTGGCACATGATATAGATAATGCAAAATTAACTATTGCTATTGATATGATTTTTATGAAAAGATAAAACCAGTATGTATTGTTGAAATTTATGAGTTAATATACTTATATATAATTTTTTTTTATAAGCTTTGATAAAGTATGCAACAACACATTGTTTTGTAATTTAGTGCATGGCAGACTGCTTATATTAAGTCTCATTATATAAAAAGAATGAAAATATACTATGTACAATATACTTCTATAAAAGACTAAAGAATGAATTGTTTTACACACCAATTTTCTCTCTTTCTGTCATGAATATTATAACTATTGAAAGAAGAAGGGTAACAATTGTTTAATGATACAACTGCTATGCAATGTTTATTAATAATAGGGTTGGAATCAAACAGAAACTAATATTCACGTCAGTAATTGTGACGCTTAGAAATAATAGTTCATCTGAACTATAATTTCCTTAGTTCAACCTTCTGTTTCTTTAATAAAATTATTTATTATGCTTGTTTTTACAAAATTATGTTTGCAAGGGCTCAACACATTTTGAAATTTTAGTGTGCTTTACAAAGTCACAACTAAAAGCAAATATGGTGTATTACAGGATTATGTTCACAATCATGTATATGTTTTGAAAGTTTACAAAAGTTTTGTTCACTAGCTTGCAGTTTTTGATTAATATATTTTATGTAAGGATGACTGTTGCAGTCAAAAATATTTTATTTTTATTGTCTGCTTAATTTAAATCTTGTATTGCTTACACTACAACATCTCTCTCATCATAATTATCAGAGAGCATAAATTGCTTTTATACATTTTACATTATATTATTTTCACTTTACACTGACTGTCAGGTAAATCTGGACCTTCTAGAGCATGCTAAGACGCAGGGCTCAAAGAACCATGTACACTGTGAAGACAAATAATTGTTAATATGTGAAAAAGCTGATTGCATAGTATGAGAGGCCTGGTGCATATAGCTTTATGATCTTCTGAACCATTATAGTGAAATTTTTGACAATAAATGAAGATAATTTAATTTAATTAGATGATTATGTAATTTGTGTTAAATTCATAATAGTTATTTTATCTAGTAATGCATTAATGTTATTATTTTATTTTTAGTTGTAGTTATAAGTATATTGATGTATTAATCATACTTAGCCATTTTGTCTGTTAGTGGCAAAATAGTTATTTTTATTACCAATATACGTATCATCGATTGAGTGAGGACTAAGAGGAATAAAATTTAGATTTTTTTATGGTAAAAAATAAAATAATATCCTGAACTTGTAAAGTAGCTTATACTGATGGTTTGTCTAACTGCACCACTACAGTGTTGGATAGAAAAGGCTACTGTTGGCGGCTTTTAACTTTTCTACGCTTCCTGCGATCAATGATGGTGATAAGTGGTGGTGATGACGTCATCCGAGTTTTCACCTGTAAATGCGGCTTTCACTTGTCTCGTAGTCTGGCATCGGCCAAATCGCTACTATTGCGTCGTTTTTAATTTCCTGGCGGAAACATTGAGTTAGCACTCATAATGTTTGTACAACGAAAGTGGACGCCAATGGTCAAAGTGGGTAAAAATAATATCACAGAATACGATAACTAGATTTACCAGGGATAATAATCGATATTGATTGGGGTAGTTATTTCGAGTATTTTTATTTTATGTGGCGGGTCTACACAGCAAGACTAGGGGTTAAATAATTTTGGGGTAACCCCAAACTGATTTTGATTAGACGAAATAACAGTTCTAGTTTGCTCATTTCGGCGTCTCGCTATGGTCAATATTTTTGATTGAAATGTATAAGATCAGTAAAATTATGCTAAAGACTTATATTAATATTTTCCATACTTTAAACCTTACATTTACCTATATTTAAATCCAATTTTTATTATTATTAATTATGCACATAATACTACATTCTGTTATAATGGGCTAGTAAAGAAGATAAGCTATTAAACAATCTTCTATTGTTTGTTCTTTGCACGTGTAATATAAAAAAAAAACATTTCTAGCATCATGATTGTCGATAAATTATGTATAATATTAATTAAAAAAAAAAATGGACCCACATGATAGCGCTGCGGGAGATTTAGTTTAAGCATGCGAGAACAGTTTTCTTGAATGCTAGAATTGTTGGAGGGAAAGAGATTTTCTTTCTGGAATATTTTATTTTGTAGGTCGGCAAATCGATAAGTTATGTTTATGTTTCATTATGTTTCCGGGCAGCGATAATAACCGTCTAACAGCATTCATGAACTAAATTGTTATTTGCATGCTTTACGCCACCATACGAAATTATTTAATCGATTGGCCGCTTGCTTTTAAAATATCGAGAAATCGATGACGTATTAAAATTCGTTAGTCCCCGAATTACTGAGCTAAGATAACCGAGGTATTTAAACTCGTACTAAGGGCACGGTAATATTATGTATACAGTATTCAAACTTCATACAAAC
Source organism: Lasiommata megera (assembly GCA_928268935.1). Classification (NCBI taxonomy): domain Eukaryota; kingdom Metazoa; phylum Arthropoda; class Insecta; order Lepidoptera; family Nymphalidae; genus Lasiommata; species Lasiommata megera. Next base: position 8,547,743 of record OV743326.1, on the reverse strand, counting down.
GGACGAAAGGCGAGTTATGCCTACGCGCCTCGAACTCGACGTGCGCTCGGCATGCAGACAGTCGCGACTGTGCCGCAGTGACGAACGGACGGTGTTTTGTTTTTTTAACAATAACCGCGCGATTTTTTCACTAAAAATAACTTAAAGTACATATTTCATATGACGAGTAGGATATATTGGGCTGTTTTTGGCCGCATTAATAATAGTTGTTTATTGTACTGTTTGTATGAATATTACTAGAAAAAATAAATTTGACCGTCTGTCTGTCACTAGATAGTTGAAATTTGAACACAAAGTAGGCAAATGTAATTAAAATGCTGGAAGCGGGCAGCCCTATCGTATGTTCAGGTACCCCGCGGCTGTAGGCATTTATTTCAAAGATAAAGCAGAGTTACAATACTTTATACATAATATTACCGTGCTAAGGGTTTTGTTTTATGTATTTATGTGTAAAATATAAAACAAGGTTTGAGATATATAATCATTTGTATCCTGTCTCGAGCAGGAATATTAGATTAAGTTTGGATAACATGTGTAACTTGTCATAAATAAATCTGATAAAATAAAATGCGTTTTATTGTAAAAATAAATATTATTAACAGGTAAAAATATAATATTTAAATGAAAAAACAAGATAAGCCGTTCAATGTTCATTTAATGTGATGACAGATATAAACGTTAAAGCTTAGCTTAGAAATAAGTAAAATGCTTTGCGGAAAATTAATCTGTTTGCGTTTCAACCCCTATAACAAAACTTTGATGCAATGCCAGTCGCAATCTTTCACATTGGCTTATCCCAATAAGCTCATTCCTCAACATCACCTCCCAGGATCTGGATCACAATATCTTTTAAGGAAAATCGAAATAAAGTTTTAACTTGTTAAGGAAACCGCTGAGAGATTGCTATATCTTTAATTATAGTAAAGCTTTTCAACTTTTATTGAATGTTGAATATGGATATTACCTGAATGTCGAAGAGCATTACAAAGTGTTATAAACCTAAAGGCTAATTTTATTAAATAAATCTTTAACGGTGACCAATTAAGTAAGATATCGACGCAGCTTGTAAAGTAATAAAGGCAAAGATTTGTTTGTTTTAAGCTTTTATCGAGTCGATTTATATATTGTGAAGTCATCAAATGAGATGCCCACGCTATACGTAAAAGAGGAGAAAGCCGCGCTTTGTACGTAGAAATAGTAATATTTTCTGCGAGCACCAAAAAACTGACTAATCCCGCCAATAATATCGATTGCGACAATCCCAATACAACATGTTTCGAAATACCGACGGTACTATTATTTCTTCTCATTTTGTTTCTTGCCTTTCTTGGCGGCCGCGGCGGCTGCTTCGACGTCGATGGGCGCTGGCTTAACGAAAGGTATAAACTCTTGATATTGCTCCGGCATCCAGTCTTTTAACACTTCAGGCACCTGTGGCAAAACATCTACTGTCAACTGTAGCACAAAGAGAGATTAAAGTCACGAACGTTTATTTAAAATTATTATTAGTCAATCATTTCATTTAGCGACCCAAGCTTACAGCTCTGTCGTTCTGCAATCATAGCTATGATCTCCAAAATTTTTATGATCTTTGTAATGCCGTGAAAAATACATAGATTGCCAGATATAAATAGCGCTATTTTTTCCAATATACGAATGGTTTATAGTTATGAAACCATACGTACTTTTAGACTAAGACAATTTAGTGCACCTGTTAAAGAAATGGGAACATTATTTAATAAAATTATGTAATTTTTTTCACCCATTCGGAGTTCTGAGTGCAGTGTAATATTATCTACTCATTCGATCGCGTGAAAGTTAAAAGAGCTATTATATAACTGACGGCGATTTCATATAAACTAAATTCAACTTTAAAATCATATTACAAGGTCCATTTACTTTGACGATACATTTTACTTTGACGATATAGTTTTTCGATGCTCGAAAGCGACCCCACGGTTGAGAGTGCAAATCTTATACTGAGACTACAACAGTAGTATAGTTCTTAGAACATTAAGAAGAAGCGCGCAACAAACTTACCTATTTATATACACTACAAATCAGCCCTTGACGCCTATCTCACCTGGTGGTAAGTGATGATGCAGTCTAGGATGGTAGCGGGCTAACCTGTTAGCCCGTAATAATAATAATATGGTAAGCCCACACTCCTAATTGGTTTCTACGCGACATCGTGCCAGAACGCTAAATCGCTTGGCGACACGTCTTTGTTGGTAGACCGAAGCCTCCCACCAGACAAGAATCGAGCCGAGCTCAAGCTAGGTATGGATTGCGCCACTTCGGCAATGACTGTGGATGGATCCTGGTTACCTTGATGCCCTCCTCGGTTTGATGGACCTCCAGTATAGCGCAGATGACGCGCGTGGTGGCGCACATTGTCGCATTCAACATATGCACGTACTCTGTTGCAGCATTCATTTTCTTGGTTTGTCCATATCTGTTGATGATGATAAACTCCAATTTTAGGCTGAGAACTACGGGGCGTACTTTGACTTTTAATTACGACTCAGCTCTACGCTGATATAGCTGCTACGAGTGATATATATCTACCATTTTACCATTACCATCTGTTCCAGTATATTCTACGGTTGCCTATTTTCATATATATACAGCACAAAAAAAATTGCCCTAAAGTTGATGGTTTTAGGACAAAAACACTATGGTCAAGGTAAGGTTAATCAAAAGCTATCAAGTGTATTCCAAAATTGGGTAAAAAAAATAAAATTTTAGCATCCATACCGATAATTTCTTACCTAACCAGCAGCCTCCTAGCCTGGTATTCGAGACAGTTGCTGCATGAGACTAGCTCCCGGTAGGCGCCGGATCCCGGGAACCACGCTTCAAGGTCCAGCTTCTTGGCAGCTGCATGGTTAAGTGCACCAGAAACTATGTTCACGACACGGTATGGAATGCCAAGTGTTTTGTAGAAGTCCTCCGCATTGGCGATCATCTCTTCCATCATATTCCAAGATGCGTTGTCGTGAGGCGAGGTCAGGACGAATTGTTCAACCTGGAGCAAGAAAAATAGGCCAAGTTATTTTATAAACTTCGCGGGCAAACGAGCCAACAGGTCTGCAAAAGAGCCACCGATGCATTGCTGGCTGAACCCATCCTCTCAATAGGTTTCTACTCGGCATCATGTTCATAGTGGCTAGATCAAACTTGAACTACTTTATAATACTGACTGAGTATTAGCCAAGGATGTCTTTAAACAGTACCATACTCGCTTACGAAAGATTTTGGCCATTGTGCATTATGAAACACTACAAAATAATGGCATTATTAAAACGAGCAAGAACCACCAAAAAAAAACAATATCGTAGTTGACTTTTATCAACTTTATTCGTATTACTTGAGTCAATAGAATATGCTGTGAAAATTTCAGTTCTCTACATATGGTTAACTATTGTAAACTCAAATTTTAAAATAATGAACACGGGAACAAAAATGAAGGGGGTAGTTAACAAATGAAAGGTTACCCGGCTAAGTCCAAACACCTTTGAAACCTTGGCTTTAGTTTTAAGTTTACGAATGTATTAATTACCATGAACTCACTACTATGTAATTGACGCAAGAAAGTGCATTTTGAATGATTATTTGAATAAAATTTGTCATTGATTGATAGATTCTGTTCGCGACATCCAACTTGACGCCGCGCACCACCGCATTCCAGTCGTGACCACGATGGAAATTCCAGTCGTGACTATATGTAACTTGGTCGAAATATCGACTAATAAAAATTTGCTACCGTGGTGTGTACCCGTGTAAATTAGTTATAAAATACAACGGTTCTAGAAATACTGCCAACTGACAGACGGAGCAGTGGAGCCGACTGAAAGTGCAGACTTGCTTACCTTTTCAAACTGATGCACTCTGAAGATGCCACGAGTGTCCCGGCCGTGGGATCCCACTTCTTGTCGGAAACACGTTGACAAACCAGCGTACCTAATTCACAAATAAATTACTTATAGGCCTCCTAAAACCACATAAGTGCACTTAATATCTTATTCAGGCCAAACATGCCTCTATTATCTCTCTTATGAGATACATATAGAGCTGTAACTAGTTAATAGGTAGAAGCAACTGTAATCATCATGATCAACCCATTTCCGGCTCAATACAGAGCACGGGTCTCCTCTCAATATGAGAAGAGTTTGGCCATAGTCCACTACGCTGGCAGACTTCACACGCCTTTGAGAACATTATGGAGAACTCTCGGGCGTGCAGGTTTCCTCACGATGTTTTCCTTCACCGTTGAAAGAAGTGGTATTTTAATTGCTTAAAAACGCACATAACTCCGAAAAGTTAGAAGTGCGTGCCCAGAATCAAACCCCAATATTACTACCCCTAATTAGGAGGCGGACGTCCTAACCACTAGGCTATCACAGATAAATGTAGTAAGTAATGGAAACTACAATATAAATAGAGGTTGATATTCAGTTATATTAATAAGAACGTCGTATCAAATGCCTTTTTTCCTGTTTTAGATATTTAATCATTAAATTTTGTTGTTTAAACATGAACGTGTCTCGTAAAGCGCGTCAAGCCATTGGTACTGGATTTAATCACCGACAAAGACGTGTCGCAAAGCGATTTAGCGTTCGGGCACGATGTCGCGTACAAACCAATTAGGAGTGTGGGTTTACCATACCCTTAACAGGTTAGCGCGCTACTATCCTTGACTGCATCATCATTTACCACCAGGTGAGATAGCCTTCAAGAGCTAACTTGTAGTGTATAAAAAAAAACTGCTCATAATCTTGAAAACACGTCTATGTTTTTAATTGCTATACTCTCACTGAGTCATCTCACTGAAATGTATAAATTGTATAGTATACATCAATAGCCTATCTTGAAGGGCTTGGGAAAGCGGGAGTATGGTTATGACTATGAGCCATTTCTTAAATAAAACTTGCACTTGTTTACTTTCCTACACGTCTCACTTCCTTCCTACACGTTTCCAGGGTAGCTTTAGGAGATTTTTAAACAAACCTGATAGGTAACGAAGCCTCTGGAATCCATTCGTCCCTGTGGTATGCAGCTATAGGCTGCTCCGAGGTGGCGATGAGATATTTCTCCTCAACAACAGTGTCTCCTTTATTCTCAGATCCTTTCCCCACCACCTTGTACAATTCCTCATCAAACTGTGCAAGTTGCGCTACCTCTTGCATCACCTAAAAATAATAATGAATGACGTGTGCAATTCTTTTTTTTTTTTTAAATCCGTGTTGAGCGTCAGGTGAAACTGCTGTCAAGTGAAGAAGTAAGCCTTTAAAATCCTACTAATATTATAAGTGCTAGTGAGTTTGTAGGTTTGTTTAATGGATTCTGATTTTTTTTTTTAGTAACCCGCAATTCAGTAGCCGCAAATCATTTTGTTCGGCACCTATATCCGCGTCCTCGCCGCTGAACGACGCAGTTCAGCCGGTGCCAATTAAAAAAATGATATCGTACAATTATCTAGGGGAGCTAAATATAAAACTTAAGTCGATCGAATCGTAAAGAATAAAAGATATTTTTTGTTTCAAATAAGTTAATTCTACAATACTCAATAATTTATATATATAGTAAATAAAACTAATATGAGTGTCATTTGGCAACTTGAACACAAAAACTATATTAAAATGTTTCTGTACGGTTTAGTATAAGAATAATCCATCCTTTCATCCCAAATGACTCACAAATAACATAAGGAGCTAGTTTTAATGGGTATATTATAACATAAGCAGTGAGTTTTTTGGATTGATCTCCATACATGCGGCTTCATTCACATTTAAACATTAGAGGAAAAGTATGGAATTTTAAAAGGGATATTTATGTGGACATACAATTCTTATTTGACTACAGTTAAAATTTCATCCATTAAAAATTATCAAAAGAATTTAAATTAGTTAAAATAAATTACCTCTTTTCTCATAAAGAATGGTGTGTACAGAGGTGTATATCCCTTTTTCAATAGCATTCTAAGTGAGAGCTGAACCAAGGCTTGCTCCATGAACACCGCCGGCCCTTTTAAGTAGTAACCCCTACCACCAGCAACAGCGGCACCCCTCTCGCCGTCCATACCTGATTACAATGTTGATAATATGAATAGTTAAGGTAGAATATTAAAATAGAATAATGGGGTAAGCAGAGATATAAAATAGAAGATTGTGATTTGTAGAAGTCCATGATGATGATACAATACCAAGCTTATTATATGAAGGTAACAATGAAGAAAGAAGGAAATATTTACAAAAAATCATTCAAATTTTTAATTTTACTAAACCTAGTACAGGTATATTATATGAAATCTTCGTACATATTTTAATTTGTGAAGGGATGGTGATAACTATATTTGTTAACTTAAAACCTTGCAAAACTTGTACCAAAAGCGCTTAGGTCTAAGAAACTCACAAACATACCTAGCCAGGTTTTTTTTGTTATCACCATCTCACTTAATTATTATTTATAATTAGCTATGCAGTTAGAGCAATTTTTACCTAAACCTTTCATTGTTTATGTACTCCTTAATTTTATAAGTTATTGTAAGACATCTCCACGATTTGTCAGATTTGTAATGGCATTTTATGCCAGGCCACGATTGCCAGAGATTATTGTGTTTAAATGCCACGCGTGCCGAAAATTATTGTATTCATTTTAAATTTATAACTTCCATACTATACAATTGTAAGTAAAACCATTTTAATGAAATATAACACTATGAAAAATATTATATATAAGAAATATAAATTCTGTTGTTAAGCTCTATAATGCTGGCAAAACTACTACCTCATTCCTCCTTATATCTGTAGCTCAATTTCTGGAAGATTGTTATTTGAAAGTGTTCCAACCGACAAATCAGAAGACAAGGCTCCACACCAGAATCCAAATCATATGGCTTATTAGAAAAAAATATATCTTTACATGATTTGGAAACAATTTAATAATGTACAATAAAACATTTATGGAAACCTATGTCCTATTTAACTATTTTAATACATTTTTGGTAGGAATGTTTAAGAAGGCTGTTTATGTTGAATTAAAAAAAAGCATGCTTTCTTAGTAAATTTCAGAGTCAATGTTTAATCTTCTATAAAAAACTACCTAAATTTTTCAATATACTTACCATCTATCATACAAATGAGATCCACATGTGAGTACTTTTGTCTAACAGTACAGTCTCCATAAGTCCTCTCAATGCTGTTGTGGTCTTCATCATCATCCACTGGTACTGACTCGTGTAAGTGGTTGCCTACTTCTCTGAGAGCCGCTGAGCGAGCTTTCTCTGCAGTAATGAGAGCTTGCTCATTTTTTGTAATTGCTTCATCTATTAGTACTCTGACCTAGATAATAAAGGAATGATTTTTTGTTTGAAATGATTAATGAAGCCAAAACTAGTACTATGTTTATAAATATAAATTTAGTCAGTTAAATAAAGTATTAAAAACAGCTGACCTGTACAGATTATTTCTCCTAAGCAAACCAACTTTTTTTTACGTTGAAACAAAATGTGCATTAATAACTTTAAAATATTCAGCATTATTAAACAGATCATAAATATTTTGAGCACTTACTAAATAGTTTGGTAAAAGAAAAAGTTCTTAAATGAATTATTGTAATAATAACTTTCTTATATGGACCATTTGATTGTGTGTTGGAGTTATTTCCTAAATGCTGCATTACCAGTTTTATCTAAATAATGAGTAAAAAAATCTATCATCAACTTTTATTTTTGTATATAAAATATCATGCTTTTAAATTTAACATTACAAAATCTGATGGTAATGAATTTGGTAACATCATCAACAGGAAAGAACCAAAAATCTGTTCTTACCTACATCAGCTCTAGTAGCCCTATTTGAGTGATCACCAAAAATCAGAACAAACAAATAAATTAAATAATTTAAACAACTAGCTTTTAGTCGCTCAAAAATATTGATTTATACTAAAAAAACCTTTTATTTTAAGTTCATACAAAATGCCTTAAGGGCTAAGGGAACAGGGAGTAATCACACTGTCTCAAAGGTAACTAAGAGATTTACAAAGTCAAAACTCTTAAGTTCAATGAAATATTGTAAAAACATTAAATATTTAATACCTTTTTGATTTGATTTACGGTGAGTGGTCGTAACTGCTCGCCGGTAAGATTAATAAGGTTATCACAGACATCCTGAGGGACAGCTTCTTCTTCCGAACCCACCGGTTCTTTACTTTTCATCTTCTGACCGATCTCTTTGCTACACACATTTTTAAGTTTATTTAAATTGTCAGCGTCGTGGCGCAATTTCCTCCATAAGGTATCTTGTTCAACCACGGTATCCACTAAGCCAACGTCTTTGAAACGTTTTCGTTGATTTTCACGAATTTTGTCCGGTTCTCCATCTTTATCTGCCCGAAACAAATCTAAATCAAGAACCATTGTGTTAAAATTAATCAAAGTACTGGCACAAAAAATAGTAATAAAATAATTCGTATGATGAAAGAGTCGAACAACCTAAAATATAAAATTGTTCAACTCTACTTTGACTTTGACAGAAGTTGACACAAAATTGAAAACGTCAATTATGCTACGTAGAATCCTCGGACGAAGAATCAAGGTGGACTTGACAGCCGTGTGTAAAGTACTTCAAAACGCAGGGATACCAGGTCATTAAAAATTTCCCCGATTTCTTCGAGCAACTTTCCTTTAAAAAACTATACACTGACAACGAAAAAAATATTTGGCTTTTTAAACACAATTACAGCTCTACTACAATTTTTTTTTTCATTTCCAGTTTATACTATTGAAGGGAAAGTATACCTTATTATAGTAACTTCATTGCTTTTTTTTATATTAAAATGGTTTATTTGAAATTTTGTTTTGTAACGCCGTGTTAATCTAGTATTTAGTTGTCAATATTATAGTCTGAATCCATTGTTTTTTTCTCGGGCAAGTGTCTAGTATGTATATATATACTCGACATTTGCCCGAAAACAAATATATATTATACATTATATACAGCTGCAAACCCTCACTAATGGGGAATAAGCAAATTAAAAAACTGTGGAGAAATGAGTTACTTACTGCGTACTGGTATTTACTGCGTTAACAACGTTAACAGCGTTGGAACTGATAAGGCATTTAAAAATGACATATGTTCAGTTTTACTAAAGCAGGTTTCATTAAAATACTTAGAACAAAATATGCGGGTGTTATTTCCTGGAGTCCAATGTCCTCGACCAATTGAATTTATCCAGAAGTCACGAAGTGCAGTATCTTTTGTAAATCTAAAACATAAAACAATAGTATAACTGATTATATGCACTTAAACGAATCTTAACAATATTTATTAAAACTGAATATAAACTTCATTATTGACATTGGTCCATATGTGAAAAATTACTCACTATTATGGGTAACTTTAATTCTTAACTACTGCTATTCCTAAAACAGGAATAACCCGAGCAAATTCAAAACGCCCTATAAAATGGCCGCATGACATTGATATCGCCAATGTTTGACGATTGGTTGTGTATTACTAAATTTATGCGGTTAATACTAAACTTTAAAATTAAAATTTGGGACCTTTCTTGATTATTTCTGCATATTATAAACCTGTTATTCTGTAAACTAACGGAACCTTTATGTAATTGTGCAATGCAAATAGTAAACAACATAACATTAATAATACTTATGAAATGAAAGGTTATGTTTCTTAATAAACATTCTATAAACCTTCAACATTATATTAAACACATAAACCAAAATTAAAAACTCGTAATATTCGCTTTAAATTAGTATCACAGAGGCACGCGTCAAATTTGTTGGGCACGTATGACAGTTGAGCACACCAAAAAAAAGCTAAACTATGACAGGGACAAAAGAATGGGTTTTTGCCTTTATCACTCTTCAGAACTTTCCATATACTTGTCTAGCTCTAACAAGGTATTATTATTTTGATGTCAAGTCCAGATTCTTCGTCCGAGGTAGAATCTTAATTATGATTCAGCTGACTGCACCAAGGGAAGGCATCGTTCAAAATCTTTCTTTTAATGTGTTTTCATTAAGGACATATAATATATGCATATGGATTACCGGAAAGCTAGTTGCTATCATAAAAGAGTGTCATATTATTTTAGTGTTTCCTTTTGTACCTAGAGACCATAATATTGTTCTTTTAATTCCTCTGCAATTTGGTAATAATAATACACAAACAGCTGACATCTACAGCTGAGTTGTTCTGGATTGTCCGTAAACTAAAATTTCACTTGCTACTCTCTGTTTTTTCATTCAATGCTCTCATAGGAATGTTTTTCTAGATAGTGTTTTTTATCTGGGGTGTTGTGGGTTTGATTGTTTCCATTTTCTGGTCTGTGGTGACAGTTATGTCAAATTCGTGATTGGTCGAGTAATTCTATACTCATCTTTTTCGTATTTTGTGAATGTTTTGTATACTATGATAATACTATCGGTTATTAGATGAAATATTAAAAGTTATACGTCAATCTAAAACCTGTAAGTAAATTTTTATTATGTACTTACGCGGCTCTCGGTTTGTTATGGCTCGCATATTGTTTACACGTCTCACAGATCCATCTTCCCCTTATTTACAAAGGGGAGGATACATATTGGTGAAATTAGAATAAACAGTTTTATTAGCGCTTGCCAATACAATTATGAAGAGTTTTATTCAATGAAATCTACAACCTTACAATTTACAGTACCTTGGGAAGCCTATACCTAATACCTTATATTGCAAATTCGATTACTATCTATTGGGTAGTTTCGATTACAAAAAATTTACATACCAAACCATATTTTTTTTAGGGTTGAAGCTCTAAAACTGTTTCAACCTTTTGGTATGGACATTATACAAAAAAAATGAAAAAAATCCTATTAATGTAGGCGCGTATTTTCAATGATTTAATGATCACCTTCATTAATAATGATATTCATTAATATTTCACCAATGCTTTAAATATTTTTTGGTGGTTAAAGCCCTTGTTATCGTTGGCTTAAGCCACAGATTACAATAACACTTACAACAAGCACTTGTATTTGAGACATGCTGTCTGTTTCAGTAACTTTACTAAAAAGTTACCAAACAATTATAATTATTTTTGATAGCGCTGTTTGTATTAATATGGAGATGACAGGTTGGCATTAGCATGAAAATACTAAATTAGGGCCCTAGTGTTCATCACATAACGTGTCTTATTAGTAGTTATCTGTAAGTTAAATAATTGTCCAATTATATTCTAAATGAACAAACACAAAGTAGAAAGTAGTAGTAATATTTAGCTAAGTTTATGTGAATTATGTATAACATTTACTATGATTAAAAAAAGAGGTTTTAAATAGAAAATTTTGTTTTTTGAAAAATTTTATATAAAAATATTCGTAAGATGATACAAAGATTTTCTAGTAAGAATGAGTTAGTAAAGCAATATTAGGATATAGGATTATTATAAAATAAAAAGATCTTTTTGTTTGTTTGTGATAAATGAATTATAAAACTACTCAACAAAAAATTATTCTAATATTAGAAATATACTTTAACTAGAGTCTCAATGTGCTATATGTCTATTTATACTATCATCATCATCATCATCATGATCAACCCATTACTGACCCACTACAGAGCATGGGTCTCCTCTCAATATGAGAAGGGTTTGGCCATAGTCCACCACGCTGGCCATGCAGATTGGCAGACTTCACACGTCTTTGAGAACATTATGGAGAACTCTGAGGCGTGCAGGTTTCCTTACGATGTTTTCCTTCACCGTTGAAGCAAGTGATATTTTTTAAAAATTTAAAACGCACATAACTCAGAATGCCCGGATTCGAACCGCCAACCTCTGATTAGGAGCCTGATGCCCTAACCACTAGGCTATCACAGCTTTATACTATCAGCAAATATAATTTCATCACTGCAAAGTGTGCTAAATCTGCCAGATATAATAATTGATGTAAAAAATATTATGCAGTAAAATTATTGCAAATTTGTTAAATTTTCATTGACAGGCAATGTTAAGATGATGCCATTAAAAGACAACCAAGATGTGGCGACATTCCTTGTTATGAAACACTCATGGAAGGGAAAGTACAAGAGAGTGTTTTCTATAGGGACACATGGAATCACAACATACAACCCTGAACGTTTGGAGGTGACAAACAAATGGCAGTACTCAGATGTGGTCACATTAGCATCAGCTAAGCATTCTAATCCTGCCAACAATTATGATTTCACCCTTGTTATGAAGAAAGATAAGAAAAATGATTCAATGAAATTTTCTTCAGAACATAAATGTCTCATTATAACCGAGGCTTTTAAGTATAGGCATTTGTTTTCAGAAAAACCTAAAGATATTTATGTAAGTAAACAAGGTTTTTTATACTATATTTTTTATTAATTTTAGTTGATAAAAAGGATTAAAACCATACAGTTGTATCTCTATTAATTTGGGTTACAGCTATATAAATACAGCAGTTTGAGGTCTATGCTGAACAATGTTCTATTAGTTTGAGCTAAAACATTACATTGTGATATGAATAGTGATAGTTCTTCGGTATATTCTAAAATCTACTTTGCAATGCAAGTCTAGACTCCTTATCTCCCCTTAGTGTTGAATTATTGTTTTATAGATGACATGTTTTTGAAATTATTGTTTTGTAATTTGCAGAGATATCAAGCATACAAACATCACTGGAGCGGCACTAGACTTCCCATTGTTCTTGAAGTTGGCCCTTGTTCACTAGAACAACTTGATCCCTCAACCCACACACTCCTTGCTAGCTACCCGTACAGTGACATTCAAGGAATCCTCCAAGTAAGGGACATACCCGGAGGATTTGTTTTGGCCGTTGGAGGCTACAGTCGCTTGCATTTGTTTTCCAATGCTATGGATCATCAAATTATCATAAACAAGATGCTGGAAATGGCCAGTTTGACTATAAACATCAGTATTAAAGTTTTGTCTGCAACAATTACTTTGGATGACTATCATAATCAGAGATTTGGTAAATACAGGTAATATCATTTTTAATATATCACAGAAATATTGGATTATTAAACCATTTTATGTAGCTGACATTAAAGCCCAGTGGTTAGCAAAGTGAGCCTTTGGATATTTGATATTATCGTTTGTTGGTATAAAATGAATTTAGACTGTAAATGAGATAGATGACTTGTTTCTTTATTACTGTTAATTAATTTGAATGAACCTGTTTAGATGGAGAAATTTTCATAATTGTTTCATTTGTACAACCAATTTTAATAAATGAGTCATTCATATGACCTTCTACAGCCCACTCAGGTTATCTATGCCTGTATTTTTCAATGTACATCATTAGTATATTGATAACAAAGATGGTGAACCACATTTAGTTTGATTGAATATTAGATGAATTTCCTAAAAAATAACAATTGATGATTTTTTGCTCATATCTATGTTCTTTTATGTTTCTATTGTGTGTTATGTTTTATTTTCCTAGTTTATTTACAATAGATACAAGAAAAGCCACATTAGGTATCAAAATACACATGACATAATTTAGTCTTTTTTGTCATATATTATACTTATATACGTATTTATAGTTTCTTTTTCTGATTGATAATGGTGCTTTTTCTGCTTGATACTTTTTGTGATGCCCAAACTTAGTATACATTTATACTATATTTTAATTGGTGTTTTCTAGCAATTTATATAACTTATGTTTCAGAAATATTGAAGAGGCATTTTCAAAAATGTCCCTTATTTCCTGTCTGTTATGCATGATAGTTATCAATTTCAAGGCACATAAGATCTATTTATAAAAGTTAAAACAGACAGTTATAGGGACTGTCAACAGCAGTGAAAACTTTAGAATTTATTAGGAAATATATGTACACGTCCACCTGTTAATCAGAGGTCGAGGGTCGAACCCGGGCACGCACCTCTAACTTTTCAAAGTTATGTGCGTTTTTAAGTAATTAAAATATCATTTGCTTCAACGGTGAAGGAAAACATCGTGAGGAAACCTGCATGCCTGAGAGTTCTCCAAAATGTTCTCAAAGCGTGAAGTCTGCCAATCCGCACATGGCCACAGTTCACCACGCTGGCACTGTCCACCCTTCTCATATTGCGAGGAGACCCGTGCTCTGTAGTGAGCCGACAATGGGTTGATCATAATGATGATGATGATGTATACACATGTTGCACGTCGCTAGCCTAGCGCGAGAAACCACATTAGCGTGTCACATGTGGGTAATGGATGCCCAAGAGTTTTGACTTGACAAATATTCGTTAAGCGCTGCTGTAAAAGTTTATTTTTGAAATTTCTTATCTGAGTAGTTAAAAATTAAAATACATATTGACTCAATTAATACTCAGATCTATTGTTTTTTTCAGCGGCGATCAACATCAGACATCTCTAAGCGAGTTCATGGTGCACAAAGTGAATCCTGCGCGACACATGGAGCCGATGCGCCGTACTCTCTGCCTCTCTGACACTTGCATTCTGGAGAGAGATCCGCAGACATACTCTGTACGCTTTCCTTGTAATATCATGTATTCTTATTTTTAAGACAACAAATTTTATAAACACGTAGAAATAGTTGTTAAGTCACAAAGTAGTAAACAAAGCTAATTTAAAAAAAAGTACGAAATACCAATTTTTTACCATACCAATACCATACCAATTTTTTATTAAATCCATTTTTGATATGTTCAACTTGCTATTATATTTCAGGTAGTGTGTCTTCGGCCACTTTGTGATGTATTCGCTCTCGTACGGGACCCTGACCACCCGCAGAAGTTCTCCATTGAGTATCTGAATGGTCAGACCCGGACGTATTTAGCAGGTGAAAGGTAGGTACAAAAACACTGGACAAGTGGTTAGAGGTCTAAGCATTCTGTTTTGTAAATACGTATTATGTTAGAAGCGAAAGCAGTAAATACGTGTTGACGGTTAAGAAATCAAACCGAGGTCACTAAATCATGCTTACCGGTACTTATTAATTCCACTGTCAATGGAATGATCACAATGAAGCGCGTCTTATTTGAAGTTGGCTATTCGTTTACCTTGGTGGTTTGTTTACGCTGAATATTTTTGTCCTTGGTTCCCACCTGGCGAGCAAAATTAAGCGTAATTCATCAAATGGATATAGCTTATATTTGAATTTCAACTTATTCCTATCAGGTGTTAAGGTAGTTTTTTAACTGTATTGTATTATGTGTCAAATATAATTACCTACCATACCAACCGATGATCGTTTACTGCTGGACATAAGATGTGAGTTAATTCCACGTTCTTATTCCGCTTGTCTCCAGTGGATCCTTTATATCGTCCGTCTATCTTGTTGGTAGTCTGCCAATGTCGCGGTTACTGGTGTAGGGTCGCCATTCCAGCACCTTTGGACCCCAGCATCCATCGTTTCTAAAATGGCTGACGATAAATAAATATAATACTATCAGCCGTTGCTATGATTCTTTCTATTACATACATGTGATAAAAAACTTCGAAGTGCTCGAATACGCACGAAGAAGCGTGGATGGTATCTGCCCTAAGTCCTGTAGCCGCACATTAATGGACCAAAAATAATGAGTATTTAGTTTATAGCTTAGCGGTGATCGATAGTCTAGTGATTAAATTCTGTCTCCCTTTTGGGGATATCCGGTTTGATCACAGGTACGCATTTCTGTCTTTTCGGAGCTAAGTGCGGTTTGAAATTAATTTAAGCAATGTTACATTTAATTCCTGAGAGAGTAGTGTTAAGTCTATCAATTGGCACTGAGCCAACGTAGACTACGGAAGGGTTGTGCTTATGCTGATAATAGATCCGGCGCATTGGACCGGTAAAGGGTTGAAAATTATGATTATTATTACATCGTCTTTGCAGGGATGCTCTATTAGCGTCGCTAGTGGACGGCGTACGATCGGCTGGTCAACGCGACGTGCACGTGCGTTCGTCGCGCACGCCACGCGGCTATCGCCTGGGACCGTTGCACCACCCTGTTGATGAGGAAACCGAGTCCAATCACCTGCGGTAAAAACTCAATCAATAATCCCTTACTGTTCAAAACACTATCGCGCGTTTGACAGAATCACGTCAGTCGAAATCTGTGTGAGGGACATGACATTTATTGTCCATGACAATTATTGTTTGATGATCTCCGTGGCGCAGCGCGTGCTTTGTTACATTATAAAGTTTGAGGTCCTGGGTTCGATTCCCTGTTCGAGTCTGGTCTAGTGGGAGGCTTCGGCCGTGGCTTATTACCACCCTACCGACAAACACGTGTCGCCAAGCGATTTACCGTTACGGCACGATGTCGCATAGAAACCAATTAGGAGTATGAATTGGCCATACCCATAACAGGTTCGCCCGCTACCATCCTAGACTGCATCATCACTAACTATCAGGTGAGATTGCCGTTAAGGGCTAGCTTGCGTTTACACTCTTAAGCTCTAAGCGTCGCTAACGCATAGCGAATTTTTTGAATGGTGACATTGAGTTATCTAACAATAATTTTTCGAATGAGCCTATCAGAGTAATCTAGAAAATGTTTTCACATGTTTGTAATATTATTATGTGATGATTGTGATAGGTTTATGTCTTTACTGAAAACTAATAATAGATGGAGAAAAGAAAAAATGCTTGTTTGCATGTAATTTGTATTAACTTGTTTACAATTAATTGGGACATCATCACCATATATTATAGACCTATGATATATCATATATATACCTAAATATGGGCGTATTCGAAATACGCTTTCAGTTTTATTTTATTATGGCGAATTATGGTGTCAGTTGGTTATATAGTCAAATCACTGATACCAATTTTCCCGATATCATACGTATTATATTAGAGGATAATGTCTTACTATTCCTGCTAGAAATATATCTTCACGATTTGCGTGACGCAGCGCGTGTGCATTGTATTGTAATTCAAGGAGGTCGTGGATATTTTCTCTACTGAAAAAGAGATAATTAATGAGAATTCCTGTATGATGCCGCATGCAAATCGATTAATAGGATTCGTTCAGCCGGCAACGCGGCTATGGTTCCTCTGGTGTTGCAGATATTCACGGCGGCGGTAGAACATCACACTTGATATACACTTGACCATAACCTTTTTGCCCTTCAGTACATTTCGTTGGCCCGCAAAAAGAATATATAAAAATTGATAACTAACCAGACTAACTTTTTCTAACTAACTTTATTCCAAGTTATATAGTCCTGATTAATCTAAAATAAAAGTTTTTTTTTGTCACAGATTATTCCAAAACCCAGTCCAAGCGGGTGCAAAAGTGTTGTCAAGGGCAGAAGTGATCGAACGATTCAACGCTAATGTTGGATACAGCGGCCTCATTTATTCCGTCAGTCAAGATGTAAGTTCTTATATCTATTCCGAAAGTAATCTTGTTATATAAAGCATTTGTACTATTTCCATAATATATACGCAAAACTGACTTTCCATCAGGAATGAGCAAATAACGATCGCTAGCTAGCATTGTGCTCTTATACACGTGAACTTATCATACCACTTATGCAGACTATCTTATATGTGCGTTTCCCAGATGACATGCATTCTCCACTTCATATATAACTATAACTCTATTTGATCAGATTTATGTAATATTTGTGATGCGAGCCATTTTTTTGGGTTTGACCGCATTTTTCGGTACGTGTGCTGTATACGAGTTTTAAAAAACTGTATTAAGTAAAACGTTCCGTATCCAGCACTGGGTTAAAGTATATAATCTTTCTGAGATCTTTTCATGGGTTTCACAAATACATCGCATCGAACATATCTGATGGAAAGGCAGCCTAAATCCTCGTATGCATGCATACGTTGCGCACGCCTCGAATAGCGCGTATATTGAACTCATGTTCAATATACGCATGTTGTGATGTTCACATGGATCTTCAGCCTCTCATTTGACCCTTGGATTAACACCTTATACAACATAATATCGAGTTATACACAAATATATATATATATAAATAATAACCGACTAATAACACATCACACTTGTTGATTGTAGATTTTCCATCTGCATGTTAAACTATTATTTTGCACATGCGTTTGCCACTGACATTTCAATGAAAGGAAAATATTATTGACAAATTATGAATTTTAATTAGGTTAATTAAATTTCTCTACAACAAAGACAAAGTCAAGTTTTTATAATAACTGAAATTAGATAGATATTGGCGCTACATTTATTCGCCAATATTAGCCCCGTGTCTGTACACAAAATTTGAAAATATTTTATGGAAATACTGTCTTAGACAAAGATTCTGAACTGCTGTTGCTAACTAGAGGCCTTGTAAAAAAATGGTAATTCAGGCGCTGAAGACTGCGGGAGTATATTTATACCTATATCTATAATGACAAGATCATATCAGAAATGTGGAGATCCTTGATACGTGAACCAATCGAGCCGAGGCTTAAAGAGTCATTAAACTGAAGGAGGGCAGTTCCTACGTGGATCTTACAATATCAAACAACATGCACAAACAGCCTTAATAAATCCTTGTAGAATTACGCATGTGGAAATTTCTATAAAGATCCATGTACAGCAATGGATACCTATCGGTTGTGACGATGACGCTTGTCTGTAAATAGTGGTTCGAAAAAAAGTTAGAAGTCGGAAGTAAACCTCAGTAGAATAAAAGAAGGTATAGGATATTTAGAAGTTTTTAAACAATAACACAGGTGAATTTTATAGACAAATTCTTCTTAAAAATATTTTATCCATGTTCAAAGCAACACTTTCATGACTCACATTTCCATTTTAAATAACCCTATTTCATTGCTAGCTCATGTTGTTTTACTTGGGCATGTTAATTTTGTGTTGTTGCCTTGTAGGCTCGTCCCCTGTTGTGGCTGTTTCTTACGTGGGATCTTGTAAGTCCCTATAATGTTTATTTTTATTCTGTCCCTTGCCTTTATTGCAATACCAGAACCGGTCATAGTGTAATAAAATTAATCCATAAAGATCAATATTGAATAATATGTTCCTAATTTTCTATAAAAATGGCAAAAGAGCTTTATTAATGCCTTTTTTGTACTAATATACATTATAATACTCATTAATATCAACTGATGATAGAAAATGAGTCTTTTCTTCTCGACATAAATTGTGTAGTTTGGTCTACGTATGCGCGTGCGTAGTTGCGCGTGTGTGCGTGCTTGCGCTTCTGAGATCGTATACCACTTGAAACATTCTCAGGATTATCCTAGAAATGTGATTGTCCTTCTTTCTTTATTAGTATATTTGTATCACGAATACATCACTCAATTGAATGAAACGATGCAATATAGTAAATACTGCTCTAAGTTCGGTCACAAAACCATTGGTTTTAATAAAGTTTGACCCGAATTCTATCATGGCGAAGCTTAGGGGCATAAACTTTTTGACCCTCAGTATATTTGGTTTAAATGTTATAGTTAAAATATCTTTATATTTGCACCACAGTCAGTCCTTGTACAACGTTTGTCGAGATTTTTGCTAAAGATGGCCGGTTTTGTCATTCACCACGCCTTGGATGGAGTATATCCAGTAGATAGATGTAAGATCATAGTCTCACTTTTGAAAAATGTTTTTTTTTAGCGTAAAATTACAGTACACTTAATAATTTAAAGGCTGGTTCAATTCGAGGCAGCATATTTTAATATAATCATTGCAGAGAATTAGTTAAATTGTACATAGCTTTAAAATAGGGCTTGTAAAAAATAACGATAATTTGTAAATATATTTTGTGAATATAACTTATTATAATGAATATACATATTTTTAGTTGATTAAACAGATTCTCAAGAAAAACAATATACTTTCAAAAGGTCGGATCTGTTGTTTGCAAAGAGTATTTATAGTAATCGAAAAATAACAATTTGTGATAAAATCATATAAAATAGACTATTATTCAAACGAATATTGTCTGGTACAAACTTGTTTTGTTTTTATTATTTTCATAAAAGTTAGTTTTTCCAATTAAATAGATAGTTTAATGGAGTTCAAAAATCTACCGTATGCCTTGAAAAATAGCGTGCATTTTCCAGCGTTTGTTCGCCGAAAACAAAGAGAAGTTGATCACTGGCGCGTTGACAGCTATCATGAGCAGTTGTCCTTCAGGGTCCAATCTGCCGCTACGGGAACTGGAAGCGCAGTTTCACGCACTGCGGCGGCTGTGCGCAAGTAAAGTGGGATTCGCCGCCTTTACCGCTCTCTCAGGGTAATAAATTATAAGGAATTGCACCTTTATTCACCGTCATTATATGTGTTTCGGCATTCTTTTTTATGTTAAAACATAAGCATAAGCATAATGCTTGCTGGGATACAGGGCACTTGAAGTGCACTTTTGAAAGTTACGCATATGCTGATCTTTTGTTGTAGATAGGTAGTTGTAAATTGTTACATTAAAGAAAATTTTAATTTCATATAAGGATAAGGATGTACGTTTGGAGACATAATTAATCTAATAATCTAATTTAAGCTTTCTACATTTTAGTTTTGAGAAATAATTATAATTTATAATTACAGTATATATGGCTTTTATCATCGTGTTTCGGTAACATCTTGTATCTAATCACGATATCATTAATATTGAAGAAAGAAATATACTTTGTAAAACTTTTTTCTTAAAGCATTGAATTTTATTTTCGGTTGCCACTAAATGGTCCTAAACCACTCAAATTAGGTATGGGTAAATGTTCGTAAAATATATATCATCGTTTTGTTCCACAATCGTTAACTCAAGTAATGAAAAAGGTGGGTGACACGCTGTTTGTATAAAACAGGTTTCGTGAATGGATGGGCAGCGCTGTAGTAAGTGCGCTGCGTCGGGAGTGTAGTGCGTGCTCACACGCAGCTTTGGACGCATTGTGTGCGTTACTACAACCAATGCACGCGGAACCAGACTTGCGGCAAGAACAACTCAACAAAGCTAGCATGCTGGCTTCGCAGACATTCCTCGAGGGCTTGCTGACAATGTGGGCCACACACGTTGTGAGTACTTAACGTTTAATATTGCCTATTAATCAAAGTAATGAGTATGCTTGTAATAAAATAAAATAATAAATTAATTCCCAAAAATACTTTTAATTTTATTTCATATTTCGATATTAATCTTTTAAGTTTTTGCTCGGCTTTTTGCTTTGATTTATTCCATAGACTGCATCATCACTTACCACCAGGTCAGATTGCAGATCAGAAAGCTAAGTAAATAAGAAATTCGAACGTTTTGGCTGTAAATGAGTAAAATTTACGTAAGCAGCTGCTAATCTACGATTTATTAGAAACAGTTTTTTCAAGGATTGTTTTCGCCAGAAACAAATTTAGGTTTAGATGCAATAATATTATTGCCTTATTGATCAATATATTATGATTCGGACTAACTATTAGCTGTACTAACCCTATTGGTTGCGACAGCGTAACCAGGCCGTTTGGCGAGCTTCGGAAAGAAGCTCTGCAGGAAGAAGTTTTGAGCCCTAGGGCTCTGATATATTATGAATGAATGAATGAATACACTTTTATTGCACTCCACAAGATAGGGGGAAAAAAACAAAAAGACAGAAAATAACACAGAAACAGAACATATACAATTTGGGCTTATAATATTAAGTTAACATTAAAGTAACTATTATTTGTTGCTGCAGACAGCAGGCAGTGGTGCGTTGGTGGTGGCAGCCATGTTGGATTTTCTCACTTTCGCTCTCTGCGTGCCATACAGTGAGACCACAGACGGAAAACAATTTGACCAGCTACTCGAAATGGTAGCCAGTCGAGGTCGTATCATCTTTAAGCTTTTCGAGGTATATTTTATATTTTTACATTAAACTTATCTATGATTCTGCATTTAAATATTTTATATCCGTACATAACAAGGAATATTACAACACAATTTCTCAATTCTCTTCTTCCAGTTCCAGTTGTTATTAAAGACTATTAAATACATATTAATATTTAAAGCGATAATTTTACCACCAAAGACCGTAAAAACAAGAATAACAACATAATAACATAACGTCATCCGATCTTCAATCCGAAGGGTGAACACAGATTTTGTAGCCCTCCACCATACAGCGGTGTCTAAAACCCCCACGTGTTCCTAACACGTGGGGGTTTTAGACAGTAGCAGTCTGATTCAACCTTTGCGCCTCCCCGTGGCGCAGAGGTATCAATGAGAATTGTACCCACGATAAAAAAAAGTTGAGAAGCAGCTCATGCAGCAGCAATATTCAAGGTCACAGTCACATTATTAGTAATTAAAACATTATTTTCTGTACGATGACTAACAAAACTAGATGGCGCTGCTCTCTGACTGCCGTCATGTACATAAATATAAATATGTTTCATAACTTGAATATAACGATCCAATATAGACACTTCATACGAATTATACTAGAATACAAAAGATATCGTCGGTTCGGTTTTGTTTAAATAAACTTATTATGTGACGGTATTATAATTCGTTTTTATCTTGTCCAGCATCCATCGGCCGCCATCGTAAAAGGCGCGGGGTTAGTGGCTCGTGCGCTAGTAGAGGAAGGGAGCGGTGGTGTGGGCGCTAAAGTGCAAGCGCTGGCATTGGCTGAAGCGGCGTTACCTAGACATCTACTCCACGCGTTATACACTACAGCAGCGCCCGCGAGAATGCAGAGGCGGCATTTAGCTAGACATCTTGTCGCGCTCTGGTTGGTAGAGCACGGGCCGGCCAGTGATCTAATGCGAAGAATTATGGTAAGTGGTTTCTTAGGAGTAAATTTTATTTTTGTTATTTTTTTACCGTCGTACATAAGTCAAACTTACGCGATCCTATTTTGGATTATCTCGATCTAGTATCGCGGCTCCCTAATAATATAGTCGTATGTTCTGTTTCGTTTAGTGTACTAAAAATGATCAAAAAAAATCTTTCCATGTTTTCCAAAAAAAATATTTTCTTTTTGCACTTAGCTGTGTGCCAAACAAGATAAATAATAATGCCAATTCTTTTGTTAAAAATAATAGTTTTATTTTCCTTTTTCACTTCACTGTTATTACGAATAAAAAATCATTCAGAATTTAGATCGTTGGGATTGGAACACGGAATTGAAAATACTTGCCAGATCGTGAAGTAGAGACATGTGACGTTTGCATGCAATCTTACTGAGATGTTCATATGTTTGTCCTTTTCTTCTCTCCACTACAAGTAAGCCCTTGACGGCAATCTCACCTGCTAAGTGATGCAATCCAAGGTATTAGCGGTCTCAGCTTTAGGGGTATAGTACGCCCATACTCCTGATTGGTTTCTCAACAACATCGTACCGGATCGCTAAATTGCTTCGCGGCCTATCTTTGTCGTATTTATTAAAGATTATTCTGACATTCGATTCTACGGTTTTATTAATTTCAGCCATCAGGTTTATTAGCCTTTTTGGAGTCAGTGGAGGCTCCACCAGCGGCCGCATTGGAAGCGGAGCGCGTCGAAGAACGTGATAATTTGCTTCTAGCGCAAGCACAAGCTTCAAACCGGCCGAGAGCTCCTCACTGGGAGGCGCTGGAACGACAAGTCAAATATGTCGAGAAGCACATAGAGGTGAAGATGTTTGATATTTATATAATAGATTGAATACGAGTTTCGGCGATGAATTTCTTGCATACTGGCGTATTTCTGATTATTCATATGACCTTAAGTGTTCTGACGTACGCACTCACTCTTAATGCTATTTGAACTACAAAAACTGATCCAGCGATCTGAACAAAAACTGAAAATCTGATGCCGATGCTTCTAAAAAGCGTATTTTCAGATGGCATATCTATCATGAATTTCACGGGTATAATGTAGGCAAGGTTACCTCGATATTTGCTACTAAGATGTTTTTTTTCCAAAGTAAATTTTTACTGCGAAGCTATTTACACTCAAGTTACCTGTGTTTGTTTAAATATTGTAGAGATATACATATAGATATTTCTATAAAACTAATTTATAATAATTTAAAAAAATAGAACAGGGTGTATGGTTTGGTTTTATTATGGTTTAGAAATACAAACATGAGTAATCAACACACGCAATGGAAGCTTCCTAGTAATAGTATTTCGACTGGTAACAGGAAACGGGATGGAATCTAAATGGAGTGAGATCCGAACCTTGCATTTCGAGTATCAGTGTCAGAATGGTACCAATTTATTTTGTAACCATAATACAATGTATTGGTAGCTTCCTTACCTAATACCATCTGGCCATTCCACCTTTACCCGACTAAAAACCTTTTGTCCATACAAAATGATATGTAGTAAAGATAGTAATATTTCTCAAAGACTTTACTTAAAACTGTACCGTTGACTTCAATAGAATCCATCTAGCTAGCTACATTTTTAATATGATAACAAGATAAAACTTTTGTTCATTAGTGCATTCACAACTGATTCGACTGCTAATTCTGCAGGAATAATACGTTTTTAAATCCTTTTTAAATTATGTTACAAAATAGCTTATTTATTTTAAGGTAAAGCATGCTCATGCTAATTACATTAAAAGCTAATACCTTAAAACAATTTTGTAGAACGTTAGAATTCAGAATATTATAGCCACTTAAGGGTTATGTAATATATAGCTTGATATGTATACAAATAATGTGGTTACCAAGATAAACAATTTTAGCATTACGCATCACTGGCCCTTCAACACTGGGCACAACGCACACGAGGAACA
This sequence comes from Lasiommata megera, assembly GCA_928268935.1. NCBI lineage: Eukaryota > Metazoa > Arthropoda > Insecta > Lepidoptera > Nymphalidae > Lasiommata > Lasiommata megera. The sequence goes on along the minus strand of OV743326.1, from coordinate 8,523,082 downwards.
GATACTCGAAAAGAGATACGGGATCGTCCAGTCGTTTTGAGGAGAAGAAGAGAGCGTGTCAAGTCTACCGCTAACTGGCCCATGTTTTATTATCAGTTTCATCGAGACCACGCACTGCCTAATCTAATATGGAATCACACTGTAAGGTTTTTTCATATTTTCCAGTATTTTGTCATCTTATTTTGATCAACTGCTGGGACATAATTATAAATAACAACTGCTAGTATGAAGCTTGAGTTTTATTGGTTATGCAAGTATACAATATGTAAATGTAAGTGATAATAACCGAGATCATCGATGGTTAATGTTCCCCAAGGAACAGTGACGAACAAAGCTTATTTTGTTATTCATGGATGGTACTGATAATCTTTTGACAGAAAATCACAAAACCTACTAATTTTGCATACCTTAAATTGCTTTATTTGGCTGTACATAAATACTAAGGGTCTCTTAATCGACATGTTTCCATTGAACAACAAAATGCCTTGATAGCATCAAATTTTTTCCGACTTCAAAGATTATGCAACTAGTGAGATGCAATCTCAGCATATAGGTTTTGTTTTGCCACAGTATGGGATATATTGAAATAGAGTATCTATATGTTGTTGACTTTATCATTCATTATGATGCACTCTCAATGTCGCATTTTTACCACTCCACTGGGTCATAGAGGCATTGCAGTAAATAAAGTGCGTCTTGGCGAGAAATACAGTATTTAATGAGGAAATTTATTTACTGGAAATTTAAAACTTCCATAGACTCGGGAAGAACTACGGAACGCTCTTGAGAATGAATTACGCGCATTCGCAATGGACCGGGAGGTAGCCGGCGGTGCGTTAACGTCCTGGAACCACGCTGAACTCGAGGTTCACTACCAGTGTCTGCAGAATGAAGTTAAAATTGGTGATTACTACTTACGGATTCTTCTAGAACAGAAGGATAATGATGACAGTCCAATACGAAAATCGTAAGTCATACTTTGATTTTTATTTGGTTAATTAGCAGACTGTCATAATAGGTTAAAACATTCTACATTCGTTGCATCTTTATTGATTCCTATTCTGCTGTACACATATTTCTGTAATTTGTGGAATATGATGGCAAACTAATTTGAGATTTGTAAATTTATTTCACTTTAAAGATTTGTGCACAAATGAGTTACATTGGAGCTGACATAGTTATACATAAATGTCTAAATTAAATTGACAGATATTCACAATGTTTGGTATCCTTGTTATACTAATGTACCCTGGCGAAAAAGATATCATTTCACACAATCTAATTAGCACTATTTTTAACAAACTTAAAAAGAAGAGCAAACATATACATTCTCCTTCCTTTCCATCATTTGCTTCGTAATTATTGGGCTCGGGCATCTTCTCACGAATAAATGAGCCATAGAATATCCCCACCGCGCTATTGCAATGTTCCTTGATCAAGGATTGATTATATGAATAAATTTCATGTAATGCAACTTTTAATTTTCAGGTACGAATTCTTCAACGACCTTTATCACAGATTCCTGTCAACTCCAAAAGTTGAAATGAAATGTATGTGTCTACAAGCTATGACTATTGTTTACGGTCGATATTACGAAGACATTGGACCTTTTGCGGATACCAAATACATAGTGCAAATGTTAGATAGAGTAAGTGTTGATATTTATATATTTTAAGCAATTTATACATAGTAATTAATAAATCATATATAGTAATTAATAACATTTTTGGATAGGTAACATATTGTATGTAATATTATATAATCCTATCAGAAAATGCAGTCTGTGAGATATTAAAAAAAAACAGCGTTCATTTTTATTTGCAATGCTACTAATGAAGCGGTGATAGCCTAGTGGTTAGGGCGTCAGCCTACTAATCAGAGGTCGGCGGTTCGAATCCGGGCACGCACCTCTAACTTTTCGGAGTTATGTGTGTTTTTAAAAATTAAAATATCATTTACTTCAACGGTGAAGGAAAACATCGTGAGGAAACCTGCACGCCTGAGAGTTCTCCATAATGTTCTCAAGGCGTGTGAAGTCAATCCGCACATGGCCAGCGTGGTCTATGACCAAACCCTTCTCATATTGAGAGGAGACCCGTGCTATATAGTGTACCGGCCATGGGTTGATCATGATGATGATGATGCTACTAAAAAAAGAGAACTTTATTTATAATAAACATTTTTTTTTTATCTGACCCAACATACATTGGTTTGTTAAAGATAAAAGATATTATTTTTCTATACCAATAAGACGTCTAGAAAAAAATTATATATTTTTCAAACTTATAAATATACGGCTTTTGTGCAATATTATAACATTAAAATGATGTAACATAGGAATTTGCTTTATGTATTTTTTAACTCGCTGGGTATTTTTACTCCAAAATGTACGAGCAATTCCATGACAATATTTGTGGAGAAAAGAGAAGAAAGTGTTTCGACAACGTATTTCTTATTGGGTTTTTTGGAGTTAAAATACATAATTAAAAATTTACATACTAATAATAATTTTTACAGACATGCGATAAAATGGAAAGAGACAGACTAGTACAGTTCTTAGCCAAATTAATTTTACATAAGAAGAATGTTAGCGAAATATTAGAATGGAATGGTATAAGGTATGTTGATTTATGTAATTATTGATTATGCTAATTTAATTCTATTTCTTGTAAGAGTGCAAAGGAACCAATGCGAAACAGCTGAATTGAAAATTTCATAATGTGTAGTAAAATTTTATCATGCCACTTAAGAAAAGATCTTCGTTGGTTGGTAACTTCGGCACATCGTGTGATCCCCTCACACGATGTGCCGAATGTGCACAATGTGCCCCGCAGAGGCTTAAACACTAATTAAATTCACCAGTCGTAAATAATCTTGTATTTAAAATTTCTCGTTCAGTATTGTGTAAGGTTTATTAAAGCATAAGGTTTATGAAAGGTTTATCTTTACAAGTGCGTAAAGTTTATGACGACCTTCGTGGTGCAGCGAGTTCTTTGTTGTATTATAAAGTGGGAGGTCTTGGGTTAGATTCCCTGCTGGAGTCTTGTTTGGTGGGACACATTTAACACCTTACTGGCAAAGACATGCCACCCAGCTATTAAGCGTTTCGGGACAATAATGCCGAGTAGAAACCGATCACGAAGATGGGTTCAGCAGAACACGCATCGGTGGCTCTGCTTTGCAGATGTTCACTGGTCCCACCTGCTCTTTTGGTTGCGATGTAAATAAAAAAAAAGAAAATATTATTTTATATTTACAAGGTGTTTTATTTATGTGCTCGTAGAATACTCGTGGACCTCATGACACTAGCGCATTTACACACCTCGCGAGCGATGGTGCCCACACAGACCAACGTCATAGAAGGACCGGCGCAGACTGGTGACGGCGACCGCGAATGGTATTACAATGTTGAGGCTGGTGACAAAGTTCAGAGAAAGGGCCCTGTCAGCTTTCAACAGGTTAGTCTTCCAGTTTTGGGTCTAGTTAGCTATTATCCGAATTGCCCCATAAATGTGGCATGCGTTGGACAAATGAGGTTTGGCCATGCAGAGGCGTGCACTTCATACAAATTTAAGTAGTCCATACCCACCCCAGAAATAGATGGACATATCCGTGAGAAATCTTTGTTGGCTTGGTGTTTCAAAACTTTACTTAAAAAGATAAGCTTGCGGTTCACATTTTCTTAAAATGTATGAAGTGTCAGAAATGGCTATTTGCTAGAAACATATTTGCTAGAAATCCTACAGACCCATATTACAGATTTTTTTTCCATGTTATATATTCCAAATAAAAGCAATTGAATCTTTTATCTTACACATTGGAAAAGAGCAGGTTCTATTTTGCGGAATTGCGTTATACATAATGAACGCAAAACTTTCTCAGCCGGTTTGGCTCTACGAGACTTACCTAGAGATATACCAAGTACAAAATATTCCACCCCAGATTACTATTAACTAACTATATCGCCGGATTCAAATCAAATCAAATCAAAAATGCGTTTATTCAGCCTGTTAAAATACATCTCATCCTCAATTGGCTGAAAAGGAGGGAAAAGGGCGCTGCCTCAGCTTGATGCTGCGTCATAATTGACTGCAGCGCTGATTTTCAGGCATTACCCATGCTGATATCAATCGTTACCTATTTCAATCCGGTTTAAACATCGATAAATTCAAGCTACTGTATTGAAAAGTATCTGTCACTGTGTTTTTTTTTTAGCTAAAAGATCTATATAAAAGCGGGGAAATAAACAACAAAACGAAGTGCTGGGCGAACAGTATGGAAGGCTGGCGTGCTTTGGGAGGCATAGCGCAGCTTAGGTGGAGCTTAGTGGCCAGAGGCACTCCCGCACTGACGGAAACAGAGCTAGCTGCTACTATATTGGATCTACTAATAACTTGTGCGCGATATTATCCTAGCCGGTGGGTATCGAATTTTCACCTTTGCTTTGCTCATCATCATCACCATGATCAACCCATTGCCGGCTCATTACAGAGCACGGGTCTCCTCTCAATATTAGAAGGGTGTGGCCATAGTCCACCACGTTGGCCATGTGCGGATTGGCAGACTTCACACTCCTTTGAGAACATTATGGAGAATTGTCAGGTATGTAGGTTTCCTCACGATGTTTTCCATCACCGTTGAAGCAAGTGATATTTTAATTGCTTAAAAACGCACATAACTCCGAAAAGTTTGAGGTGCGTTCCCGGGTTCGACCTCTGATTGGGAGGCAGACGTCCTAACCACAAGGCTATAACAGCTTCAGTTTTTTTGCTTTGCTCGATATCTCTTAATGGATAAGCCCCCAATTTTGTAGGTCGGCAAGCGCTCAAAAAATAGGAATTTAGCAAAACTCGCTTATTTCCATAAGGCATGATAGTAACAAGCAAGTCTAGAATTCTATATTAAAATAACTATATATTTTTTGTTTTCTTTTACATTGTAAAATTATTATTTTTTTTTTCTTTTATTTTCTACTATAATTTAGACCTTACAATTATATAATGATTGTGATTGTAGAGATGAGGAAGACGCAATAATAAGACCTTTGCCACGAGTTAAGAGAACTCTTTCCGAGCCGGCTTGCCTTGCACACGTAGTCCAGCTGCTATTGACATTTGATCCGATACTTGTTGAAAAGGTAACCTAGAATTAACGCATGAATAAAGTACGGCTAGCGAGAAACGATGTTTTTATTGAATTATCTTGAACTTCGATACTCTCTGTGCGTTATATCCTTAAGGCCTGTAAGTGTGTGCTTGATTAAACCTTGAGATGAAGAACTGCCTGTTCGAGGTGTGACAACACACGGAAGGACAGGCTCTTATCGAAAAGGGCCGCAGAATGAAATTTCTGACAAGCCATAGTCTCAGTATCTCAGATAGACTGTAAATATGTGGTCTTTTGCTATCACTGACAGATTAATATTTGCCAGCGAATTGTTAGTCACTTAAAAATGTCTCGGATTTAATCTATAAACTTTAATAACGCATACTGAAGGAAGTCTAAACCTTAAAACCGAAAGTGTTAATGTCTGGGTATAAGATATTATGGGCCTTATAATATCTCATATACTATAAAAAAGCATATCAATAGAAGAACGACAAATTGATAAAACGAGGCGTGCAAATTACTTTGTATGTAGAAGAACTTATGTTACTCTCGTGGGCCGTACTTTAGTTTGTTGTACTTATATTATTTCCAAATTTCACCACACAAGTATGAATTGAAGAGATAATTTTCAGGTGGCGACGTTACTGTACGAAGTAATGCAAGACAACCCAGAGATATCCAAATTGTATTTAACCGGAGTGTTCTACTTTATGTTGTTGTACACTGGGTCGAATTTGTTACCGATTGCGAGGTTTTTGAGGCTCACACACATGAACCAAGCGTTCAGAGCAGATCAGGTATGTATTTCCCATTATACTTATTCAAAGATAATGTCTATTAAATGCGTTCTTAATGTCTTGATATAATCCCATTTATCTTTGTATTATTAGGGTTATTCGAAACTTTCTAAACTTTTTGCAGCAAATCTCATCTAAATTTATTAAGTTTAATCAAAGTTCATCTCCTTAATACGCATTATTATATGAATAAGAATCTTCTTCTAGAGTCATTAATATCTATTGCTTAAAGGTTTTTTTAATTCACATTGAATACATATGAGTTGAAATGTTCTTCAGTTGATTAAAAAATAGTTACGGAATAGTGTCTCTTCCTTCAAATGTTGAATTACATACAAATAAAGAGTGACTATATACCAGTGGTAAAACTGGTATTAGAAGTAAGGGTAGATATTTTAGCAAAACAAATAGAAAGATGTGGGAAGTTACAGCAAGTTTCTTATGATTTATGATACACTTGCAGTCAAGTTCGGATATAATGCAGAGATCGATACTTGGCCAACTGCTACCGGAAGCTATGGTGTGCTATTTAGAAAATCATGGTTCGGACAAGTTCGCCCAAATCTTCCTTGGAGAGTGGGATACACCTGAGGCCATATGGAACTCCGAAATGAGGTATGTATACAAACCATGTACCGACGATGCGATCAAATGTCTTATTGTATGATAAATATCTAGCTTTGTGTGAATTGTTGATTTGTCTAGAAGAAATATAATTCTTCATAATATATTGATGAAGTTAGAGATTATTATTTATACAATACAAGCCTCCAAGTTTGGTAATATAATAACCACTAACCTTTGAATGTCAACAAATGATTTGTCGTTCGGCTTTTATTGTTATTTGGCCTTTTATGATATATCAATCAATCAGCAATTATCAGCAAGTGGCCTGTCCTGCATATAAGTTATCTTTTTTAAATACATTCTTGTTAAAATATGAAATCAATAATTTATTTACAGACGCATGTTAATAATGAAAGTGTCTGCTCACATTGGAGAGTTTACACCCCGATTGCGAGCCCACATAGCTGCCCGATACCCCTACCTCGCCATACCAGCAGTTCTCTACCCACAGTTGCTCAATGAACTATTCTGCAATATGTTCTACCTGCGACATTTGTGTGATATCCAGCGTTTCCCCGACTGGCCTATACCGGATCCGGTAGTTATTGCTTTTGACTTGTTATATATATGTAAACATATAATTGCAGATAATCCGTACATATTGGCGAGATATCGATTCATACTATATCGAGTGACCATATATATGTATGATCATCCTCTATGACGACATACCCATTTGTTAGAATGAGGAATAACCAAGCATCAACCCAAACCGTCATATCATGACTGTTCCGTAATCGTTAGTAAGAGAGACTCTAAATTTATCCAAGTAAAGTTTTGGATTTATAAACATTGTTTTGATTCTAGTACCATTAGATGCTATTGAGCAGTCCAGTAACAGCTTAAAAATGACGGGTACTTCAATGAAGTCCTCAAAGATTAATCCAGCGTAGGAATAACTGTTAAACTATATAATAATTACTGGATTGTAATAATGTGGGTGCATGTGAGTGCTGGTACTGCGGTTTACGTTTTGTTTAGGATATTTTAATCGCTTTTATGTGTCTTTTTGGACGGATTTATAATGCGCATACGTATGTTTAGGTAGGTCTTCTGAAGGACGTGTTAGAGGCCTGGCGTCGCGAAGTTGACAAGAAACCTGCTTCAATGACAGCCGAGCAGGCCTACATAGCTCTTGGCCTTGAACCTGGTCAACATGACGAGGCGGCAGTACGCAAGGCCTATTACCGTCTCGCACAACAGTTCCATCCTGATAAGAATCCTGAAGGGAGAGTAAGTGATATTTGTTATCTATATGCGTTAGCTTGAGCCAGCTCAAACACGAGGCCTATTACAACTTAGTTCATTCATACTCGTAAGCCACTAGCTTTACTTACCTTGAAATTATAAAATGTTAGATAACATATTCTATCTATTCAGTAAGTTCAAAAGTCCGTAAGAAAAGTATGGGTTGGATTCGCCAACAAACTGTTAATCAGTTTGGCGGTACATTCGTTTAGAATAACACCTTTGGAAATACATAAATATAAAAAAAATATATACGGTAGTGATTTTCTGTGCAACTTCGGTTTATCTACAAGGACTGCTTTTGCTTTTTCGAATTAAATGTGAAGCATACGTAACCTATTTTTATTTATACTCACGAAAATGGTACTGAATCTTTTGTAGACTTGAAACATATTTAGCAAGGCTAACAGTAGTTCCACCAGTTACCTGTTTCGTGTTCTGTGTTTAGGATCGTTTCGAAGCCGTTAATCAAGCATACGAGTTCCTGTGCAGCAGAAACGTATGGACTGGCGATGGACCAAATACGAATAATATCCTGCTAATTCTCCGAACACAAACCATTTTGTTTCAACGGTATTCTGAAGGTAATAATTTCTATAATTCATTAAAACATAACTAATAATCTGATTTATACACGCTGCTGCAAGAGTTTGTTCCGGTGGGAGGCTTCGGCCGTGGCTAGTTTCTACTATACCCACAAAGACGTGTCACCAAGCGATTTAGCGTTCCGGAACGATGTCGCGTAGAAACCATTTATTAGCATGGGTTTGCCATACCCCTAATAGACTGCATCATCACTTACCATCAGGTGAGTTTGCCGTCAAGGGCTAACTTGTAATGAAAAAAAAATACAATATAAGAAATAGCTAATCTAAATCTAGCAAGAAGAAATAAAAAGTGAGGTAAAAATATAAGATGATATGTAATGAAGCGGTGATAGACTAGTGGTTAGGGCGTCAGCCTCCTAATCAGAGGTCGGCGGTTCGAATCCGGGCACGCACCTCTAACTGTTCGGAGCTATGTGCGTTTTAAAAAATTAAAATATCACTTGTTTCAACGGTGAAGGAAAAACATCGCGAGGAAACCTGCACGCCTGAGAGTTCTCCATAATGTTCTCAAAGGCGTGTGAAGTCTGCCAATCCGCACATGGCCAGCGTGGTGGACTATGGCCAAACCCTTCTCATATTGAGAGGAGACCCGTGCTCTGTAGTGAGCCGGTAATGGGTTGATCATGATGATGATGTAATAATTTCAAGCAGCAGTTATTCAATTTTCTTTAGTATGAATCATTAAGTGTGAAGTTCTTTTCGTATTGTCTAGTGTTATCTCCATATAAATACGCGGGTTACGGTGCGCTACTACGCACTGCGCGGCTCGAGGCAGAAGCGGAATCTCTGTTTGCTCGCGACACCGCACTGTTACCCGCTGCGTGCGAACTTGCGCACGCTACGCTCGCCTGCTCCGCGCTCAATGCAGAGGAACTGTGTCGGGAACGTGGCCTTGAGGTAATATCTACGATTGCTATTTAAGGAAAACTTGGATTATGTATAGCAAAAGGTAGTATACTCGTACAATGTGCAGAGAAAAGTGAATTTATAACCATGTATATCTGGATAAGACAGCCGATCGAGCACAATTTCAATCATTGGCTTCTATGGAATGTTAGAGGTATCATTGGCTTCAATAAAAGTAAACAATAAAAATTGCGTTTATTCAGCCTCAATAAAAGATACAAGTCGTTTCCAGGGTTTCTAGAAACCAAAATAACAATTATCATATATATATATATATATATATATATATATAATGTTTTGTGCGACGAGCAAGAAATTCTGATGATCAGATTTCGTAAATTTTATTTTATTTCATTTAATAGGTTTACTAGTGATTTTTACATTTGCTTACACTATAGTTACATAATAATTTACATGCAATTACATTTATTGTATGTAAAATTCTTCTCGAAGTAAACGCAACGTGAAGTTTAAGTTACACGGCAATATAGCGATAGAGATTAGAAAAATTTATGAAGTAAGTTAATATTATATATCATTTTAACGAAAGAAGTAGAAAGAAGTATGTACTTAATAAAATATAGGTAAAAAATAAACATCTGGTAACAGTAATGATTCCTACTTTTCCTAAGTTCATAATGATTTTAATTTAAATAATTTTAGTAACTAGAAACTAAACTTAATTTTATCCATTTTGTATGTGGGAATTGAGTAGATCGCTGATGACCAACCCTCGAAAACAAATATTTGTAGTCGAAGTAGCTGTTCTTCCAACGTCAAACCCATATTGACAGGTGTTACAAGAGGCGCTTTCTCGCTGCGTATCCGTGTTGGGTGGCAGCAAGGAGGGCAGCACTGCAGCAGCCGTCTGTATGCACTGCGCGCGTTGTTTCGCCGTCGCTGCGCGTTTTCCTTCGTGTTGCGCCGCCGCATCGCAGTTGCCGCAGCTATGTGCTGACATCGTGCCATTGTTGAGAAGACCGGTACGTATCGTAATTAAAACTATGAAAATTGCGTTAATAGAGCTGTATAATGACCTATTGTACTCAACAACGACCATAAAGTTTAAATGCTGTAATAAGCAGTAAAAGTTAGTAGATTGAGGCTCAGTTTATACCTCTTCGATCTCTTTTTTTTATCTATATCAGCGAAAAATTGATATAGAACGTTAAAATCGCAAAATCTCAATGGGCTGGAATTGTTTGTGGATCATCCATATTGTTAGTATCTGTACGAGCCATGTATCGTACAGGGCACGCGCGCGCATTCACATCAGCACTTTTACATCACTTCACACGAAACATAGCTTAAAGCCACAGTACACGTTCAGCACTCACATACAGCGGTACTCACCACATCAACATATATAGAATTAGTTACTTGTTAGCGAAGTATATTAAACAGATATTCTTTGACTATAAGTGATTTATTCCTATATAAAATCTAAAGTTGTGTGCGCCACACTCAGCAGCGCATACATCTTTATGGTCCTTCGAGCCTTCGAGCCTTTATGGTCCTTCGAGCCTTTATGGTCCTTCGAGCCTTTATGGTCCTTCGAGCATTACAAGAAACCTCAGGTACGAAGTGCTTCTATCTATGATAGCGAATCGGTTTGGCTGGTCTTCCACAAGCGGATCGCCCCAGTCAGATTGAGAAGGCGCACATATCGTAGTGGAGATACTTTCCGATCCTGAGATCATCATCCAGCGGCAACAAATACAAGAGTTCACTAAAGCACATCAGCAGCATTCTCAGAAGCAGATTCGGTGACTCGAAGTATTAATAAGCATTTTTCAACATGGAGGGAACTATTGAAACACAGTACCAGATCATGCAAGCCATGAACCAAACTGTAATCAATTTTAAAAAGGATGGAGCGAGCCGTAAGACTCCAGACTACGTACAAAAGAAAATAGACCTCCTCGATAAGTATTGGGGAGAGTTTCAAAATAACCACGAGAAGATTCGAGAGCACGCAGATCCCTCTCACCAATACTTTGAGCAAGAAGTCTTTGACCAAACAAGAAATTTTTACAACAGTGCCAGGGAATCATTTGTAAAATATTTAAATAAAAAGCAAAATCCAGCTTCACCCGTATTGAAGCCGCCAACCTTCACATTCGAACCGGCACCGTCAACCTCGAAGCAAGGTGCAGGTGGAGTTGAACGCGACAACCAGTCACCCTTCTTTATAGCGGTGCCTGAGGCAGCAGAGATAACGGGTAACAGCAGAATCGACGAGATGTTACGCAAACATAAGAGTAACGTCAAAGCATTCCAACGAACTGTGTCCCACATCAACGTCGACCTCCTTAAAGAAAAGTGGCAGTTTGAAGACGCCCTAAGGTTGTTGGAATCGAGGTGGGTAGCAGTCGATTCACTGTATTGGGAGCTTGACAGCTTAGCCAACGAAGCTGAAGGGCAGTACGAGATTTCATACAACGCATGTGAACTCGTCTACAGCCAATTAAAAGGAACCATCAACACCAAAATGTGGTCAGTTTCTCACCGAGAACAAGCAACACCAAAGATAGAAATACCAACATTTAGTGGCAGCTACGAACACTGGACCGCATTCAAAGATTTATTTGTTGAGACAATCCATTCCAATCCATCGCTTTCTAAGGCACAGAGAATGCAATTTCTCAAAAGCAAAGTGAAGGGAGAAGCTGAAAAACTCATTCAGCATCTATCGATCAGCTCGGAAAATTATGAGACTGCCTGGGAGATCCTCAACCGCCGATACAACAACAAGAAACTGATCTTCTCGTCACATCTCAATTCCTTGCTCGGTATACCTAACACTCAACATTTTTCAGCTGCGTCAGTCAAAAAGCTCCACGACACTACGCAAGAATGTGTAAATGCGATTAAAAATCTCGGTGTAGACACGTCATCGTGGGACCCCATATTGGTACACTTACTTTCACAAAAATTGGACGCCGAGACTCTCAACGACTACTTAGAGTCACTAGTAGAGCCACGTGAGCTACCCAACCTAGCAGACTTTCTCAATTTTCTGGAAGGAAAGTTCGTATCATGGGAATCATCTCGGCGTAAGCCCGAAACATCAAAAGGATCCCAGTCGGAGCCTACACATATGAAAAATAAATATCACTCATACAAAGCATTTAGTGCAAAACAATACAGAAACGACGATTATAAGTCTAATTATAAATCGAGTTCACTGACTAAGGAAAATGAAGGTGCATCAAAATGCCCACATTGCAATCAAGCACATAAATTGTTTTCGTGCAAAGAATTTCTCGGGTTACAGCCTTACGAAAAACGGAGGTCGGTTGCGAAATACAATTTATGCAAAAATTGCCTAATCGTGCATACGCAAGGCAACGGATGTTTGTCAAGAAAAAGATGCCGCGTCTGCAATTCAGATCATAATACACTTCTTCACGACGCTTACGGCAAATGGGGTGGACAGACATCAAACAACAGATCACTGCAGCAAAACACAGCCGTCGCTGATAGCAAGACAACTACTAGCAACAACACCAATCATGTGTCTCAAGAAGATTTATCAGAAACTCTGCTTACCACAGCATTAATCAACGTGCAAGCAAACGATGGGTCCCTAATAACTTTGCGAGCGCTCCTCGACCAGGGTTCACAAACATCCCTGATAACGGAAAAAGCAGCGCAAAGGCTACGAATACCGCGTGGCCGCTGCAAAGGGGTTATATTCGGCGTCGGAGCTAAAGAAAATAATTGCAAAGGCGTCATGCGAATCACATGCAGTGCAATTCATAGCGATTATACATTTGATACCGATGTTTTCATTATGCGCAATTTGATAAACAATTTGCCGAATAAATCATTTACAAAACCAAAATCATGGAAGTTTTTAGAGAATATCACGTTGGCTGATCCAGATTTCAATGAAAGTCGCCCCGTAGACATTTTACTTGGGGCCGATATATACTCAAACATAATTCAAGAAGGCATCATCAGGCACGGAAAATCACAACCAGTTGCACAACAAACGCGCCTGGGCTGGATTTTATGCGGGACCGTGCAAACAACATTTCAGTGCAACGTTGTGATAAATAACATCGATGACATTCGACAATTTTGGTCAGTTGAAGACATAGCAGAAAACCCGAAGATGTCACAGGATGACCTGGATTGTTTGCAGCACTATAAGAACACAACAACTCGTAACGAAGAAGGTCGCTACACTGTCGAGCTGCCACTCATACCAAACTTTCAAGAAAAATTAGGAGCTTCGAAACCCATGGCTTTGGCACAATTCCGGCAACTTGAGAGGAAATTTATCAAACAACCACAATTAGCAGAATTATACAGACATTTTATTCATGAATATCAAGCAATGAATCATATGGTTGAGTGTACCGGTAACATAGCACCGGCCTGCTACTTGCCTCATCATTGTGTTCAGCGCGCCGATTCTACAACTACTGCATTAAGAGTAGTATTCAACGCATCGGCGAAGACATCCACGGGACATACGTTGAATGACCTCATGAAGCGTGGCCCGAATTTACAGCAAGATCTCATGTCATTAATCTTGCGATGGAGGCAATATCAGTTTGCTTACACAGCGGACATTGAAAAAATGTATCGACAGATACATTGCAGCAATGAACATCAAAACTATCAGAAGATACTTTGGAGGAGCTCTCCTGACCAACGGTTACGTGAATATCAGCTCACGACAGTCACTTACGGCATGAAAGCAGCCCCTTTCTTAGCCATGATGACTTTGAAACAGTTGGCAGCTGATGAAGGCCACAAGTATCAGAACAGCAGAGCAGCTAAAGCGTTGCAAGAAGAATTCTACATGGACGACCTTGTAAGTGGAAGCTTCACATTGTCATCAGCCAAACAACTGCAGGAAGATTTAATCCGATTATTACGGTCGGGAGGTTTCAACTTACGAAAATGGTCATCTAACCACGAGGAATTACTTCAAAACGTCAACAGAGCGTCGTCAAATCAAGCATCGTTCGACTTCAAGAATGCCGAATCAACAAAGACACTCGGCCTGAAATGGAATCCTAATGAAGATACATTCTCGTTCGAACTAAAAATAGGCGAAACAACAAAGGCAGAAAAACGTACAAAACGTTCACTACTATCCGATATCTCAAAGATATTTGATCCACTCGGTTGGCTAGCTCCGATTACAACAACATTGAAACTTTTATTCAAACAAGTATGGCTCTCTAACATTCAACGGGATGACCAGCTTCCGGCTAAAAGAAGCACCGAGTGGGAAAAGGTTAATACAGATCTACAGAACATAAGTGAATTCAGAATCCAAAGATGGTACAAGATTGGGAAACATGACACTATCCAATTGCACGGCTTTTGCGATGCTTCAATAAAAGCCTATGCATGTGTTGTGTACTGTAAAATTGATACCTACGTCACATTCGTTGCAGCAAAAACAAGACTGGTGCCAGAGAACAAGAAGCTAACCTTGCCACGTCTAGAGCTGTGTGGAGCGCATCTACTATCATCACTTATGCAAAAAATAGTTCAAGCCCTCCACGGTCGCGAGATCAAAGTATACGGTTGGAGTGACTCAACGGCAGTTCTAGGCTGGATTCAAGGCGATATCAACCGCTGGACACCATTTGTGGCTAATAGAGTCAAACAAATCAAAGACGTCATAATATCAGACAATTGGTATTACATAAGATCAGCTGATAACCCAGCTGATTGCGCCAGCCGTGGTATGACAACAGCACAATTAAAGCAACATCACTTGTGGTGGAACGGCCCTCGATTTCTGCCTGGATTCGATGAGTCATCGGTAGCAGAGAAGCCCGTCTACGTCACGGATCACGAGGAGCGAAAAATAAAACAGAGCAACGTCATAGTTCGACCTCATAGCGATGATGTCATTCAATACATACTGCATAGAAACAGCGATATGGCACGCGCCGTACGGATACTGGCCTGGGTGTTACGTATCACGCGACGTCAGCGCAAGCACTATGGTTACTTGCCTGCGAAAGAATTGGACACCGCGAAACATATGATTATTAAATACGTTCAAGAAATGGAATTTTCTGACGAAATAAATAGTCTACGAAAACAGGAGCTAGTAAATCGGAAAAGTAAAACTTTATGCCTCAACCCGTTCTTGGATAAGGACGGCCTATTGAGAGTAGGAGACAGTACTAGTTCTTCTTTGTCGGTGGTTTTATCGACGTCGGCAGAGGAGCGCCGACTTAGAGTCGAACTCCGAAGTACAGCCTCCAAAGGTGCCGGCGCGCAGAAAGCTTGCCACCTCCATCCATGCCATCGCCGATTCTACGCCACACACAAGAAGAGACGCAAATCATCAGTCGGGCGAAGAGACCGTTGAATTGAGGAATTTTAATAGCACACTCAGCAGCATAAAGCGGCACAAGAAGACACCTCCAGTGTTCACCAAACCCGTGTCCACTGACAGTGACTGATCCGGTTTATGTCTAAGCATAGATTTAAATGATGTATTGTTAACTTGAGTTTAATTTATAAGTTTATTAGCATTTAAGCATTTTTTGTAAACTCATGATCATCACCCACTCACATCTCTCGCGCCCGGGAATATGTACGAGCCATGTATCGTACAGGGCACGCGCGCGCATTCACATCAGCACTTTTACTTCACTTCACACGAAACATAGCTTAAAGCCACAGTACACGTTCAGCACTCACATACAGCGGTACTCACCTCATCAACATATATAGAATTAGTTACTTGTTAGCAAAGTATATTAAACAGATATTCTTTGACTATAAGTGATTTATTCCTATATAAAATCTAAAGTTGTGTACGCCACACTCAGCAGCGCATACAGTATCTATTGTATGTCTAATACATCGCTTGCCTTATCGAGTGATAAGGTCGCCAGTTGCTAATTGTTTTTGTCTTTATCTATGTTATGTCCTATATATTGCAATAAAGTTATATAAATAAATAAATAAAAATACATCCATTTATCGCAAGGTCGTAGAGGTAATGACCTGCCAAGGCATTGATGATTAGAAGGGAAGGCAAAAGTACTGGTTCTCGAAGTTGGAAAATGAGTGTAAGTTATACAGAACAGAGGAAAAATGTTTGGTATCAGGTTTATGGTTTAGGTCCTAGGAATCACAAAGAACTAAAGCGCCATTGATAATGATGAAAATCGCTGTGTATTAAGCTGAATGTTCATTGTATTTTGACTTCCGCACAGTTACACCTTCTTGTCTATTCAATGTATATTGAAATCGATGCTAATATCACAAATGCGAAAGTGTCAATGTTCGGCTCAAATTGATGGTTATGGGGTATTTTTTATCCTACGAAACTAACAGTTTCAGTGGGATTATTAAAGTATTAATAAAAAAGGTTTGATATATTCAGGAACTGGGTGAGACCGCCTGTGCGGGTGCAGAGGCGGTGGCAGCGCTGTCCGCAGATGCGCAGTGTCGTGCGCGTTTTGTTCGAGCGCACGTACTGCACGCACTTTTACCCGCTGTGCTGCGATACGATTACACGCTTGCTGAGTCCGGTTTGCCGAACGAGGGAGATAATAAACAGGTATGGAAGAATAAACCGCTCTTCTGTCAAAAGAAAGTAAATTGTACCACTTTTGTGTGTGTATATGTATGGGATATACATATATTTATGATACTCGATATTGTCTCAAAATAAAAAAATAAGAGTACTATATGCGTATAATAAGAGAACTGTAATAAGTAGAACTATTTGTTATCGACCGTAATAACGTTTGCAATTGATCATCATCGTCATGATCAACCCATTACCGGCTCACTACAGAGCACGGGTCTCCTCTCAATATGAGAAGGGTCTGGCCATAATCCACCACGCTGGCCATGTGCGGATTGCCACACTTCACACGCCTTTGAGAACATTATGGAGAACTCTCAACGTTTGCAATTATGATAGTCTTATAAAACTTTATCATACTATAAGACGATGTTTTCAAAAGTACACAATGATATTTAAGATGTTAACGATTTATTACAATCATTCTTTATACTTTTAGTGAGGATTTTGCAATTTAATTCTCTAGTGGTAGTAGTCCTTATCGAAGTACGACTGGTTTGACTCGCTTTTAAACATTTCTCAATACTGTTATTTAAATTATAAAAACGTAATTTAAACTTGTAATACGATTTTTGTTCAGGAAGTAGCAAACCGACTAGCGACTCAGTGCGTTGCAGCATTAGCGGCGCTTTACGGGCCTCACGAAGAAGCAAGCGAAGAAGACGAAAATGTGCGCAAAGCCTTGCATACATTACTCACCCCACATCTCTGTGAGAAACTGGGCAGTTCCGATACACATGAGGTATGTAAATATTACAAAATGTTTTACGTAGTACCATTGTTTATAATTTCAAGGCGAATGAAATTGAATCCCAGCCATTTTTGTTTTCAGCCATTTGATTATTGGCCATTGAAATAACATTTTCTTGTATGGGTAGGTATTTGATCATCTCGTTGCCAATCCAAAGACCAATGAAATTTTGATTTGATTGCATACGCTGTACAAAAAACATAGGCTTAAAATATTGCTAGGTATGGTTTATACTAAAACAAATTGTATGATATTTAAGTATTGATTTTGCATATTAATTCGATTGAAATTGTCTGCACTGTTACCCTAATTGAAATTCAGTGTATGAAACGGTTTGTTTCGTTTATTTTATATAAATTATACGCTCCGCAAAAACCTGAAATTCCAATTTCCGTTTTGTCCACTACCTTTAATATGAGTATCATCAGTTATGATTGTAGTCAAATTATACATTAAATAAAACTTTTGAACTACCAAGACACGGGCCTCTGCTCATTTTTTTTTTATGTTGGTAACATTTATTACGTTTCCAAAAATCAACAAAGACTTGCCGTAAAAAGTGATTTCGTCCAAAGTGTAGTATGGCCATTTTCAATACTCGAAATATTCCAGCTCCTCAAAACCTTGACATCCAATTGGAAGACGCCTTACCTGGTATGGGACAACAGTACGCGAGCAGAACTACAAGAGGCGCTTCGGTCGCGGCCTGCAAGCGATGACGAAATATTGGTCCCACTATTGCAATACTCCGCTCATGAGGGACTACTGTCTGTTGGTGGAGTCTACTTAGACATTTACAACGAACAGCCAGACTACCCTATTGAGGTAAGATTAAATTTGGCTCTCTTCTAAGCAAGATAATTGAAAAATAATACCACGTACACGATATTTAATATATTTATTTATATAAAAGAAAGTCGTGTTAGTTACACTATTTATATCTCATGAACGGCTGAACCGATTTGGCTGAGAATCGGTGGAGAGGTAGCTTAGAACCGGGCGACGGACATAGAATACTTTTTATCCCGTAAAATTTTAAAAGATTTATGAAAAACTGTATTTCACGTCAACTATAGTTTAAGCTTGCCACAGAAAATTTCCTCGTAGCTTATTCCATAGGAGTTTTTAAAAACCCCTAATAAACGCGGACGAAGTCGCGAACATCGACTAGTTGAATTTAAAAATTGAAATAATTATTATTTACATTTTAGAATCCACAACAATTCGTCCTAGATCTCCTCAAATTCATTCAAGAAGAAACTCTAGCTGAACATGTAGAGGAGAAAGCTGAACACATAACACTAGCCTTGAACGCTCTTGCCAATCGTATTATAAAAAATCCAGGTAAGATGATTAGATCGATATCCTTTGATTTAGTATACATTCAATATAGTTAGTATCATTAAGAACATTCCATAATTTAGTTTTGTCTAATGGAACCATTGGGGTTAGAAAATTAAAGAATGATGTGCATATATGGATCATGCTATATTTAAGAGCATTTTTTGATTTAATATACATTCAATATAATTAGTATCATTAATAACATTCCATAATTTAGTTTTGTCTAATGGAACCATTGGGGTTAGAAAATTAAAAAATGATGTGCATATATGGATCATGCTATATTTAAGAGCATTTTTTGATTTAATATACATTCAATATAGTTAGTATCATTAAGAACAATCCATAATTTAGTTTTGTGTAATGGAACCATTGGGGTTAGAAAATTAAAAAATGATGTGCATATATGGATCATGCTATATTTAAGAGCATTTTTTTGATTTAATATACATTCAATATAGTTAGTATCATTAAGAACAATCCATAATTTAGTTTTGTCTAATGGAACCTTGGGGTTAGAAAATTAAAGAATGATGTGCATATATGGATCGTGCAATATTTAAGAGCATTTTTTTTCGAAGGTAATTTTATTAAGCCTCGCATCAAAACACAACACCTCAGTTAAAATAGCTTGTAATATGTTTTTCAGGCGTAGAAATCCAATGTATCGGACACTTCGGTCTGATATTCGGGTTGATGTCCGCCCGAGCCTTACCTCAGGCCTCCGAAGCGGCGGTCCAGGTGGTGGGAGCGGCGGCGGGCAGTCGGGAGTGCGTGGAGGATATAGCCGCAGGGGCCTTACTCGGGCATCTTCTGCCGCTGTTGACCCCCACGCGGGCTGACGCGTTAAACGCGCTGGCGGCTTTGCTAACTGCCACGCCTCTTGTACGAGAAGCGTTGGCTAAAGGTATGTCATCATGAATATTAAATGACATGGCCAAAATTTGCCGCAGGCTTTTTTTATTTATACACTACAAGTAAGCCCTTGACGGCTATCTCATCTGGTGGTAAGTGATGATGCAGTCTAGGATGATAGTGGACTAACTTGTTAGGGGTACGGTAAACTTTTTCGCCCTTCATAATTTTTAACTGCGAGTTTATACCTAACTTATTCTCTAATAACTAAGTTATTCTCTAAATATTAAAAAGATAGAATATATAGATAAAGATCTATATATTATCTAACGACATCTCTGTACATTTTGGGACAGCTTTCAATTCAATTTTCGGCAATGTGTCTGACGAGGCCGAGAAGGCAGCCTACACCCAAGTCGCTAGTCTCGGGAGCTGCTCAAAGCTTCTCCCTCTGTCTCACGATTAACCCGGCGCCTGCATCTGGTGACTCCTAGGAATTGATGTTTCGTTCAACTATCTCTTATCTTGCAGGTGCTGTGATATACTTATTAGATTTATTCTGCAACTGTAAAATACCGGAAATAAGGGAGGTAGCTGTTGATCTACTGGCTCGAATGATGGCCGACAAATTGCACGGACCAAAGGTAAACTATTACTTATAAACTCATGTGTTTGTTTCATTAAAAAAATAAAAGTATTGAAAAAGTCGTAAGACATTCAATGAAGCAAATCAGGGAAAGCAACCAACCATACGGCATCTTTATTGTTACTAGCACTTTCAGACAGCTAAAGGCTTAAAAAGAAAAGAAAATATGAATATGATGTATTAAGAAACTCTATAACAACTGCAAGCGACGCGGTATCATGGTTGTATCTGCGATGATTCACTTTACCTGTCACCGTTTAGTAGCCGAAGATTTTCGTGTCTGCTTAGACATGCTACGTACTAAAAATCAAAGTACAATTGTTAAAGGTACGCTTAACGATATCGCGGTACGTGCCAAGTGTGTTCGCGGAAGCTATGCGGGAAGCGGGCGCGGCGGGTGCTTTGCATACGTTCGACGCTGCGCACGAACATCCTGAGCTAGTGTGGGGAGACGAGCTGAGATCGCGCGTTCGAGCAAACCTAGCGCAGTTACGAGACAGGTAGGGTTTCTTCCATCAAGCCATGTTCCGTTCTCCTTTTACCTTTATTTTTAATTGTATAAATTGCTTGACTGTACAAATATAGTGCTGTTGCACTATTATTTAAGTTTTGATGTTGGTACAGTAAATTACGTTTTTCTAAACCAAGCTGATTAGTCCAAGCTGTTAAGTCTACCAACTGGCACTCTGAATCTAACTCTGTATTTAAATCAGAAGCTTGCCACTTCTACCACAATTAAAACACTTCCCAATATCATAAAAAGAAACCCGTGCACTGTAGTGGGCCGGAAATGGGTCGACAATGATTATTATGATGGCTCATGTTTGTATTTAATTGTGCTTATATAATTCAAGTATTGTTTTGTATCTATAGGCATTATACGAATCAAATCCGAGATCCGTCAGTATTATTTGAAGATCGCGATGCATCGGAAACCGGGGAAGAATCGTGGGCGCCGGCCGGTGAAGTAGTAGTGGGTGGCGTGTACCTGAAACTGTTCCTGCAGAACCCCACCTGGAGTTTGCGAAGCCCCAAACGATTCCTACAGGAACTGCTCACCGAAACTCTTGCTTCATTAAATAAGGACACCACTGAGGTGAGCAAATCATTGTTTTGTTTAAAAAAATGGTGGAAATACGTTCGTTTCTCTTGACTTTCTTTAAATTTCAACAGTAAGTAAACGAAGCTATGTAATTTTTGTATATGGGGTCAATTTTGTGCCCGCGAACATCTGCCGCAGACTAAATTGAGAATCCTTATAAAACAGTTCAGCCGCTTATTTTTTTGGCCTTTTGGAAGCAGCGACCTTTTATTTATCTAGCTGTCCCACATTGCTGATTGGTTACACAAGTTAATACGAAATGCAATTTCGACAGTGCGTGTTGTATCCTTATGGCATATTTTTTTCATCAAGGTCGACAATAGAATGTTAGTAAAGAGTAACACAATAAAATTATACCGTACTGGTTGAAGTTAATTTCAGCGTTATGTTACATTTGTATTATCCTTTGCAGGGCAGTCGAGGTGACACGTGTGCGCGTGCATTGGCGGCGTTATTGCGCGCACGGCCCGCCCTTTGCGAGGCGTGTGCGCAGTTGGGTGAACTGCCCCGTCTAGCGCGGCTGTTGCCCGCGTGCCCCAAACACGCCGTACCTGTACTGGCTGCGCTGGCGCAGACTCAGGTGAGAGTCGCAATTCTTGTTAATGGTCAATCATGGCTCAAATTTATAAGCTGTATTGTGGAAACAGTGTAAGTTGTGACACTTTCTTGTATCAGGTTAGCAACTAGTCCGAAAAATTGCTCAAAAGGGTTTTACTTTTACATAAAATGTCTCGCGTTTATCGAATCATTCTAACTCAACGATTCATTTGAGATCTTCCCCGAATGGATTCTGTTAAAATCATTTCTTAGCTATTGTACTCGAGGGTGTTCTATTTTTTTATAGTGTGCTTGAATGATTTGCCCTGTCTCTCTTTAATTTATCAAAGTCGGTGTGTAAACTAGGTGTGTATACGAGTGTTTCAAACTTGGCCTTTAATTTTCTCTTAGCAATGGCTAAAAGAAAGTAGAAGCCTTTCCTGGCATTACAGCTAGCATCGGATAATAATCGTTCATTAAAAATTATTTAGGCATGCCGAAGCAGGGTTTATTTATGCTCGCCAATTGAAATGCCCTTACTGGTCCAAGCTCTTTTACCCTGTCCTGTGTGAGATGAGCTTTTATTTAAAGGCTCATAACGTTTTTTTGGCTGTTCTCGCAAATCATTCAGTTGTGATTTAATAGTCAATTATGAGTTAGCTAATGTACTCCAACACAAAGTATGGAAACAATGATAAAGATTTTTTTTCCACCAGGCATGTGTGATGGCGCTCAGTCAGACCGACGTCATGTTGGGGCTGAAGACTGCGGTTAAGACTTGCAGGGAGGTAGTAGGCTGCGCCTGCGACGCCCTCTCCTCTATATTCAACAGCACCGTGAACACTGATAAACTTGTTCTGCAGGTACTTTTAGTTAACATTAACTTTTCATAAGAAAGAGGATATTACATAATATAAGGATTTAATTTTGTGATACCTTCCACCAGTGTAATCGAAACGTTACTAGGTAAAAAGGTACTTTCTGAGTCTTGAAAATCAAATTTATTTCTTGTCACCGATTAATTAGATTTCTCAGGAATGTGTAACATCCCACAGTTGTGAATTCCTTGTGGGACGTTAGTGTCACAAGGACATTTTTTTACTCATTTTCATTGTTATTACACCTTGGCAAGTTTATATCATATATTTAGATATTTTGGACTTTCGGACTATTCGGACGTATAAGCTAAATTCCTCGAAAGAGGAATAAACATCCAAATATGAATCAATTAAAAAAACATTCGTATTTATGATATTGGTGGGTCTGATTAATGTTGTTACGAATTGAATTTAGCTGATAATCCTATTAGTTATTACAGCGTCATCAAGTGGCAAGGACAAGTGCGAATTTTGGCTTGAGAATAGGTGTCGAGAACATCAAAATAAGGTGACTTTGAAAATTCTGCATGTTGGATCGGGAGTTTTAGTCCGCCCGTGACCGCAGATGAGACAGATGATTTCAACACTAGGGGAAGTGACACTCACGTGTTTGCCGACGAAGACATGTCACATCTCACATGTGATTAGCTTCTATTTGAACCACCTGTGAAGGAGAAGTTGTGTTTCTCTTGATGAGAGCAACGTCGGGGTCGGGATTTTTATTGGAAGTTTCAACCACTAGCGGTTTGGGGTGTTGGGCAGCTGTGCTGGTTAACAATTATTATGTTATCGCAACAGGCATTGGAATCGGAGCTGGTTAGCGAGCTGTTATCTGTATTGGAGGGGCGCAGCGTAGAGGGCGGGGCGGCGGCGCGGGTGGTGGGCGCACTCAAAGCGATGTGCCGGAGCGGCGCACACGCGGATCGCGTACGAGCGCTGTTGGCACGCTCGCCTGTCTGGGAGCAGTACTCCGCCCAGCGGCACGATCTGTTCATATCCGCACCGCAACACCATTCCATTGCTGGTAAGTTCATACCATAAATATATTAAACTCAATCACTATAATCATCAAAAGTCAAATCAATTGTTTTTTTTATATATATATACTACTAGTTAGCCCTTGATGGCTATCTCACCTGGTGGTAAGTGATAATGCAGTCTAGGATGGTAGCGGGCTAACCTGTTATGGTGTTAGGTAAACCCACACTCCTAATTGATTTCTACGCGTCATCGTGCCGAAAGCTAAATCGCTTGGCGACACGTTATTCTCGGTAGGGTGGTAACTAGCCACGGCCAAAGCCTCCCACCAGACCACACTTGAGCCAGGAATCGAACCCAGGACCTCCAACTTTATAATGCGATAGCGCGAACCGCGCCACGGAGGTCGTCATGAAAATGTCAATGAAAAGCTTAACAGCTTATTAATCATTTTCTCTTCGTGTTAATAATTTGGTGTCTCTTTACGGCAATTCCCTAGTGATACAGTTGAAGTGTTCAACGTCCTCAAAGCAATAAAAGAGACGTAATATGTTATTCTAGATAAAGAAATTCATGATATTTTTAAGAACACAGTCTATTAGGAGAAGGGTTAGGTTTTTTATTTAATGATTATCTATTGGTCAAAAACAAAAAAACCGAACCCTTTTCCTGACAGATTTAAATGGTACCGCATATCTTCATGCGAGCTTCAGCCTGACCCAAAGCAAAATTTTTCTGTGGGATTTGTAGTAATAGTGTGCATCATTATACAGTTTGTATTCTTAAAGTATAAGGTTGTTTTCTTATCGGCAGCGGCGCCACAGACCGCGGGTTACCTGTCAGCGCCGCCTTCCGTGCCACCAGCTCACCCGCCGCCACTTGACTGACCAACTCACTGTCTCTCTCTCTCGCACACCTCACTCACTGTCCACTGAGACGAGTGATACCTACTGCTCACTAGCTCAGAGATCTCATGTTTTTGAATGCGCCTAACATTTATGGGTACCATACTTTGTGGACGGTCTGAAAATCAAAATTCCGTTAAGGACGTATTCACGAAGTCTATCTAAGTTAGCCGGGCTGCAGTAATCCGTCAGTTCTTGTGCAGATAAGGTTCAAAACTTTTTGAATGATAAAACTTGCTCTAATACAGTTCAGTATAGTATACCTAAATGATAAAACATTTTATTATCCTAATCTAATATGATGAATAAATTTCTTCATCATACAGTAACAGTATGCGCGATCTAAATTGGCCCAAGTGAAGAAAGTCACGTCAAAGTCAAGTCAGATAAAACTGCTATTCGATATTAAGCAAAGGTGCATTCTGTATCTATAGCTATAATATAGCAACACATCTATGTGGCTATACATTCTATCTAGGTTAAACCTATATAGGTTTGCAGGAAATAATAAGACGTATCCCACAAAATGTGGTTTACATTCTAGAACGTATAGGTGAGCCAACTATAGATTTATTGTAAAGAAGTAATACGAATCAATATTTTGACCGTCCACGAAGTATGGAGCGAACCATAAAATATAAATATTACAGAATATATTACAGAGCCCATTTATATTGGAACTAGATGATGTCCGCCTTTTTAATCTCGAGAAATTTTAAGAATTACTATGCTATAAGCTACGATTTTAATTGATTATCCCGCATTTCATTCCTGCTTCCGTTTCCGTTTCTATGGCAAACCATAGCCTATAGTTTTAGCTCATCGAACTAAAATTCGTCGTCGAGTAAAAAGTCGAGGGCTGAACATAGTATTATATACTTTGCAATGCCATGGAGTCTTCCTGCTGAACCGGGTAAAATTCTTTGCGTTAAATTATTTTTATATGAAATCATATTTTGGTATCTTGCGAAATTTACAAAGAAAATACATCGCATTGCGTAATTATTGCTTAAATAATCAACATATAATATGTGGGCCTAAAGTTTTCAATATAAATGGTATTCGGTCGTACACAAATCCCTTGACTAAAAGTAAGTTCTATAAGTGTGCCTTCTTTTTCACACAGTATCCTCTAGAAAAGGATAGAATACTTATTAAACATGTAATTTAAGTTTACTTAGGAGATTTATGTACAACTGAATTGGCTCTACTGTTTCTAATATATTTAAATATACACATTACTAGGAAACAATTAAACATATAGAAACGGAGTGTTATACTATTTTATTTTAAAAGCTTAGCTTCCATTACAAACAAAAATTTGAATTTTATTATACGTTAGCAACAAATGCCATAAGTGCTCGAAATTATGCTGCGAAATAAAATATTAATCATAATGTAAAATATAATGTCGATGTTTAATATATATTTATTATAAGTTATATAAAATAAACCACAATAATGTATGTATTTGGCGAATATAATAACCAAAAACTGCCCATTCGCGATAACTTTAATAGTTGTAAAATTCTAAATTAATGTACGGATTTTAATACAAACTTGCATATTGGCTTAGCTGTAAAATAAGATCATATTATTTCTGCTAGCAGCTAGATCATATATTTCCAAAATAAATGTAAAAAAAATGTTGTTTTGCTTAACAGGCGGTTTAGTTTTGAGTTATAATTATATTTTTCAAAGAAAATATTAAAACGAAGAATGCATCTTGTATATATTCTATTTTCTTTATATATATATAATCATATCATTAAAAAATGCGATTTTTTAGATTGTACTTATGTTTTAATTATCATAAGTTGTATATTACAAAATCGTTTATGAAGTCTAAAGTATTAAAGAGCGTGCCTTTTTTTTTTGTCAATGTTTTTACTGCACACAACAAATCATATTATGTATTACTATAACATAATATGTATTAGTGTAATCAATTACCTATTTGGTTGAGCATTATATAGATAACAATAAGATACTGTAAAAGGTTACGAATCAACAATATATTTTTTGTGCAAATTCAGATATACTCTAATACGAAATGAAAGTATTCTCACTCCTTGTTCACGATTCTACCGTATCTACCGTATTTTCCAATTTGACAGATCACATGAAAAGAAAGCTGTCCTACATAATGAAATTAACCGTTTACAATTGCTTTCCATTAATTTTTGTAATTCAGTCCATCACATAGTACATAGTGCTCAAGATGTGCATTCAAATGTATGAAATACTTTCAAGAAATAAACAATTACATTTAAAATTTAAAAAAAACATTTTTTCTAACCTAATCGGAGGTAATGTGGTATTTACATTGGAATATATACGACCTAGGTACCATCTGTCAGTTGTCTAAACATGACAAAGTGACAGCCATATAGATTTTCATAGACAAAAAGTTAAATAAATACGATACTTTAAACAAAAGTATTTATATGATTTTTTGTTTTTCATTTGTGTACTGAATTTGCACTGCAATTATTGCATCTATTAATAATTGTATATAAATAATTTGTTATTTTTACAGCGTCTCTAATAAAAAAACCGGGTAAGAGATATTTGGTCTGAAAAAGCCTTGAAAGTCAACGGAGGTACTTTTAAATTGGTATTTTTTTAAAGATCAACATGTTTTCGATCAAGTAATTAAAGTTTACCACCGTTTCATCACAATACATTTTTATTAGTTTGTTATATAATCCCGGAGTTAAGAAATGACAGATGCTTTAATTCCGTGCGTGTAAGAGCACGTAATGTCTTCGGTCTGTTTAATTAACCTGTGATAATAATAGTAAAACTCTACTTACCCGTATTGTAGCAACGTGGAGAATCGAAGCTATGAATCGCCTATGAGAAAGGAGAGATAAACTCATATGAGAGTAGCACTAGCTAACGTAACGTCAGTGGGTCAGCCCTTAAAAATAATGAATGTTTCGTCAATATTCATTCAACAAACCGAAAATTATATTGAATGCATGGCATAATTGAATTTGTTATGTTAAATCTTGCCACGTTTTCTGCCAGACTGAAGAATTTCTTAATTTTTTTTGTTCATTTTATATAATTTCATGCACGATCCTAATTTCCAAATAATATATGTTATCTAAAATATAAGAGAAGTGGGGATTGCGACAATGGTGCCTATCCGGATGTACTTATGTGTTAAACTAAGCTAAGCGATTAAAAGTAGTGTACCTAAGTCTTTCCAATTGCATCTGAAACGGATGGCTTTAAAAAAACCCTGCTCAGTTCGAGATAGGCTTCCACACAAATAATTCCGTACCGAGGTGCACTAAATAGTATTAAAATTGACGCTATTAAAATTGAATAAAATCACCAAAAACACGTTTCAAGAAACATTTTAATTTGTTTCGAGTTTGTCCAATTTTTTAACTTTTTCTTTAAATTTTGTTTGTTTTTACAGCGACATTAGAAATACACTAATAGTAAATTACGGTATGGGCTATACCGTATTTTACATTACATATTACCGTATTTTCCACGGCAACCTTCGGAATGCTAAAAATTGTGTACGTCTCTAGAATAATTAGTAAGTAGGAACTTTGCGTTGTTTTACACCCTTATTTGGGAGAGCACGTTGAATGATTCTAAGGTCTTTAGAGCTAGACTAGTAGAGGGATCTCTCTTACTATAGAGGAAGGCCGCGCTCAGCATTGGGATTAATAGGCCTATAATGATTATATGTACAGCCGAATTCGCACCATTGCCTATATTTATAAACTTAAATAAAATAGTAATGTAGGCTTGGTTCGGCTTTCCGCCACAACTCAATATACTGGATTGTATGAAAGTTTGTCCTGTACGAATCTTAGTGTGATATTACTATTATGGTAAAATTAATGTTAATATTGTATTTGTTAGTCATATCATAGTGTTAAGGAAATGAAAAGTTTACACGTGGGCTTTAAACAGGTCTTTTTGTGGCGCTTGTCTTACGATAAACAACGATTACTGTAACGGAGAACTGGGAACTGAAATTTTCAAAGCATCTTAAATTCTACACGATATGGTTTTAATTTTAATTTAAATTTCTATTTTACATATTTCTGAAATAATTTTGCAACTTGGGCGACTAAAATTACTAAGGAAAGTCACTCTGAACAACTTAAAAGATTATGCGCTAGAAAGACAAAAAAATAATGTGTAAACGTATCAAGCAATTTTATGTTGCTCATGCGTCCTCATTATATTAACTATATTATTAAGAATTCGCGGCGGTCATACCCATGTGTGTTCCCGGTTTTGATAAGAATTTAAACTTATGTCAGTGAAATTCAAATATCTATTATTCACGACATCACTCACGTCAATTATCGTTAAAGCATGCCCGATTAGTTTCGAAGCCATTCCGAGGCTTCTATTCATAAGCTTGCACTAGTACAGAACACTGACTGCTAAATATAGAGCATCATTTTTATAGAGAGATATATAAAATTATTTCCTAGTTTTTGGGGAAATACATAGTATGTTATTTAATTGTCACACTTATAAAACCGGGTGGGCACGTGGATTTGAATGGAATGTTTCAAAACTACTAAGGCAACATGTGATGTAACGGA
Source organism: Lasiommata megera (assembly GCA_928268935.1). Taxonomy (NCBI): domain Eukaryota; kingdom Metazoa; phylum Arthropoda; class Insecta; order Lepidoptera; family Nymphalidae; genus Lasiommata; species Lasiommata megera. Next base: position 8,493,617 of record OV743326.1, on the reverse strand, counting down.
AAAACTGAATGTTTAATATTTTTATATTTAGCGGTAAGCTATACATGTGTAATGTAAAGTAATATATGGAATTCATATTATAAATGAGCTTTTTATTTGTAGCCCATTCCACATCCCAGACTTTGGACTGAACGAGAAAGAAGCCTTATAGTTTACTTGATATCTCATAATTAAACGTCGATTGTCTATTCACTAAACCTTCACTTTTATTGTTTTTATCTGTGTCAAGTGTCTGACTCTGGTCTCACTAACTTAGCAAATATACGCTTACCTATACAGTTTGGCAGTATAAATTAAACCTAACAGTTTTTAAGAAGCCGCATGCATCTTGCTTCTGCCAATTTTGAGGACATCCGTGGCGCAGCGCACAAGTTGTCGTATTATTAAGTTGGAGGTCCTGGGTTCGATTCCCGGCTCGAGTCTGGTCTGGTGGGAGGCTTCAGCCATGGCTAGTTACCACCCTACCGATAAAGACGTGTCGCCAAGCGATTTAGCGTTCCGGCCCGACGTCGTGTAGAAACCATTTAGGAGTATGGGTTTACCATACCCCTAACAGGTTAGTCCGCCACCATCTGAGACCGCTACATACTTACCATCATGTGAGATGCCGTCAAGGGCTAAGCTTGTGGTGTATAAAAAAAATTGGTTCCACCAGACTAAACTTGTCCACACTATCTAATAAAGGAATTTATAATAAGGGATTACAAACGATTTAGAGGAATAAATAAAACAATAACTGTTAGATAATATTTACATGTGTTTATTTTATTTGTCTTATTACGTTATAACATTTTCAATCATAATAAATAACAGCCTCAGTTCAGAGGATGGCTACTAAGAGGAAATCCTACTGTTTACCTAAACACAGCGGTCAGTAGCTAAGTTATTTAAACATTCATTAACCGATTCCAACACCTCTGGCTGGAACCCTGTTAAGCGTTAACTGGTCACTAAATTTACTTCTCGTTTTTGAAGAATAAACAAGTTTCTATACAGATGCGTATTAACCAACCATTTAATAATAAATTTTTATTTTAAATTGTTCAAGCTTAAAAACAGTATCTTTAAATATATGGAATTTTGTTCATCAAAATTACCACGATCCAAGATGTAGCAAAAGTTAAAAACTAGTGATATGCAAATGATATTTGAACTATGTTAACTAATCTACTTCTATATAATTATTTACATAATATGAAAAACTACTCCTACATTGACAGTCTGTCTTTGAGATTATAGTAGGTACCTACTGTATACGTTTTTACTATATAATTTCTTAGCTACGTACCTACTAAGAAGATACCACAAAACAAGTGCACTACGAAAGATTTACTCGCAGTTGGAGTTCGTCAGATAAACGTTGTCAGAATCAGAATTGAAAAAAAAACTCCTTTGTATTAAAAAATATTGTAATAAAAACCGTTATACCCGTATCTGTTCCTGTTGTAAGATGATAAAATTCCTCGTCGATGGGGACAACGGGACTGCATGGACGCACGGGCCAATTCGAAGCCAGACTACAAGAACTAGCTATCGGCTACAATAAATTAACTATACAAACACTATAAAAATTTAAAGGCCTTTCAGCATGAGTGTTTTTACAAATCTACAAAACGTGCCTTTCACAGACTATCGTTAAAGAAAAACCGCTAAGTTTTTTTATAACGTTTCTCGAAGGAATGAGAATATCTTCAATGAACGTTTCACGCGTCGTCTTGGTATGAAAAAGATTATTTAGAGGTGTAAGAGCTTCTGACCGAACAAATCGGTCGCGAAGCAAAGAGCTGCTGACACAAAAATCGGACGTGTCCAGATCACGTTAAACTTTGGAACGTCCTATTTGTTTTGAGTACGCATTTTCAGCAGACCAGAAATGCTTTTGCGTGCATTTCTTGTCAGTCACCTGTGAACTCATGTTCAGTGTTTTGAGTCAAGTTTGTATCAGAGCAGCTGGTTGCGCCGTGTAATGGTTGGTGAGAGGCCGCTCGTACTTTTTGCCGTTCCGCCATTTTCCTCTGCAAAAGACACGCGATAAGCTAATAAAATTGTTTTATTCACTTGAGTATGGTGAAGTGGGCTTGCTTCGAAGATGTTCATTTAGTTTTGATCAAAGTTTCACTCATATTGTATTGGTTGCGATACTGGAAGCCGGAAGAACATTGCAGATCATTGCGTTGCGTAAGAAACAAAACAACAACAGATTCACACGAATTGACGAATAGAAAGATTCAAACCTGCTTGGAATCAAGAAGTTTACTCTGATTAGAGAGCGCTTTAAGCCTGCGATACGTCGATACGTCGTCAAGCCGTCGTTGGGGGGTAGTTATCAAATAGATGTGATATATGATTATAAAGTCGGAGGTTCTGGGTATGATTCTGGTGGGAGGCTTCGGCCGTGGCAATTTAGCGTTCCGGCACGTTATCGCGTAGAAACCATTTAGGAGTGTGGGTTTACCATACCCCTAAGGTTACCCATACAGGTTAGCCCGGTACCATCCTAGACTGCATCATCACTTACCACCAAGTGAGAATGCCGTCAAGGGCCAACTTGCAGTACATCAAAAAATGTATAATAATCGGTACAATTAGCTATTTCGCGTGCAGTTGTTCTAAATCCTTCTACCAATGAGAGAGCCTGTCCGTGCCCAGCAGTGATGCAAACAGACTAAGAATGAAGATAAATGTTTACCTCATCAAGTTGCGAACGTACTGACTGAGCGGTGCGTTGGGAGTACCGTCCTCTGGTACCAACACTGGGAGCGCGAGAGACAGGTAGTGGTCAGCGCTGGCAGTCAACAGCTCGTCCAGCGCGTTGTGCAGGTCCGAGAACGTCGGTCGGGAGCGCGGCCGATCGTTCCAGCATGACAGCATTAGTTGGTATCTAGGAATACAGTGTTCGTTATGAACCGGTGCATGGTGTGTAAGGTAGAATAGAATGCTAACTTCCGGCCAACGGTTGCGCCATCCCAAAGCTGTGCTGTTTGCGTGGCCCATTCCCGTCCCCTGAAGTATCTAGCTTTTGTCTACTTTTTTATATCCTTTACAATTTACGGCAATCTTGCCGCTTGGTAGTATGATGCAGTCTAAGCTGGTAGTTGGCTAACATGGTAAACCTGCACTCCTAAGTTCTTACAACGCCACATGCCAGACCGCTGAATCGCTTGGCGTCACGTCTTAGTCGGTTGGGTGATACCTAGCCACGCCCTAAGCCACCCACAAGGCCAGTCTCAAGCCTAGTGAACGCGCTTCGCCACAGTGGTCGTCAAGCAGCAGCGCGCACTTCATAAATGCCTAAAAGCATATGTATACGCTACCCTAGGAGCCTCCGAAGAAATGGAACATATTCTGGAGAAATCTGAGCTTTGCATAAAAGCACTGTCTACTCGAAAGATCCATATTAAATAGAATTTTTCAATATTTACTCATCTGTCTGCAGAACCTGGTCTACCTACTAACCTAACCCTATGCAAAAAGCTGTATTCACGAGAATAGAAGAAGTATTATAAACTGTAACTCACAGAGGCGCAGTACAGTTGTGCGGCCGCGGCATGCGGTACCCCGCAGCCAGCAGCCGCGGCAGCCGCGCGGCGCTCACGCCGGCGTACGGAGCCCCACCCACCGTCACCACCTCCCACATAACCACGCCAAACGACCACCTGACGACAACAGTTTTTAACTACCGTGAGATGTACTCTTTAATCTATAAGAGATAATCTTTACAAAAAATATTTAAACAAATTAAAAATAGCACCAAAATTTATATGTTTTTCACTTTGCAATCGTTGCAAAAGAAACGACTACAAAATATTAAAAAAAAAAATTAAAACAGTACCACAATGGTTCCGAATGACACTGCGCAATCTTTACAAAAACATAACTACTACAAAATATATTGAAAATTTAAAACAGCACTATAGATCTGCTTGATACACTGTGCAATCGTTCCGAAAAACCACTACTAAATATAAAAAAAATATATTAAAAGAGCATTTGCTAGGCACAACGAAGTCTTCGTAACAAAAAATTGACTACAAAATATTAAAACAGCACCACAATAGATTTGCTTAAACACTGCGCGTATATTTCTCCTTTTCTTTCCCTATATCCCTTTGTGCGGTTTTAATTCATACGCTTTCATACTCATTTCCTTGATTAGTAGGTCACGTGTTTCCGTTTGCAATTCAGTTATATTCAGTGCGAGGTTTGCTTGTATTATAAAATAGTACGAGATAATCTGAACTGAGGAAATAACACTGTATATTGTTGAGTGATTCCGCTGGATCCATCCAATAAATCAATAATTTTTATTTTGCCAGAATTTATAGCAATATTGTGATGCATTATAAAAGTTTAATCGTAGTTTTAAAATGCATCAAGAACTCGTAAAGATTGCCGTGATTTTTTTTTAATTTGGATATGCATTTAATAATATATTCAACATAATCATTTCAACCATATAAAGAAAATAAATTAATAATTATAGTAAATGTGGTCAAAAGGAAAGAAAAATACAAATTTGTCCCAAAGCCTTGCTGATTAATTTATTACTTAGATTTGCGCATACAAGAATACAGACAATATAATAAATTTAATAATACCACGTAAGCCCGTACTCATACAAAAGACATCAACGCGTGCAGTGACTGATTTATTGTCAGACGAAACAAAAAAAAATTAAATCTAGGAATTTAGCCACGCCGTTTAAATATGTGGTAAGTACCTTTCATTTACACGAGTCCATTTTAGTTGCGGTTTATATAAAATTTATTACACTCGATCTAGATCTAAAATTTTGCCTGACATATAGATAGCCAGCAGATTCATCCGCGTACATTCCCCAGATCAAACTTTATACATACTATAATCTATGCTCACCCTTGCATAAGTACATACTTAAGTTTCGGATCGGCAATTAAAGATGCTTGAAATATTCTTGCGTTTAAAAAGCGTGTTTCACTAAAAAAGGCCTAGCTTCGTGCTTATTATATCTATTTATAATAATTGTTTTACAAAAAATTTGTAAAACAATTATTAACCTTAATTTCCTTCAGGTTTTATTCTTTACGTAAGACATCTCATATTTCCCATGTTGAGTTCTTAATAATTAAGACTAAGAAAAAAATTACAATAAAGTACAACGTTTTATGCTCCACTTCATCATAATCAACCCATTACCGGCTCACTACAGAGCACGGGTTTTCACTTAAGTAACACAAATAATAGAGTAATCGAATTGGAATAAAAGTTCTTACACATCAGTTTGCGTTGTATAAATCCGATGTGTCAATGACTCCAAAGCCATCCACTTGACGGGCATTTTGCCGTTGCTTTTCTGTTTGTACTGATTCTCTTGATACACGTCTCTCGAAAGGCCAAAGTCGGCTATTTTCAATGTCCTATCAGCTGTAACCAAAATGTTTCTAGCTGCTAGGTCCCTGGAAATAAATTGTTAAATTCCTTTATAGGAGACGTTTGGTATGTATATACAATATCCATACAGCTTTGCGAATAAACGTCTTCTTGAAGTCCTGGCAAAGTTTGTTGTGGGCTTCTTCTTAGACCGGGGTGCGTTTGGAACCCTTATAGCTTTAGTTTTAAGTTTACGAATGTAGTTATCACAATTAAATCACTACTATGTAAATTATTGAGGCGTCAAAAGTGCCTTGGACTATTTTAATAAAGATTATTTGAATTTGAATTTGATAATAGTAATATACAAATACAATTGAAAGCGGAAGACGAACTAATTTCTTATTATACATTGATATTAATGCACTTTTATTGAACGCCACACGGTTTGTATATTACACATTCAAAGAGTATAATGGAATGCATATCCAAAAAGAATGATAAACAATGCTTGTTGTGAAACAATAAATATAATTAAAATGAATCATATTTTTACAGTACAAGATTAATTGATCCCGATGGATAAATTAGACAATTTAGAGGGTATTTGAATTTGAATAGAAATTTGAATAAAACGTCTTCCACTGAAGGTCATCATTCAGTGCAACTTATTGATGTTCTGAAAGAAAATGTCTGGTTGTTGTATCTATGCCATAGTTTATTATAAATTTAGCTCACGACGCCGGTACGTCCATGACCTATGTCCCCTGCAAGCTTCTAGAAGACACCGAATTAAAGGCGCATTATACGAACATCTATTCCGTCTGTCCTGTAAGTCTATCTCTTGTAAATGCTACGAGTATAGAACTTATTTATTAAAATATGTAATAAAAACTAACCTATGTACGACTCGGTTTGTTGATAGAAACTCCATGCCCATGGCAATTTGTCGACAGAAAGATAGCAAGTCAAGCAGAGTCAGCTCCGTGTCGCAAACGCCTTCAAGTTCGTAAAGGCGGTTCGCAACGAACTTCGAGTCGGGTGCGTTTTTGAACTGATCGTAGCGATAGTTGGTGCACTCTTTGTTATTGTTGTTATATTTGGCGTTACGTCTTGATACCATCAGGTCCCATGAACATCTGGGGAAATGGGACAAGATGTTTAAATTCATTTTATTAGCAGCATTATTCTAAGTCTCTCCTTTCATAAATGTTTCAGACTGCTCCAATCCGAATTAACATTCTTCCAGGGCTGATTCTTCGATCGGTAGATTATGCGCCAAATATATATATTTGATCTTTAGAGATTAACGGACGGTTGGGGGTACATTTTAGCTTTCCTTTCATCATAGCATTTCTAAATAAAAAGTATTTTGTTTACATCAAACGAGTTCTTCGTTCGATCGATGGAACAAACGAATGTTGTGTAATCACGTTAGCTCTAGACATAATAATCACGGCTATCTGTAAAATTAATTTTTTTCAAAGATTTTCAATGATTATTATTAATACTTGCAAGTAATAAGAACCAGCGCTCAGAGTGCATTCCTATACAAGAGTGTATTTTCTAACTCCAGGCTGGTACTGAAAATTTTTGACAATAGTTTATGTTAATTTTTACGAATTTTAACATTTTCCAAGCGGCCCCACGGCACTATTTTTTTATATCACATCGCGGACAAACGAGCAGATGTTGAGTGATTACATCGCCCAAGAACATCATACCGGAACGATAAGTTCTGGCAGAGCTTCTTTCCGAAGCTCGCCAAACAGTCCGGTTACGCTGTCGCAACCAATAGTTAGCACAGTTAATAGTCACTCCGAAAAAAATAGGAAAAAAATATTGGCGGTATATACCAGTTCACCAGACCAGACCACACTCTAGCTGGGAATCGATCTCAAGACCTCACAATTTAAAATCCGAATTGAATTAGTTTGGTGGATTTAATGTCGCGTTGTAAAGGTAGGTACCGGAGGTATGTAAGCAAGTCTCCGCGGCTGCAGTACTCCGCCACGATGAGCGGCCGGCGACCGCTGCAGCAGCCCACCAAGCTCACCACGTGGGGATGAGCGCCCACACTCTTCATCAGCTCCATTTCTGCGCGAAAGGAACGGATCTCCTCCAGGGATGGGAAATCTAACGAGTGAGATAAGTCTCGTTCATGACAGTTCCCATAGGAAGGTTTTAATCCATCCATATTGATTATTTTAAATGCCACTCGCATTGTTTTTTTTTGTATATGTTTTTGTACATATATGCATGTACTTCAACTCGAACTTACACCAAACCTGTCTCAACTTTTGGTATTATCTATATAAACAAAAAATGTTTCTAGCTATGTCCGTTACAGGCATCAATCTGATGTGTCCCAAATCGGTTTCATTGGAAAGACAGTAATGCGTGAATGGTTCCAGATCCAAAGTTAGTTGCCCATCCATTTACTGACTCGAGTCAACGGTGCTAATCCTTGTAATCGGCATCGAATGCTAAAATGTTTGTAAGTATGTCGGTACCGCGGCAAAAGGCTCCTTAACTCGAGTCAAGAGTCAAACACTTCCACTTAATAATATTTCTGTTCTCAATAAAAGACTTAAAATGCCTTTTTGAAGATATTAAGTTACATATGTTACGCTAGTAACAACAAAATAATAACTTCATTAAAACAATAGATACGTGCACAAACCTTTAAGCATTTTCACAGCCACGTTTTTTTCAGTGGGAGCCAAAGTACCCCTTCGCACCACGCCAAAGGCTCCCTCGCCTATAACCTCATGCAGCAGCAAACGGTCCAGACGCACCTCCCATTGGTCATCGGAACCCGATTCCGGGCTACTTTCGTCCTTGTCAAAATCCTCTGGGATTTTCTCTAGAACGCCCTGACGAACAAAATTACTTATTTAAAAACACACAACAACACAAAACAATATATTATTTCTCTTTTTTACTATTCAGAATTGATTGATTGATTGATTAGATTTGAAAAAGTAAAGTTATGGAATAACGTTTATGACCCAACTTTACTTTTTTGACATTCACACACACAATCTGTTTATCTAATTTCTTATTCTTAACCAATCAATTCTCACGATTTATTCGAAAACTATTATTTCGTAGTTGGAACGAAGCCGCAAAGCAAATAACCAAAGTTGAAAAATGTAGAAATGAAAATGGTACCCCCACCCATACCAGGTAATCCTGTCTCGTGGATGCCTTAGTAGCTTTAACACTTACGTCCAATCTTTACATTTTTCGGGTTTTGGGAATATGGTAGCTGTACCAGCTGTACTCTGTCCACAGGAACCAGCTAAATATTTTAAAGTGTCTATGAGAAAAAAATCTGGGCACCTCTGTTCTTGACGACTTCGTGGCGCAGCGCGCTGTATAAAGTTGGGGGTCCTGGGTTCGATTCCCGGCTCGAGTGTGGCCTGGTGGGAGGCTGCGTGGCGTGTCGCCATGTGCATGGTTTCTAAACGACTAACTACCTAGCCCGCTACCTTGCGGATGATGAAGATGATGATGACTTAGAATGCATCATCACTTACCATCAGGTGAGATTGCCGTCAAGGGCTAACTTGTAGTGGAAAAAATAAAATTATCAACCAGATAGCGTCTAAAAACCTCCATAAAGCTCACCGGAAAATATATTTTCGTAGAATACTTCGTGACCAGTCGTCTCCGCACGAAATGTACGAACACGAGCAACGTGCTCGCGGTGAGCAGAGCCGCCGCACACATCGCACCTACCATGAGGCCAGTGGAACCTGGAGTGGTCTCTCTTGCTGCAATCAACATATTGAACGCCTTCAAAACTTGTGGATGTGTAACTTGAAGAAGTTTCGATACAGATATGTTTCGATTTCTGATCAATACGCTTTAAACTTGCCAGATCGGTTATAGTTTCATGATGGAATCGTAGTTGAGTAGAGGAGCGAATAGAGAGAAGGCCGAAAAAGAGAAAGCGTGTGGTAGAATATGAAGAAACCATACTTTCGACGACATCCGTGGTAATAAATTGGGAGGTCCTGGGTTTGATTCCCGGCTAGAGTCTGTTCTGATGGGAGGTTTTGGACCCGTCTAGTTGGCAACCGATTGGCAAAGACATATCGCAAAGGGATTTAACTTTCCGGTAGGATGCCAAGTAGAGATCGATTAGACGGATGGATTCATTGGCATGTCCTCTGATGTTCATAGGCGATGGTTAATTACTTAACATAAGGTGACCCATCTGCTCGTTTGTTGGGATGTACTCGTAATATATAAAAAAAAAACTTATACGTCCAATCCTATCGCGTACTATACTTAAGTCCAGATCGGATACGGATCGCCTACGTGTAAGTAATTGAAGACATAATATGCATATGAGGACGGGTGACATACATAGTATTCGGTCTCTCTACGCTATAGAATACGCGATATTTTGTTAAATAATGAAATTGTTTATGTACGATAAATGTGACAGTATCAAATGGCTTATGAATCATTGATCATGCATTCATCGTGCATCAAGAACCCTCTATGTGTCCATCAAGTACTGCCTAAAGTATTTTCTATAATTGGAGTCGGATTTTACCATTTGCCTGTTTAATGACTATTCCGGTCAATTAATCATCACACCCCAATGCCGGTATACTCGTATGTAGGTAAACAAAAGATTTATATAGTTACCGGGGAATATGTTCCTTTGAATTGCGACTGCTGGAATTTTGCCAGGAATTCGTGCGACCACCGACACGTTGTACAACCCTTGGCCTTTTACGTTTTTAAAAGTTACCTCCGTCACGTTCTGGGGATCAAACCATCATTTATTATACTTACATAACCATCCCCAGTCTAATAAAAGTGAAGGCTTACATTCTCACCGTAAATAAGCCCAGTAGTAAATTACGATTGTTTTTTTTTTGTACCAATAACTTAAGACTAAACATAAAAAGGGTCGTTTTTAAGGGACGTATATAAGGGCAACTTATATACGTCCGGTCCTTTAACTCAGAATGTTGGGCGGTAAAAGGAACAGATGAAAGAAGAGTACACGCGACCGAAATGCGAATGTTGAGATGGATGTGTGTTGTGACAAGAATGGATAAGATAAGAAATTAATATATAAGGGGAAGTCTAAAAGTATTCTTGTAGTAGTGACAGAAAACATCAGAAAGAAGTAATAGGCTAGCATGATCAAAGTAATGTCACGAAAAGAATGTTGTATATGTATGTGAAAGGGCAAAGTAGTAAGACCAAAGAAGAGATTGATGAATTGTGGAAATGAGGATATGCGTTTAAAAGGTTTAATTATTGAAGCGACACCTGATAGAAGTGAGAGGGTGAAGAAGACTTGTTGTACCGACCTCATATAGCCTGGGATACGGGTAAGAAGAAGATCTGTAGTGTACGTATATGTAATTTAAGTAAGTTATTCCACCTACCCCTGAAACAACTAGACTCTGTATGGAGTTTGCTCGCAATGTGATATTATAGTCGTGTGGTGTGCGCCGCTGCTTCGCCCATCGCACGCGTACCGACCACTGCTCTGAGTGCAGCTCCTTCGATACCTCCATGGTAACATTCTCTGGTATTTGTGGCGCTAAAACCAAAAAGAATATACTCGACGAGATGAATGCCATGAGGACCCTTTCGGGTCCCGGGGTAACTGATCGGGGCGTTGGCCCCCTCCAGTGGTAGCAACGCCGCCTGCAACTACAGGCGGGGCACTGGGTGGGACCATTTCTGGTCTAAGAGTCGGGTGATTCCACTGCACTACGATCGAGCCCGCGTTACGCGGGCGACCAGTGAGCTGAAGCGGAGTGGAGAGGTACGTCCTGTGTCCTATGTATTCCTTAACACAGGAATATACTCGTATATACTAAACGTTATTGCATATTCCGTTACATGAGTGAGAAGAAAACTATAAAGTAAGCAAATAGAGTGAGAAAGTGGTTCAATATGAATTATGTGTAAACGTAGATGATGACGAACTCTTACGCCAGGAGAGTAGAGAAAACCTGTATCAATAAAAGCTTTTTATTGATCTATAGGAGCAACATATAGTATATATGAGCCGCTGACGTACCATGTATTTTGGAATAAGTATTTAAGATTTACTTCATCGTGGATCACGTGTATGGTGCAGTATTAGAAAGACCTAATTCACTTAACTTTATAAAACACAGCGCACAGTTTCAATAAGTAGTTAAGTTAATGGTTCTGTCGTAGATTCTGTTGTAGATACATATCTGTAACAAAACTAAACTGACCGGCCACAAAGTAGTGTAGTACTTATAAATTATACCTTTCAATTAAGTTTACATATTAATGTAAATACTTAACGGGAATGTCATCTATTATTTGTATAAACGAAAGGGTTCATCACCTCTTTTTGGCGAACTCCGTAGCGCAGCGCGTGCGCTGTTGAATTTTAGTTGGAGGTCCTGGGTTCGATTTCCGACTTTAGGCTGGTCTGGTGGGAGGCTTCGGTCGTGGCTAGTTACCAACCTACCGACAGAAACGTGTCGCCAAGCGATTTAGCGTTGCGGCACGATGTCGTGTTGAAACCAATTAGAGTATCTGTTTACCATAACCCTAACAGGTTAGCCCGCTGCCATCTTAGATCACATCATCACTTACCATCAGGTGAAACGCCGGCAAGGGCTAACTTGTGATGTAATAATAATAAAAACTTACGCGGCTCACAAAGGGTAACTTCTTCACAGGAGGGTGTCTGGTACGTAAAATTGGTCATAGGATATTTTCCCTTCACACGAATCGTGCACGTGTCGTTTAGAGGCAGCTTTTGCAATATAACTGAGCGGTTGTGAACTGGCTAGAAAAAAACGTGAGTCATCTCATTTTTGTATAAACAAATGATTAAAGAACTTTTAATTATTACAAAGCCCAACATACAACAAAGCTAGTAGCGCCGGCGTTTTCCGTACCATACGTAAGTACGTTAATGAACTTTTACACCTAACATTTTTTTTCAATTATTAGTACCTACTATATAGTACCTACGTTATTTATAAACAATTGGTTTATTTAATTGCTAGGTGTAGCCAAGGTTACGTCTGGAATTCTATTATACTTTCACATAATTAACTCGCTAATGAGTTGTATGTATACATAGATATGTACGAACTTATGCGTTTATTATCGACTAGATTAAGGTTTAAGTGGATGGGTATGGTATGTATGAACTTTGAGACGTTGAACAAACGATATTCTCCAATAAGTACTTTAATGATTTGCTCCAAATACTAAATTATACTTACTCCGATGCGTTTGTCGTCCATATTTCCTAGGATTCCATGATCACAATTGTTTATTACATCGAAATATAAATCTGTAGCTGAAAACAGAAATATTTTTTTAATATTTACTTCTGTTACCAAAATTATTTCAAAGTCTTGTGAGATTTCCTCCTCTCTCATTAGATGACCTGATCAAAGCTTTTATTACCTGAGGCTTTGATTACCTGTATAAAATAGAAGCGTCGAAATAACTTTCGAACAGCTGTGATTATTTAAACGATAAGTGATAAGATAAAAGTCCTAGGTTTTTCAAAGTTAGTAATCTGGAAGGTAGGTTTCTTTTAGGGGATAGCCAACTTTTAGTAAGGTCTAACACCAGTAAGTTTTTAACCGTGGCGTGTGTACGTACTTGGTATATTTTAATTTCATCATTTATTTACTGATCTTTTTAAAATAATAAGTATGTATATAATTTTTAATCTGGCCGTGAAGAACAAAAATTTCTTACGATCACTAGAGTTCCACCAAAATTGACCACTTATATGATACGAATCCTTTTTGTATGAATCCATTAGAAATATTAACTTGATGTCGTATCGCTTTTGTATATCTTCTCCATTGTGCAAGGATTTCAGATATTGATTCCATGACTGCAAGATTGGCCCTCGTTTCCATAGCGAAGGCGTGCCATTTGAGCTAATTACAGCGGTCCAGAATGTATAGCTTTCACTAGGACTTGGATATAGTCCGTCGGGCTTTTCTTTGTTTTTGATAAGACTGTAATATATCTGTAACAATGTGCAAAAACAAAATATAATATATAAATGTGTGTGTAATATAAATGTTCATCATCCATAAATATTCTCACACAAGATAATTAAATAATGATTCTTAAATTTTTATCGTTCATTTTTGAAAAGAGCAACAGCCTAGTTTGCCGGTTGCTCGGTATCGTTCCTCCCGATACAAAATTTTACTTAAAATTTTTTGGATCAAGGATCCAAAACTTAGGCCATTTTCACCGCTACTGATAATAACCAGAACTGACTGCCCAGAGTATTTTTGGAAGTTTGATGAGGATGATACAACGCTGATTACTAACAAGAATTTTCCGTAGATCCCATCGAATCCACTGGTCAATCATACCAGACCTAATTTTACAATCTGGGAACTATGCAGAGTCTGATTATAAGGTTGGAAGTGGTTGCATAAAAGCCTCAACTTCACGTACTGGCTACGTGCAGTTGAGGCTTTTATAATGTCCGACCTCGACGGACCACCGGCATCTTACCGCCCTGCTCCGCCAGGAGAATGTAGGATACCACTCCTACACTCTTGAGGAAGAGCGCACCCTGAGAGTAGTCATTCGTGGACTCCCAGTAGAGCTCACAACTGAGCGAATTAAGGAGGACCTTCTGTCCCAGGATCTCCCCGTGAAGGAAGTACATCGTATGTACAATTCACGGTCTAAAACCCCGTACGAGCTTTGTCTCGTAATTCTAGACCTTTGCCCTCAAGGCAAATCTATATTTAGGATCCGTTCGGTGTGCCGCCTAACCGGCTTGCGCATTGAGACGCCCCGCAACCGTGGCGCGATCGGCCAATGCCATCGCTGCCAACTATACGGCCATTGCGCCCGCAATTGCCACGCCCGCCCAAGGTGCGTGAAGTGCCTAGGCGACCACGGCACCGCTGACTGTCAGCGCAAGGACAAGTCGGTTGGACAACCGAGTTGCGTCCTCTGCCAGACTGAGGGGCATCCCGCAAATTATCGCGGTTGTCCTAAGGCCCCGCGCAAACAAAGACGCGGTGGCAAACAAGCCGCTCGCAAACAGGCGAAAACCAAGCCTGTCCAAGAAAAGTTTGTACCCGCGCCGGCTCCGGCCGTTAATGCGTGGTTCAAACCAGCCCAGCCTAAGCCGGCAGCACCCGCAGCCCCTAAGGCCTCCCCGCCGGTGGTGGCCTCACCCGCCCATAAAGCGCCCACCAGTTCGACCCCTGCGTCAGGCAATAAGTCACTGAACTCAATTATCAGTGTCATTGACACGTTTGGTGAAGTTGAGTTCACTCTCTGCATGAAGAAGCTCAACGACCCCAACTACTGCAGACTTACTGCATGCTCCGAGCACGCCGATCTTATATTGGCGATCCGCAAACTAAACCATAATGGGTAGTACACCAATTACATGTAGAAACAAACCCCGATCCCTCAGAATCGCGTTTTTCAACGCAAACGGCCTTATCCAACAGATCGACGAAATACGAGAATTTGCCTGTGCACACCAATTAGATATCTTTCTAGTGCAAGAGACCTTCCTTAAACCTAGTAACGATACGCCTAAAATTGCGAACTACAATGTAATACGTAATGATAGAGAACACGCCCCAAAGGGAGGCACATTAATTTATTTCAGGAGGTCTCTTCACTGTATACCTCTCGACCCTCCCGACTTAAATAACATGGAAGCATCCATTTGTCAAGTTAGCATGACCGGCCATCCGTCGGTCATCCTAGCATCAGTATACCTCTCTCCCATTAGAGACTTCATAGAGAGCGACTTTCGTGCGCTGCTCGCTCTTGGCAACTCCGTCATCTTGGCCGGAGATTTCAACGCCAAACATGAGTGCTGGAATTCCCGAGTTACTAACGGACATGGTCGACAACTTAATCGATTGTATCAAAGTAATGACATAGATTTTGCTATCTTAGCCCCCAACGAACCGACGCGTTACCCGTACAATGAAAACTCATTGGACAGACCCGACATACTGGACATAGCTATTTTTAAGAATATCACACTTCATGTGTTTTCTTTAGAAGTACTACACGAGCTTAGCTCTGACCACCGTCCCGTCCTACTCCAGCTAGGACCCCCGGTAGACACCCCCCCTCCGACCAAAGTAATAGTAGATTGGAAAAACTTAACCGACCGACTTAAAACACTAGACTCTGTGCACCTTAATGAAATCCCCGACACCATAGACTCCGTAGAGGACGCTAAACGTGCAGCGTCTCACTTTACCAGGCACGTTCGTCAGTCAGTCAACGACTGTTCCCGCACAATTTCTAACGACTTCGGTCGTAGGGAATTGCCGGCCAACGTTCGACAAATACTGACACGTAAGAACAGCCAAGCTAGGGCACATGCCGACTGTCCGTCAGACGACAACCGGAGAAAACTCTGGCAAATCCAAAGAGAGCTCAGGGCTCGCCTTGACTCTCTCAGGGCCCACTACTGGGACAGAAAGCTAGGAGAGCTCACGCCATCCCATACAGCGTACCATGGCCTAGCGAGAGCTCTCAAAGCTGACCACGTTGCAGCCACACCCCCTCTCTTACGACCCAATCTTCCACCCGCTTTCGAAGATCTGGATAAGGCCGAATGCCTCGCTGACTCGTTTGAAGCACAGTGCACCCCGAGCGATAGTTCTATAAATCCCAACTTTGTAGGTATCGTCACCAATAAAATAGACTCACTAGGCCCACTGTCTCCAGACAGCGAGCCCATAGCTCCCACGACTTGCGAAGAGGTTCAGTCGATTATCAATAGACTGCACTCTAAGAAAGCTCCCGGTCCCGATGTGATCACAAACAGGGCACTTAAATGCATCCCTCCCCAGCTACTGTACCTACTGGTAATGATATATAACGCCCTGCTGGCAGGATGCTCTTTCCCCACAGAGTGGAAAGAAGCTATAGTAATAGGTATTAAAAAACCTGGTAAGCCCGCTAACCTCCCCTCTAGTTACCGCCCTATAAGTCTTCTCAACTCCTTAGCAAAGGTGTACGAGAGGATAATACTCGCCCGACTTAAAGTCGTCATCGAAGCTAAAAAGCTTATCAATGACGAGCAATTTGGCTTTCGATCCAAACATTCTAGCGTCCACCAAGTGCACCGCCTAACGGAGCACGTGGCGCGAGGGCTTTACGATTGGAAACGTGGTCGCCTCACAGGAGCCGTATTCTTCGACGTAGCCAAGGCTTTCGACAAAGTCTGGCACGCCGGTCTCATTTATAAATTGCAAACCCAGGGTATCCCGGATAGGCTTTTATACCTATTAAAAGACTATTTAACCGATCGCACCTTTAGGTTTCGAATAGACGGCACTCTGTCGTCTAGGAGACCCCTAAAGGCCGGCGTACCCCAGGGTTCAGTTCTAGCGCCCTACCTCTATACGCTGTACACGAGCGATATACCCAAGAGCCCTTATGTAGAGCTAGCCCAGTACGCGGACGACACTGCTCTTTACACGACCAGTCGTTCGCTACCGTACATAGTAGCCCGCCTTCAGAAAGCGATCAAGCGCTTAGGCGCTTGGTTCCGCCAATGGAGGATAGAAGCTAACCCGGAAAAGAGCAAAGCGCTTCTTTTTACCGGGTTAAACCGCCCTGACCCCAGATACAAAAAGGACCTTATATTATTTAATCGTGTGATTCCATGGGAACGCACTGTCAAATATCTAGGTGTAACCTTTGATAGTCGCCTGTCCTTTTCGCCGCACATACGTAGAGTCAGTCAGAAAGCCCGTTTTGTTCTTAACAGACTCTACTTCATGATTAATAAACGCAGTAGGCTACCTCTCCGTCACAAAGTGACATTATATAAAACTTGTATCCGCCCGATCATGTCTTACGCGAGCGCCGCTATAGCGCTTCGTCCCACGTATAAAACCTTTCAAACGATTCAGAATCGTTTCATGCGCACGGCAACCGGCTGTCCCTGGTATGTGCGTAACGTAGATCTGCACAGAGACCTAGAACTTGACACTATCGCTCAGCACTTTAAGAAACTCTCGAAAATCTATTTCGAGAAATCAATCCGACACCCCAACCCTCTCGTAGTTGCGGCTTCTTTTTACTCCCCCGACCTAAGCGCTCCTCTCCGAAAGAGGAGACCTAAACATATCCTTCATGACCCTGACGATCAGATGACTACTGACAACACACTCGTACCACCTACCACACAATCATACGCTACACACCGTCTTCGCCGGCGAAGACGAGGTCCCCGCTATCTTACGTCATCCGGACGTGGGCTCCATCCACGGCCTCGGAGACGTACGGGCCACTCACCGTCCGACCCCCCCGTTATCCTAAACGTCGCCTAAGCCGAGGTTCGGCCTCAAAGGAGGCGCCCTTAGGCAGTCGTTCCCATAGTTTCTTCGAGCCCTAGGGCTCAAAATTTCTTCTGGCAGAGCTTCTTTCCGAAGCTCGCCAAACAGCCCGGTTACGCTGTGGCAACCAATAGGGTTTGTACAGCTAATAGACAGTCCGAAAAAAAAAAAAAAAAAAAAAAAAAAAAAAATGAGGCTTTTATGCAACCACTGTTTCAGCATGTTTGTTTTGGTTTGAGGTGTTAAGTTTAAGAAGGTTGAAATGTTTAAAATTACTTACGACCTCATCACTGATATGTTCGTTGAGCAAAGCGACTATTTGTATTTGTTTGGACGGCGTCACAGCTACCGACACCTTGTCTTCTCTTCGCTCTATAATTGTTATATTTGGTGGTTGTCCATTTATGTGGTTGGCACCTTGAATTATTTGAAAACTTTAAGTAAAATCCTGCTATAAATTAAAAGCTTTTTGGGAGGAAAGTAATCTTATAATACTGGCCTTCTTTCAAGGTCATTGGGTATATGCAGATGATAACATAGAAAATCTTTTGTTTAAACATTGTAGGTAGTTATGTTTTGACGACCTCCGTGGCGTAGCGCGTGCACTGTCGATTTGTAAAGTTGGAGGTTCTGGGTTCGATTCGTTTGCTCATTAGTGAGCGTAATTTTGGCAGTTAGTATAACATAGCTGAAGTACTACAGAATGGTATGCATCAGCTACCATGAATGAGTTCGGTCGTAACCTCTTGGTGAATGTTGAGTTTAATAATCATACTCACTTAAAAAGTTCTGTTCACATACTTCACGTTCTTCCCGGAGCTTCGCGGTCACCCTAGAATACTGAAAGCAAAGAATTTTACATTTATAGTTATAAAAATGAATCATAAACATCATCCTGTGCAAGTCCGTTCGCTTAAAATACCCTTTCTCTTCATAAGAGAGCTTAGACCTACAAAGCCGCTCAGTTACGGGCGTAAAAGATGTACTGGTAATAAATTTGGGCTTTATTCTTTACTTAAGGATCTCTATCTTAGCTTTCTTTATCTATGAAGAATTTCTCTAAATCAATGCGAAATTTCTCTAAATCTTTATACCTTTTTTTTTGTCGTGGTGGAAAAGCTTTATGGCTACCTCCATCTCCCCACTTTAGGGTTAAAAACCACCAACACTCGCTGGTTTTGCTGGACGCCCGGGGTACCCGTAGTATACTAACCGGACGAAGTCTTTGTATCCTACCAGGCCAAAATTGTTGCGTCTTTAAGAAATATACATATAGGTAAACATAAACTTAAGCAACAAGTTGCTGATATAATAGTCAGTGTATGAATTTGTGTTATGAAACCTTTCTTCTGTGTTTTAGGTATTTGTTTATTTCAGCTCTATAACTGTATATCTATCTATATTCAACGTTTATTTTATTATCGACCACCCAAGCCGTATTGTACAACTCTCATTTTTTACTTGTGTTTGCAAGGTAAGTGAAAATATATTTGCAAATGTAGCGGTTGTTCTAACGGTGCTATGTAAGTGTAATGAATTTGTTTTGCCCGCACTGGGATTGAATTTCTTTCCGGCATTCTAAGGGTTCACGGGCGGTATAGCTGTGATTCTCAATATATAGCATATAATAACAATACATTATATAAAATTCTCATTAATGTACCCATTGATCGTATGCGAAAAGCTATAATCCAAACTAATGTTATATTTCGCAAAAATGACGACTTTTATTTTTATATAATATCATTTCATTTTTTTTTATATTATAAGGTATATATTAGTATTTTATTAAATATTTATTGCCATATTGTATTATTTATGTAATCTGGTTTATGTATTAGTATTCAGCTATTTGTATGTAGGTTTTTTGTTTATATTACGCCACCTACTTACTTCTTCTTTAACTTTTCCTAATCCTAAGGTTGCCTGGCAGAGATCGCTACTAAGCGATAAGGCCGCCTTTTGTAACCTGCTTCTTCTTTATTTTGTTTTCTTGTTATTTCTATTTTCGTTGTGGTGTACAAATAAAGAATAAATAAATAATGTGACAAGTCTAAAAGTAGCGCAGTCCCTTTCATAACGTTCCCAGTAGACAAGGACAGTGTTATTTTAGACCTATTCATTTAGTTTAGCTTTAACGTAATTAGTACTAAAGTAAATACACGTCATTGAATGCAGACGAAATTTTTACAATACCTTTAGTGAACGTGCAAATAAAGTCTTAGTACGAGTATATAGTACCGACTCTAGTCCCAAAATTTCAGTGATTTCATTTGAGGTGCTATACGCCTCCGATTTAAGCTGTAATTGCCTATAAATTGAAAACATCTTGAACGATAAACCTTGGCATACACAACTGCTCGTTTTGGTGACAGTAGTTTCCGTCTTTTTAATCCATTCCCTACTAATATTTTTAAAGCTTCATCGTTTATTTGTTACATACCTCAACCGCTGCCGCACCGTTTGTGATTATTTTTGGTACAGAGATTGCTTGTATCATCATTATCATGATCATGATAAACCCATTACCGGCTCACTACAGAGCACGGGTCTCCTCTGAATATGAGAAGGGTTTGACCCCAGTCTACCATGCTGGTCATGTGCGGATTGGCAGACTTCACACGCCTTTGAGAACATTATAGACAACTCTCAGGCCTGCTGGTTTCCTCACGATGTTTTTTCTTCACCGTTGAAGCAAGTTATATTTTAATTATTTTTACAACGCACATAACTCCGAAAAGTTAGTGGTGCGTGCCCGGATTCTAACCGCCGACCTCTGATTAAGAGGCTGACGCCCTAACCACTAGGCTATCACAGCTTATTGCTTGTATAATAAAAACAAATTAATTTAACTTTTAATCAGATAAAAAATATTTCTCCTGCAGTATTTTAAAAAACCGAAACTAACGCGGATGTAATCGCTGGCAAGACCAAGTTTTAATAATACTCCTTCGTACTAAGCCTCACGACCCACGAATCTCGTGACAAATTCAAATTCAAAATAATCTTTATTCAAATAGTCCTTAAAAAGGCACTTTTGACGCGTCAATAATTTACATAGTAGTTATTCCATGGTGATAACTATATTCGTTAACTTAAAACTAAAGCTATGAGGGTTCCAAACGCGCAACGGTCTAAGAAGAAGCCTACTACTTATTTTCTGTCCGTAGCTTACTAGCAGTCATGAAGACATGACTACGTAACCTTAAAATTGTAAAGGGCTTCGATGGAAGTGACTCATACTGTTTACGCACCGAAAGACTCCGTCGTAGCGTTTCGCGCAGGATTGACTCATTGGCCATTGGGACGACTTATAGCATGTTTACTAAACATTACCACCAAAATATCCCGTTCAGAGCTTCCTATATCCCATAGCCAGGAATCACGCGTTGGTACTAGTTATAGGTAGAAAATATACGTTTTTGGATTAAAAAGACCCGCGTAAGCCGAATTGATATGGTAAATTTCATGAATATTATGTACTTTTCACTGATAACAATTTTAAATTAAATATATCGTATGTATATACTCGACAGAAAATATTTTTATTATTAGTTTGCAAAATTCAATGTATATTTTTTTTTCAATCAATCAATTATTCAAAAAAAAATATATAAACTTTATTAAATAAAAATGCTTAAATGAATTTGATGCGTCAATTTCACAGTAGCGAGTTGATTGTGACAACTAAATTCGCATTTAAAGCAATGACGGTTCCAAACATGCACTTTGTTCTTATATAGAAGAAACCCACAGCAAACTTAGCCGGGTAACTTTTCTTTTTGTTATTACCTTCTCACATGCCACTTAAAATTATTTAAGAGCTTTATCTTATAAATATTGTTATTTCATACCATCGCTTTTGTTATTTACATAATCCTTTACACTATAATAGGACTTTTCTACAAGCTCTTATCCATAATGGCATATAAAAGACTTACGAAAGCTACGTTTTTAAATGTTAAATTAAAATTTTCTTCAAATAATTGGCATTTATGGTACAATTCCTTTTTCGGTTATAAATAAATATTATGATTAATAAACCATTTGCAAAATTTGCAAATACATTTAACACAAAATTTGAGTTTAGTGGATATATTAGTTCAAATGCGCAGATCGATTTTTAAGTACCTAGTTATAAAAACCCGGACCTGCTACACGCTACCCGAACCGGATATGCCATATTTATCGTAACCACCTACCGTCCCACTTCCGCAATAATAGTCTACTTTGAGTCCTTAGCATATTAATTTGCTCTGCGTTTAAACCCATACTCCTAATTGGTTTCTATGCGACATCGTGCTAACCTAGTCCGCCAGTGAAAGGTTTTCAAGGGCAAGGATGGCCAGCATCTTAGGATCCCCAACGTCTGTCGCCCTTCCAAGCTATGCATCCCTTTGAGTGCCACTCAATGAGTGCTATGTCAGTAATTAAGGTTCTTCTACGAGCCTCATTTTGTTCAAGAAAGAAAGAAAATTTATTTATTCTCATGTAATGTTGGAAATCGTACATCTTGTTCTAATGCAGAAATACTATGTCTGTCTGTAACACCAACCACATAGGGTGTAAAGCTCAGCATATAACGTGTATTACTTACAGTCACGTCGCTTATTTTTAGCTGAAATTTAATGTAAAGATACTTCGAGCAGTAGACTAATGTCTACCCATCGCCAGCATCATGATCAACCCATTGTCGGCTCACTACAGAGCACGGGTCTCCTCTCAATATGAGAAGGGTTCGGCCATAGTCCACCACGCTGGCCATGTGCGGGTTGGCAGACTTCACACGCCCTTGAGAACACAACGGAGAACTCTCAGGCGTGCAGGTTTCCTCACGATGTTTTCCTTCACAGTTGAAGCATGTGATATTTTAAGTGCTTAATAACGCACATAACTCCGAAAAGTTAGAGGTGCGTGCCCGGGTTCGATCCCCCGACCTCTGATTAGGAGGCGGACGTCCTAACCACTAGGCTATCACAACTCCATCGCCAGCTTACTGAGAGAATTTTTATCGGACCATGTTACGGAGCCAAAGACATAGACATAAATACATCATTAGATTTAAACAGTCTTGTTACATTCGAAAACCTTTGTTTGCTGTAGTGATTCAATCCAATTAGATTTACTGATAAAATTAAATTAAAGTGATCGAGAATGGCAGCTGCAAAAAATAGACGGTTATTCTAGGTCAAACTGCAGTATCTCTTAAACATAAAATTCATCTTAAGAATGTTGCCTTTGTGAATTTTAAATTGAAGGTATTGAATACTTAAGCCAAGGTCAGGGCCGAATCAAGACTTATTGTACTCTTCATGAAACATTTATTATATAATTTGTTGTTACAATCTGTTTTGCAAGATCATCATCGTTTAGGCCTTTACGTCTATTCTAGACGGTTTAAACATTGTCTCGGAGGCATTTTCTACGGTGACTGTGGAGACCAATCCGTGAACGGCAGTTACGTCCGCACTTACTGGAGCAAAACCCAACAACCATAGATGCAGTCCCGCCGCTGGAACGCCTTCTCGCTCTCTTTTGCGTTAATACTAAACCAAGCATCGTCGTTCACTCTACACCCCTTACCCACGCCTTTCCTCTAGCTGTTCCTGTCATCCGTACCAAGTAATTAAGACTTTCTGGTCTTAGTGAGCGAGATCTTTATAACCTTTAAGTAGATCACGCTTTGATATTCCCTTTGATATTGTCTGTCCACCTTGTTCGGGGTCGACCAACGCTACGTTTACCGGTGCGGGGTCGCCATTCCAGCACCTTGGGACCCCAACGTCCTCTGTTTTCTCTGTTTAGTAATATTTATTTTTCTTGGGGAATCGTATTAGGTAT
Source organism: Lasiommata megera (assembly GCA_928268935.1). NCBI lineage: Eukaryota > Metazoa > Arthropoda > Insecta > Lepidoptera > Nymphalidae > Lasiommata > Lasiommata megera. The sequence continues at coordinate 8,470,074 of OV743326.1, read as the reverse complement.
TAGCCAGCGACGCGGCAAAAGGCAGACCCATCAGGATAACAGGGTGCGCCTTCCAATGGGAACAGAGTCCACGTATTGTACCGCCGGAGATTCTTCATTAGGAGGATGCTGATCATGCGCCATTCGTATGCACTTGACTCTGAGTCGAATCGGACGAGCGTCCACATCGTTCTACCGACTTCCCCACTACCACTAATATTATCTAACCAAACAGCTTTCTATTACAATGTAGAATTAATTGTAATTCTTTATATAAACTTATTGAATGAAGCGATGTTAGCCTAGTGGTTAGGTCGTCAGCCTCCTAATCAGAGGTCGGCGGTTCGAATCCAGGCATGCACCTCTAACTCTTCGGAGTTATGTGCGTTTAAAAAAAAAATTAAAATATCACTTGCTTCAACGGTGATGGAAAACATCGTGCAACCTGCACGCCTGAGAGTTCTCCATAATGTTCTCAAAGGCGTGTGAAATCTGCCAATCCGCACATGGCCAGCGTGGTGGACTATGGCCAAACCGTTCTCATATTGAGAGGAGACCCGTGTTCTGTAGTGAGCCGTTAATGGGTTGATCATGATGATGATGATGTTGCCAATTCTGCTATCAACGGTATAGCAAAACGGTAAATTGACAAAAAGTACAATACTTAAAAGTCCATAAATATTGTTTTGCTTTCGCAAAAGAAGTGAAAGAAGGTTAAATGACATTAGAAACTGTATTACTTACCCAAGTAATTACATAATATTATATATAATTAGTAGTTAGTTATAAAAACCCAATGCAAATTTTCTCCTATTCCTAACCTTAAAACTTATTTTTCAAAGAATAATGTAAAGAGAAATCGAACTGAAAATTATAATGTCTGTAACTTAAATGGTATAAGACTTGTAAAATTTTTCGTCTTGTCTTATGGGTAGGTATTCCTTTATAAAATCCTCTACTTGCCTTGTACAAAGATTAGCCCGGACAATCAGACAGACTAACAAAAAAATACATGTGATTAGGTCACGTTTTCTTTCAATTCTTTTAATCGTGAGATTAATAAAACGTAACATTTCGTTGCCACAGACACGCACTTCACGTTTTATTCAAATGTATAGATTGTATATATTTATATAAAAGCGTCTTGAAGTATTACATAGCTAATGAATAAAGGATTTTTTTTCTATTTTTTGTTATAAGGAAGTAATCTCTTAGCATGAAGAACGTAACCTTTATCTATCATAGCGGTCGCTGACCCCAAACCATTTGGCTTTAATAAGGAAATCTTTAGATATTGGTTTGATAAAGAAAATACTTTGTTTAGTTATATTATTAATGCCTAAAGTACTGTACTTACATGCAATATATTTTAACTGTTTTCGTTATGACAAACGGTCAAACGCTCAATTAATTAATTGACGACCTTTCTTCATGGTTTTTAATCCCTACAATCCATTTTTTTTAACTGCACGCCTGTTTTTGCACCTAGCCTATTAATGTCATGCTAGGAGTAGGAGAGACGGCCGAGCGAATATTAGCTAAGTTTTTGACTTTTTAGTCCCAGGGCGCGATTAGAGCTTTTATAGCTTTAGTTTTAAGTAGTTATGCCGTCGTGGGGCCCGATTGGGCGAAAATCGTCACAGAAAAATAACAGTGGCCCAAGATGTAGGAGGATTAGTGCGCAAATAAAAAAAAATATATTTTTTTTCTGGTTATCTGCAATTTTATGTGGGATTTATTATTTAATCATTCTTTATATTTTTGGTTTATTTATTTTATTTGTTTAATAGTTATACGCATAGGTTCGCTAAAATAAGAATTCCAAAACATATGAATGAACGCCACCTAGGTTACATGAATAAAGCAAGTTTAAATTTTGATATTTCCTTTCGATGCTCGTTGATGATAATATCCGGTCCAACAGCTTTTCTTAAATTTCCTAACTCCCGGATGGTACAGGTTTTTTTGACAGAAAACTCCATTTCTTAAGAATTCCTACTAGTTAAGTTTATTTTTTTTCAACTCTGCTTTTAGAACTTATGTTAGAACCATAAACGCATGTATTGATCGTAAGGACGACAGCATTGTTAGTTGTTCCATAGTTTATGTATCGATAATGATAATCTTGATAACGGCTGGGAAATTGTACCCGGTGCGGTGAGTGATAATCAGCAAAGGTGACCGCGAATGAAGTAGAGGGGGGGATACGACTTCTACATCATTAAGGTGTCTTACTATAAATACCAATAAATAAATACGAAAGTGTGTTTGTTAGTCTTCCTTCAAATCAGGCACATTGTGAGATAAGTATTAGATACTCAACGTGCCTTACTCCTCTTTTTTTAAATGAACTCCACCGCTGGGCCCAGATCTGAGACCTGAACATTTCTATTAAGAAAGACCGATTTAGAGATTACCACTACGGCACAATATGATGTAAATTTACTACTAAAATTAAGGAGGTTGTATTTTGCTGGGCATCAATTATAATTATTAATTTTTAGTAACGAACGGTGTTATTATAAAGAATAAGAAATAAGATTGATTTGAGAGGGAGAGTTAAACACCCTTACGGATAATATAATATCGCATACAATAGGCACTTCCACATATAGTATTTATAATTAAAATGTGGGTGTACTTTATAAATATAGTTATAAAACATAACTCGAAAGAAGAAAACAAATGTAAGAAAAAAAATCTGTGAGTGATTAATTTCCTGTTAGCGATAAAAGATAATAATTTATGTATGTAGACTACATTCCATGCAAATAAGTGCAAGCACACTGTGGTTTTTATTAATAAAGTATATTTCGCCGAGAACGCATACAAATAGAAATAATAGAAGTTATTATATTCATCATCATGATCAACCCATTGCCGACTCACTGCAGAGCACGGGAGTCCTCTCAATATGGGAAGGGTTTGGCCATCGTCCACCACGCTGGCCATGTGCGGATTGGTAGTTTTCACGAGTCTTTGGGATCATTATGGAGAACTCTCAGGCATGCAGGTTTCATCAAGATGTTTTCCTTCACCGTTGAAGCAAGTGATATTTTAATTGTTTAAAACAATTTATATTCATTTTATGTTATATAATGACTGTTGATAGTGCGGTTCTTGTTTAGGTTACGTTAGGAATTTTTAAAAGATGAAAACCACGAGGCGGGTATTAAAAATGTACCTACTAGTTGTTTAATAAAATTCTTGTAATATAGCAATAACGGAAATGCCGTTGAGATTGAGTGTAAAGATATGTTTGTGTGATTTTTGGTTACCACTTCCGAAAAAGCTACCGGATGATTTTGATATGGTTTTTGTATTACCTAAAGATCACTTGACACGAGCAGGATCTTAGATCTTTTGGCAACAAGCGTCTGAGGGGCACTAAGTATGTTTTCGTTTTCAATCGTGAAACATAGATACACAAGATATCGTTGCCATATCTGCTTAACGCAAAATAATGCTACCATTTATTTTATAGAAAATTGTTAAAATCTGCCAATACCATCCGTAGCAGCTTGAAATGAATGAAATGAATACACTTTATAGTACAGCACACATAAGAAATGCAAGACAGCAAAGAAACACACAGAAAAGAAAAGATATTGTACCAATAGGCGGCCTTATCGCTAGAGAGCGATCTCTACCAGGCAACTTAGACCAGGATTTAATATACAGATAGGCAGGCTTAGGGTGTACATTTACAAATAATTAATGGTCAACTATAAAAAAAAAACCTAAAAATATAAATAAATATAATACAATACATTCTACATAATATATATATTTGAGTATATAACTTGGTGGGTCTTCTCTTAATTTCTCCCTCAAATGAGCGAAGAAAGACTAAGATCATGATGATAAGCAAAATTATATGAAATTAAATTTATGGTATCTAAATATATAAAATGTAGAGCAGAGTTTCCAATGTTACAGTAATATTTGTATTAAGACTCCAATCAATACTTCCAACACCTTGGGACCCAACGCCCAACGGTTTCCTGATCTACCTCCTCGCCTTCTGCCACTTAAGCTTTGCGAGACAGTGTTGGACTGTTGTATCTCTGGTCCTTTTGCAGATCTCCTTATTTTACTACCACGTTTAGAGTCAGGAATCATTAGCAACTTCGTTCGAAGTCGTGAGGCAAAAGGGGATTTTGGTTGAAAAGATGTCATGAAGTTTTCGGAGCAGCGACTTTCTGGCCTATTTCAGCTGGATGCGCTGGTTTCCCTCTCTCTCTAAATTGGACTTGCCTAACTGGATCGTGGGTTCTGGACATAGCTGTCTTTGATGAAATCACCGTGCGCTGCTTCGTTAACTATCCATACGCTGTTTAATTTTATATACAAGCAATTTGTTAAATTTTTGTTTGTATAATTAAACATCTAAGTTTTAGTCTATCATATAAAAATGGCTATCGAGTCATCGGGGATACAAAATTAACAGACTTGCGACGATTTTTGTGCGACGCTCTGACAAATCGGGGAAATTAGATAAATATGAAAGTATAGTAAAAATAAAAATAAAAAATACACTACATAAATATCTATAAAACAAGAAGTACTAAGTATAAATGGTTGAGATTTGTTAAGAATATGTACTTGTAAGTAGTAGGTTAATAAAATAATGGTTTAGATTAAGTTTGTATATAGTATTATAATAGAAATACGTACAACTAACGATTTTAAACTTAAATTCGTGGTAAATAAACAATTTTTAAACTGAAAACGGGTGCAAAATGCATATATATTATAAAATTATAACACTGATTAAAAACTTACCCATTCATTTCCTAGTGGAAATAAATCTCTGCATACAAAACGCGCAAAGTTTTTCCTCTGTTTCAACGTCGCCGGTAACTCTTGTAGTAATTCTTCAGTATTCAACACGCCTACATATGACCATAAAATAAATAAAAGTACAGTTTGCCTATACATTTTCACAGATAATTACGAAAAGTTAACCATTAACAATTTTTCAATCACACTAAATCGATATCAACTTATCAATGTTTTATATATTAGGCATAACTATAAAAAATCTGTCTCGTTTATTTTCTATAATTCCGCTTAGGTTAAAAGTGAAACTTGTGAAAATTTTCAGCAGCGTTCGGAAAACTTATCGACACGTGATATGTTGGTGTGGCATTCGCTCTGATTGGCCACGCGGTGTGCACTGAACTTACGGGTGGACGCGGTCCACCACTCGCTTATTTTTTTTTAAACAATCGCTACCGTACGCCGGTTAAGGGCCTATCTGTATAGACTTGCCTTCACCTGACAATAATGGAAAAATTATTTATCTATGACGAGCAAACGTGTCTGGAAGAGGGGTTATTTTAACAAAATTACTTCAAGCTTAATTTAAGAGGATATTTAATATAATGTATTATGTAGTCATTTCTACGAATTTTAAATTATTTATATAAACCGAAAAATGGGAATTTCAAAATATATTTAATATATTTGAAAACAGTCGCTTGTGCACCAGTTTAATGCGGCATGCCTTAGAAGTTCCTAGTAAACGATTTACGATTCACACATTTGCAATTATTTTTTTTCGGACTAACTATTAGCTGTGCCTATTGGTTGTGACAACGTAACCGGGCTTTTTGGCGAACTTCGGAGAGAAGCTCTGCCAGATGAAATTTTGAGCCCTAGGCTCAAAGAAACTAAGCAATTGCAATAGCAAGATTTAGTCTTCCTTTGTAGTTTTAAGAAAACGAATAGTTGCCACTTCATTTGTCACAGTGACCTCGCAAAAACGAAAACTAATAAATTCGAATTACAATGTTCATAACACAACTAACGTTTTTAAGTAGAAGCATAATTCTGAATTTATAAGTGAATGTATACATAACCGCTTAAATTGTCACAGTGATAAAAACAATTGTAACGTAATTAATTAACTTTTCAAGTGTCAAAGAATAGCCATTTTGAAGCAATTGCCAAAAATGCAAGACTACGAGTACGTCGCGAGTCTTGCATATTTGTAATTTTTTGTTGTGCTGTTGAAGGATTTACTCTCCTTTTTCTTCTCGGTCAGTTTATTTTACGCCAGCGTCTATACCACCCTATTTGTATCTCAGAAGATTTGATATTAAATCCTATCTAAATAAAATTTAAAATTTAAAAAAAAATCATTGACGTAAAGCTAGTACAGGCATATATGAAGCGTTCATCTTAATATCAAAAAAGAAAGGTCCCAAATACCTGTCTCGCCCATCAACCAACTCTATACCTTTGGCACAGTTCCTTTTGTTATGTAGACACAGACAAGAGATATTGTCGGATTCGCAATTCAAAAAGGGGGAAATGATGAAAATGTTTGTTTTAAAGTAAAATTTCAAAAGAATGGTTTTACGGCCTTTCGTTGAGAATTTAGGAGGTAGGATTTTCGAAATTCTACCCTTAAGGTGTAAAATCGGAAACTTTGTACCTACGGAAATCCGTAATTTTCTAAGTCATTTTTGGTGATGATGATGAAATATTCTTACGTTTTAAGATAGATAAGAACATAAGAGTAGTTACGTATTTGCATACAAGTCAAGCTAATAAAAGCGTGTCAAAAATTACGTCGTATTTAATCACGTTTGTTTACCATTCTTCAATAACATATCGCATTTCATTTCGTGCGAAATTGTGAATCATTGAAAAATATTACTTTGTTTAGGGTACATGCGTAATTTTACTATAGACGTAAATAAAATCACAAATATCATAGCAAATGTGAAAATAATGCCATCATAGATAAAAATTATGATTTTTTTGTTATCTAACTAGATGAAATGATTAAATTAAACATTATTCTTTCACTGTTAAAACAATTTATTTGTATAGCAAGAAAAAATATATCGATAAATAAATAAGAAAGTGTTTCTAAGCATAAAAAAAATATATTGAAGTAATGAAAGCTTTCACTTTCAATCTAAGCACCAAGCTAATCTAATATAATTAATCTTAGTAACCATCTTAAATAAAGCTGCATAAGATTGACCAAACAAACAAAATGACGTTTGAGCGATTATTATATTATACAATATTCGTTTTTTTTTTGGTTTTGTGTAATTACATATATTCGGTATGAAATAATCTTAGAACACTTCTTATTTCTTTACTGTAAAAGGTTCTTCCAAATTTAACAGGTACATTTAAATTAGTCACCTTTCAAAGTGGACAATATTCTTCTATACAACTAAAAAGTTACACCTGTAGTAAAAATTACTTATATTAAAATTACATTCCTTTTGAAAAAAAAAACGTAGGTACTTTGCTGCCCCACTATTTTACATGCAAATTTTGTGTGCCTTATCAAACGGTAAAAAAAAGGTAAACAAGGTAAACAAGAATGTTTTTTCCCAAACACAGTTAACTGTTATTCTACTTTACTTATTTAAACTTTTTTTGTCCTCAATTGGGTTTATTTGGATTTTGCAATATCGTTATAATATAAAAACCACTGGTGATAATTCATTTATGTTACTTCACATACCTACTCATTCCCTACCTTTACTTCCTTAACAGGTGACCACTGGCTCTAACAAATAACAAATGCAGGAATTAACACTATATCTTATGTTCATGTTACGCTCCAACCTCTAGCCGTTAAGAAATTTAACTACCTATATTATATTATCATCATCATGATCAGCCCATTACCGGCTCACTAAGTCACTACAGAGCACGGGTCTCCTCTCAATATGAGAAGGGTTTGGCCATAGTCCACCACGCTGGCCATGTGCGGATTGGCAGACTTCACACGCCTTCTGAGAACATTGTGGAGAACTCTCAGGCGTGCAGGTTTCCTCACGATGTTTTCCTTCCCCGTTGATGCAAGTGATATGTGCGTTTTAAAATATATATATTACACATAACTCCGAAAAGTTAGATGTGCGTGCCCAGATTCGAACCGCGGACCTCTGATTAGGAGGCTGACGCCCTAACAACTAGGCTATCACAGCTTGTTAAATTATACCTACACTTAAAACCCACAACCCAGTTACGTAGACCTAAATTCGAGAGAGAAGAAAGTCAAGCCCAGTTACGTATACCTATATTCGAGAGAGAAGAAAGTTGTAGACTGCATAATCTAACTCGGCAGTTTTGGAAGCCTCGGGGAATCGTTTTGTCTAATCGGACGTCTTCGAGTGATATTTTGTGGCTCCAAACATGGTTGGGAACTATGAATGAATACACATAAAACGATACAAATCTCTTCCAGGCAACCAAAGACGTAGATACGGAAAGAGGAAGATGGTGCAATAACATGTACACATAAATATATATAAACTACGTGTGTAATTTTATTTTTAGCTCTTGTTAAGCTGGTTGTTGAGCTGGTGTTAAGTAATACAGTGTAAAATTGTAGCGGGCTAACCTGTTAGTGGGGTACTAACTGTATAAGTGTATTTTAAGCCTGTACTCCTATTTTAAATAAAATGAACACACATTACATTTGCATATAAAAACATATAAACACATATGTATACTTTCATACCCACACACACACACATTAATACATTACATACACTTTGACAAACATTTACATATACACAAACATTCACCGCTTTCAATTACACACATTCATAAATTTTCATCATAATGCCATAATTTCTCTAATTTGATTTTGTTTTAATGACATATGGCCTATGTGTTTTGTTTTTGTTTATCCTTTTGTTTGTGGAACACTGTATTTATTTCTTGCAGGGCGATGATTACTGTAACACAGTTTATACTTCGGCAGGATCATCGTTTGTGGTCTTCTTGATGTGATTAAGCTTCCTGTATTATTTGTTTCTAATAAAAAATCTTTTATCTTTATCTTTATTTTGGTTTATACGCGACATCGTGCGAAACGCATAATAGCTTGGCAGCATGCCTTTGTCGGTAACTATTCACGGCTGAAGCTCACCAGACCGAACTAAAAAAATCAGGTATGGGTCAGAGACTGGTCGTCGATTTCTTATGTGATGACCAAGCGCAAGTAACTTCTATAGCACTGATCATTAGTATGTTTCTGTCGTCAATCTAAATGTTCTATTTGGATTTATGTGCGTTCTAAAACAAGTTTCGACGTATTTGAGTTTAGAAACTACAAAATAAAATTATTGTACTTAGAAAAAAAAAATCTAGTGATAATAACTTCGTTCGCTTGGAATAAGGTTTTTTAAAAATCCTGCAGTTACTGTTTGATTTTCAGGGACAAAGAGTACCTAACTTATTTTTGGCGTATTTGAGTTTAGGTACTACAAACTAAAATTATTGTACCAAGAATATAAAGTGTCCAGTGGCAATAGCTTCTTTCGCTTGGAATAAGGTTAAGGACAGAGTACCTATCGTATGCAAGTTATCTGTGTGCCAAATTTCTCTAAGATCGGTTAAGCAAATGAGCGCATAATATACTGTACAAAAACACACATTCAGACTAAGTATGGACCGATTTAACAGATGTATGTAATTTAATGTAACAAACATGTTTCACTTGTGGTTTAATATTCGTAAAAAAGTTTCAATTTTTTCAGGTCTTTTTGATGAATTGCTGTAGACAACCAAAATAAGCAGGTAATGTTTATCTGTATTTAAGGGGCATATTAACTAACAGTTATCCAATTACAAGTACCAAAACATATTCAATGCCCCAACAAATCAGTTATGAGTGGGTATGGGTACATATTTTGCCCTCAGCCCGTGTATACGCTGGCCGAGCAGACGGGGCAATAGTATTCATGAAACACACATTGAAATTCTAATCTCAATCCTCGAACACGGTCGAACTCTCAAATAACTTCTATAAATGTAAAATATTCCAAAGGGAGAAATCCGATTTAATCCGAATCAGAATAATATTTGAAAACTTCACGAAAAGCTCCGTTATGAGTTTCTCGTTGGCTTCATCTCAGTAGAATATTCATCCGAGTCGTTGGAGTCACAAGAAACTGACAAGTTCTGTAACGTATGCCTAATTTATATAAAATCGTCGTATAAATTTCAGCGAGAAAGAACAAACAATAAAACTACTTTATATAAAAGTGGCATTAAAAAAATAAAAAAAAACAATCTTGAAGCGATATTAACGATATTTTTTTAGTACAGCTTTGAAGTAACGGTTGACTTTTTAAGAATCTCGATTTTGAACTTTTTAGCGCACATGTCTTTGTTACCGCCATTTATTCAAATAAAGTTAACGAAATTACCTAGACCCGAGTTTGATTTTTTTTAATCCACTGCAAGTTAGCCCTTGCTGACAATTTCATCTGATGGTAAGTGATGATGCAGTCTAAGATGGTAGCGGGCTAATCTGTTAGGGGCATGGTAAACCTACACTCCTAATTGGTTTCTACGCGACATCGTGCCGGATCGCTAAATCGCTTGGCGACACGTCTTTGTCGGTAGTGTGGTAACTAGCCACGGCCGAAGCCTCCCACCAGACCAGACTCAAGCCGGGAATCGAACCCAGGACCTGCAACTTTAAAATGAACAGCGCACGCGCTGCGTCACGGAGGTCTTCGGATACGAGTGCGGTCTCGCACACTAATCTTATAAAATCTGGCAAACAGAATCGCTAAAGAAAAAAGAACTCAACTCCACCTTATTAAAAAGTTGGTAAACAAAATAACACTGAAAAACGTACGATCTCATTATTTTTATGGAGGTTCATTTTCCAGTCAAAATCCAAACATGAATTATTCAACGCATCGTATGGGGGCACTGAAAGATTGATTCGACCGCCAGAATAAAATTCATGTGTACAGCGTAAAAAACTACGTGGCAAAAAATTGGTTGGAGTTGGGAATATCAAGAGACATAATTTTTTTTGGCACATTGGCTTGTACTACCCTACTCAGTACATTTTAAGATTTTTTCATATTGATACAAGATAGTATATTGCACATTTTTTTTCGGACTGTCTATTAGCTGCGCTAACCCTATTGGTTGCCACAGCGTAACCGGGCTGTTTCGCGAGCTTCGGAAAGAAGCTCTGCCAGAGGAAATTTTGAGCCCTAGGGCTCGAAGAAAGTAAGGGAAGGTCTGCCTAAGGGCGTGTCCTTTAAGGCCGAACCTCGGCTTAAGAGACGTTTGGGATAACGGGGGGGTCGGACGGTGAGAATAGCTTTCCTCACGGGTTGTCTGATAGAAATTTAATCAATTAATAAAATTGCGTTTATTCAGCCTGACAAAAGTTGCTTCCAGGGTTTTCAGAAACCAAAATAACAATAATAATATCTATATATATAATTCCCTTGGACTCCCGGAGCCCAGGCATCGACTAAAACATTTATAACTTATATGTCTAGAAATTATCTTAATAGGGCGCTGCCTCAGCTTGATGCTGCGTGAAAGTTGACTGCAGCGCTGATCTTCAGGCATATCCCATGGTGACATCACGGAGTGATTGGGCAAGCGTAATTTTATAGTTTGCGTGTTTATTAGTCATGAATGTTTTTTAGTAAGACGTGCCAAATATATCGTAATTATTTGCACTGAAAGTATTTGTGGCTGTAAAATTTATTGGCTTCAGTAGAATTGAGATAATTTGATGAGAGTTTATCGTTTCAAATCAATTATCAAATATAATAATAATCAGCAATAAGACTGACTTTGCATCCCGTTGTTTTTTCACTATAATTCTGTTATCTCACCTGTGATACGTGATGATGGAGTCTAAAATGGAAGCGGGCTAATCTGTTAGGGGTATAGCAAAGTGTGTCTATCTTAATAAGTAGGTACTATAAGACACATATAGACAGTGGCAGTGGCAGAGAGCTGTGATAGACTAGAGGTTAGGACGTCTACCTTCTAATCAGAGGTCGAGCTTTCGAACCCGGGCACGTACCTCTTATTTTTCCGGGGTTATGTGCGTTTTTAAGCAATTAAAATATCACTTGCTTCAGCGGTGAGTAAACCTGCAAGCCTGAGAGTTCTCCATAATGTTCTCAAAGGCGTGTGAAGTCTGCCAATTCGCACATGGCCAGCGTGGTGGACTATGGCCAAACCCTTCTCATGTTGAGAGGAGACCCGTGCTCTGTAGTGAGCCGGCAATGGGTTGATCATGATGATGATGAGACAGTGGCATAGAATAATTTTTGACACAGAACCGGGCAGTGCGGTAATCTCTACAAGGTACTCTTTGTTCGACGTACTTCCGTTGTGCCAGACGCGTAACTGTAAGTTTAAATAAACGTAAAAGAAACAAAGCATGGAATCCCGATGTAGTCGACAAGGGTCAACGACTGTCGAATGAACGCACCATTAGTTTAGTTCAAGTATAGTGAAAGAAGGGGTTGACAGCCTAAGAGATCTTTGCCCTCCGAAAATAAAGGACAGCTTTTAAATTATTCCTTTGATCGGTTTCCGTATAATATACATTCACGCCAATTTTTTAAATTATTTATTTTTTGCCAGAGGGCACCGCTCGATTTCGTCAGCTACCTGAGCTTGATTTGATATAACCTTCACTCGTATTTCATCAGCAAAGGCCGGTCAATGACCCCACACGACTAAATTGTTAAATGTTAGTCTCGACATCTATTTCATAATTATTATTACATCAAGAGATGACGCAAAATGCCTCTTATAAAAGACAAATATCAAGAATTCATCTGGTCACCTATGTACTTATTGCTATAAAATGTTAATAAATTCCGATATATATTCATATTTCATTGACTTTACATATGACTCTTATGTCCTTGTTGAGGCAATAAATTAAGTTACTAATATATATTTTTTTAATGAATTCATGCATTCTTTGTGTGACCAAATTGCGACAGGTAGTATCAATCGAATGCATTGGTCGAATAACGTTTAACAACGTCTTAAAGCTATTCAATAGCCTTTAATTTTCCTCCAGGCGTTAATCAGCTAATTGTTTCACACTACAACATCTGATACCGTTAGAATTTAAAATTGAGCTGCCCAAGTCCAACCGTGGATTATGTTGATGATAAAGAAAAATATAAAACACTGAGCGGACAAGCTAACGACTATACTCTCTACATAGGATTCACTTATTGCTTTATTAAAGACACAATTACAATGAAAAAAATATTTAAAAAAACCGCCTCCAAAATACATATTTCCAAAAACTAAAAACAAAAAATAATTGCATATACACTAAACTAATGAAAATACATATAGCTAATCATATTTAATTTCTTAATTTTCAAATAAAATTATATTATTTATACGAATCGGAACCGACTTTATGAGAAAGTCGGTTCCGATTCGTATAAATAATATAATTTTATTTCCCAATAGAATTGACGTGAGGCGCCAACGCCGTCAGAGATCTTTAAGTCTATCTGTGGATAGTTATAAATATATTTTTAGGGTGTACCTTTATTGTTTAGGATATCTTGGTAGATTTAACTCCACTTTGCCAAAAACATTGTGAAGAGCAAACACTCAGCAACGATGTTAAAATCGAATCGAATCGATAATCGAAACGCAACCTGCAAAATAAAATACTTATGACTAAGTGGGGTCTGTGGTGTCTTTATCATCGGTTTCACTTGACCAAATATTGTTTATCGATAGTAAAGGTTTGCCTATAATATCTGCAGGCTCCTCAATTTCACAAAGATTGGATCATCAAATCCTAATATGATAACAGTTAGACCAACTACATACTCTTTGAAATAAAAAAAAGCATTAACACAATTGAGAACCTCTTCTTTCTTTTGACGTCGGCTAAAAACGGATATATATGTATACCTAGGTAGATACGTATACATAAAATAAAAGTGCTGCAAATACACGAAGTCTATTTATATAGTCGTTAAATCATTATTCTGTCGCCCCTCATAAATAAAATGTCTGTATATTAAAACGCCAACAATCGACAGTTCCTCCCAATAACACACTGATCTTATCACGCAGTAACCTTAAGCGATGTATGTGGGCAAAAAAGCGATCAAAATAAAATGAATTTTGCACATCATGATATAGTATGTAAGAATTTATTATTGTAAATAGTTTGGCGCCAAAATTCCGCGCAAAAACGCCTTCGACCGACCATGACTTGCGCGCAAAAAAATCGCTACCTTACGGCGACGAGCGACCGGGTTTTGTCTATACCTAGCAGGTAGACGAAGTACCTCGAACAACTCAAACCTTTAACCATATCCTTAAGTTTTACGTATACTTATTGGAGTAAATATGAAATGAAGGTTGAAATTGAATTTTCGGGTTAAAAAATAGCCTAAAGCCTGACATGGTCCGCTTTGTTAGGGTCTCATTTTTCGCGTTGGACTTTCCAATTGACGGTAATACCACGGTAATATTATGTATACAGTATTCCAACTTCATACAAACGGACGACACGCGGGCTATGCCTACGCGCCTCAAGTAAAAGTGATTTGAAAAAAGTGTGAAACTGCAATAGGAATTGGAAACAGTGAGACCCTCTCGTTATTCTAAGATTCGCAAAAAAACAGACAAAAACAAAATAAAAAATATTTTTGTTTTTTAAACCAATGCTATTATACTCCACCGTGAAGTTAATAATTGAAAAATATTAATTTAAGACCCAAAAATATTTTTTATATAGTTTTTGTCTGTCTGTTTGTGAATCTGGGCATATGAGCAGACGGGCCACCTGATATCATGTTATCTCCGTCGCCCAAGAACAGCTGCAGCACCAGAGGAGCGAATGATGCGTTGCCGGCTGAACTCATACCCCTAATCGGTTTCCTACTCTGCATCATACCCGAACGCCAAATCTTTCGGTGGCACGTGTTTGTCAACAAAGCGGTAAACTTTATACCGCGCAGTGCACATGCTGCGCCACGGAGGTCGTCAAAAATCAGGTATTCACACAAAGAATAATACACGGATGAAGCCGAGGGGAACCTCTACCTATAATAACTAGGCAAATATATAAAATTATACTCCCCCGACCTAAGCGCTCCGCTCCGAAAGAGGAGACCTAAACATATCCTTCATGACCCTGACAACTTAGTAACTTAGTTTCTTCAAGCCCTAGGGCTAAAATTTCTTCTAGCAGAGCTTCTTTCCGAAGCTCGCCAAACAGCCCGGTTACGCTGTGGCAACCAATAGGGTTAGTAGAGCTAAACGACAGAGCGAAAAAATATATATATGAAATTATAAAAAAAAACCATCTTTATGGTAATAAACATGATGCAAGTAAGCACGAAGAAAATTATAAATATTCCAGTGCGCATGTAGGTTTTACCATAATAGGTTAGCCCGCTACCATCTTATCAAGATATGAGATTACCACCAGGTGAGATTGCCGTCAAGGGCTAAATTGTAGTGAAAAAAAAAAGTTAAATTTTGTCAACAAAATGTCGTCCACCGTGAGGTTTGTTTTAAAAAAACCGTTTATTTATACCTAGACGGCAGATTGGGAGAATCCACTGAAAACGTTATGTAGAACTCCAATTCATGCCATATATATATATATATAACTTAGTCGAAGACTTCAGTCTTACCCACTAGGCTATCGCCGCTTCTCCCCTTGTCCACTACGCAAGACGACTGTCTTATTTTTTACGTGACACCTACATTCTACTACTTAAGATAAATATCAGTATGATTGATTATGGACCAAATGACAAAATCTTAATTCGGCTTCAATAGGCGAATGGACTTTATGACGCAAAAAAAATATGTTCAACATTTATTCGTTAATTTGTTACAATGGATTTAAAAAAGAAACTCGCTTCTTGAGACAACTTCGATGAAAACCAGTATTCAAACTTATTCGTCAGTAATAACTCAATCAAATTACTATTTATCTATTCTTTGCTCTGTATGCACCCTCTCAGTAAATAATTCTGCCGTTTTGAGATACTAACAAAATGTCTACACTAGAAATACATGTACGTAGTAGATAATCATAACAGAAAATGATCTCTTTTTACCAATGCCACCACTGTGCGTAAGGTTCTTGCCAGTTAATTTCTCTCAACTGATTCAGCTTGAGTTAGGAAATTTACTGTAAAGTGTCAAAATATTTTCTTGTTCTCTTT
Source organism: Lasiommata megera (assembly GCA_928268935.1). Classification (NCBI taxonomy): domain Eukaryota; kingdom Metazoa; phylum Arthropoda; class Insecta; order Lepidoptera; family Nymphalidae; genus Lasiommata; species Lasiommata megera. Next base: position 8,454,100 of record OV743326.1, on the reverse strand, counting down.
TTTCATGTAATCCAATAATCATCATGATCAACCCATTACCGGCTTACTACAGAGCACGGGTGTCCTCTCAATATGAGAAGGGTTTAGCCATAGTCCACCACACTGGCCATGTGCGGATTAGCAGACTTCACACGAATTTGGAGAACTCTCAGGCGTACAGGTTTCCTCACGATGTTTTCCTTCACCGTTGCAGCAAGTGATATTTTAATTGCTTAAAAACGCACATAACTCCGAAAAGTTAGAGGCGCGTGCCCGGATTCGAACCGCCGACCTCTGATTAGGAGGCTGACGCCCTAACCACTAGGCTATCACCGCTTCAATCCAATAATATAGTGTGGGATATACCTCTTCTATTTCACTATTCTTAATGCTGCAGGTTTTCCTAATAAATAAAATAAAAGTTTAGTCAAATTTTAAGTTTAGCAGCAAACAGAAAGGGTCAAATAAATATATATTTGAAAGATACACATGACGTAAAATAAAACGTTCTCCTGCAAAACAGTATTAGCAATTTACCAGTGGTACATTAGTAAAAATAATATCTACCTACTTGTAAAAATATTTACCCAAGCGCAGTGAATGGAAAAAAAACAAAGAATTACTTCAGGCAGCGGACCAGATACCTTATCTTAAACAATATGCCAAAACCAAAACATTAATGTCTTTAAATTTAAATAGAAAATGTAAAGACATGTTGTGCTGACACAACATTGAACGTGGGATAAGAACGATAAGAATAAAATAAAGTAAGGGGCTTTGTTTAAAAATAAGTTCCTTAATAAACTTCGCAAATAAATTATTCTTTTAGAAGCTATCAATTCTTGGAGACACGTATTCCTTGTCTTTGCTGATCTCTCCGCATGCTATTTTCCTGTTTCTCTCTCTTCGCATTGCCTGACAAGAAAATTATGCATTTTAGGTAGAGCACAAAATACTGTCAAGTGCTGAAAATTATCTTCCCATCTGCACAAGTCTCAAAAGTTGATAGACTTTAACGTAAATACTTCACCTATGATGTACCGATGGACGTTGGGGTCCCTAGGTGCCGGAATGGCGACCCCGCACCGGTAAACGTAGTGTTGGTCGACCCCCAACTAGGTGGGCAGACGACATCAGATGAGTCGGAGGGAGCCGCAGGATACAAGCGGCCCAAGACCGAGGACATTGGGACTCCCTACAAAAAACCTATCCAGCAGTGGACGTCAATCGACTGAAAATGATTATGATGATGATGATGAACCCAACCTAACAATATTTACCATAAAACGTAAAAATTGTTTCCTATTAGTCTGGCACTCTTGAAAATCTTCCAACAGATGCTTACACTTGATGAGGCCGCGATCCCAACCGTAGCCTTCCAAACAATCCCTAAAGTCCATCTCTTGTCGAGCGCATCGCCCCATCTGCTGGTGGTCTACTATACCCCCCGTAATATCGGTGAAAATATTTCGAAATAGCGGCGAAAGTTCCCCCATTCTTACGAGTTAAAAACTTTTAATATGAAATTACCAATGTTTTGAAAACAATGTGACATATTACTATTTTTTTGATCTGGCTGTATTTTTTCGATTTGTCCCAATTTATGAATAAAAGAAGTTAGTATATTTATTTATTAATTTAATAGCTAATGCCGGCGTAACCTTGATGCGTAAATTAATGCATTAAATGGTTTTAAAAATTCCGGGGGGGCAACATTTTCCTCTGAGTCTGATCCTGTTTCCGCTATCAACCTTTAAATCTAATTCGACTCTACTATAGTTATAACTGTAGCTAATAGACGCGAAATTCAGTATTTTACAAATCTGCGAGAGTTACAAATTTTCCGGTTTTTTTAAAATACACTTCAAGTTAGCCCTTGACGGGTATCTCACCTGGTGGTAAGTGATGCTGTCTACGATGGTAGCGAGCTAACCTCTTAGGTGTATGGTAAACCCACATTCCTAATTGGTTTCTACGCGACATCGTGTGTATATATATATTTTCTATCTCCATTTTAAGTTTCAGCCAAATTGGTTTGGTAGCACACATACGCACATACATACAAACTTTCGAATTTATAATATGGTATGTGATTATAGGTAGTGTGATTATGGAATAAACAGTCACAACCAAAAATTTAGAATATCAAATTCATCATCATCATGATCAACCCATTAACGGCTCTCTACAGAGCACGAGTCTCCTCTCAATATGAGAAGGGTTTGGCCATAGTCCACCACGCTAGCTATGTGCGGATTGGCAGACTTCACACGCCTTTGAGAACATTATGGAGAACTCTCAGGCGTGCAGGTTTCCTCACGATGTTTTCCTTCACCGTTAAAGAAAGTGATATTTTTTTTTTTTTTAAAACGCACATAACTCAGAAAGTTATAGGTGCGTGCCCGGATTCGAACCGCCGACCTCTGATTAGGAGGCTGACGCCCTAACCACTAGGCTATCAATATCAAATTAAAACATATAAATTAAAGAACAAGAAGAACATTGGATTTAGACAGATAGTTGTAACGATTTTTTTTCCCCCTAGGGACGGGCAAATCACGTTTTGGTTTGTCATTCCTCAAAATTGACAGATAAGACTTATGATTAGTCTACGCTCCTACGCGCATAAAAGACGAATCATTCATCATCTAAGAATTTATTTTTAAAGCTCTCTAAAGGCCATTCGTCCGTTGCTGTAAACATTATTCGCACCAAGGACTGATCACTGCGGAATTAATTATTTCTAGAATTCGCCATAACATAATGTAATCTTGAAATAATAAAGCAAATTTGTTTGGTCTTAGTGAAGATGAAAGTTACTCTGAGTTTTACCCAACTAGGAAGGCCACACTGCAAAGCGATTTGGTGTTCCAGTAAGTTTCTGGGTAGAATCCAATTAATAGGATGGGTTCAGCTCGCAATGAATTACTGGCATCTCTGGTGCTATATACATGCATGGGTAATCACTTCATATGAGATGAACTGGCTGCTCGTTTGCCCGCAATTTATATATAGTAAGATTAAAAGTTAATAGGTACATGAAGGAATAAAACTTTGGCATTTATTTAATTCTATATTGCTGAAATAAATGGTATCTAGATAATTCACATAATTTAGAAACTGTCTACTCTTGGGCTCACATATTTTCCATCTCCTTTAAGTTTTCCTTCAGAAATCTGACGATCCCTTTCCTTTCTCATTGCCTGAAAAACAATAATTATTTAAGAACTTGTAGTAATTATGCATTTTCATTAACATAAGTTTTGAGCACAGTTCCTTTAATTGAAAGTGATATAGAGTTACTATACAGACAAGACGTGCCAAACTATTTAGCGTTCAGGCATGATGTCGCTTAGGAACCAATTAGGAGTATGGGTATAAACCCTAACAGGTTAGCTCGCTACTATCTTAGACTGCATCATCACTTACCATCAGGTGAGATTACTATCAAGGGTTAACTTGTAGTGTATAAAAAAAAAGATATAGAGTTAAGTAAGTTTTGTCTGTCAACTAAAGTTAAGTAGGTAAGTTTGTAGTGCAAGTTTAACAGGTAGACCACTAAGTTTGTGTTGGGATCCTTAGGCACAAAATAGGATAAGAACAGGATAACTTTTGAATTCTATCATTTAGATAAGATATCATTAATCTAGATAGGATAACAATAGTACAAAAGATCTTGAAGGGTCTGAACACTGAGGCAGGACCTCCCGCTTATTAGACTGTGGGAAGAAGACGATGGCCAGATCCTTCGGAGCCAGGTAGATGTTCGGCTAGTTACTCATTGCACTGAATACCCACCATAAATCTTTTAAACTGCTTAGTCTTGCTTTGACACTCATGGAAGTCCTCAAACAAGTCTGCACACTTCACCTTACCGCGGTCTAAGCCATAGGCCTCCAGGCAATCCATGAAACGAATCTCATGCTTCTGACATGAACCTAACATCTGATGAGACACCATCCCACCCGTGAGGTCGGTGAACGGACTCCGAAGAAATGGGGAGATAGACATTATCTGCGTACAATACAAACCAAAAAGATGCTTATAGCGTTTAAAGAAATATTTAAAAGAGCAACAAATAAATATAATCGAGGTTAGAGAATTACGTAAACAAATGTATTTCAATTTCGGAAATAAACACTAATTTGCCAGTTTAGTCCAGAATATTAAGTTAACTTACGTTCTTTTTTTATAAATTTTAGTTTAGAATTGAAATCAGCAAGTAGTTTTAATAAAAACAATTGAATTTTATGAATTTTCCATTATATTTTATTACAAATTTCGAAGGAATGTCAATGGCAGTTGACACCTGACAGTTGACAGTAGTCCTTGTCTGATTTGGTGTATTGCCCATTAGAAATATTATTCCCTTAGTCATTGGTATTGCCTATTTTTTTAGAGAAGCTATAAAGGACTCGAAGCCAGCTTTCTAAACTAAATTAATTAAAAAAAATCAAGGTACTTTGAATTGATCTCGAGTTTTATAGGTAAATAAAGTGAATTGGTGTTTTGAATAGGTTTCTTTCTACTAATTCAAAATCCTTTAGTTAAAGCTTTAAAGAAAGATTAACAGTTACCAAACAAACATGGCACGCTATAGTATTGAAGTTGATGATGGTAAAATAGATCCTGCATCGGTGACATCTGAAGTTAAAAGTTCTATAAAACAAGTGAGTTGAAAAACAGTTTTATTTCCACTTTACCTCAACCGGTTAATTATAAAAAAACAAGCATAGCACCTATACTGCCTGACTATTCAACGACCCAGTATATGGTGCGTCAAAACCGAGTGATTAAAGCAGTTATAACGATTTGTAAAGATAACATTTAATAAAAATTGCTTTTATGAGTATAATGCAATATCGCTAAATGTTTTTTCTTTTGCAATTGAAGCTTAAGCCAGAGCTTCTATAATTACCTAGAATAATTATGTTGTTTTTTTAACCAGGATATCATAAAAGAGCTATTACATGGATCCTTTCAAGACAACAAAACAAAGCTGGACAATGATGCACTTACACTAGTGGTTGAAGTTGCAAAGTGTTTGGTCACAGAGACTTGCCTCAGAGCCTCCAGCCAGGCTTTGCTGGAAGGGTGCAACAAAGTAGATTTTGAACATGTTGAAAAATGTCTTCCACAACTAGTAAGATTAAATTTTTGTATAATATTTAAATATAAAATAGGAAAGATAGTGCTCTGTAACTTGCACATAAATAATAATACATTTAAGCACTGTTTTGTATTTTTTTTTTATTTGTTTGAATTTGTGTTGAGTGGTTAATTTATAAGGGCACTCTCTTAACAACAACACATTTTAATTAATAGTGCTAATCACTATATGCATAATAATAGTAGTTCAGATTTTAAAATATCTAATAACTAAAAAAATATCAATAAACAAGCTGATGAAGTTTATATCAAAAATATTTCATTAAGAGCCAATATTATTTTTAACTTACAAAGTAGTTGAACCATAAATCTCATTGGTAGTACTGTGCCTAAATTATTTAATTATATTTATTTACACAACATTGCAGAAGTTTATTCTCCTAAAGCTAAATATTTTGTGTTTCAGATGCTGGACTTCCCGTAGACATCTTATCAAAGTAGAATTCAAGCATTAAAAAATAAAATAAATCTTAACTATATTACAATCCAATAATATACACCACTTGCCAAAATAAATATAATGTAGTAAATAAATGTTTCTACACATATTTATGGTTTTGGCCTCAGGATTACTATTATGATCTCTATTTATTTTTTAATGTGATGTTCAATTATTTATTTAGAACTTACTGCTGATGACACCTATTTTTAAGTGTTCTTTTTTGAAGTTAAATCACACAAACTGCACAAGACAATTATATAGTCAACTGAAGTTGGCTACAAAATATTAAGTTTGAAATTAGCCATAATGTGTTTAAAAAATAAACCAAATTTATGGAAATGCCTCAAAATATTTTCATGTAAGATTCATAAGACAGTAGGTGGTTTTAAATGAAATAAACAACACTTTTTAAGATAAACAGCTAGGGTATGATATGAAGTCTTAGTCACTACACATTTACTTGTATGTTTGAGTGCATAATCATGAGACCAATAATGGTGATTGTTGAGTTTGGTTTGCTAACAGTGATGCCAAATAAGAATCTTCAAGAAGATATGTAACTTCATCATTCATAGTCACAAATAAAGCTATATGCTATGAAATAGTTTGAAACTGTAAAATATAAGGCACAATATAACTGTACTAATAGACTAGATTTTAAATATTGTTGCATAGACAATCCACCGTACTTATGTCCTGATACACATGTCTAACCAACTTAATTCACATTTATTCTTAAATAATATTGTTTTATTCATTTGTCTGTAATAAATCTGTGATAACAATCTATCAGTGTTTTAATTTTTACCATTAGGATTTGATTTTCTATTCAATTATTTTCATAAAAAAAATGTTTATATTTCCGTAAAGGACACTCAATGAGTACAATATAAATTCACTACAGAGGCTGAATACAGGGAACGAAAAAAAGAATATTAACTAGTATGTTTGCTCTATCAATAAATATTTAAAAAATGGAGTGTGTGGAGGATAACCCGAGATCTCTCTTACGCTTGCTTCATATGAAATATTGATATGATATTAAAAGGCTCAAAAGCATATTTTTTTATAAAACTTTATTAAACTTCTATTATAAGTCCAGATAATTGTAATGTTCTTACACACACAATTAAGATATTATCTTCTACAGAACCGCACATAACTGAACAAATAAATTAACTGAAGAATAGCATTACTATTATTGTCTACATTCTACAGTATTTTATTATACAGTGCATGTTTATAAACCAACCATTAGAGACAGTACATGTGCATTGTGTAAGGACATAGCACAATTGTATTGTTTAACATTTAGGGGTTTTTGCTTAAAGCATTTATGTTTTAACATTATTGACAGTTTCATTTCAGAGCTGTAATCCTTATTTTAAGAAATACCTATAATTTAAAGCAAAAACATTTTAAAATAATGTTTTAAGTTTTATTAATAAACCTACATACCAAAGCTACCTTTTCTAGCGTAGTCGTTTAGTAGAGGGAGCTAATAGAATACTTATCACAGGGTAAAATGATAGATATACCTAAACATAATTATTTCGAGTTCAGTTACAAAATTAGTACCTATTATAGTCAGAATGTTTGTTCTTAAAAAGTAAAGCATAAAGTATACATAGTTCTTTGACGTTATATTGTTGCGATATTGGAAAACGAAAAGTGCGAACGTGTGCAGTTCTGTTAGGAGTAGCTAAGCTATGAAATAAATACGATCCCGTATGTAAACGCTATTGACGCAATGAATCGTCACACATCTCAGTTGGAAGGGTTGCATTATGCTGGAAGAATATGACGCAGACTTTTGTCGGTGCAGAAGCAGATTGCAGAAGCATCAGAAAGATCAGTCAGAAGCATTAGGGGCTGCAGCCACTAGATCGAATTACGCTTGTAAATTTTCTTCTCTTACGATGTTGCCCCATTGTTATCCTATTACTGAGTCCTAGGATGACGTTAACGGGGACAGTGGGACTTAAATAAAATTATTAAAAAACCATAGAAGTAGTAAGATTATATAAAAAAAAAATCCCACTAGCCTAGCCTAGCTCTTGTGGAGCCATCGAATGAGACTGCAGTACAAACGTCGCGCATTTAAAATAAACTTATTATAATTTTTTTTTATTTTTTGCCCATGATTTATTTTTATTATACAAAATTATAATTTTAATTATTTTAATTTATAATTTTTATTAAATTATTTTAAAATTACCTAACTGTTGCCCACGGTTTCAACCGCGTATTTACTGCTCCCGTAGGAATGCTCGAATGAAATATAGCTGATAATACTCGCTGATAATGTAGCTTTCATGTGGTAGAATTTTCCAAATAGGATGGTACCCCGGAGATTACAACGCACATCCCAACTCAAAAAATTTACCTCATTATAATATTAGTACAGATACGTATTATATGACATGCTTAGACGTTCTAAAGGATTATAATTTCAATACTAGAGCGTCGACAACATTAAAATAATATTGCGTTTAGCCATGTCGTTTATTATACCAGCATTCAGTATACACACAGGCGAGGTAATTTTTATACATATATATAAATAAATGCCCAATATTAACAGTAGACTGCGATGGGCTGGCGTATAAAAATAGTCTTAATTTATTTTGAACATCATATAAGGGCATTTATGCAGGAACCTTTTAAATCTACTACAGTGAGAGTATTCGAGTCCGTTACGTCATTCAAAAGCTAATAAAGGTTTATTTAACACAAATGTTAGTCCCAACTTTGATTGTTAGTTATGTTTCACTTACAAACGTTTGAGATGATGTTGTTTTATCCAGCCAGAGTGGCTATAACGTTGAAGTCGTACGACAAGTTTTGCAGCAATCGGCGAGAAATAACATGGTGAATATATTTTAAGACGTAAATTCTTACATCTCTACAAACTCAATTCTATGATTCACATAATATTTTGTGATTGAGCGCATATTACGATTCAAATCAATAGTAGAGAATTTAGGCCCAGTTCAGAATTGCCTATCGTAAATATTTTTTTCCACTAGTTTTTTTTTACGTTCAGTTTAAACTTTAGCAAGAAGGATTTAGTTTGATTATCGCCATTAAAGAAAATCTGTAACACCATAGGAGAAACTAATGCGTTGCCGGATGGTTGCATGATTATATTTTATGATTGCATTTTTGTATATTAAATTGCAAATCTTTCGCTACATGCTTATGAATATAGAGTTTTTTTTTTCATATCTTAAAGACAGGTTTATACAGTCTTCAAATGTACTCGTTTAGCACATCTAGAAAAAGTACAGATCTGGCATTCAATATGATACAAATTAACTGACTTTAGAATAGTCAAATTTTAGTGCAAAACACATAGCATCGTTTTAATGCAAATGGAATTTTCTCGGTTTTCAGTAGTAATATGTTTAACTTCTAATTTACATGATATAATAATCCCTATACGCAAAAACAGCAATCCAATCTAGTTCGTACGTACACCTATGGGGTTGAATATATCAGTTTTGATTTTTAATGTAAGCAAAGATATCCCCATGTTATCCCATGTTAGGGAAGTTGCGCATGGTGACGTCCCCCCGACCTAAGCGCTCCTCTCCGAAAGAGGAGACCTAAACATATCCTTCATGACCCTGACGATCAGTTGACTACTGACAACACACTCGTACCACCTACTACACAATCATACGCTACACACCGTCTTCGCCGGCGAAGACGAGGTCCCCGCTATCTTACGTCATCCGGACGTGGGCTCCATCCACGGCCTCGGAGACGTACGGACCACTTACAGTCCGACCCCCCCGTTATCCCAAACGTCGCCTAAGCCGAGGTCCGGCCTCAAAGGAGGCGCCCTTAGGCAGTCGTTCCCATAGTTTCTTCGAGCCCTAGGGCTCAAAATTTCTTCTGGCAGAGCTTCTTTCCAAAGCTCGCCAAACAGCCCGGTTACGCTGTGGCAACCAATAGGGTTTGTAGAGCTAATAGACAGTCCGAAAAAAAAAAAAAAAAAAATGGTGACGTCAGAAGTGCGTCTCACGCACGTCTGTATCGCTTATCGCATTTACTACGCGCGTAAGAAGCGATTCAACATCGCTTCTGTATCTATAACGTTATGGCTATTACACAACACAATTATATACCCAGTGTAAACTAGCTACCGATGCAAAATAGTGAACGAAATCGCTAAGGTATATGTGCGATTGTATCGCTGCAAAGTCGTCTGGGCGACCTTTTAAACTAATCAAAGAAGAAATAACTGAAAATTGAACTCGTCAGCCTACGCTAGAACATGTCTAAATTGCGATATTTTTTATCAAGACAAGGATAAGAAAGCTTTAGTAGTATCGCGTACATTTACCGTAAAGCCAATAAGTATCTTCTTATCTATTATGTATACTATTTCCCTATGTTAATAACGAAGAGAAATGATACTAAGAGATGTGTGCCCGAGGGAACAGTTCTAAACTCCAAGGGAAAATGGGAACACTCATGGGAAAAGTCACATTTAACACATTACGTAAACGAGTAAAGCGGTCAGCACTTTAAAACAATATCCGAACGATTCGCACGGACATTCCATAACACGTTTCCATTATGTGACGGTTTCTACCAGTTTACTCCTACTCCTTGCAAGCCGCGTTAGAAAAGTCTTAACAATAAATCAAGGTATTTTGTCCATTTCGATCTAAAACATATTAGTGAAGTTTCGACCTCAAGTGCCTTGAGGTAAATTCGCAACTTATAAAATACATTCATACTATTACTTAGTTCAAACGCCTATTTAGTACCGCTTTATTTAAAATCAAAAAAATTAAGAGTCCATAATTGCTAGGATTGTTGAGCAAAAATAATTTATAGTTTTTAGCGGTCGGCCATTTAAACCTATTTTGCGTAACATGGTAAAGGAGTAATAACATTAAAAGAGACATAAGTTTGAATATAAATATTTAATGAAAAAAAAAAAAGATATTTTTTATGTTTCTGTGTGTATGTGTACTCATTACCACACTCGATTCGAATTCGATATATGTAAATAAATCTAAATATCCTTTAACCAGAAGAGCGTGCTTCTGGTCCTTTGCAGCCCGCCTGTAATATGCTCTCAGCCAAACGTTAAAAATTATACGATTCTTGTTTTCCAATGCGTTATTGCTCGGAATAGTATACACCTTAAACAACAACCGTTAATGCACCTAATACACTCGATTTGGTTCATAGCACAATCAAATCTTAACAACAATTGACTTTAGGCGTCACGTGAAAAAATAAATATACCAATTTGATCGCGGTATGAAATTATATACTGTATATATGTAATTTATATATAGCCCAGTTTACAATGTAGTTTAAGTGTATATAAATACGCACCAAACGCACTAAATAACGACCTGCGTCTATGCAGCGGCGTAGAATACGTGATACTTTGAAGGGACACCACTGTCGACTCTCTCATACATACATTTCTAAACTAAACTAGATACAGTTCTAAAAAAGGGAACGGTTACTCAGTGAAAAATACTGAACTACTTTTAGACCTGTCAGTTTAGCTTACAGATTTATGTTTGGCACCAATAAACCTTATAAAGATGAGATACCCAATTCAGTTACTGGTCATCTTTATACGTTGAAGTGTTAGCAACAGTCTAGAGTTACTCAACGCCAACGGGGTTTTCTTCAACAGCATCCGATTTGTGTATGCGATGAAAAAACAAAATACTAAATTGTATTCAACTCAACACGCGGCGTCATGCCCGTGCCATAAACACAAAAGTTCTAAACCACAGTATAACAGACAACTTGCTGACACGGGGACCTTAGATTATCACTTTGCTCTAAAATTAAGAGGCACTCAGCACCAGGGGTAACACGCATATTCAGAAGAGGTCCATATCTTCATTGCACATGACTTCTAAGAAATCATCGTCCTCGTAGTTTTGCACGGGACGGGTATCCGTTCGGTCGGGGAGGGGGGAGCTCGGGCGCGGTGGGGATGGCGGCAACTCCGTGTGCGACTGCGCGTCAGTGTCACTCGAGCACTCGCGCGCGTCGGTCGCTGGTGAAGGCGGCGGGTTGGAGCCGTGTTCGGACTGCACTGTCGCCTCGCTCCGAGAAAGTAGAGACGGAAGCTCCGAATCTAAAAAAAAAATGAAATCTTAGCTATGATTCTACTAGCCTCATAGCATACCATATTAGTCACGGGATCAATCCCCGACAGAAACAATTTAGAAATTTATCATTACTGAATTTCCTCTGTTATGGTCTGGTTGGAGGCTTCGTCCTTGGCAAATTACCTCCGTACCGACAAAGGCGTACCGTACACTGGTACTGGTAGGGTGGTAACTAGCCACGGCCGTAGCCTCCACCAGAGAAGTTGATAGGTGTTGTCAGTTGAAGTGTGACAAAATACGGCATAACCATTCCAATGTTACGCCATGCTCATTTGTAAGGTTGTAATGAAAAAAAAAATGCCTATTTATGCTATGTTTTTACACAAATCACCTGTGAGGCTCTGTTTCAACTGCTCCATAACCTTCTGTCGATTCTTGGCGCGCGTCTTCTTTATCTTGCGCACGTTGATGCGATCCTCGTTGAAAATTTCGTTGATACTAACTTGGGACACTTCATCGTCGCGTTTTAATAAAAAGAAGAATATTCCGCCCGCTGTACGTCTGCGTGTGCCGTTCTGAAACAAAAAGAAGTTGAAAGAACTTAAGCATTATGTGGTATAAATAAAAAAAAAAAATTATTTGCATTAAAAAAAAATTGCACTGTTTTTAACTTAACACAATATTAGACTACCTCCGTGGTGCAGTGCGTGCGCTGTCGCATTATAAAGTTGGAGGTCCTGGGTTCGATTCCCGGCTCGAGTCTGATCTGGTGGGAGGCTTCGGCCGTGGCTAGTTACCACCCTACCGACAAAGACGTGTCGCCAAGCGATTTAGCGTTCCGGCACGGTGTCGCGTAGAAACCAATTAGGAGTTTGGGTTTACCCTACCACTAAAAGGTTAGCCCGTTTCCATCCTAGACTGCATCATCACTTAACACCAGGTGATATAGCCGTCAAGGGCTTGGAAAAACAAATTGTACACTTTTGAAAAAAGGTGGGTACATAGAAAAGCTCGATATTTAACTGCCACACAATCTCACTGAAAGAAACCTACATACTCTTGTGTTCTCATCTCAGTTTCTTTGAATGAAAACGAACCTTTTTTAAGTGATTGATAATTGTTGATGAAAAATGGATCAAAAACGATGCAAACGTAAGAAAAAGATTGTGGGTCAAAGGTTGGTCAAGTTTCAGAGTGTGCCAAAACCCACGTTCACTTGCAAAAGCTGATGGTCCAACCATGGAAGTATTATTCATTAGGAGCTTTCGACTCCACCAGGTAGAACCATCGATTTTTATTGTTATATTACATAGTGGGCTAATATGCAGATGGACCATCTGATAGCCACCAAAAATCAAATATTTATTTTAAGAAGACTTACTTTCTAAGCACTTCTTTTTAATGAATGTTATGTCCTATAGATTGCAATAGAGTTGTATAAATAAATAATTTCTTGTCAACAATAATAGTTACTTTGGCATTAAAAAACCCATCAATTGTTTTATTTAATTAATATAGATAAGCCCAAAATTACATTTGGCATAATGTTATAAAAGCAATTATTTAACTATTTGCAAAGGAATTCTGGATAATTGCAATTATATATGAAAATGATTTCAGTTACCAATACAAATATCTTAAATGATTTGCAAATCACTTGACAGGGAGGTCCCTGTCTATGCAACTTGAAACCTAAATACTTACCATAACAAGCATTCCACCATCTGCTTCAATTCTCTGTGTTTCTTTAAATATTTCCATTGCTTTACTAGCTCCCGTCACTTGTACTATCCTAGCTGGAAGTAAGCAAAATGTAAAACCTATTATTTGTTTACAATATATTGGTTCTTAGCTGTTAGAAACAAAATAATAAGTGCATAATATAACTCAATTTCATAGGAATCTCCAGAGTAAAAGAAAGATATTTCTGAGAAATTTTAAAAGCCCACGTTAAAGAAGATTTTAATACATGTACTGCATTCCCGCTCAAAAACCCTTAACGTTCCACTACCAACATAACTATTTAATCTCTCATTGTGTTATCAGCTGTTCAAGAGTTTTTGTTTGAAATATGCATTACTTCAGCTACTAGATCTAGTGAAAAAGTCTACTAGTTTATAATTAATGTCCAATAAAGCAATAAGTTGGCAGAATATTTTATACTAAAGAGAAAAAGATAAGAAAAGAAAGAAATTTATAAGTTGTATTCAATATTTTAAAAACCTTTTTTGCCATAACTAAAGAACAAAAACCCTTTTATTGCTAATTTTTGTGTGGGAGTAAATATTTAGTAAAATATGATATTATATTCTTTTTTTCCAGACTGACTATTAGCTGTGCTAGCCCAGCGGTTGCAACAATGTAACCAAGCTGTTTGGCGAGCTTCGGAAATCTCTGCCAGAAGAAGTTTTGAGCCCTAGGCCTCAAAGAATCTAAGGGAAATAAAATAATAATTTTTGTAACTATTCTTTGATACTTCTAGAATATTAGACAACTTACCAAGTAATTCTTTCTTGTCCTCATTTAACTTTTCAGCTATGTCTTTAGCTACCAATTCTGTTGGTTGTTCTGAAGTTACAACTAGATCTGGTAAAAATCTTGGAATCTGTCTTCCTTCTAAGGGATGTTCGCTGTTGATCTTTTTACCTTGCCTAAACTTTTTATTACATCTGTCCGAATAGCTCCTCTTGTTGCCTTTATAGTTATTTTGTTTGTATTCACGGTTGTCTGTAAATATTTTCTTGGAAACATAGTTATCATCTAGCCTATACTTAATAGTGTAATCATAAGATTCAACGCCATATCTACTTTTCTTTGTCACGTCACAACTAACCATATCTTCTGTAAGCAGATCTTCCTAAAAAACAAAATTGAATGAAACATTTTTATAACAAATAAATAATTGAACTGATTTATCATTTTATGGTATGACATTATTTGAATGTAATAAAACTGTAAAATGATGCACAGCATAAGACTTTGAAAATAGATTAGGAAGAATTTTTATTATTTTCTAAGCAATTGGTTTTGTATGCAAGATGTGGAAGTGAGAAATTCTTAAGAAATAGAATATTTAATATAGGCAAAAAAAAAAGGTGGAGATAGGTCACCTTTTTTATCCTACAACAACCAACACCAGCTTAAGATTATCATAGTCAGTAATGATAGTTTTATCATTTGGATGAATAGCATAAACAATTTCTAACAATATTATTATTTTGAATAGAATACAGAACCTATTCATGATCTATCTTGTTTCTATTTGCATAAGTATAATTATAAATAGCGATAGTGCTTAAGTACAATCTATAATCAGTTGTAGTTATTCAACTCTGGAGTTAATACATCCTCTGGCATAAATTGCCTGAATATGTATTAACTCCAGAATCAGTTCGAGAATTGACAATATCAGACAAACAAAATTCACAAGATTCGATTTAGGAGGATTAACCAAAGACCATAAAAAATCATCTATTTGAATAAAGATTATTTGAATTTATTTATTTACCTGCAAAGCTTTACACCAAACATTATATTTCTCTTTTTTGTCAGGTTGCGCTTGTGGTTGCGGACGTTTCGGTCTCAGTTTGGTGCGCTTTGGGCGTCGACGCAGTTCGTCGTCCGTATCGGAGCCCGACGATTCTAGCCCCGTGTCTTCGTCACTCTGTTCATCTTGTATCTGCATGTTCACTAAAGACGGCGGGTTAAAGGTATCTGGACGCGTCAGGGGGATATACGTGCCCTCTTCTACGTCGGAATCCTCTAACTGTAACAAGTAATTGCACTTTACTAACTGCTATTTAATGTTGGTTAAACATTGTTAACAATACATTGAACAATTTATCGCATAATTAAGTTTATTTTCGATACGTAACGGTACTTAAAGAAAATCTTCAGTAAAATCATTTTTATGAGAGTTTTAGCAGTAATATAGGGTCAAAGTTAACGGCCTTACCTCGCCATCTTCAAGTTCATGGCACACCTCGACATCCAGTTCTCCTTCTGTCGTTGACATCATACTTGCCGAAATTAATCAAAGTTGAACAATAATTGCACATATGAGTGTTTTACAAATTGCAATAAATCCGCCTTTATTCACCGTAGCTGGTTTTACGCTGCTGTCATTTATGACAATAGACAATAAACAATAGATAGTCAAGATCAACCATATGTCAATTTTGTACTTCAGGCATAGACATGATTTTTCTTTTCATTCTTCCTTATGTCATAGATAATACACTAGGTGTCTTAAATAGGCAAGGATTAAACATCATAATATAGCTAGCTTAGATGAAAAAATATCACGAATCTTATGTCAAACCTCTATAATAATCAAAAAATCAAGGTCCTAATAATTTAAAATAATAAACACTAGTAATTTAGGTCATGAATTTCTAGTTTAATTACTAAGTAGTTTTGTTTTGGGAATCCAACAATCTTTATTTTGATTGCAGTCTCTTTCAGTTTGCTCAATTCTTCATGCAAGTGCTTTTATTTCATTAAATAAACTGAACTCAAATGTTTTTGCAGCATCTTTAATGTATAAAAATCCCCAGGGCCGCTTTTGAAGTAATTAGCCATGTATCAATACCAGCTCACAACAGAGCCTCACTTGTTGACGTCAGATATGCCCGCCTGCCTGCAGAAACACCGGCTTTGGACGATTATGAACCTGCAGAGCATAGAGAGCCTGCACAGCCTATCAAGTAAATAAATAATAAGTTGACTCTTCAAGCTTCATGGTTACAGAACATTTTAGCATCGCTAATATTTGCAGTGTACATTTTTATGCAGAATTCCAATATCACCCTTTGCCTGAGTATTTTATACTACTTTCTGGGTATCTAAACTTAGAAAGTTCGATTGAACTCTAATCAATTGTTGCTCTGGGGTCCCTGTCCATAGTAAAATTAAGATTTGGCCCTTCCTAATTACCTTGGAAAAACCTCGAAGACCCCGTTCACTGATAATAATCGTTATGAGTCGTAATTGTTTAGATGGTCGGTAATTAATTATACCTACCAAGTGCTAAAACACATTGAAGTAGTACGAGTATATATGGAGATTCTAGACTAATACAATTTTTCTTCTCGTCTTTAAAGAAGATGGCTTTGCGCTGGCTTGTTATAAAGTGGCAGGTCCTTGCTCGCATCGGTAGCTCTTCTAGTGATGCAGATGTAAATGTAAATGGTGTGAAAATCAGGGGATTCGTTTGCACGTTTGCCCGCGATGTAAATATTAAAAAAAAAATGTTGCAGGCTCTGGATGGCTAATTTTAATCTTCTACGAACAATGTTTGGCGCAGGGACGTTAGGCCTTCCGCTGGCAGTCAGCCAAGCTGGTATTATACTCGGCCCTATAATGAGCATGTCTTTAGGACTTCTTATTATGCACATGCATCATACCTTGGTAATTATATTAATGCGTAATGATCTCTTAAGTCTTTATATTTGATTATTCTTTTTTGTATTTCATATAATTCTTAAAGAGACAGGATTTGAGAAAACGTAATAATACAGCGGGTGCGTGATGCGAGGCAGCGGGTCAGAGAATATACCTACAATTTGTTTTTTTTACTATTGGTAATTTGAAACCAGATTTGAGAAACAGATAAATAAGTAGTATTTATATAGATAAATTAAGTATTTGTTTGTGAAATAAATTTTGGTATAGCATCGAACGTGATCTAACCGTAAATAAGTAATAAAAAAAGATGTGGTGTCGTGGGACACCAGGTAGGAACGAAGTTCCTTCGCCTAATGTAGGTTCGACACAATTTGCAAAAAAAATCGTGATCAATTTTATGTAGGTTTTCTTGATTTTTCTCTTAGAGTTTTGCTGATTAGTTTTTATTTAAGTACAGGAAAGTATTTAGGAAATAATAAATTATGTAAATAAAAAAAATCGTAATTCAAATTATCAACTAAAATAACAAAATATGTCTCTTTATTTTTTATTTTGTTTGACAACATAATATTACATAGAAATAGAAATAATTAAAGAGGGAGAAAGAGAATGGAATTTTACACTACTCGCTTGTGTATACGACTGTCGCGCCTGCGCACGTCTCATTTAACGGTTTTATTCCACGGACTCTTTCTTACGGTTTTACTATCACATTTTTTTCAGTTCGGTCGCGCAGCTAAATACCTATCTCCTCCAAGCCTGCCGTAAGGAACTTCGTTCCAATTAGGTGGTAAATGCATACCTACTTTTTTAATTTACTCCGTTAAATGTCTCATGAGAATCACTTAAGAAAAAGATGGTGTCAACCAACCGTTTATAACTAACACTGCTTTAAAAAAAAAGCCAATAAATGTCGATGGTAGTGCGTTACCAACTTTCTGGTTCTGTGGTATCTGCAATATGCAAATACAACCAAAAACGAATGGCTCGTATCTGCCGTTCGATTCGATATTTCCCACCTAAATTCACAAATTCAAAACAGTTTTATTCATGTAAACCTATTATAGACAACTATGAAACGTACATATAATATATTTTAATTCGATATCTACACTCGTCAACTTAAAATTAAAGCTAAGATCGCTTAGCTCTCAGCTTTAATTTAATTAATTTAATTTCTTAAAAGCCTTCTCTTTGAAGCCGCCAACAAACTTAGCCATGTTTTCTTTTTTTTGTTATCACCATCTCACATAGTCAAAGTGCTAAATAATATGATTGAAGTAATACTAATAAGTTTTTTATAAGCTTGCTTTTTATGAGAACTTCGAACTTATTCAGAGACATCTCCACGATTTCAATAGGTAATTTGCTGTAAAATAAAATACAATTCCCTTTGAATAAGTTATTCAGAGTTACGAACTTACCGGATACTTACTCCTCTCAATTTATTGCATGGAAATGCCAGTTTGCTGCTTTTTGCAACTGCCAGTAAAGTTACTGAATAGATGGGCTGGAAAGAATTTTCTTTTATTTCAGTTATGGTGCTTAAACGAAATAAGCCGGCAACTCAAAATTCCACATATACCTTACAGGTACGGATTTCGGTTAGCTCTTTTACACGGACCAGAAGTGTGTCATAGATTCGGAGATTACGCACCGTAAGACTATTTATTGTACATATTATTTAAGGACTTATATAGTATATAGAGAATGTTTAAAGTTCCGTGTTTTAACCATTATAACCATCGAAGAGATCAGTCAAATCGTTTTCAATCAGCTTATAAATGGATAGTCCCTTGGGCAAGGTTCGTTTAAAGTCGCGGCATGAGACCATAATGAGATTGATCAATTCTTAATTGGTTTGGTCCGTAATGATAGGAGGCTTGATTTGCAGCTAGCTTTTCGGTATAGCCATACCGCTAAACAATTAAGCGTTAGTGGGATTTACTATGGGCGAGAATCGACACCAATGCCGAATTTTTTATGTGTTTGCCTTGATTTAACTGTTCAAGACTCAATGTATTTAACCATTACAGTGTAACTAAGCTGTGATAGTCTAGTGGTTAGGACGTCCGCCTTCTAATCAGAGGTCGGGTGTTCGCACCTCGAATTTTTCGGAGTTATGTGCGTTTTTAAGCAATTGAATTACTTACTGCAACGGTCAAGGGAATGTCTGAGAGTTCTCCATAACGTTGTTAAAGGCTAGTGAAGTCTGCCAATCCGCACATGGCCAGCCTGGTGGACTATGGCCAAACCCTTCTCATATTGGGAGGCTCGTGCTCTGTAATGAGCTGGCAATGGGTTGATCATAATGATAATAATATACTAAATCCATTTTAACAAATCAAATTGTCATGCAGATATTTTATACGGAACAACGAAGGGCTAAAATCTAAGAGCATAAAACTTTTCAAACGTTAAATGACCTTACCCTCAGTGCTTTAATCATATTTCAATTCACAGAACTATAGTAGCCACGTTCATGATAATGAGCCAGCTTGGTATTTGTACGGTGTTTGTGATTTTCACTACGGACAGCTTGAGAGATGTGAGTTTTATTTTGATCTTCGGCACTGAGTGTTATTTTTAATTATTATGCAGGTACAAATACTTCGTAGTATGTAATGAACTCTTGGGTGTGTGAGTCAGTGGTGAGCGGTTGGGTAATAGGTATGCTAATTTAACTACGTTCAACGTGAGACCCGAATTTGAGCCAGATATGTTTGGTGCAACGAACGTAAAACAAGTTACTGCGCTCGCAGGGATGCTTAAGATTATTCGGGGGTAGGACTATTACAATTGCTTCAGTAGTCCCCTATTGTGTACCTGCCTAATTGTTTCCTCTTTTTCAGATAATGGACTGGCAAACATCCAAGCCTGCGATTGTAGCACTACTCTTGCCATATCTTTTCCTTGAATATTATATGAAGTCTCTAAAAATTGTCAGTTACATATCAATGTTTGGTAAAACTATGTTTCTGTTTATTACAAATCAGGTTCTTAAAGATGATACCTATATTGAGATTATGGCAAACAAAGACCTACGAGCAAATTTATTCAACCTAATGTACTGAAATGTATTAAAGCTGGAGACCATGGGTTATTAAAGAGCTTGATTGTCCCGTCATCTCCCAGCTCAGACCAATATATTAGTTAGGTATAGTTTAGGTTTTTAGGCGCAAAAAATAAAATAACTTTAGCACAAGCCCAACTAAGAAGAGATGACTTTACTTTCCGTCTTCCTCGCTATCTTCAATCTTCAAATCTAGAGTGAATAGTAGTATCATCTAGGCAAGCACGATCCATCCAATCTGCTTCGTCGACCTTCATGTAAATGCAATAAAAATAAACATTGACTTACTTGTCAATACTAAAAATCAAGAGCAGTCAAGTACGTACCGGACTACTCAGTGCTAGGTTCCTGAGATACCTACGAGATCACTATCAGATAAACGAAAAACAAATCCTCGTTTCATATAAGGGATTTCTAGTACTGAGAGTGTATCAGATAAGGCGCGGTTCTTTGGTGTCTGGCTGGAGGCTATGGTTTAACCTTAGATCCTGATGTCAGGGTCTTCTTTATTATCGTGATCACCACCAGCTTATAAAGGTCCTGCTGCTGGGACAGGCCTCCCGCCTCACAAAAGAGAGAGTGATGTATATTTATGTATGATGATAAGGGTATAATTTCAGGTAATTTCTTGAACGTTATCGGTTTGATGTTGGTTACTTACCATGTATTTTACCAGCCTCACGGTAGAGTAACGTACGCCAATACAGACTCCATAGCTCTCTACTTCGTTATTGGGACATGTTTGTTCAACCTCAGCTCTATTGCAGTGGTAAGACAAATGTACTAATCACTAGGGTCTTGTCGAATAATATTCTAGCGTAAAGATTATATTAGAATCATCATCATCATGATCAACCCATTACCGGCTCACTACAGAACACGGGTCTCCTCTCAATATGAGAAGGGAAGGGTATGAAAGGGGTTGGCCACGCCTTTGATAACACTAAGGAGAACTGTCAGGCGTGTAGGTTTCCTCACGATGTTTTCCTTTACCGTTGCAGCAAGTGATATTTTTTTTAAACGCACGTTACTCCGAAAAGTTAGAGGTGCGTGCCCAGATTGGAACCGCCGACCTCTAATTAGGAGGCTGATACCTAACCACTAGGCTATCACCGCTACTATATATATTAGAATATCATATATTTATTTATTTCTTTGGCTTTACAGTCATTTATATTTGCTATGTTTACTAAATTAATGAATTAAATTAGATCATTAGATGTATTCGTATGATTCAAGGTTCTCTCACTAGATAGAGCACTGAAGAATCCCAAAGTTTTAATAAAAAGGTACGGTTTGATAAACGTCTGCATGATTACAACAACCATCTTTTTGACCGTATTCGGCGTGTTGGGCTATTGGTCTTTTGGTACTATGGAAGAAAATGTGTTGAGATCTCTCCCCTTCGATGACAAGTACGAATTTATATTTCGATAGCTTAGCTTTTAAGAAATATATAGGTTGGTAACAAAACACAATAAGATATATTTCTTTAAATGTGCTAAATATTTTTGCAACACGCCAGTACCTAGGTCATTAAAAGGCTGAGATCATTGTAATATGTACATAATCATTATTATAACGTCCTGAATTTAAAAACTGCGTATTTCGACGCGTCTTTCGTTTGAACATACGAGTACGTACGTACAACTTAGGGCCCAGCGCTTATGCGCTCCGCGATAGCATAGAGTATGAGTAGTTCAAAGTAAAAAAAAAATTAACATACCCTTCTAGCTTCATCATGATCAACCTATTGCAATATGAGAAGGGTTTTGGCCATAGTCTACTACGCTGGCCATATGCGGATTGGCAGATTTCACACGCCTTTGAGAACACCATACTTTCCATCACCGTTGAAGCATATTTCGATAGACCCATTTTTTTTTGTGCGCTTACGCCTTTAAGAGCATTGGACATGAACATAAGCACGGACTACTCTCAGGCGTGCAGGTTTCCTTACGATATTTTCCTTCACCTTGCTTGCTTGCTTGCTTGTTTTAAGCAAGTGATGTTTAATCGCTTAATAACGCACATAACTCCGAAAAGTCAGAGAGCATGCCCGGGATGACGTGCCGAACCCCCGATCTCTTATTAGGAGGCGGGCGTCCTAACCACTAGGCTATAACAGGCTTAGCCTGCTGACTTAAGCCTCTCTCAAACCAAAATTATAGATCCACCACTGTTTCTATTTTGTATTATTAGCCCTGGTATCATTTTGTTCCAGCTCAGCGATGTTGGCAATAGCTTTGTATCTGGTGGCAATTGCATTCGCATACCCCATTCAGTGCTACCCAGCCATACAAATTATTTTAGAGATAATACGAAATAGGACGGAACCTCCATCGGCTAGAAATATGGGGATAATCGAGAAAGTTGCAAGACCTATTTTCGTGACAACTTCTTGTTAGTTCGTTCTTTCCTAATCTGTAATTTCTACCTGAATTTATAACTTGTTATAGTTGATACCTCTATTCAGGTTAATTAGAGATTATATTTTGCCTGTATAGAGAACACGGCGTCAAGGTTTTTACTTCAAAAAAATATATATATTTTTTAAACAAATGTACTTAATATAAAATATTTATTTAATGTTTTTTGTAAACAAATTGAACACTTATTGCCCGTATTACTGTTTAATGCTAAAATTATCTTTTACAGTTTTTATATGTTACATAGTGCCGATCCAAGGAGCTTTTGTCGCATTCGTCGGGAATCTCTGTACGACATTGATTGCTCTAGTCTTCCCCGCATTGATGGAGATCTGCCTTTTGTATCCAAATAATTACGGAAGATATCGTTTTTATTTGATCAAAGACCTCATAGTTCTTGTGTTTGGACTTTCGTGTGCGATTCTTGGCGTCGCGCTTTGCACTTATCTTATTTATGTAAGAATTCTCTGCCTACATTCACCGAACTTTGATTCAATATGATTAAAATATTTTGTTCTTGAAAGGTAATTTTTTTTAACTTGTATATTATTAGTTATTACTGACGGCAAAAAAGTAGGCAGCAGCAAAGAGGATATAAACGTTACGTAGGCGTACTAATATAAAGAAAACTTTAATTATCTGTCTGTTTGTTCACCCTAATTGTTTTAATTAAATTATATTTCTTTTAATTAATCACTAACGTAAAAGTACTTATAATACTTTATAGATTTTGGGCTTGCTTTGCACGGGTGTTCATGGTAATTATTCTTTTGCTAATTTAATAATTATAAATTTTTTAACTAAACTAATATTATTATACCTACCTAAAAATAGATTTTGTATACATAATTGATTTGATTTGTTTTCGAACTTCCATTATAATAAAAAAAAAAATCCTTCAATTATGATATACTCGAAGATACCTATGTTAGCATGTTCTTCAGTGTTAAATTACGGGTTTTAAGTTACTTGGAAGTAAGGTTACGATGTATTTAAGGTTTTATGATGTCTATAACTTCATTCTAATAAAAAATTAAATAGAACAACGCCTCAACGAATTACATTATCATTCGACTATCAACCCCTCGCCCAAGGGAACCGTGGAAAAAAAATATTTTATGTCCATTCAGTAGTTTTTGCGGCGAGGAAAATGACATAGAGAAACAGACAGATAATAAAAGATACAATTTTTACAGTGCCCACTAATAAAGAAAATATAATTATAATTTATTTGCCAGAATGTATGTACAACAGTCATGTTAGTAAGTCCAAAGTTTTTAATAAGGATATTTCGGATCCTTACCTCGTCCGCTACCCGTACGAGGCACGGCTCGCGCCCTCCACGTCAAGTATAAATCCTCTTTCGATGTAAACCTCACAAGTCATTGATTCTTTCTAGTTTATGATGAAAAACTTCGTATTCGGCGGGCGCGGTTGTTCCACGCTTTTCTTGAATTAATGTTTGTTGGCTAATTTTGAAAAGGATTAGTTTTGGTTGTGTTGTTGACATCATAGTTTTGGTGTCGTTTGGGTAGTGGCTAGTTATTTAAATGGTTCACAGGTATTAATTTGGGAAAGTATTAGGGAGCCGCGTCCGCCGAGTGCGAAGTTTTCCGCCATTTTTCCCTAATTTCAATTTTCTATTATTAAAACTTGACATTGGCTAATCTGTGTAAAGCCATAACAAGAGAGAAAAAAGTTTATGATATCTTTGATTGACAAAATCAGTAAAGGCAACATAATGGCATGCTAATCAACAAAAAAGAACCAATTATACTATTAATCTGTGTGTAAAAACTAAGCAACTTGGGACAAGTTATAATTATATAGATTGAAATATCACAATGAAAGTTAATATAAAATGTAAAGTGCAGACAAGAATATATTTTATTTATACGTAATCATAAATATGAACAATAATATTCTTTACCTATGGCTCTACACATCAGCGTTGTATTAATTTGGATTATATTTAATGTGATGCCACTAAGCAAACATTTCACTATGTAAGTACGTACCTACATATCATTTATTATCGTGATTTAAATACTACATTAAGGACTGACTCTTGAGTAACTGAGCAGGATTATGAAACTGTTATATTTATAAATAAAATATTTATTATAAGAATTTCACTCAATTTGCTTGTAGTATAATCTTATATTAAAGCAACACTTCGAGCTGCGTGCTTAATTTCCTAGTTAATAAATAAGTTAATAAGTATAAACAAACTGTTTTAGTATAACAAATGTTTTTTTTAATAATTCTAGTCCGAAATGGTTGCGCATATAAAACATTATAGATTTTGACGACCTCCGTGGCGCAGTGCGATATAAAGTTGGAGGTCCTGGGTTCCACTTCCGGCTCGGTCTGGTCTGGTGGTAGGCTTCGGCCGTGGCTAGTTACCACCCTACCGACAAAGACGTGTCGCCAAGCGATTTAGTGTTCCGGTACGATGACGCGTAGACACCAATTAGGAGCGTGGGTTTATCATTCTCCTAACAGGTTAGCCCGCTCCCAGCATCATCACTTACCACAAGGTGATTTTGCCGTCAAGGGCTAACTTGAAGTATAAAAAAAAATATAGACACCATTCATGCCTCAAGTAGGAAGCTTGAGGCATATTTCAATATTTCAATTTTTATTTACAGCTATAAACTCCCGCTATGGACTTGGGACTGCATAGACGAGAAATGTATTCCAATAAAAGCAACAGAGATAGGTAAGCTACAATCTTTAGTGACTTGTAACATGCTATGCGTTTCTATAAACCTCTGGCCACAGCCTACAGGAGAAGTGAGTCTGTCTACGAAAGCTGTGCCCATTCGTGCAGACTTATTACACCTACAGATATTATCATTCCCATCAAGGCCTGTCAGAGACCATTTTCTTGACGCTTTTGAGCTTTTTCGTGAAGATTTACAAAGGATGGAAAATGAATCTCTAAACTTTGAGGTATGGCACGCTCTCACTATCCGCGTAGCGATCAATGAAAGTGGCAGTGAAGACCCTAGGATGCTTATTAATACAGATGAAAGCTACCGTCTACGGCTTCAACTTACTGAAGGAACTTCTGATTCTTTATTAGCAGACATTTCATCGAATTCCTTCTGTGGAGCGCGGCATGCTTTAGAAACTTTAGCGCAATTAATTTGGCACGATCCTTATGCTCGATCCTTATTTATACTAGAAACTGCAAGTGTGGATGATACACCACGTTTTCGTTACCGTGGTCTTATGCTGGACACCGCTCGTAATTACTTTCCAGCTAGTGAAATAATTCGAACTATTGATGCCATGGCCTCATCTAAACTTAATACGTTTCATTGGCATGCGACAGATTCTCAAGCGTTTTCATTACAATTGAGCAGAGTTCCACAGCTGTCACAGTTCGGCGCCTACGGTCAGGGAGCTGTATACACACCAGAGGAAATACGCTCAATCGTAAGGCGAGCCAAAATACGTGGCATTCGGGTCCTCATAGAGGTTGATCTACCCTCCCACGTAGGGAGTACATGGAATTGGGGACCCATATTTGGTTTACAAGAATTATCTCACTGCTTTTCTAATGACTATTGTAATGAACCTCCCTGCGGTCAAATAAATCCCCTCAATCCGCACGTATATAACCTCATTGAACGGTTATATACTGATATCATTGAACTTACAGGCGTTGATGATATTTTCCATCTCGGTGGTAGTGACATCTCTGCGCGATGCTGGGCAGAACATTTCAAAAAATCAGATCCAATCGACCTGTGGTTAAATTTTACACTAAATATTTTAAAAAGACTAGAAGTCGTTAACGGAAACCTACCGAATTTAGTAATATTGTGGGCGACGCCTTTAAAAGAGCGCATGAAAATGGGCTTAAAACCTTACGTTCACAAGTTGGGTATTCAAGAATGTGGCGTAGCATGGAAGCAGACGTATGTGACCGGGGTGCGAACTATATTATCACATGAGGACGCGTGGGATCTGAATAGCGGTTTTGGCGCCTGGCATGAAGATTCCGGAGTGTCATACAACTCGTGGCAACGGGTTTACGAGCATAGGCCTTGGGGTCGCAAAGCAATCGGTTGTTTAGAAGGGGGGGAAGCAACTGTGTGGTCGTCGATGCTGAGCACGGGCGGGTTGGACGCTCGGATATGGCCCCGGGCAGCGGCATTGGCGGAGAGACTGTGGTCGGACCGCGCTGAAGGCGCCACGCGTACTGTACACGCTCGATTAGATCTCCACAGATCACGTCTTGTTATTCGCGGTATACAAGCTGCTCCCTTGTGGTCCATGTGGTGTACTCATAATACTTTCACTTGTTAAACTTTACTTTAACTTGTTTGTTATTGGCGGTGTTTGATCAAGAGCATCGAAGTCTCACAAGATTTGGCACATAATAAACGATTTTGACAACCTCCGTGTCGCAGCGCGTGAGCTGTCACATTTTAAAACTGGAGGTCCTGGGTTCGATTCTCGGCTCGAGTCTGGTCCGGTGGAAGGCTTCGGACGTGGCTAGTTACCACCCTACCGACAAAGACGTGTCGCAAAGCGGTTTAGCGTTCCGATGTGTCGCGTAGAAACCAATTAGGTGCATGGGCTTACCATACTCCTAACAGGTAGCCCGTTACCGTCGTAGACTGCATCATCACTTACACCAGGTGTTATTGCCTTCAAGGGCTAACTTGAAGTGGATAAAAAAACAGCACCAAAAAAATAAATCAATTTCGTTTAATAATGTATTAAACGTTATATGCAGTCCAATACAAAAACAAAAGAAGTTTCCGGTTTAAATTTTTTTTTAATAATAGTTATTGATAGTGGTTAATAATAATAAATGTAAAATATATATCCTTATCCATCAGAAGATACTGCGTCTCTTTTTATTACTTTGCAGGCGTTATTGAAAAGTGCATTGGGTTTTTCGCTTGCAAACCAACGTAAATAAACACCAAGTTTGTGAGTCATGATCAGCCCATTGCCGGCTTGCTACAGACCACGGGACTCCTCTCATTATGAGAAGGGTTTGGCCATAGTCCACCATGGCCAAACCCTTCTCATAATGAGAGGAGTCATGGCCATGTGCGGATTGGCAGACTTCACACGTCTTTGAGAACATAGTGGGAACTCTCAGACATGCAGACATGCTCTCAGATAGTTAAATTGCTTAAAAACGCACATAACTCCGAAAAGTTATAGGTTGCCCAGGTTTGAACCCCCGACCTCTAATTAGGTGGCGGACGTCCTAACTCTAGGCTATCACAGCTTCAGTTTGTGAGTAAAATATTATTTTTCCCATACACATTTTTACATTACATATTAATCAACACTATGGTTTTTTTCATTACTATCTGTAGGTACTTATATTATAAAGGCGAACAGATCCGGCTGTGGTATACCGGCATCGAAATTAAAAATGTTGCCTTTTTGGTATACAATTCTTTGCACGACCTTGTTTCTTTATTTTATATCACTAAGCTGCCAAAATAATAACATTATTTTTAAAATGATCCTTTATTTAAAGATAGTTTCTTACTTCAAGATAGTACTAATAACCCAATTAAGATTACACATTTTTTACCTCACCTGCTTGTGGGTTTATCTACCCTATCAACCGAAACATAAATTACAAACGTCAGCCTTTTAATATCGGACGAAATGTCATGGTACTTGAGAAATATGCATAAATTTAAGAACTTACTTTTTCTAAGTCGGTTAAAAAGTGAGTTTTGGCAACCCTGTCTGAACCTGAGACCCAAGTCTGAAAGTGCATGATATTTGATTTCCGTTTCCGCTATTCCATACAAAGAACGTTCAGAAACTCACTACAAAATTGTAAAGTCAACGTTTGTTATTTTGTAAAATTATTTATTACGTGTAAATATTTGTATTTTTTATTAATAAACGATTGATAGTATGAAATGAACGACAAAGTCACCAATATTCAAATAAATAGTTATAGAACTTAAACTTTCCGAACGCAACGTTCGGATACGTAGAGCAAAATGTAAGAAACATAATAGGTGCACGTATCCGAACATTTACGTTAACATCATAGTTTCGATTTGTTTTTAAAATTTGTTCATTCGAGCTTAATTTATAAAGAACTTCTAGGTAATTATTATACTTATTGCTGTTACTTCACACTAAAACTAATTGATCCTACTTACCTGTGACACTAGTTACATTACCTATTTAATTGTGTATTGGTTTTTTTTATAGACCACAAGTTAGCCCTTGACGGCATCTCACCTGATGGTCAGTGATAATGTGGTCTAAGATGGTAGCGGGCTAACCTGTTAGGGGTATGGTAAACCCATACTCCTAATTGGTTTCTACACGACATCGTGCCGGAACGCTAAATCGCTTGGCGACACGTCTTTGTCGGTAGGGTGGTAAATAGCCACGGCTGAAGCCTCCCACCAGACCAGACTCGAGTCGGTAATCGAACCGAGGACCTCCAACTTTATAATGCGACAGCGCGCGCACTGCGCCACGGAGGTCGTCAAAAAGGTTAAAAGGTGCAAAGGCCTTTGTTTAAGACTCACGACTAAAATATGAAAGAACATATAAACAAATTAGTGAAAAATCATAATCACTCTCTTTGTGTCCTATTACTGCACACAGGTCTCCTCTCGTCTAGGCGAGATGTAATTAGAGCTTTGATCGACTAAAGTAACTGCAATATTGGATTAGTGGACTTGAAGAATTATGAATATGATACGTTAATATATAAACGTCCGCAAATTGAAGTAATAGATGTATTTAACTTCTATGTTTTCAGTTAGCTCTTTGAAGCTCAGACAACTAATGAGTGTATGAACAAATTATATCAGATACCTAAACATTTTTATTTATTAAAATAAGTTCACGCTTGGTCCTTTATATAAACTGAAGACAAAATAATAACATGTTCACGACACACTTTAAACATGGCGTCAGTACGTTTGTGGGGGCGTTTGAATTTAGTGTTGATACTTTGTTTAGTAACTGTTTCGTGTTGAATGAAAGATTTGTAAAGTAACGGCCGAAATTAAAAAAACAATCTAACACAAAACCTTTTAATTTGGTGGTGCTATCATTTTGTTATAGTAGTCATCCTAATATACAGGAAAGATCCTGTATATAAGGATGACTCTACTAACTTCATTATTAGACCTTTTTTGATTAGTTTGATTACTAACTTCAAGCCTTAACTGTGTACGCTGAAATAAAATAAAAGAACATACAAAATTTTAAAATCGAAATCCATAGGTAGCCGATAAAAACATATGTATATATACGCATAAGAAGGTATTTGAACAAATCTAAAATTAACAATAAATTCGATTTCTTAAATCAGTTTCGCAAACGTATAGACCAGATCAGTGATTATTACAACATTTTGAGCACTTAGTCCAATAGTGTTTAAGTACGCGATTTCAAAAATATTTTTGTTCAACCCTAACAACCAGGAAAGGGACGTGACGTCGTAAAATTTTTGTTTGTGGTCTTACATCTAAGAGTTTAAAGTTTCACTATGAAATATGACTTTATTAGATATTAATGCACAATTTGAAACATTGGAAACGCTTATGATGATAATATAAATAAATAAAATGCCATTTAAACTAAATAAATGCACAAGATTGGATTTTTCAACGGTTCTAATGTCTCCAGTGTTGTAAAAATGTCTGACTTTGTCTATGCTTAACCAAAACCAATGTGGCGGCTGCAGGTTGACCAACAAGCGTCAAGGGATGGCGTTTTGTGATTGACGTTCGTAAATTAGTTTATATTCGGTGAATCGTACAATATTTTTTTAGTTTTTGTAACAAATTTAATATGAGTAATCGTAATCTTTATTACGATTACGGGAACGCAATATCATGGTGAGTGAATTTAATAATTTCTCCTGACATCCATATTGTTTAAATTCTGTACTTTTAATTCCAAACACATTTAATTTGATTTGTTTGTGTGAATAATAATATTATTTGCTTTGCGTTAAACGTATAGAAGTTACTTTCTTTCTATAGTTATATATAAATATTTACGCCGGTTTACATTGGCCGTAAGATTTAAAATTATAGTACTGTTCCTTTCGAATAAATTTTAGGTTTTATGTTGTTCTATTTCTGATATTAACAACGTTTATTCTGTGAAGATATAGAAAGAAGATACTTATTTTGTGATTAGTTAAATATTTTATTCAATGCTATTTCATGTGTGTATTTTTAGTGCTGTAGGTAACTGTTGTGGTATGTACTGTATCTTAACTATCCTTAATTGCTATTTTAATTTTTTTTTTAGTTCATGTTTTCATTAATTTTGCAGTATTTTTAGTTCCTAAGAAATGTAAAAGCATTTTTCATTTTAAATACTTTGTATTCCTATACCTTCTATTCAGTTATTTATTCTGGTACAGTGCCTATCAAAATGTATGGCTAATTATGTAGTTAGCTGAGAATTCAACCTTACACATGTACAGTCATTTAGACACAAATATAAGTAGCAACGTTGATGGTGGCCGAGCAGAGCACTAGTTGCCTAAAGGCACCTTGTTTCTCTTCCTCCTGAATACTCTTAATACCTCAAGTTGTACCAAGTTCTAAGCTGCCATTAAGATGTGCTGGCACTTTATTACCAAATATCTCTCACAAGCTGCTTCACAGCTGCAGAACCTTAAAAGGTCTTATACAACTAGAAATTCTTTTGATGTTTTTTAATTTTTTTAGGTAGGTATATTATATTTGTGTTAGGTTTAGGACTTAAGCAGTATGTATGACAAAAATCAAAGTGATTGATTATTTTAAATCATAAAAACTTAACTTTAAAATCTTCCAACCTTAAATTGCTAATCAAATTTTAGTTTCATGTTTTTATCACTTTTATTTTTTTGTAATATCTACTAGTAATTTCACTAATATTTAACCATTCTGCATTTTATACTAAGACTTGAGATTTGCCTCTTTAGCTGCTGTTTTTAGAAGCATCAATTTATTAAGAGTTTTGCAAGTACTTTGTACTTTGATAGTAAATTATTTACATTCGGTGGTCCTACTCCCCTGTAGTTTCTGAAATTAAAAACTTTTAAAATGAAATAACATGTGATTTGATAGACCTGGAAAATTTCCTCGACAGGATATCCAACTTATTTCTCTTACTACTCCACTCCTGTCATCCCAGTTCCTCTTCTGCTTTTATCAGCATTTAAATTCCTTTAATATAATTTTTCTCCTTAGCAAGCTCTACAGCTGCAGTGGACTAGTTGATCTGTATTGTACCAATCGGACCGCCAGCATTGTCTCTAGAATCAAAAACTACATTCGGGTTTTCGTGGTTTGCCTTTTAAAAAGCTGTAAGACATGTTTTAACCATTGTAGACTAAATGGGTATTGGTATGGTATCTGTTTGCAAGCTCTCTCTAGCCCCCCAGTCCCGTAGGCTCCACATGTGGTAAGAGAAATAAGAAAGTGCATTTCTTTATGCATTGTCCAAGAAATTTTCCAGATGATTAAGTTGAATGCAACTTATAGATATTTCTTTCCGTTTTCGGACTCGTGAATTTCAGTTGACATGAGACATTCGGTTGTCAACAATGGTTAAAACACGATCTTCAGCGAGGGTAGGAAACGCTGCCCTGAGTGCCACCGCCGAAAATGGAGACGCGCGTCTAAAAAGCTATGACTTCAAGCCACGTTCGCAAAAGAGCACCACATCTAGGCAAGTGTCATGTCCTCAGTCCTCACGCGTTTGGCCTAGTTCTCACAGCTTGACTACAATAATTATTAGGTATAGTAATATATCATCCTGACATTTCATCTTCAGGTTTAAGGAATTGCAGCCATTATTGCTACACCATGTATTGTTCATATTCTTAATTAGATTTAATACAATAATACAATATTATTGGTAATAATTTATAATCATTCAATTAAAATAAGTTTTCTAAGCTAAAAGCTTTTTGCGATAAGTTGAAAATTATTTCTAAAATAAATAAATGCTCACACAATAGTTTAATTTATTTGCGACGTATACACGGTAAAGTTTAGTTAACACTTTTTGGTTTACACCTTGGATTTTTTTTTTATAATCACACGAACTGTTTTGAAAAGCTCAGTGTAGTTCCAACACTAGGTGGAAAAACTACATCAGAACCTGGCAAATCTGGGAAATCGTTGAAAGACCGTGGAGTGCGGAAGTCTTTACAAATAACATGTATTATGTATATAAGATTTCCGCATATATATGTGTCTAGCATTGAACGTCTATCGTTGAAATAACGATGTCGATGCCAGGTAAGGAAAAGTCATTATTTAGTGATCATTTGATTTTAAAATATTTCGTAATCGCAAACTTGGAAATCTATTATTTATTTGTTAAGGCAAGCATTTGTGTCACATTTTGTATTGCTAGAAACATTTACATACAACAACTTTTAAATACATACCAAAACTATTTTTAGTTATTTACAGATATTACAGATATTAGAATATCTAATAAGTAAAAACTCCAATGGAATACTTGTTTAGATGAAATGTCAGGAAGCGTGAGCAACGATTGCAATATGAGAATTCAAAAAAAAAATCAATTTTTGGTACTCATATTCTTGTACTATGGAACAGAAGTTAGTTTATTGATGCATGTTTGTGTTTTGGAGCTTTAGGTGTTGGGTGTATCAGAATGTGAAAAAGAGCTTGAATAAATTATGTGCATGTCTTCTATTACTGCAATTCCATAAGAACTATAGTAGTAAGAAAATAAAATCAATGTTAATAAAGATATTTTGAGCGAGCATGCTCTCTTCATCGAGGCGATATTCACATTCCACGGTTTGTATTAGTCCAACGGGGTCTAAGAATGTACGTTTACATAGAGCCATGGCGTTTAATACGAGATAGACTTGTGTCAGACACGTAAGTTTGTCTCGTTTTTACTGTAACTATATTTAGAGGTAAGCCTCAGAGCTCTTCATAGATCCTAGCCTTAGGACTTCAGGTAAGCCTGAGAGCTCTTTATGGATCCTGGCCTTAGGACTTCGATCACTCACTGAACTCCAAAGTAAATACATTCGAAAAGCATTTAGTAAAATAAAGATACAATACAATAATTTTCGAGTAATATGCCACAGAGAAAACATATTTAAAGCGTAAAAGCATTTCAATTTTAAAGAATAGTGGTCTAATGAAAGATTCATATACCGACATATTGTTTCCACAACACAGATTTTTCTCTGTTCCAATTGATAAGCTAACAAAATAGATTAGTGCCTAGTTACCATCCTACTTACAAAAATGTGCCGCCAAGCGATTAAGCGTTCTGGCGCGATGCGTTTACCAATTAGGAGTATTGGTTTACTATACCCCAAAAGTTTAGCTCGCTACCATCTTAGACAGCCTGATATCTCACTAAGTGAGATTGCTGTCAAGGCCTTACTTATAGTGGAATATAAAAACGACCCAAGTATTTATAATAGTATTCATTCATATCATTTTTGTACATGTCAAATATTGTTCTTCCGATAGTGTTAAAATACATTCATATCATTTTTAAGAATATATATATTTAAGGCATATAAAGGAGTTTTAAATGTTAAAGTTTGTAACCATTTGTGGGCATCAGGAACAGTCAGGCGCTGCCATCAGGCGGGTCGCAGGGGAACGACCCGCTGGCGCCTGCGATCCCGAACTCTCGGAACATGTACCAGCATCCAGCGGTCAGCGGGTACAACCAGAATCCTCAGGACTCGCGGGCGCAGAGCATGCCCGTCACGGTGAGATCTGTCGTCACTAATGAGAATTACCACACGTAAATTAGATTATTGCGCGTGTGTGTGTGTGACCGATCGGAAAATTGTTATCATTGGTTGCATCCAAGACAACGGGTAGTAATAATAAATCTATTAATTTCTTTGCTTTAAACATGGGTACATGGCAACAAATGTAGTTATGAGACATATGGAACCAAAATGTGTATCACTGGTGTCCTTAATTATTAATGTTACATACGCAATACATTAAGAAAAACCTAATAATTTTAATATTATTGACTGCATCATCACTGTGACTGCTAGTGTATAAAAAATATTTTATAATAATATAAAGGATTACAGTTGACTTGCTCCAGCTCCATAGCTTATTAAATATCAATGCACTGTCAGATGACGCAAACAAAAAACAAATAACACACCCGGCTAAGTTGTTTATGGGCTTCTTAGTCCAAGGTAAATTAATATAACGTCCAAAAATGCAATTATTAATACGTATGAAAGCTTCAAAAGTGCCTGTGATAGAGCAACATAAATGAATACTTTTTGATTAATTATTCGAGCATAATATAATAGAATGCGATTGCCCATTCGTTGCGAATTGTGCGAACAGTGTCGCTGTGTGTGTCCAAGGAGCAGTTAAAATGTGTGCACCGCGCAGGCTCGTCAGAACCCGATGTACGGCAGCAGCTTGTACCACGGCTACAGCGGCGGGGGCGGCGCAGCGCTGGCGCCCATGCCCTCCCCTTCGCCCACTACCCCGCTGCCACCCTTCCCCGTGCATCCAGATGTTAAGTTCAAGAAGTGAGTTAATGCCAATATATTTTGAGACATACGTTAAATTTTATATATTATCATCATGATCAACCCATTACCGGCTCACTACAGAGCACAGGTCTTCTCTCAACATGAGAAGGGTTTTGGCCATAGTCTGACGCCCTAACCACTAGACTATCACAGATTATAAGATATATTATAGATTTTATATATTAAAGAGAAGTGTTTAAGATGAAGACCTAGGCTACTCAAAATTAGATATGTAGAATATAGAATTATATCCAATACAATACACTCGCTGCAGAAAAAACTTATAAATATATTTATAAGATCTTCTAATAAATTTATGAACAGCGATGGTTGACTTTACATATATGTTAATAATATAAATAAATTTACGAATGTCGTGAACGTATGTGTATATGTAAGTGTTTGTCAAAGTGTATGTAATATATTAAAGTGTGTGTATGTGGGTATGAATGTATACGTATGAGTGTTTTTATATGCAAATATGTGATCATTTTATTTATAAAACTTTAAAAGCCAGGCACTCTTCTGTGCCAAATAAACATTGATATATGTTACCCTTACCAAGGTTACCCTTCTACGACGTGCTAGCTGATCTGATGAAGCCCTCGACGATGATGCCGATGCAAGCTGGGCGCTTGCAAGAGGGCACCTTCATATTCCACCTCACGCCGCAGCAGGCCACCGAAATCGCTTGCGGGAAGGATATCGTCGGCACCAACAATAAGCTGGATTATGTTGTGCAGGTCATTAGCTTTATGATCAGCTCCTTATTGGCTTTATCTCTTTCATTCAATATTAATTTATTTATTTTACACAACCTCACACTATCGTTACAGGACTTCCAATTCGATACTTTTAATTTAATTTTCCTTATTCAGTGACTTCACACTAAAAAAGAAAAAATTAAAAATTTTTATTTGCCAAAAATCAACTTTACAATGTTTAGTACATCCGTTACGAATTTAAAGAGTTAAAACTATCTTACATCTACACATACTTAGGTATAACAAACAGTCCATATCACTGTCCTTGTGAGTTCACTCAAAAAGCAACCAAAAATATCACTCTTTTCGGCTATGCGATTAAGGGTTTGCGTCAGCGGCGCCCTATTGAGCAAGTTGGTACCGCTAGCAGCGGTGGACGACGTCTCCGCTCCAAGTGCATCTCCAGGGCGCAAAAACTTATTTGGGCCAATATTACGAATATGAATTAACACTGTCTACTTCATTGGCGGTCGAATAGGTTGTCATTTGTTTACATATAAGGAGGTATATCTGTTCTCACAGGAAAAAAATAATTCAGACAGGATAGAGAAAACAGAAAAAACTGGAACTAAGTGGGCTAAATAGAAACATAGTCACTTAAATTATAAAGGTCTGATAGGGTGTGCTCAAAAACTATTTTATATAGTTCCTCCGTAACATTTTTACTATAAAACTGGATCTGCAATGTTACGTTGATGATATCCCACTGGCACAAAGCTGATCTTCAAGGCATCTATTCCCCTCAAATATAGTGGGAGTATATTAAAATACAAGAGTAAATCGTTAAATCTCAACTCAGGGTAAAACCCGTTCTCCATTCTTTATTATTAACTAATTTGCTTACTGTATGCGTATAAAAAGTTTAATGTATTGTTTTGTTTCAGGCACAATTAAGATTTTGTCTCCTAGAAACATCATGCGAACAAGATGACCACTTCCCACCTAATGTTAATGTTAAAGTTAATAATAAGATGTGTCCATTACCAGTAAGTAACAAAAAGTATTTTTCGTAATTATATTTGTCTCATCATTACAACCGATAGACGTCCACTGCTGGACATCTTTTGTAGGTAGTTCCAATGGCCACGGTCTTGGGCCACTTGTATCCAGCGGCTCCCTGCTACTCTACTGTTGTCTGTCCACCTTGCTGGGGGTCGACCAACGCTACGTTTACCGGTGCGGGGTCGCTATTCCAGCACCTTGGGACCCCAACAACAAATTTTAGGCGAGTTGCAAGTTGATGGACATCAACTTGCAACTCGCCTAATCGTGTCGCCAAGTGATTTAGCGTTCCGGCACGATGTCGTGTAGAAACCAGTTAAGAGGGTTTACCATCCCCCTAACAGGAAAGCCCACTACCATCTTAG
Source organism: Lasiommata megera (assembly GCA_928268935.1). Taxonomy (NCBI): domain Eukaryota; kingdom Metazoa; phylum Arthropoda; class Insecta; order Lepidoptera; family Nymphalidae; genus Lasiommata; species Lasiommata megera. The sequence continues at coordinate 8,416,820 of OV743326.1, read as the reverse complement.
ACCGCATCGCCACTAACCATCCGGTGAGATGCCGTCAAGGGCTAACTTGTGGAGTATAATATATATATATATATATATATATATATATATATAATAGAACTGCCTGCCATGTAATGCAAAATTAGTGGTCATTTTCTAAGCGTTACTTTCTACTTAATATTTTGTTATTACCATAATGTTTTTAGGCAATATGACTACTTTTCGAATAATCGTAAAGTTATTTATTTAAAACTATACATTATCCCCACCATAAAAAATTAAAAGGGTTTTTCACTTGTGGCACATTCGAAATTCGCAGATCTAGTCTAGTTACTGCTCTTACAGAGAAGTGGTTACAACAACCACTTAACATACAAACATAACTTCTATTTTGGATGTAGGTAAAACGTAGTTAAAACGTGGGACATTAGGATCTAATAAAAATGTCACTTTTACACATTCATGCTTAGTATTAAAAACAAAACCTTCTTTTCAGAATCCTATACCAACAAATAAACCAACCCCAGAGCCAAAGCGACCTCCGCGTCCTGTAAATATCTCATCTCTAGTTAAATTATCACCGACAGTCGCTAACACAATACATGTGACGTGGTCATCTGATTTCACTCGGGCGTACGTTCTAAGTGTGTTTCTGGTCAAGAAACTCTCTTCCGCAGAGCTGTTGATCAGACTAAAGGCCAAGGGAACTAAAAATCCAGACTACACTAGATCATTGAGTAAGTGGTTTTATTTAAATCCTGGTGGATATAACACAAACTTGTAGTACCGTAGGCTGCACAAAATTTGTAACTCATTCAAAGGAACTTTTATTTCATTTAATAACTAGCTGTGACTCTCGGTCTCAACCGCGTAGTTTACGTTTCCGTGGAAATACCGGGATAAGATATTGCCTAAATATCTATAGCCGTCTTCAGTAAAACAAACTTCAAATAAAACAATTGAAATTACCTGATGTAGACATGATTGAATTTGAAATTTGTGCAGCGGTAATAAATTGAAATTTTTTTTTTTTTTTTTTTTCCGCTGGGAAATGCGTTTACGCATCCCCTCCGGAAGCGATGCAGGCAAGACTGCGCCGCTTCCGACGGGGTATGTGGGACTCCCTGGTGGCCAGTTTACTGGCGACCAGAATACCCACTAAAACCCAGCGATGTTCCTTCGCGTCGCCTGGTGGCTGGGTCACGGGAACACTAGTGCACTCGACCGCAACCCAGACAGCGGCGTCCGCCGAGGCAGACCCTCCACGGGAGGCCTATGATAGAGGCCCCCTAACTCCGTCCGAGGCGCGCCAGGACCAATGGACGCGCCTCACGACCCGAGGATAAGGCTCGACGGGTGGGGATGCCTCTCATCCATCACCCGGAGCTCCTCGTCAGGGGGGCAGGCGGCGATCGTGCACCCTTCGCCTGCGCCCCGCCCTACGACGCCGGAGAGGGTGCGCGTCTGCGTCATTCTCCCGGCGTCGTTCTGCCGCCTCCTTCTGTGTCATCACCTCCTCGCAGAAGGAGGCGACGGAAGCCCAAGACGTCTCGCTGGCCACCATGGTGCGGACCACGGCGGGCAGCGAAAGGTCTGGCCCCACCTGTGAATAAATTGAAAATTGACTCTTTGAAGTTAGGAACACACCTACATTTCTTAGACAACAGAGAGTGATTATAATTTAATATAAACTTTATTAAATAGCAATAAAGTTCAAATTGACTCTATATTTTATTAAGAAAACGTTTATAACGTCCGAAAGCCGGCAATGGGTTGATGATGATTATGATGACATGTGACGTTCTTACATCCATCTCACATTGTAAATAAACAATGAAACCTTTTAAAATTTATACAGACCTATTATGGTTATGATGATATTTAGCTGTAGTGAGCCGGCAATGGGTTGTTCATGATGATGCTCAAGTTAAGCACCAAGTATAATTTTTTTTTTTTTACAGTTAAAGAAAAACTATCCGAAGACTACGACAGTGAGATAGCCACAACGTCGTTGCGAGTGTCGCTTATGTGCCCGCTGGGAAAGATGCGCATGTCGTGCCCGTGCCGGCCGGCCGCGTGCCCGCACCTGCAGTGCTTCGACGCGTCGCTGTTCCTGCAGATGAACGAGCGGAAACCCACCTGGCTGTGTCCCGTCTGCGACCGGCCGGCTCCCTACGACTCGCTGGTGGTGGACGGGTGAGATTTTTCATTATTTTATAGCTGTTTACGGCGAATTCGAACCAACTCCATGGCGAAACTGGCTTAGCAACTGTACCGAATTTTAGATTTAACCCGATCATTTGTTAGACATAGACAAACCGTTTCCATGTTCCATTCAGATCATAACCTAGTGCGAACTGCATTGTCTTACAAATTAATGAGTCGCTTAGCAATAGCAGACAGATTTTTACGACGCGCTGTGCATTATAAAGTTCTGAGAGAGGAGATCCTGGGTTCGCTTCCCGGCTCCAGTCTGGTGGGAGGCTTCGACCGTGGCTAGTTACCACCCTACCGACAAAGATGCGTATAAAAGAAAACTAATATCATTTGAACGTAGTTATGTAATATGGATCCAATCAATATTATCCAAGCAACAAATTTATAATTAATTATTCAAGTAAAGATTGGCTTGCGTGTGACGTTGCTGTCACCATTTGAGGTGTAACTGCTGCGATTGTTATATGTGCTACGTTAGATTATGTATGCTAGTTATGTTGGCTATTATGATCGTGTTAAAAGAGTTTTGTTATTTCGACAGGTATTTCCAAGAGGTCCTGACGTCATCGCGGCTGGCGAGCGAGTGCAACGAGATCCAACTGCACGCGGACGGCAACTGGTCGGCGCATGTGCCGCCTGCGCGCGCGCCGCAGCCTCAACCAACAGCTGAGCCCGTCACGCTCATATCAGACGACCTAGGTAAGACTCAATTGATTAAGCATATTGTGATCCTGAAGCGGTGATAGCCTAGTGGTTAGGGCGTCAGCCTCCTAATCAGAGGTCGGCGGTTCGAATCCGGGCACGCACCTCTAACTTTTCGGAGTAATGTTCGTTTTAAAAAAATAATTAAATATCACTTGCTTCAACGGTGAAGGAAAACATGGTGAGGAAACCTGCACGCCTGAGAATTCTCCATAATGTTCTCAAAGGCGTGTGAAGTCCTCCAATCCGCACATGGCCAGCGTGGTGAACTATGGCCAAACCCTTCTCATATTGAGAGGAGACCCGTGCTCTGTAGTGAGCCGGTAATGGGTTGATCATGATGATGATGATTATGATCCTCGGCTCCCTCAGCACTCCCACTGCTGGGCTCAAGCCTCTATATGCGAGAAATTGGATCTATGATATCTGTTGCAGAACAGTAAGTCAGTACTTTTTGTAATGCATGCCCTGTTAAATTAACATTCGTCCTAACTAATTTAAACTAAATTAACAAACGTCCACACAGTTTTTGTATTCTAGTTTATTATATGAACTGCCAAGTTGTGGCACACCCTGTCACATATCTGATTTTCCTGAGGCATACTATAATTGATGTACCTTACCAATTATTATCAACAGAAGTGATACCAGTGGACGGGAACGGTGCCAAACGCGCGGCAGTTACTGAAAACAGAACACCTAAGACAGTCGAGACTTTAGTGGACCTCACGTCAGATTCAGAGGATGAACTGCCTCTCAAGAGGAAAGTGTCACAGCCCAAGAGCACACCGCCAGACCAGGAGGCTCCCACCAAAACTGAGGACAACTACAACTCAAGTGGTAATTGATATTATCAATAAATGATGTAGCGGTTGAAATAAATCCAGGGATTACAGCTTTGAGATCCGCTAACAGTTGATAGAACAATGCCTTACGATCAATTAAAACGGGACAAAGTTGTGTCCGACATCATTCTGTCTCGTTTCATCACTAGCTTTGGCTGAGAAAAATCAAACTTTACATTTACTATACTGCACTACTCTGTATTGCAGCGGAAGCGGTGTCATCGAGCGGGTACCGGTCGCCAGGCGGCGGCGGCGCGGTCATCTCTCTGGACAGCCCCTCCCCTCCCGCGCCCGCATCCCCGCAGCCCTCTCACACGACTGCGCATATCACACACGCCGGGCTCGAGCCCTCCTCGCCGCGGTCCACCAGTGAACACTGTAAGACTATTATTATTTTATGTGTGTCTATTTAATGTGTAATTTTTGGAACGCTGGAGGTAGTTCGTTCATGAATCGAGGAACCAAATACGCGGTCGTTCGCTCGCCGTACGTATTGTTAGCGTGCGTAATGTTAAAGCGGTTGGTCGTTTCTTAAACAACTTAAAACATGTTTCGTATATTTTTACTTTAAAAAGTGCTAGTAGTTTCGATGATTATCAAAATTAATAATACAAAATCAATCAATTATTAAATCTCTTATTTTCAAAAGCGTCGATGTATTCGCCGGCCTTAAATTAGATTTATCAATTTGTTGCTATCCAATAACACAAAACGATGAAAAATCTATGTATATTCATTCAATTACTCATTTCCTATATAGTTTAGCAATGGTGCACAACTTAGAGGTCACGTGGTCTGTATTTAATACCGCCGTATTTGCTTACACTTTCATTGTAGAATGAAAGTGTAAGCAAATACGGCGGTAAAAAGGTGCAATATAAAACACTATGGTATAGAGTAGTCTATACCATAGTGTTTTATATTGCACCTTGGTACGAAAACCAGCGTGTGCGACTCCCAACCCGACTGATTCTTTTCTTTTTAATTGTATTATGTAATAATAAGAAAAATATAAACATTTGTTTGAAAAAGACGGGAGACTTCGTATATGGCGGGCGCGGCTTTTTCCCGCTTTTCTTGAATTAATGTTTGTTGGCTAATTTTGATAAGGACTGGTGTTGGTTGTGTCGTGGACAGTTTTGGTGTCGTCTGTGTAGTGGCTGGTTTTCTAAATGGTTAACAGGTATTGATTTGGGAAAGGTTTGAGGGAGCCGCGTCCGCGGAGTGCGAAGTTTCCCGCCATTTCTCCCTAACTTCTACATTGCTATAAACTTGACATTGGCTAATCTGTGTAAAGCCATAAAACGAAAGAAAAGAGAGAACATTTGTTTTGATTTGTTTTTTTTTTAAACGACATCAAAAGGCAAGATAAAATAATTACAGAAAATGATTAATTTTATTTTTTGTGTGTTCTAGGCACAAGTAACAACACAGATCGGGAAGACAACGAGCCCGTATCGTCTCACTGGGCGCCCTACGCGGACACGGACCGGGACAGTCACGAGTCTTATCGGAGGTAAACATACTTAAGGCCAGAGGGTTCTGATCTTATCCCGTAGTAGTTATTGAATTACCCTATGCATCCTGTATGAATTGTTGGTCAGTACAAAATGGATTGACCAACTTACTACAGTCAAGGATAATATTTTTCATGACTGATGTATATGTATGAAATAGCAAAAAGGGTAGTCGACATCACAGGGGACCGAAGAGTTGCCAGCTACCTCGCACAAATAATTAGTCTAGCTATTCAAAGGGGGAACGCTGCCAGTATCTTCGGAACCTTGCCTAAAGGGAAAGACTCCTTTTAATAATATATTTTAGTTATGATGTTAAATATTTATTTATTTTTTAAGATTTTTAGTTTTAGGTTAATTTAAGTTTTATTTTAAGTTATATATGTATTCCTAACAACCATATGTATGTATGCCATTTACGATTTGAATTTGTCGCTTCGACTCTTCGACTGAGTTGGAATCGATCCTAAGACATCAGATCTTCTATTTCATTTAATGTATTACTAGTTATCCCTTGAACTATATTTAGACTCACCTAAGCTAAGGTTAAGGCTGGGTTTAATGTAACATAGATATGTATACTCCTAAATTGTTTGACACTTGGTATAGTACCGTAACGACATATCGCTTGGAGGTACGACTTTTTCGAAAGGGTCGTAACCAGCTCCGGACGAATCCTCCAAAAAGACCAGACCAGCGAAAATTCAGATATAATAAATTCCCTATTTGCCTTGACGGGTTTTGAATCTGGGACCGTTAAGAACAAGACAATGCTCACCATTGCGTCAGGCAGGTTGTTAAAATAGTGTTTCTTAAACGATTTTATTGTACAGGTACTGACTGAGGGAGAAGAGTGGCCGCCCCTCCTACGCCAGCGGCCATTCTTCTGAAGAGGAACAGGAGTCATCCTACCCCGAAGTACCACTACTATAAGCAACCCTCCTTAGTGTCTTGGAGATATATTTATGTGACGTTACCATAAAATACTGACAGAATCATAACAACTCGCGAAAGATAAACTAGGACCTAAAGTAAAATAATTGTGAGTGATACTTTGTGTTGTGTACTCTTTTGTGGTTTTGTGGACGTTGATAACTATGTCACAACCACGCCGCCTAGTATGAAAGCCAAGACATTTTGACACGCAGTGATAAATAACTCGCGTTTCAAGTTTCGCGTTTTATCGACTCTAGTCGATATAAACCGATCCCGTGGTAGACTTGCGGTGAATTGACTTGAGTGTTGTTTTTATATGAAATTAAAAAAATCTTCCATTATCCATAAATTAATGAATTACCTACATGATTTAAACCAAAAGGCGGGTGGAATAGTTTTTGTCTGTGGCAGCCAAGTTTACGTGCCACATCTAAACACTCCTGTCTAGGCCAGATTCAAAATCGACATTTTATAAATATAATGATTAATCATGATTAAAAACGATAACGGTATAAGGCAATGTGCTTCAGACATGAAACTGGGATGGGATCGCTTGTCTATGGAATCTTTGCCATTAAAATCATAACAACTCGAGAAAACCATTTTGTGACGTAAATGTGGACACACAAATTTATTTTCATACAACTGTCATTTTTTACGTCACGAGTGTGTAATGTTTTGAATTTAATTGATAAAATCAGGCTACCACTTTTCATTCAAAATTTTATTGTTATAATATATAAGATCGCACAATCTAATTATTGGTGTTAACTGCGTCTATAGAAAGAGATAATTGATTAAGGCAGTTAAACTTTGAAAATATTTTCGAAACAGGTTACTGTGTTATCAATGCTTTGTTAATTTGTATGAGATTAATATAAGGAATAATGAAATACAACATATTGTCAGGTAATGTCCTATCAATATTTGCTAGGGTATCGAACGTGTATGAGAAATTCTCCCGATACGATATAAATAAGAATCTTTTCTTTGAAATAGTATAAAGATGTTTTTGTGGAACACATCCTTGCAGGTTAGACCCTGGGGACATAGTAAAACTGGCTATAAATTAAGGGAAAAAACATACGACTTTGATGTTAATATATATGGCTTAATAAAACGAGATAGGGAGCATTCCAATATTACGTAACGCAATTTGGGGGAGGGGGCTCCTATATAACGTTAGGATTAGTTACTAGAGCTGGAGGGGGAGTATTTAAACAACGCGTTACATATATATACAATAACAAAGGTATTATACTTTGTTCAACATAATTGTGACTTAAATGGTAACTTACTTAACGTTGGGGGGGGGGGGGACAGAAAAACATCACGCTGCGTTACATGGGATGGAGAGTCTAAAACCTTCAACGTTAGGATTCGTTAGAAGGGCAGGAGATGGAGTATTTAAACAACGCGTTACATATAAATGTACAATAACAAAGGTATTATACTTTGTTCAACAGAATTGTGACTTTAATGGTAACTTAAATGTTACTTAACGTGGTGGGAGAGGGGGGGGGGGGGGGACAGAAAAGCTTTACGGTGCGTTACATGGGAGGGAGAGTCTAAAACCTTCAAAAATTACGTTACGTAATACATGAATGTTCCCATAGCCATAGCATAGCAAGTTTTATTCGAACTACTGGTTTAAAACTATTATTATCGCGTACTGGCCGCCCAGTTTTCACTCAGTATTATGTCTATGTAAACTCTGCATCATTCTTGTTCTAAATAACACTTTGGTGTTGCCCAATCGTACCGAACGGTTGCTCTGCCATTTCTACACGATGAATCCTCAAATTATCGATTTCCAATACATTGTTAATACATCTTGTATAATATGATGAGTGAAAATATTTTAGCTGAATGTGCAACTTCATTCTATACCACTGGATGACAATTTAACATGGTCCTACAATCGTAATTCCACGTGTACATAAAACACCCCACAATGACCTTGTAAGGGCTAGAAAGAAAATGTAAAGTGCATTTTTAAATGAATAGTTAACTCTACGAATGAAAGTTTTATATCGTGTGCGCGTGTGTGTGAAAACGCAGTGTCTTCTGTTTATGTATTTTGTACCTTCCCCCTTTTATATATAAGGAAATGATTCTCTAATTTATTTATGACTAAGAATTAGAATATTTTGTGTAATTGTATAGTAGATATGGGAGTTGTTACTCGCGGGTAACTTCAATGCATTACATTTCCAAATAGCACTAAAGAATAAGTTAATGTAGAATAGTAATAAGTAGGCGTAAACTCTGGGCCTTAATATGTGAATGAAAATAGAAGTTGCGACACCAGAAGCATTTCTATGCCAAGAGTATCTTGATGAACCAGGAGAGAATCCATGAAGTTTCAAGTTTTGGTGGAGTGCCTCTTTGCTACCAAGCTTTGATCTACAAGACTATCGCGTGGAAAATTTTGAGCTCAAATCATCAGGCAAATTGCAGTCAAAAAATCGGTGACGTGCACTACCTATAGCTTTTTATATCGATTCGACACCCCGTGCACGTCATTAGGAACTCGTGTTTAATGTCGACATCTCGAAGCTTGCGAATAATAATTTTTGAATTAATTTCTTTGAATGAATAAGAGGATTTCTTGTGTACAACTTATTTATTTAGATATACTTGATCGGTGAGAAAATTAATAAAAAGAATGATTGTAAATACGTGTTGAAGTTTTGATTTTATAATTCAATTCAATTCAAATAGTCCTTTAAAAGGCACTTTTGACGCGTCAATAATTTACATAGTAGTGATTTGATGGTGATAACTACATTCGTAAACTTAAAACTAAAGCTATGAATGAGGGTTCCAAACGCGCCCTGGTCTAAGAAGAAGCCCACAACAAACTTAGCCAGGTGGTTTTATATCACCATCTCACATAATCAATTATAATAATATATACAATTAGCTGTACGGTTTGACATTTTTTTTATCCATTACAAGTCAGCCCTTGACGGCAATCTCACCTGATGGTAAGTGATGATGCAGTCTAAGATGGTAGCGGGCTACCCTGTTGGGGTATGGTAAACTCATACTCCTAGTTGGTTTCTACTCGACATCGTGCCGGAACGCTGAATCGCTTGACGACACGTCTTTGTCGGTAGGGTGGTAACTAGCCACGGCCTAAGCCTCCCACCAGACTAGACTCGGGACGGAAATCGAACCCAGGACCAACCCTCGCAACTTTATAATGCGACAGCGCCCTTCGCCACGGCGGACTTGCCTTGACTTGGATGATAGTTTGCTTTCTTAACTTTTACCATCGTCAACCCATAATCATTCCTGTCCGCTGGGGTTATGGGTTCGTGATAAGGTTTTATCATTGGAATTGGTACGAAAATTAAAAACTTAGGTTGGCTGTGCAGAGGAACACGTACGTAATACAGTCGTCAGTACCAAGTTACCGCGTCACCTGATGTTAAGTGATTAAGCCTATGAACATTGGAGCACCAGATGCCGCCTGAATCCATTATAATCGGTTTCTACTCTGCATCATACCGGAATACTAACAAGCTTAGCGGTGAGTCTTTTCTAGTAGGATTTCATAATTTATTATTAATTATATGTGATGGTGATACAAAAAAAAACCCGGCTAAGTTTGTTGCGGGTTTCTTCTTAGACATGGGCTCAATTTGAACGCTATTAGCATTAGTTTTAAGTTAGCGAGTGTAGTTATCACCATCACTAAAAGAAATAATGAAAATTGGAATATATATTAACGATTCATCATCATCATAATCAACCCATTACCGGGTCAGTACAGAGCACGGGTCTCCTCTCAATATGATAAGGGTTTTGGCCATAGTCACCCACGCTGGCCATGTGCGGATTGGCAGACTTCACACGCCTTTGAGAACATTATGGAGAACTCTCAGGCGTGCAGTTTTCCTCAAGCTGTTTTCCTTCACCGTTAAAGCAAGTGACATTTAAACGCACATAACTCAGAAAAGTTAGAGGTGCGTGCCCGGATTCGAACCGCCGACCTCTGATTAGGAGGCTGACGCCCTAACCACTAGGCTATCACCGCTTCGACTTCGAACTATTCATAGATGCCTGTAATAGGTTTATGTGAATAAAGCTATTTTAGATTTGATTTGATTTAGGGTGGTTCTAGCAGTGACCTCCCACCAGACCAGAATCAAAGCCTGCAACATGGAGGTTGACAAGCATTGCGATTATAGCTACCAAGCTGAAGAAGTGATGATTTCTGGACTCCACATGCCTCACGCCTCGGACCTTGGACTTGTCTACGCTATGCTGTCTCTTGTTGATATCACCTTCGGAATTGATTAGGTACTGCAACTCAGAGTACGTGACCACATGACCATTTAACGGTCTGTTGTTCCGTCGTTTTATATTTGTTTTCATTGTGTTCAATAAAGTTATATTTATTTCAGAACACTTTCATCCATTCAGATAGATAGATAGATTTAAGTCTTTATTGCACATTAAAACTTGGAATCAAAAACAAAGAAGTAGAGAGTAACATAACGCGCAAAGGCGGTTTTATCGCTTAAAGCTATCTCCTCCAGACAACCTTTTGTCAAAGGAACCATTTACAATGAAAGGGGTATAGTGCAATAGTTAAGAAAATTAGTTTTAGTAATAAAAATAAGAAAAAAACTTAAGAGGTGTCAAGGGACACCCGGATGGAACGAAGTTCCTTTCGATTAATTAGTGAAGGAATTGTAATAAAATTTTATTTTATTTAAGTTATAATAATATTTTTTTATTATTAACAAATATAATGTTATATAAACTTAATCAGTAGGCTCAATTTTGTACTCCATCAGCAATATCCGGAACTTGTGCAGAAACACTCAGGATTCATTATTATCGTTATATACTAGCTCTCACGCCCGTGAAATACATATTTGCACCGGGCGGAGGATTACACCCCGGCAGGGGAGACCAAACGGCCGGGGGTCAGGGCGACAGGTTGAGAAACCGGCGGACTATCCTAGCCGAGTCCAGCAAGACCGCTTTTTGCATCCTGGCTGCGAGCGAACTGCCACGGAACCCCAGCCGCCTCGGATGGGGATTCATTATTATTATTAATTTATTATTTACAAAAAACCTGTATACACTCAACTAAAATAATCGTCGCGACACCACACTGTTCAATGCGAAATAGAAATGAAAATATCTGGCTTGCTTTCTATAAGAGAGAGAGAGACAGACAGAGAAACATGCGACGCCGCACAGCTTACAATAACAAAAAGTGTCTTGACAACTTTTCGTAAGAATTTTTTCCGTCTAGCCCCCTTTCACAACGCGCGATAAGGAACTTCGTTCCAATAAGATCGAATTTATAGACTTAACATACTGTTATAAATATAAATAAATATATTTATATATTCAGATAGTGATGTTTAACTTATTTTCGAACCTGAACCCCGAAAAGGAGATCGAAGTCGTTATGACCACTAGGTTGCCACAGTTAAAGTTAAACAATTAGTTAAAGTTCAGTATCTTATGGCCGTTCGGGAAACAAACCCAAACTAGACAGTTCTTTTGTTGATCGAAACAAGACAGTTATTTTATTGATCGAAACAAGACAGTTTCTTTTTTTGATCGACGGACTTCCACTACTGGATGGGTAGGAACTCTGGCGGCTCTCGTTTGATATCTGCTCAACTGGTGGAGTCTACTACTCCTATTCCAGGAGTATGGAGACTTGCGTCCATCTGTTCTCTGAGCTATTTGCAGAGATTCATTATCTTCACGACTCCTACTGTCGGTAACTGTGTGTGTGTTTCAAACTTTTTTTTTCCACTATAAGTCAGCCCTTGACGGCAATTTCACCTGGTGAAAGCGATAATGCAGTCCAAGATGGTAGCGAGCTAACCTGTTCAGGGTATGGTAAACCCATACACCTAATTGGTTTCTAGGCGACATCGTGCCGCAACGCTGAACCGCTTGGTGACGCCTTTGGCGGTAGGGTGGTGACTAGCCGAAGCCTCCCACGAGACCATACTCGAGTCGGGAAGCGAACCCAGGACCTCCAATGTTAAAATATGACAGCGCACGCGCTGCACCACGGAGGTCGTCAAAATTTATGATGTGCCAAATCTTGTAAGACCTCGATGCTCTTGATTTCAAGATCAACTATGTCGTATACGTGATCAAAAAGCATTTTTTTTTATACACTACAAGTTAGCCCTTGACGGCTATCTCACCCGGTGGTAAGTGATAATGCTGTCTAGGATGGTAGAGGGCTAACCTGTCAGGATTATGGTAAACCCATGCTCCTAATTATTGGTTTCTACGCGACATCGTGCCGGAACGCTAAATTGCTTGGCGACACGTCTTTGTCGGTAGAGTGGTAACTAGCCACGGCCGAAGCCTTCCACCAAACCAGACTCGAGCCGGGAATCGAACCCAGGACCTCCGACTTTAAAATGCAACAGCGCACGCACTGCGCCACGGAGGTCGTCAAGTTAGAAGTTAGTTAGCGGTAGTGGGTACAAGTGCAATAAATATTTAGCGCAGGTTCAGTGTCAGCCAATCGGAAATACATATTTACATTATCACAATAACCACTATCAAACTTCTGCATTATCTTATCACTGATTCATTAACTAAATAATGATAAAGAAACGCCCAAGAAAAATTAAATTGTTCGAGGTTCCATATTGCAGCGCGTTTCTGTACTATCACCTGTTCACCTATATCACATTCTTCGGCAACATTCAACGCGCTCTTGGACGACAATGCGATCCATTCCATCACACTCTCCCGACCTAAGCGTTCCTTTCCGAAAGAGGAGACCTAAACATATCCTTCATGACCCTGACGATCAGATGACTACTGACAACATAATCTTACCACCTACGTCGTCATCTTCGCCGGCGAAGACGAGGTCCCCGCTATCTTACGTCATCCGGACGTGAGCTACATCCACGGCCTCGGAGACATAAGGACCACTCACCATCTGACCCCCCCCTTATGCCAAACGTCGCCTAAGCCGAGGTTCGGCCTCAAAGGAGGCGCCCTTAGGCAGTCGTTCCCTTAGTTTCTTCCCCAGAAGAAATTTTGAGCCCTAGGGCTCAAAATTTCTTCTGGCAGAGCTTCTTTCCGAAGCTACATACAGCCCGGTTACGCTGTGGCAACCAATAGGGTTAGTACAGCTAATAGACAGTCCGAAAAAAAAACATTCCATCACGGAAGGACATCGGGTCCATGAAGGTTATCTACTCTGACAGTTTTTAATAGCCTTGCTATCCGGTATTCTCGGGCTATATTGTTTAACATCTCCCCTCACTTTTCACTCCTACGATTATCTAGTAAGCTGTAAGCGAATTGTGGTTTGAAATAGGCCGCGACTGCCTACAAAATATTCACTTTTGGTTTTTGAAGCACCTTTCTATTTTTTGGTGTAGTGAAAAAGTTTTATAGCTACGTCCCTTGGACAGAACGAGGATATGTGATTGCCCCCATATAACCTATACCCGAATTAAAAACCACCACGGCATGTCCCTCTCGCTTGTTTTGCTGGACGCCCGGGGATACGTTTTATACTTACCAGACGAGTTAAAAAGTACCTAGGTAAGGTTGAATAAACAGTAAATAGAACCCTGGGTGCATAACAAAATAAAACACTCACCTTTTGGCAGTATATTGTATATGTAAACCGGTGTCAATGGCTTGACCACAGGAGTGGACTAAAACAACTCCATTCCGGACTATCTAAAAATATCATCATCATCATCAAGATCAACCCATTTTCGGCTCACTAAAAAGCACGGGTCTCTTCTCAAAATGAGAAGAATTTGGCCATAGTCCACCACGCTGGCCATGCGCGGATTAGCAGACTTCACACGCTTTTGAGAACATTATGGAGAACTCTCAGGCGTGCAGGTTTCCTCTCGATGTTTTCCTTCACCGTTGAAGCAAGTGATATTTTAATTGCTTAAAAACGCACATAACTCCGAAAAGTTGTAGATGCCTGGTTTCGAACTCCTGAGCCTGACGTCTTAACCACTAGAGTATCACAGCTTCGTGCTAGAATCTAAATATACGACTCGAGAATCGAACCCAGCTTTATCCATTATCTAATATTCTTAGCACTAGAACGTCAAGGTTTATCAACAATGATAACAAGATCTATTTAAACTCACACGGGACACAACATTGGTCATCTGTAATAACCGCCTTGTGGCGTAATCAGCGTCAGGGTCGGCTCGAACCCACGAAGCGCCCGGCTGCAATAACTGACGTGATAAAATAGAATTATTATATCAACGCAGCGCTGTCGTATTATAAATTGGGAGGTCCTGGGTTCGATTCTGGTCTGATGGGAGGCTTTGCCTGCGCTCAACCATCCTACTGACAAATAAATACTGGCGTTCTGGTATGATGCCATCAAGAAACCGCAACCATCCTTTTCTGTGGGTGGAAAAGCTTTATGCTGTCTGTATTTTGTCTGGTGGGAGGCTTCGGCACGTGTCAAGACAACATTAAGCATTCTGGCACTATGTCGCGTAGAAACGAATTAGGAGCGTGGGTTTACTATACTCTTAACAGGTTAGCCAGCTTCTATCAAGCGAGATAGCCGTCAAGTGCTAACTTGTAGTGTATAAAAAAAATGCTACCCCAGGACCAGGTTATGTTGAACTCCCACTCCCGTAGAGGGTACCTATACCCGAACTAAAAACCACAACGGCATATCCCTCTCACTGGTTTTGCTGGAAGCCCGAGGAGCCCGTTTTATGCTTCCCGCACGTGGTTTTGCTGGACGCCCGAGGAGCCCGTTGTATACTTCCCGCACGTCTGCCAAAACCGGATTCCAAAAACATCCTGGGTTCAGCCAGCAACTCCTCTAGTGTGCAATCACTACACATCATCATTATAATGTGATGTAATATTTAAAAAAATGAGCACGTTTGATCGCAATTGCGGCTGCAAATAATTCATGTCGGGCAGCAAGTTTGTTATAGCAGTAGGTACTGCACTCTATGGACTTGTGGGTAAGAGTTTTTTTTTTTCAAATCCCCCGACTTGAATTGGAGTCTTTTTGTGCTCGGTTTGCTTTACAATTCTGAGTTTCTTACAATTATTCTTACAGTTATTTACAATTATTTACTGAATCTGTGAAATAACACAATTCAATTTACATGTTTTCCAATTTACACGTATTTTAGCTGCTTATCCAGATTAATGCCGCTATTCTCATAATAGTCACAAAATTTTCGATCTATACAGTTTAATTTTACTTATAGTTATTTTTACGATTGTTTCGTAGTATCTCAAAAAGGTGTCGCTTGTTTCCTTTCTAGACAAAAGAAGCGCCAATGTGTCTTTTTCTTTTTTTGTGTCCATCTCCAGCTCTGCCTCGAAGCTTTGTTTACAAAACCTTTGACACTTTACTAGCAGATGTAGCACCGATACTTCATATATTGGGTCACATTCACAGGCTGGGCTATCCTTGCATTTAAATCTGTGTAGTGTGGGTAAGAGTTAACTGTAGTTCTTAAGAAAGGCTTACAAGAATAATAAAACAACTGTGTAGAATTTAACAACAATAGGGTACGGGTTTGGCAGGGTTGCAAGCGACGCTTTCACTTAGGACGTTGCGAGCTGCGAGGTAACTGCTAAGATCGTGCGCCTGTATACGGTGCACCGGGCAGACTGCCCCCTAGTTCAAGCCGTCACAGATAGGACCCTAAAAGATAAGCTCTCAAGGCCAAATCAATCAGTCTGACATTCCAAATCATGTTATCGAGCATTGTATCGATAACATGATTGATATCGATGTAATGGGTATTTGAATAGTGCCCAGGGTATCCTGAAAGCTAAATCTATCTCGTACATCATGCTATCTATCTACTGTATCAATGAGATCAAAGGAGTATGATAGAGAATGTTACCTTCATACGTAATGAAAAACAAAAAAAAGGAAAATGAAAAATATTTATTTGAACAAAACATATTTATACAGTTTTAGAGTTTTCCGATGGTACCCACACTAGGTAATCCTGTCTCGTGGGTACCTTATTCGCTTTAACAGTTGGAATAATGATAATAATGCATTTTAAAAAGTAGTTTATCTTAAATTTAAATAAAAAAGTAGATATCAAATAATGGCATGATTGAAATCAATACACAAACTGAGAATTAGGCTGACAATGCGCAAATGTACACATTATAAAATATAGTCAAATAGGGCTCATTACTATCGTGATTCCACACCCTCGTATGAATAGCATATCAATCGGTCTCTCTATTTTAGCCTTTAATAAGATTGACAAAGTTATCAACTAGTTGGCAAAGTTAGCACGACCCTCTTTTGCGTTAAGGTTAATACGAAACCCTAAAAAAGGAAATCTATCCGATGAACTGTTGAGACAGAATAATTCTAATGAACACGCGATTCGGAGAACAGCTCCGGTGAGAAGGTCAATAACCTCGTGCGTTTGGTTGTAAGATGATTTTTTAAAGTTTTGAATAGACATTACGAAAAGTTACCACGTGCAAATATTTAATAGTCTATCGCTATTTATAAGGCGTTACATGGATTTTCTGCGACAAGACAAGTCAATAGTCACAATCTGTATGCGGCGCCCTTCCATTTTTATGCCGGTCGTAAAACCTCTCGCATCCCATTCCGACGCTTAGGGCGCTGTATCTGACATCTCACTCGCTCTCGCGGCCTGGGGACACGTAGCGTTGCTCGCTACAAGTAAGTTCCGCGATCGTCCGCCGTGCCGTTGCGGCGCTGACGTGCGATACGCTAAACTAGTGTTTCCACCGTGAAATCACCAGTGTTATTTGTTTATACCTACTATGGCTTTGATTACATGGCCCCAAGGATCGGCTGTCGATAGTGTGGTGTACTGTACGTGTGTATGTGAAGTTTGAAGCGACTAATATTGTGAAACAAGTCTGCCGTGTGCGTTTGTTTGCCGGATTGTGATTAAAAGTAATTTACTTTGCTTTTACCGTGTAGAGGGTCGGTCGGTATCGATCGCATATTGAAACAAAGCCGTGGATTGTTTTGGCGGCGTGGACCGGTGCAGCTTGAGGTGAGCGCTCTTTGTATATTGGTGTGTAATATCGACTCCGAACACGGCCGGAGTGGCTTGACATGTGGGGTTTGAGGCTCAGGGGAGGGTGGGGACGCGATGCACCGCTCATCAAAAGTTATTATGGATTTTATTTCAGTCGTACATTTCGAGACTGTAATTTATATCAGCGCTTACGATATATGTTATATCGGTGAGTAGTAAACTGCAGAGCGGCGTGCCGCAGCACCGGACTAATAGCTTCACATCGAGAGTGAGTAATGCCTTCCCTAATGGGATAATGGCTTTGCTGGCCGCCGCTCGAAATATTTATAAAGCGGTCGGACGAATCGCGCCGTGTCAACAGCGGTGGGCTGTTTGCCTTCCCATTTAGACGACAAGGGAGCCGATAAGGCGAAGCTCGAGAGACGACCGACATAAATGGCATAAATATAGATTTAATTGCGGTGTAAAATGAACAAAAACACCTCCATGTTACATATAAGGACATCTAAAAGCGTTACGTCTACATAAACTTTCGGTTAGAATTTGATGACTAAATAACAAGAATTACCTACTTCTTATGTTTAATCATCCTAGAGGTTCTTATACCTAGACGCAATTAAAAATTAAGTATATAATGGCGATCCTAAGTATTATAACTATGACCATTGTATAATATTGCATGCTGTAAGACGAGATTTGGCTGGAAGGTTAGAAACCAGTCAAACATTAGGTATTATACAAATAACGAAGCTCTCATTTAGTATTCGAATGTTCTTGTATTAATATCCTATATATTAGGTACCTATTTCGGCAAAAACAGCAAAGCTATAGTAATTTCTTACATATTATAAGGTAAGTATTTGATAAGTAGGTATTCAATATAAATCATCTTAGATATTTAAGTACCTAGGTAATTGGGTAGGTATAATTGATTTTTATCTACTATTTATTTGTAACAATCCACTAGGTAAGTACCTAGGTACTTTCAACTGATTTTGATCTCCAATTTGTTTGTAATAATCCAATAAAATGCCAAAAATAGGTACTGTAAAACAACATATATAAATAAAATAGTTAGTTAATTATTAAAAATAAAAAAGAAATAGTGGATTATTAACGTAAAGCCTCTATAAATTGTTCTAAGGTGTAACCCGTTTAGTTAACAACAAATGCATCGGCTCCTTAGTTTTCGTGAAGCAATAAGATAAGTAACAACGTACACCCACAGCCTCATATGCGTGCGGTTCACACATACATAAAAGCAATGCCTACCCCAGGAACCTATGGAACATTATTCATTCATGAGAAAGCCGGGCTTTGTGTTGTTGGAGAACGTACGTAAGTTTGAGATCTGTAAAGCGAGCGCTACCACTGACCCAAGAATCTGCACATGATCAGCTTGGTGGATTATGGCCGACCCGTGCTCTGTAGTGAGCCGATGGGTTGATCATGATGACGATGAATGCCTGTTTCTATTCAATGTTTGAATAAAATTTAAATGAAGCGGTGATAGCCTAGTGGTTAGGTCGTCCGCCTCCTAATCAGAGGTCGGCGGTTCGAATCCGGGCACGCACCGCTAACTTTTCGGAGTTATGTGCGTTTTTAAGTAATTAAAATATCACTTGCTTCAACGGTGAAGGAAAACATCGTGAGGAAACCTGCACGCCTGAGAGTTCTCCATAATGTTCTCAAAGGCGTGTGAAGTCTGCCAATCCGCACATGGCCAGCGTGGTGGACTATGGCCAAACTCTTCTCATATTGAGAGTACCCGTGCTCTGTAGTGAGCCGGTAATGGGTTGATCATGATGACGATGATTCAATGTTTAAGAAACTAGTAACAAAAAAGATTAAATAACGTGAAATGTTCGCGTAACGTAATATCACTCGTTACAGGCGCGCCTATAGACGTAAATATTTAGGTCATGTTAATCTCATTAAGTCATTGACAAGAATGCCCACAAGTTACGTGCGCACGTCTTATTCAATAAGTCTTTGTGAAATTTAATCGCATGGTAAGTTTCTTTGTAAGTATATTCATTCGTATTAGAAATCATCTTTTTTTTCTTTTGGACTGTCTTTTAGCTTTACTAACCCTATTGGTTGCCACAGCGTAACCGGGCTGTTTGGCGAGCTTCGGAAAGAAGCTCTGCCAGAAGAAATTTTGAGCCCTAGGGCTCGAAGAAACTAAGGGCGCCTCCTTTGAGGCCGAACTTCGGGGACGTTTGGGATAACGGGGGGATCGGACGGTGAGTGGTCCGTACGTCTCCGAGGCCGTGGATGGAGCCCACGTTCGGATGACGTATGATAGGACCTCGTCTTCGCCGGCGAAGACGGTGTGTAGCGTATGATTGTGTGGGAGGTGGTACGAGTATGTTGTCAGTAGTCATCTGATCGTCAGGGTCGTGAAGGAGTAAAAAAAAGCCGCAACTACGGGAGGGTTGGGGTGTCGGATTGAGAGAAATCATCGGTTCAGCTTTAAAATACACCTAGGAACTAGGTAATTTATTATCCTTCACTGCAAAAACATTGGATATTAAACCTGTCCTATTAGGTAAACCTGAATGAGCAATAACTGAAGAATTTGATTTTTAGCTCGCCAACGACTACTGAACCGCAGCCAGAAGTTAAGCCCGTTAAACATAAGTGGGAATAATACTACCAACCATTATTACTAGGCAGTCCATTATTACTTGGTAGATACCTGTAATCAACGAACACGAATAAGTCGAGTTCACTTATGGAACAGATTCGTTACTATTAATATACTGGTACTAACTATATTTTCATGTTTAAGAAATGTCTAAATCAAGAACAAACTTCTTTAATATACCATTTATTTTATCTATTTTACTGTGTACCTCCTACTTAACTAACCATAGTTGCTAAAATGGATAAAATCGCGACAAAACAAGTTTATTTCGTTTATATAGCGATATGACGACCTCCGTGGCGCAGCGCCCGCGCTGTTAGATTATTAAGTTGGAGGTCCTGGGTTTGATTCCCGGCTCGAGTCTGGTCTGGTGGGAGGCTTCGGCCGTGACTAGTTACCACCCTACCCACAAAGACGTGTCGCCAAGCGATTTAGCGTTCCGGCACGATGTCGCGTAGAAACCGGTAGGAGTATGGGTTCACCATACCCCTTACAGGTTAGCCCGCTACCATCTTAGACTGCATCATCACTTACCATCAGGTGAGATTGCCGTCAAGGGCTAACTTGTAGTGGATAAAAAAAACAAAAAAATATAGCTATATTTAAAAAAAAAAGCGGAAAAATGTGCGTCTAACTCGCTCCGTCAAATTTGTTACGAATGTATAGTTTTCAGATGTTTCCCCTTACGTACTCAAATCGTAAGTGTCGAAATAAAAGTTTTTTGCGGCATAAATGCTCGCACCTTTTTTTACGTACAATTTTTTTCTCAGCGCCATGTTACTGTAGACCTGAGTATATATTTAATTTAACCTCCTAAAATAAAGGTTCTTGATAGACCGACCAACAGGCGGACAACTGACAATAAAACGGTTCCGTTTTTCCTTTTTAGTTACTGTTAGTTTTTGGATATGGTCTAGTTACTATTTAAAATATATAAAAGGAAAAGATTACCGATTGACTGATAGATTTATCATGTATCAACTCGCAGCTCAAACCACTAAAAAGATAGGCCTGAAATTAAGCATACAGATAGCTGTAACATCTATTTTTAAATGAGAATACGATACCTAATGCATATATACATAAAATTATGGTTCCTTCAAGTAATTAATAATTCATATTTAAATACAATAATTTCGATATCGGTATCATATCAAAAATTATGAGTCTGGAATTATAAGTTGTAATTATAAGCTCTGTGCACTTCTCAAGTGACCTGGCAAGTAAATGGCTAGTAAAGAGGCAAGTAAACGGCTAAGTAAATGTGAAAGTACTTCACATTTATCATGAGCGAATAAATGGACAAATAAATAGTCTAGTGAATACGAAAGCATATAGGCAAGTAAATATTCAAGCAAATAGGCAAGTAAATGGACATTTAAATAGGCGAGGAAATGGGCAAGTAAATGGTCGGGTAATAGGTAAGTAAATAAGCAAGTAAATAGGCGAGTAAACAGGCAATTAAATGGATAATTAAATAGCAAGGAAATGGGCAAGTAAATAGACAAGTTAATGGACAATTAAATAGGCGTTATGGCGGCTTCTATTACACCATTATAGCAGAAACATTTTGAATTTTCTGGCTGATTTATTAACATTGTGAATAAATCTTTTTAAAAATGTGGTTAATAAAGGTTAAGTCAAATTTTTACGACCTCCGCGGTGCAGCGGGTGCGCCGTTGTATTTGGGAAGTCCTTGGTTCGATTCCCGGCTCGAGTTTTATGAGTTGATGGCTTCAGCCACGTGGCTAGGTACTAGTATACTGTGCCATGATGCAGAGTAGAAACCGATAACTGCAGATGTTCGTGGGCGAGGTTAATCACATAAAATCAGGTGAGCTGTCTGCTCATTTGACTAATGCATATGTAGTCAATAGAATACATACTTACAATATAACTTCGGTACCTTTCATCCCACTTTGTGTAATGTGACACTTAATATACTTATACACTTAATACCCTCGCATCTCTGTAATGGATACCTTATTAATTTTACGACCTAATTTAAATAATCATGACCGACAAAAAAACCCGCCGACTTCAAAACAACGTAGATAGTATTTTATAATACAAAGAGGTTCCTTCATTCGACGACCAAAATAATTTATAAGATTTAACACTTATGACCAGTTTTATGACTCCGACAAACTTTTTTGTACCCAACTCACATTTATCGAAGTTATTTTTGTGCGAATCCATAGAAGTTTACTTTGGAGTTGTTGTATCTACCTACTTAATTTTTTGCTTGCTAAATAGGTCGGTATACATTTTAAAAGGTTTCATTGATAATTTACTGTAAGAACGTCACATGTCATCATCATCATGATCAACCCATTGCCGGCATACTACAGAGCACGGGTCTCCTCTCGATCTGATAAGGGTTTGGCCATAGTCTACCACGCTGGCCATGTGCAGATTGGCAGACTTCACACGCCTTTGAGAACATTTTTGGAGAACTTTCAGGCATGCAGGTATCCTCACGATGTTTTCCTTCACCGTTAATGCAAGTGATATTTTAATTGCTTAAAAACGTACATTACTCAGTAAAGTTAGAGGTACTTGCCCGGGTTCGAACCCCTGGCATCTGATTAGGAGGCGGACGTCCTAACCACTAGGCTATCACAGCTTACGTCATATACAAAATTAATATTTCTATGTATTGATTTATGCTCGGTATTTAACAATGCCAGTTAGCGGCTTCAACGTTTTGATTTATTGGAAAGGTAGGCAAAATTTTGGTGTTTTTAGAGTAGGTACATGACTCATCGGATATTTATGTAGGTTGGTATTCAGTTGTAAAAGCTCCGAATCAAGATCATTGACATTTCCAGATACGCAAGTCGTAAAAAATCTCGACAAGAAATAAAAACTGTACACGGACAAGTTAATGCGATCATCAGCAGTAGGTGCTTATAAAAATAAGATTGAAAAAATATGGTAGTAAAGTGCGATAACTAATCTATTTTAATAAGACTTTATAATCCACTAGAACCTTTCTTTAAATAGTTGATTCTTTTGACGTTAATTATACATAAGTTACCAACTTATGTATGAATCTACTATACTAGTAATTAGACTAACTGGTCATTTAAAACTAAACTGTTAAACATATATTGAAATTTGGTATCGGCCAATAGTTTATATTTTTAGTTTTGTCTATCTGTTCACGCATCACGCTGGAACTACTGAACGGATTAATTTTGATGCGGATTTGCTTGGACTCTAGGTCAGGCTTTAGTCTTTATCCGAATCCGAATTTATACGAGGATAATAGTATAATAATAGGATTTCGTCGATATAGAGGAGAGACGTTTTTTATAATTGTACTCCGTAACGCCATTAAACCATAATCAATTTAGATATATTTTTTTATTATTAAGAAGGTTCTATTACTGTAGCTAGTTATCTACAGTAATAGAACCTTTTTAACCCTTAACTTGGTAGACTTTTATTTTTTGCATATCAAAATAATATTCCTAGCACTTAACCCTAATGACCCAAGGTATATAGAAAAATCTTTAAAAAAATTCATGAGGGTAGTTTAAAATAATCACATGTATCTTGTGGGACGTAGTTACGTCGACCGACGCTAAGTTAATGTCTAACGTGTTTTCAGTTAACGTGTGACTTCAGTTCAGTTAAGGAAATACCTAGGATTCATTATAAGCAAAATAAAAAAAAAACATTTCAAACGGTGTAGTCTTTATTTTAAAAAGTCATATACTCGTAAATACGGTCCATACTTACGCCGTGGCTAGGATGTGATATGCGATCAGCATTAATTAATAGGACCTCCTTTTTAAGTCAGTGAATAGGCAGACTGTCGGCAGCTGGTCATAATTCCGGGGCTTTATCTGTACAGAATTCTTTACCTGCTTTTTTTGCCTCCCGTGGCCTTTATAACTCAAAGGTAAGCCTTTTAGGGTACGATAAGAACAGTATTTCCTTTAATATGATCTAATCAGCAGGTTCAGGTGTCGGGGGATTAAAATGAGTCGAACCCTACTGCAGTAAATGTAAACGTAAAGCTATAGTACACAAAATATAATAATAAATTTAAAATGTATTGACGTGGAAGGAAATTCAGCTCCCCAATCGATAAAAGATATATTGCTACGTAATACAAGTTAAAAACTATTTAAAGCAATTAAAATATCACTTGCTTCAACGGTGAAGGAGAGCATCGTGAGGAAACCTGCACGCCTGAGAGTTCTCCATAATGTTCACAAAGGCGTGTGAAGTGCCAATAGGCTCATGGCCAGCGTGGTGGACTATGGCCAAACCGTGCAGACCCGTGCTCTGATGGGTTGATCATGATGATATTGCTACGTAGAGAGAATATATAATTCATTTTTTACATGATGTCAAAGTCTTTTCGTCCTTCCTTACATAGATACAAAGGAAATAAATGGCAGGCTTGTATACCAAGGCCTACTCGTAGTTGTACAAAGTGATCTGTTAACGCTAACTTTGGTTGAGAAACGTCAAAGTACGCTCTACAGCTGTCAGAATACGCAACAAACGAACGATGGCGCTTAAGACGTTCTTATCTCGAATGAACAATGAAACCGCGAATATTGAATAATCGCTCGTTACTGCCGCGGTTTACAAAAGGTTAAAACCACTCATACCGACGTAACGAAATGAAATAAGTAAGTCATGAATTTCTCTCATTTCTAAATTCATTCTAAAACTTCGCTCGTTAACAATTTTTAATCTTCCCACGGGAACTATTTGAGAGATATGTATAGAAAATACATGATGTCCTTTTCCATAGCTCAATCCGACACCCCAACCCTCTCGTAGTTGCGGCTTCTTTTTACTCCCCCGACCTAAGCGCTCCCCTCCGAAAGAGGAGACCTAAACATATCCTTCATGACCCTGACGATCAGGTGACTACTGACAACACACTCGTACCACCTACCACACAATTATACGCTACACACCGTCTTCGCCGGCGAAGACGAGGTCCCCGCTATCTTACGTCATCCGGACGTGGGCTCCATCCACGGCCTCGGAGACGTACGGACCACTCACCGTCCGACCCCCCCGTTATCCCAAACGTCGCCTAAGCCGAGGTTCGGCCTCAAAGGAGGCGCCCTTAGGCAGTCGTTCCCATAGTTTCTTCGAGCCCTAGGGCTCAAAATTTCTTCTGGCAGAGCTTCTTTCCAAAGCTCGCCAAACAGCCCGGTTACGCTGTGGCAACCAATAGGGTTTGTACAGCTAATAGACAGTCCGAAAAAAAAAAAAAAAAAATTCCATAGCATAGGTGACATCCATACAAAATTTCATAGCTTTCTGCCCGCGGCTTAGCTCGTAAACAATTTTCAAGTGGCCCTCGGGAAACACTTAAGGAATCGGGATAAAAGGTAACCTATGTTCTTTTCCATCTCAAAAGCTACATACATGCCAAATTTCATCCAAATTGTGTCGTAATTGAGTCACAAACATCCACACTTTCACAATATAATATATAGGAATATAGGATATATAGGAATTATGAACATTCACTATTGCTCACAACATATAAACATGGACAAGAAAAAATGTATTAGACGTTGGTTATCCGAAATAAGTAAATCTATCTATACGAATAAAGCTCTTTTTCCGGTTTTTGGATAGAAATAAAAAAAAAAACACTATCTCACATCATACAAAAGAAGAAATACAAGACAACCAAGAAATACATACACAGAAAAGAAAAGAGGTAGGATAGGCGGCCTTATCGCTAAAACTCTAAAACAAGATTTCATTTATTACCACTGTGTCATTTCTATAGCACGTACGTATAGTACTTATGGTACCATATGTATTTCATAGTGTGCCCTTCCAGAGAAAACTGAGGAAACGACTAGTTAAATACCATAACGTAATAAATAGCCTCTTTTTTTTTCACGCTGGAAAATGCTTTTACGCACCCCCTCCTGAGGCGACGCAGGCAAGACTGCGCCGCTTCCGACGGGGTATGTGGGACTCCCCGGCGGCCAGGCTGGCGACCAGAATACCCACTAAAACCCAGCGATGCTCCTTCGCGTCGCCTGGTGGCTGGGTCACGGGAACATTTTGCACTCGACCGCGGCCCAGCCAGCAACGTAATAAATAGCCTGTCTCAGACAGACAAATTAAAATAATTATTACATATTTGCTTAATCTGTGTAGGTTTATACTTAATTGTTTATTATAATAATGTCTGCACTAAAGAGAACAGATAAATAATAGCTATCAATAAATTATCGTCCCGATTTGCAATGTACTTAGAACACGTTGATTAATCTCTGCGGTGCAAGCCCATTTGTATCTAGTTTGTACAGATTATATTATCAGATGTTATATAGCTACGATTTACAACATAATTTATATAAATTACTAATGCCCACTTGGACAAGAGTTTAATTTTTTTCCCACTACAAGTTAGCCCTTGACGGCAATCTCACCTGATAGGAAGTGATGATGCAGACTAAGATGGTAGCGGGCTAACCTGTTTGGAGTATGGCAAACCCGTGCTCCTAATTGGTTGGCACGTCTTTGTCGGTAGGGTGGTAACCAGCCACGGCCGAAGCCTCCCACCAGACCTGACTCGAGCCGGGAATCGAACCCAGGACCTCCAACTTTATAATGTGACAGCGCACACGCTGCGTTATGGAGGTCGCCAAAAAGTTAATTTTTCGTTCGAAACTGTCAATAGGTGTCACCACAGACAAAAGTAGTTTCTTTTTAATATGGATAAAGTACATTATTATGGTTAGCTATAAACTAGATTAATATGTGAAGGAAGACTTCTCTCAACATATTAATCTGGGTTCAGTAATACTGTAGTCGAGTGTTTCCCAGTATTAACACCGGCTATAATTTTTTCCAGTAGCGATAAGATTTAAGCCTGATACAAAGCTAACAAGCAAGCCCGAAAAACGTACTAAACTAGTAAGCAAATGGTACATCACATCTCATTTCTCATCTTGTTCACAATAAAAGTTTATTCATTTATTCATTCAAAGACCATAGTTAATACGCCACAGGTTTTTAGAATAACTTCGATATGTCTTACATCAAAACATTTGTTTTTTTAGAATTTCTAAGTCATATTTTATCCATGTCTGGAATCATGACAAACTAATATAAAAAAAAAAAAGACGGGTTGCACTCCGGGAGTGCCGGCAGAAGTGAAAACTTGATTATTAACGTTGAGCATGTTTGATATTTTGGAATGGTTAGGGAATAATTTTGCACCAATTGCTTTATCAGTATAAAAGTACTATCATTTATGTGGTAGAATACAATATTCATTTATTGCGCTATCGTACACAAACATGACAATTTATATTACATTAAAAATTTAACACTTTAAAACTATTACAATTATTTCTGTCACCATCCATGGATGCGCGTGGCACGCTGTAACATACACGAACATTCGCGCAAGCGCCCTGCGCTGCCTAAGCGAAACAGTAGGCCCAGGCATACATTTTCGCCGCGCCGTAGAGAGATAGCTGTCTACTCTCCATCCGTCTTACGCTTTTTCGATCAGGTCACGTGTCCTGACGCGAGTTTAAGATTTTATACCCATTACAGAAAAAGTGCTCAACGCCGCTAAAGAAGTTTTCACTTCAAAAAAACAATATATATAAAATGTTAATCCATAAACATAGACCGAATAAATAATTTAGAAATGAATCACAAACTTCAAAATTGTTGTTAAAATTCCATTCAGTCGTGCACAATCGTGACTAAAATTCTAAAATATTTCCCATGTAAATATGTACTTACAATTGTGAACTATTGTTATAGCATCTAATGATAACAATAGATTGACTCGTTCCACGAACAGATAAACTTTAACAACTGTAAAACAAAACATTTCGAAACCATTCTATTTGAATAGTTAAGTTGCTCATTGAACAAGTTTTTGTGTTACGAGTAGGTACTTTCTTTTAGATGACTTTACAGTATAACTCACGTTATTTTAATACATTTTTCCATTACATTTTTTACAATATTAGATCTATTTTATTTCGGGGAATTGGTATGGGAAAAAAGTTTCCGTGCAAGTTTATTTATCTCCTCTTATTCTAGCTTAACAGGATAAAAACCTAAATTGCTAGAGTAGCCTAATATAAAAGTATATAATGTATATAAAAATTGCCTAAATTTAAATATTCCGGTAACATATTATTCACTGATG
Organism: Lasiommata megera; assembly: GCA_928268935.1. Classification (NCBI taxonomy): domain Eukaryota; kingdom Metazoa; phylum Arthropoda; class Insecta; order Lepidoptera; family Nymphalidae; genus Lasiommata; species Lasiommata megera. Next base: position 8,388,768 of record OV743326.1, on the reverse strand, counting down.
GTTACCTTGGTTGGGTGATACAAATATTGATTATGTCACACTAATCATACAAATACTTTACATACGGGCCCGTCCAGGAATGGGACTGGTGGGCCTGGGTGGACGGCGAGCGTTCGCTGCGCTTGCCGTCGGCGACGGAAGGCCGGGTGCGAGAGAGCTCTTCCACCTCTCTTGTTCCTGTGCCTTCGGAGGACTTGTGGGCGATGGAAACGGGGCCGTCCATCACTCACACTAAGGTTCTCAAGTTGGCTGGTGTGCTGTTGTTCCGGCACACCTCTAACCGGCGAAACTGGGCACACTGTGCCCAAGGAGGGTCTGCTGCGGCGGACACCCGCTGGTGGAGTTGCGGTTGTATGCGAAGGCTTTCCCGTGACTCCACCATACAGCGGTGAGTGGGAACACGTGGGGGTTTTAGTCAGTAGGAGTCTGACATAACCTCTGTGCCTCCCCGTGGCGCAGAGGTATCCATGAGGATTTACCCACGATAAAAAAAAAAAAAAAAAAAATACAAATACTTTAAATGCCAAAGTTTGTATCTAAGTGCGTTTGAAACCGGTACAATTGAAGTAATTTTCTCACTCATGTTTAAATGTTATTAAGTAAACTTTAAGGCACAATAGTTTATTTTTTATTGCACATCTGGAAGAGATTGACCCCCAAGATACGGGCTATCCTAGTTTGGGGGTCAGGGTAGTTTAAGAAATTTTGTATTTAGTCGAAATAAATGAAAAAAAAAAAATGAAAAAAATTTAGCTGACATTTTAATTCGATGTAGATTAAATCCCGGATTAACAAATAGGCATATTATATTCGGGATAGATATTCAGTTTCCGCGGAATTGCTGAAAAACTGAAATTTACGTCGATGCGATGTTGAGACTAAAGCTTTATCGCCATGGCAAACTTTTTCCAATTAAAATTTTATCAGTATATTATGTTGTTTACGGGAACAGGAATAGGAATGATACACGAGATAATCTTCAGTTACAAACTTGCTTATTCCGCTGGATTTAATTTTAAAAAAACTTATAAACACGGACATCAGCTACTAACGTAATATGATCTATGTATTTGGGCCGATCAGATAATAGAACCCAAGATCTCTTAATCCGTAATAAAACAAGCTAACCATTAACCTACGAGGCAGTTTTGCAACAGTATAAGTAACGAATGCATATTTTACGTAAATGTAAACAAGAGGATTCCCGGATTGAACTGTTCACCGTTAAACCAAGTGATGTTTAATTTACATAAACTCACGTGACCCCAAAAGTAAAGAGAGAAGCGTTCTCCTTCTTCGAAGGCCCAACCAACCAGGCTAGCACAACTTTTAAAAACATAATTTACACTAACACCTCCTGTAACACAGTTTAAACTATCGCAGGACACAGGGCTTCATTCTTATGAAATGTAAATTATGGTTTTGATTAATAAAGAATATTATTATTACTAAAAAGTATTTTGTAAAATATACGTACGTATAATAGGTACGGAAATATGGACTTTATATACATATTATTTGCACAGCTGTGAACTAAACCAAAATACACAAAGTAAAATGTTATTTATTGAGTAAACCGCTCACAAAAAAGTTGCAAAGCTTTAAAAGTAGCACAAGTAGTTACAATGTCCCATTAGAGTGTGGAAGTATCCATTAATATCTCAGTGAATATATTTTTATGATGCAAACCGCAGGCTCTTGTCGGCGAAGAAGCTGAATGCAAAGTAAGCGAGAGAGTAATTTTGTCAAAAGTCAACTGAAGCATCGCAAAGAATCCCGCTGTCAAGGTGAAACTCTTAAGGCGTTCGCAGTTCCTACTTGAATTTGTTTCTTGGAATTTAAATTACGCCGTCTGTCGGGGGAATAGTTTTTCTATGAAGAAAATTCTTCGAAAAGAAAAAGATGAAAGTTCAACGGGAGGAATTAAGTAAACCGATTACTTGAATACGTTGGGTACTGTTTATGGCTTAGAGCCTTACAAATGAATGTTGGCATAACCTAACTTTCGTCCGGAAGTACAACCGAATGAATTAAGTCAACCGATTACTTAAAACACGTTAGTTAGGTACTGTTAACTAAGCTTTCACCGCATAAAGAAAATACGAGCAAATAATTTAGTTTCCGTATATTAAACGGTTATTAAGAGGGTAATAATAAATAATAAAAAGCTGTGATACCCTAGTGGTTAGGACGTCAGCCTCCTAATCAGAGGTCGGGGGTTGCAACCCGGACACGCACCTCTAACTTTCGAAGTTATGTGTGTTTTTAACAATTAAAATATCGCTTGCTTCAACGGTGAAGGAAAACATCGTGAGGAAACCTGCACGCCTGAGAGTTCTCCATAATGTTATCAAAGGCGTGTGAAGTCTGCCAATCCACATGGCCAGCGTGGTGGACTATGGCCAAAAACCTTCTCATATTGAGATTAGACCCGTGCTCTGTAGTGAGCCGATAATGGGTTGATCATGATGATCATGATGAATAAAAAATTCGTATATTAAGGCAGTACAAATGTTTTAACGCGAGTTTAGCACGATGACATAACTAATTAGAACGTCGACAATGCTATTGTTCTAACAGACGCGATGGCTCGTACTGTTTCCCATTACGTACCTACTACTACTATATATATGCTATTGAATGGTTTTGAAGTACATTCTACTCTATGATATATAATTGAAACTGACAATAATTTTTCTTTATTTATTTGCTGGTATTACTTAATTTACCATTATTATATGTATTTTTTTTTCGTACCCCTACCGTTCTATTTCTATATGATCCAAGGTTGGCTGGTAGAGAATGCTTAGTATTAAGTTATTGTGTAAAAAAGTTCATAAAAAAAAAATAAAAATATATATATATATTTTTATATATATATGGTATAATTTGTTTTCCAAACTATATCTTACCTCATTATAAAGCTATCATTACTGTAAATTGAAAACTTGGGCAGTAGTTCCACTGTTTCCCAACATCTTAATGATTTCAATAGTTTAACATGGACTGTTCAACATGTCTTTCGTAAAAAATTACTGCACTGTTTTGCATCAAGGGTCTTCTTAAAGCCGATTTACCCACTTCTTTTATAAGTATCTTCTACTACGAGAGACACAAAACGGTCGCCGAAATTGACAATCAATCGAAACCCAAATCTTTAAATAGGAGGTTTAATTTAGTGTATATTTTTTTTTAACTGTATATAGCTCTCTGACATATTTTATTTTATATCGTTATTATTGTCTATGATGATTGTTCTACATGTAAGGAACAGACCAACTTGCAAACAGACGTGTAGTAAATATTCAAATTAAATGCCTAAATAGATTAAGGGTACAGGGGGAGAACTAAAATCCGAATGACCGCACATTTAAACCTCCCCGTTGGGCTTTTGTTGCACGTAAATCTCGCATAAGCTTAACGCTTGGTAATTAGAGGGGAAGGGATTCATATATAAATCATGTTTAAAATTATTCTCAATATAATTTTCTTTTTTTTTCCCAATTTTATTGCGGTCGTCGTAGACTATGTTTCGTTATTACTCTCATCTTTCGTAACTTTCACTTTAATAGAGATGCACATAATAAGCATCATCGATAAGTCTATCAATTATTATTATTTCCTCTTGACTTTTAATAGTAATAAGTGACTTAAAGTAAACAGAAGAATAATCTGAGTTGACTTGATTGCTAGATTCCAACTAGAGTCTTTATTCCTATAAGATAATGATTTTGTATGTAATTTTTTTATAATTAACTTTTATTTTTTATGTTGATAGATTTCAGTTTTAAATACAGTGTTCAAAGTGCTTTAGTATTATATTTCAGCTTTTAGTGGCAGTCTTCGTGCAAACTGAGGTCTCCACTAAAACTTTAATGAGCAATAAAGAAATTCCAAATCTATTCAGCCATTCTCAAGTGATGCTTGACATGACAGCGAAAAACATTTAATTATTTATATAGATATGTATATAAATATAAAATAAATGGAAGCTGTGATAGCCTAGTGGTTAGGGCGTCAGCCTCTTAATCAGAGGTCGGAGGTACGAATCCGGGCACGCACCTCTAACTTTTCGGATTTATGTGCGTTTTTAACCATTTAAAATATCACTTGCTTCAACGGTGAAGGAAAACATCGTGAGGAAACCTGCACGCCTGAGAGTTCTCCATAATGTTCTCAAAGGCGTGTGAAGTCTGCCAATCCGCACATGGCCAGCGTTGTGGACTATGGCCAAAACCCTTCCCATATTGGGAGGAGACCCGTGCTCTGTAGTGAGTCAGTAATGGGTTGATCATGATGATGATGTATACAAATAAATTTTAAATGCTTTTTTTATCCATATGAATATCATGTGAACCAATGTAACTGATATCTTAGAAACTGATTATTATAACCATACTAGTTTCTAACAACTGTATCACGACAGAAGATGTTGTTCTCAACATATTAAAAACATCGACATCATAATTGGTACAACGCTTATAATAGATTTATTACCATCTCAAACACCCTTCGGCACTTTACAACCTTGCATAAATAATGTAGTAAGATTATTTTAATATAGCATAATGTTAATTGGACAAATCGTTTTTATTTAATGCGAATTTACCTACTCGTTTATGGCAAACTGTAGAACCGGATTTAGAGTCGTAAGGCTTACGTAAATAATGTATAAAATGTCTCATCTGATCAGATAATATACTGTTAGAATTCTATGACATACTGTCTGCTTTTGGAATTTTTTCCTGGATTGTAGGTACCGCATATTATATTATCTCGGCTTTTTTTAATAACTTAATGCTAAGCATTCACTACCAGTCAAGCTTGGACCATAAAAAAGCATGGTAAGCTCACAGAAAAAAATATATATTTTATAATAGATATATAATAAAGCTGTGATAGCCTAGTGTTAAGGACTATCGAAGTATCACTTGCTTCAACGGTGAAGTAAAACATAGTGAGGAAACATGCATGCATGAGTTCTCGATAATGTTCTCAAAGGCGTGTTAAGTCTGCCAATCCGCACGTGACCAGTGTGGTGGACTATGGCCAAACCCTTCTCATATTGGAAGGTGACCCGCGCTCTGTAGTGAGCCGGCAATGGATTTTGGGTTGTATTTATTTTATATTATATTATGATGATGATGATGACGACGATGATGATATAATATAAAATAAATACAATCAAAGAAATGAAAGAAATAAACGCGTAAAAAATAATAATGCAACCAAATTCCTTCAGGCTACTAGTTTTAAAAAATATGCGAAAGTTGATGTATGTAAGAAATACTAACTTCAAAATCAACTTTCGTATTAATCTTAGTGGAAATGGTATAGGATTTATATGTTGGAGGAATGAACGATATGTGTTTTTTTTATTACTTGTTCCTACTGCTATATCTATACTGTACACTAGCGTGCTATAAATAAAGATCTAAGGTTCGCAGTTCTTACATATCTGGCTAGTGAATAGAGACAGATAAGTGGCGTGAATTAAACTATGGAATGTAATTCTTCCTTTTTAACTAACGCTGTCGAGTAGTGAGATAACAGGATTTTATGCTAACTATAGTGTAGAAATGTTATAAATTTGGTTAGTGTACCTATTTCAACGTATGTCCCAGTATGAGTGACATCTTTGGAAGATATTATATATAGAACCAAGTGACTGATAGTTATGCTATGTCTATCTTTCTTTAAATTCTCGTATAGGTATGTTTATAAACGATCTTACACTCGTCTGCTCGCATAGGGTTACCTATAAAATGTCTCTGTAAACTTTTTTATGTACACCACAGAGTAAATAAGAGAAGAGAAGATATACAAAACTTAAACCTAACTAGGCTAGAACTTAAGATCTAGATACAAAAAGGTGGTAGATAGTGATCTCTTACAGACAAGAACAGTTCGTATAATCTATCTGATAGTGTATGATAAAAATATATATGTATAACCAATAACAATACGCTAATATGTCAAAAAAATAATAATGAATATAATGTATAATATATATATAATACATAATATTATCAATACATAGATTGTAGAGATAAATGTCGCCGCTAATGACATTGCGAAACTTAATGCGATTTGACATAGATTTTGTTTTTTTTTTTTTGTAATAACAGCATTTTGCAATATAACATAAAATTTGTTTGTTACCTTAAGTCGTCAGCAACCGGAGATTAAAAAAGTTGGAAACCCAACCCGGATGCTCCCAAAGTAACAAGAAATCTGGAGAAACCCGGATGCATGGTAACCTCCATCCGTTGGGCAGGATGGAGGTTACGTGGGACGAAAAACCTCCCCCCCCCCCCTCTCGTTGGGGTATACCCGAACCACGGCATGTCCCACTCGCTGTATTTGTTGAACGTCCAGGAAACCCATTGTATACTTCCGGGACATCTACCAGTTCCCACGCTACAAGCGAGAGGCTCAGGACAGCTTGATCCCCCCTCCCCCAAATATAGTAAAGAGATTCGTGATTCGTGCAATGACGTGTAGTTAGAGATGCATTGCAGCCCTAGCTGAAACCCGATACCCATGTCCAATAGACGATTATGATCGCAATAACTCGGCGCTCGACTGTATTTAAAGTATGAAATTGATTAACTGCTGCCAGCCTCGAGCACCAATTGAACTTTCTACACTATTTGCTGTTCAACTGAACGTAGGTACTACAATATCGAACAAATCGAGGCATCTCGCAACCATGCCATTAAAATTATTTCATTTTGAGGTTTGGAATATCATGTTAGTAAATTATTTAACATTCATTTCTTTCTTTTTAATTTATATATCATCATCATCATCATGATCAACCCGTTACCGGCTCACTACAGAGCACAGGTCTCCTCTCAATATGAGAAGGGTTTGGCCATAGTCCACCACGCTGGCCATGTGCGGATTGGCAGACTTCACACGCCTTCGAGAACATTATGGAGAACTCTCAGGCGTGCAGGTTTCCTCACGATGTTTTCCTTCACCGTTGAAGCAAGTGACATTTTAATTGTTAATTGGTATAATATATATATACCTATATATATTATATCATATCATAAAAATACATATGTTTTTTTCTTTTACATAGGTGCCACTTTATAAAATCATCTTACTCACATCTGATAACCTTATATATACAAAATATATAAAAAGTGTCTGTACAAAAATAATAAAAATAAAATATAAATAAATTTCCTTACAAAATATAAAGTTGTTTAGTACTGAGATACCGGGGATCTCAATCTAATAGCAAAACTATACAAATTTTACAAAGTCAAATATCTTTTCTTTTATATACACTCAAGTTAGTCAACTGATGGTAAGTGATGATACAGTCTATGATGGTAGCGGGCTAACCTGTTAGGGGTATGGTATTGGTTTTTACGCGACATCGTGCCGGAACGTGGATAATATCTTGAGAGCATAATACAACGTTTAACATTTCTTAATTATTTTGAAATTTACAAGTGCGTTCTTGTAATTTTTCATAGCTATATCAGATAATTAAGCATATATCTTACATAGATATAGCGCTAATTAAACTTTGTATTCTTGCTGTTGGATTGACATGTATGATATCATAATACTGAGCAACTTAACACGATTATACACGTCGATAATAAACTCGCCTTACAACTGTAACGAATTTTAGAGCAAAACCCGTTTGGTCGTTTTAACACAAACCAGAGTTCTGTTTCTGTACACAGATGCAACAACGTGTTAAATGTATTCTGTGACGAACAAATTGAACCACTTAACGTGTTAGATTTTGATTATAAACTGGCTTAGCAACTACGGAATTTTATGTCGAACCCGTTCCGTCGTTTGAAGACAATCCAGAGTCCTGTGTCTGTACACAGATGCAACAACGTGTTAAATGTATTCTGTGACGAACGAAATGAATCTGTAATCGTGTTAGATATTGATTATAAACTGGCTTAGCAAATACGGAATTTTATATCGAACCCGTTCCGTCGTTTGAAGACAATCTAGAGTCCTGTTTCTGTACACAGATGCAACATAGTGTTAAATGTATTCTGTGACGAACAAATTGGATCACTTAACGTGTTAGATATAGATTATAAACCGGCTTAGGAACTACGGAATTTTAGATCGAACCCGTTCAGTCGTTTGAAGACAAACCAGAGTCCTGTTTCTGTACACAGATGCAACAACGTGTCAAATGTATTCTGTGACGAACAAATTGGATCTGTAATCGTGTTAGATATTGATTATAAAATGGCTTAGCAACTACGGAATTTTAGATCGAACCCCTTCAGTCGTTTGAAGACAAACCAGAGTCCTGTTTCTGTACACAGATGCAACAAAGTGTTAAATGTATTCCGTGACGAACAAAATGAACCACTTAACGTGTTAGATATTGATTATAAACTGGAATAACAACAGTACCGGATTTTAAATCGAATCCGTTCAGTTGTTTGAAGACAAACTGTTTCCATGTTAATTCAGACCATAACCTAGTGCGAATTGTATTGTCTGATAAATTAAAAAACCGTTTAACAATGGCAGACAGATTTTGACGACCTCCGAGGTGAAGCGTGAGCGCTGTCGTTTATTAAATTGGTGATACAGGGTTCGATTCACGGCTCGAGTCTAGTCTTATGGCAAGCTTCGGCCGTGGCTAGTTGTCACAGACCTTTCCGACAAAGACGTGTAATTTAGTAAATTAGGCTTCCGGCACGATGTCGCGTAGACAGCAATTAGGAGTATGGGTTTAGTTATACCCTTAACAGGTTGGCCCGCTTCCATCTTAGACTGCATCATCACTTAAAAAGTTGCAGGAGATGTCACAGGAATATCTGCGACATCTCCTGCAGTTCTGTAGCCTCCTTTAAAAGGCAAGTAAGACTGTATATTGCTGCATTAAAGGTATAAGTCGAGTTGTTTAGATGTAAGGTTAATTTTAAGGTTGCATGCTGTGGTCATTTCTAGAAAGTCACTATCTCGTGTTTGTTCTTCTGAAATGTTTTTTGTTGTTTTTATATTGATTGTGACTAGTTTAATGATCCAATAAAAAAAAAAGTGTATAAAAAAACATCGATTATTATTTACTGGCTTTGCAGCTTCTGTAACAATTTAAGTAAAAAAAAAATAAGAGCACCTTCTATACTCATTGGGCATGTTAATATTTGCGAATTGTATTTTATGATTTACAAATTAAACCACAAACATGATATAATAATCGATTATAAACTGGCTTTTAAGCTGTACCGAATTGTATTGGGTTGAACATGGTTACATAGATGGTGGTTTTGTTTAGTTTGAACACAAACCAGAGCCCTGCTTCTTTAGACATTGGGAAGTAACCGAGCGCGTAATGCGCTTGCTTCCCAATGTCTATTAATGCAATCTAATGCTTTCTGTGACGTCAAATTTACTAATTAATAACTGATAATTTATAATCAGATTCAGACACCACAGATAACCAACCTTCTTGGAAAGATTTATTATTTGAAAAGAGTGAGGAAACCAAGATAATCGAGACACAGTTCGTTAACACTTTTATGTTGAAGGCTATTATAAAATTATATAACTAAATTATCTAGTAATAAATACACTAATAAGCAAGTCTTTTAATGTATGAAATTTGTTGAATGCCACCACAGAAAAGCCTCAGGCGTCAATTTAACTGCCTCAACTATTTGGTGTTAGACTAAAATGCGACTTCGAGACATTACATTGAACAACTTAACATGTTAGAGATCTATCATGAACCGGTTTTATTATATGTATTAAACTGTATTACAAATCTGTTTTTGCGTATGGACACTAACTTTGGAAGACTCTGTTGAAGTCATCATCATGATCAACCCATTCTCGGCTCACTACAGAGCGCGGTTCTCCTCTCAATATGAGAAGGGTTCGGCCATGTGCGGATTAGCAGACTTCACACGCCTTTGAGAACATTATGGAGAACTCTCAGGTGAGCAGGTTTCCTCACGATGTTTTCCTTCACCGTTGAGGCAAGTGAAATTTTAATTGCTTAAAAACGCACATAACTCCGGAAAGCTATAGGTGCGTGCCCGGGTTCGAACCCCCGACCTCTGATTAGGAGGCTGACGTGCTAGCCACTAGGCTATCACAGCTTAACTGTCTGTTGTCTGTTGAAGTAACAAAATTAAATTATTTTTACCACTACAATTTCATCTGGAGGTAAGTGGTGATGCATTCTTAGATGGTAGCGAGCTAAGCTGTTAAAGGTATGGCATATTAAACACCTGATCGATTTGTACGTGGCATCGGACGCTGAATTGCTTTGGCTGCACGTCTCACGTAACTTACCCCAGTCGAAACCTTCCACAAGAGCATTCTAGAGAACTTCCCAAATTAAAAAATCTTGAATTGCTTCTGCTGGGTATCGAACCTGGGGCCTCCTACTTAGAAAACCTCTGCGCTGTAGAGGCGACGTCACGGTAGATAAATTAAAAAATATATAAAACTAATATTTTGCTACTCCCGCACGGTAGAACCACTGCCTAAAATTTTAAATTGGGATAGTTTATTACACCCTGTATTAACACATAGGCTACTTTTATTCCGGAGAAATCCCGGTTCTCCCGGGATTTGTGAGAAATTGAATTTCACATCAATAAGCTATAACTAGATATAGCCATAGCTAACTTCCACGAAATTAGATTTATATGTATGATGTATACAAGGGAGCAGGAATGAGACGTAATTGCCTTGAATTACAGACGTTATATTCGACAGGAATTTTTAAACACAACTAAATTACTCTGTCGAAGTCATCACCAAGTATACTTTAAAAATAAATATTTGTAAATTAATAGCAAGTTTTAGATATGCGAAATGGTTAATGGATATGCGCTTGTGAATAAACAAAACACCTTTAAAGTGCTAAAATCGCCATACTTAGCTTATTTCAAATAGATGGCTTAGAATTAACAGGTTTGGCAGTGAATTAAGTTTGTGATAAAAATATATATATTACTATGGGCCGTTTTTTTCCGCTGGGAAATGCGTTTACGCATCCCCTCCGGAAGCGACGCAGGCAAGGCGGGACTCCCCGGCGGCTAGACGCGACCGGAATACCCACTAAAACCCAGCGATGCTCCTTCGCGTGGCCTGGTGGCTGGGTCACGGGAACACTTGTGCACTCGACCGCAAAATATTATTATTACTATGGGCCTTAGAAGGCTCAGAGTCACTAAGCGAGTAATGGAGAGAGCTATACTAGGAGTATCTCAAGGTGATCAAATCAGAAATGAAGAGATCCGTAGAAGCACCAGAGTTACCGACATAGCTCAGCGAGTTGCGAAGTTGAAGTGGCAATGGGCCGGGCACATAGCTCGGAGAACCTATGGACGTTGAGTTCCCAAGATGCTGGAATGGCGACCCCGCACCGGTAAACGTAGCGTTGGTCGACCCCCAACAAGTTGGACAGACGAAATCAAACGAGTCGCAGGGAGCCGCTGGATACAAGCGGCCCAAGACCGTGGCCATTGGAACTCCCTACAAAAGACCTATGTCCAGCAGTGGACGTCAAACGGTTAAAATGATGATGATGATGGTGATTTGATAAAAATAAAAGTGATTTGATTAAATTTGACAATAAATCAAGGCAGTGTTTGTACGTAAACACGTACGTACGTTGTAGTAGAAGTAATAATAGTATTAGTGGTAGTTGGTGGTTGAATATGTTACTGAAAATAAAACGTTAAGAATCTCAGATGTTGAGTTTGGGGTAAGCAAGTTAGTAACATGATTGATGTATGATCGCTATTTTAGTGACGACGTATTTGCAAAGATTATTCGTCGACGCGCCGTGCCTTGGGGGCTTCGCCTTATCCTCAAAACCGATATACCCATAATAATCCCTGCCTTTATGCAAAAACTTGCCATTGCCCGTCCCCCTACCTTTCATAATTCATTAAATTAATAGACGGCGCGACCTCGCTCCTAACAAGATCATGTAAGGCACCCTCGATCAATAATGGAATATGTATGTACGAAAAAAAATGCGCTAGCCCTAAACATTGCCTCATTGATTTCTTGGTTTATGGTAAAAAGAAAACTTTTTTAAATAAAACCGTGATTTATTATTGCTTTTTCAAAAGTTACGCACTCAAACATAATGGTTTAGTTAGCAATTCGTTAAGATTTGATTTTTACGGACACTTCGAAAACTGGAAAACGGATGTTATAAATACGTTGCTAAATTTCAGCTCCAATGGAAACTTCATTCGAGAGTCAATAAATCTTTTACAATTTAGAACCGGAAGAAAATAACGTACATGCAGTCGTTGCAAATGGAAAGCTAAAATATATATTTCTTAAATCATAGGCACCATTTAGCGTTGATAATGTGTCCAATATGTTACCACAACACAACTAATTCACTTGTTTCGAGAATCCGTTAACGAAATTGTAGAACCAATCTATCTGATTCGATATTTAATCAATGTATCTTAATATTTTTTAGGTTATATAATTGATGCTTTGCTTAGGTTTTTAAATAAAAAATCACGCCAAACAATTGGTAAAACATAAGTGTTTGTACTTATTTGTACACGTCATCGAGTGCTATTGTGCAAGCAGTAACAATATATAATTTGACGGCTCATTCCATTTCCCATTCGGATATAATTACAATAATTATTTTTATCATTCAATAACATATTATAATGATATTTTTATTTGTAATTTTTGCAGCGTTGTATAATTTAATCGGCTCATCAACATTGATTGTTGATATTGATCATGTAACGGTGCTCCGCGTGATTTGATCGAGATATTATACGAAATTTCGTTAATATCTTATGCCGTTCCCGTTATCTGTACGTCGGACAGCTCTAGAGGCCCGCTCGCTTGATCAGCAGCACTCTATTAAAATCACACTTGATTAGATCTCGGCGCGGTTTAATTGAACACTCCAGTGGCGGTATGCGCGCCTGGTACCTCGTGCTCGCCGGCCGCCCGTCGGCCGCTCGAGCAGTCGAGCACTCTTTACAACGTTTAAACTTTTTTTGCTTCTTCATCTCGCCCGATTCCTCTTTGATTTCTTTTGTCTCTTTTGTTGGAAGTTTTCATATCCTTCTGTTTTCCGGGTGGATTAATTTTAATTTCGATTCAAAGACTTTTCTCCCTTGTCCCTGTTACTTTTTTGTTGTTTGTTTGTTTGTTTATTTGTTTGTGGTACGGCTTTTGTGTTGTTTATTAAGTTCCTCGACATTGAAATGTTTTGTTGGTGGGAGGTATACGAGCGCGATAGATGGAATATTTATCCGAGGGGTCGCGGGATCACGCCGCGCCGCCCACTGGCAATTTGCCGTCTGCCCGCGGCGCGCCGCATTCAATACTCGACTCCAATACGTGTTCTCCAACTAAACGCTATGCTAATGTAATGGGGCTCCATTTAATCACAGCCCACGGGCAACTTCAAATTTTCAATGAGACGTTTCTGGCAGCGACATTATTATATTGTACTTTCTGTTATGGTAATAGTTGAATCGTTAGATTACTGAAATTGTTTGACGCGGTAATTTAACAACGAAAGTTTCGTATAACGTATAAATATTATACTAGCTGTTGCCCGCGACTTTGTCTGCGTAGAATTTCTGATTTCCCTTGAGATTGAGGTTACCCGTGCGGCCAATGCCCCGCTTCAGAAAGTAAGCTACAGGCAAATCTCAAATTGCCGATTTTCGTGTTTCTAAATTAAAAAACAAGACTTTCATACAAACTTCAAACCCCTATTTTACCCCCTTAGGGGTGGAATTTCCAAATATCCTTTCTTAGCTGACATCTCTTAACTATCAACTACCTACTTGCTAAATTATAGCTTTATACGTACAATAGCTTTTGAGATCTCGTGTTTAATCAGTAAGTATGTAAGTAAGTAACCTTTCGCTTTTATATATATAGATTTTAGATATGTATTATTTGTATTGTTATTATTTTATATATTTAGAAGCATGTAGTTATAGGTGTGTATATATATAAATATATATATTTAAAATGGTTGCCTCGAAGGGATCACTCTTAGTGATAAGGTCGCCAGTTGCTGTTTTTGTCATTTTCATGTATGTTATGTCCTATATATTGAAATAAAGTTGTACAAATAAATAAACTTCCTATTAAAACTCATTAATTTTTCATCATCTTTAATTAACTTTTTGTGATAGAAAACTGCTGAGATAAAAATTTCTTCTCTATCTTTTGTAAATATAATTTTGTATATATAAATGAATTACTCAAACTCATAATGCAAGGGAAAATAAAAGGCAAACGAAGACCTGGCCGAAGACGAACATCCTGGCTTAAGAACCTTCGCCAGAGGTTTAATATGAGCTCAAGATCATTGTTTAGGGCGGTAGTGAACAAGATCCAATTAGCCTTAATGATTGCCAACCTCCGGTAGAAGATGGCACTAAAAGAAGAAGGAGAATTCTTTTGTATTGTCGATTCAAATTTAGTTGTAAAGTCAAAAGGAGTTTACAGCTGACGTCGCTCCAAAGAAGTTGGTGGGCTTTAATGATCAATGTGTCATATTAGTTAAAATAACCGGAATCAACCTCTTAAAGTGGTCTCCCAGACACGACAGTGGTCAATGACAATTCCCTCACTTCGGTAGTACCAGTACCGAGAATTTCAATAACCCCTGTGTTCTGTTGTCAAGCTTGTTGACAAATAAACAAACGGTGCGTTTATTGATTACTTTATTTATTACTTAATAACAGTCCTCAAGTGCTTGAAGCAAACAACTTACCTATGTTTGTTTTATTTGATCATTGAAACCTGTTTTGATTGCGGTATTGAGATAACAGTAACCAGCTTTGTGGTTATATAAACTTACGATACGATAAAATGTTTGTTACAATAAGACGAGAACTGTTTCGGATATAAGGAGAGATTGGCGACTTCGTACCTACTCTATTTGCAATAGAGGCAGTTTAAAACAATTATCTTCTGCATTTGAGTGCGAATGCTTCTGCGTGTAAGAAAAACAAAAAAACTCAGTAATATTTATGACATATTGAGGTTTTTCAGATTAAAAAGTCGCCTGAATATTATTCTAAAACAAGGTACATAATTACAACTAAAATCTATTAACCATTTTACACCACAGTAGTAATCCACTCAGTAATATACTAGATTTGCTGTCAGTCGTCCGAGAGTGTCGATACAAAATAAAATTTTATATTGTGAAATTTTATTTTGTTTGGGCCGTTTGTTTGTTTATAAAATCATTGCATATGTGCTTAAGGAAAAGCAATATAAGTGTCAGAAAATCTTATTTTGGGTCACAAATTCCATATTCCATATATATAAGTTATATCAAATGTTAACGAAATCACTTTCGTGTTTCAATATACGTAGGAGTCCACTCAGTACCAATAAACGTCGTCGACTTAGCGATTTCGGGCGATGCCTCAAAACATTTTTTTGCGTAGATTTATTTTTTTACGGACTGAAAATCACTTGCTTGTAAGTCATACACATAATATATTTGTATCTTAGACCTAGATCTATAAAGCGTGCATTGACTTACCTTTGAATTAAAACGAGACAAAGTTATATTATCGATATAAATCTGTCTGTGTGTGTATGTTTAAACGCTAACATTGGCTGAGTAAAGTCAAAATATGCTCTATAGATCGCCTTAGATAGATAGATAGATATACTCGTATATTGCACACAACTAAAAAACATCATGGAACACTTCCTACACATAAGTATGCCAAGGCGGTCTATTGCTTAATTAATTCGAGACAACCCCAAGGGAAAGAAGTCATTGAAAGTAGAGAGTAGTTTATTAAACTATATTCCTATATAAAAAAAACGCTATTATCACGTTTTATAAAATACACATATTCTAATTTTGTGTAATGGTCCTTTAAATATCAATGCAGCGAAGTTATTGACAATGAGAACTCATGAATAAAACTACAACTTTGCCAAGTATGTAAGATACATTTACATCACACATTGTACATTTATCATCTGAATAAAAATGAATCACTGGTAAAGAAAAGTGGTCGTGAAATCCGAGGAGAGGTTCTTATGATGAGAAAATTTGGAAAAATTGCAATTCCTAAACTCGTTTTAGCTGTACATTCTGGTAATGGTGATTTTAGATCGATTCTTAAATCTATATTGATATTAAAAATTGGGAAGTAATTATATGTCTTTTACCTTCCTTCTAACGCCGAATAAGCCGTTTAATAGATTACGATTACGATTATTGGTATCCGTGGTACTGTCGCATTATAAAGTTCGAGGTCTTGGGTTCGATTCTTGGCTCGAGTCTGGTTTGGTCAGAGACCTCGGCCGTGGCTAATTACCACCCTACCTACAAAGACGCCTATCGAATTAGCGTTCCGACATGATGTCGCGTTAAAACCAATTACGAGTATGGGTTTATCATACCCCTAATAGGTTAGCCCGCTACCATCTTAGACCGTATCATCACCCGTCAAGGGCTAACTTGTGGTTTATAAAAAAAAATGGAATACACCATGTATTCCATTTTTTTTCGAGGGTTGTTAGCGCAAAATTTCTACCTCCAACCTGTAATTGCGGAAATTTATCTACCATCATTTAAACTACCCCGCAATCGAACCTAAGACCTAGTGAACCGTTGTTGAACGTCTAGACCAACGCTCCGAGGTGTCTACCGCAATAATTCGTATTAATGTTTAATTGATAGGCCACAATAATTGCCTATCTGGTTTTCAAACTGATTTGACAGCTACAATCGTTATTCTCAGAAGGTCTGCAAATACGCTACCCAAATTAGTTGTACCCAATAACCGTATCAAGGATATCGGCAATTTGCATTTATTATAAGGTTCCAATTAAATTGGACCGGCGGCGGAATTACATTTTAGGCAAAGAGTTTTACTTAGGGTCGAGTGAATCTCAAACATTTTCATTGTAAAAGTCTCGCCGTGGGAGTTAACTGGCAGTATTTGAAGAACTTTAATCACGGGATAAGAAAAGGTTTACGTATATAAAATTTTATTAATGCAGCCTTTTCTCTGTTCTGATGGAAGGCTTCGGTAGTGGCTAGTTACCAATCTAAAGTTAAAGACATGCCGCCAAGCGATTAAGCAATCATGCACGATGTTGTTTAGAAACCAATTAAAAGTATTTTGAAAAAAAATCTATATATTTTAGCCCGCTACCATCTCAGGCAGCATCATCCATTACCACATATATTACAGTTAAGGGCTTAAACGTCATTAATTAAGGGCATCCAACAAAAAAAAAACAGAATCAAAAAACTATAAAATACATTAGAAGAGGAATTGTTCAATACTGCAGACCCACTTAGAGGCAGACCTACTTTGAGACAAAAATATATAAAAACCTACTATATATATAAAACAAACAAAACTATAAAAAAAAAAACTTTAGAAGAATAATATCAATTTACCATCTGTGCTTTTTTAATATTTTTGTTTTAAATTTCGGCAAATTATCGCCCGATATGTCTAGATCTATATTCTTATTCATATTATTATCTGTTAATATATAAAACCAAAGCATATGTAGCTAGTAAAATAAATATCTTTTTAATCTGGGTCCTTGCTAACGTAAACGCTTAAATATGTTTACGGTACAGGTTTTCGCAACGCCATTTGTCATTGGCAATTTATGGTTCGTATGCGAGTACGGCGCTCCAACTTCGCACACTTCGCATGACATTCATCAGTCCAGACGAATCTTGTTTACGTTGTACATCATTGCTTACGGCTCGTCTATACAATATCTATATATTCTACGTTGCTCGCTCATTACGAGTCTCGCCGCAAGCGCCCCAAGTGAAAGAATTATATTAACTTGCTGAACACTTTTTATTACTATTGAAAGAATTACATAGACTTGATGAACACTTATTGTTACTCTTGAAAGAATTACATAGGCTTTGCAGAACACATAACTTTCCACGCCTTAGTTTAAAAAACATTGAGCTCAAGACCGTGTTTTTCGAGGGATCGCCGAATGCACCGGTAAAGGAAATAGACCGTCTGTCATATTTATTAGTTTTATACTACCCGCGTTGCTGGAGATAATGAAACTCCCAATCAGTGTTCAAATACCTCACACCCAATTATTGTGTATGCTAACACAAGGCACGAAGCGTCAAATTCAACGCTGTTTTCAGTAGTTGTTTTTAGGGGTAGCTTTGACGACCTCCGTGGCGCAGTGCGTGCGCTGTTGCATTATAAAATTGGTCTAGAGTTCGATTCAGGCTCGAGACCTGGCTAGTTACCACAACAGGCCAGACCTGGCTGCATTCCAGAGATGTCGCCATGCGATATAGCTTTCCGTCACGATGCCGCATAGAAGGGGTTACCATAACCTTTTTTTTGTTGACCGGGGGTAATCTCCTACTGAAATTACCCCCGGATGAGATACCCCATTTGCTGGCGGAAGATCTCGGGTTATGTGGGATTTCTACCTACTAAAACCCCCTAGGTGGCCACCATCAACATAAAACAGTGAGAGACTCTGGGATCTTACCATTCTCTAACAGGTTCGCCCGCTACCATCTTAGACTGCATCATCACCATGAGATAGCCGTCAAGGACTAACTTGTAGCGTTAATAAAAAATAAACTAACTTAAATGCAAATGTCATCAGCATATACACGAGTAAAGATTGTCATATAAAACTTTTAACGCTGGATAACTAAGAACGCTTATGCAAATAAGTTTTCCCTGTTATCGCGTATCTACTATCGATACAATTAATAATAAAAACTTTATTTAATAAAGTTTTCTCGTCAATATAGGTGGTACCATAGCTAGAACCGAACATATAGCGATGCAAGAATTGCATGTAATTAGCAAATACCTAAATAAGATTTAATCATTCGCGTTATCTTGACGTGTCTTATGTAATTAAGAAGAAAAAAATGGACTGAGCCTTACAAGCAAAAGTAAACTTGTAGTACAGTTTAGTAGGCTGCACAAAATAAGTAACTCATTCAAAGGAAATTATATTTTATTTTATAATATATTACCTATTGATATCTTGGAGATGTCGATCAATAAGTTCAAAGTTTTTATAAAACGAAAGCTTATAGAAAAATCATATACGATATTAACGATTATATAAACGATAAAAAAGCTTGTGTGAATTGCTTTATTTCCATAGGTATCATAATTTATTCATTAATTATGTGAGACGGTGAAAACAAAAAAAAAGCCGGCTAAGTTTGTTGTGGGTTTATTATTAGACCTGGGCGCGATTTGAACCCTATTAGCTTTAGTTTTAGTTTGGCGAGTGTTGTTATCGCCATCACTAATAGAAATAATGAAAAATGTGATAAATATGAACGATTCATAGATGCCTGTTATAGGTTTATATGAATACAGCTATTTTTGATTTGATTTGATTTAATTTCCGTACACTGTGAAGGCGTTGACGGCTGCAGCTCAAATTCCAATGTGCGATGATCTTTATTGCAACGTTTCGCAGTTTAACACTCAATTCACGTTTATTTCACAAGCAGGTTCAAGTTAGTGATGGACGACTCGGTTTAACAAATCGATTTGGAATGACGCCGAGTCGAACAATGGGGTTGCCATTTTCCTTATAGGGTTGGCATGTGTGAACAAAAGCGAAAGATGTTTTAAGTCGAAACTATAAAGCTTATTTAAGTTCGTAATTAGGAGCAAGGAGTAACAGGCTAGCATGGCATGGTATGGTCATACAATGCGGAGGAAAGAAAGTGATGCCACCAAAAGAATGTTATATATGAATGTGGAAGGAAGAAGAGTAGAGGAAGACCAAAGAAGAGATGGATGGATTGTGTAAAAGAGGATATTTTGGTTTTTATCCGCTGGGAAATGTGTTTACGCATCCCCTCCTGCAAGACAAGACTGCGTCGCTTCCGACATATGTAGGACTCGCTGGCGGCCAGACTGGCGATCAGAATACCCACTAAAACCCAGCGATGCTCCTACGCGTCGCCTGGTGGCTGTATCACAGGAACACCGCGCACACGACCGCAAAGATGACGTGTTGTGCCGACCCCACATAATGCTTGATAATGGCAAGAAAAAGAAGAAAGAATAATTAGGAGCATACGTCAACATTATCGGAAATATACTTATTAACTGCTTATTAAATGGTATACGTAATTAACAGTATACTAATTAGTCTACAGTAATACTCGTAAGAGTTACGTATAAAAATAAAAATCGCTTTTTTATCGCTTGAGCAATTAGATATGTGGACATCGTGGAATGGAGGCTTATTTTTTCACGGTTTATTTAACAGCAGATGTGAAATGTTGGATAATAAAATGATGTACCTTTGATAGGTTTTTTAAGTTGTCGAGTGTAGTTATCACCATCACTTAACGAGTAGCAATAATGAAATGAACGATTCATAGGTGCCTGTAATAGGTTTATATGAATAAAGCAATTTTTGATATTTTGATAGTTTTGGGAAGGTACTATTGTTTTCGTAAGTATTAAATGTCAATCAATATCTTACCTTTATATAAAAATAAAGAGAAAAAGAGCACTATCTATCAGTTTCATAATATTTATTTATTATAAGTGTCTTTTATTATTTGCTTATATTTCGTTTTCCAATTGATCTAAGTATATTTTAGTATGTAGATACCTTGTTTGACCTATTCCACTTTATAAAATCATCTTACTCAGGTCTGAGGGTAGCTGGAAGAGATCTCTTATATAGATAACCTTTCCTTTGTATACTTCTTATATATAAGTATTTGCTATCTCACAAATTTGGTACAAAAATAATAAAAAGTAATAATTAAAAAAATATATATTGCCGTGCTTGTGTCTCGCAAGAACTTTAAAATGTTCGAGAAGACATGCTGAAAAATATTTTTAAAAAGAGTATTAGTTAATAAGGGTTCTTTTTTTTTATACACTACAAGTCAGTCCTTGACGGCAATCTCGGCTGGTGGTAAGTGATAATGCAGTCAAGATTGTAGCGGGCTAACCTGTTAGGAGTATGGTAAACCCATGCTCCTAGTTGGTTTCTACGCGACATCGTGCCGGAACGCTAAATCGCTTAGCGTCTTTGTCGGTAGGGGGGTAACTAGCCACGGCCGAAGCCTCCCACCACACCAGACACGAGCCGGGAATGGAGCCTATGACCTCCAACTTTATAATGTGTTTAAATTTAAATTGGTTTCAAATTTTTTTTTCAGTATATCCATGAGTAACTTTAACTTAATACATATAAAACCGCGGTGACAATATCAGTAATATATTACGCCTTGAAGACGATTCCTAAGAAAAAGCTCAAGTCAGTCATTAGTCTGTGTGCGGGGCCGGTATGTGTCGGCTATGTGTAGTGGTCTCGTAAATCACAGTTCGTAATGCGTAGATAAGAGCTCTCTCATTTGTTCTCTTATCTCTAGCCTTCTCAGGCATTAGTGTAACGCATTGGGATGAATCTCGAAATCTTTGTTAGTCGCTTTTGTGACAGTTCTTTATATTTATATTCGACGACCTCCGTGGCGCAGTGCGTGCGCATTAAATAGTTGGAGGTCCTGGGTTCGATATCTGGTATCTCGGTGTATCGGCTTTAGCGTTCCGGCACGATATCGCGTATAAACATTTAGAATTGAGGGTTCAACATATAACAGGTTAGCTCGCTACCATTTTAGACTGCATCATCACGGACTGAAAAAGCCGTCTAAGGCTAACTTGTAGTATATAAAAAAAAATTCTAAATACTTTATCTTCAGATTTTTAAATGACGATCACAAGCAATAATTTTTCTGACACATTGGCATTTTAATTTTATGTATTGAAATATATAGCATAGTTTAGTAGGACATCGGTTCAGCGCTCGTATTAGTAAGTTTTAGTAGCATAATATGAACGCAAGGAAATAACAAATAGTTACAATTTATTACTAAGAATCTAGCATCTTATCAGACTATGTGGGATGACGATAATAAAAAAATATTGACTAAGCGGCACAACATGTGGGCGTCTTCATAGATCCGGGCGCGTTTGGAACCCTCTTTGCTTTAGTTTTTAGTTTACTAATGGAGTTATCGCCATCACCCCTCGAAATTATCCGCTTTACATGAATAAATCTTTTCTTAATTTTTTTAATTTTTGTCTACTTCGATGTAACGCATAACGCAAGCTTTGTGATCGACGAAGATCACTAGAAGTTTTTCTGCAAACAAAATGTAACTGCCCCCCGGTAAATCCATCCCCCGGTAATCTACCTAAGATTACACGATTCCCCGAGATAAGACCTAATTATATCAATCACGCAATTACCGTCTCCATTCACGAGCCTTCTCATTTAAACTAAAGCACTCTCGTTAACGTGTGAGTTGTTCAATGTCTTCCAAAAATTGTTTCATCTTTAAATATAAACGTTTTGACGTGGCTAGTTACCACCCTACCGACAAAAACGTGTCGTCAAGCGAATTAGCTTTTTGGCACGATGTCGCGTAGAAACCAATTAGGATTATAGGTTTACCATATACCTAACAGGTTAGCCCGCTACCATCTTAGACCGCGTACTTACCATGAGGTAAGATGCAGTCAAGGGCTAAGTTGTGGTGTATAAAAAAAAGACTTGTCAAGCAAGCGAGTGTCAAGCGATTTAGCGTTCCGGCACGAAGTCTTGTAGAAACCAATTAGGAGTATGGGTTTACTATATCCCTAACAGGTTAGCTCGCTACCATCTTAGACCGCATCATCACTTACCATCAGGGCTAACTAGTGGTGAATAAAAAAACGTTAGAAAACAGACGCAGGAAAGTTTAAATGATCAATGTGGGATATATTTCTTTGGCTTTTATCTTGATTGTCGGAATTTATTTTCTGTAGATTTGGTTGCTTCTTAATGGCAATTTATTAAATTGTTTCTTTTGGATACGGTTTTACAGTAAATAACCTATTAACTTTTTTTTAAATAACCTTTGTGTCTCAAATATGTGTATTCACGTAACTGCTGTATTTGGTTTATAACCATTTTGTGAAAGTTTGCTATATTTTAATAAGAAATTGTCCGTTATGTAAGGATCTGATTAGGTGCGCCCATGGAAATCGAGAACAATTCTCATCAACGAAATATTCATTAACCCAGGTGTTTAAATATTTTGCTGCTTCCTTCGGTGCCCCGTTATTTGTAATTTTCTTTTCTATCTTTTTCTTTTAATTATTATTATTACCTTTTTTTACTGTGACGTTACTCGGGTCTCAGCTGAAAATCGGCATAAGCTGAGCTGTAGGGTGTACAGCTTCTGGTTCTGGTTGGTGTTACAAACAGACGTAACATTTCTTATTAGAAAAAGATGTACTGTGTGTAACGTTATATGAGAATCAATACATTTAAATTCTTTCTTTCTAAATTCTGATCTGAAATTGTAAATCATTAAATTCAAAAATTTATTTATTGACCAAAGTTAAATAAGTTTGTCATAATATTTGTTTTTTTTTTAACTGCAAACATCGCAGCTTTATTATTATCTAAAGTGTCGTTTGATGTCTTAAGCGAAATCAGCGTTTGTTGGCTTTAATTTATCCACAATGTGATCGCTGAAGCAATAACCTACTAATGTTCGCTCGAAGCGTCGCCCCGAGCCATACTCTATCTCGCTTGATTAGGGCCAATTACAGCCTTCACGCGATTACCTTCATTCACGGGCCCTCCCATTTCCAACGAAGACACTCATTACGGTACGAATTCCCTCCTTATAACAACATTTATAAATAAACTATTAACTGCAATGTTCACTGTTTATATTGTATTGATTCTGATTATTTTGATTTCTTGACTTGGTGTCAACTAAGTCTTAACCTAACCTAACCTTTCATTCTAATCATCATCATCACCACCATCATCATCCGCCTTTGTCTTTACGTCCTACGTCCCGCTGCTGTTGGCTTAAGCCTTCTTTCTATAGGAGAAAGAGAATTTAATCTTTGGTATTATCACATTCAGTTGACCGGGATCTAGGCGATTATTCCAGCAACATTATAACAGTACTTGAAATTTAACCTTATTGACCTTGTAAGGGCCATTTATACTTCTAGTATATTAAATATGTTTTATACCTTCATTTGCTTGAATTTCTTGGAGATACATCATGTTTTCTGAATTAAACTATGATTATTATTATGTTCCTTTGTATAAATTTTCTTTTGGCGGTATTTTGGAATAGTATCTTTAGTAATTGGTTAGTCCATGATCGTAGAGATGTTGTCAAATATCGAAACTCACTAACTCCATAGTAAATTGAATCGTATGTCTTAAAACTTAAATATGTCTTAAAAAATATTAGCACAAGTTTTTAAAAATAAAAATTATGTTACATACGAAAGTTTCGACTCTAATCCATAAAGTTAAGATCCATTTTCTTTTGACGGTATAGTGTTTCGATAATCGAAAGCTACTCCAGGTTTGCGAGGTGTGCTAACTATACTAAGGCTACAGTTCGTAAAGTATCCTTCTGTATGTAGTAGTAATGTGTCTGTCACTATCCAAACTAGGTATGTTATGATTGAAATTCAATATGGCGTTTCTGATGATATATGGTTTAACGTAACTGACAGCTTGTCACTTAGTTGTCAATTGTAATTGAGATCCGTCAATTAAGTCAATTTCTTAATCTTTTGTTGTCAGTTGTTTATATTCGTAATTCGTTGTTTGATTTTTGTGTTATTTTTGGAGTGTGAGAAAAGCATATAGTTTCGTGAGAAATCTGCGTTCGGTCTGTGGGTTTGGCAGCCGTACCTGTTCTGAGACTCGTTCACTTCCCGAATAAATAAATATATTTGAGTAGTTTTTTTGATGCTTTCTTCTTCTTCCTTCATCTTTAATCTTCATGCTCAGCCTAGTTTAAAACCTCGTGCAAGCCCCTGCTAAGTGATCCAGGTTTCGTTGATTCATAATAGTTTGTCGCCGCCTTATTTTATTATCACCGTCTTCATGCGATGTAACAGTGCAAACTCCGATTTGTTAGATATTCGAGTGCATTTCGAGTAAAGAGTCCATTTGAAAGCAGCTCGGCCGGCGAGGGCTTAGGGCTAGATCGGCCGATAATACGCCCACTTATCGCGCACAATGCGGATATAAATCGTCTGCAATCATTTCGAGACCGATACAGAAACTATAAATATTTGTGAAGAACACGAGCGGGTGAGATTACTATTACGTAACTAACTACACCAGTATATTTCACAGATGTCTTTCAAATTAAACGAATCCACTAAATGATTCGTGATTCATGATTTTCGTGTCACTGTAAACTGTAAAACCCCCTAAATGATTCGTGATCTGTAAACGGTAAAACTTATAAAGCTATGCAAATATACAAATGCTACAAGTTTTTTTATTTCAAAGATTATACGAATGGCATGCGATTTACTATTCAGCTTTGGTTTTAAGTTTTCAAATGTATACTTTTTTTAGACTGTCTCACGTTGAAATATCGTTTTCATTGCTTTTAAGTGGAAAGGATGTTTTTTATATGTAGTTATAATCATAAAAACAATCTAAAACAAACAGTACATGCGTTGCAATGCAACGTAAAATATAATATTAATTATAATAAATAAGTAGATTTGACCTAGCGAGCGACCCCGGTATACCCCAAAATTTCATCACAATCTATTTATTTTACAAACAGAAGAAAAGTGAAAAATAATACATAAAAGCAAAACACATCTATTAACGATTTTGATGTTTATGTTTATACATGACTTCAGGTATGAAAATGAAATGCCATGAGTCGAGTTTTCGGAAAAATTTATGTTTTTTTTTTATGCATGGAAGCAAGTGGCGTTGCTTTTATTTGCACACAAAGTAGGGTAAAAATGTTTTGAAATCACAAATGTGTACAGAGTAACTGCCAAATTCTGGCTGGTTGGTCCACATTAAAAAAGAAAATCTATGAACAGGCGTACTTGGAACTTCAAATGAAACTAAGGAACTTAAAACAAATATTTTTACTAATGTGTATACTATACGTGCTTTTATTAAAAGTAAGATATTTTTTTGACTTAACTAAAAGTGAACCCTTGTCTACAATCCCACCTGGTGGTAAGCGAGGATGCTGTCTAAGATGTCAAAAACTTGTTAAGAGTGTGTCTGTTACACGGTAACACTAAATCGCTTGGCGACACTTGTTTGTCGGAAGGGTGACTAGCCACGACTAAATACGTCCCAGCAGACCACCACCATCACCATATAAATTCCCAAATGGACTCTGCCGGAGATCGAATCCTGGACCTCCCACTAAAACACAGCGCTCACCAAAACATAGAAGCCACCAAGAAATCAAGATTTCTTTATTGGCTAGATCTAAGATTTTTTCCATAAATAATGTTAGCTTTAGTTTACATAATTTATCTCTAAGAATGAATGTACTAATCCATGGAATCCACTATTCTATTAAATCCATGGAAAAAATTAAAAAAAAATTAAAAATATTTATTTCACCAAAAACACAGTTACAGTTTTACATATTCCGATGGGTACTCACACTAGGTAATCCTGTCTCGTAGGTACCTTATTCGCTAACTTCTTTCCCAATAATATAAGATTTATCAAAGAGAACGCTCTTATGTTAAATGCAAGAAAAGCTCCTCCGTTTCCTTGTAGTTTAAGGAAGCGAGCCATTTTCCCACAATAGATTTGGCTTGCCTTACGGAACAATGCTACCCTACCCTCTACAATACAGGTTTTGCCTAGTGCAGAGGGTAGGGACAAATTATATATATTGTAAATCGTTTTAAACAATAAAATATTATCTTACCTTATCTTATAAACAAGCGATATACTTATTATAAAATCATAAAAAATAACAATAATGCATCAATCATAGGTGTCGACACACAAACTTCATTTGAGCGGAGTAGAGCAAGGTAGAGCACATATTACCTTTCAATATTAGTTACGTAACGACATCAATACGTTTTCGTTCGTCAAAAGTTCGTGGAATCAATGGTGCATGAAGCGTGACATTTAACGTGTTTTTAAGAGAAATAAGTTGAAATAAATCATAGACTATCCATCTCTGGAGCATATTGCGTTTTCGATTGGTGATTTAGAATAGAAAATGTTTCAATAGCTACTTTAGATTCAGTGAAATTTAATATAACTAAAATGAAAATTTCATTGTTTAAGCTCTCAATAAAGAGCAATTGGTGCGCATTATTGAAACCTAACTTTACATGTTCTGTATGGAAACTGGTCTGATATTATCAATATATTTTTGGTCACCGGCTTCACCAACTGACCCCCCGTTATCCCAAACGTCGCCTAAGCCGAGGTTCGGCCTCAAAGGAGGCGTCCTTAGGCAGACGTTCCCTTAGTTTCTTCGAGCCCTTGGGTTCAAAATTTCTTCTGGCAGAGCTTCTTTCCGGAGCTCGCCAAACGGCCCGGTTACGCTGTGGTAACCAATAGGGTTAGCACAGCTAATAGACAGTCCGAAAAAAAAAAAAAGTTCACCGGGGTATCAAACATGGGCTTCGAATGAGAATCCTACGTGCTTGGTAATTTGTGATTCGTTTTAGAGCTTTATGTCGTGACTTCTAACCGTCAAGCTTGGCAGCAACACTCAACACTTATCGCTGGTAACGCCGTACGTGTCAGACTTTCACATTGTTTTGTTCAAATAAACTAAAAGGCAATAATAGCAGTCTGAATTGAATATTAACGATACGTTTCAAGAAACGTTTCATTTCATTTACGGTTTGAGTGGTCTTGTAAACTAAAAACTAATTTAACTATTTATAATAAGAAAATTTAATCATAACTGTTGTATACGGGATTGTCATTACTTCTTAGAAATTGTTTGATTCAGGTACTTCTTTACTTTGTTGTCAAATAAAGTGAATTAAGTATGAAATATGGTAATGTCAGTTAAAGTGAAGCTACCTAACTAATACAATTGTAATTAAGAACTCTAGTGTTTTATTTGTTTCTAAACATATTATATTTAATGTTGAATTTTGAACAGACGCCAAGAACGTTCAGAAATATTAAAATACATTTGACAAAGTTTTTATTTGAAGTAACTACAGCTCGATCCTAAAACCCAATTAAAGTTATCCTTATTCAAAAAACTTTTAAACACAAAATGAAATAAACACAAATGAATAATGCCTACTTAATGAATAATACCTGTTAATTGTACATGAACTCAATAAAATATATAATAATAAGCATTTTTATTTGTAAACATAATTAAATACGAATCGTTGCAATTATTGAAACCAATTTAGATTATTGCTAACGTTTTTGTAAATAATATTCTTCATAAATGCAACCTCATTTAAATTTAACACACCTATCGATAATTTATGCAATTTTATTCGTTTTACTTACCTAAAATGATCTCTTATGGTTAGTATATTTACCTGGTAGGCAAGTGTTTATCTTGTTCTGATATTTGCGAATACTGTGGTTAAACAGGTTTTTTTTTTTCATTTTTGTATTATAATGAAAGGTGCAACAAAGTACCTAACAGATCGAGGTGACGATTTAGATATATTATTCAACAAGATAGTACCTAACAGATCTAGGTGACGATTTAGATATATTATTTATTTATACCTATTTATTGCCTGGCTTCGAACACATTCCGATCGTAAAGAAATCAATCGAACGTTGCGATCAAAAGGACCAGGGGAGCATGAACGCGTAGGAGCAACACGGTGCGAAGGTCGACAGAACCAGTTTGGTGGGACGCCGCAAGGTGCCGGCGGCCAGGTTAAGTTCACTGTATTAGCATCATCGTCCGCCCTTTCATGTCTGCTTATCTGTCGGTCTAGGCGATTTAAATGAGCCTATTCAATTGCGCCGTGTTAAGCCTCAGGCCGGCTTAGTACTGGTACATGAATGTTTTATTTGAGACGAGACGCTTTCATTTTGTGCATCTGAATAAACATTTACTTAATAATGAAGACATTTTGTCGTTATTCGAAATGAAACAATAATTATAGTATTTTCAGTTTATTTACTTGGCAGATATTTTGTTCTCTGTAAAATGCCTGGTTACTTATTTTACTGTTTTCCGCGCCGACTTTTCGTGGTCGAGTACCACACTCGGCGTTTAATTAAGTATCCGTCTGCGCACAATTGTCGGTAAATACCTACCTATATGAATGGAAGCCCCTTATTATCGCTGTGCAATGAAAAGACATGATTCATGATCGTTAATTTCGATGATATTATAAGTAATACATTATTTAATTACAAGAAAATAATTATTAATTGCTAAGATTCTTGTACAGGTGAAATATAACTCGTCTATAAGACAAAAACAAAAACTTGATTTGAAGTATGCGTTCCTAGTTAATTGTTTTGTTTAAAAAAAATGTTCCACCTAATTGGCAATTGGCTTCTGTCGCTTTAGAACCTCGATTCGCAACAAAAGACGCGTCGATTGACGTAGCTCAAAACGGTACTTATGTAGTTTAACAAGGCAATAACGGTTCAGAAATAAACTCGCTATTCTGGTATTGATTGAAGACTCGGGAGTCGAGACAAGTCATGAATCGCGAATTGTTACTCGTGTTATTATTTTGACATCAGGCGTGAGGTATTCAAAACGAGATAGTAACATTAAAACAACTTGCAATCCATTTATGCTTGCGGTGTTAACTTTTTTGGCTGTCAAAATGTGCTCCTAAGTGGCTAAATACTTTTTTGATTTCGTCGGCATGTTTCCGGTTTTTAACCGGGGTACATAATACTATATGTTTCAAATCGATTTAACAGAATATAAGTTTTAACATGAAGTGATTTTGATATAACGTCCGAATCGTAATTGGTTAGTTATACGAAACAATACATATATATATTATAAACAATTTAATATATATATATTATAAAGATATTGTGCAAAATGTTCAAAATATGACGATAAGTGTCAATTAAGTCGAAAGAAATCTACCATCTGCGTGATAATTTTAATGTCATAATGTTAGTTCTTTTCTACGCCATGCTAATATAAGCTACTCGAAATACTAAGTCCTACGCAGACGAAGTACCGGGCTCCAGTTAGTAAATTATAAATAGGGACTTGCATATTTGCCTGTTTTACGCATTTTAGAGCAAATTAAGGTTTAATATTCATTGTATGTACAGATCATTCGAGAACATTCCTGAATGCAACATAATTTATTTTTACTGAACGAAAGATATGAAGATTGTATTGTATTGTGAGTACTTTACAACAAACACTATATCATATTGTTTCGTCTTTGAGATCAGGCAAGGTTCGAAATAAATGTTCAATCACAAATACATATAGATTGTGAAAAGATAAGATAACAATTTACTTCACATGTCTTTGAGAACATTATGGAGAACTCTCAGGCGTGCAGGTTTCCTCACGATGTTTTCCGTCACCGTTGAAGCAAGTGATACTTTAATTTTTTTAAAACGCACATAACTCCGAAAAGTTAGAAGTGCGTGCCCGGGTTCAAACCGCCGACCTCTGATTAGGAGGCTGACGCCCTAACCACTAGGCTATCACCTAAGCCTTATTTAGTCTTAAATTGATAATCCGCCATTTATATTAGTAACAATGGAGGAAACTTAATGTTTTCATTGGTATTTGATATTACCGTACAATTAAATTAATCAGCCAACCCGACCGGAAAGGTCGCTAGCGAATATAATAATATTATATCGAAACCACGGATCGTAACATTTTGATGAGTTTAAAATTAGTTGTATTTCATGTAGCGGTTATACTGAGTGAGTACTTAAATTGCGTAAATTAATTTATGATCACTTCTTACAAGTCAGCCCTTGACTGCAATTTCACCTGGTGCTAAGTGGTGTGATGTGGATTCTAGAAGCGGGCTAACATGTTTTTGTGGTATTGTTATATGAAACCCATACTATATAGTAAATGCTTTCTTAGCACATGGTTCACTTTATCGTTAGACTCCAATTCTTTGTCAGTACCTGGGAATAGGGCTGGAACTAGCCACTGCCGAAGCCTCCCACCGCTTCAGATATTTTTTTTAAATAACTCCCAATAAGTTGTAGGTTGGTTAATTTTTCCGTTTACACTAGAGATAGTTGACAAACAACCGGGCAGACAATTTGTTATATAACATTAATAAAACTCCAGTTTGTCGTAATTGTGCTATTTGAGTATTAACCAGATTTTGATTTAGTTTAACCAGCTATTAAACCAATATCTTGGATATATCTGTCCAGTTTATCTCAATATAAGTCAACACGGCACCGTATAGTAATGCAAAATCGTTTAGTAATTAGTATTCGGCAGTTTAACATGGAAGCGCCCCTAAGACAAAAATAATGGTATATAATATAATGTTCAGATTTCCTAGAAGAGATACCAACACATCTTTGAACATCACAACACAACGTGCCGGAGAGTTCTCCATAATGTTCTCAAAGGCGTGTGAAGTCTGCCAATCCGCACATGGCCAGCGTGGTGGACTATGGCCAAACCCTTCTCATATTGAGAGGAGACCCGTGCTCTGTAGTGAGCCGACAATGGGTTGATCATGATGATGATGAAAATACAACTGAACTCTCACAATATTTACTTCTAGATTGTATGATGTTATGTGTACTTAATACGTATGTAATATGGACTTAGTGCAACCTAATCCATACCATTATCAAGCAAGAGATACTTAGTGCACGCGGCCTAATCCATTAATATTGTGTCCAGTTGTAGATATTGCTTGAACTGTGAAATTATATTGTCACGTTTCAGTCTATGCAATCAAGGTATTGCCACAGTGTTGGTACCCAATGTGTATTGTTGCAACACTAGGTACAAGATAGTGTGTACTGTTAGGGTACACACAACAAATTATAATATAGGTAGCTGATGATCTTCGTCTACGCAGATTAAGGGGTATTAATAAATCCTGTATGATAAACAACATTTGTGAGGTTATCTAATGTCTCATTTCCAATGAAAATTTACCTGGATAAGTTTGTTGTGGGCTTGTTCTTAGACCGGGCGCGCGTTTACCCTCATAGTTTTAGTTTTAAGTTTACGAATGTAGTTATCACCATCAAAACACTACTATGTAAATTATTGACGCGTCAAAATCGCCTTTTAAAGGACTATTTGAATAAAGATTATTTGAATTTGAATGCCGTTTGCTTTCCCAACATATAAATCTAATTTTAATGAGTTGTAGTTCATTGAGGTAAAATTCAGTTTTTCACTAGCTCCGCTGTAATCATAGATTTTTCCGTTATCAAAAGCAGCGTGTGTTAATCCAGGGTATAGTTTATCTGAATTCCGAATTACTGCTTGATTAGTTTATTTATTTATTTACTAATTATTTAATACATAAATAAAATGAAATAATGAAATGAACGATTCATAAATGCCTGTAATATTATGGTTATATATATATGGTTTATGTGAATAAAGCTATTTTTGATTTTGATTTTTTTTTTGATTTTTTAAAAAGCAAGTCTGCATGTAACCGTTAAGGGTTTAATTGTAGTGTATTAAAAAAAAAACATTCTAGAATTTCATACGCGGTATTAGCACAAGGCCAGCGTGGTGGACTATGGCCAAACCCTACTCATATTGAGAGGAGATCCGTGCTCTGTAGTGAGCCGGTAATGGGTTGTTCATGATGATGATGATGATGAATAGCACAAGGACAACCAGCAATCTCTGTAAGACATCTTTAACAACTGTAGTATCACTATTGTAGATGGTGTTATTGTTATTATGTGCCAATGATTACTTATTCAAAAGCGAGTAAATGATATATACTATTGCTTGTTACCACCACTAGTAGAATCTAATCAGTTGTTTAATATTCAATCTGTGTGCACAATAGATAGGCTTAGAGTAAAAGCGGAGCGGCTCACTGAACCACATAGGCAAAGGAGCGAGTAAGCCTTTGTGTCTGTAATTTCAATGACATATACCGCTAAAGTTATGCTCCCGTACGATAGCATCTCGACATACCTAGAGCTAATTGATTAAAACTAAAATGAGGAGTTATATTCCTGTAATAAGATATTGAGGTATGGGCTTTTTATACATGTAATGTTAATATCAAACAATAAATCAAAGAGGATAGGTACACACAATAGGAGAGCTTAAATTAAAGAATTAAAACACCAGAAGTTGAAGCATAAGCGTGTAATTCGAATTTTAAAATGCAATGAAATTAAAAAAATTAATAAATTTAAATCCTAGAATAACGTGATTGGCACTCGAAACAATAACTTAAACCAAAAATGTGTTTTTTTAATATGTAGAAAAGGTGCATATTTGATTTGAAAAGATTTAATAGTATGTAACAATAAAATACGAACAAGTAAACAAAGGATGAAATTGAAAATTTACGCGCCAATCGTGTTTTAGGAGTGTTGAAACTTCATTACATTCGTTTGTAGAACACAAAAGGGGTTAAACTATGTATTTATGTTATGATTACGCTTGTCTATACCAGGGATAAAGAAGGATTTGTTTTTTTTTTTTTGTTTGTAATTGATTAACTGTGAAACTACCAAGCCGATTTGAAATTTTGTGAACATTCGAAAGCTTTTTTTTTTTTTGCCTGAAGTAAAATAGGCTATATTTTATTTCATCAATAATAGGATTTCAACCTGAAATAAAGGTATTTGTAAAACAAGCCGTTAGAAAAAACGCAACCAAGCTACGCTATCTACGCGCTCTGGTTATATGGTTTTTATTTTATTTTTTTATACACTACAAGTTAGCCCTTGACGGCTATCTCACTGGTGGTAAGTGATGATGCAGTCTAAGATGGTAGAGGGCTAACCTGTTAGGGGTATGGTAAACCCACACTCCTAATTGGTTTCTACGCGACATCGTGCCGGAACGCTAAATCGCTTGGCGACACGTCTTTGTCGGTAGGGTGGTTGGGCACGGCCGAAGCCTCCCGCCAGTCCAGACTCGAACCAGGAATCGAACCCAGGACCTCCAAACTTTATAATGCGAAAGCGCACGCACTGCTCCACGGAGGTAATCTAAATTACAATAAAATAAAAACCAAAATAAGTTCTCATTTGACTGAGATTTTGGTGAAAAAACACATAGTTGTACATTCTCTCTTTGAAAGTAAGTCTAAAACAAACAACTAGCACTGGTTAATGATTTATCAAATTGAATTAACTTGTCCCAATAGACTTGATGATGATGATGATGATGATGATCAACCCATTATCGGCTCACTACAGAGCACAGGTCTCCTCTCAATATGAGAAGGGTTTGGCCATAGTCCACCACACTGGCCATGTGCGGATTGGCAAACTTCACACGCCTTTTAACATTATGGAAAACTCTCAGGCGTGCAGGTTTCCTCACGATGTTTTCCTTCACCGTTGAAGCAAGTGATCTTTTAATCACTTAAAACGCACATAACTCCGAAAAGTTAGAGGTGCAATACGACTTATTACGAGTTATTTCTGACGTGTATTTTATACTTTACTAGCTGTTCCCCACTGTTTCACCCGAGTTAACTGTGGGTCGTAACGCGATGTTAATTGGGACCATATGAACATCGTGTCATACAAACATATGTAAGCTCACGTACGAATTTTAAAGTCACTTGATAAAAAAAATTTGTTTGTAGATATTACTTTAGTTCGTCCATATTATGTATAAACGGATCAACGCTATTGTTTATGTGACGTTTTTACTTGAAATCTAGAATTGCCTAATTAAATAAAATTCGATCACGGATGTCGATTTTTTGTTTGTCGTGACTTCCGTCGTAAATTTCGTTGGAGCAATCTTTTTTCGTTTCGCCTAGAGTACTTTCTCTAAATAATATAAAGATACGAGTAAGTAGTTAGAGTTGATAAATATATAGGTATACTAACTCAATTTTTTATAAATTGTCTTCTAATTAAAGCAATCTTAAATCGTGTAAAATATGTGTTTTTAAAATGTATAAAGAATAAGAAAATATGGATTCTAAATATTACAGCCAATATAATTACAAAAAAGGTGTTTCTAATAAGCAAAGTTAACAGAACTTAGCAACAACAATCTAAGTTATGTTGGCGCAAACAAGAGTTATTTTACTCAGGTAGTTCCCTGAAAACCCGGGAGGAAAATTAACCCATCACTTAGGGTTACAAGGTAACAAAGAGTCAAACAGTAAGTTGAAGAGCCAACTATTAATCTATTTATCAGAGTCGTGAATTTAATAGCATTTTGATAACGCTAACCGTACAAGGGGTTTTGTGGCAAATTTTCGTTAAACTGCGCAGTAAATTTACATATTACATTAGACAATGGAAGCGGTGATAGCCTAGTGGTTAGGGCGTCAGCCTTCTAACCAGAGGTCAGCGGTTCGAATCCGGGCACGCACCTCTAACTTTTCGGAGTTATGTGCGTTTAAAAAAAAATATCACTTGCTTCAACGGTGAAGGAAAACATCGCGAGGAAACCTGCACGCCTGGGAGTTCTCCATAATATTCTCAAAGGCGTGTGAAGTCTGCCAATCCGCACATAGCCAGCGTGATGGACTATGGCCAAACCCTTCTCATATTGAGAGAAGACCCGTGCTCTGTAGTGAGCCGGTAATGGGTTGATCATGATGATGATGAAACGTGAAAGGGGTTTTCTGGCAAGTTTTCGTAGAACAACTGCGCAATAAATTTACACATTACATTAGACAATGGCAGTTGTTCAATTAATCAAGATTTGCGGGATGTAATCCAAGTTATTGTTATCGCTCCATCCGATTTCCCCGATAACAATTGTCACCCAAACGGGAACCGCAAGTCTTGAAACGATATCCTTTGTTTAATTCACTGGGACGGAATCTGGAGGGTAGGTAGCTACGGAGTGCGGTTGCCATGGCGACACGCGCCCGGTGGTCGGGCCCTGCCCCTTTCCCCGTTGCCGCGTCCCCCCGCGCTTTATCGATCCGCGCCCCCTTCCCGCGCCACTCCAAATCAAATTACACGAGCAGAGCTAGCGACTGTCGGAGCGCCGACACACAACGCGGTCGGCGCACCCCGTGCCGACTCAATCAACTTTGTATTGGCGTAATAGTATTTTAATTCTATTGCCGCTTTTGACTGCAGCCCCCGTAATGGCTTGTTTGCAAATTACTTGCACGTAACAACATCGCCGACAGACACAATGCTTGCTCACTCATTGGATCCCGTCACATGACTAACAAGCTTATTGCAGACTCGATTTAATTTAAATGAAACCGCTCGATCAATTACCAGGTTGAATAGGTACTTAGTTGGACTAATCCTCTTCTAACGACCGCGTTGATATAGCTTCGTTTTAACGAGCTTACTTACGCTACCTATATACGAATATCACTGTATTAAAAATAAAATTCATTATAGATACTAAATTCGTGTCGAAACTACTGTAACGAAGTAGATATTCTTCTAATTTTTCTTCTGTACAAAGCATTATCCAAAAAGGGCGGCATTATTTTTCCTATCAATGAGATACTTACTTATTAAACTATTACGTGTAAGTCTTAAATATGCAGTATAATAACTAGTAAAAACGCTAAAACGTATTTTCTCACATTTATTTTACGTTTAGCTACAACCTAAACATACATTGTACCCATAAAATATTCATTACAATAAAAAATTTACGCTAAAGAAAAATATCAAGAAAATGTAATAAAACTGCTTTCATATTAGAAAGAGCTCCCATAAGAACCGAACCATCTTTTACACAAAAAGAAAGAGTAATATACATACACATATAAGTAATATATAGATATATATACATACACATATATATATTTAGTTTTTTCGCCAGGAACCCTTGATCAATGTTATCTGATTGAGTGGAGGTGAAACATACAAACATAGGTTTTTATTCATATAGATGGGCGAGAGAATTTGCACGGGACTAGGCTGCTGCATTAATGAGTAAATTTACGCCCGAAATTTACACAATCAATCTATGCCAAAATCAGATTGCGAATTTAATTTAGTAGTCGTATTTATTTTAATTTAATTAGTACACTTAATACTATTTAAATATAAAAAAAATATTACCGACACAGATAGATTGATAAATTCTTTATTACAATTGCACATTACAATATATTCCAAAACAAATAAATAACAATGATATTGAGCAAAAGAGGTCTTATCGCTTAAAGCGATCCTCCTACAGAGAACCTTTTGTGAAAGGAACGATTTAAAAGGGAAAGAGGGATAGTGCACTAATCAAGTTGTAATAATAATATATCACAAAAAAAATCAGAGATTAAAAATTAACAGAATACTTAAAGTAGAAATTCTTTTATGATAATAATACCAGTTCTATCAGGACCTGAACTATGTTCTTACACAATAAATTGCAGTTATTACCAATCTGTCTGTTGGTCTGGTGGGAGGCCTCAGCCGTGGCCTACCGACAAAGACGTGTCGCCAAGCAACTTAGCGTTCCGGCACAATGTCGCGTATAAACCAATTAGGAGTACGGGTCTACCATACCCTTAACAAGTTAGCTACTATTTTAGACTGCATCATCGGTACCAGGTGAGATTGCCGAAGGGCTAACTTGTAGTAGGAAAGAAAGAAAAGTTAATTTTCTCACAGAAATACATTTGTAACATTGTTGGTTTATGGGTGGATATGTAAGCTGTGATAGCCTAGTGGTTGGGGCGTCAGCCTCCTAATAGGAGGTCAGCGGTTCGAATCCGGGCACGCACCTCCAATGTTATGTGCGTTTTTAAACAATTAAAATATCACTAGCTTTAGAAAACATCGTAAGCAAACCTGCACGCCTGAGAGTTCTCCATAATGTTCTGAAAGGCGTGTGAAGTCTGCCAATCCGCACATGGCCTCCGTGGTGGACTATGGCCAAACCCTTCTCATATTGAGAGGAGACCCGTGCTCTGTAGTGAGCCGGCAATGGGTTGATCGTGATGATGTCACAGTGACTGACTCTGTCATCAGTGCAGATTGCGTTCGCAGTTCGTATGAAAGAGAAACAATGCGACAAGAAGAGACAGTAAAACGGTTGTCTAATCTGACGTAAGTGACAATTATTACTAGATAAGCGTTACAGCTTGTTATGAATCTATCCTTTCCCTAACCTTTCCTAATCAATGAGAACGGTTTTGATAACTTCATAATTTCATCTGGAGTTTGGGATAACATTGATTGATTATCGTTAGGATCAACCCTTTGCCGGCTCACTACAGAGCGCGGGTCTCCTCATTATGAAAAGGGTTTGGCCATGTGCACATTGGCAGAGTTCACACGCCTTTGAGAGCTCTCAGGCATGCAGGCTTCCTCACGATGTTTTACTTCGCAATTGAAGCAAGTGATATTTTAATTGCTTCAAAACGCACATAACTCCGAAAAGTAAGAGTTGCGTGCCAGGGTTCGGACCCCCGACTACCTCTGATTCTCTATCTACCTCTGGCGGACGTCCTAAACACTGGACTGTCACAGCTTTGATCGATTATGCTTGCCTTCTATTTGTATAACTAGTCTTAATTTCTTCAACTTTGTCTATCTTATGTCTACCGTTTCAACGTTATATTTCTTTTAAATTCGCCGAGAAGGGTAGGTACATATGATTCTTCGGCGCGCATGTTAGTCCTGCAGGACGCAATCTCTGTGTCAGATGTCAAAATTGGTTTAGCGCTGAGCCGTGCATTGATTACAAAAATAAACAGCAACATTTATTGTAATAAAATATTTAATATTCAGTGTTGAAGATTGGATTATCCTAATATAATTTAACTGTTTGGAATATAAGATTGCACGTAACGTGATTAAGTTTTAGACCTTATTCGATTCTAAAACCATAAATATTCATAGTAAGAATGGCAGTTATTATAAAGTTTATTTTAATGTATAATAAGGAAAACATTATAACGCTGTCAAGAGCAATGAAAAACATCGTTAAAAGTTTATGAATAATCATTTTGTCATGTTAATGTTGGCCTATTGACCCCGAAAAGCCACTTAAAATTTAATACAATGTCTTAATTAAGTAAAATATTAGCTAAAATCAAGGTTCAACGTTGGAGACATTATGATATAGTGTGTTTTGTGTGTGTGTTGTGTGTGTTAAAATTTAAATACCAATATCCACCTAGATACGTACGGCACTCACGATGCCAACAAATTACACCTATTACTCATTCACTATATCTCTATATTCTTATGTTGAAATAATACTTTGATTGATGTTGTGGTGAATGCCTCGTTTGTCTAGTGGTGAGCATGTTGGACTACGGATTAAGGGGTCTTGGGTTCGATTCTTTATTTGGGGTTTCGCTAACATAAATCCTACCTAAAAATTGGTTAGGTTAGGTAAGCTCGTCATATTATGTCTCCTAACTTATATCACTAACATGTTAAACTAATTGTCCTTTATTATAAACTAGTTGACGCCCGCGACTTCGTCTGCGTTGATTAAGCGTGTGAGAAAGTGTGTTTGTTTATCTCCCAATCACGAACCAATTACACCTTGTGTCCGAAAAAACCCAAATATCTTACGGAACCCTATTTTTTTCCAAAATAAAATTAGCCTATGTTACTCGTGGATAATGTAGCTTTCAAATGGTGAAAGAATTTTTAAAACCGGTCCAGTAGTTTTTGTGCCTATTCATTACAACCAAACAAACAAAGTTTTCCTCTTTATAATATTAGTGAAGACAAGATGAGGAAAGTGATAGTCAATTCATTCGTGATATGGTAAGGTATTAGCTACCCAAGTTCGCTTCGGCAACTGTACTGATTTTGATGAAAATATAACACGTGAATAGCTTGCACGCGGCTGCAAGCTATGTGGTACACTTTTTATTCCGGGTAACGCTGCGGGATTTTGATAAAATATCCTTGGTTACGGATACAAGTATTAAACTAATCGTGTTGAATTTTAGATTTTTAAATGGTTCCCGCAGGAATTAAGAGGTCGTCTAGAAACCGAATTAAAAGGTGGTCAAGTACACGGATAAACCGCCAGTAGGTATATCATCATCATCATGATCAACCCATTACCGGCTCACTACAGAGCACGGGTCTCCTCTCAATATGAGAAGGGTTTTGGCCATAGTCCACCACGCTGGCCATGTGCGGATTGGCAGACTTCACACCTTTGAGAACATTGTGGAGAAGTCTCAGACGTGCAGGTTTCCTCACGATGTTTTCCTTCACCGTTGAAGCAAGTGATATTTTAATTGTTTTTAAAACGCACATACCTCCGAAAAGTTACAGGTGCGTGTCCGGATTCGAACCGCCGACCTCTGTTTAGGAGGCTGACGCCCTAACCACTAGGCTATCACCGCTACATAGGTATGTAATCTTGTTGAAATAATAACGTGATTGATACGTTAGGTGAATTCGCGACAGAAGTAAAACAAACGGGACGTTCAGCTGTCGTTTATTTTATAGCGATCGGCAATAAAATCGATTATCGTTTCATTCGTATCGAAACACTCGAGTGGGGACGACAGCCGCTTGGGGATATTTTAATGAGGGAATGCCGTGATGTCGAGCCACCGACGACGGGCCACCATTTGTCTCCCTCCAAATAATGGGAAAGCGTCGAAAGGGTATTTATCAAAACTGCTGTCGGCTCATTTTATTTGCGTTGTCACTGCGATTGCTAAATGACGTAACACTGAAATATTTTGTCGAATCTCGCGCTATTTGAGTTGTTACGTATAAGTTATTGTAGCTGTGATAGCCTAGTGGTTAGGACGTCTGCCTCCTAATCAGAGGTCGGTAGTTCGATCCCGGGCACGCACCTTAAATTTTTCGGGATTTATGTGCGTTTTTAGTTTTTGTTTGGTGTTTTTAATTTAATTATGTTATAGTTTTTTTTTGTGTTTTTAGTTTAATTATGTGCGTTAAAATGTCACTTGCTTCAACGGTGATGGAAAAAATTTGGATGTTCTCAAAGCCGTGTGATGTCTGCCAATCCGCACATGGCCACCGTGGTGAACTATGGCCAAACCCTTCTCATATTGAGAGGAGACCCGTGCTCTGTAGTGAGCCGATAATGGGTAGATCATGATGATATATAAGTTTTTATCTGAAAAATGAAGTGCCTACTACTAATGGTTTGCTTAGTTGGTAAAGCATTAAACGTGACATCCGGAGAGATGCGGGTTTAAATCCCACGGGCTCTGAATTTTTTGTTATGTATATGTCTATATAAAGTCTAATAGATAATAATATTATGCAGTACCATAACACGTTAGTTAATTTGTTCATGAGTATGAATTACCAAAAAATAGACCATTACAACTTATTGCTTTCTCCTGACGTTAAACGAAAATAGCTTCACAAACACGTAGGCGAAAATATATTTCGAAAACACTGAAGTCTGATAGCATATTTAATAAAACTTTTCTGACTGAGCAAGTCGCAAGATTTCCTCATCGAAACGGGAAAGAAACTTTTTTTTTATTGTTCTCACTGTAAACAAACATTGAAACCTTTCAAAAATGAATATTTAGGAAAGAACAAACAAAAGTATTAAGAAATTAAGGATTACGCAAACGATAAGAAAACTTGGGTGTGAATTACTCCATAGCTAATTATAATTTATTATTGATTATGTGAGATGGTGATTACAAAATAACTCAGCTAAGATTATCGTGGTCTTTTTCTTAGACCTGGGCGCATTGGGACCCTCTTAGTTTTAGTTTTAAGTTGGCGAGTGTAGTTATCACCATCACTTCATGAATAAAAATAATGGAACGGTGTTATATATGAACGATCACATAGATGCCTGTAATAGGTTTACACGAACAAGCTATTTTGGTATGATTTGATTTGAAAGATAAAGGCCTATAACATTTACTCCATAAAGTATTTTTTTCATAACGCATACTGCCGAGTATTTCGTAAATAGTCGGTATATTTTACAGCGCAAAGGCAAATTTGTCGCTAAATGATGGTTGCGTGTTGCGTGATTGTGACGAGCGCAGTTTGGGAGAACGCCAACAATGTTTAGACAAGTCGACAGGTTTCGAAGTAATAATTTAATTTGACTCCAACTAACTTATGTTACCCGCGTCTTTGTACACGTGGTGTTCCTTTTTTTATGTCGTGGTGGAAAAGCTTTATTGCTACCTCCGTCCCTTGGGCAAGCCTAGAGGTTATGTGGGACTCCCCCCCTAGGGGGTATACCCAAACTTAAAACCACCACGGCGTGTCCCTCTCGCTGAGTTTTTCCAGGCGCCCGGGAACATGGCATTCTTCTCGTGTACACGTGGTGTTCCTGTTACTTTAATAATATGCTTAAAGTGCTGTTATCCCGATATTATATTACTATAACAGATAAATTTGGTTTGGTGTAAATTATTATAAACTTCTATGCGCTATATTCGACGTCCTCCATGGCGCAGTATATATTTGAGGGAGGTCTGGGAGGTATGGGAGGTCCTCATTTTGATTCCTGGCACGAGTCTGATCTGGTCGGAGGCTTCGGTCGTTATTTCGCCAAGCTATTTAGAAACCGAAACCAACTAGATTCGGTTCAACTGGCGCTGAAGATGTACGTGGGCGACGCTAATCACTTTGCATCAGGTGACCCGTCTGCTCGATTGCCCGCGTTGTAACTGACCCCCAATGACTTTGCAATTTCATTTGATAGTA
This sequence comes from Lasiommata megera, assembly GCA_928268935.1. Lineage (NCBI taxonomy): Eukaryota > Metazoa > Arthropoda > Insecta > Lepidoptera > Nymphalidae > Lasiommata > Lasiommata megera. Next base: position 8,346,189 of record OV743326.1, on the reverse strand, counting down.
AATGAGGTGACATTGACTACACGACATATAATTGCACAGCGATCTTTTGCAATAAATGGCTCTTGTTAAAGCCTAAACACCTAACTTAATAACGAAGAAAATACTTCAAAATCATTTTGTTATTGGCTCGGTAAAAAACGTTAATTCTTCGCAGAGTTACCTCTGACGGTATGGTCGGAATCATAATCGGTTGAGCCATTACGAATATTAGAGAAAAAAATGTTGCATTAATGATACTTAAAACACAATATACTAAAATCTTAATACCAGTCAGTTATTTAGAAATCATAGACAAACTGTATGCACAGTACCAATTAGAAATATATTGTTTACGTGTTAATAATGTACAGCGTATTATAAAATTATAAAAGACTTTAAACGTTCATCTGGGAATTATTTATAGCGGCCTAATTTGGTCATGGAAGCGTACTAACACCACTATGTAAGTGACGTTGGATTTTCGCCAAATGTGACTTTGTTTCCAACTTTCCGAGAGCATGCATTACGACCTGAACGAAATTTGTTCCCTTTATCTTTGCGACTTTCGCGAATTGGATGTATCCGACTGTGGAAACTCGAAAGCCTATTAATTAATTAGAAGCTGCCAGGGTAAGAGGAACACGTGTAGCGTAATGGTGAGCGCAGAGAATTCAAGATTAGCGAAGCGATACGGGCTGACCTCAAAGGGTCGTGACTCGTGGGGCGAATCGGGCCGGCTTTATACCCTAGCGTAAGATTTCATGCTTGCAATCATTGTCGTTTTCGAACACTGTAACGTTAAAGTAAAATGGAACCAATTTCGTTTGTTATAAAGTGTAAAAGCCATCGCTCGCAGCCACGCTGTTGACAAAAAATCAATAGTAATTAACTTCTATTAACCGAGGTACTTTGGGTACATGGTACTTCGGTTTTTTGTTTCGATACAGATTAACTACTCCTTGACTCAGTGCTTGATGACAATATCTGATGTAATATGAAGATGGGAGTCACTAGTTTATAAGATGCTCAGTCACTTTTGTGGTCAAGGTAAGGTTGTATGAATCGGGGAATACAGATCTCGTAAAGGAAAATGCGTATGAATGTTGACATAAGAAGTGGGAACAAGTTTTTTATTCCATAAAAATTAAACCTCGATGGCAAGTGATGATGCAGTTTAGGATGGTAGCGGGCTTATACTGTTACGGGTATGGTGCACCCATACTCCAAATTGGTTTCTGCGCGACTACTACGCTAAATCACTTGACGACACGTCTTTGTCGGTAGGGTAGCCACGGCCGATGTGTCCCACCAGACTAGAATCTAAGGTGGGAATCGAACCCAGAAACTCTTACCTTATAGTGCCCAGCGCACGTGCTTCGCCACGGAGGTAGTCAAAAGTGCAGACTAAGTTCACTAGAAATGAAATGAAAATTTATTTGTTAACATATTTCAGTTTGGATAAGGCTGAGACCTTCTGTTAAGTATAAAACTTGTGTCAGGAGAAACTAGACTCCTAGAGAGTTTACTGTGAAATTTAACCTCTTAAAACCTCCTAACTGGCTGAATTACGGAGCCGATAATCAATCGATCAATCAATCCTAAACTTTATTAAAATAATCCTACAAAAGGCACTTTTGAATTCAATTACATAGAAGAGAGTATGGTAACTAAATTAAAGTAAAAGCTAAAGCTATGAGGGTTCCAAACGCGCTCTGGTCTAAGAATAAGCCCACAAGAAACTTATTCGGGTAAGACACTTAGGTTGGTCTAGAAGTGGCGAAACTCATGCTCAGGGCCGGTCGCCATGTTGTGTGTATCGCCACAATCTATCCACTAATAAACACCTACGAAGCCACGCACGTACGGAGCAACTTCGTGCGGACACAAATTGCTTTTGTTCGAACGACGAACGTGCTGTGATCGAGCTGGCTGCAATTATTATCTCTTTCTTATTGCGGTTGACGTTTGATGGACCTACAATGAGCTGCTCAACTTAGATAATTACCGACCTTTATATCGCCCCATTCTCATCTTGCATAAACGTTTGCGTCAATTAAATACGTGAGAGGCTCTTCACTTCAATCTCAATTGAAATATTATTGAATAACCACTCACCGTAACGTGCGTGTATCGGAATAGAAATAGTGTGATTTTCTAAACAACCTTTTTAATAAACGTTGTGTAGCGAATGTTTAGTTATATATTCTAACAGCTGGTGCCCGCGACTTCGTTTTCGCAGGATTAGTATTTCGAGTAGCTTATAACGCGTGGCGTAGAAAATATCTACGCATTTCGCATTATGAAATTGGAGGTCCTGGGTTCGATTCCGGCTCGAGTCTGGTCTGGTGGGAGGCGTCGGCAGTTTCTAGTTACCACCCTACCGACAAAGACGTGTTGCCAAGCGATTTAGCGTTCCGGCACGATTTCGTGTAGAAACCAATTAATTAGGAGTAATTGGTTTACAATATCATAAAAAAATATAAGTCATTAAAATTATCACGCAAATGGTAGGTTTTTTCCTACTTGCTTGACACTTATCGTCATATTTTGGACAACTCACACAGTATCTTTATAAATTATAGCCTATATGTTATTCTGATGTATAAGCTATATTGTTGTAAAGTTTCATAAAAACCCATTCAGTAGTTTTTACGTAAAAGAGTAACAAACATCCATCCATCCATACTTACGAACTTTCGAGTAGGATATTAGTAAGATTGTAAAATCTTAATTGTGACGACCTCCTTAGCGCAGTGCATGGGCTGTAGCTTTATAATTTCTGAAAGTCCTGGGTTCGATTCCGGTCTCGAGTCTCATCTTGGTTGGTCGTGGCTAGTCACCATCCTACCGAAAAAAACGTGTCGCCAAGCGATTTAGCGTTCCGGCACGATGTCGCGTAGACAAATTAGCAGTGTGGCTTTACCATACTCTAACAAGTTAGCCCGCTACCATCTTAGACTGCATCATCACTAGGTGAGATAGCCGTCAAGGGTTGACTTGTAGTGCTTAAAAAATCATCATTCAAGGTGAGGTGACCGTCATGTTCTATCGCAGCATTTTCAGAGCCAACGAGTTATATTATCATCTGTAACGGCATTATATTGACATGAAAATCGTAGGTGCTTGTGGGTTAATGTAAGAATTGGTATTGTATAGACTAAGTTGACAGGCGACATAAATCTGAGTGTAATCGAGGATTGAAATGATAGCCAATTTATGGTGACCCACGCAATAATTTGTATGATTAATTTCCCGTAGCGTAGGTATAGGTTCAGTTCGGATGGTCTTACGAATTGTGCGATTCACGCGATGGCAGCATGTAGATAAACATAAATCAGAAACATAATGAATAAAATTATTTCCTATCATGTGCTGATAAAAAAAACTGACTTTACCGGTCGGCCCCTTATTTCAAGAGACAAGATAACATTAAAAACAAAAAGAACGGGTGGATTTGATCAGATATCCAAAATCACAAAGCGCTATGGGAGCAAGGCAGATTAAATGGAAAGCATGTTCACAAAATTTTTGACGACCTCCGTGGCACAGACTGTCGCATTCTAAAGTTGGAGGTCCTGGTTCGATTCTAGGCAAGAGTCTAGTCTGGTCTTTGGCCTTGGAGAGCTACCTACTACCTATCTACCGACAAAGACGTGTCACGATGTAACGTAGATACCAACTAAGAGTATGGGTTTTTACCATACCCCTTTTTCTTTTTTTTGTTTACGGGGGGGAAATCTCCTAGTGAGATACCCGACTATTGCTTTGGGGAAAAGCTCGGGTTATGTGGGATTTTTACCCACTAAAACCCCCTCGGTGGCCACCATCAGCATAAAACAGTGGGAAGCTCCGGGATCTAACCATACCCCTAACAGGTTAGCCCGCTACCATTTAAGACAGCATCATCACTTATCATGTGAGATTGCCATCAAGGGCTAACTTTTAGAATACATACAAAAACGATTATAGTCGTCCATATGGCTTCATCATGATCAACCCATTACCGGCTCACTACAGAACACGAGTCTCCTCTCAATATGAGAAGGGTTTGGCCATAGTCCACCACGCTGGCCATGTGCGGATTGGCAGACTTCACACGCCTTTGAGAACATTATGGAGAATCTCAGGCGTGCCGGTTTCCTCACGATGTTTTCCTTCACCGTTGAAGCAAGTGAATAGCTTATTTGCTTATTATAAATGATTGTCGCAATCACGCGTAAACCGGTGACGGTATCGTGTAATCAATTGACAACATCGAATCTATACGTCCGATAACCTAACCTGACTTTTATGCAGTTTGTGCTTCTGAATATCAGATAGAAATAAAGCGATTCGTTTGTATGTAAAACTGGCTATCTTATCTCTTCAAATAGTGAAGCGGCGAGATTGGAATGTACCAAATAGCGTGTACTTTAATTTTTTTTTATCTGAACAAGACAGATGGAAAATTATTTTTATTTATAATGTTCGTGATGCGTATTTATCTACACGCCGGCATCGCATCTATTAGCTGGATACCAGGCGAACATAAAAATAAAAGAGAAATATTTGGCTTAATGGTGTCGTTCGCCGCTCAGTTGATACGCGTGGGTGCGTTCGATGTTTATAATCATTTTATTTTACACGACCTATGGCTTTATGTCTGTTTAATTGTATGTGCTTTTAACAAATTACCACTTAGATCCCAAAATACCTTTTCAATCTTGGCGAATGAGGTGTTTTTATTTAGCTATGTCATTTCAACACAACAAAATAGTAAATTATCGTTTAAAGTGGAGTGGGAATCTATCGCACTGTAACTAAATCGGTGTCATCATCATCATGATCAACCCATTCTCGGCTCACTACAAAGCACGGGTCTCTCAATATGAGAAGGGTTTGGCCATATTCCACCACGCTGGCCATTGGCAGACTTTACACGCCTTTCAGAACATTGCGGAGAACTCTGAGGCATGCAGGTTTCCTCACGATGTTTTCCGGCACCGTTGAAGCAAGTGATATTTTAATCGCTTAAAAACGCACATAACTCCGAAAAGTTATAGGTGCGTGCCCGGGTTCGAACCTCCGACCTCTGATTAGGAGGCTGATGTCCTAACCACTAGGCTATCACAGCTTGAATAAATCGGTGTCGATAGCTAAATCGGTGTACACGGTAGAAATCTACCAGATTACCCAAAAACAAACCTTCACTAAAATTGCGTAATATAATACTTACGTTACAAGAAGAACAAATTAACTGCTATTGATGATTGATAGTGATGATGATTGATTAAATAAAATACCCAAGTTAAACTCAAAATAATTTAAACCTCTATATATATAAATATGTATATAGTGATATATAACAATAGTTTAGTTAAATAGTTAATATGTCACAGGTATAAAGTTAATGAGGTAATCTCGTGTCATACAATTTCGTAAGCCTTCACGATGTTTGCATAAACGAGGCAAGATTGATTGATTTATATTTTTGCCTCATTGGAATTCAACAACACGTTCCTTAGATATTTACGCATTTTAAATATTTAAAACATGGTGACATCATGATTGCTTAGTTAACAGAATGTTGGATGTTAGCGTTTATTTTGTTTATCCTTCACTTTGTGCGTTTATTGATTTATCGAAGTAATCAATTTTTGTAATGCTAATAGTTTGTTACTTTGCACGGTTAGTTTATCAATAAACTGCTTTTGGGAAATTGTTTAAAAATGACAAAAAATAATTAATATTCCATAATGAGAAAAGCAAGAAAGAAGTATATATATAGGATATGAGACAGACATTATTTTTTTTTTTTAAGAAAAAATAAAAAAAACTTCTAAATAACTTTCACACTATCAATCACAATAAATTAATACATACACATATACATATATTGTGACGTGATTTGTCTTTGTTGAATATGATGATGTAAGAAAAAGACGCTATATAATTTTGAAAATACCCGACCTTTTAATGTAAATAGTTACTATAATGATACAAAATACATTTTAAAAAGATTCACAGAAATGTATATTCGTGACTTTACCTATATAGTACTGCAGTAACAAGTACACAGTTTATATATAAGAAGGCCAATGTCCATTGTACCTGTCCCGTTATGTCAATAAAAACATAATGCAATGATAAAAAATCTCTTTTGATTTTATTTCACATGCTTTATTATTTTAAGACAAATAAGTGAAGATAGAGTATATAAAAAGCACTTTTAATCTAGTTGCGCTATCATTATTCTATTTATAGCATTAATAATTATAACTATTTTTAGTTTTTGCACAGTCGGGTTTCTATTTTAATTAATAACAACTATTATAATCTACAGTCATATCTTGAAATTCTAATTATGAATTCAATAAAAAAAAAATAATGGCGCCATATTTTATTCACGTACATCTCTTATTTAAAAGTAAATGATACTTTAACTATTTTTTATAACCATTAAAGTACAATACGGTTTTAATTCAACTGTAATAAACCATTCTAGTAAGTTCATAAATATTACTGAGTGTTATTATTTATGATATTTTCGTTGGTTTACCTTACCTACAGGTTCCATAATTAAAAATCATATTTCGTATAAAGCTTTGTATTCTATTTCCAATTCCGACGAGGCGGAACGAATGGCAAGAAAATATAACCATTGTATCAAAGGAAAGATCTGAGGTAGGTATTTTCAAATAAGATCGGAAAGGTTACAAGGGTTCTGAATTTTTACAGAGTTCACAAAATGCGATGCGAATAGGGAAGGGAAACATTGCAATGTAACTTGAATATAAAATTAGGTTGTTATGACTTTGGAAATGTATTTTGCCTTGTTGAGTAGATCTTACGTTTGCTCAACTTTAAACATAACCCAAGGCTGGTTGTAAATTGGGCATCAAAGTATTTCATGATAATGGAAAACTGTTGTTCCATATCTCTTTTTCAGAATAAACACTTATTTTATTTTTTAGATTATTAGTGCCCTCTTTTCTAATGACCTTGTATAGGAGGATATCCTTAATTGAATGGGTATATTAATGTTTGTAGAAGTGAAATTCCTTAACGCCCTATCTGGAACCTGGCGGCGATTTTACCCCCAAAAATTGAAATGAAATGAGTAAAGAAATGACTTCAAATTTATGGGTAATAAATTATTCTTAAAGCAAAACCAAATCAAAACTACTTCATATAGTACCTACTAGTAAAAAATATATAAAATGCTCGCTAACACAAATCCTCTTAAAGTTTTTGTTTAAGCATTATAATAACACCCTTTTTATATGCCCTTATGATTTCCTCTGTATATAATTAAATATGGCTTTGACTAAGGCCTTAGCCTTAATCATCATCATCATGATCAACCCATTACCGCCTCACTACAGATCACACGTCTCCTCTCAATATATGAGAAGGATTCGGCCATACGCCATAGTCCAACCACGCTGACCATGTGCGGATTGGCAGGCTTCACATGACTTTGAGAACATTATGGAGAACTCTCAGGCGTGCAGGTTTCCTCACGATGTTTTCCTTCACCGTTGAAGCAAGTGATATTTTAATTTTTTTAAAACACACATAACTCCGAAAAGGTAGAGGTGCGTGCCCAGATTCGAACCGCCGACCTCTGATTAGTAGGCTGACGCCCTAACCACTAGGCTATCACCGCTTCACTAGGCTATCACCGCTTCAAGCAACCTATATCATTAGCCTTAATGTAGCAAGCTAAAACCAATAAAATATAGTTTTACTTACAAAATTATCGCTGTTTCATTTCATCGTAATTAAATTTAAAAGCCGTGTTTGCCAATCGATAGATCGGTCATATAATAGTTTGTTTTATGCACTAGTTGTCTAATCTACCATCATTTTGTGCTTGGGTTTAAGAAACAACGTACGAGAATACGTATTCTCGTATATAATACACGTAATATTATATTAATAATTGATTATATAAATCTATAAATATTTAATTAAACTAAAAAGCATTGTCATAGTTGACAGATGGAAAATCTAAGAAGCCCGAGTGGTTCTTCGAAGCACTCTAGAGAAAGGAAACAGAGGACGAAAGTGAATACGATCCATCTCCTTAGTATTTGGGCTAGCGAATACAAAATACGAAATATCTGTTTTAAGATGTTTAGAAGATCTATGTACAGAAATACAAGTGGCTACAGAAAAAGCGACTAAAACACTGTCTGGCATATCACCGCACAGACAAAACTATTGCATTGATCGGCTTGAAGTTTGGCAAAATATTTTTGTCTAATAATACTCCCTTGATTGGCTAAATAAGGATCTAAATTTGTGTTAAAAACGATCGGCTCTGATTTAAGAAACACGAAAACGGTTTACCGTGAGCCAAAGCTTTTAGATAATATTTTAATCCATAAAATCGATTTAACAATCGTTATTTTCCAAACAAAAAAGTACGCAATTAACCTTGTTACATACACGGTCGTGAAAGCTGAGAATACAAAACGTGTACCCATTAAAGTGAATATACCCCCCACTACTTACATAGTACACACAAATGCAAGTTAGCGGGCCGCAGCTCGCGAGGGGAGACTAGGGCAACATAAATATATGGCAGGTGACACTTCATAATTACACGTAATTAGTTTTTTAACTCTAGTGCGCTGTTAACGAAGTTTTATTTTTCGAATGAGTTGAAATAATACACCCTTATTGACTTACATGAGACATTCATATAAATAGTTTTTTTTTTATCCACTAAAGTAAGCCCTTGACAATCACACCTGATGGTATGTGATGATGCAGTCTAAGATGGTAGCAGGCTAACCTGTTAGGGGTATAAAGTCATACTCCTAATTGGTTTCTACGCGACATAGTGCCGGAACGCTAAATCGCTTTGCGACACGTCTTTGTCGGTAGGGTGGTAACTAGCCACGGCAGAAGCCTCCCAGACTCGAGCCGGGAGTCGAACCCAGGACCTCCAACTTTATAATGCGCCACGGAGATTGTCAAAAGATTTCGTATATGACTAAGTTACAAAAACTTTGATATTAAGTTTAGTTTGCTGTAATCTGCTTAAAATAGATGCCACGGATTACAGTAAATCAAACTATACGTATTGTATGGACTTCCACAAAGTATCCCTTCTTTTATTCAATATAAACCACGTTGAATTAAAGCCTAAACCCAAATGAGGGCGTCATATAATGCGGAGGAAAGAAAGTGATGTCACCAAAAGAATGTTATATATGAACGTGGAAGGGCAAAAGAGTAGAGGAAGACCAAAGAAGAGATGGATGGATTGTGTAAAAGAGGATATGCGGGTAAAAGGTGTGGGTAGTGAGGTGACGGCTGATAGAAGTGAGTGGAAGAAGAAGTCGTGTTGTGCAGAACCCACATAGTGTGGGATAAGGGCAAGAAGAAGAAGAAGAAGACATTAAGTTGCTAATAAAGTTAATGTGTTAAAAGCTGTGTGTTTTGTTTTTCTACCTGAGTACGACTCAAGGGAAGGTAATGTTGTAATCAATCTACATATCGTATAATATATAGATACTTGTTCTTTTGTAATGAAATGCTCGTGCCGTTATCAATGATACTTGTGGCAAAGGATTCATAATCTGTTAGGTTCACAAAATTTACGTACAACAGTACCCAAAATAAGTCGGTAATGTGCGAGGACGAAAAAAGCTTTTTAAGATGAATGAGCCCGAGTGGGGTATCATTGAATTGGCCTTTTGAAATCATATTCAGGTTTCGTATACCGTTATTCCTTTTAAATTTCTTTTTAGAGTAGGAAATTTATTTACGTTTTGTTTGTTCCTTGAGGCATATGATATAGGCTATGTTTATGTATATACCATTCTTTTTGGTTAACGTGTGAACAATTTTGCTCAGGTCAGTATAACTGGGAAGTCCGACGATTCAAATAATCTTTATTCAAATAGTCCTTTAAAAGGCACTTTTGACGCTTCGATAATATACATATTAGTGATTTGATGGTGATACATTCGTAAACTTAAATCTAAAGCTATGAGGGTTCCAAACGCGCCCCGGTCTAAGAAGAATCCCACAACAAACTTAGCCGGGTAAATTTTCTTTTTGTTATCACAATCTCACATGCTATCTTATTAGAGCAATATTTCATACCCATGCTTGTTTATCATTTACATAATTCTTTTCGCTATCGTAGGACTTTTCTATTATGCTATTCATAAATGAACTTAGTATTTTCTAAGGTTTTTTGTCATAAACAACCGCTTCATACTTAGTCACTAGCTATATAATAGGGAATAAAACATACGAGCCACAGCACAGCTAATAAATAAAATCATAAGTAAAACCTTAAAATCTAAACTTTCTTTGGAGAAAGGCGGGAGACTTCGTATATGGCGGGCGCGGTTTTTTCACGCTTTTCTTGAATTGTATTGTATTGAATGTTTGTTGGCCAATTTTGAAAAGGACTGGTGTTGGTTGCGTCGTGGACAGTTTTGGTGTCGTTTGTGTAGTGGCTAGTTTTCTGAATGGTTAACAGGTATTGATTTGGTAAAGGTTTGAGGGAGCCGCGTCCGCAGAATGCGAAGTTTCCCACTATTTTTCCCTAACTTCTACATTGCTATAAACTTGACATTGGTTAATCTGTGTAAAGCCATAAAACGAAAAAAAAAAAAACTTAGCGCTTGTAGTTATTGAGATAAAAGTTATTCGTATAATCATTAGTTCCGCGTAGCCGAACGCACATTATCACATAACTATTGAAGCTTTTTCAAGTAAATAATAACTGTTGGCTGGAAAGGTCTGTAAGAGCTGAGCAAACCCCGAGGGTCGCCAGCACGCCGAGCTTTATTCTATTGTTAAAATAGTTTGGAGCGTTAATAATTCGTCGCATGCTTCACTCGACACTCATAACAGCTAACAGTTGCTTCGATTAAGATATAAGTGTTAGAAGCGTTTCAATTACAAGTTAGTACTTTGATACGTTTTTCATAGTTTAAAAAGAAAATTTAATTTTCTGTAGTGTACAAGTACCTCGTATATTGCCAGTATCCATTTTTTAAATTATGTTTCATAATTTAAAAAAAAATGATTTTCTGCGATATAGGAGTACCTCGAATATTGCCAGTATCTTCGGAACCTTGCCTAAAGGGACTGCTTTTAAATATATATTTTAGTAATTATATTTTCAGTTTTAGGTTCAATTTAAGGTTTATTTTAAGTTTCAGATGTTATAAATAAATTGTATAAGTAATATTATTAAATAAAAAATTAATATGGTTTCTTGGAAAGTGATACACTTAAAAGTAAAATTCAAATTTTTGCATACTAATTTTATTATGACAATCTATTTTTGTTATATTGTAGTTCATTGATTCTCAACCTTTTTTTTTGTTGCGGCACATATTTAACCATTTCAAAATTTGGCGGCACACAAAGAAAAAGATAAAAATTATTTACTTACTACAACACACTGCATAAATAGATTTGACAAAAAATTTTAATATACGAAATAAACGAATATATACTACAATAATAACTAAACGATTATTAAGGGATTAATTATTATATATTTGCAAAATTTGGCGGCATACTTTTGAAATTAGGCGGCACACAAAAGTGCCGCGGCATAGTGGTTGAGAATCACTGTTGTAGTTAGCATAATAAATAATAAATAAATAAGTTAACTCTGCATTATTTATACGATTACAATGATACGCATTACAAAATAGCAGATACCGTTTGGAATCTTTGACTTGAAAATATAAATATATTTGTGTCGAAGCAAGTAGTCTTAGTTGACGTAGAAATAACTTTGACTAAATACGTTACCTTGAAGTAAGATGTAAGCGTGTTTACATACTTGTTCATCGACTCAAATGACAATTCATTTGAGTCTATAATCCCAAGCGTTTCGGCTCATTTCTATCGCATTTATCATGCCATCTTGGAATCTTATCGAAAGTGAATCTCGATTCGTAAATAGCTAATAACGTTTCATTATCTCAATAAAGTTTGAACCAGTTTATAACACAAGCTTGTAAATGAAAACCGTAATATTATAAAATAAAAGAATCACATTAAATATTTAAAATAAGCAAAGTTAATAGCTATTATTTTGCAATTTTTATTTTAAAGCAATTATAATATCATTTGCTTCAACGGTGAAGGAAAACATCTTGAGTTCTCTATAATGTTCTCAAAGGCGTGTGAAGTCTGCCAATCCGCACATGGCCGATGGCCAAAACCCTTCTCATATTGTGAGGAGACCCGTGCTCTGTAGTGAGCCGAGAATGGGTTGATCATGATGATGATGATAGCTATAATGAAGGTGAGATAAAGAGAACAAAGGTGCATCAAATAAAAGGCGGACACTAATTTCTTAGTCTCGACAGCGTAATTTTGTCGTAAGATATTAAGTAAAACCCGACTTTAACGTGTAAATTTATGCAACAATCTCATCGAAGCAGCCGTAGGATCAGGGTGTCAGCGATAACGTGAAATTGACACCGCGCCATCAATCACTTTAGAGCGAGTGGGCCGATCGAGTGTACAGTGTCGTGTTGCAGTTGTGGTTATCGGCTACAAATTGCTGTCGCCCTGGTGATTAACCGAGAAACACATTGCCTAAAACGCTCAAATATACATTTTATGGAACCCTAGTTAGTTCTAGCTGAACTAGGGTTTCATAAATGTATAGGTACACTTTGGGTCATTCGGTGTCCCCCGCTATCATACGTCATCCGGACGTGAGCTCCATCGAAGACGTACGGACCACTCACCTTCCGACCCGTTATCCCCAACGTCGCCTAAGCCGAGGTTCGGCCTCAAAGGAGGCGCCCTTAGTTTCTTCGAGCCCTAGGGCTCAAAATTTCTTTCCGAAGCTCGCCAAACAGTCCGGTTACCAGCATATTAGTACAGCTAATATACAGTCCGAAAAAAAAAAGCGCTGTAGGGGTTTTTAGGGAAATAGCAAAAAGGTTAGTCGACATCACATGAGACCGAAGAGCTGCCAGTTACCCCGGACAATGAATTAGTCTTGTTATTCAAAGGGGGAACACTGCCACTATCTTCGAAACCTTTCCTAAAGGGACTCCTTTTAATAATATATTTTAGTAAGGATATTATATTTTTTAACTGTTTTAGTTTTAGGTTCAACAATATAAGGTTTATTTTAAGTTTCAGTTGTTTCTAGAAACATAATTGAGAATATTTTGAAACAATGATAATAACAACTTTGTTTCATAAATGTACATCTCACTATCTTGTACATACATTTTTTACTTTATAATGATTGTGGAGATCGATCAGTATCTCGCAGATTCTAAATCCTATTTTTAATTTTAAGACTTGCAACGGTACTGCGTCTACAATAAACTTTGCTAATAATGCTTCTTGAAATTACCCATGCAAATACATAAGATGATTTAAAATTCCGTTTGTGTATCTATACACTAAATTACTAAATTTAATATTGTCTTGTTGGGCTTTTAGGGTGTTAATACTATTTATTACATGGATTTCGGCTAACTTTTTTTCTGCCACGGAATTATCATTACCAGACCGAAGTTTCGAAACTAACGTCGCTCATTCCGGAACCTTGGAGAATACATAAGGCCGTTCTAAAAGTGTGAAGGGTCTAGGTGTAAAATTTCTCATGAGGGAAGGTCTGTGTTCAGCCGTGGGATATATTATATAGCTTGATATGATAATGTTAAAGTATATTATTATTAAATGTTTAATTACCGCTGTTGAGGGTAGTTTGAAAAGATCTCTTATAGAGATAAGCTTTCCTTTGTATACTTCTTCTATAAGTGTCTGTTTTTGTACAACAAATTTGGTACAAAAATAATAAAAATAAAATAAAATGTTTGGTGATGTGATTCCAAAATTGTTTACCCTTGAAAACGTACCCGTAAATGTACACAAGTCTCAAGCGTACGATTTTCATGGTACTTCCGCTGGATGTTCCTCTTTTTCTACAACCCACTTACAAGTATCAACATTATCACAGTCGACAGGTTAGTTTTAGAAAGCTATGTAACGTTACAATGCATTCATAACATTACAAGTGACGTCACATTAATACAATAGGATGGCAAACGGTAAATCTGAATGCACGAGGAAATTGTACTTAACGATTTACGAGTTACGTCTTTATGAGTCAACTCGGCATTGTTTGTGCTAAGTTTCTGATGGAGATATAATATGTATCTATCTGAAATCTTCCAAAAGTAGGACTTTGTTCGTGCCAGGTATGTAATAATGACTTCACACCTTGCAAAGAAACTTGTTATTGTTACAAAATTATAAATCATCGTTTTCAGTATTTATTGTTATCGCGCGTTGTGAAAGGGGGCTAGACGGAAAAAATTCTTACGAAAAGTTGTCACGACACTTTTTGTTATTGTAAGCTGTGCGGCGTCGCATGTTTCTCTGTCTGTCTCTCTCTCTTATAGAAAGCAAGCCAGATATTTTAATTTCTATTTCGCATTGAACAGTGTGGTGTCGCGACGATTATTTTTATTGAGTGTATACAGGTTTTTTGTAAATAATAAATAATAAAAAATAATGAATTGTTTCTGCACAAGTTCCGGATATTGCTGATGGAGTACAAAATTGAGCCTACTGATTAAGTTTATATAACATTATATTTGTTAATAATAAAAAAAATATTATTATAACTTAAATAAAATAAAACTTTATTACAATTCCTTCACTAATTAATCGAAAGAAACTTCGTTCCATCCAGGTGTCCCTTGACACCTCTCAAGTTTTTTTCTTTTTTTCTAAAAATATTAAAGTTATTTATAGAAGTCAAATTGAAAATTAAACTGTATGTACTCACGATTTTACTTTAAGTAAAACACAATATTAGTAGTAATATAGTATTTGTATTACTTTATAAAGAATAATGATTTTTTACTTTGTTTCAATGATTCAACAATTTGCAAATGAATATAATATTAATTTGTTATTGTTACAAAAATATAAATTATAAATCAGCGTTTTCAGTAGTAATTTTTGAATACATACGAATTTTCAATAACTGTTAGGTACTCAAGAATTTAATTCAAATAAAATACATTTGTATTCGTATTACTTAATGCTTTATTTCTTTTTCGTTTTACACAAACACCAAATAATGCTATTTTATGACTCTCGTTCTAAAGTAATGCTTTAGTTTTGTTATTTAGACAGGCTTCCTATAACTCATAACAAAGAGCCGACCGCAGAGATCGTAACAAAAGAATATAAGAAATATTTCCCCAGCAATACGAATAGGATCGCTAGTACGGATGTATCTAGGGTTGTCTGCCTGCCTTATTTACCAAAAACATTATTATAACACATTATATGTTAAACTTTTCTCAAGTGCTTACTATCGACATATTGCTTCAATATGTCCTGCTTAAGGTTGAATAATTTTCTTATTATTACTGTGTTAAGTGAAAATTCTGCTTTAGTTTCTGGTGAGAGGCTTTGGCCGTGGCTAGTTACCACCCTACTGACAAAGACGTGTCGCCAAGCGATTTAGCTTTCCGGCACGATGTCGAGTAGAAACCAGTTAGGAATATGGGTTTACCATACCCCACTAAGTCACTTACCATCAGATGAGATTGCCGTCAATAGCTAACTTGTAGTGGATAACATCCGACATCAATGTTTTTGATTTGTTAGGTATATTCTACTTATAAGTATTTAATAAAGTACTTGATATATAATTGATCCTGTATTCATAAACCTCGTGTTTAGTTTGATGGTTCTGGTAAAATCCCGGCCTCAATTATTCGGTGTTAGTATTGATAAGCGTCTCGTTATCTTTCCATACGTGTAATTACAATTAAAACATTAATTATAAGTTTCTGATTAATACCGTACTTTTCTATTTTATGTTTGACGGTAAGAGAAACCGCCGTGAAAAGATTAATTCAAACTTATTTAGTTACGTAGTTCCACTCCTAAATACCTAACTACAAATCCCGAGGGGATCCAAAGAAATGGAGTATTAATCCCCAGGGAATACAGCAACCCTCACCTATCGGGAAAAATTGTGCGCCTCTCGAATAACTCTGTTCTGTACATAGTTAAAATCTCTTCCCGTATTTTATCAAAGGGAATGGCAAACAGCTTCGGCGTATAAATTGCTTTTGCGATATGGGAAACGTTATTTTTCTGTGATACTATCTAATCTGTCACTTTAGTGTAAGTTTATCTACAAAAGGAAACAATCCATTCCGTGTTTTAGCGTTTCAAGTATTTCAAGTGTTCCTTCGTATCTCATTGATTGATCTGAAGTATTTACTAGTTAAAATACTTTTATAAGTAGTTTATAACGTGTTGCCTTGGATAGAAGCGGGTTTTACTTTGATCTAACCCTGATACCCAAGTAACTTTAGTACTTGTTGTAATCCAAAAAAAGATTTAGAAGAATTACTTAACAAAATAAAAGTATCTACACGTAAAGAGAATTTTCCTTACATATTTCAGTTAGAAATATATTCTTATGCAATATCGATATAATACATTGTATTCTATGGATATTGCATAAGAACCGGTATAATTTATTTATGCTCAGAAAGGTGTTACCTAAAAAAAGTCAAATAATAATAAATTCATTTATTTGCTATTGCTCAACCCATTATTCATCCGAAGATCTGAACGAGAAGACTAAAATTAAGCATACCTTATACACAACAATATACCTGGGTTCTATAATATTACAATTATAAGGATAATAAATCGTATTTGTAATGAAATACAATTATTTTACAAAGATAAATTGATATGAATCTATTATTTCAAACAACTTTCGATTAAATGTTACAATTATTTTAATAATAATTCATATTTATAAGCCAGTGTAGGAATGAATATTTCATGGGATATAATAATTCTTGTAAATAAATATGGATTCAACAAAGAACGATATAAAATCGATTATATTCCGAAAAGAGATAACGTATCCGCACTACCATGTAGGTATTTTTATACACTACAAGTTAGCCCTTGACAGCATCTCACCCGATGGTAAGTCATCATAATAGTGGGCTGATCTGTTAGGGGTATGGAAAACTCATACTCCTAATTGGTTTCTACACGACATCGTGTTGGAACGCTAAATCGCTTGGCGACACGCCTTTGCAACTATCCACGGCGGAAGCCTCCCACCAGACCAGACTCGAGCCGGGAATCGAACCCAGGACCAACAATTTTATAATGTAACGGCGCATGCACTGCGCCACTGAGGTCGTCTAAACGTATATACAATGCGCTTCGTAATTATCCGTTTGTTTAACCCTAGACACCTAACCTTCGTCGAATCGACGAACACAAAACAGAAATATCTCTTCCTCTTTTCTTCGTGAGCGCTAATCACTTCGCCGTCGCTAGTGAACTTAGTGTCCACCGAGTGCTCGCAGGTGGCGACGTCGTTTCGCGGGTAAGTACATAATTTTTAGATTTATTACGAAAATAGTCGTCGTTTCGACGAATGGTTAGGTTCTGTGTATATTATTACTGTAACTAATGTTTTTACTTTTTCAGTTTTTACCATGACTTCTCAACGATTCCTGACCGATGAAGTTATTGCGAGGTTATTATTAGAAGAGGAAGATATCGGAACTTCGGAGGAGTCAACAGGGCGTACTGATACTAGAAAGGCTAGTGAAAGCGAAACAGAAGATAATGTAGAAGAAGATGACGGAATAGATGGCTCTGAAGAATAATCATTTGACTGTAGATGAATTGTTTGACACAGAATATTCTAGTACCAGATATGTGGCGTGTATGAACAAGAAAGATGTAGTTTTCTTCTGCGATGTCTGAGTTTTGATGATAGACCGTTTCCCTTACGGCGATAAAAGGTCGACCCTATTATGCCATAACATCTTTACTTTTTGTCCTATTGCAGAAGCAATAGGACAAAAAGTAAAGATTCAGCGTGCTTTTATGAAGAAATTGCATGGCCAGTTGGTGGAGCCCTGGCTCAAAATAAGGAAATTGCTACTATATCGACACACGTGAAAAATAAAATTAAAGATATCTTGAGTGGAAGGATTGAAGAATGATAAAGGTGAAAGTGAAGGTCAGTCATCAGCCAGCAGTAGTCTTCTACCAGCTGAAGCTACAAACAGCAGAAAAAGAAAAATTTGTGGCATGTGTCCTTATACAAAAAGACGCCTGACTAAGACATTGTTCAAAATACAACACGGTAATTTGTGGTGAACAAAAAGTTGATTTTCGCCTCAGATTTGCTTCAAAGTTTTAGGTTTGATATTTTTTCTTAAAAAATGAGACCTTAATAGTTTATATTTCCCAAAGAAAAAAAGGCAATTTTTTGTTGTTTATTTTTTATAATTTTTTTTCCAAGTAAATGTTTAATTTGATCTCAAAAAACCAGTGTATTAGATTATAAGGAATAATTTAAATATTTTTGTCAAAATATCGAAATATACTGTTTTATTTAATAGAGTTATACCTGTATAACGTAATTTAACTTTAAAACGAACAGATATATCTATCGGTGGATAAATTTATATGCTTCAATAATTGTTCGTCGATACGACGAATGGTTAGCTTTAAAGGGGTATATCGGAAGGTTAGTTGTCTAGGGTTAAGAAATGTATTACACAAATAAACTTTACGAGTGGAGTCGAACGTTCGGAGTTCGAACATAACTTTTTTATTATCTCACATGTTTTCTTGAACGCATGCACACGTCGATGGAGAGAAAAAAAAGTGTTTTATCGCCATCTACCGCACGCTCATGCACAGGCATGTGGCCTCCATTCCCGAGTCCAATTACTCGATCGCTTTATAATTATCAATCGACCGCGTCCCGTATAATATTACGCTATGAATAAATCCGCTTCAATCAGGAAGGTATAACACCAGTGTAACATTTTGTTATCCCTTCATGCATAAATGTTTGTATAATAATTTTGGAAGCCATGTTCCCGGTGAGCCCCCTCCCCCCTCACCATTCCCCGTTCGCCATGTTGCATACGCTTCACGCGGAATCGTATTTCTCTTTCTATCTTTAACACTGGACAGGTAGTAATTTAAATATCATTTATTATATGAAATGTAGGTAAATACATTACAGTAATACAATTGATGGTTATTTGAAGCTGACGCTATCAAATCAAATTACTGATACTGATATTATCGGCGAATGGATTCTAAATTATAAAAAAAACGTAACTGAATTGTATATGGACATTATTTGCGTGTAATTTTACACTTTACTCTTCCACTTAGTGAAGCGTGAAATGATCGTGTCCGCGGGGAGCATAGCGCGGCGGAGCCATGCAGCGTCGCTGTTTAGATTCTTTCGCCGCTCGCCGCTCCGCTACGTTCAGTGTTCGAGCGGCGTGCAGTCGTAACGCGCGCTTGTGTCGTCCGGCCATACCCTAATCGCGAATTGTGTATCCCAACTGTGTGGTAGTGTGTTGATCCGTTTTATTTCATCGTAGGTGTGCGGGACGCGCTGTCTCCGGTGCTTGGATCGTTCGCATGGTGTTGAAGTGATGGTGCGACTCCTGCAGTGATAGTGTCAACTATAGTGCAATTCGGTGCTGTATGGATTGTGTTTCTTTGGGATTGCCATCGCGGGTCACCGATAGATCCAGTTGGGAACGGTGAGATATTACTTGTTACATTCCATTATACAATTTCATGCACTCAGATAAACTCACTCGTGTTTTCATTAGCATGTAAGTCAAGTACGCGTTCATTGGTGCACTCGATAATTGTGTACTTATTTGTACATTTCTGTTTGGTTGTTCATCTTTGTTATGTTGTTTAATTTAATACATACATGCGTAGTTCTATTTACGTAAAGCTTATAGGGTTATGTAGATTTACCTTATCGTAAATATTCGCCGCGTTATTTATATCGCTAATAGCAATAATCTAACATTGTGATTGTATCGAGATGCAAGATTGCCTTAATAAGATGTTGGAATTCAGATACTCGTCTGGAAACATGATTCATAAAGTTTGATGCCGTAAAAACGCATTTGTCGAATCCTTTTCGACCACACACGGAGATCGACGAAACCTACCTACATAGGTACATTCCTGCTACAAAAATACGGATTTTTCTGAGAAACATAAACTAGTTAGGGGTTACATACCTATACCTTGTATATTCTTGTTACATCATAGGTATTTTTGCAAATATTTTAGTATGAATCTTGAATATATAAGTACCTTTAAACAGTCATATCTGCTAATGAGTTATGCTTACCACATAACCATAGAAAATTAAAATATCTTAGCTTTATTATAACCTTAATGAAATTTATAGAACCCATTTAATGATACCGTTCTCGAGCAATTTATATTTTTGGTGTTACAATTGTGCCAATTCAGATGTACTCAAATTTCTGAAATCAGTTAATTTACGGGTTTAAAAGTAAGTACCTATCATCTTTATCGTTTCCTTATTTGCGGAACAATGTATTAGGTATTTACAATAATGTTATATTACAATGTATTATCTGGCAATTTAGTTTAATTATTTAATTAAGTTCCAGCAATATCAGCACCTCTCATAACTTGTTAATTTTTTTCTATTAACTTTTAAATTTAGATAAGATTAATATGCACATTTTGCATTGATGTTGACTGTAATTACTTTTATTTTTTTGATAATAAAGTATTATAATAAATAGTCTACTCCTCTTTGAATGTCTGTAGGTACCAGGGAGGCATATCTGTATGTAGTTTCACAAAGGTATTTTTATTTATTTAGGTCACATAGCTACTTTATCACCGCCTTAGGAATTAGCTAAATATACAGCACAAAAACTACTCCAATTTAAACTGCATTAGTATCGCAATGCAATAATTGTTTTAGACTCTGATAACATTGGAAAAAAGTTTTCGAGATCATGATAACAAAGTTATTTATTGCTTTATAATCACGATGGACCAAAATGTAACTAACTCAAGTAATTATATCTCTAAAATAAGATACTATTTTTATCTTATTCGGAGAAAAAGAGATATTCCATTGTGCCAACACAAATCTGTGAACTAAACTAAATTGGCAGGTCTTAAAGTAATGCCATCCCTTTTTTCAAGTGTTTTAGGAAAGGATAGCACTATTTTTGGAACTGCAAATTAAGTTTAGTTGAACTTTTCTATTTGTTCGATAGCGTGAGAGTTAACTTCGACTCGTAATAACATCTCAAAGTTAGTCAGTCAGTTGCCACAGCTATATGTTTTTAAAAAACTTAACACTGATCATATGGAACGTAACATGTAGGTTTGTTCTTTTGTGGCGCACTAGAGATCGTATCATCTATAAAGAACGATTAAGAGGCGAGTGTGTATATATCACCATCATCTCACGAATTAAAATAATGGAGAATATATTTTATATGAACGCTTCATAAATGTCTGTAATAGGTTTACATGAATAACGTTATTTAACATTTTGATTTTTTTTTTTGAAGAAACGAAACAAAAGAACAGCTTGTAATGATGACTGCAGAAACAGATTTTAGTAGATTTTGATTGTCTTAAGTAAGCTAATGAAGTATCACTAAAGATATGATAACTGTAAAGAGTAACAGTCACTAACGATATAACGTTACGTTTTTGTGGTTATTATTAGAGATGCCACGAATATTCGGCTACTATTCTGTATTCGGCCGAATAGTACTTATTATTCGGCCGAATACCGAATACCAAATCGTGGACAAAAAAGACACATCATATTACTCAACATTTGTATTTATTACCAAATTACAATATAAATAATAAACAGCAAGTATAATTTGCTATATTCCGCCGACAACCGGGAGATTTGTATAATATAACACCACACAAAATCTTCCACTAGAACCTCTACGCACGTTTCGACCCGACACCGGACCTTCCTCAGGAGATGTTGACTTCACAAGCGCGAAAAGTAAATTACAATATTTTAATAAGTAAAATTAATCAGCGGTAAGTTGTGATGGAAAAAAACAAGCTTTTCAGCATTTGATGGTAGCAAACGATTACGCTTTTCATCGTAAATGATAAACTTCAGAAAACTACCTCTCACTATACACGCTACTCCCGGGAGAAGAAAGACAAACTTAACTTAATAACTTATTATACATAAAAAATAAAAAAAAACATTGTAGTAAATTTAGTTGTCTATATTTCGACGTTACACATAACATGGTCACGGTGGAATAGGATCTAGGAACATAATCTTAGACGATTTTTGTGCTTGCAAGTACAAAACTTCGGGTTTTCGACGACCTCCTTGGCGCAGCGCGCGCGCTGTTGCATTATAAAGTTGGAGGTCCTGGGTTCGATTCCCGGCTCGAGTCTGGTCTGGTGGGAGGCTGCGGCCGTGGCTAGTTACCACCCTACCGAGAAAAGGCGTGTCGCCAAGCGATTAAGCTTCTACACGACATCGTGCCGGAACGGCACGATGTCGTGTAGAAACCATTTAGGAGTGTGAGTTTACCACACTTCTAACCGGTTAGCCCGCTACCATCTTAGACTGTATCATCACTTACCATCAAATGAGATTGCCGGCAAGGGTAGTGGATAAAAAAAAAAAAACATTAACGATTTCTTTTAGGATTGTTTTGTTGTATTAAGAAAATCGATTTAAGCTACTTAAGCTTGCGAATAACGAAACGCAATCTGTTTGTCTTCCATAACTGACTACAATTCCCATTTTCCAACAGTCTCGGCTTAATACGAGGGCTGGCGATGACAGAGACAGGGTAATAAAATGGATGAGGTTAGAGTAGGATAAAAAAAGGGCGATACGGGCTCAGTTGGTACGGCTGTTTATTTGGTATAATATTCATATTAAAACAAGTCGATGAGTAGGAAATGTGTACATATTCGAGAACGTTAAATCTAGCTAGAACGGAATCACTTTTTCTTGTACAGGGGTGTGACTACCGACGCATAAAGTAGTATTATTTTAGAATAACACTGTTCTAATATGTCATGCTTATACATCATAAAATAAGGATTGTAATTCTAAAACAAGAACGTCAACAATAATTAAAATTCTTAAAGTAGTATATTATGATGATAAGAAACCACGTTTATGATATATACGATTTTAAGTACGACATATTTAAAATCATTTACATGCCTTAGTAGGTTTTTTAAGCAATTAATATATTCAACGCTTCAACGGTGAATGAACATATCATGAGGAAACCCGCATGCCTGAGAGTTCTCCATAATATTCTCAAAGGCGTGTGAAGTCTGCCAATCCGCACATAGTCAGCGTGGTGGTCTATGGACTATGTGGAGACCCGTGCTCTGGAGTGAGCCGGAAATGGGTCGATCATGTCGATAAAGTAGGTACTTGAATATTGTTCTCTTGCGTCTTACCGGTCGTTTACCGGAAAAGTAAAGTTTTCTTAAATTTAAATGATATAATACACTACTAAGACCTACATAGATTATCCAAAACCTAAACATCCATTCTCATCTGTATATTTCTCGGTCTGTTTGCACGGTTTTATCTACAGAACGGTTAACTAGATTTTCCAAGTGTGATCTTTAATGAAAGCCGTATCTACCTCATGAAGAAAATATTTTCTTTGTTATCATGATCAACCCATTACCGGCTCACTACAGAGTACGGGTCTCCTCTCAATATGAGAAGGGAATGGCCATAGTCCACCACGCTGGCCATGTGCGAATTGGCAGACTTCACACGCCTTTGAGAACATTATGGAGAACTCTCAGGCGTGCAGGTTTCCTCACGATGTTTTCCTTCACCGTTGAAGCAAGTGATATATATATTTTTTTTTAAATGCACATAACTCCGAAAAGTTAGAGGTGCGTACCCGGCTTCGAACTGCCGACCTCTGATTAGAAGTCGGACGTCCTAACCACTAGGCTATCACAGCGTCTACTAGGCTATCACAACTTCTTTGTTATATTCGTCTAAAACAAATATGTTTCTGCAACGAAAAACAAAGATTTCACGTATGTACATGTATTCATGACAATAATGAACAAAAAGTATACACAAAAGTAAACACATATTATTGGCTCACTTCATCCTTATATAACAATACACTAAAAGGATCTTTTTGTTAACAAAGCATTGAGTGTCCTTTGTTTATTTTGAAACATCAAGAGGGTCAGAATCCATTACGGGTTAGTGAAGAGGCAACTTTAGTTGAGCGAAATTACGGGACAAAAAGTTTGGAATCAAAGGGACGTCGCATAGCGATCGCCTTCCTTTGAATAAATTGATGACTTGGAAAGATTTAGATGTAAAATATACATTTTATATTTATCGCTATTCGTATCAGAAATGTTCAAGGAGTGAGTGTGGTGCTTTTATGACGTTTATGAATATTTTCTTTGTTCAGAAATGGGATATGCGAAGATCAGGACAAAAGTTACTAGGACGAAATGAAATCTAATACTAATATTATAAATGCAAAATTGTAGTGTGTTGAAAAGTGTGTATGTTTGTGTTATGACTTTAAACGCTGGAACTACGGAAACCAATTTGGCTGAAATTTTGAATTAATGTAGGTTAATAGCCTAGATTTAGGCACAGGCAATATTTTAGCCTGGAAAAATTCTTGACGCAGGATTTTGTGAATTTCACGTCGATGGTTACAACTATAGATGTTTCCCGAATTAAGATATATAAGGGAGCGGCAACGATATCGCGGGAATTGGATTGGGATAATCTCGATTTAAATATTAATTCTTTTTTAAACCCTTAATTATACAAATGATACAAAAGAGCATTATTAAGAGATTGGGCAAAAGATTTTTTAAATTTAGAATAAATACATATATACTATATTCATTATCATCATGATCAACCCATTCTCGGCTCACTACAAAACATGGGTCTCCTCTCAATATGATAACAGTTTGGCCATAGTCCACCACGCTGTTCATATGCGGATTGGCAGACTTCACACGCCTTTAAGAACATTATGGAGAACTCTCAGGCTTGCAGGTTTCCTCACGACGTTCACCGTTGAAGCAAGTGATATTTTAATTGCTTAAAAAACGCACACAACTCCGAAAAGTTATAGGTGCGTGCCCGAGTTCGAACCCCCGACCTCTGATTAGGAGGCTGACTACTACTAACCACTAGGCTATCACAGCTTCTATATTAGTAGCATGCAATTATCTGTGGTGGTCGTATGTAGGTATATGTTAGACTCAATACGTGCCCTTTATTGATTATGGGTAAAAGGATCAACCGTTCGGAAGTTTCTAGCCCGCCGACAGTTAACGACATAATAACGTGTTTTGATTTATTAACCCAATTGGCTTGTCATAAAATAATTATGGGCGATTTGCTACCGCGCTTCATTATGGCCCCCATCTATCATGGAAACAGCGACACGTGGCGTGCGCGTGACCCAAATGTTTTAATTGTTTAATACATGCATGTTATGTTCTTCTAGTATCTTTGTTTCTACAAACGACCTTCGAAGCGCAGCGCGTGCGCTGTCACATTTTAAATATAGAGGTTCTGGGTTAAACCCAGCTCGAGTCTGGTCTGGTGGGACAATTCGGCATGGTGGTAACTACCGCCCTACTGACAAAGACGTGCCGCAAAGCGGTTTAGCGTTCCGGCACGATCTCGCGTAGAAACCCATTAGGTGTATGGGTTTCCCATACTCTGCAGTAGCTTTATTCACATAAACCTATTACAGGCTTCTATGAATCGTTCATTTCATTATTTCTATTCGTGAAGTGATGGTGATAACTACAATCGACAACTTAAATCTAAAGCTTAGAGGGTTCAGATTGCCCAAAAACTGACGCGTCAAAAGTGTCTTAAATGGACTATTTGAATCAAGATGAATTCGAAATTGATAACTCGATGTCACAAATTTATTCTTATCTCATTCTGTATATTCCAAACGCGAAAGTAGATCGTTGATGAGTATGATCTATTATTATTAGGGTTTCAGTTGCTGCATTATTCTTTGTTATTTTATTTATTTTCCCCACTTCGGCCATGCACTTTAACAATACATACATATATCTAAATTTAGATCACAACGCTCTTAATCGAGTTTCAAAACGAGAACTTTTTTAGTTGCACATGTTTCATAATTTAAACGATTGTTCATTTCTTCGTCAAACCGTAGTTTAACGACAATTTAAATCTTGTGAAAGCTTAAAGAACATTTTTGGCTTTTATATCGGATATATTAATCAGTACAACCATATAGAGGTATATTTTAAAGAAAAGCAAAGTGACCAAGCAACGTGGGTAGAGCAGTACCTAGGCTAAGTATAGGTAGGTTCGCAGCTTGTCAGTTCACGCTTCACTCTGTTCACAAAGGCACCTAAGCTCACCCAGACGTTATATCCCAAGTTTGCACGTCCCTTTCACACTCATCAATAATCACTCAATGTGAAATGAGAGGGTATTACATATCTCAGATACTGTAATAAAATTATGTTTGGCATTACATTTCGTAGATACCTTATATACGTATTTTATCAGTGTGTTGAGTCATCATCATGATCAACCCATTACCGGCTCACTTCAGAGCACGGGTCTCGTCTCAATGTGAGAAGGGTTTGGCCATAGTCAACCACGCTGGCCATGTGCGCACTGGCAGACTTCACACGTCTTTGAGAACATTATGGAGAACTCTCAGGCGTGCAGGTTTCCTCACGATGTTTTCCTTCACCGTTGAAGCAAGTGATATTTATTTTTTTAAAACGCACATAAGTCCGTAAAGTTAGAGGTGCCCGGATTCGAACCGCTGACCTCTGATTATGAGGCTGACGCCCTAAGTAGGGAGTTGAATAACAATGTATATTTAAAATGAATGCTTTTTTATTCACACACACTACATTTTACATTACATTTTCTTATATAATATTATTACAAATTGTAAGATGTATATATAAAATATGATCTTTTGATTGTCCTCTTTAGACATAAAAACTTAGAATCTACTTTTTGGACAGCTTTTGTACAAGTTAAGAAAGATTAATTGCGATAACAGTTAATGAATCGGAACGTTACGCTCCTAATGCTCTCTAGTTGAGAGATGTTTTATGTTGAACACAATCAAAAGCCTTGTATGAAGCCACAGATTGATGATATAAATAGCATTAACCTCTTTTGTAGACCGCAAAACTAATCTCTATTCATTATTTAATTTCTCGTCGAACCATTTATTCTGAGACATGGCATGAGATTTTCAACCACTGAGCCAGCCAGCTCATTCTTTAAGTTGGATTTACTTAAAACTATATAATATCGTTTATTCTTATGCCTCAATTTTGAGAATTACCCACGAACCCCCATTTTATTAAGCTCTGGTGAATATCTAAAATAATAGTTAGCAATCTTTCTCATATAATCTAGCGTTCAAAATATGCCTGGCTTAAGATGTCATCATGATCAACCCATTACCGGCTAACTACAGAGCACGGGTCTCCTCTCAATATGAGAAGGGTTTGGCCATCGTCCACCACGCTGGCCATGTGCGGATTGGCAGACTTCACACGCCTTTGAGAACATAATGGAGAACTCGCAGGCGTGCAGGTTTCCTCACGATGTTTTCCTTCACTGTTGAAGCAAGTGATATTTTAATTTTTAAAAACGCACATAACTCCGTTAGAGGTTCGTGCTCGGATTCGTACCGCCGACCTCTGATTAGGAGACTGACGTCCTAACCACTAGGCTATCACCGCTTCTATATACAAACTATTTTTTTATTCTAATAACTACCTCCATCAATTTGCTTCATTGATTGCCGATACATGCGCAAGTGGGTGTGTCAATTGAAACAAATACCTCTGTAATTTATGCAAAACAAAGCTAATTTATAGACATGAATTAAATTCGTGTTTAGATTTAAATATTACGAGTGTTAATATTAAAAATATATATTCAAGGAGATCTAGCTATTGCAGCCGGAAAAATATGTTTTGATTTCACGCACATTTCCTTTCATGTGCGAATTCGTAACGATGCCTCAATTGATAAAAACATTTATAACAATTTATACGCGATACCGAAATGTTTCACTTCAAACGTTGCCCAACCCACATTGGAGAATATTTACTCTTTTGACACACGAAAAGAGGGCAATCTGGGAAGTGGACATATCGAGATATCTTACCTGTATATATAATTCAATCTTTATTGAATGTTAGAAACTTGAAAATGTCTGATTGATTGCGCTTTAAATTAAAAACTGTATGTGCTTCTATAAAGAAGCAATCGTCTTACAAGCAAATATGTAATCATACAAATAATTGTGTGATTACGAGTACTAATTAATGTATGGCTCAGGCGCTGCCTTTACGGGCAAAATACAATAACCGGGGCAGGATAGACGTCCCGCGATTAAGGACCCGGGTAAGGAGGCAATACCTCGAGGCCCGTACCGCTAACTGGCCCGCAGACCCCGATTATTTAGTATACGGCTTAATGGTCTTGTATTAACGTTATGACCCTGGAACAGTTACCATATTTGAACACGCGAATCTAAGGACACAACCACTACCTTACCGATTTTAAAATCTTAGGTCTACATGGAATTTAGCGCTGGTGAACCGTGCATAGCTAGTCTGCAATCAAAAACAAACTCGTAATCGTTTTTACGATAAGATAAAAACGAGATTTTCCGAGGAGTCACTTGTGTAATGTGCGATACGCTTTAATATGCGTAATAGCATTTACCGTTCGGTATATTTAACCAGCTAATAAGCATAATTATACCGGCTCATTATGGCTTTTAAAGAGCAACAATTTGCCCGCGGCACAATTTCGTTGTTGATAGTAAGTAACGTCATTATAAGAACGCGAGATAATCAA
Source organism: Lasiommata megera (assembly GCA_928268935.1). Taxonomy (NCBI): domain Eukaryota; kingdom Metazoa; phylum Arthropoda; class Insecta; order Lepidoptera; family Nymphalidae; genus Lasiommata; species Lasiommata megera. Next base: position 8,317,445 of record OV743326.1, on the reverse strand, counting down.
CCGACATCTATTATCGCTCGCTCACATCGTAGGTATTGCGAGACTAGATTAACTTTTTAGTGGCAATTCACTTGATGACTATCATAAAGGTTTATTGATGGAGGCGTTGTAAAACCGATTAATAACAAAAAGTCAATGCGCTGTTGAAATTTTTTCAAGTTGTATTACGTTGAAATAACGGCCAGATATTATTTAAGGGATTTTTCCAATCCAGGGACTCATGTTAGAAACAACTCGTTTTTTTTTTATTTTTTTTTATACACCACAAGTTAGCCCTTGACGGCAAGCTCACCTGATGGTAAGTGATGATGCGGTCTAAGATGGTAGCGGGCTAACCTGTTAAGAGTATGGGTTAACCATACTCCTAATTGGTTTCTACACGACATCGTGCCGGAACGCTAAATCGCTTGGCGACACGTCTTTGTCTGTAGGGTGGTAACTAGCCACGGCCGAAGCCTCCCACCAGACCAGACTCAAGCCGGGAATCGAACCCAGGACCTCCAACTTTAAAATACAACAGCGCACGCGCTGCGCCATGGAGGTCGTCAGTCAGAGTCGGAGGTTTATTTCGTTTGTACACTTAACCAGGTGATATAATTGCTGGGGTGACCGCCATTACAGGGTTGCCACTTACTAGCTACTAGAACTGCCACTACCACTTCTCTTAGTTCTTATTCTCATTCGATCATCATCTCCAAGCATAACTCTTTATCACTTGTTTTGTTTAATTTCTGTTTAAAACAGTATCACCTTCATTATTTAGATAACCCACACAGTTTTACCCGATTCAAATAAGAATGTAACACAGATACCTAAATATCCCGCAATATTTCAATTTTAATATCTCATTATATCTTAAACATCCAAATAATATACTGCAAAAAACAAATATTATATAAGTTTGTCTTCGTAGTAAATATGGTTTGTTTTTGTTAGGAGTATTATCATTATTTATAATAACCTTAATTTTTTTCACTATTTAGGAAAAAAAGATGCGTTATGCTGATTGGTGAGAGATAAGCATATGTTGACTGGGACTTTTTTTAAATGTACTAACGACCAGTATTTTTGTAATACATAGTGATCACATCATCAGTAAAAGGAGTTCGTTAACATTTTTTCTACAGGCTTGCTTTTACAAATACTATTACTTCGGATTAAAATCTTATCATTACTGAAATAAAACTTCGATATAAAAAAGTTTTCTAATGGCAAAAGCAGCATTAAAATCGAGTGTTTTCAGAGTTCATCGATTACAAATAAACAAACAAATCGTTCCTCCTATTCCTTTATAAAATTGAAGCGTAGATATTAATTTCTATTCAACTCCCAAATTAGAAATTGTTTTTAAAAACTTAACAAAACTGTTAAGATTGTCTCAATAAAACATTAAATAAAAAGATGCAAGCAAGATGGCCCCGATGAGTTTTTGTTTTTAAAGATCTGACTTTCAAAAAGCTAAAGACAAAATAAATTTCGTTTGTATTTAAAAGTCGAGAGATTCGTCGTTTTATTGCCCTTTTTTACTTTACTACTGGTGGTTTTTTAACATGTGTTATTTTATTTCCCTCCAAGCTTTGCGATATGAGTGGATTACTCACTATTAATAGGGTAATTTAAATTCACACATAAATCTTTAGTAATCCGTCAGGCGAGGATTAAGAATTAATTAATGTCTGATGAAACTGAAATTCGTGCCGATTAAATTGTATGCTTCGGATTTATCAAATGTTTCATGAAACATAAATAAGAAACTTCTGGAAATAATAATATATGAAGAAGGAAGTAGGTAAATGTTGTTTACGCTAGATATAAATTGTTTTTTAATGAATTAACTTGTGTGACGTTATAGATCCTTTACCGCAATAATATAATTTACTCTAAGGAATATAAGTACAAACTAAGCAGTTATTAAATAAAAAAACACGAATTATGTGTAAATTATTATACCTTTGAAACTTATTCGAATACATTGAAGAAAGTTCATAATTCACCAGGAATTATGAACAAAAAGTCAACTTTGCTAAACTAATATTTTATTACATAGGTACATTACATTTCCGCGTCACATGCAATTTTTCTCGTAAAGTGCAGGCCGGGTTCGATGCTCGGGCAATGCGCCAAGTAGCGCGGCTTGCCCGTAAATCACTGGTAGCTACCAGGCTCGCAGCGCTCCGAGGAGTCCCAATCAGCCGGCCTATTGACAAACATACGGCCCGGGCATAATGGATTCAACTGCGATTCATCCGATGCTCTCTCTTTGAATTTCGCATTAAATCTATCGTTATTGGAATGGTTGAAATGAATTATTACATATTAAGCTTTATTAACCATTTGCGAGAGGAATTTGTGGCTCCATTTGGTATTACTTCGCTTGCGACATACCTAATGTTCCATTCGTAAATTGTCTCAAACATTTTTCTCAATAAAATATTTGAAAGAGATAATTATTGTTGATATATATTTTTTCTTAACAGATTTCTCTATCACTAAAAACTGGAATATTGTTGCTGTTATTTATAATAAACTTAGAGAGTAAAGCCAGCTAAGTGATAGCTATAAATAATGGCACGTTGCTACAGCTTTAGGATATAAATGGTCATAGTTAGTAAACACCGCCGTCTGACACGACTCGCTAATGATATCCATAAATCAGGCATTAGTCAATAACGAACAGCGATGAAACATCATCCGATTCTAAAAACTCACGAATATTCGTGCCCCAAAAGATGAAGGTTGAGGAAAAAAGGATCACAAACATTCTGACTACAGTGACTCGTATATGATGGCTAATACGAGTCAGTATAGTCAGCCACAGAGGTCGGGGGTTCGAACCCGGACCGATAACTTTTCGGAGTTATGTGCGTTTTTAAGCAATTAAAATATGACTTGCTTCAACGGTGAAGGAAACATCGTGACGAAACCTGCACACCCGAGAGTTCTCCGTAGTGTTCTGAAAGGCATGTGTAGTCTGCCAATCCGCACATTGCCAGCGTGGTGGAGTATAGCCAAATCCTTCTCATATTGAGAGGAGACCCATGCTCTGTAGTGAGCCGAGAATGGGTTGATCATGATGATGATGAATATAACAAATTCAAATGTGGTAATTAATTTCATTGGTAAGTTTAATTCTACATATTATGTACTTCCTGTAGCTTAAACTAGCGCACATAGCTCTTATGGTCGTTATACGTTGGAGTCCCAAGTCGGTGGATCGATGGCAGCATACAGAAAAACGTTCGAACCCCCGTCCTCTGATTAGGAGGCGGACGTCCTAACCACTAGGCTATCATGGCTTTGTAATATTATTTGAGTATATTTTGAAATTCGATCCCTGGAAGTGAGTAATAAGCGTCCTAATGGTACCAATAAATTATATTGTATAAACTCTTTCAAAAACATACTATTTTATAATCCTGCGCGTGAGCACGGAATATAGTTTTTGCGTTTCGTGACTCATGATTGCCTGTTTATCATTTATTATTATAATACCCACTTACAACTTTAGTGTATCGCTAATTTGCACCATTTGCTTAAAGTGCCTATTTCAACATTCAGTGTTCCGCAGTCAAACAATAAATCTTTATAGCTTTGTCATTTTTTCCGGTCGTATGCGTTAGCCATTCACACATCATTATCATCATGATCAACCCGTTCTCGGCTCACTACAGAGCACGGGTCTCCTCTCAATATGAGAACTGTTTGGCCATAGTCCACCGCGCTGGCCATGTGCGGATTAGCAGACTTCGCACGCATTTGAGAACATTATTACTCTCAGGGATGGAGGTTTCCTCACGATGTTTTCCTTCACCGTTGAAGCAAGTGATATTTTAATTGTTTTAACTCCGAAAAGTTAGAGGTACGTGCCCGGGTTTGAACCCCCGACCTCTGATTAGGAGGCTGACGTCCTAACCACTAGGCTATCACATTCACACAAAAGCTCTGGGACTTTTATTAAGCTTAGCTTTCTCTTCGCCATTTGTTTTAATATTTATTGACATGTTATCTTTAAAGATAATCATGCGTTAATAGATTCGAAAAGTAATTATAAGTCACCAGTCTGTAAATGAAAGAGACAGAATCCAAGAAACTCATGTTAATGTCAGTTGTAAAGTGCGGTCACGTCTTGCTTCGATTAATTGCTTAATTACCATCAGTAGCTCGCTTACAAGATCCCGCCGACAAAGTAACATAAGACAAAGTACCTACTTCCTTTAATCATGCCATTTTGTTTTATGAACTTGTCCGGTAGCTCAACTTGTTATATCTTTGTGGGTTTTGTACGGCATATAAAATTAGAGGTCCTGGGTTCGAGTCTGATCTGGTGGGAGGCCTCGGCAGTGGCTAGGTACCACCCTACCGACAAAGACGTGTCGCCAAGCGGTTCAGTGAAACGGCACGATGTGACATAAAAACCAAATTAGGAGTATGGATTTACTAAACCCTTAATAGATTAGTTGCCGTCAAAGGCTAACTTAGATAAAGAGTATAAAAAAAAAACTATCGAGTAGCTTTTTTATCACTAGATGGATTTATTACGTTACAGTATTAAATAAAAATTAAGAACATTTTTATATCAATAGTAAGAAAATATTTATTTATTTGATTTAAAATTAAACACTCTAAAACTTACTTCGTTCTAGTTATAAATTTATATTTTAATTTCAGTCTTATTATATTATCACGTATTGAGTGTGTCATTTAACAAACAAAATGGCTTCGTCTCATTGGTGCCTAACTTGAAAAGTAACACCAAACGACCGCACGAAGTAACCTTGTACTGCCGACTTGTCATTACGACTAACTAAATACAATTAGCGATCATTCGCTAATTGTGGGTAGTTTTAACGTCGGTTTTTTTTTATACACTACAAGTTAGCCCTTGACGGCTATCTAATCTTGGTGTGGTTAGTGATGATGCAGTCTAGGATGGTACCTGTTAGGGGTATGTTAAACACACGCTCCTAATTGGAACGCTAAAATCGCTTGAAGATACATCTCTGTCGGTAGGGTGGTAACTAGCCACGGCCGAAGCCTCCCACCAGAACAGACTCGAGCCGGGAATCGAACCCAGGACCTCCAACTTAATAATGTGACGGCGAACGCACTGCGCCACGGAGGTCGTCGTTTTCGTTATAACGTCGTATTGACAAGGTTGCGTCGAGTAATTTAAATGATACAAATAGGTACGTATTTCTATCGCTGTCCATTTTCACGTTCGTGAAGTTAGAAGATACCGTGATAAGATTTATTTGCGAACAGAACTTGTGCACAGTGTTTGTTCGTCCACAACACGTAACTGTTCATTTCGATTTCGATTCATCCCGATGCAAAATGTAGTTAATTTGGTGAGTTGATTTAAAACATCATTTCAATCGCATTTATCCACGTAATCTTCCAATTGAGTTCATCGTGTCTGTCATATGGGATATATTGTCGTATAGCCTATGACACGCGTTAAACGGAGTCTTTAAATCCTCAGAATCTCCTCTCAGAATCAAAAGGCCTGGCCTCGCTAGTTGTTGGAATTTGTCCGCCTTTGAATACAAAGGAATGAAACTCTCAGGCATGCAGGTTTACTCGCGACATTTTCCTTTATCGTTACAGAATTTTATATTTTATTTTAAAACACACTTTACTCTGAAAAGTCAAACGTGCTTGCCGGGGAACGAACTCGTTCACCCCGAAGACAAGATGAAGTCGCAACCACTGGGCTATCAGCGCTATCTAATCAGTAAATACCCACCACAACCACACTGACGTTGATAATGTTAATAACAATAAATCTTTATTTGCAGATATGAAATCCATGTATATAAAATAATTACTATCATGAGATACAAGCTATGGTAATACGTATTTTTTTTAAACCTTCCCTTTGCTGACAATGTACATGCATACCAACCATAACCACACCTTATCCGTAGTAATAAAAAAAAAATGTTATCTATTTTGGGTGTACTCCCGAAAATGGTATAGTATTAGTGAGAAATTTGGTATAAAACGTATTTTGACCTAGTCATGAATATCCTAACGAACAAAACCAAAGAGATTCTCCTTCGGATTTTTGCCCCGATTTTTTTTTTATAAACTTTATTGTACAAAAAAAACTGTACTTAAGGCGAACTTAATGCTAAAAGAATTCTCCACCAGTCGACCTTGGAACATTGAGAAAAGTAAAAGATTTTCGTAATGTTATTTATGATTAGGATGTTAAAATACGTTATAATATCAAATTTCAGATCCATCAGCACTATGCGCTTCCGGAAGTTTATCCCCGATATTAATTGGGACCCACTGATTGTTACATGCATTCAAAAACAAAAATATAAGAATGGGGTGGAACCATTTTATATTTTTTTAACAGGCTTACCAACTTTTCGTTAACTTATCTGGGAATTGAACACAAATCCTGAACTAGTCTAGCACGCATACCACTAAGATCAACCGACGAGGCTGTTCTATTAACATAGGTTGTAAAAGTAATAACTGGTTGAAAATGAAATAACCAGTTCTAAGAAACTCATGTTTAATGTTTATGTCTTTTTTAGTGCGATCGCGTCGTGCATCGATTAATTGCTTAATTAAATAATTACTTTCCACGGATCGTTCTTATTAATCTTTTGGTATGCCCTAGAAGCTTCGATTTCTGTAATTACAGATACAGGATTTATTTGCTCGCGAATTTAATGTTTGTGTGTGACAAGTTACGACCTAATAAATAAACCTCTCGTATACATTTCGGTAGAAGCTGTGGTAGCCCAGTGGTTATCACGTCCGCCTCCTAATCAGAGGTCGGGGGTTCGAACCCGGGCTCGCACCTCTAACTTTGGATTTATGTATGTTTTTAAGTAATTAAAATATCACTTGCTTCAACGGTGAAGGAAAACATCGCGAGGAGACCTGCATGCCTGAGAATTCTCCATAATGTTCTCAAAGGCGCGTGAAGTCTGCCATATTGAGAGGAGATCCGTGCTCTGCGTGAGCCGGCAATGGGTTGATCATGATGATGATGATGGTGATATATTTCGGTGATATATAGTTGATGGTTTGGAACGTGGATACAAACGCCTAGGTCGTTGTCAACGATGAAGAAAAAAGCGTATAAAATAACATTAGAAGTGTGATATCTTATGTTTCTCATAAGTTTTGCTATGTACTTATTAGGTAGATATAGATCCTGGAGTTTTCTTATAAACTTTACTTTTATTAAATGAATTTTTGGAACTACTGGGACAAAGGTATCCGTATAATAATTCGTACAGAGCTTTTAACGAGTTTTAACCGAATGTAATAAGTAAATAATCTGAGGTTTTAAGTGGCTTTTTATCGAAACATTTGCACGATAAGATAACGACGTATCGATAAAATCAATGATACGAGTGTTATAGGGGCATTAGTTAATTCTTAGTGGAGCGAATGGAATGTTAGCACATAATAATAATAAATTTATTCCCGTATGCCGATCCCCTAATAGCCTCCTTAAAGCAGTAAATATGTAACAATATATTATCGCTTTGTTTAGAAATGTATACCTAGAATGCAGGATTATTCTACGCTGCGAGTTAAGCGGGCTTATCTACGAGGTTTTATGAGTATTTTACGATTATTGCCACTTCGAATCGGTTATAGCTTCGTAAGATATGAAATTTCTATAAGAGAACAATTTTAAATGGATGTATTATATTCATTTGTGTTTTTATAGGGCTATTATAATTCTTAGGGTATGAACCGTCCTGTTTTGGTGTTAATGCACAGGCTCGGCTACAAGACTTATTAAAACGTTAGCCGCATATTAATATGTTCGTGTACTGAGTTTATGTACTCTGATAATTTATAAGTGCATTATAAGTGCAGCGCTCGTGACCGGCGGTACATTGTGAAGTTACTCGCCGGCTGCTTGCACAGTAATCTCCAGAGCACATAACACATACCCACTAACTAGAGAGAGCCGTGAACTGAAGCAGTGTTATTTCCGCAGGTCTACAATGGTGTGTGCGCGTGCGGGGCTGCGGGGGGCGGGCGCGGGCAGCCGGCGCGCATGGCGGCGCCAATGAGGGAGGGCGCGCCGGCCGGCGGAGCTCGCCCCGCGCCCCACGCGCACCCCGCCAACTTCGAGTACGATGACAACGAGTGGGACATCGGCATCGGCGACCTCATCATAGACCTCGATGCCGACATAGAGAAGACCGACGAGGCGGGCGGCATGGCGGCGCGCGCCGAACCGGACGCGCAGCGCACCGCGCTCAAGATGAAGATCAAGCGCACCAAGCCCGGCACCAAGAGCTCCGAGGCCAAGCACGAGATCGTCAAGTCGAACGAAATGAACGGCGAACCCAAACCGCAGTCGGCCGCCGCGGCCGCCGCGTCGCCCGCCGCCGCCAAGCGCGGCTCCGGCGGCCACCGGCGCGACAAAGCGCGCGATAAGCACCACCACCCGCACCCGCCGCACGACGTCAACGGCGTGGCGCGCGTGCCGCCGCCGCCCAACGCGCCCGGCCCGCCCGCGCCGCCCAGCGCGCTGCCGCTGCCCGCGCCGGCGCCGCACGCGCCCCACGCGCCGCACGCGCCGCACGCGCCGCACGCGCCCCACGCGGCGCCCGCGCAACCCAAGCCCGACTCCCGACCCGCCGCGCCGCGACTCGAGGCCAAGCCCGCGACGCCGCCGTCGCCCGCGCCCTCCGCGCCCGCGCCCGCGCCCCCGCCTTCCCCGGCACCCGCGCCCGCGCCGCCCGCCAAGCCCGAGCCCGACGACTCGCGGCAGGAGCACAACACACAACCCCCTACGAAGAAACAAAAAACAGAAACCAAGGTAAGCTAACCAGATAAAATACTAAAATGCGACAGCTTTACCGACCAAAAATGTACAATTCGGACAATCACACTTCACAGGGCTGAAGATGTCTTGCTCTTCGAGACATGCGAACGTGTACATACGTTTAAAGTACGAATGGTCACCTCGGACAACTACCTACTTGCTGGATTTTGGATTAGATTGCTCACAACTTTATCAGCCCAGCCACTCGTGACTTACCTCAGTCCGGTCAACGCGTACTGTAACTTGTGTTATACCTGCCTAACCTATCAACCGACTAATGTCACTGCTGATCGTGTAGTGGGTTCACAAATCTAATTAGGTCGCTTCCTGGGTGTGGCTGACCTTGACTACTTTTAGACTATTTACAGTTGTTTTCATTTGCTCTCAATCTTTATGTTTTCAAAGTCCTATGTATGATCTACTAAGGCTTTTAATGATAATGGTAAACTCAAGAATTCTTGATAAAACACACACTGGAATTGCAGGAATTCTGTTCTGTTCTCAAACCATTGCAATGATAGTTTATTAACTTAAAAATAATGTGATTTAAAATCGTATTTTGATAAAATAACCGTATTTTGATATTTGAACAGCCAACAGTTCACTAAAGTGTCGTCATACAGCTGGCGAGATAATTTTCAAGAGCGAGAAATATCAATTGATGTGATTGACATCCGGCGTACGTACCTACCGACTCGTATATTTATTTTTACCGTACGATATGACATCCTTGATCTACATTCGCGTCGCGAGATTGTGACTCAGTTTATTGTTTGTTAACAGCTACGTCAGCCAGAAATAAAACTGTTATTTTTTAATGGGCTTCTTACTTGACTTGAGCTGAGGAATATGGTGAGAATAGTTCCAAGTCTGTTGCCACATAATAGAAGATAGTACTGAGGAGTTTTACACTTAATGCTTATGTGGCCAAACGACTATTATGTGGCCTAGCCTCTCACTGTTTTATGCTGATGGTGGCCACCGAGGGGATTTTAGTAGGTAGAAATCCCATATAACCCGATATGCCCCAGCAATAGTTGAGTATCTCAGTTCGCCCCCGTAAAGAAAAACAAAAGGCCAAGCGTCCAGACATATACAGAGGAGATACAGCTTCTTCGTTTTAGATGCAATACCCATTAGCGATCAATAAGTTGACATAAATTTCTATAATATTTAACGTCAGTAAAAAAGATAAAGTATTAATAAACACTAAACAAGTCATCTCTGATTATGTTTATATAAGAAATACGAATGTTTGTATATTCGCGTGTCCTTCGACATACCAAGAGCGACGATTGTTTCGTATAAAGGTAGTTTTATTCCAGAAAAATGAACAGTTTCATTTGGGATACAGCTGTTATGTAATTCTGTTATAGTTCAGCTTGAACGCTTTCCTATTTATTATAACATAAATGGAAAAAAGCAACACAGTTCTGAATATAGTATACGAAAATAATTTATACCCAACCTTACTCATTATAACTAAGACATTTCATAGTTTTCCCCGATGATACCTCTAGCTAGGTAAAGTCGACTATAACTAAACCACAGAGCCACTCGCAAAGTTCTATCCGAATAGTGTGTAGAGGTACTTGCTGCAATCTCACCTCACCTTGGGTGACTTCCGCTCTGTGTCGGAATATTGCACTGGAGTAAAGAGACCCGAACTTCGGAATCCTGTGTGACTGAGTTCTCGGTAAGTCAGGAGAGCATGTTTAGAGAATGTTTACTCGCCTTCGCTAAGTTCTGTCGCAATTCTTCGAACGATTTCATTGTCACATGTTTTTATTTCGTGTGAACTTACAGTGTGATGCAATAATATAATCAAACTGGAAATCAGAATTATAAAAATCTGTACTACATTTGAAAATTTGTTTTTAAGTGAAATCTTCAAAGCACGTTGGAGATAAAACCGACTCGTATGCCGCGACGACAAACGGCATTACACTCTCATGCCGTCATTCTTGCTATATGCCACCGTATGTGTTCATGACATACTTTGTTTGAGCGCGTCTTATCTGCAACTTAAATTTGATCTTAGAAGATATTTAACGGCACGCTACGACTCTTAAGTGGTCGAGCTATCGAAGAAATGAATCAGGCGGACAATGCGACGCGGTGGGTCGGATATTGTGTAGATTAACAAATCAAAGTTTGTATGGGAAAATATACATATTATTAGAAGTATTACGCTGATTTAAAAAATTACAAATAATAATAATAACGTAATAACAAAAAAAACGCTATTAAATTATTCTTGTTATAATCAGAAACGCATATAGACAAAGGTTATAACATTTTTGCATCACCGTCCGACCCCCCCGTTATCCGTCGCCTAAGCCGAGGTTCGGCCTCAAAGGAGGCGCCCTTAGGCAGACGTTCCCTTAGTTTCTTCGAGCCCTAGGGCTCAAAATATCTTTTGGCAGAGCTTCTTTCCGAAGCTCGCCAAACAGCCCGGTTACGCTGTGGCAACCAATAGGGTTAGTACAGCTAATAGACAGTCCGAAAAAAAAAAAATTTGCATCGTGATTTGTTAACATTCATTCGCCATGAGTTATGTCTTCAACTTTATAGTACAATCCATGCCGTAGCGTTCTAGGCTGCCAGTTCAAATTCAAATTCAAAATAATCTTTATTCAAATAGTCCTTAAAAAGGAACTTTTGACGCGTCAATAATTTACATAGTAGTTATTTCATGGTGATTACTATATTCGTAAACTTAAAACTAAAGCTATGAGGGTTCCAAACGCGCCCCGGTCTAAGAAGAAGCCTGCAAGAAACTTAGCCGGGCCTTAGTTCAATAGAGAAATCCAATCAATTAAAATATAATCGCTAATTGTCCGATAGCTCTTATCGGGCTAGTATCTGATTGTTTCGTGTATTTAATTGTCGGAGCTTAGGGGTGTTTGCAAGCTTGATTGAGTGCAAACGGTGGGGTGTAATCCACGCTGTCGCCCGCCGCGGCGGTTCATTAAATCACTCCCAGCCTTCCCTCCGCCCGTTCCTCCCGCACCTCGGCTCTCTCTTTACAAATTAATGCGATTGCGGTCGACGCTACTTATCTCCTAATCTATACCATTACACTATTAGTCGGACGCTGTTTTCGTGCTGAATTATCTACCGATCGAATGCTAAATAAACGCGTTAATTGTGCTGTCAAATTGAAAGCTACAGGTTATAAAGAAAACTTGAAAGTCATATTTTCACTAACCTCGTTATCCTATCCTAAAACCGATACCGATTGGGTTTTGAAAGTAAAACAGTTTCTCTCAACAAATACGATACTTTTTATTGGTACAATAGGTAGCCCCGCCTAAGTTAAAATATCATTATATATAAGTAAATATATAAGTTAAAATATCATGATAATCAAAAGTAAAGGTAGTGTGATAAATTGTGTATCACACACATCACAAGAAAGTACATTAAAAAAAACACAAAATAGTATACAATTTGGCGGCCAGGAAGACGATACCATTGCCAACGTTAAATCACATATATTCTTCTTATATAATTATAATTGTATTTACTAAAAATATTCTTATATTTACTATAAAATAAAACGCAGCTTATTAAATTGATAAAACGAGGGAACTAGTAAAAATGTTACACACACACACGCAATTATACGAAGTAAAATATGTGTGTTTCTAACATATAATATTGTGTTAGAAACACGCATTCCCACTTTCTATAAATTATGATAGAAATGAATTTACAGCTCAGTAAAACTTAAATAATTCATTATTGAATACAAAATTTTCACTGATCTAAGTAAACTTAACCTGTATGAGACGTATAGAAAATAATACGAATTATTTCTTCTCTTCCCTTTTTCTGCATCTATTACTTGTCTTATTACTACTGTCGATCAACGCCATTTGCAAATCATGAAGCACTATTATATATCTTATGCCACACATTGAATAGAGATGATTTATGTAGAAAGAGGTTTGCATTGACACACACACAATATGCTGTGGTTTATAGCATGCGGTAGGTAATGTTTAGCATGACCACACATTGGTCGTTTGAAAGCTCGTTGAAGTTTTCGATTTTGGACATAATATATATATTTTTAGGAACCCTTTTAATAAATCTAATAAAACAAACAATTACAACAAGTCGTAGTGGCACTTTACTTTAAAAATACAAAATACTTTCTCTAAAATTACACGGCAAAATACAATACTAGGCTTGACTATCGAACCGGGCAGAGGTTCCCCTCACAAAGTGAATGCTACTAATTGAACCCCAAAAACGAGCGCGCGTCGACATTTATACCCGCGCTTTCCACTAAAACGATATCCCCTCTTCGTCTCGTACGAGCATCACGCCACCTTGCGTCTCGTACCAGCATCGCGCCACTCTGACGTCACAGACACCACCTGAGGCCTATGATGCGCTTTACTCTCCCAACACGGCCTCTCCTGACTGGAGGACGTCCTCGTGCTCCTGTGACTCCAGCTGCACGGCTTCTGTAACACCAGAGGTGCCTGGGGTAGACATTGGTGTGCCCTCGCAACAAGGCACTTTGTCGCTTCTTTTAGCTCGTTCAGGCATGGACTCGGCCTGATCATAATTACAGTCTGCACCTGAGAAACATACTAAAATTAACACAGTTTTTATATTTTTCCGAGATATGTACTCAGAAAATTAAATCACAGTTTTCTGACATGAATGTTAGCGAAATAAAGATATTAGAACCAGTGCCAGAGAGGAAGCACGACGTGACCGAGATATTCTGAAAAAAACATAGCACGATGAGCATAATTTTACTACATGACATGAGGATTACACAAATGGCATAGGCGCGACGTTAGCATACCATGTACACATAAAACATACGGCATAGGCACGACGTTAGCATACCGTTTACACAAACAGACGGCATAGGCACTACGTTAGCATACCGTTAACACAATCACACGGCATAGGCACTACGTTAGCATACCGTTTACACAAACATACGGCATAGGCACGACGTTAGCATACCGTTTACACAAACAGACGGCATAGGCACTACGTTAGCATACCGTTTACACAAACATACGGCATAGGCACTACGTTAGCATACCGTTAACACAATCACACGGCATAGGCACTACGTTAGCATACCGTTTACACAAACAGACGGCATAGGCACTACGTTAGCATACCGTTTACACAAACACACGGCATAGGCACTACGTTAGCATACCGTGGGGAGTACTTACTGTGGGACAGTGGCACGACGTTAGCTTGCCCACAGAAGTACTACACAGGCTCACCCTCGAAGAAGGCAGCACAAGCATCCGGAGTCCACTCCCCTCGCCATGGCACCATGAATTCTGCCGCGGCCTGGGTCGCTTTTCCATAAGAGCCGGCCAGCAGCTGCAGCTCGTAATGACGGTGGGGAAGCGCCTTGACCACTCGATAAGCATCATCAGCAGCAGGTCCGCGCCTGCCCAAGTCGAGCTTACCAGTAGCTGATAGTGTCGATAGTCCTGTAAGGCCTTAACAACAGCCAAGGTGTCGAGCTCGTACGAGTGGTACCTCGGCTCGGCACCCTGAGTTCGCTTGCGGTTTTGGCGGTGGAGGCGGCAGTCAGAACTCCCACAAGGCAGCAGTTCCACGAGACGCCAAATGTGTCTCGGTGAGTGATGTCGAGCGTCCCTTCTCACTGCTACTCGCCGGTGGTGATCGGTGAGGTTGTAGTCAGAACCCCCACAAAGCAGCAGTTCCACGAGATGCCATATGCATCTCGGTGACTGATTCGAGCATCATTTCTCACTGCTACTTCTGAAAACCATCACCAAAACAATGAAAAGCAATTAAGCAGTTTGAGAACCTTACCATCGAAAAATATGGCACAAGTCTAAGGGCACCATTTGCCCTTCCACGGTGATGACCGTCCATGACCCTTCTTAGTAAGTTAAAAAATGAAAGCAAGAAACTTGGTCTTTCCATCAAATCTTCTAAATCAGAGATCAAGATTGTGGATCAAAGTGGCAAACTAAATCCCACGGGAAAAATCTAGCTAGAAGTGGTGGATAACTTATCTAGGCTCATGTATCACAAACAATGGATCTTGTGAACCAGAAGTATGCAGACAAATTATTATGGCAAAGAACGCCATGTCCTAGCTATCCAAGGTTCTGGAATACTTCGGATACATTGCCTGCCGTAGCTTGGCAATGTTGTTAACCCTGGGCCGCGACTCAGGTAGCCACTACGACACGTCATCGCACCCCTTCGCCACCCGATGGAGACAGATCCACCAACACGCAACACGTGACAGCAAGTTCTTCCTGCGCTCGGTGGCTTCTAGAACGCTGCAGTCGGCCACCATCTTGAAACGAAAGCTGTTAAACCGTGGTGGAAGCGTTGCAGGTTCCCAACGACCGCAGGAGAGACACCCACTCTCCGCATCTTTATTCTGCTCAGGAGCCGAATGAATATTAACACCCTCTTTGTTCAGACGTGCGATGCAGGCTGTCCAAACAGTGCACCTCTCAATGTAGCGTCGGTAGTACTAGGCTTTAGACACAGGAATTACCAAACTTGTATGACGTTCTTATCGAGTAAGGATTTTACCAACGCTTAGAGCTCGTGAAGGCTCGGCCTCACCTGACCTTACGGCTATATTACTAGACTTGGCACTCTAACAATGCGTAATTTTAACAAAGACCGACGAGCATAGTCAGCATACGTAGAGTATTTATCGGAGTCACTACTCATTTCCTCGTAAAGAACATTTGCAATAATCGGTTGTTTAGGACAACGGTTTAAAACCCCTTTTAAAATTGCTCCAACTACGGTCATTATTAACCACTCATTGAGCCAGGCCCTAGCATCACCTTTTAAACAATTGCCAATCTATAAGACAGACACTCGTTATCGCTCCAGTGATTTAAAATTTTAGCGCAGTCTACCTCTTCGCACTATCTATCTATGTCGTAAATGCTAGGATCAAAGTTAGAGATATAAAAAGATTGGTTGGATCTCACAGTCATGTTGATTGAACGTATCGCGTTGACG
Source organism: Lasiommata megera (assembly GCA_928268935.1). Lineage (NCBI taxonomy): Eukaryota > Metazoa > Arthropoda > Insecta > Lepidoptera > Nymphalidae > Lasiommata > Lasiommata megera. The sequence continues at coordinate 8,301,607 of OV743326.1, read as the reverse complement.
ATACGATCAGACGCGCTGACCTCGTGGTTAGTAGCAGCGCTCAAGGAACGCCCTGGAGAAGACAGGACCACTGACTCACGACGCTGCGCTGCACCCGCAGCAGACTCGAGATGCTCCGCCAAAGTCGCAGGCGCCAGCCGAGCTCGCAGCAACGACGTAGTCGCGCAGGCGCTAGCGCTCGGCCGACGTGCTCGCGGCGGGGTCGAGCTACGTTGCGCCTCCAATGACGTCAACCGATCTAGGATTTGTTGCATTTTAATCGTTAATGTACTGCTAGGTGAGCTGCGTCGGTTAATGGCATGATTAGAACGCGCGTTTCTAGAATCAAATCTAGAATCACGACTACTGGAACGCGGCTCATAAAACCTAGAACGCGATTCACGGTTCTTGGAACGCGATTCACGATTTTTTGAACGGCTTCTACTATTATGGTTATTGCAAGGCATATTTACGTTCAACTTTACCCTCAAGTATTAAACTTCAAAGCTAAAACAAGCTATCAATATGGATAGTAGCGTAACTGATGCAGACAACAAGGCACCGAATATTTATGTGCGCAAATATAACTGCAAAGCAAAATTATGAAGCTACTGATAGCAGTGCAAAGTAGCGTTTCACATAAAGACTACCCACTTTTTGAAGTTATTCACTAAAATGATTGGAACGTACTCACCACATTTACCGACGTATATTTTACACTACTTTACCTAATACTTTACGTAAACCTCAAAGAAAATTTGATTTGCCAGGTAGCAAAGCTTTACGGGACACGTGAGATTGTCGTATACCGCTTCTGATTTTAGGAACCCTTTTAATAAATCTAATAAAACAAACAATTACAACAAGTCGTAGTGGCACTTTACTTTAAAAATACAAAATACTTTCTCTAAAATTACACGGCAAAATACAATACTAGGCTTGACTATCGAACCGGGCAGAGGTTCCCCTCACAAAGTGAATGCTACTAATTGAACCCCAAAAACGAGCGCGCGTCGACATTTATACCCGCGCTTTCCACTAAAACGATATCCCCTCTTCGTCTCGTACGAGCATCACGCCACCTTGCGTCTCGTACCAGCATCGCGCCACTCTGACGTCACAGACACCACCTGAGGCCTATGATGCGCTTTACTCTCCCAACAATATATATATATATATTAATTATTACTGTGTAAACCTGCGCTTGCTATTTTGGTTTCATTCAGAATCACCCGTACAGAATATCCAAATATATATATATATATTTAGATATTTACACAGTGTCAAATGATAATTAATTTTTGTTTTCGATTTGTAGTTTTTAATTATGTCTAAAGTACGTTTTTAAGATATTAAGTAATAAAGTATACACTACTCGCTCCACAGTTAATTACAAAGTACCCTCAGTACAAGATTAGTATTCTCACAATCGTAGACCCGTTTTCGAATATCGAAGCAATTTCACTAACGTCATTGTAAATTAAAACGTATCCACCTAGATTTAAAACTCAAATTCGTACAGCCAGCACAAGTTTGTAAAAAATCAAAGGAAATTGCTTTGAAACCTAACACCTGATAACATAAGGTCCATTTTGCTTTGACGTGACAGTGTTTCGGTTTTCGACTCGCCACGAATGCAAGTTTGCAAATCTTATACGAAGGCTGTTATCTAAAGATAAAGCACGTCATTACACTTAGCTTGTTCTACTGAAACTCATTACGCCATAATATGTTATGAATTAAGAACATCTCGCACGCGAAGACAAGTTGGTCATTCTAATATTCTATCTCGCTTCCATCAATGGCGTCTCTTTACTAGCCAGGAAACCTTGAACTATAAAGATTATCCGAAATTCCTTCCTAAACTTTTCTAACCTCTTATATCAACTGTTATATTAAACTAGCTGGTGCCCGCGACATCGTCTGCGCAGGATTAGTATTTCGAGTAGCTTAGCGTTATGACATTAAAATTATCACGAAGATTAGATTAGTTAGCTTTTTCCTACTTACTTGACACATCAAATTTTGGACAATTCACACAATCTCTTTATAAATTGTAGCCTATTTTTCATTCTGATGTATAAGCTATGTTATTGTAAAGTTTCATAAAAATCCATTCAGTAGTTTATACGTGAAAGAGTAACAAAGATCCATCTATCCATCCATACTTACAAACTTTCGCGTTTATAATATTAGTAGGATCTTCCAACAGGGAATAAAATATACAGGCCCACTTGATATAATTTTTGTCTCCTGCTCACATTAGCCGTACGCCCTTCAGTTACTTTTAAATACTGCGTTCGCTAGGGATTTTTCCCAGCGTCAGTGAAATGAAAGATTGCATTAACCTCATTTTGAAAAATCTACGCTATCTACTAAATTAAGCTAAGCCCGGAAAAGTTTGTTGTGGGTTTCTTCTCAGACCTGGGCGCGATTTGAACCCTCTTAGCTTTTTTTTTAAGTTGTCGAGTGTAGTTATCACCATCACTTCACGAATATAAATAACTAGCTGGCGCCCGCGACTTCGCCCGCGTGGAATAAGTTTTTAAAATTCAGTCAGAATAAGTTGTAAAAATTCCAACGGGAAATCTCCTATGTCACTTTCCAGGTCCTCAACTATAATTTCATAAATCATGTCGATCCATTGCTCTGTTGCGACGTGATTGAAGGACAAACCAACATACAAACTCACATTCGCATTTATAATATTACTACGACTTTGTCTGGATAGTAAGGATTTCTTAGTACAAAGTATTTCAATGGATTCAAAGAAGTAAAACTTTATAAGATTTTCAACCAACATAAACCCCGGTATTAACCTCTTTGCGGCGGATTTTCACAAATTATTAGCGGATGTCTACGCCTAAGCAAGGCCTAACCTCCAAATTCCTTTTCATTCTTTATGTTTCCACTTTCAATCTGTGATTTTGGGGTGGATTGGGTGGATTTTTGTAATATTGCGTATAGAGGTTTTTATTATTTAATACAAATTAGCTAAATGCCATTTTTATGTCCCCTAACTTCGAAAACATAGAATCCTGATGAAAACTTCCAACCCCATTTTACCCCCTTTGGGGTGGTTTTTCGCAACATTAATCATACAGATCTTTATTATTTATAATTAACAACTTAGTTGCAAACTTTCATGTCTCTAACTTCAAAAATATAGGACTTTCATACAAACTTCCAACCCCCATTTCTACCCCTTAGGGGTGGATTTTTGTAATATTGCGTTTTTATTATTTAAAACAAATTACCTAAATGCCCATTTTCATGCCCCTAACTTCGAAAACATAGAATCCTCATGAAAACGCCCCACCCCCATTTCACCCCCCTTGGGGTAGATTTTCGTAACATTGAGTATACAGATCTTTATCATTTATAATAAAAAACTTAGTTGCCAATTTTCATGTCTCTAACTTCAAAAATATAGGACTTTCCTAGAAACTTCCAACCCCCATTTCTACCCCTTAGGGGTAGATTTTCTCAAAACCGTTTCTTAGCTGACCTCTACTTCATAAAAGGAATCTTCCAAATTTAAAGATCATGTGTTTTATAGTTCCTGAGATATCGTGATCATCAGTCAGTCAGTCAGTCAGTCAGTCAGTGGTATTTCGCTTTTATATATAGATGAAATGAACGATTCATAGATGCCTGTAATAGGTTTATGTGAATATTGTTTTTTTTTTTATTTGATTATAAGACGAGTAGAAAATGTTTAGTTTAAGTACATCCGGGATAACAGTTAATGGTCTTATAACCATTTTATGCACATGCAATGAATGCATCGTTAATCAAAATGTGACGCTGAAATGCTGCGTTTCGCGCACCAAGACGAGCTCATCGCGGCTAACCGCATCGAATTACTGCCGCGGTGTCTGTTGGAGCAATGATTGTAATACGTCGCAAAGGTGGCAAGTGAGATTAAATCTTCTGGCAGAGCTTCTTTCCGAACAGCCTGGTTACGCTGTCGCAACCAATAGAGTTAACACAGCTAATAGTCAGTCCGAAAAAAAAATGGAGATTAGTACACCGGTACTAATCTCACTTTTTTCCTTTGATTTTTTGAACAGATACGTAAACATTGCCCTCCATCCATACTAACTTGATGGATAATGCGGGATACAAAGGTACTGGCTAAGATTATTGTGCGCTGAGCAGTCTAACATACACTCAACGTGATTATTATGTTCTCGTCTTATCATATAGATATAGGGACTGAAAAATTATGCAAAATTAACTCACTTTAGCTTTCATATCTAGACTTACATGTACTCAACGTGATAAAGATGTTGTCGACTTATCATATAGATGTAGGGACTGAAAATGCTATGCGAAATTAACTCACTTTAGCCTTCATATCTAGGCTTATATGCACTCAACGTGATAATTATGTTTTCGTCTTATCATATAGATGCAGGGACTGAAAATGATGTGCGAAATTAACTCACTTTAGCCTACGTATCTAACGTATCCTAACTGGTCGATGGGAACTGAACCTTCAATTTTTTTAGTTAATTGAATGATTAGATCGAATGTACCTTTACCAAAACAATACAAATGGCCTCGGAACTCGACATCGATCCAACAAGGCCTTCGTTATTTTGAGGTTTTTTACGTGTACTTGAGAGATATATTCTAGCGAAGTATTTCTTATATCGGTTTCCATATTATGCCTTTCAGTCAAGTAATTAATAGAAATTAATATAAATGTACAGTTAGTTAATAGTCAGGGTCATACCTTAACGTACAAGTGTTCATTGCATGCATAATAATATAAATAATACAATGAGATTTTGGCATTTTCAATTTTAAAGTTTACATCTGAGTCGCCTTTGACTTGGAAGGGCAAAGGAGTAGAGGAAGACTAAAGAATAGATGGATGGATTGTGCAATAGAGGATATGGGTGTAAAAGGTGTAGGTAGTGAGGTGACGGCTGATAGAAGTGATTGGAAGAAGAAGGCGTGTTGTGCCGATCCCACATAATGTGGGATAAGAAAAAGAAAGATCTGAGTTGCCTTATATTGTTTTGGTATGAGTAGACGTGGAAACAAATGGACACCGTGAGTTTTTTAAATAACGAAAATATAAGTGGACGAATATATTGTACCCATAACTGTGGTTATTTCTAGCATCAAAGCCATTGATGAGAACAAAGGGGGAGCGCACTATAGCGTACCCTCATTTGGATCAATCGATAAAATATTTCATGTGGGTATTCAATCCATGGATATTCACGAAGCGGTGTCTCGCTGCATTGTAACCGCTGTATTTTATGACGAAACTAAATTGCTCAGCACTCGACAGCTACGGCGAGAAAGTTTGAGCGCATAAGGGTCGTCTCCCTTTGCTTTTCTTGGCATTATTCGAGGGGTGCTCGGAACACAGTCTCCGAAATTCCACTCATTAATCACTGTCGAGGGCTCTAAAAATTTCGGAAGTGCTACGGGAATCAATTTAACGTTCTCTAAGGTCTAGTGCAGGGGACCGACTACAAACATGTTAAAGGCAAATTGAACAGTGCGCAGAAATTACTTATGCTTATTATGATATTGGTCCTGAATAATGAATGGCATGAAACTGAACTCGAGCGTCATTTCGTAAAGAAGTATTATCAATTAACACATTATTTAATTAGTTTATTATACGCACATAGTATATCATTATTAAAGGTTTATTTTTGGATGGAAGTTGATTCAGAATTAATCCATTGTCTTTGCCTGTACGCTATTTAAAGTGGCCGTCATTTAGTCGAATAATGAAAATCCTTGAAAAATTCAAAATATTTGCAACGTTTGTTGTACCAAGCTAATCCATGCTAGTTATAAGGTACTAATATAGATTTAAATTTTTTATTGTTAGTAACCTATAGTTAAGTACTAAGATAGTCTATGTTTTTATTGTCACTAACCCAAATGGACCATAATTTGTTAAAAATAAATAATAATCCCTGAAAACTTTTAGCCACAACTTTTTTATTCTTCTAAAAGCCCCTGACTATATTCCCACCTTGTGTGATAAAGTGACTATACAGGATTGATGGTAGCGGGCAAACCTGTTAGGGTAATGGCAGATGTATCAATTCCATGACTGAGACCCCATCAGTTTCTACGCGACACAGTACCGGAACGCTTAATCGCTTGCTTGTTTTGTCGGTAGGGTGATAAATAGCGACGTTAAAAAGACCAGACCAGATACAATTTAGAAATTACAAATTGACTCATACAGGATCGAAACTCTAGGGAGGTCGTCTACCATCCGTAGTAGGCTGCACAAAATTAGTAACTCATTCAAGGAAAATTGTATTTTATTCTATAATAAATTACCTATTGATATCTTGGAGATGTCTATCAATAAGTTCAAAGTTTTTATAAAACGAAAGCTTGTAGAAAAATCATATTACCATATAAGGATTATATAAACGATAAAAAAGCTTGGGTGTGAATTGCTCTATCTGGATAGGTACTATAGTTTATTATTAATTTTATTCATTATGTGAGGTGGTGATAACGAATAAAAAGAAAAACCCCTAAGTTTGTTGTGGGCTTCTTCTTAGACCGGGGCGCGTTTGGAACCCTCATAGCTTTAGTTTTAAGTTTACGAATATAGTTATCACCATGAAATAACTACTGTGTAAATTATTGACGCGTCAAAAGTGCCTTTTAAGGACTATTTGAATAAAGATTATTTTGAATTTGAATTTAATTTGAATTCATCAACCTTCTCATAGTCGTTCATAAATCGCGTGTCTGCGTTTAACTTAATGCATTGCATAAAGTGCTGCTGAAATCAATTTCGTTTCCTGACTGCGAAACTCGGGCGGCGCGATAATTAAAGGCGGTATCAATTCTAAATTCCTCACTTTTCAGCTGGTATTGACTCTTTTAATTCCTCACTTCAACAGGTATTGTATCTTTGTCTTTGTGATATAAACGTATTAACTACATGACGAGTGAAAGTCCGAGTTGTTTTTAGTAAGAGTGACGACAGCATTGCTGACCTCACGCTTTTGTTTACTATCGCTCATAGTAATTAAAACCACAAATTGAGGGTTTACACTTTTATTGCGACATTAACCAGAGATCCGAACGGTCCGACGTCTGGAGCGAGAATGTCCTGAAAGGCAACAACCGCCCGTATTTATAGCAAAGCATGCTTGTACAAAATTAATTGCTACCGTCTAAATTGTGTTAAAAAATCATCAAGAGTTTAAATGTGGGTAATTATTGAATTCTTGAGGTTTTTGGCGCCGCTGAATGAAGTTTATAACTCCTTCGCGCCGACATACATGTTATCCTATATCCTATTCCTATATATTTATATTGTAAATGTGAAAATGTGGACGTTTGTTACTCAATCACACAAAAACGGCTGAACGGATATATATAAAATTTGGCATGCATGTAGCCTTTGACATGGAAAAGAACACAGGCTACGTTTTATCCCGAATTCTTAAGTAGTTCCCGAGGGAAAATTTAAAATTGTTTACGAGCTAAGCCGCAAGCATATGCTATGGAAAAGGACACGTATTTTCTACATCTCAAATAGTTATCGTGAGAAGATTAATTATTGTTAACGAGAACGAGAAATGTTCGACAAGGGAACACATTCAAATATAGATAAAACACAGAAAATACCTACTATTCGGTTTACTAAAACTGTCATTTATTCTAAAGATGCGCTGAGTTTTTCTGCGCATAACAGCTATAAAAACACAAAATGATTGATCCGATCTCATGGTGTAAGTGATGATGCATTCTAAGATGGTAGCGGGCCAACCAACCAACTAACCAGTTAGGGGTATGGTAATACTTGGTCTTGAATGTTTTAAATTTGTTATATCACATCATGAATGGTTTGGTATAAAAAAGATTAAAGCCTAGATAATAATATAATGAAGAAAACCCATGGTCTAATTTGATTCACTAAGAATAACGTTATAAAATTATCCAAAACTTTATAGTTATGTTGCATTATTTGATTGATGCACATTGTAGCAATATTTTTTGATAATATGTTTAACTTTGCCACAGTAGTATATCTTTTTTAGAGAAGTAGTTCCGTATAACAAATAGATTGGTTTGCAAACCTTACCTAAACCACGTGATATGGGATGCGATGTCTTTTTGGACATGTTGATATTCGATATCACCGGATCGCTCACTACGTTCGTCCCAAAACTGAGTCGTCAAATTGTATCAACAAGCGTGTCCAATTCGTATCGAACAAAATGTAATACTTCGGTACTAATTTCCTCGATTAGATTCCCATTCCAAGTTCTCAACGCTCTAATAATTCAAGAATTAAATTCACTTCAGAATAGAATGTCATTTGAAAGCATTCAGTGAGCCAAAAACATTCTTTTCACAAGGAGACATTGATCTGTTAAAATTGCTAGAGTTCATTTTATTGTGTTATTGCCTTTACGGTTGAATATCTTCTGGTCGTACATCGTCATTGTGCTATTCAATCGCATATGAATCGCATCGACAAATAGGGTGCGACCCCTGTCAGCGGTATTTTTTGCTCGATAATAATCTTCTTTATTTAAATTTACTTGTTTTTTTACCGAACCGGTTTGTTTAATATCTCGGATGAGATTATATTGACACGCGTATTTAAAGAACTGCTTGAGTGTCTGGAACTAAAAATAATACTTTGTTCCTAATAATATCGTATCGAATCGCTTACTTTTGTTTGTTTGGTTTATGTAAATAATAATGAATACGCAAGCTTATTCGTTCGCAGTACATGCGAAGCAACGGAATCTTAAATACTACCTCAGTTCTTTTGTTCGGAATTCCTTCAGGCTATTATTTAATGAAGCAAAGCTTTTAATGCACATTCTAGAATTTCATAATATAGATAGGGAAGTAGAATTACAAAAAATCGAACAACCGCTCAATTATTAACCTTGTTTTAGAAATGGCGACTATTGCAGATTTACGAGGAATCTAATGTGTTTAGCCAAGGCGTTTCTATACAATATATTTTGAGTTGTTATAGTTGTTGCAATATGTCAATTTGTCCATCGGGTGTCTTACATACTTTAACGTTTAAATGTTCTTGTTATTGATCTACTTGTGGTTACGATAGCCGCTTATCACACGCTTAATAGGTTTTTATCGATAAGAGTTCGTCATTATTTATGGATGTTATCTAACCGATGGCGATTCGTATCCGTTACAGCATTATAAAGATTTACATCCGACTGAAGTAGCATAACGTCTAACATCTCTGTGTGTCGGAAAGGGGTTAATATTACTACCTCGCTCGATTATACAGATCGTTAGGAATAAATTTACATGCTGATTACCGCCCGATCAGTGCTAACTGGATCGTGTGCATTAAATTAATACGTTAAGTGGTCTTGCTTTGGAGCCAGGGGTATTGCTATAAATATGTCTTAGCGGATGGTGTTCATTTTCTTACTTTGGCACTTTGTAGTTTTCCGCAAACGTGATTAACTTTATGTTATTGTTGCTAGAAATCTTGTTTAATGCTAATATTTACTTCATTTATCTTTATTTATTTTTTCATCCAACCAATGTTTCTAGTTATTATAAATCTTACGACATGTCATCAATTAAAATCAATTACTAATTAATTATTAGCACAATTTGCTATAAATATGTCTTAGCGGATGGTGTTCATTTTCTTCCTTTGGCACTTTGTAGTTTTCCGCAAACGTGATTAACTTTATGTTATTGTTGCTAGAAATCTTGTTTAATGCTAACATTTACTTCATTTATCTTTATTGCACGCTTAATTTTTTCATCTAACCAACGTCTCATAGCTATTGTAAATCTTACGACACCGCATCAGTTAAAATCAATTCGTCCATAGGACTCTCCAATATATGAACACTAGACATGGTAGTCCGATATATTGCTTTTTTGAATTGCAGTGACATTACCAACAATTGCTATAAATATGTCTTAGCGGATGGGTATTCATTTTCTTACATTCGCATTTTGTAGTTTTCCACAAACGTGATTTACTTTAATGCTATTATTTACTATGTTTATCTTTATTGCACTATTAAAAGATTGTCATCTTCATCTCTTTAAAATAATTATCTACCAACAAAACTTTTGTGATGTTGTAAAATTAGAATTTTATATTTATATTTTAAATAGTATGCAGTAGGAAGTTTAGAATTTATTTGAAATCTTACGCTTACAACTAAACAATTTGATTAGTAGATATATATTAGTAATGGTGTACGATTTCAAAGGAATACTTTGAGTAGTATTATTATTGGCACAGACGGGATGTTATTTGCACAAAGCAACGCCAGCGTGAGTGATAAATTCTGATGAATTTTTCGCTTCAACGACTTTATTTATATCCCACAACGGACGTATCGCGTTACCTGCCTCGGGCGTATCATCATTCATTTTACAAAAACGTTATTGCCCCGACCGAAAAGCCCCGCGATTTCTCTACACTTAGTACGGTGCTAGCCCACCAAGCAAACGTTTATTTTCCATTACCGATACACTCATGTTATCATGCAATAGCGCCGGAGGAAAACGGAATAGTCCTCTTTATTCAAATACAAGTTGTAGAGTGAAGACGGGATTACTTTTTCATCCAACCAATGTCTCATGGCAAATGTAAATCTAACACCTCATCAATTTAAAACTATTAGCCCATAAGACTCTAACACACAAAGCAATATATGAATACTAGACATGGTAGTCCGATATACTGTTTATTTGAGTTTCAGTGACATTTCCACAAAGAAATGTAACGAAGTCTCGTTTGCCTGTAGCTTCAATATTTGATACAATGTCTACGTTACGTACACTCAAAACTCTGTCCATATTCGATATAACATTTCGAGAATAATCGATGCTTCCGATGTGTTCAATTCCTCGCTAAGGTACTGCTGAGAGTTAAAATTTTAATATCGAGTTCTCGATGTAATTGATTGATGTGATAAAATAAATCGCCTTTAGGGACAGGTTTGCCCGCAGACAGAGATTGCGGAACAAATCGCTACAGCTATTGCACTGAATGATTTTCATTAGATTATAATTGTTCCCGCGCTCATTTATGAACAGATAAGCGAGAAATACAAAGAGAATACAAGCATGTTGAGAATGCGATTGGTCTTCGCACTATTAAATACATGGACTATATTTAGTCTAAGTAGTTAATAGTGCGAAGACCATTAGTAGTAAACTACCTGAATACCAATCTAAGCGATTTGGTATCGTAACATTATTTATCAACAACGATATTCTACGTTTATAAAGCTAAAAAGGTAAACAACTCATGAATGTTCCGGAAAGGTTGACCCAATTTCACATTAGATCTAATCTATGTTCACCTAGATATATTTTGGCAACTTTTTCGTGCCCTGGATTCCTGGTGATATTAAAATGTTGTCCTTAGGGTTTGTTTATTTTCGTGTGAAAGGAAACCGGTTTTGGGTATAAGATTATCTGTTTTACTAATTCTTCTAATCTTAATCTAATCTAGCTTCCGTCGATCTCCATGTCTGTTTTTATCACTAATCGCTGATTTAGCTTGGCGGTTATTACCTATGGCTTTATTACTTGAAAACTTTGTTGTTCTCAAAAACTCCACATAATTTAAACAAATAACATTTGCTAGTCACTTTTTTTGGAATATTCCTAGAAAATACCTATTCAAAAGATATTACGCGTCAGGTAATGAAACTTGTATGGATCTTAAGGACAAATAAAAGATATATTGTATTGAAAACGGATAATAAATACTAACTCGCTTACCATAGAATATATTAGCTAGAATAAAAAATATTTAGACTAGTTTTCATGATGATAATAATGTTATTTAGTTTCTCTTACGAGTCGTTAAGGTTGTGTGACCAGGCGCCCAGAAGGCGTGCGGAGATAGCGGCAGCTGTCGACTCGACTACTGAACGGGTAATTATTATTGGCGTAATTAGGATGTGAGGCCGAGCAGAGCCCGCGGCGTCGACAGCCTGTGCTCTAAACAAACGCCATTATTATTTCCGCTTCGCATTATAACTGTACAGTTTGTTAGCTGCTCGTGGCTACTCGTTTATTATGTCATGAACAATTGAAATGGTAATAAATTCGCCCGCGCACAGCAAATTGATTCAAAATTAATTGCCTCGACTGTTTGCCGGGCGACTCCTTTCGCGTCGACATCGATCATGGCTACAGTTAGGTACAGTTCTTGCAATTCACGAAGGCGAGCGGGATTTACTTGTGGTAAAGACGTATCTGTATATGTGTAACAGTGTGCGTGAGATCAAAAGCGGACATGGTTAGCATAAAAAAGTAAAAAAAAAACTATAATTTATTATACAATATTTTTTGTTGCAAATAAGAAAAATAATAAAATCACAAAATTTCTAGGTTAATTTAGTTCGATTATCAATCATCTTCGTTTAAACTATCACTGTTACTTTCAAACTCATCAGTACCACTGTCACTTGATTCACCACATTCACATTAGCGATAATTGCTCGTCCCTACAAATAATAAAACATACGATTAAATATCCAAAACAGAAAATTGTTGCATTTCAAAAAACCTTTTCGATTCAACATAAAAAAAAAACGCCTTACCTCGCTATGAACAACTTTGCGTTTTGACATGCTGACAGTACTTCGTAGCAATAAGCGTCGTCGTGGAAACAATACGATATAGACACGCACACTGCAGCAATGTGCATATACACGTTCAACCACTAGTAAAGCTCACTCGCCTTCGTGAATTGCAAGAAGTATACACGTTTAACGGTTCGTACAAATGCATTACTACTTGCGAGAATTGGCTGCTTAACAAACAATTTCGAATTAAGCTTTTAAGATCTGTTATACCAACAGGTTTCGGTGTGCATTCAACGATAAATTCTGGACTCTGGAGTTCTCAGTTGTCATAAACCTATTTAAGTTGGACGGCGTTCGGTGCGCTCGGATTGCGTCGAGCTGCGAGTCGAGCGAGGTTTGTAAACTGTCGACCGAACGGGCGACGGGTTCGCGGTCGTGTTGGTGGAAGCTGTAATCCGCAGCTGGCTTGTACCTACCTACCTGGCCGTCTCTTTGTTGGAATGGAAAGTTTCCCCGGGCAGATTTGTCGCGGTAAACGCTCACCAAATATATAAACACCAATGTTATTTCTAGTTAACGCTTTCAGAACTTCGGCTTTAGCGCCGAACGAGCAGTTTAATTTGCGGTACGGGTTACAAAATGAATAAAACTACCTACTCGAGGCTGTAAAGTCGAGTTAATGGCTGGGGAGCTCTCGTTTTATCATTGCGATATATTTCGAACGTAGTTCATTTCGTTTAATGCTTTTGATGTTGTGCGGTGGGCATTCGTGAAATATGATATTAATTAAAACTTGGACCGACAAATAACAAGATGAGCCGTGATAATTATTAACGTATTATATTTATTCATCGTCAGTGACGCGCTCGCAATAATAGCACCAGATGCGAGAGGGAGAGACATTCGACTAAAATAAACCGTCAAGTATTACACAAAATCAACAAATCGTTTGCCCGACCAGTCAGCAGACTAATAAAACCTTCGCAGATGCAGGATAGGGGGAGCCGGGGATCAAAAGGCGATTTTTTGTTACCGTTTTTTTTTTATAAGCCGCTATTTTGCCCTCTTTTGTGCCCGTGTTGTTTACTAATGGGTTCTGTTCGGTTCGACTTGAGATAATAACTTTAGTTTTTTTCTCGCCCATGTGTCGAGTTGAGTTTTTGCCGCCGGAAATGCGAGAATGCTGTTTGGTCGGATTAAAATTTATTTGTTGATCGTGCGGCCTAATCTGTGCTTTGATCGTTCGTGAGGTATGTTATTTTTACTCCGAGCTCGATCGATTTAGTGTGTATTTAACTTTTGTTACTTTCATCGGATGAAGCTGTGATAGCCTAGTGGTTAGGACGTCCGTCTCCTAATCAGAGGTTGGGTTTTTAGAGTTATTCGCGATTTTAAGCATTTAAAATATTAATGGTGAAGGAAAACATCGTAAGGAAACCTGCACGCCTGAGAGTTCCATAATGTTCTCAAAGGCGTGTGAAGTCTGCCAAGTCGCACATGATCATCGTGGTGCTAAGGCTAAACCCTTCTCATATTGAGAGGATACCTGTGCTTTGTAGTGAGCCGGCAAACGATTGATCATGATGATGGTGATTTTCATTGGTAATACTTCACTAAATACATGATATAACATTTACTTTATTATGTTTTGATCTGAAGTATGCGAACGTGGTTTCATTCTTGTTCCCTTTATCTTATTCACATCTTTATACCTACTGGGTTTTACTAAACACATATTCTCTCTTTTATTCAAAGCTTAACCAAATTGAGGTATTAACTAGTGACGTCATCTAATCGCTAACGCCTAGGCCATTAGGGCTCGTAAAGGTGCGTATTTAAAATTTTGCTTATCAAACCATCCCTTATACGTATAGGTTGATTAATGAATCAATTCCATTTAATTACTGGCGTGTGTTATCACCCTCCAATTCTTCATCGTTTGCAATATCGACGGCCATTTTCGTTATCGCCGCTTAATCAATCACCGCTCGTATAATTCCCCAATATCCTGCGGTCCCACTAACAATTACACATGAGGGTCCCGTATCGCCCGTGTCCACTCCTGTAAGGGGCAATGACATAAATTGTCACGAAGGGACCTTCGCTTCTATGCGCTCCTGGTCACCCTCGATGAATTTATATTAAATTTCCAGAACATTTTTTAATCGCATGATCCAATTTTGAAGCTTCTCTTCTCTCTCTCTCTCTCTCTCAACTTTATTTATTTATTTCGTTGCATATTGTTTAGACATACCCAGTTTGGGTGTTGCAACTTGGTCTGGAATCGACCGTAGTAGAGAGATTTTATTTATTTTTACTTGCATCGTCTAAAAAATCGTTTACTGAGTAATAACACTTCTCAAAATATTTTTTTACACTCCAACACTTTCATAAAATAGCTGCCATCCTTTACTAACCTTTTTAACTGTACTGTCTTATTATTACTCAGGTAGAAATTTACATTGATTGCACTTTAAAATGAAATCTTTTAAAAAAGTTATATTAATTTAGTTTTTCATTATTACGTTTAAGTATTCAACATATTTACCAGATAAAACAAAAGATAAGAATCTGTAAGATCGTATCACTCTGCGGCCTCGTGAATGAACGCATCAATTTTGGAGGATTACAGTCATCGCGTTATTCAAATTACACCTGCCTTCATAAAATTTGCAATCACCTTTTTACAAAGAAATATCACGATTCATAATTATCAGGCAAAAACGAGACACTTTTTTTTTATTGGATTATTTAACTAGTCACATTCAAATAAACAACAGAAAACAAAAACAAAAGAATAAACATGAGATAGTGACCTTCCTGAAATGATCACAGCATGCATCCTTTAAATAAACCTTACAACAAAATCTAAATAATTAAATTAATACCTGTAATGCAGTAATCTAATGGAGTATTCTAAATTAAATCATTGATATTTTCAACGAAAAGGAACGCTTTAACAAAACCCCATTCAGTCAAAGTACTCGTAAGATTTTGCTCGTATATAATACCGGTGAGAAGACTCTCTCAGATTGCTGTCGACTCGACAATCGATATTCAATCTCTTTTGACGTTATGCGCTCCGCCTCCCCCTACTTTTCTTACTTTGTGTCGGCGTTTAGCGCAAACAGGAAAGTCTTTGCCTTGATCAATTCTTTGTGTTTCGGACGTAACCTTTTTGCGTTATATCAAATAATAGCAATTATGCCTACTTATAATCCCATGAACAAATAAGTTAATTTACTGCTAACATATTTCTGGGATGTCTTTTAACAAACTTATATGCGAGTTTTCTTGATAACTTTATTGTATATTCTCGGTGCCATATTTATTATGCTCTTCCCGAATTTCGCGTTTGAGTGCTGAGTGAAACAAATTTTGTTGTTCCTTCTTGCATTCTCAGAAAACTAATGAATACAACACCCTCATAGATATAAAGACAAGGAAGCACTTTTAATTACTGAAAATGCGGCTTAAATGAATCAGTAGGCTGAAGGTGACAAATAGACCTAATATTTTTTTTTGGGATTTGAATACTCTATCCCTGTTAGAATTTCCTCTCTCTATAAGTTCATAGTTTATATAAAACGTAAGGCTGTAGAAAAGTCCTTTTTTAGTGTAACCGATAAACAAGCTTGGGTATGAAATATTGCTCTTGTTAAAGGTCACAGGCAATATGTCACTAGTGCTGACACCTGTTGTCCAATGTCGGTAGACATGTATATTCAATGATTTAAAATAAAAGTAGTCTATGCCACTCGTCCACGGATATACGTTGTTTTATTTTAGGTTAATAAGATAGCTCTTCAATAATTTTAAGTGGCATGTGAGCTGGTGATAACAAAAAAAAAGTTTTCCCGGCTAAGTTTGTTATAGGCTTCTTCTTCCTAACCCTCATAGCTTTAGTTTTCAGTTTACGAATGTAGTTATGGCCATAAACATAGTGTAATTATTGATGCGTCAAAAGTCACTTTTAAAGGATCATTTGATTAATTGAAAATATCGCAAGTCCTAGAATTTCACACGGCAAAGGCTGGTCTTTACGAGAATCATCATAAATTTATCTTTAGTTAAACTGGTGCCTTGTCTATGACTCCATTGTTGTGCGTAACGTACTGTGGTCGCTATTTAAAAACGATTGGATGTCATAAATTCCGAGAAGTTGAGACGCAAGATACGTTAATGCATATTTTATTAAAGTGATATAACATACCTGTTACTTTTAATTAAAAGTGGATATCAGTATAAATTTACATAAAATTACCGCATTGCCTTCTTTGTTGGCCGTTATCGGATATAAATTTACATATAAGCATCTTTATCTTTTTACAGGCGTGTGTATTTAAAATTTTAGAATTAATTATAATTTAAAGTATATTGAGTGATACACTTCATCATCATCATCATCATCATCATGATCTAACCCATTCTCGGCTCACTACAGAGCACGGGTCTCCTCTCAATATGAGAAGGGTTTGGCCATAGTCCACCGCGCTGGCCAGATTTTACACGCCTTTGAGAACATTATGGAGAACTCTCCGGCGTGCTGGTTTCCTCACGATGTTTTCCTTCACCGTTGAAGCAAGTGATATTTTAATTGCTTAAAAAAGCACATAACTCCGAAAAGTTATAGGTAAGTGATGTCCTAACCACTAGGCTATCACAGCTTATCTCGAAAAACGTGTTATTAATTAATACAGTAATACTCGACCCGTATTTTAGTTGGTGTACCTATTTAACAAATAATAATAATTTAATAAATAATTGTTTGCCTCAAACACACACAGATCCAAAAACAGCAGTCTTTATGCGCTGTCATCGTCAATGACAGTAATGAATACCTCACAAGTCATACGAGAGAGCAAAAAATAAAATGACAGATGACAAAGAAGAAACATTCCAGTTGTAAATTTCCTTAAAGAGCACTGGAATTTAGTTTAAAATACTGGGAACGCGACGTTAATGAATACCTGGTATAAAAGTTTCATAATAGCAGCTTGATTAATTATGTTTACCTAATGTAACGTTATGATTACTTTAACTTCATTGATAATTATAATTTATTATTGACTCTGTGAGATGGTGATAATAAAATATTTGTTTTCTTCTTCTTAGACCTGGGCACGATTGGAATTGGAGCTTTAGTTTTAAGTTTGAGAGTGTAGTTTTCACCATCACCAATTTTTTTTTATATCCACTATAAGTTAGCCCTTGACGGCAATCTCACCTGTTGGTAAGTGATGACGCAGTCTAAGATTGTAGTAGGCATACCTGTTAGGTGTATAGTAGACACATACTCCTAATTAGTTTCCACGCGACATCGTGCCGGAACGCTAAATCGCTTGGCGACACTTCTTTGTCAGTAGGGTGCTAACTAAGCACGGCCGAAGCCCCGCACCAGACCAGACTCGAGCCGGGAATCGAACCCAGGACCTCCAACTTTATTATGCGACAACGCGTGCGCTAAGGCCCGGAGGTTGTCAAAAATGTCGTCACAAATTAAATAATGAAAAATATATTTTATATATACGATTCATAAATGCCTGTAATAGGTTTGCATTAATAAAGCTATTTTTGATTTGATTTAACAAATATAGACAGTAGATATCACGTTGTTAATTAGCGGAATGAGGCCGCGACGCGAGCAGATATCAGAAGCATGTATAACGGTGGACCCACGTCATTTATCCCAAGTTATAATTGAAAGCCTGGCATCCCGGGTCTAGGAGCCGGGTGTATCGCGTTATTAGGCGCGCATACGTAATTTGTTTGTTAAAGACGCCGGCACGCAGTTATACCCGCTGTGAATAATTTAAATTCATCCCCACATTGTAGGGTGGTGGCTCCCCGTATCGATTCAGAGTAAGCGTCTGTATGCCGCAGCGAGTGTATGCTCATATTACGGCCACTTTCGGTCGAGCTCTGCACCCCTGGTACTACGGAGCGCAGATTCTCGGCTCACTTGCTCGCTCGGTGTAACCAACCCGCCTTCCAATCCAAACAACTTTATGCTGGGTTAAGTTAGATTGCTACATCAGTTCTGCTACCCTGGTAGCTGCGGGAGTTTGCAATCAAGAATTATTTACAAAAATGGTATCACTATTTAAATGATCTAATATTATGAAGGTAAATTTTATTTACGATAGAAATTTATTTTGATGGAGATTGCTGTATTTTAAGTACTTAATTAGCCAGATGCTAATTACAAAGGCAAGTATGTAATTTGTATGTGTAAAGGACAGGCATAAAGGTTAAAGCTGTAATAGAATAGTGGTTAGGATGTCCCCCTCCTAATCAGAGGTTGGGGGTTCGATCCCGGGTACGCACCTCTAACTTTTCGGAGTTATGTGCGTTTTTAAGCAATAGTATTTATTGAAAGTAAATAAATAACAACCATTTTGTTTTTATTAATTCTTCCAGTTGAACACTGGACGATATGAGTTCGAAACAATGCGAAGGAATAAGTTTTTTTATTACATTGAGTACACGAACAAGTAAAGCAAAAATACAGCAAACAGTTATTGCAAATTATTCGCGGCAAACATTAATATAAAAAGAAACGTTACATACATTATTCATGAGTTCGCCTACTTCCTTTTGTAATGCAAATATCATTTTGATTTCAATAATTGCATTCCAAACACGTTATCATATCGGTATTAAAGTTTTATGAGATCTTTTATCTGTGTTATAATTCATATTATCAACCCTCGGCACGGCGGGAATGGCCGGATTTAGTAGGTATTTTACTGTGTGCACAGATCGTGTGTAAATGTTTGAGAGAGATTTCGAGATACATGACAACGGATTTACGTTCGGCCTCCTATATTTATTTATTTAAGTGTTTTCCTTTCATCATTGCGTATGATAAACAAGAACATAAACTATTGTTATTATTATAATATAAAAGAAATGACTTTTAATAGGTTTAAAACATTTTTGTTTGATTAATTATTTAATGGTTATATTTACGACATTGATGATAACTTTAAAATTGAAATTAAATAAGCATAACGACGCTAGTATTTGTGAGAGTAGATGACTTTTGTAACATTGACATTGAATGATAAACATATGACATAAGATTTAAATTAATTTTAATTTAATTATTACGTTTTTCCATTATTTCTCTTATGTAATAGTTATATTTTAAAAGTGTTTTCAGTAAAAATATCTTGCACGCCTGTTGCAAAACAGGTTTGGTTCCATATATCTATCACATAACTACATCTGTACCCATGTTTAAAGCAAATAAATGTATCTATTTATTTATATTAATTTTTTACATATTGCATCCTTACGCTCTAAGAGACCTAAGTCATAAAAGCGAAGCCATCCTATTGACCAATTTAAAACTAGGATAATCGAAGATCTGATTTCATTACTTTTTAGAGATAAACAAGCAGCTCCATCGAGACTAGTTTTTTACAGAATGTTTTTGGTGGGATCATATTTCCGGTCTTAAAATAATAAACATGTGCTTAGCCACACAACATCATAAGACATATTTGGTATAATGGTCAATATTTATATTTCGCAACGTTCCCAAAATTCTGTGATATTTTTCTAATCACGATTGTTTATAAGAAGCAAATAACTTTCGTCAGATCGTTTTGTAACGAACAATAAGATTGTTTGTGACGTTTGCCGATGTACAATATTTATTCTGATGTAATTACTGTACGCGTTACTACGGCATCGGTTACATGATCCCATTAGCGAAATTGAAGTATTTACGAGCGAAGTTCACGCTTGTCTGACTGATTCAAAAGTGGGTAGGTACTACTGAATGGATGCACGGCTGTAGAACGCGTAGTGCTTGTACCTATTACTTAGTCTGAGACATTAGTGTAATGTGGCTATAATATCACTAATAAGCGAAATACCAGCGACGAAGCTGTTATTTTCGCTTATTTGAGTACCACAGAAAACAGAGTTATTAACGACGACTCTTTCAATAAAAATATCATCATCTCTCAATATCAGAGGGGTTTGACCATAGTCCACCACATGTGCGAATTAGCTGACTTCACACACCTTTGAGAACTCTAAGGCGTGTAGGTTTCCTCACGATGTTTTCCTTCACCGTTGAAGCAAGTGATATTTTAATTGCTTAAAAACTTGGGATCGAATTCCTAATCCTAATAACCTAATCCTAATCAGAGGTCAGGGACGACAGGGAGTGACGAAATTGTTGTAATTCTACGACATTTGATAAGTGATTTGGTTTTTTTTTAACTAGGATGGAAAACAATACGCTATCTCTAACTTCATCGAGTGCAATATCAAATCTTACACTTTTGTCATGAAAGTATCTAATACTTTATCTTCTTAATAACATAACAGAGTCACACAAACATGTGTTCATAACATCAAAATATTCATCATCTTCATTAAAATCCCACTGCTGGGCACAGACCTCCTCTTCAATAGAAGTCAATTCCATCAGAATCAGGGTTTTTTTAAAAACAAATAATCGCGCGAAACGAAATAATCGCGATCTAAAGCTGGAGTAACGAAATAAATTTGGCATTTTAATTCGTTAACAATATAATATGCGTGAAGTTCAAATATCCGGTTTACGTTATAATAACTGTTAATCAAACAAATCCCAATACGAAACGGGATGCCATTGTTTGAATTTGTAACAATAAAACTATTTATTATTCCGCGCCAACAATAAAACAATGGCCGTAATAAACTGAGCGAAGCATTCGTCAGGCGTTATTCCACCGAAAGTCCGTTAATCCGCCGCTAATTCGGTATGTTTACCGTAATATTTTGATGCTTACCCACGCAAGTCTGTGCCAGTCTATTTCGGAAGCTGTAGAATTATTAGTCGAGGCGCCCGGGAACTAGGGAGGCCATCGGTTCAATCTTACAACTGGGATAAGAAGCGTGAAACCGCAGAACTCTTGCATATCAACTTTTTATACATTACACGTTAGCCCTTGACGGTAATCTCACCTGGTGATGATGGTAGCGGGCTAACCTGTTAGGGGTATGGTAAACCCGCACTCCTAAATGTTTACTACGTGACATAGTGCCGGAACGCTAAACCACTTGGATTGACACGTATTTGTCGGTCGCTAACTCGAGCCGAGAATCGAACCCAGAACCTCCAATTTAATAATGCGATAGAGCACGCACTGCGCCACGGAGGCCAGCGGGACCCTGTTATTATAAGTCTGCGCTATTTGTTCGGCCGTCTGTCGGTCGCAGTACGGTCTATAGTAGAGAGTCGAAATCTTCAATGAATATTCATTTCAATTTCGCCTCTAACAAAAAATAATAAACACGAGTAGGTCATATTCAAAGTCAAACTTTAAGTTTAAAAATAACGACTAAACGGTGACTGACTGTAAGTGATTACAAATATTAAAAACGATGACTCGAAAATTCAAATTATAGTAACTAGTTATTCAAAACTATCAGTTGAATAACTCTTAGCTCGCAGAACATACTAAATTTTGCATACATTTTGATTCACCTTTATTGCGTATTCTATTTATGGTGATTTAAATATAGGTCATGAAATAATATATAAGTATAAAAGTAGACTTAAAATGTTTTATCCGACTACATGCCATGACAATTAATGAATAGCCATAGTTATATTTGTAATATACATATTTTTCCTCAAGAGTGTCTAGACGAGATTGCTTAAGTAATAAGGCCGTCTTTGCATACTTATGATAACAAGGTGTTCCATGTTATTGTTTCACTATCATTTGTATGCAATAAAAAGTATCTATCTATCTAATTGTATTAAAGCTGAAAGAAAAGTTCACTACCTACCTATGGGTATTAATAAAGCGATCGGTGATTTTAAGGATATGGTAAGACCAAATCGTGGCGTCCAACCAGCCTCCGTAGCGGCATTAGGTCAATTAGGTTAGGTCAAGAGCTATTGGTCCTAAACTTAAACGACGTTTAGGACGCAGGTTAGAGGTAGCGTCGTGACAACCTTCTGTAAATATGTATGTACGCTTCATAGGTGCGTGTGATGGTATAAAATGAATGTTTTTTACAAATCCGGGGAAATCCGAACGGATGGCAACCCTACTGGGAACCAATTTTATGTGAAACTAAAATATTATCAAGAGCAGATAACGTCCCAAATATACATTGTGTTTTGTCAACACCTACTCTCGGTATTAGTGTGAAAATGAAACAGAAGATATGTCATTAGGGAGAAAAATAATTTGTAAGAAATCTGTGTTAAAATTGATTACAGTACGGAACGCTTAAACTAGCTGATGCCCGCGTGTTCGTCCGCGCAGATTAAGAGTATTATTCCTGTTCCTTATTCGTTAATTCGGTAATGAAAAGGTAATTCATATTTTTCACTGCCACATATCTGGTGTATATACCTTAATAAATTCTTACGTATTATTCTTCGTAGTGCTTCAAGAGTAGTTCCTTAACTGGAGAAACGACATTGCTGCATTAACTCTTTTGTAACCCGTTTAAAAACATTAGGTACCGAGGCATATCGAAACGAAAGAAAATGATTTTTTTTAATGTGTAATAAGTAAGTACATTTTATTCTAATGTAGAAACGTTTGCTCTGTCAGTAACACCAATAAGAAAGGGTGTACAGCTCAGCATATTCCTATGAACAATTTTGTGTGTTATAATATATAAATCAATGATTTTCAGCTAAAACAGAAGGAAAAAAAAGAAAAGAAAAACTAAGAATAACGTATTATATATAAAACAGCAAACATAGGGTAATAAATTGAAATATATATTTTAAAATGCTACTAATAATATAAAACAGCTTTATTAATAATAGTTACCAGGATTACATAAATTGTTCAGGAATGGGATTTTAATTGGTGAAAGAATTGTATCTGCCCCGGTGAAAGACCACGCTATAGCTACCGGGGCAGGTAACGGGACAAATGGGAGCGGCTTATGTATTGCGACTCGTAAATCTTAATACAAATTGCTAAAGTCGTCCATTACGCAACGGCCCTCGTTTCGTTCACATTAGAAATGTTTTTGGCAAGTGTGAATCAAATGTCACGTACTTTTATATATCGTTTGTGGCGTCGCGTTTCTACTGCCAACGCCTGTCATATACACAAGTCATACGGAATTGTATTTAGACATAGAGACTAGCGACGGCTGGGCACTGCACAAATGATATATCACAAAAGCTACTATACCTGCTGTAATACGGGCGTGTTTGGAACCCTCATAGCTTTAGTTTTAAGTTTACGAATATAGTTATCACCAACAAATCACTGCCATGTAAATTATTGACGCATCACAAGTGCCTTTTAAAGGACTATTTGAATAAAGATTATTTGAATTTTGGATTTTTTTTATACAAATTCTCTGCATTATCGCGATCAACCCATTGCCGGTTCACTACAGAGCACGGGTCTCTAATAACTAACTTTCGTTTTGTAAAGAACAATAAGATTGTTTGTGACGATGTACAATATTTATTCTGATGTAATTACTGTTCGCGTTACTACGGCATCGGTTACATGATCCCATTAGCGAAATTGAAGTATGTATTTACGAGCGAAGTTCACGCTTGTCTGACTGATTCAAAAGTAGGTAGGTACTACTGAATAGATGCACGGCTGTAGAACGCGTAGTGCTTATACCTATTACTTAGTCTGAGACATTAGTGTAATGTGGCTACAATATCACTAATAAGCGAAATACCGGCGACGAAGCTGTTATTTTCGCTTATTTGATTACGAGAGAGTTCTTAACGACGATTCTTTCAATAAAAACATCATCAGCTCACAATATGAAAGGGGTTTGGCCATAGTCCACCACGCTTGCCATGTGCGGGCGGATTGGCAGACTTCACACGCCTTTGAGAACGTTATGTAGAACTCGAAAGCGTAAAGGTTACCTCACGATGTTTTCCTTTACCGTTGAAGCAAGTGATGTTTTAATTGCTTAGAAACACACATCACTCCGCAAAGTTAAAGGTGCGTGCCCGTAATCGAACTTCCGATTTTAGATTGGGAGGCGGATGTCCAAACTACTAGGCTATCACAGCTTACAATTAAAAGTCTTTGGATAATTAAATTTCATTTTTAATAACAGAGTTGAGTCCTATTGAGTTATATTTATAGAGGAGACACCAACTATCACTTTCGGTGCGGGAATTGCGAGAGAAGCATTATGTTTTTTTTATTCTATAACTTAGTCCTTAATTTTTTTTTTTGTATTACATAGTTTTTTTTTTAATAATTCAAATTGTATTATACATCAAACAATTAATTCTTAATTGTCCTTAATTGTAATCTCACCTATTAAATAATGATTCAATCTAAGGTTTAGATCGTACTTTGACTATGACTCCAAAAGCCAAGGTGTTAAATCAGGACAGACTTATGTCGGGCTTATGTAATAGGCTCTAGTTTTTTTTACATCCTAAACCCATAAATAATTTCGAGTTCCTCATTAACCCTTTAATACGAGTTAGAGCTTTATGGGAATGTCTGGATGCGACGACATAAAATAACTTCGAGTTCGTTTTGTTTTGTTTTTCATCGGTCGATCCAGATATAGTGCTAAATACTTCTCTTTTTTTTTAATACACTACAAGTTAGCCCTTGACGGCTATCTCACCTGGTGGTAAGTGATGATGCAGTCTAGGATGGTAGCGGGCTAACCTCTTAGGAGTATGGTAATCCCACGCTCCTAATTGGTTTCTACGCGACATCGTGCCGGAACGCTAAAAGGGTGGTAACTAGCCACGGCCGAAGCCTCCCACCAGACCAGACTCGAGTCGGGAATCGAACCCAGGACCTCCAACTTTATAATGTGACAGCGCACGCACTGCGCCACGGAGGTCGTCAAACTTCTTAACTTCTCTTTTAAAATTTAGAAATATTTTAACTAAGTAATACCTAGGTAGTTGAAGACACAGACAATAAAGGTCTGTCTTTTATTAATTTTAATTATCAAGAAAGTTATTTATTTGTATTCATTTATTTTAACTTTATTGCATGCAGTACAAATTTACGACTGAGTAGGAAGGTACTGCGTAAACAAAATAATAAAAGTCATAATAAACATAAATATAACCTTACAATGACTCCATTAAATATATTTAACGCCGCTAAGACGACGTAGGAAATATTCATCAAATGCAGCTACTATTATCGATACATGGATATTGAATTTGCAGTACTGAAAAATATTCAGCAGAAATCGTTTTCGATGGTTTTAAACTCATATTTCTAGCGAATTGAAAAATTCGGCAAATGAAACGTAATAAGATTGTTTGTTTTGTTATTTAATGCAGAATGTATTTATATATATATAGCAAAGCGGTAAGCGGTGATAGACTAGTGGTTAGGGCGTCAGCCTCCTAATCAGAAGTCGGCGGTTCGAATCCAGGCACGCACCTCTAACTTTTCAGAGTTATGTGCGTTTTTAAACAATTAAAATATCACTTGCTTCAACGGTGAAGAAAAACATCGTGAGGAAACCTGCACGCCTGAGAGTTCTCCATGATGTTCTCAAAGGCGTGTGAAGTCTGCCAATCCGCACATGGCCAGCGTGGTGGACTATGGCCAAACCCTTCTCATATTGAGAAGAGACCCGTGCTCTGTAGTGAGCCTGTAATGGGTTGATCATGATGATGATGATATATAGCAATGAGACAGTTTTATTATTACGTAGTTGCTAAACGCATAAGACTCATTGTTTCTACGTGACACCCTACCGGAACGTTTAACCCTAGAGGGGGTGTTTTTGTCAATAGATTACTGGAACAAGTCACCGACCTGACTAGAGAATATTCAGAAATTATGTTACATTATATTTCCAAATTGCCCCGGGTATTGAACCCGGTATATCCCACCTAACACAGCGCTCAACACCTTGCCAGGGAGGTACGTCAAATATTAGTCTGAAATGTTGCAGATTAAAATTTGATTATCAAAAAAAAAAATTATGATTCTATTTGTGTTTTCATTGTAATTTCATTAAAAAAAAAACTTGCTTTACACATTCAGCGTAGTAGTTAGCATACAGCTTATTTACGAGGTGGTAACAGCTTCAAAACCAATAGTGAGTCGTGATGAATAGCGCAGTGTAATCTGTGGCTAAATCCAAACACTCATTCACCCATCTGACACGCTGCCAACGGTCGTAAGCAACTACTAATTATTATTTAATCTGTATCACAACCCGGCGCGGAACGGGCTGACTCATTTCTATTTCGCTTTGGAATATAGATAAAAATTATGACTGCGTTTAATTTATTGCTCTTTGGAAGACGTTTTTATTTTACTAATGGCGGTGGATGGCGGTGTATGCGTTACGTCGTTTACGGTTTAAAAATAGAACATTGGTATTTTCTATTTTTAAAACGAAAACTTGTTGGTAATCAAATCGACCAAAATATTTTTTTTATATTCTAAGTAAATAAGGAGAAAGGCGGAAGACTTCGTATATGGCGGGCGCGGTTTTTTCACGTTTTTCTTGAATTAATGTTTGTTGGCTAATTTTGAAAAGGATTGGTATTGGTTGTGTTGTGGTCGTTATAGTTTTGGTGTTGTTTGTGTAGTGACTAGTGTTTTGAATGGTTAACAGGTATTAATTAAGGAAAGGTTTGAGGGAGCCGCGTCCGCCAGTGCGAAGTGCTAAGTTTACATTGCTATAAACTTGACATTGGCTAATCTGTGTAAAGACATAAAAGAAGGAAAAAAAAGTAAATAAATTAAAAAATAAATTGTTGTTGAAACTGACGGCAGTTTATAAACTGGGAATAACAAATTTTGTTGATAAATAATGAATGTAACTGGTGAAATCATTGCGTAGCAGAATAACTTTATTGTTTGTCGGAATGGCGTCATGAACTCGAAACGCGTCTTCATTTCGTGTAGAAATACATGCTCATTTATTTTTATCTGCACCAGCGCGAAATGTGACGGGTTATCTGATAAATGTTCCAAGTAAAAGGACTGCTTGCGTATGCGTGTCTGAGCAAATCGACTTAATTGCTTATTTATGTAGCGGCCCAATGCGATGCGTAATTAAAAACATGGATGGATGTTTAATATCGATGATGCCATGTTAGGACCGTGTTCATAATGTATTCACTTTTTTTTTTTTGTATCGGACAAAATTATTATCTTTAACTGGTGTAATGCTGCCATTCTCATATTATTATTCTCTTAATGACGTTTCGCTCTCGATTGTTTTAATGCTGAGTACATTTTCTAGTAATAATTGGTAGAGTTGGTTTTAGATCGTGTATTATATGGTTATTAGGCTGTGATAGCTTATTGGTTAGGACGTCTACCTCTTTATCAGAAGTCGGGGGTCTAAGCAATTAAAATATCACTTGCTTCGTGAAGGAAAACATCGTGATGAAACCTGCACGCCTGGGAGTTCTCCATAATGTTTTTAAAAGCGTTCGAAGTCTGCCAATCCGCACATGGCCAGCATGGTGTACTATGGCCAAACCCTTCTCATATTGAGAGGAGACCCGTGCTCTGTAGTGAGCCGCCGGCAATGGGTTTATCATGATGATGGTGATTATATGGTTCCGTATATTTCCATCGAAGTTGTTTACTTACAAACTTTGCCAATCATTATCCTCAGCCTTGTTTCTTAGTTGAAAGTACCACTGGACCTGGACACAGGCATTCTCTCCCATACATCCCATATGGAGCTATCTACTACGCTTTCTACTGGGCTCTCTTTAAAGGTAAGATGGATATTTGTATTTTAAGCATAAAACCGAACACCTTTCAAGGTGAAATAGCTTTATCTGTGCAGCATTTGTGATTAACAGTTTCTCATTAAAACTTCTGTGACATACACGCAGACATCCCAGACTATCACGACGCAACAATAAGGGTTCCCCGTTTGACAATGGAACCTTAAAACAAGTAAAGTAGAAACAAAGAATGGAAAAATAAAGAGTGTTGATTTTTAAAGAATGAAACAGATGAATCCGAGCACATACGCAGTTAAAATATAAAATAACAAAGAGAGGGGATAGAGCGTTGAGTAACAAAAGAACACTGCTCGTTGCATTTTCCAACGTAAAATGCAAGTTTATTTTTCCCAAACTCTTTCATTTTGTATGACTCGTGTCGGAATGCAACATATTATTTCAAATTCTTTTCTGTGTCCCATTTTACTTTGTAGTTTCCATGCGGTTAACACTCTGCCACTAATAATATTTTATAACGGAATTTATTTTATCAGACAGCACTTCTATTAGTTATTTCGCACACAATTTAATCGACTTCCGTTCTCGAATAGTTTGTAGCGAATTAGATTAAAGAGAATTAGAAATAGGGAAAAAAATATTGAAATACAGTTAAAAAAAGAAGAGACTTCATATTCGGCGGGCGCAGTTTTTTCACGCTTTTCTTGAATTAATGTTTTGGTGTATTTGGTGTAGGTTGTTTTGTGGACATTATAGTTTTGGTGTCGTTTGTGTAGTGGTTAGTTTTTTGGATGGTTAACAGTTTATAATTTGGGAAAGGTTTGAGGGAGGCGCGTCCGCCGAGTGCGAAGATTCCCGCCATTTTTTCCTAACTTAAATTCTCCATTGTTATAAACCAGATATTGGCTAATCTGTGTAAAGCCATAAAAAAGAAAAAAAAATATATAGTAACAGACATAAATATAAAAATATTTGTATGATAGTTGTGTGTAGAAACGCTAGTCGAAATACTAGGGTAGCATGAAAGCGGGGAGTCGCAACGCAAATGAAGCGGAACCCGCGGCGGGAATAATTTCCTCGGGCGCAGCCAGCGGGCGACAACGAATTGAATAAAGTTTCGTGCCGCGATAATTGCCACCAGGGCCCCACGAACTCCAAGCACGTCTATAATGAGACGGCTTCTTTAATGAAAATACCGAGTGCATGCTTCACAACTCGTTCAGTACAAGTTGGCATTGGAGCGAGATCGCGGTCTCGAATGCTTTTGTGTTTTTTATTGGCAGAACGGAACAAGATTGATAAATTACTCGAGCTCTCGCAGCTACTATGACAAAATAAAACAATGAAATATAAATCCTTGTAATGGGGAATAAAGAATTGTGTTCCGCTGGTACGTTTCTGCAATAATTTTAAATTGTTATCGCATATTATGCGATGGCTTTTACGCTTCGTCTGGGCTGTTTATTGTTGTTTTGCGTTGTACTATAACGGGTTATGATTTATGTGCGTTATACGCGCCTTCAAAACCTAGCCTAGCTCTTAATATAATTTTAAGTGGCATGTGAGATGGTGATAACAAAAAGAAAATTTACCTAGCTAAGTTTGTTGTGGGCTTCTTCTTAGACCGGGGCGCGTTTGGAACCCTCATAGCTTTAGTTTAAGGTTACGAATGTAGTTATCACTATTAAATCACTAATATGTAAATTATTGACGTGTTAAAAGTGCCTTTTAAAGGACTATTTGAATAAAGACCATTTGAATTTTTGAATTTGAACCGCTTTAAAATTTAAAATTATTTCTGGACTATATAGAAATGAATGGAGCGTTTCGATAGATACATTGTAAAAACGGTTCAAATAAATACATGCAATGTTGCACAGCTGAAAATAAATTTCGTATTCCAGATGGGAATGTAAAGTTGTAAATTTGTTATTGCCGTGAAATAACAACTGTGCGAACTATTTCTATTTAGTTTATAACTACAAGGGATGTTATATTTATTTAGATTTTTATAGCTAGTAAGCGTTTGACTGCATACTCACTTGATGGTAGGTGACGTTGCAGTCTAGCGTAGGTTTCCTTTGTTTAATGTATTTCAAAGATACTTTAATGCAAACTGAATATACAATAAAGTTAAAAATAGAATTTTGACAGAAACAAAAGTCTTTATCTTATTGAATTTATATAAAGAATCATTTTAAAAAGAAGCTGAATAATAAGAATGTCTAATAAATTAACTATTAATTAAACACCTTCGATAGTTATATATGTATTAAAGTAATTTTTAGAAGTGAAAAAAATTATCACGAATTCTTTTAGATAAAAAAAAAGTAATTATTTTAATAAAAAAGTCTAACATAAATTCTACATTACACGAGAAAAAAACAGATTGATCTCAAAATAAATAACGTTATAAAAATATACTTTTTGTCATATTTGTATATGTCCCAGTTTGTATGAGACACAGAACTTTTATAGCAATTACTAGAACTTGACGACCTCCGTGGCGCAGCGCGCTCGCTGTCGGATTATAAACTTGGAGGTCCTGGGTTCGATTCCCGGCTCGAGTCTGGTCTGGTGGGAGGCTTCGGCCTTGGCTAGTTACCACCCTACCGACAAAGACGTGTCGCCAAGCGATTTAGCGTTCCGGCACGATGTCGCGTAGAAACCAATTAGAAGTGTGGGTTTACCATACCCCTAACAGGTTAGCCCGCTACCATCTTAGACTGCATCATCACTTACCATCAGGTGGGATTGCCGTCAAGGGCTAACTTGTATAGGATAAAAAAAAAAACTTTTTATATTCAAACAATACAGCTAGGTATGTCTGTAATATAAAATTGCTACTAATATACATATAGGCATATACTCGTACATAATAATGGCCGATAAATGAGCTAAGATGACTGCAGTCGCTCACGGCACATCGCGTGAGACGTTTATGGCTGTGCCTTTTTAAGGAATCATATTTTTTTTATAAATCTTTAATTCCAGCGAATGTGTTTGATAATATAAAGAATATAATACTTGAGTAGATAACTAAAAACTAATCCTGATTAATGTTATAAGATAAATTCTGTATCATCCAATGCTAGTTTTTAAAATTAGGTTGTGCTAATAATTGAAAGTTATATTTCTGTTTAGATATTCATTATCATCATTATCATGATCAACCCATTTTCTGCTCACTACAGAGCACGGGTCTGCTTTCAATATGAGAAGGGTTTGGCCATAGTCCACCACGCTGGCCATGTGCGGATTGGCTGACTTCACACGCCTTTGAGAACGTTATGGAGAACTCTCAGGCGTTCAGGTTTCTCACTACGCATTACTCAGGTTGAAGCTAGTTATATTTGAATTGCTTAAAAACGCACATAAAGGTTGTAGATGTGTGCGCAAGTTCGAACCCAAGACCTCGGATTAGGAGGCTGACGTTGCTAACCACTAGGCTATTACAGCTCACAGTTTAGATATTATCAGTAACCAATTGTAATTTCCACCGAACCGAGGACCACGTGATTCACATACCAACCACTAGACAGATGGTGTAAGCATACAATTAATATAAATTCTTTCACAGAATAATCAAACTAATTACATTCGAGATAATAACATTTATTATGAAAATAATTGTCACAACAATAGAACTGTTTTATTATGGTTACACAAAATTATAATAATTATAACTCTTAAGATCGTTAGGGAATATTTATACATAATGGCTAAGTATAAACTGACCTTAGCAAAAACATCAGGTCGTTTTTCGTTACGGCTAGTTAAAAGTTAATCTCAACATATTAACCAAAGATTTAGGTATACGAACTCAGTAATAAGAATTCATACTCTGATAAAACCGACTTAATAAAAGAGAGAGAGAGCTCATAGAAATGTATGCTTTACTGTGAACGCAATAAAGTCTATTCTTTATGTTATTTGCACACACAAAAACCGAGTGCCGCGGATCGCGGTCAAGTGTGTTGATCTTGTTTGTTCTGTTAACATGAGTATAGCCAAGTACTTATTATTATATAGCTTGCTTAGGGTTTCACTCGGCCGTTGTTAATACATTTCTTTAGGAAGCTGGATAGATACTCTTTCATCATGATCAATCGCAAGTTTTTTTATCACGTAACCCTAAAGTTTTCAAGAAGTTTCCCCTGTTAGCATTGTAATCCTTGATCTTCGTGAAGGTAACGTGAGTATCTTAATGCAAATACAATTCATTTATGTAAAAATATATTGGGAGAATATATATAATGTAAATAAAAGTATAATTAAGTTAATGTATCTAGGTATCGATTTCGTAACATATATTTTTTTTATCAATACAGGTATTTACACAGATCGTATTATTTTTATATGAATAGTTGTTTATTATATTATAATGCCTTTATATTTATATGAAACGGCCGAGTCAATTAAAACACATCGTGTAAAGCCAGCGGAGCAAAAACTTAATTCTTTAACTTAATAAAGGAGGCGTAAACCTATTAAGGTGTAAAAAATGTGTTCTTACTCGACACCTGGTGTAGCCAGAATCGTTTGTTTATAGTTGAAAATGCCAGTTCTTTGGCTAAAGTATGTCGATAATAACCCTTTGGTATCTCATCATGGAATATATAAATGGTTTTTTGTGACATAAATTCATTATATTTCAAAAAACCTTATACAGTCTAGCGGATAACTCGTACACAGTCCGAGCGCACTTGAATTTTAATGGCTGACATTGTTGCCTTGTGATTTTTCCTGCTAGCTTACTACCTATCTTAAAATTGTCGACGCCCGTATCTTAGAAATATAATCATTTTTTAAACGGACGTCAGGGTGTTTCATATAAAACTTATCCGAAATAATAAAGCTTTGGTGTTTTTAAGTATAAAGAAACACCTATTCAATTTTCTTGTAAAAATTTAAAAAGTTTAATCTCTATTTCATCAATAAAAAATTTGTTGGACGCCTTTGGAAGCTGTAATCGAAGCCTTTTATCTACCCTTATTAGTCTTATCAAAATGTCTTATTAACATTCACCTTTTAAATATAGCATAGAAATACGCGTATCTTAGATCAATTGTACAATTGAAGAACGTTTTAAATTAAATGGTTTCTTATATGAAAACGTCTCCGTGAATTAAACGCATACGTGACTAATGACAATTATATCACCTCGTTTCCATTGAAAAATGGCGTTTAATTATTTTTCTTGTCGCGATAAATAACGTTAAATTGGAGACAGGCAGACAACCGCTCTTAATGTTAAATGTTAATATTAATACCGCTTACTCAGAATGTTATTTGCTAAAGGATTTATATCTTGTTCGAAAATTGTATAACATTAACGAAGGCGTAGTTAAACAATACGTAAATCAAAGCTTTAACACTTTTATTTACCGTTTTCAATATTTCAGCTGTTAATTAATGTACCGTCACGCCATTGGTCTTTAATTCCGATTGTCTTAGATATAAGTTTAATATAAGCGTTATATATAAGTTTTTGACGACCTCCGTGGCGCAGTGCGTGCGCTGTCGCATTAAAAAGTCGGAGGTCCTGGGTTCGATTCCCGGCTCGAGTCTGGTCTGGTCTCGACTTCGGCCGTGGATTGTTACTATCCACGTACTATATTAGAGACGTGTCTCTAAGCGATTTAGAACCAATTGTAGAAACCAATTGGGAGTACGGGTTTACCATACCCCTAACAGGTTAGCCCGCATCCTAGACTGCATCATCACTTACCACCGGGTGAGATAGCCGACAAGGGCCAACTTGTAGTGTATAAAAAAAAGTCTTCCCGAAAGTGTTTCCTAACATAAGACTTTAGAATTTAATGTTTTAAACAATTGGTGTTTGTTTGTACGTTTTTATATGATTTCGGTATAGTAAAAAAAAAAATATGCAACTTTTCTTGTGTTGAATAAACAGGAAATACTAGGAAAACATATATGGGTTACAGAATTCGAAAGAAATGTACTATAATTGAACGGGCTATTTCCAAAAGGGCACATGTCTGCAGAATTAAATTTATTTATTTTATTTTTGTTATATTTTTAAACGAAAATGACATAAATTTTTAATGTTAATTTTTTTTGTTTAAAACATATACATTACACAAAAGTTTGTATTTAGTTTTGAAAATAAGAGATGTCCCCTTTTTCTCATTGAATGTTTAATTATTTAAACACGGATTTGCTTGAATAAACATGAGCGAGTTAAGTGTAAATCGGAGAATCGTGTCAAAAGTACAATTAAGTGTTCGCGATATTTTTCCTTTACGCATTAAATTGAATAGATTTCATTCGTTGCGTCGCTAAGCATTTGAACAATGTAGGCGAAGGCCATTATATCGTAAATCATTGTTGACGCGCCGAAGTAATTGCCTCGCCGTTGCCCGACCGCTGCCTGCCTGCCGTTTCACTCGATTGCCTCGCCATTGATGCTACCCTGGTACTGAACCGCAATTTCGACACAGACGAACTACGGTTAGCTTTGATTGGGTTGAATTTGCCCGTTCTATTTTAGTTAAATGATAGTTCATTATTAGAAGACCCAATCAATCTAACAGCCAAATTTCCGTCTGAAGTTTTACGTGTTTTTGAATTATGGTATCCTGGTACTTGAAGCATTGTTGTAAATGTAAACTAAATACGTTTGAGAAAGATAATAAAAACTCCACTTATTTTTCGTACACCGATTTACATATTTAATGGACAAAGTAACAGTTATGACATCGCAAACGAAAATCATGTAAAACAGGTTTTAAGTGAATTCATCAACCCGTTTCACGTTAAACGCACGTACGTACGTCTGTTGAAAAACTTTTTGTTTTTGTTAACACAAAAGAACCAACCTGCCATTTGGTCTGTTTGAAAAAGTTAGCGGTTACAAAAACACTAGAATAAACAGCAAAGTCAATCGGCGCTTTCGTTACTCTCCGTGAATAGTTTCGAAACTAGTGTTCCGGGAAATAAATCAAAATCCCTCTTTGTTCTTGAAAACTTTTGTATATATGCCGCTACAGTGCAACTGGCACTAACGAATTCCCGATGGGTTTTTTATTTTATTTCGGAATACCAAAAGTGTACTCCTATCGTTCCTGCGACCTTAGTACCTATATCAGTATCCTTTTTAGGTTTACTGCTGCGGCTGCTGCAGGATTATTAAGACCGTCTTTCCTATGAACCGTATAAGGAAGGAAGATCTTTTCTATAGAATTTTATTTAAAATGTGTCTATTCTGCCTTAACAATAAAAATTGAGAATGAAATGGAATTGAATATTAAGTTAAATTCAAGATGTTCATTTGATGCTATTGCTCGAACTTAATAATGGCCATACTATGTAGTGTTTTATATTACACCTTGGTACAAAAATCGTCGGGTGAGTCCAAGAAGCTATTAGCCACCTTTGTTTTACAATTAATTAGGTAATATATATTAATAATTTGTAATTATGTATGCATAGAGATATCTAAATTAAAAAAAATATCACGTCTTTAATTTTTATACACAGAAACGGTTCTAAGACACATAAACTACTTCGTAATTAAATAACTTTCAAATAAAATTTTCACAAAACATTGTTAGTTCATTCAGAAGTTATACCTAATTACTCATATATGTAATACTAACTCCTTTTTTTTATTAGCTAACTTCGTGTTACTTTTGTTTGGTTTATCATTATGGGTATTAATGAGTTGTTAACCCATTATTGGCCTACTAAAGCAGACAGGTTTTGTGTCCGCATGAGAAGGGTTTAGGATGCTCGCCAAGTGCTGATTGGTAGACGACATACGTCTTTGAGAACATCAGGATAACTCTCGGGCATGCAGGTTTCCACACGTTTTTCCTTCAGTGTTAAAGCAAGTAATATTTAATTTTAAATAGCTCCATTTAAGTTAAACCGAATATATCTACTGAGTTAGTGTTAGTTAGTTGTATGATGCCGAGGACAAACCAATAAGGGGAGGTTCAACCGGCAACGCTTTGGTGACTTCATGTATGCTGCAAATTGTCATGGGTGACGATAATCACTTAACATTAGGTGACCCGTCTGATTATTTGCCCGCAATGCTTTATATACATAAAAAAAGTTAGGCGTGCCGGGGAACGAAGTCGGCCCTTCGAAAGGGAGGGAAAAACCTGACTTCCATGGCATTAAAATCTTAACTGTGGCTGAAAAACATTGTGTCGTTTATTCTGACACCATTTTCATGACACTAATATGACACTAATTGCGATTTTAATGCAATAGAGAATCAGGCACAAGATTATGAAATACAACACCTACTAGGACTATAGAACCGGTGAGGAGATTGAACGACCGGTCTCGTTTGACATCTATTATGAATTACAATGGTACTCGAGAATAATGTGGTGCGGTTGAGAGTTTTATGGGTTTTTTCTGTTCTCTCTTTTTGGATGCCGTGGATTTTTCCATCGCGTGAATTATTGGCACTCATAAAGACATTTGCGGGCGGTCGGGGATCGGGTGACAAAAGGAGTGCAGAAACGACGCTCCGTTTGGCGAATACTTTTTATTTTAAAGCCCTCGTCAGTATACCTACGTGAGCTTTAGTGACGGAGTTTTATATAACTTTTTTTTGCTCCCATTCGTTTGGGTAAAATAAGCCCAGTGTGAATAGGTTAATTATGCGAAAGAGGATTTACGGTTCGGATCTTCTCTTTTTTTTTCTGTCTTGTTCGTACCCTGAATGGATTATAGTGACAACCGATGGACATATGTTAACCTTTACAGTATAACATAAAGTCAACATGATCGGTCGGCAACAGATGTTTTCTAAAACATCGATTTTTGTTTTCATGAATAAAATTCGTGAAGCTAATTATTTTCATCTACTTGCTTTAGTATTATACATAGGTATGATGTCGCGAACAGACTGATGGGGTTTACTTTAAATAATGAAGCGGGTAAACCCACTACCATCCTAGGCAGCATCACCACTTATAGGCGGGCCACTTGTAGTGGTAAAATAAAACAAAAATGAGGTAAAATGTTCGCGCATTACTATGCCAATATACCTAAGTAGATTAGATAAGACTTAATTTCATCAATACACAGAATAATTAACATGTCTTGTTTGTTTGTTCATGTTGGCTATGAGAGTGCGGTGTGACCCAGTGGAAGCTAGCGATTGCGATGGTTAAAGAACTGGATTCGTGACCTATTTTGCAGTTCCGAATTTCTCGCTATGCTCGTCCGACTCTGATCCTGATTCGAAATCCCAAAAAGAGTTCAGTAACTTAGCGGACAAATACGGCTTGGTGGTATTTACCTTATTTTCTGTCAATGTTTTGCAAAAGAACCCAAAAAATTAGTTCAGTAAGTAACCTCACACTAGAACATTTGCTCTTAATGTTTTGTAAGAGAACTCCCAAAAAAAATAATATGATTATTTTGATATTGATGATTATGGTCTTCCGTTTTCTGAGAAACCAACTCATTCAGGCAATAATTATTCGCGCATGCTAGTCCATCAAAAGTCGAGTCACGAAAAATTTGTATACAAACCGCGCCGGTGCAATACAAATGTCCTCATATCTATACAGTACTTCGTTTTAGATCGTTCACGCTCGAATACTCCGATACAGAGAGAGACTCCAAATACGGCGGTATCGATTTTACCCGCGTCAGCTTTTCATGTGGATTTACTGTTTTACATGGCAATTCGTAGTCTTTTCCGGAGTTTATATTTATATTTTTATCATTTATTTTAACTGACATTGATTTTTTAAGACCCATCTATTGACTTTATATTTTAAATTACTTTGACTTTGCCATTGCTAGTTAGTACTCGTAGATAGAAAGATATGATGTAATAGGATAGTATCCTAATTGTTTCCATAGGCTTCTATCGGGGCTAGTCTCTCAATTGTATGAAATTTGCACTTTGAGTCCCTCAGGCATCTCTCAGCTCTGTCCATCTGGTTTGTGAACGGTCTCACGATCTTATGCCGCATGTATTGCCTGTCACATTATTTTTTTCCTATCTAACTGTCACTCTAGCATGATTTGTCCGAAATAGGAGAGCAGGCGTTGGTAACATATGGAAGAAAGACGCGTTTGTGCGCTAGGCTGTCCGTAATCCTCAAAGTGCGTCTCCAGCACCACGCCTCGAACGCGTCTATCCTTTGTCTTTCTCTCGCCTTGATGGTCTATGTTTCTACTCCATACATTAATTTAGGCAATATTGGCTATAAAATGGCTCTTTGAGTTGATGCTAATTGCTTAATAAGTATGCAATGGAAAGTGGTGCTTCATAACAGTTTTGGTAGGACAGCGACAAGTGGGGTCCTTGTTCTGGTTGGGTTTCCTTGGAGTCGTGAGCGGCCAGAGCGGGGAATCTGGCCACTCGTAACTTTTATGCGACCTCGTGACGTCAGACGTCCGCGAGGAGGCAAAATAGGAGAACAAGGGAGGCACCGGTGCGCTCTTAGGAGATCCCGGAGCCTCCCACTGTTTTATGCTGATGGTGGCCACCGAGGGGGTTTTAGTGGGTTAAAATCCAACAGAGCTTTTCCCCATAGCCGGGTATCTCAGCAGGAGATTTCCCCCAGTAAAAAAAAAAGACAGCGACACCATCCCCAAAATCCAGCTGCCATACCTTCACTAATCGATTGGCATTCGAACAGTCCTACAGTTTAGATTGTTCACGGTCGAACACACGAGTACTGGGGCGATGTTCACTTTGCACAGCGAAATCGATTTCAGCGTCAGTTTTCAGCCGAATACACCATGTTCAAATAAATCGGGCCGAATACCGTTCGTGTAAGCGCCTGGTTATTTGATTCTACGTCTAACATGACTTGTTAAGTCTACAGTGTTGCTACGTTTACACGATGTACATTTTGGCGACCTTATTGCGTGCCTATTTTATTGGATATCACTTATTTACCTTCTACAATCAAATAGGTACGTAAAGTTTTTCGCCGTAGCTGGATTAACGAGCTCTTGCGTTTATCACAAAGAAAAGTTTGCGACGAAATGCTTGTTGCTATTAAACACACGAATTATTTATATTACATTTATATCTTTAATATGTTATGTGCTGATTTTGTAGTATGTAGATCACTAAACTATTATCCCAAGGATATATTTGGAAAACTGCGTTAAGTCTTCAACTTGCCGATACCCAATGCCTGAAGACAAAAGTCTTCAATGCCTGCGTCTTACCAGTCATGACGTACGGAGCAGAAACGTGGACACTTACAGTAGGCCTTGTCCACAAGTTCAAAATCGCTCAGCGTGCTATGGAGAGCCACTATACTGGGTGTTTCTCTAAGGGATAGAATCCGTAACGAGGACATCCGTAGGAGAACCGACATAGCCCAACGGATTAGCAAGTTGAAGTGGCAGTGGGCGGGTCAAATCTGTCGCAGAATCGACGGCCGTTGGGCCAGACGTGTTCTAGAGTGGAGACCGCGTACCGGTAAGCGCAGCGTAGGACGACCTCCCGCTTGCTGGACTGGTGGCGGGTGGATGAGGAAGGCGGAGGACCGTGTGTGGTGGCGCGCTCTCGGAAAGTCCTATGTCCAGCTGTGGGCGTCTATAGGCTGATTTATTGATTAATTGATGATATTTTGAAAAGGACAGCACTACAAATCAAAAAGATGTATTTAACAGGTTTACGTGAATAAATCACGTAAACCCGTTAAATACATCTATGAATCGTTCATATACTCGTATAACACATTTTCCATTATTATTATACATATGATATATATATATGATGTTTATAATTACACTCGCCTACTCAAAATTACTTACTACTTGGAGCTGTCAATTAAGTTTAGTTGCGTCCAACAAAATTGTCACCTTTAGTTACAAGTTTAGTTGCGTCCAACAAAATTGTCACCTTTAGTTACAAGTTTAGTTGCGTCCAACAAAATTGTCACCTTTAGTTATATTTGCGTGACCTTCTCGTATCTAACCCTAGTATAAAATGGTATGCGTAACATTTATGTTTTAGAATTTAAGTCTACTTATGTGATGCATAGAACTAACGGATTTTTTTATTTTTCAGGTAAGATCAGACAAGCTGAGCCGGTGAGAGTTTATTTGGAGACAGGAGTTCCATTTAACTATTAATACTTATAACGTCAGAGCTAGGCGACCCACTTGCGTTCAATCGCAAGTCTTGATAACCGGCGCGTCTTTTGTCGTTAATGAGCTTAGCTCGCCTTATCTTAATAGAATGGAAGGTCAGTAAAAGCGTACGGCACGGCAACTACAGAGATATAGTCATTAGGCCGATTCGGTAACTTTTCCAACAACCTGTCAGCTGTTTATCTTCATACAAAACGCATATTTTGACAAGCACCAGTCGGTCACTCATCTCAATTATTGTATGGTGATGACAGTTCATCACTATTAAGTTACTTCAAGAAAATAGGGAGCACAAATGCGCAGTCAAATAGAGGATTGCTTAAAAAAAAAGGATCTATAGGGGCAAGTGTTCTAAAATGAAAACACGTCACTAAAAAGGTTCCTTCTTAAATTGTTTTTTTTTGTTTTGCGTGCGGCGACTCGGCACTAAAGTTTGCGGCAATTTGCGGTGGTCAGGCAACCCTAATGCAAGTTGACATGTGTGAACTTTATGACGGTCTTTATTGACCACAGCGCTGCTCGCTGTTGCTAATGACCGCTATTCCAGCGCCGGCTCACCGTTATTCTGCTAGTCACTAACGTTCACTCTCACAATACAAATGAGACAAACCACATTTGAGCTGATCGCTGTATTTCGTGGTATAAATGCGAGTTTATGACGTCATTTAAATATTGGATACTAATCTATTAAATAAATAAACGTCTTCACTACGTACTGTACATTTATGCCTTTTAAATGTACGTACAACTTTGCCTATTATCAACTATGCTATTTATAACAACTGAAACTTATAACAAACCTTATATTTAACCTAAAATTAAAAATCTTAAAAAATATAATATAATTACTAAAATATATTATTAAAAGGAGTCCCTTTAGAAACTCATTTTTTACTATGCTAATTAAGACTTCAGTCTTAATATAATTAAAATTATTGCTAAAAGGGCATGGTTAAGTTTTTCTAGTTTCATTGATTTTATAGCCAACCATTGGTTATGAAAATGCGGCAGTTTGTGAAGGATGGAAAATGTATAGTATTATGGTATTTAAGGTATGATGGTAATGTGAATTGTCATGACATGTGAAATTGTGACGGTGTCAATTGCGACAGCCTTTCCTTGCTCTTGCTAATGACTGCTGTTCTAGACTGTCATTTCAACGTTATTTTACTTATCACTAACTGTTCACTTCCACGAAACAAAGTTGATAAATTACTCCAAAGTTTGATGAAAAACAAAAACTTTACAGCTCGGCTTGAATAATTGAAATGCCTTCTCGCAAGTTCAGCAGTTTGCAGTGATTTGATCATGACAGACATTGTGGAAACTTCTTTTGTGCTGAAGTAAGCCAGGGTCGTAGTATAGTTGTTGATGTTTCCGCGTTATTACTTGGAGAATGTATTTGTGGGACCGTTATGACATTATACCGATGAAACAGCGTCATTGGTACGATTGCATAATGATGACAGGATTCTAGATTTATATAGTTGCCATATTATTTTTTCTTGCCCTTATCCCACATTATGTGGGGTCGGCACAACACGTCTTCTTCTCCCACTCACGTCTATCAGCCGTCACCTCACCACCCACACCTTTTACCCGCATATCCTCTTTTACACAATCCATTCATCTCTTCTTTGGTCTTCCTGTACTCTTTTGAAAAAAGAAAAGAAAGCTACAATATATATTGTGTTTGTTATTACAGTATGTCAGTAATAAAATGCGGCAATTTGCGGAAGGTTGACAACCCTAATGTGAACTGACATGTGTGAACTTTATGATGGCCTTTATTGACCACAGCGCTCCTCTCTTTTGCGAATGACGGTTATCGCAATGTGCTGGTCAACTTACCATAATAATATGTAAGTATCTATAAATATGGCAGTCAGTTAGTTTTTTTTTTTTTATCCACTACAAGTTAGCCTTTGACGGCAATCTCACCTGATGGTAAGTGATGATGCGGTCATGATGATAGCGGGCTAACCTGTTAGGGGTATGGAAAACCCATACTCCTAATTGGTTTCTACACGACATCGTGCCGACACGTCTTTGTCGGTAGGGTGGTAACTAGCCACGGCCGCAGCCTCCCACCAGACCAGACTCGAGCCGGGA
The DNA here is from genome assembly GCA_928268935.1 of Lasiommata megera. Classification (NCBI taxonomy): domain Eukaryota; kingdom Metazoa; phylum Arthropoda; class Insecta; order Lepidoptera; family Nymphalidae; genus Lasiommata; species Lasiommata megera. The sequence continues at coordinate 8,259,154 of OV743326.1, read as the reverse complement.
ATCGAACCCAAGACCTCCAACTATATAAAGAGACAGCGCGCGCACTGCGCCACGGAGGTCGTCGTAGTTATGTCAACTATAATTTTTCCAAAGAATTATGATAGGTCGGAGACAAATTAAAAAAATAATAATAGATGATACAATAAAATGATATACATAATATAATAGCTGTGATAGTGGTTAGGATGTCCGCCTAATCAGAGGTCGGGGGCTCGAACTCGGGCACGCACGTTTAACTTTTCGGAGTTATGTGCGCTTAAGCAAGTGATATTTTAATTTTAAAACTACGTCAATCCAGTGCTGATAATAATGATAATGGTTTACGTGAAAAAATAACAAATCAATAACCCATTATGCTACCTTTTAAACCAATTAATTATTAACTTTTATGAGTATTAACTTTTGTCGCAACAATTATTCCTTGCACTGGACTTATTGGTGCCCGTATTGGTGCTCCACATGACAAAAAAGTAGCAGCAGTGGCTTGCTACGTTGTGAGATCGTGTGCCTCAGATCCAAATGCATAAATTTAAAAGCAGACCTACATCTACAATAACACACTGCAACGTCCATAATAATATTATAAATATCTAGATATTATCGAGTGGAATGCTAAAATGCATAACGAAAAATGCTCGTGTTGTTGAATCGTTGCGACCGATTATTTGCACAAGAGAACACCAATCAACCCAGATCAATGAGTGACAAATGGTTATTTACATTATTTTATAGCAGCTATTTTTAAATCGAACGCTTTAAGATACACTTGTGTTTAAATAACACAGACCTCTCTTATCTTGGTATTGACTTTATCAGCGCTGTCGCCTCAAATAGGTTGATTTCAGTTTAATAAGATCCGTGACTTTCTGATAATAGTATTTTATATTACAAATTTGATTAAAGATATAAGAGGATTTCTTTACATATTCAAATTCAAATTCCAATAATCTTTATTCAAATTCCTTTACAAGGCATTTTTGACGCGTCAATAATTTACGTAGTAGTAATTCGATGTTGATAACTACATTCGTAAACCTAAAATAATAATATACATATGTAAAGAAAGAACTCTTCAGAGATACACAAGCCATTTTCTTTAACTTGAATTTCGATTAAAAAGAACTTCTAGATTTCACGACTGGCAGTTGTGATTTCCTAATGTAGAACAAGGTATTTTTAATTTATAGGTATCGCAAATTTAAAGACCTAAACGATTTAAATAAAGTTTATTTTAATTACAGAGAATCGCATTTAAGCCCTAATGTCATAGAAAACATTTTTCTTGCCAAATGAGATACTATGATCACGAACATTTGCGAAAGCAAAATATAGTACCTATCTATAATAATTAAAAGCAAATCCATACTATAACCCCCAGCATATATATATATATAAGCACCAAATCAAATCAAATCCTTTTACATAAGAACACATATAAACCGCTGTATATTTTGGTGTAAGAAGTGCGATAACTAACCTTATCACTCGTGGTAGTATGTGTGGAATTGGGTTAACGAGTTTGTAATCAAAACTAATTTCATACAGAAAACCAATTTTCAAGATCCCGCCTGGACATAAATTGTATAATTCTATTATTTATATCTTAAGCTGGGATTTGCGATCTAATGGTATTAAGATAAATTAAAATTGATAGTTAAATTTATCGGATTTATATTAGACACGGAATAAACATAAATACAATCAATTAAATTGATAACTTACTTAGGTACACGTAAATCGTTGGCATACCTACTCAATATTTATGTGAAATAACAATTTTTTTAAATAAATAAAATAGAGTGGAAAAATTTATTAAAACAAGCCCGAGGATTACATTCGGCATTTTAAAATTGCAGTCCAAATTAAAGCAAACAGACCCGATCGCAATTTGTTTGTAGAGTAGGTATTCGTCGTTCGACAATTCAAACATGTCCAAATAAATTCAACAGAACAGTAATGTTTCACGGCGCATTCCATATTTTTTACAATACAAATATTTGTAAAATTCATAAATTTAAAATGCATTCCAAATTTTTCGGAAACGGCGAGATTTACTTTGATATTGACTTGGACGAGTGGGTCAATATACTTCAATTAAATGTACAAATATTTGTCATCTGAAAAATGGTCTTAACAAATAACTGCGTCATCGTGACTGCTTCATGTATCCTATAGCCGTAAAAATGTAATAGGCCCTTTTTAATAATATATAATATAGAAGTAATACAAGTCTGTTACTCTATACTTACGATAAATCATAAAAGTTTTTATCAGTAATTTGATCGATGTTATTGTAAAGTGCAATGGATTAAACTGAAACTGTTTAGAAACTTTAATTTTAATGCAATACAAATACAATTAGTCTTTAGTTTAATATTTTAATTAAATTAATTAATAATTATTATTAACTACTTGCAATAATTTAGGATTGTACAACGCAAATACCGATGTTCTGGAGCTATTGGAGACCACAGATCATCGTTGAATGTTACTCTGTGTACTCGGGGCTAATATTCTAGAACTATCTTTGCATGATCAGAAAATCCTGACCGACCAGGAGATCATGATACCAAAGCAGCTCAACGAGTCGTCAAGCTACAGTCGTACTAGGCGGGCATAGCTAGGAGGAGGCCTTGACAAGTCGCTGGTAAACCTAGAACACTAGGTGGTCATACGAAACTTAGAAAGATGTTTGAACACATGGTAAAGCTGACCGGAAACATTACACTAATTACACAATACAGTAAGTGTGTATGTCGGTACATTTGTAACTCCTCCTTTGTTTGACGACCTCCGTGGCGCAGTGCTTATGCTTCCGCATTATAAAGTTGGAGGTCCTGGGTTTGATTCCCGGCTTTGGCTTCGTTGCCTAGTTTTCACCCTACCGACAAAGACGTGTCGCCAAGCGTGACGCCAAGCGATTTAGCGTTCCGGCACGATGTCGCGTAGAAATAAATTAGGAGTATAATTTTACCATATAGCGGTGTGGCTTCGGTCGTGGCTAGTTACCACCCTACAGACACAGACATGTCGCCAAGCAATTGAGCGTTGTCGCGTAGAAACCAATTAGGAGTATGGGTTCACTATAACCTTAACAGTTTAGCCGACTACTATCTCAGACTGCGTCATCACTTACCATCAGGTGAGATTGTCGTCTTGTAGTGTATAAAAGAAAAAGTATTAAAATAAAAAAAATAAAACTATCTACGATTCAATAGCTACGTGAGACCATAAACCGAAAGTAGCCGTTGATGGGTGATTGATTCATTTCAGTGTAGATAAAGTCACGTTTACAGCCGACATTTTATTGTTCCTACGACATTAAAGAGCTTGAAATAGCGACGCAGGGTTGCCGATTGCTTGAATAAATTATATAAACGTAGTGTGTGTACGTCTATGGTACCCCATACATTTTGATGTGTGTGCGGAAAGCGTGTCATTTTACCGCAGTGGAGGCCAAGACAAGTGACAATGACAGTTCCGCATGTATATCAAAAAAACGTAATACCTTCATACATATGCGAAAAAATTACAACAGTCTTTCATAATATAATATTTAATTTAACGTACTAATCCAACTTTGGGAAACTTAGAAACTATAATTTAATTAAATGTAAAAAATACATGACAAATTTTGATAATTAATCTTATAATTTCTAAAAAATTAATTAATAATTCTTAACCATACAAATGTGTTTGTTAGAAGAAGTAAAAGCACTAGAAAAGTATCTAAATTGAAATGAGTTTAGGAAATTAGATATATATATATATAATATATATAGATGATAATGTTATATAATATGAACGCTTCATAGATGCCTATAATAGGTTTACATGAATGAAGCTAATTTGATTTGATAATTTTGATGTAGGTACATAAAGTGATAGCCCTAAGTATTGTTTAATAGATACCCTCCTACCTCCCTAATGACTCCGTATTTATGGTCTGGTTTTAAATAACGTCGGCGAATGAATAATCTCCCTCTCTCGGCGATAAATCTCTCCGTATTATTCTAATATCTTAGGCTTCATTCATAAAATTAATATTAATACGGCGAAACGTGATTTATCGTGCGCTGTATTTGATCAAATTATATTCTAGACGCTGCTACATTTTATATATAAAAGATGAACTTATTGGAACATGTTTATTCAATTCTGCGAAGAGTAGTGAATTCATTAATTCTATGAATGCTTGATTTTCTTATTTCTTTCGCCGCGCCCGTTATTTTATCATTGTGTTTTTTCCCCTCTTCTATCTCACAAAGACCGTTGCGCCTCGGTTGTAATAGAGATGACGCGTAATACGCAATAGTACATGCTATGTACGGCGAAGCGTATTTGTGTGTGTGAGCAAGGCGTACGACGTTAAAACAATAGTTCCCTAATGGTCACACAGCCAAACGGGTTTCGTGAGTTATTGACATCAATAACTTTCGCTTCACAGCCGCGCATCTCTTGTAGAGTCATCTCCGTCATAAAGAAATCATTGGTTCAATCTTTGGAATAATCTAGAAAAAATATATTGTAAAACCGAAGGAATGAGAATGTGTTTTAAATCTAAAGTAATTGTGTAATTAAAATTATAAGTTGTGTGCAGCTGTGATAGCCTAGTTGTTAGGATGTCAGACTCCTGATGCCTAGCAGGTCAGCCTCCTAATCAGAGGTCGGGGGATCGAACCCGGGCACGCACCTATAACTTTTCGGAGTTATGTGCGTTTTTAAGAAATTAAAAATATCACTTGCTTCAACGGTGAAGGAAAACATCGTGAGGAAACCTGCATGCCTGAGAGTTCTCCATAATATTGTCAAAGCGTGTGAAGTCTGCCAAACCGCACATGGCCAGCGCGGTGGACTATGGCCAAACCCTTCTCGTATGAGACTCGTGCTCTGTAGTGAGCCGATAATTCCTTAGTACTTCCAAGTGCTATATTCGTGCTTCTCTATTCTGTCGTTGAATGGTGCTTTGGTCAGTTCGGACCAACCATGTGTTGGCAGCTTTTAAGGAATGTTTATCCATCCCTCGAATAATAGTTGTAACTACTGCCTTTCATTGTACTATGAGCTTGCATTATCGCCTTCTTTCCCTTAGTTTGAGTATTCACGTATGAAGTATAAGTCATTTTCTAGTATCGAAACAAAAGAACGACCAAACGAAATGCAAAAGAACGCCCTTCCATATTAGACTGCAACGTTTTATCAGCAGAAAAGATCGCAGTCAGTAAGTGCTAATTCGATATCGGACTAACAAAAAAGTTTTATCATTACAAAGAAAAACAAAAGCAATCCGAAAAGGCTAGTCAAATAACAATAGAACAGGATGTGTGCGAGCGTTCAAGTACACGTAAAAAACGGAGGCGAACCCGCCGGGAAGGCCATTTGCCCAGTGGACCTTACAAACACATTTAATGGACTCTATCTCTAAAGTAATAGAGGTGCAATTGGAATGGGAATGCGCAATACGAGGGATGGAATGGCCGGCTGCACTAAGAGCGTCTGTGTCCACAAATCCGTATACAATGCATACCGGTCTGTATTACAAAGGGGATAAGGGTTATTGATGTTTGCATGTTTGGATTGTAGAAGGAAATTGGTAGGAGATCTTGGGGCGCTCACCGCGCTTTGATTACACGTTCGAGACACTAACTGCCGTCTTCGGGCTGTGGGAATTTTTAGTGTCGCAGTCATTTTGTGATTTTAGCTTTGAATCGGTGAATGCCGGTAATACTAGTGTAGTTCTAGAATACGTATGCGACTCTTTTGATCCTTTTAACTATGTGAAATGAAAATGCACTATGTGGAATGGATATCTGTGAAAGCCTTAAGATAAGATAATAGCCATTTTGTATACCTAGATACATCATTCTAAATTACGTAACTACAGGTAATAACTAGCTCGTTAGTCTAGAGATTAGAATATTTTTCGAACTGCGAGTCAGGATTTGATTCCCGGATAGGAAAAAAAAATCTTTATATTGAGTTATTTATGGTGTCCTGAAGAGCAAATTAAGCCTCTATAAACCTTGTCTATGAGAATGGACGCTCGTGTCACAGTCTGCAAAATTAATGGCCTGATATGATGTTATATCCATCATCATCATCTTCATAATCAACCCATTGCCGGCTCACTACAGAGCACGGGTCGCCTCACAATATGAGGAGGGTTTGGCCATAGTCCACCACGCTGGCCATGTGCGGATTGGCAGACTTCACACGCCGTCGAAAATTATGGAAAGTTTCAGGCATGTAGTTTTCCTCACGATGTTATCCTTCACCATTGAAGCAAGTGATATTTTAATCGCTCAAAAACGCACACAACTTCGAGAAGTTAGAGGTTTGTGCACGGGTTCGAACCCCAGACCTCTGCTTATCTGCACTGGGCTATCACAGCATCTTGTTATATTACACATACCTTATTAAATAAAACAGTGATATCAAGTTAAATAAAAAACAGTTCAAAGAACATGAGAAATCTTGAGAAACGATAAGAAATTAATTACAAAGATAAGAAACTAACGAACTGTTAGAAGATAAAATACTCGCGTAACTTTTACGTTTTGGATGCAGCATTACCTAAAAATTATGTAATCTGCAGAAAAATTTCATAGCGTGTCTGGTATAATATCGCTCTAGAATTAATTATTCTCGGAGCGAGCATATTTTCTTTTGAACGTATTTATTAACGTCAGTCAATGTCATTACAGAAATAGCAACGTAATAAATAATGTACCTACTCATGAATATACATTGTATCACCAACACATATTGTTGAAGCTGTGATAGCCTAGTGGTTAGGACGTCAGCCTCCTAATCAGAGGTTGGGGGTTCCTATAACTTACCTATAACTTTTCGAAGTTATGTGCGTTTTTAAGCAATTAAAATATCACTCGCTTCAACGGTGAAGGAAAACATCGTGAGGAAACCTGCACGCCTGACAGTTCTCCATAATGTTCTCAAAGGCGTGTGAAGTCTGCCAATCCGTACATGGCCAGCGTGGTGGACTATGGCCAAACCCTTCTCATATTGAGAGGAGACCCGTGCTCTGTAGTGAGCCGGCAATGGGTTGATCATGATGATGACATATTGTTTGGTCAATTATACCAACTACTTTATTGCTTCATCTATATACATCAAGAATGAAGAGGAATAGGTTAACACCTAGGTTGTTCTAGGAATTACCTAGGTAATTCTTGTTGTAAAAAGGTTAACAAACATGAAACTTATTATATATACTCGTATGTGTTAAGAAAACACTTGTTCCACTACTGATAATTGTACATTTCGATCTTTAACATTGAACAAGTCTTTTAAATCGCAACTAGTAATTTTTGCTATATTGGAATTATTGAAACAACCCGGTTTGCACAGTCCACAACATTTACGAGTATCCACGAGTAGAGATAGAGTTTCCGTGCAGTTTATTTTCTTCTTTTCTTTCAAACCAACCACCAAAATACTCACTGGAATGAATCCGATGGAAAACGCCAACAGACAAAGAAATAAAACCTTTTTTTTTTTTAAATCAATTCTAGAATTACCTAGATTAATTTAAGTACTTATAACTTTTCTTTTTAAATTACAATAAATTTTTATTAATAATTGGAAATAAATAAATCATGACATATGTGTATTTTATAATTAACAGTTATTTTATTCCTTAATCATTCTTAGTTAAAAATAAAAATACCAAATAAAGAGATTTTTTCAAGTGGTAAATGATCATAGAGAGCTTCATCTTAGACCTGGGCGCGTTAGTAACCCTCCTAGCTTTAGTTTTAAGTTAACGAATGTAGTCATCACCATCAGCTCACCAATTAAAATATTATGTCTGTATTAGGTTTACATAATTAAAGCCATTTACGAATTTATTTGAAGGAATCTAACAATTGCATACTAAAGAAATTGCAATGAGCTAAATCTTTGAAACATTATCTTAAATCTTGTTTACGTGGAATGGCGCAAGAATTCTGGCTGCATTTCAATTCTAAATCTGAAATGCAACGGATTTTTTGTAGCTTCATAGCCAGCCCTTTCATATTTATTATGATATTCTTTATATAAGTACCTATATAAATTACACCGAACTCATAATATAGCGGGCTGTTATAAAAGGTAATTTTACTATCAGACAATGGACTTTTTGTTTATTTGGAGTTAAGATAATGAAAAATAATGATTAAACTATGTAACGTCATTACGTTACGAAGTTGTCTTATGTGTTTACAAAGTGAAACCGCGAGGAATAGCTAGTCTTTCATATTATATACCGAAGCTTGTATTATAGCTAAACTCTATCCATTAACAGCTAATTATATTTTTCGTAACAGTTATGCTTAAGGTAAAAACCCTAACATATTATAAAGTACAATTTATTTTAGTTTTGATATTATATTTTTTTACGTTTTCAGTTTTAGGTTAATCTAAGGTTTATTTTAAGTTAATATATGATCGTATTCTTAAAAACTATAAACTATAACTATTTAAGTTAGCAATCAAAAAAATTTTTGTCCACCATTACAAGTAGGATACAAAAGGCGGACTTATCGCTTAATTGTTACTTCCATAGCTACTTTCAGACCTGCTTATTCTTTAAATAATATTATTACCATGCATTTACCTTCGAATCTATTCATTATCGGTCCAATAGACTATAAATTATTATTGAAGCATTAATGAAAGAGGCCGACCTACTCGAGCTTCACAGATTATATCTACAAAGCGTATAGACAAGATATTATCTCTGGGATTAAATTAATTGTCGTTGCTAATGTTTTCATTGGGATATTTATTGTAAATATGTTACCAATTTTGTTGCTAATTTGAATTGAAGAGTTTACTATCTGTTTTATAACAAAATATATTATTATTTATACATCAAAGGTTAAAAAGATAAATTTAAATTGTAACTATCTCCTTCTTGACTATAAATAATAATAAATTTTAAAGGTAATTTTAGATTTGATGCGATTAAATATATAAATATTAAACTAGTACCATTTATCATATCAGTTTACAAATTCATCAAACTTGGTAAATTATAATCAGAGAATTCGCCTGGTGGGAGGCTTTAGCCCTGGCTAGTTACCACCCTACCGACAAAGACGTGTCGCCAAGCGATCGAGCGTTCCGGTACGATGTCGCGTAGAAACCAATTAGAAGTGTGGGTTTACCATACCCCTAACAGGTTAGCCCGTTTCCATCATAGACTGCATCATCACTTACCACCGGGTGAGATAGCCGTCAAGGGCTAAGTTGTAGTATGTAAAAAAAAAGAGAATATTTAAAATTGTTTATTGAAAGATATTATTTCAAAATAGCATTACATACTTAAGAAAAGTGCTATATAATCTTATTTATAGCACATTAAATATGTAATATATCGCAAGATCGTATCCTTAATATCCTCGAGTACCAGCAGACCATAAACTTGAGGAACGCACACAAGTGCTGTTAAACAAAACGTATATTAAACTAAAAGAGGACTCATCGCATAGAAAACTGCGTTTCACACGTTTTATGATGTTTCGTAAAACAACATTGTATCAACAAAGCAAGCGTTTATAACGCCGGTTTAAAATTTTAAGACGGCAATTTGCCAGCGCCGTACGCCTGAGAAGTTGCAACACAGATGCCGTGATGTAATTCACTTTGTTGCTACCGTTGTTTGTTTTCAATGACTGTTATCTAATGACGATTGCTTTTTATGACTTGCGCCGACAAAGATCCGGGAATGGTAATTGGTTTCGTATTCTCTGATTGCTGTTTCTTTTTAGGCAACGAAAAAAATTGCTTACTCTCTTTATTTATATCTTCTTTTATTTACGTCTAAATGATGTGTTTTTTTTGTAGTCTTGTATCCAAAGTAACGTTTCATATATTAACCCGGATTATTATGATATGGATTTTTGAATAGCATGTGTGATATGAGCACAGAAATTTCATCATCATACAAATCCGGAGATGACCTCCGTTGCGCTGCGTTCGATTTTCGGCTCGAGTCTGGCCTGGTGGGAGGCTTCGGCCATAGCTAGTTACCACCCTACCTACAAAGTGTCCCTAAGCGATTTATCGTTCCAGCACGAAGTCGCGTAGAAACCAATGAGGAACAAATTCGCCCGCTAACATTTTAGACTGCACCATTACTTACAGCAGGTAAGATTGCCGTTAAGAGCTAACTAGTGAATAAAAAAAAACTTTAGTGACCATGGATATTTATTAACTAAAAGTAGAGAGAGGAACCTGTGTGAGGAAATTTACCAGTTACGCAGATTTGAGAGCAATAGCCCATGGGACAAATGTTGTGGATGCTCGAAATCTCATACACATCAAGTTATCCGGCCAAGATTAGTGGAATCGGTATGTTCAGATGCTCAAGGCAATAATGATCAGAAGAGAGGAAAAAGAAAAAGTAAAAAAGAAGAATAGAGAGACAGAATACTAGGAGGGTCAACCTCAACCATAATTACGACCAAAAATAGAATACATTTTGCTTATGTAGGAACAACAACGTCGTCTAAGGTCTTCAAAACAATCGTAACTGTATTTACTATTTTAATAGTGAATGTAGGGCAGCGTGGCCTACGGAGTCCAAACGTGCCACTAATTACCCTACATCAGCCTAATCACCCACTAGCATTAATTAATAGCCCGCTACATTTTTGATTGCACGACGTATATAAGTTGCCAAGTTTTATATTTTGTGTAATGAATAACACTCGTAAAATTAAATCGCTTTTCATCAGCGTATAATCGGAGTATACGTCGGCCGCGTGTAATGCGTATAATTATAGAACGCCGCGTGGTGCTATGTTACTTTGTACGTTATAACATACGAGCTGAACTGCCGCGGTTTTGTATCATATTCTTATATCTACAAGAACCCTTTTTTTCGTGGTGGAAATGCATTATCCGTACCCTTGGGCAGGTAGGAGGTTATGTTGGACTCCCACTCCCGAAGGGGGGTATTCTTCTTCTTCGTCGTTACACTCTTTGCAGAGCGGTCGTGGTCATCACGAATCAATGTTTTTGAGGCCAGATGTTAGGGGGTATACCCGAACTAAAAACCACCACGGCATGTCCTTCTCGCTGGTTTTACTGGACACCCGGGGGACCCGTTGTACACTTCCCAGACTACTAGAGCCTCCCGCGCCAATATCTACGGGAACCTTTTCTGATTGGTGCTTTTCATGTAATACAAAGTTGCGAAGAGGTTACTTGTCGATTTAAACTTCATATTAGTCTAATTCAAAAAGTAATAAGTAAAGTTCTAAATTATTAATATATAATAACATTTCATTTTTATTGAGCGTATTTTCGTAGACATCTACGCTTGAAAGGTGGAAATATTTTGATTTTGAATAACAATTTTGAAAAGACCCAGCTGAATCGTACGCAACGATCTAGATTTTTTTTTTATCCACTACAAGTTAGCCCTTGACGGCAATCTCACCTGATGGTAAGTGATGATGCAGTCTAAGATGGTAGCGGGCTAACCTGGAAGGGGTATGGTAAACCCATACTACTATCGATTTCTACGCGACATCGTGCCGGAACGCTAAATCGCTTGGAGACGTCTTTGTCGGTAGGGTGGTAACTAGTCACGGCTGAAGCCTCCCGCCAGACCAGACTCGAGCCGGGAATCGAACCCAGGACCTCCAACTTTATAATCTGACAGCGCGCACGCTGCGCCACGGAGGTCGTCAAGATTTTGAGGAAAATTGAGGAATTTATAAAACTTTAACTCCAGAAAGCCAGAGGAAACCGTCATAAAAATTAATGCAATATAACTTGAAAACTATTAAGTGTCTCTTAAGTGCTTTCGTCAGAGTGAAGATTCTTAATCAGTTTGTACCTAGTTCGAAGCTTTGTTTCAGTGTAAATTATATTAGCGAAATTTTCCTTAAGCTCGCAACCACTTCTTAACTGAAACTTTGTCCTTCTTTGCCAAATTAATAAAAGTTTTAATTGAATCCTAACGAAAAGCAATTTTCTTCGAGTGTCAAGCTGAAGAATCTGTTGTCTTAGATAACACTACAGACAAAGCTCTCATTTTACACCGAGAAGACAATTTGAAAGTAACTAAACCAAGAACTATAGTATTTTTCCATAAGCTCTTATCCTCAACGTATTTTTAAATAAATTCAAATTCAAACAATCTTTACTCAAATAGTCCTTTAAAAGGCACTTTTGACGCGTCAATAATTTACATAGTAGTGATTTGATGGTGATAACTACATTCGTAAACTTAAAACGAAAGCTATGAGGGTTCCATACGCGCCCCGGTCTAAGAACAAGGCCACAACTATCTTAGCCAGGTAAATTTTCTTTTTGTTATCACCATGTCACATGCCACTTAAAATTATTTACTTATTAAGTTATATCAGCATCATATCAACCGTTTCACGTCCACTGCTGGACAGAGATCTTGACGCTTGTTTCATGGTCGGCCAACGCTGCGTGGTCGCATTTCACATGAATCGCATTAGATATCCATCGGTTCTCGGTTAATCATTGCAATTTCAGTTTCGCGACTAGTTTGTCAAGTAATAGGTGAAACTCAAAATTGCTTTAGACTCTTAAAGGAAATAACAGTAATTTTTCCATTACGATATTTCCTTCCTCGCTATAATTTCCATCAATGAAATTACCAGCCTCTTGCAAAGCTCGGACTGTGTTTTTCCATTGTGTTAATAAAATGAAATAAGATCTTTAGGCACCTATCTGATAAGTTTTTCAAATTCAAATTCAAAATAATCTTTATTCAAATAGTCCTTAAAAAGGCACTTTTGACGCGTCAATAATTTATATTCGTAAACTTAAAACTAAAGCTATGAGGGTTCCAAACGCGCCCCGGCCTAAGAAGAAGCCCACAACAAACTTAGCCGGGGTTGTTCTTTTTTTCGTTATCACCATCTCACATAAAGAAAAAAGTGTTTATAAGTGTCTTCCAGATTAAATAGGTTTATGTTGCGTTTGCTATTGGGCTTCCTGATTTTCGATAGATGTCATCTGCTCCGTCCAGCTAGTTTGGTTCTCATAACGCTTCATCTTCCGATACGAGGGGTGCTCTTCAAGTACTATAAACGTCCTTTGTTTGTCCCCTGCGCTATACGCTTTCCTTTAGGTTATTCGCTAACCGTAATGCAACTCGTCGCAACCTTGCATTGGAACAGTAAAGTTTACACTCTTAAAGCCCGTAAAGTAGGTCAACTGTTAATAGAAACTTCTGTTGATATAATAATATTTCCGTCTTTTAAATTCACTAAGATCATAGGCGAGATTTACTTTGCTGTATTTCTACATTCCATTTTTATTTCTTTTTACACCCTACACATTTATTTAATAGAAGTAATAAATCGTAAGAATAACCGTCTCTCTTCCGTTTTCCGGTCACGCCTCGACAATCCACTTCACTATATGTGTAACTCATTTCTAGTTCATTCGGATTTCGCGCTACTTGTCTTTTCCTTTAATATTTCTACGTGTCACAGTAGGTAAGAAGTGTTTTTTATTTAAAAGTAATGAAATCTCTTTTTAACGCTTTCACTTCAAGATTTGTAAGAAATGTTTGACAATATGTATTATTAATTCATTAAAATTTTGCTTATTGCCTTTTTTGCTAATTCATCTTGCATCCCTTGTATAATTGTAATTTAGGTAGTTTTTTTTCTAAAACTCCTACGTCTCGGTTCTATGTAAAATGTTCAAATCCATTAAAAACGTATGTTTATAAAAAATCACCACCTCTTTTTTGCTCATCATACACAGGAGAACAAATATCTGCCACTGCAATGTTTGCATACAGATTGTCTGTAAAATTGTCAAAAAACTGATATTCCAAAATGATTTTTACGAAGCATATTTTAATAATTTTGACTTTATCGCTATTAACATGTTTGTTTTATTTGATTTACACTTTAATTTTCTTATTGGGGTCAAACATAAAATACTTAACAAAGTGAAATTGTCACTTGTCAGAGAATCTTTAGCGTACTTGATAAATAATAACAGACATATATTACATTCAACGAGTGTCATGCTGGCGCAATTCTCTTACGTTTCCGCTTAAGTTGGCTTTTCCTTTATTCCTTTCGTGATATCCTTATTCCCTATACTTTTTCACGATTGCGTGAAAGTATTGATAAATTGTATCAATACGAGTGGCTATAGGTTTCCAGTCACGTGCACGCAATTCCTTTGTTCTGCGCTACGTAGAAATTTCGAGGAAGCGATACCTCTCGATTCAACTTTTCGTATTTTATAAAGTTAAATACGAAATGCTGAACCAATTGAACTTAACTGACTTGAAATTAATTTGATTTTAGTCTTACTATGGTTTAAAGTTATCTTCCTGAATTGGTGGTTGTTTGTTACTTATTAACCAAGAATGTATAAGATTTGAAGCTGTGATAGACTAGTGGTTAGGGAGTCAGCCTCTTAATGAGAGGTCGGCAGTTCGAATCCGGGCACGCACCTCTTAACTTTTCGGAGTAATGTGCGCTTTTAAACAATTAAAATATCACTTGTTTCAACGGTGAAGGAAAACATCGTGAGGAAACCTGCACGCCTGAGAGTTCTCCATAATGTTCTCGAAGGCGTGTGAAGTCTGCCAATCCGCACATGGCCAGCGCGGTGCACTATGGCCAAACCCTTCTCATATTGAGAGGAGACCCGTGCTCTGTAGTGAGCCAGTAATGGGTTGATCATGATGATGATGATGAGACTTATTTCTTATCATCGTTGTCACGTATACAGGTCTCTTTTGGATAATTGTTTTGTTTATATTCCATGGACTCCCAGAGTTCTCTATGGCGGTGCGTCCAATGGTACGTCTACCAACGCTGCCTCGTCCAAAGCACAGTTAGTTATCTATGACCGTGGGACTCCAATATCTAACGGCTCTCTGAGCTATGCACAACATTCTCGTTCATTTATTTCTCTATAATAACTATTTCAATCACATTAGTTCAGCACATAATTCAAGCAAAGCTTTCTCAGCCGCGTGCTCTGCGCTTTTCTGTTTTCCTATTCCTATTAACGTTACCTTCCTTTTTTTTTTCGCTATATGTACCTAAAATGACAAATATCCATTCATTTTCTCACAATTTACCATGTAGATTTCGATCAAATCAAATCAAATCAAAAATAGCTTCATTCATATAAACCTATTACAGGCATCTATGAATCGTTCATATATTTTTCATTATTTATTTTCGTGATGGGATGGTGATAAATACACTCGCCAACTTAAAACTAAAGCTGAGAGAATTCAAATAGCGCCCAGGCACAGCATACTTAGCCGGGTTTTTTTTTGTTATCAAAATCTCTCATATTCAATAATATATTATAGTACCTATGAAAATAGAGCACTAGCTTACATACATGAATAAATAAAAATACGTTACTTAATGTTAAGCTTGAAAATAGAAAAATAGAAGCAATTCCCTCTGTTAAATCCAAGATTTATTATATCAAACGACACCTCCTGGCTCTTTGAAGTCTCTAGAAAGGAAAATAAATTCCCATTAAGCTTTTAATTAAAACGTTGAAACTTTATAATACCGAAATGTCTTTGAACACAAAGAATTTTGTATCAAGCAAAGTACGATGTTTATCTGAAAATTAAATTCGAGTTATGTAATAACTTTGAACAATTTAAAATTATTTCCTACGGTAGCTATAAACAGTTTTATTTTGATACATAATATATTTATTACGAAGCTATAATATTCATTTTTTTCTTTTGATGTGTTTTTAATTTGGGGTACAAATTACTAATACTAAGAAAAAACCACATAAATATCCTTTTCATAAAATCGTTTAGCAACGCTGTTTTGGGGGAAGCTTCGGCCTTCTCTAGATACCACGTTACTGACAAAGATGTACCGTTACGATAAAGCGTTACGGTACGAAAACGAATCTGGTCATTCGAAACCGAAATTTCGAATATATAAACTACTAGGTCATCATAGATCTAAGGGAGTAAGAAAAAGCAAAGAAATACATAAAAAGCGCTAAATTATATTTATTTACTGAGACACAAAGATTTACTATGTTAGAGTTATTACTCGCATGATATACTGTATGTTTAATCTCCCTTCAGATGTTTATGTTTCGTAATATAATGTTTACGTTCCGTTTCAACTTCGAGAGCTGTTCGCTGTGTACGTTAATAGGATTAATATTAAATGAAACATGATCAGATATGGTGTAAAAGCTATTAGAGGAAGCCGTAGAGGGCCGTGTGATCTCCTCTTAATCCCTCGGACGCGGATAACAACGCTAACTATGTGATAAAGCCGCTCGGCGCACGTCGCACTCCCTCGCAATAACTATAAACTATCAACCGCAAACGTCTGCCATCTTGTAGCCGGAGTCGATGAAATATCCACCTCTCGCTCGCACCCCCCGGGGAGCTGTAAGCCGTCTCCCTCCCACCCCAACTTATGCAGACGAGCGTCAAAGACGCGGGTGAACTGATCATATCCCTCTGCGGCTTGTTCCGTTCCTATCAATTTAACATTCTCGTACAAGATCCTCGGTTTCGATATTGGTTTTCGCAACTTGTTGGCATGCTTTCAAGGCTAGATTAAATATTTCTCTTTTAGCGATTTATTTGATAAAACAATATCATATAATGGTATCTTAGACATCGAACAACTTCAAATGTAGAACAGATGTTTAAATAAATGTTTTTTTTTTTATTTACGACTTATAAGTTATAAGAAAATATAGGAAAGTAGGAAATAATTTTAATGACCATAATAGCGTAAGTATTATTTACAGCTAAATGCCATTTAATATCATGATAATTATACAAAGTTTTCTTTATCAAAGGAAAAAAAACATTCCAGTCAATTAGTTTGTTGAGTTTCCTAGCACGGTGGTACCCACAGCGCTCCTAATATGTGAGAGGTCCAGGGTTCCCGGTAATTTTTGAAACTATAATTTCCGAGTGTTTTGTTAATAGTTAGTCTGGTAGGAGGCTTCAGCTGTGTCTAGTTATCACCCTAACGGCGAAGACGTGCCGCCATGTAATTAAGCGTTCCGGTACGATGCTGCGTAGCAAACGGCTGTGGTTAATTGGTGTGGTTTCAATATATGTGTAATAAATCTTGACATGACTTAGCACGAGGTTAACATGTAGTGATTTAAAAACAACTTAAGTATTCAGGAGCGCGGAAAGGTTTGTTTTAAGCAAATCTGGATATTAAAAGGAAAAACAATCCAAAAAACCGTACTTAGACACACTGAACACAACGACAAATTGTTATGGAAACACTCGTCAAAACGAAAGCTTTTATAATGCCGCTCGTCTGCGTTACTTCGTCGTCTGAATACCTCCTCAGCTTTGTATTCTCCTGGTATTGGACTTTAAATTACACGAATTAATCCAGGCGGGTACTTCGCGTCCTGAGGGATGGTTCCTGCGTTTGTGAGCTTCATTTATTTATGTTTAAAGTGATTTTCTTTTTTACTTTGTACACAAAGACTCGCTATATATCTGGAACAACGACACGCTTGATCGACCGAGAACAGGAGAGCTATTATTAAACACATGTTTACTATTTGAAAGGGTCGTTAACTTTTTTCAACGCATTACAACGTTATTTTCCTTTGTGTGTTCGCTTGCTGTATTTTTAATTCTATGCATGACAGTTTGCAACTGTAATTTATTCGGAAAAAAACGGGACGTACGCATGATTTATCTAGTACGTAACGAGGACTTTATAATTCGCATGAGCATAAAGTACGCGTACGTTGTCGGTAATTGCGAATGACGACCTCCGTGAAAAGGTGATGCGAATACGCTATGTGTCTCCATGGTCTAGTTAGCATGTCCATGGTTAGCATGTTCGAAATCCCGTACTTAGTACGTAAACAGAACTTTATAATTCGCATGAGCATAAAGTACGTGAACATCAGTAATTGCGAATGACGACCTCCGTGAAAAGGTGATGCGAATACGCTATGTGTCTCCATGGTCTAGTTAGCATGTCCATGGTTAGCATGTTCGAAATCCCGTACTTAGTACGTAAACAGAACTTTATAATTCGCATGAGCATAAAATACGTGAACATCAGTAATTGCGAATGACGACCTCCGTGAAAAGGTGATGCGAATACGCTATGTGTCTCCATGGTCTAGTTAGCATGTCCATGGTTAGCATGTTCGAAATCCCGTACTTAGTACGTAAACAGAACTTTATAATTCGCATGAGCATAAAGTACGTGAACATCAGTAATTGCGAATGACGACCTCCGTGAAAAGGTGATGCGAATACGCTATGTGTCTCCATGGTCTAGTTAGCATGTCCATGGTTAGCATGTTCGAAATCCCGTACTTAGTACGTAAACAGAACTTTATAATTCGCATGAGCATAAAATACGTGAACATCAGTAATTGCGAATGACGACCTCCGTGAAAAGGTGATGCGAATACGCTATGTGTCTCCATGGTCTAGTTAGCATGTCCATGGTTAGCATGTTCGAAATCCCGTACTTAGTACGTAAACAGAACTTTATAATTCGCATGAGCATAAAATACGTGAACATCAGTAATTGCGAATGACGACCTCCGTGAAAAGGTGATGCGAATACGCTATGTGTCTCCATGGTCTAGTTAGCATGTCCATGGTTAGCATGTTCGAAATCCCGTACTTAGTACGTAAACAGAACTTTATAATTCGCATGAGCATAAAGTACGTGAACATCAGTAATTGTGAATGACGACCTCCGTGAAAAGTAATATATAATATAATATTATAATATTATATTATATATTACTTTTCACGGAGGTCGTCATTATATACTATATGCCGACCTCCGTGGCGTAGTGCGTGCGCTGTCGCATTATATATATATAATGAACTTCTCAAAAATCCCTCCAGTAAGAGGGACGGCAAAGCACAGCAGCGGATCACTACTAGGATATCATGAATGTGCAGTATAGTCTAGCACAAGAAAATATTTTCGAGACCAAAGAATTAGTATGGCGATCACAAAGCACTTTCTCAATGGCGCGGCGCGTCATGAATTATTGATGCGGGCGGGTGGGAAGCCAAGGATCGAGTCTGCTCACCATTTCATTGTCACAAATTACGCTTTTAACATACAAAGTTTTTACACAACCAGTACTAGGATTTTAATTTAACTAGCGTTGTTTTTTTTCTTCTTTCGTTTTATGGATTTACACAGATTAGCCAATGTCAAGTTTATAGCAATGTAGAAGTTAGAGAGAAATGGCGGGAAACTTCGCACTCTGCGGACGCGGCTCCCTTAAACCTTTCCCAAATCAATACCTGTTAACCATTCAGAAAACTAGCCACTACACAAACGACACCAAAACTGTCCACCACACAACTAACACCAGTCCGTTCCAAAATAAGCCAACAAACATTAATTCAAGAAAAGCGTGAAAAAACCGCGCCCGCCATATACAAAGTCTCCCGCCTTTCTCCCCTAGCGTTGTTATTTCATAACGTTCTTTTATTTTCACGTTGTTGACTTTAGTTTTGAATAGACAATCTGATCAATCCGAAGCTCGCCAAACAGCCCGGTTACGCTGTCGCAACCAATAGGGTTAGCACAGCTCGTCAGTCCGGAAAAAAAAAATGTTGTACACTAGTGACCTTCAACTATACATCGATGGACGGTGAAGAGCAATAAAGTTATTTGTGCTTATGTATAATGCAAATAATATAATCGTGTTTGCATTAGCACAAATATCACGAATATTATGGCATGTAAAATGCAGAATGAATTCTCGACGTATGACACTTTATTAATATACGCATTCAATGCAAATTTCGGTCGCACAAAAAGCGCGAGGCAATATATATACATTTTAATTGAAAGTCCCGACGTTATTGCGAGCAACGTACTTGTAGTGTTGACGTGTCCTCCGTTTTTATTAAGATTAATCACTGTCAAATGTAAATACACGTTTTTTCATAGCTTGACTACAAGATCAGAAACTCAGAAGTGCGATTAAAATATTCTCATCATAATCAACCCATTACCGGCTCACTACAGAGCACGGGTCTCCTCTCAATTTGAGAAGGGTTTGGCCATAGTCCACCACGCTGGCCATGTGCGGATTGGCAGACTTCACACGCCTTTGAGAACATTATGGAGAACTCTCAGGCGTGCAGGTTTTCTCACGATGTTTTCTTTCACCGTCGAAGCAAATGGTATTTCAATTTTTAACGCACATAACTCCGAAAAGTTAGAGGTGCCTGCCCGGATTCGAACCGCCGACCTCCGATTAGGAGGCTGACGCCCTAACCACTAGGCTATCACCGCTTAAAATATTCTCATTCGACACATTTTCGTTTCAAAAATGACGCTTCTATAAATCTCTGTTCGGGTTAAGACGATGTGAAATTACAAGAAACATAAATCGTTTATTATTTCAAGAGCAATGTATTAAATTTGGCTTCATGGAAGATCATTCATGCTGAAAAGGCTTCTAGGAATGCCTTTAAATTGTTTGTTCACTGTTCCATCTTTGTGAATCTCTTTACATAACATTATAATTATTATATGCTAAACGTCATCGTATTTGAATATTGTAATTTTTTTGCTTGACTAGGTCTAGTTTAATTGGAATCTGACGACCTCCGTGGCGCAGTGCGTGCGCTGTCGC
Organism: Lasiommata megera; assembly: GCA_928268935.1. Taxonomy (NCBI): domain Eukaryota; kingdom Metazoa; phylum Arthropoda; class Insecta; order Lepidoptera; family Nymphalidae; genus Lasiommata; species Lasiommata megera. Next base: position 8,238,508 of record OV743326.1, on the reverse strand, counting down.
ATTATAAAGGGTGCGTTCCTGGGTTTGTTTCCCGGCTCGAGTCTGGTCTGGTGGGAGGCTTCGGCTGTGACAACAAAGACGGTTCGCAAAGCGATATAGCTTTCCGGCACGATGTCGCGTAGAAACCAATTAGGAGTATGAGTTTATCGTACCCCTAACAGGTTAGCCCGCTACTATCCTAGACTGCATCATCACTTACCACCAGATGAGTTAGCCGTCATGGGTTAACTTGCAGTGTATAAAAATATATATATATGTCGGCGCGAAGAAGTCATTTACTTCATTCAGCGGCGCCAAGAACAATAAGAATTCAATAATTACCCACATTCGAACTCTTGCTGATTTTGTTAACACAATTTTGACGATAGCAATCAATTTCGTACAAGCGTGCTTTGCTATAAATACGGGCGGTTGATGCCTTTCGTGGCATTCTCGATCGTGATGTCGGACCGTTCGGACCTCTTAGTTATTGTCGCAATAAAAGTGTAATTCGTATGTTGTGGTTTTAATTACTATGAACGAAAGTAAACAAAAGCGTACTTAAAACAACTTAAAACAACTCGGACGGCCTTAATTCGTCATAGCCAACAAATATTGAATTTTCAACGCATTTTTTAAAACACACTTTGCTATAACAAAATGTTACACCAGCTTCTATATAACTCTTTGGATAATATAAGGAAACCCAGAGATATCTTAATTATGTTTGGATTCAGTGTCATTTCAAGCAATTATAATCATTATCTGTGTCATTATTTGCTGCAATTTATTAACGCGGTCGGCCGCCAACTGAGAGTGGCGCGTTATTGTAAGTGACAGGCTGTGTTTATTGAGATTTGAATGCAGCGAGGGCAGGTCTCGGTTGGCGGATTCTCAAACTGTTAATCAATTACACACGCCGTTGGCGCGCGCGCTTTTTCCGCCCCGTAATGGATACCGCAGCACAAGTATTGGTAATGAGCGCGGCGTACACGTACGCGAGGCGGTCGGGCTCACGCACGGATGCCTATCCAAGTGCGGGGCTGAACCGCGCTGTGCTCGTGTGCACTCGGCTGTAATTTTTTTATTAATGCATGTGCGGCTGCCTTTGTGCTCCCCCGCCCGACGCGAACCGTAGCGTGGAAATCGCCATTTTTCGAGACGAGCTCGGTTTGCGTGCTCGGGGACCGGACTCGTTTATTTTCGCCCCGCTTCCCTTTTATTGTTTTCGTTTGCGAAACTGTTCTGATTATTGTTCATATGTCAGATTAAGGATGGGCTATCGTTGCTCATTTTTAAGCACATTGGGCCTACATTTTTTTTTTTTTTGTTGGCCCTTGACGGCTATCTCAGCTGGTGGTAAGTGATGATGCTGTCTAGGATGGTAGCGGGCTAACTTGTTAGGAGTATGGTAAACCCACGCTCCTTGTTGGTTTCTAACGCTACAACGCTAAATCGCTTTGCGGCACGTCTTTGTCGGTAGGGTGGTGATTAGCCACGGCCGAAGCCTTTTACTAGACCAGACTCGAGCCGGGAATCGGTCCCAGGACATCCAACTTTATAATGTGACAGCGCACGCACTGCGCCACGGAGTTCATCAAAAAAATTATCGGTTGGTTTTTACCTCAAATTTAAAATTGTACACTCAAAAGTTATGTATTCAAATTATCTATGCCCAATGTGCTTACTCTATCTGTGTTTACCTCAAATTTAAACAGACAAAAGAAAGTTTTGTCTTTGTTCAAATTCTCTCTTTCATTTTCTCACAAAAACGCTTTTTTCTAAACTAGTTGTCAAGTGTTTATCAATTCTATATCATTAGAGTTTTAATTAATTTTATTTAAAATACCAAATAATGTCTATCACCAAAGGGATATCGCCAAATTTTAAAGGCCGTGTGTATTGCACAACGTCTGGTACAGTTTTATAATCTTTTAATATCAATACATAGTATATATCAATATATATTAATACGATTATTATTATTAGTTTGTATATATATTCGTTTATATCAATATAGATAGAGAAGCTATGATAGCCTAGTGGTTAGGGCGTTAGCCTCCTAATCAGAGTCCGGCGGTTCGAATCCGGGCACGCACCTCTAACTTTTCGGAGTTATGTGCGTTTTAAAAAAAAAAATTAATATCACTTGCTTCAACGGTGAAGGAAAACATCGTAAGGAAACCTGCACGCCTGAGAGTTCTCCATGATGTTCTCAAAGGCGTGTGAAGTTTGCCAATCCGCACATGGCCAGCGTGGTGGACTATGGCCAAACCCTTCTCATATTGAGAGGAGACCCGTGCTCTGTAGTGAGCCAGTAATGGGTTGTTCATGATGATGATGATATCAATATATATATTTATGTATATATTATTGCACTACCCTTCCTCTTTCTGTATCTTTATATCTTTTACATATTTGGTTGCCTGGAAGAGTTCGCTATGTAGCGATAAGGCCGCCAAATTGTATGCTACTGTTTCTGTTATTTTGAATTTTTTTTTCCTTTCCTTTTTTATGGTGTGCAATAAAAGTGTATTCATTCATTCATTCATTCATTCATAGATATGATTAAACCTCGCCTGTCCTGTTAAGATTAAGGCTAGTTCTAAGAAGCAACTCAGCGGTCTGTGACCAGCGGCGACGGGATGAGCTCGCGTCTCAGACCTCAGTACACACATCGATTCATTAATTAAATATCCAGCCTCCGAATGTACTTACAAAAAGTATTTTCTTTATTTCAAACGCTCCCGAAACAAAAGTACATATTCCATGGTGTTTATTTACTTTTACCATAAATATACACAATAGCGAGACTAGCCTCCAATAGAAGCCGGTGGAAACAAATAATCCGCACGAGGTTACAAGGACACCACCAGGACCACGATCTTCAGTAATGAAGAAACGACTGGAGAGAGAGAGACCATAAATATATCTGATAACTACACTCGGTTACTTTAAACGGAATTGTTCGGTTTTTCGTCCTCTATACGTTATAAATAATCTGCAATATTACGAAGCATATTATTAACACCCGTAACAAGTAATGAACTAAATACATTGAATTATCATCAAGCGGGGCAACTTGTTCCCAGAGCGGTCGATATCGTCCAAACAACGAATGGCATTTCTATGCGCTTTCTTTGGCTGTTAATCATCATGATCAACCAATTGCCGGCTCACTACAGAGCACGGGTCTCCTCTCAATACGAGGAAGGCTTGGCCATAGTTCACCACGCTGGCCATGTGCGGATTGGCAGAATTCACACGCCTTTGAGAACATTATGGAGAACTCTCAGGCGTGCAGGTTTCCTCACGATGTTTTCCTTCACCGTTGAAGCAAGTGATATTATAATTGTTTAAAAAACGCACATACTTCTGAAAAGTTCGAGGTGCGTGCCCGGATTCGAACCGCCGACCTCTGATTAGGAGGCTGACGCCCTAACCACTAGGCTATCACAGCTTCTGGCTGTTAATAACTTCTTGATATTTGTACGAGATTGCAAAGCGATTGCCTTTTTAGTTTTTTTTTTTGCTCCTCTACTATTAAAGTAATTTGTTCGTTAATTAAAGATTCGTTCGGGCAACAATTTATATTGCTTAATGTATATAAATGGAGGGACTCAGCCATCGACGGGTCAAATTAGCATAAGGACCCAGAATTTAACTCGTCCGTCCAAATAAAGACGGAAAGTCATTTCCATATGTAAATCTCGTTTGGTTTCAAGTAGGGTTGCCAGCCTTCAATGGGCCCTTATGTGACACTTCCTACAACGGTATTTCTAAGTGATTATCGCTTGACGCATAGGTACGTCGTTTTAGCTACGTTAGTGATATTATAATTGTAAGCTGTGACAGCCTAGTGGTTAGGACGTCCGCCTCCTAATCAGAGGGCGGAGGTTCGATCCCTAGCATGCAACTCTAGCTTTTCGGAGTTCTTCAACGGTGAATGAAAACACCGTGAGGAAACCTGCACGCCTGTGAGTTCTCTATAATGATATCAAAGGTGTGTGAAGTCTGTCAATCCGCACATGGTCAGCGTGGTGGACTATGGCCTAACTCTTCTCATATTGGGAGTGCCCCGTGCTCTGTAGTGAGCCGGCAATGGGTTGATTGATGATGATGACTAATATTATGAGTACCAGAACCTAAGATATTGAGGTTAATGGTTGGTCTCTTTGTTGTTTGTAGTCTTTGTACATTAAAATGGAATTCATTTTAATGTATTTAATGATTAATTATTATTATTCAAGTATTTAGAATATTTAGGAAGTCATAAGCCAAAGATTCAATTCAAGGATAATTATTGGTGTCATACTGACCTTAGGTCATAGGTAATGGGCATCCACTCACAACCATTGCAATAGATAACATTTTTAATCTTTTACTCAGTATAGTAGGAGATCTTATTTTAAATCCTTCTATAGTAGACTTCTAAAAAATTGCTTTACATTAATTCGATCGTACCCAGTTAGACAACTAACTTTGAGTTAGAAGTTTTAAACTTTCAAAAGCTTAAAACACTTTTTATAACATTTCATTTATTTTTACTTGAGCTTGACAGGGTCAATTTTTAAACCTCATCAACGCAAAAGTTTCTACTGAGCAAAAAATTAATTTAGTTTTGCCAAATCTCGATACACGTTCACTAGAGTGGCAATATCAATCAAGCTCATAACAACTCGAAATTAAATTCCCCATCAGACTATTATTATTCCGTTGGCGTGGCAACCCTGTAATGCGAATACGTGTTTGCTTTATTACGAACGGCTTACGGAGCTTGAAAGTGCCCTCGGGTGTTCTGTGAACTCTGTTTGTCATTCAGTGGTCGTATACTAACAATGTTGTACCTCCATCAATACACGTGGAAGCACTGATAGCATTAATCTCATCGTCTGCATAAGTTATGACCACGGCTCCTCACAACGGTTCAAACCCACCAAGCCGCTCCAATGCAGACTGGTGGGCTCTAAACGCTAGCTCCAAAAGCTAGTACTAAAATTTACACTTTTAACGTGACAAAATTGATGGTTCAAACTGTGCCATCCTTTTCATACATCGACCTGTCCATATAATGAAAATGAAAATATACTTTATTGCACACCATACAAAAAAAATAAATAAATAAAAGAAATAAACACACACACACACACAGTAAATAAATAGGTGCAATAGGCGGCCTTTTCGCTAATGTTAATGCAATCTCTACCAGGCAACCTAACACAAATCAGGAATAAAATATAAAGTAATATAGTTTAGTTTAGACATTTATCTACTACAATACAATTGGCATCAATAACTAAGAACTTTTGCCCGTAAAATATGACCAGGAATTGAACCGGGAACCCTCTTGATCCATAGTCAAACATGCTAAATACCAGATAAAATAAAGCATAACTATTTTTTAATACAATTTCAATGTGTAAAGCCATAAAAAGAAGAAAAAAACACTACAGTGCGATCTCTTCCAGCCCTCAAAAACACAACTACGGATAATGAATAGAAGCAGGCGTTACTTTGCGGAAGTCCATGATAAACAATAAACAGCAAGTATAATTTGCTATATTCCGCCGACAACCGGGAGATTTGTATAATATAACACCACACAAAATCTTCCACTAGAACCTCTACGCACGTTTCGACCCGACACCGGATCATCCTCAGGAGATGTTGACTTTACTTTTCGCGCTTGTGAAGTCAACATCTCCTGAGGAGGATCCGGTGTCGGGTCGAAACGTGCGTAGAGGTTCTAGTGGAAGATTTTGTGTGGTGTTATACAAATCTCCCGGTTGTCGGCGGAATATAGCAAATTATACTTGCTGTTTATTGTTTACAACTACAGATATAAATACGTAACCGTTACTTATTATTTTCATAGTTAATACATAGTTAAGGGTTAATACATTCAAAGTCGCGACCGCAATATTAACATAAATGAAGCACATTCGCCCACTCAAATACGAAATAATTGATACTTATCACTGCTTTTTAGTTGTGACTGGAGCATGTTTAATTAAATTTGCAAATAATTATAGCTAAAGAGCCGATGGTAGATTCGACTAAATTACCTACTCCTAAGGTTGCCTGGCAGAGATCGCTTCTAAGCGATGTGACCTTTTGTATCCTGCTTCTTCTTATTTCTGTTTTTATTATTATTTGTTGTGGTGTACAAATAAACAATAAATAAATAAATAAAATAAATGTATATAACTGGCTCGTTTGTCAGTTGGTACGTTGTTTTGTTGTTAAGAATCATAATCATATTGATAAATCAGATTCAGTGATTAGGATTACGGTTTGGTTCTTTTGGATTAAATTTAATTATCCTGGTTGGGTCAAAAATCGTAAGCTATTGAAGTTCTTTGTAAAAACTCAGTAGATACTGGAATGGAGTCGAAAAACTGACCGTGTTTTGCACTAAAGTTACTTACTGGCTGGGTTGCGGTCGAGTGCACAAGTGTTCCCGCGACCCAGCCACCAGGCGACGCGAAGGAGCATCGCTGGGTTTTAGTGGGTATTCTGGTCGCCAGCCTGGCCGCCGGAGAGTCCCACATACCGCGTCAAAAGCGGCGCAGTCTTGCCTGCGTTGCGTTGCGTGCGTAAACGCATTTGTTACTTAAATGGGATTATAATAACGAGAAGCTTAGCTGGTACTGTGATTTTGTTAACATACAACCCCAATACCTAACAGTGAATCGAACGAAAAATTTCGCGTTCCGCTATGTAACACGCTTACCACTAAACCAACGTGGCAGTGCAGAGGCTTATGAATAGGGTAATCGAGGTAGCTTGTTTATGAGCTGATATACATAGCGTATATCAGCTCATAAACAAGCATCGAATTGCGTAAAACATTCATTTTATAGAGACGATGAAACGTGATCACGATTTGTCACGCCGATGTCACTTTTTATTAAATTTAATACACAATGTGCTAACAAACTAACAAACACCTAAATTTTCTATAGACTAAAGTGATTAATGATCTCTTTATTTTTTTTTGCATTAGTTTGTGCAATACCTAACTAGGATTGTCAGACGTTTATTATAATATAATATAAGGTTAAGTTAATAAGTAATTAGTTTATTTGAACGATCTCATGCATTTTTTACATTTTAAGACTTTCTTATACTATAAATGGGAACGTGTGTCTATAGTATTTTTTTTCTCGTTATTCGCTTGATGTTATTTTTTGCTTTTGATTGCTGTACCCGAAACAATGAAGATTTCCTGTTATTTAGACTAAAAGGGTTATTCCGTTACTACCTTTTATGTCTGTAATAGGATTTTGACAGTTTGTATTAAAGTATCTTGGATACAAGGAAAAATGAAACCGGAAGTGTTTTTGGTGGTTTGTCTTACTTTCCTATTTAGAACATCAAGAGAGATGTAGCAATTATCGCAGAATATGCCCCTGCTAGGTATATAGCAGATTGGAATTAAGTACAACCGGGCAGAACTGTTTGACTTAAAATAAAATTAAACATTCATATTTTCAACTATTTTTTTTCCCCCACTAGCTCCGTAACTATAACGCTTTGCGCACGAGCTCGCATTATACGTGATAATATTTTAAACCTCAATATATTTTAAAATAAGCATTAATTATAAACAATATTATGAAAATAACGCGTCGACTACGAATGCGTTACATATTAAATTATTATAATTTATCACACACGAGCGCACTTTAAATGATTCATTCACTGTTTCATCCAATTTGTTTTTGCCGCAAATTTCTTGGATTTAATTAATATAATAACGACGTACAAATTATAATGGCCCCAGGAATATTCACAGTGAGTGGTTACGTATTTTCTGTTTAGTTCCATCTAATATTCTGTGTTAATATAAAGTGAGCGGTAAGTGATTCGTGTCTGGTCGGGTGGGTGGTTCGGCCGCGGTTAGTTACCACCCTAATGGCAAAGACACTCCGCCTAGTATCGATTACGAGGATGCAAATGTTTACAGGCGACACTTATAAGGTCAAAAAGATATTCCGTTACTTATAATGCATTATTTTACCACGTAGATTTTACCACAGTTTGATGACCTTATAGCATTATAAATTTGGGGTCTTTGGTTCGATTCCCGGCTCGAGTCTGGTCTGGTGGGAGGCTTTGGCAGTGGCTAGTACCACCCTACCGACAAAGACGTCTTGCCAAGCGATTTAGCGTTCCGGCACGATGTCGCGTAGAAACCAATTAGGAGTATGGTTTAACCATACCTCTAACACGTTAGCCCGCTACCATTCTAGACTGTATCATCACTGACCACCAGGTGAGATAGCCGTCAAGGGTTAACTTGGAGTGAAAAAAAAACAGAAATCTCACAGGAACTGCGTATTTTTCCGGGATTAAAAGTAGCCTTTGTTTTATTCAATGGAATAATCTGTCTCTATATAAAATTTCAGCCAAATTGGTTCTGTAGTTACGGCGTAAAGTAGTAACTAACATATACACGTATATGTAAATATATTATTATTAGTATGTATTTGTATTTTTGTAACATTACTGTGATAGTAGGTATAAATAATAACCTGTAAATTTTTGTATTTGGTATTTTAATTGCGTAATTAGTACATTATTGATCGAAGGTGGAATTACTGTTTCTCTTGGTTTTATGTGACTTTCGAAGCGAGATAATAACTTTTTTTTAACTCTAAAATGCAAGTTTAAACTTAAATGATCGTTGGTACAGTTTAGAAGTTAGAAGCAGACATACTCTTCGAGTTATTAGTAATATAAAAGTGTTTAAATTTATAAAAACGAGATTGTAGTTCATTCAAAACAAACCAAAACATTTGGAAAATACTAATGAAATAATGGAGTAGGTAATCTTTAATTAATCCCGTTTTGTAACTTTAACCAGTTAATCTAAAGCGAACTTGTTATGGGCGGAAATTTAAGTACTGTAAGACTCGAATAGATCTGACATAATATTTAGTTGGGTAAAATGAAACGATATTTGTTTAGCAGACCTCCTCTTGCCTTATGCATTCCTAGTACAATCTTCACACGTTGGAGCCATGTTTTAGCCTTTTAGAGGAAACAATGCTGTCGTCTGTCACTATGTCATTAACGTTGTTTATGACTTGTGACATTGACGAGTATCGTAAATGGATTTTATGACGTCAGTTTCATAATTGTACGACACAAAACTACCTGGGGATTATAATGTATCACTTCTTATATACAAGATACTATACTACTAAAACAGATAGTATTAAATAAAATACTTATTTTGTGCTAATAGACGGCGTTATTGAACAAGCAAAATGGCACCGATTTATATGTGCGGAAATGTTAAAGGTACAGTGGGGGGGGAGGGGGTGCGTGTCATTATTACTTATATCGCCGTCCTGATAGTAGAGTCTAACAATGAATACAACAAGTGAAGGAATCGTCGTATTTCATCATAATGATAAAAAATTTAATGAAAATACACTTTATTGTACACCACACAGTACAAGACGGGAAATAAATACACAGAAAAGAAAAGAAGTATAATAGGCGGATTTATCCATCTCTACCAGACAACCTAGCCCATGTTACCCTAAGGTAACCAAAGAGAAATTCCTATTTAATGGTAGTTCATGAGTATTTTAAGAAATGGCGTTGATTTATTTTTGTATCTTATTAATGTGAAACATTCGTTCGCAGAACCACTTTTTTTCCATTTGTATTCATACCCTGAACCTATTAAAAAAGTAGCGCCAGTGACAGAAAGGATGAGGGCTAGCATGGTATGGTCATATAATGCGGAGGAAAGAAAGTGATGTCACCAAAATAATGTTATATATGAACGTGGAAAAGGGCAAAAGAGTAGAGGAAGACCAAATAAGAGATGGATGGATTGCGTAAAAGAGGATATGCGGGTAAAAGGTGTGGGTAGTGAGGTGACGGCTGATATAAGTGAGTGGAAGAAGACGTGCCGACCCCACATATGTGGGATAAGGGCAAGAAAAAGAAGAACACCCTGAACCTATTAAATAAAGGCGTATTTTCTATTAAGAATGCTTCCAACCATTATCTAGTGAAAAAACCTAAGAACGTCTATCCATATATTGTAAATACAATCTTTACCTCTATGTTATACAGAGCTAATATAATGTAGGGGGCATACGAGTAGGTACCGTAATATAATACGGAAACCTCACGTATACTTGACCCGCTTACACGGACAGCTTTCTTAACGTTTTCCAATATTTACAACTCGCTTGCACCACACACCACACCTTCACGCTTTACACCCATGTTTACTACCATCTTTGTCATGATGCACCTTTAAAGGCACCTGATTTACGAGCAGGCGACATGTATGTAAACATCGAAAATAAATTCACGCCACAATAACTTATCGTGAATACAAACATCCAAAGGTTCATTTTATCCAACTAAAGTAGCTATTAGTCCGATGTTTCAAAAACTTAATTCTTATATTAAAACATCTTATAAATTACGACAGATTAATATGTGGGAAAGTTTTTCTTATAAAATTAATCGTGTATTATTAGCGCAGTTAAAAATTCGCCATCCGTTACTTTTCTGTTAAAAAATCTCAGTACAGAGTTTCGACGACCTCTGTAGCGCAGCGTGTGCGCGCCATCGCATTATAAAGTTGGAGGTTCTGGATTTGACGCCCGGCTTGAGTCTGGTCTGGTCGGCTTCGGCCGTGGCTAGTTACCACCCTACCGACAAAGACGTGTCGCCAAGCGATTTATCGTTCCAGCACGATGTCGCGTAGAAACCAATCAACAAACCGTGAGAAACCCGTCAAGGGCTAACTTGTAGTGTTTAAAAAAAAAGATCCAATATATTAATATACGTTTTATTAGTGTCAAGAGGCGACATATTGCTAAGGATTTCACGAGTTAAGAACTATAAATTAAATTGTATTAAGCGACTATGTTTGCTCAGTCCTGTACTGTACGCGATAACAAGGCGCCGGGAGAGAAAACTTGTTACATTGTCTTTGTAAACAGACTTTTAATAAGGAGAACAATTCGTTTTTCTGAAAGGATATTTGTTTAGTTGCAAATGATCGCACGGCTGACAAATAACAAATCTGTGTATTTACTCGTTTATAACACACTATAAGTTGGCCTTTGACGACATTGATTTACCACTAGCCGTAGATAGAGCGCTTCATACAAAAACAAGCCATTCCTACATATCGTAATATTGATGTATTACAACCCGTCTAATACACTAGACATCTGGCCGTTATATTATCTATGGCGACGCGTAGTGCTTTGTAATTCATTCGGATTATATGGCTCGAGTATTAGAATCGGTGAATTTCGTCTAGCCTTGTACACACTGGGGGAAAGGAGTGCACGCGTCGCTATTTGAGCACTACTTTTCCGTCCCATTTTTTGAGCGTTAATGATCGATCTACGGCTAGTGGTAAATCAATGCTTGACGGCTATCTCACTTGGTGGTAAGTGATGATGCAGTCTAGGATGGTAGCGGGCTAACCTATTAGGGGTATGGTAAACTCTTAATTGGTCTCTACGCGACATCCTGCCGGAACGCTTAATCGCTTGGTGACCAAACTTGGTAAATCTGTAGTTTTGTTTTCACCCCTTATTTAATACTTTTCCCTTTGTTTACCTTCTCATCATAATATAAAAAGAGTAACAAACATCCAAACACTTTCACATATATAATATATATAGATATCTATAATATAATTTAACTAATTAATAATGGAATAGAAAAAACTGGGTGCATAAGAAAAATCTTACAGCGAGACCAAGCGATACGCGGTTTTAGTTACTGATTTGGTCATTTACTAATATTCATGCTCACTTAGTTCTAGACGTAGACTTTGTCAACATTGTCAATACTTAACATTGTATAATATCTCTTAACGCCACTTGGAGAAGACACCAAATAAATTTAACGTCTTTCTATCCTTTAGAAAGACGTCGAAACACTTGGTTAGTTGCTAATAGAGTTTGCGGGTTTCGCAAATAAAATAATAAATCAATCTTATAACTTTATTTTACTTAACGTCGCGTCGTCTTCATTATAAGTTTTCGCTGTCTAATTGCGTAGCATTTATTAATGTCATTTGGAACAGACACATCGCTTTATTTATGGTGAGATTTCTACTGTAAATTAATATATCCCCTGCAAAAGGAAACTTGTTTAAGGACTTCTTAATGTCAGCTGCATCGGTGCCCTTAGTACGCAGTCAGCTCGCAAACGTGGATAGTTCCAGTTAAACATCATAACACATCCCATTTCTGAAGACAAGTTTTTTATTAGATTGCATTCGTTGAGTGTTTATGTCGATTACGAGGTAGGCCTATTTGCTATATCAATGGTTAATAGGTACTGCTTACATAATTATATATAATATAGGTGCATGAGAATTTGTTTTTTTTGTCAAACTATTAGCTGTACTAACCCTATTGGTTGTGACAGCGTAACCGGGCTGTTTGGCAAGCTTCGGAAAGAAGTTCTGCCAAAAGAAATTTTGAGCCATAGGGCTCGAAGAAACTAAAGGAACGTCTGCCTAAGGGCGCCTCCTGTGAGGCCGAACCTCGGCTCAGGCGACGTTTGGGTCAGGGTCGGACGGTGCTACATGAGACTGACGTGTCAAATACATGTCAATTAATATTTTTTGTTTATTTTAACATAAGTGATTCTCTACGCGATTCGCTATGAAGCAATCTGCATTTTTGACAACTCTGAATCCGAACCGCTAAGGTGTGGAACATAATTCCAGCATCTGTGTTTCCAGACACGTATTACCTTCGTACCTTCAAAGCAAGAGTGAATAGGCATTTTCTAGGCAAGCGCGCTCTAACCTAGACCTCATCAGTGCTTTTTAGTACTGATTGTCGTCAAACGTAAATCTATCTCAAAATAAAAAATTAAAAAAACTTTGGTTAGTTTTATTTGTTGTTCGTGTGGATATTCGAAAACTTAAACTCACGCGAAAAGTGCAAACTCGCACTAAGGCCGTGATGTAGATATTACATTATAGATGGTAATCGATGGAATAATGCTTATATATGGCGATAATGTTGTGGTATATTTTTTATAAATCTTAATAAGGATGTGTTTTTATGGCTGGTAGGACTGGGTTTGAGTCATTGGTTTGCGACATCATAACCGTTTTGTGTCCTCAACTGCACACAGTTTGTCTAGGGTAGAAGTGACACAACAGAAAAACCCTGTTTCAGTATTTGCCCTTTACACAGCTAAAGAGCTCCAGTTTGAGCGACTTTTTATATTTTTAAGGTACTGAATACTCATACAATTACGAATATTAAAATAATATTACGTAATATTTCAAGAAAGAAAGAAATCTTACTTATTGTTAAGACTAAGTCAGCCCTTCACGGCTATTTCACCTGGTAATGATGCAGTCTAAGATGGTAGCGGGCTAATCTGTTAGGGTATAGTACCCACACATATCATTATCATCATGATATCCTGGTACATTCCTGGCTTTCAGCATCTATGAGAATAAAATCGAAGTATGTATTTTATAAGCCAAATAAGTAAAATTTACGACCTCCGTGGCGCAGTGCGTGCGCTATCGCATTATAAAGTAGGATGTCCTGGGTTCGATTCCCGGCTTGAGTCTGGTCTGGTGGGAGGCTTTGGCCGTGGCTAGTTACGACCCTACTGACAAGGACGTATCGCCAAGCGATTTAGCGTTCCGGCTCGATGTCGCGTAGAAACTAATTAGATGTATGGGTTTACCATACCCCTAACAGGTTAGACCGCTACCATCTTAGACGCCATCATCACTTACCACCAAGTGAGATTACCGTCAAGAAGATGGTGACGATAGTGCAGATCGCATTAGTGTATTTGGTGACGCTGAGGATTATGCCAGTGGAGCTGAGGAGCTCGATCCTGAGACTAGCTCTCGGTCGCCGAGTAGCTCTCCCGGTGTCTCCTATCAGGCTAGGAAAGCCGCTAGCAAGGCGCGGTATCAGATAGCATTGTTTTTTAAAAGAAAGTAATGAATATTGGAGTCGTTAAGTTTGTTATAATTTAATTTGTTAAATTTAGTTATATTGTTATTTGGTGGTTGTAGTTTAATTGGTTATTACTTGGTGGTTGTAGTTTAATTAGTTACTACTTAGCTTTTATTTCTTTAAGGGGGAAGATATTGTATATGGCCGTTATAACTGAATAATGTCAAAAAACAAAATAAAAAATAAACTGTCACTATACGCAGCTCGTCGTTTCATTACACCTATGATACAAAATAATGTAGGACACACTTTGATAAAGACTCCAATGTGATTTTGAACCCGTGTTATAAACGAAACCGGAACGTATTTTTGGCAAATTAAATTATTTATATGTAAAACGTTCTCCATTAAAATTTCATACGACCATTATGCAAATTTGTATGCATTCCGCGCGCACTAATTAATGTTTTAACTAAAATTATACTGTAAATTATTTTAGTCTGTCAAATCGGGCTTAGAATAATTAGTTTGGCCTGATTTAATTGAATTCGTTCAATCGTCAAAACATCGTTAATATTTAGCCGTAGGCAACATAATATGGGAAAGCGAATTTCTTCTCACAACGCTGTTGCAATGCGAGTTGGTGGGCTATAGTGTAAAAACTAAGATAAATACGCCAGTTACATTGAAACCTTTCTTCCAAAAAATATTACTAAACTTATCGCAATGTCTTGTTGGCGTCCATTTTTATTGCTATTTTGTGTGGACCAATCACTTGCCACCGTTTCGGCGGGAACCAAAACATGGCGGCATAACATGATGGCCACAATAATAGTATTCTAGTCCTTTTGTACGTATACAGATTAATAACATTTTAAACAACTTGTAAAATATATGTCTTAGTTAAAATACATTATAATGTATATATATAAATAGCTACTTAGAATCGTGGTCATTACAATAGATAGCTAAATATTTATCTGTGAACAAATACAAACATTTTATAAGCAAAACGAAGTCATTTACTGTAATCAATATGGATTTCAGCAAGGAAAAGGAACAACAGCTCTTCTCTCTAAATTTACGGACCAAGTAAATATATACCTAAATCAAAAAAAACACGTCCTTGCACTGTTTATCGACTTCTCACGCGCTTTTGACACTCTAAACCATGATCTACTGCGAAGTAAATTGGAAACATGTGGGGTTCGAGGTCCCTTGCTCGCTTGGTGCGCAGACTACCTCCGCAATCGTACATTCAGTGTACGAATTGATAACGCCTACAGCGACACCCGGGTCGTAAGTGAAGGCACGGCTCAGGGCTCCGTCCTTGGCCCGTTGCACTTCTTGTCATATGTCAATGACATGAGCAACTGTATTAAATATTGTTCATGCTATCAATTTGCGGATGATAGTTGCCTTGTTTTCGCTGACCGGGACCCTAATAAGATCTGCGATGCATTGCAGACGGATTTTAACACCTTGAACATGTGGTGTCACGATGTAGGTTTAGTTTTAAATGTTAAAAAAACTAAATTAATTCACATCAGATCACCCTATCTAAAATATTTTCCCTTTAAAAAAATAATAGCTCATGATCATTCTTGTCTACACAGTGCAAATTTTAACTTTTGTAATTGCCCATCGATTGAGCTAGTCCACCAATATACATACCTCGGTCTTATTATTGACAGTAAATTCAATTGGAGTTTGCACATTGACTATGTGTGTAATAAACTGAGACAATTTCTCGCTAATATAACTATCCTGAATCGTCGGATTCCATTTAAAGTTAAACTACTGCTATATAACTCGTTCGCTCATACTTACGTACAATATGGTCTCAGTAGCTACGGTCGTACATATACAACATACCTTAATAATATATTCAAATTGCAATTCAGAATTTTAAAATCTATGGTCTCAAATTCCATTAAAGGTAAGTACGATGGTAACGAACTGGGGCTATTTAAACATTGCCAAACATTACCTGTTCAGAATCTGTTTAAATACACAATATTAAAAGAAGAGTTCTTCAATGAGAAGATATTCATTAAAAAAGAACATCCTGTACAGACGCGGGCGATGGCGGCCAACCGCTTTAACATTACGCGCGCTAACAATACGTACGGCGAGCGAACGACCGCGTATTTGGTTCCACGATTCATGAACGAACTACCTCCAGCGTTCCAAAATTTACACGTTAAAAATCTCAAACCGAAATTAAAAGAATATTTTTTGACTAAGTTGGACGGTTGACTCATTAGTGTCGACCGTCTAACTCAGTTAGGAAATGTTCTTTTCTTGCCTAATATGCTTACTCAGTTCCTTTAGCTTTAAGCTGTTATGTTACTGATTAGCACCGAGGACAAACCTCTTTGGTTTTTTCGGTGCCTTTATTATATAACTTATTTTATTCCTTGTACATTAATAATAAATAAATAAATAATAATAAATAATGTACTAGACGTTCACGGCCATTCTCATATAAGAAAGAATATTCCTTGCGTTGTTTCAAGTTGTGCCCAGTTGTATAGATTAAAAAGCACTGCCTACCAATTTAAAACTAACTGTTACACTAACAACTAACACTGTTCATCAATCGTGACATCGGTATTATGGTAAAACTGTCATGTTGTACGAGTATAGTTAAACAAATAGTGAACCAACGACATATTTTGACGAATTTAGGTAACTGCAGTCCCAGTTACGAACGTTATGCTTGTAGACATAAAACTGACATTTAGAAGAAGCATATTTTATCTATATCATATGTCGTTTATATGTCAAATCTAATTTATAATCTGTAAAACATAAAAATTAATAATCTTTATAAAATTTTTAGCGTTCAGCGTAATAGTCTTTGATGTTATAATTTCTTTTAAGCACCGGCGGCCGTTCCGAATTCAAATTATAACTTCGTTTAAAATTCGAATTATAGGTTGGTACTCGTTTGGTTTTTTCAAGTGAAGTGACTCTTGGCTTTCTTTCCTAATGTTTTTCATCAACGTTATTATTAATTACTGTTTTAAATTACGAACGTTCCTTAGTGAAGTCGTTAGAGAAAAACATTTTCTACCTTTAATCTATGTATATAAAAGAAAGTCGTGTTTGTTACACTGTTTGTAACTCAAGAACGGCCAAACCGATTTGACTCAAAATCGGCGGGGAGGTAGCTTAGAACCATGAGACGGATATAGGATACTGTTTATCCCGTTACATTTCCCGCGGGATTTATGAAAAACTGAATTTCGCGTCATTGAAATATAACTATAGCTTCAACTTGCCATAGTAAACTTCATCGAATTGGTGGCTTATTCCATAGGCTAGGCTTAACCCCCAGTCAACGAGGACGAAGTTTCATAAAAAACAACAGAATTATATCATCAGACCATTAACGAAATACTTGGTACGGGTAATAGGATTATTGTAAACAAACCGGGATAGGATTTTATTAAGCCCAAAAAGGATTATTGTAAGCAAATGAATTCTTAGAAATTCCTCGAAAGCAATGCTCCCCTTTGTTTATGATTTCAGCGTATTTCTTGTTGATTCTCGATTCCGAGTAAGAAAGTTCTGGCTTTTAGATAAATTCAAATTCAAAATAATCTTTATTCAAATAGTCCTTTAAAAGGCGTTTTTGACGCGTCAATAATTTACATACTAGTTGATTTGATAGTGATAACTACATTCGTAAACTTAAAACTAAAGCTATGAGGGTTCCTGATACAAGTATGAATACCGACTAATGTCGCTAAGGCAGTCAGCCTATTGCGACAGAGCTTCTTTCCGAAGCTCGCCAAACAGCCGGGTTACGCTGTGGCAACCAATAGGGTAGCAGAGCTAATAGACAATCCGAAAAAAAATTAATAGAAGCATCAAACAAGGTGGTCAAGTGATTGTACCAGCCCAATTTTTTCATTCCAATAGAAAAATTGGACTAAAGCTGATTGATATCGCATCAGGAGTAATCAGGTTTTTTGACGACCTCCGTGGCGCAGCGCGCGCGCTGTCAGATCATAAAAAAGTTGGAGGTCCTGGGTTCGATTCCCGGCTCGAGTCTGGTCTGGTGGGAGGCTTCGGCCGTGGCTAGTTACCACCCTACCGACAAAGACGTGTCGCCAAGCAATTTAGCGTTCCGGCACGATGTCGCGTAGAAACCGAAAGGAGTATGGGTTAACCATACCCCTAACAGGTTAGCCCGCTACCATCTTAGACTGTATCATCACTTACCATCAGGTGAGATTGCCGTCAAGGGCTAACTTGTAGTGGATAATAAAAAATAAAAAATTCCAAATCCTCGAACCCCAGCAGTAATTACCGTACCGCGTGTCAAAGGACAGTATTAATAAGCAATTGCTGTATTAATTATTCAGGTATGTCCCTTTGATAGGCAGCCCATGAAAGCTTGTTTGAATTTGATTACTGTAATGAGAACCCCGTCAGTGATTGTTGCTTCGGTTATGGGTAATTGGATATGGCATGTATCGTATCGAAGCTGTGATAGCCTAGTGGTTAGGGCGTCAGCCTCCTAATCAGAGGTCGGGGTTCGAACCCGTGCACCCTTTAACTTTTCCGAGTTAGTTATCCCTAATGTTCTCAAAGGCGTGTGAAGTCTGCCAATCCGCACATGGCCAGCGTGGTGGACTATGGCCGAACCCTTCTCATTTTTTTTATTTTTTTTATCCACTACAAGTTAGCCCTTGACGGCAATCTCACCTGATGGTAAGTGATGATGCAGTCTAAGATGGTAGCGGGCTAACCTGCTAACCTGTTAGGGGTATGGTAAAGCCATACTCCTAATTGGTTTCTACACGACATCGTGCCGGAACGCTAAATCGCTTGGTGACACGCCTTTGTCGGTAGGGTGGTAACTAGCCACGGCCGCAGCCTCCCACCAGACCAGACTCGAGCCGGGAATCGAACCCAGGACCTCCAACTTTATAATGCAACAGCGCGCGCGCTGCGCCACGGAGGTCGTCAAAAATGTGTGTGGTCGTGGGATTGGTTTCTCATATTGAGAGGAGACCCGTGCTCTGTAGTGAGCCGAGACTGGGTTGATCATGATGCAATCTACTAACTTACTTTCACAGTACCTAAATTAATAACTTGGGTTTTTTATGCTTAGTGTGTGGTAGTTAAGAAAATACATAAATAACGCCTTTATAGACGGCCGGTATCTATTATAACGGCCGAGTTAAGCCTAGCGTTAGTTGTCTATAGGTAGTTAGCTCAAGGTGTTTTAAAAAAAAAGTCAGTTTGAAGAAAGAATATCTAAACTCACCGCGACTCCGCGCACCTCCGTGAAAGTCGAACAAAATAAAAAGAAATAGCAAATCACTCGCGATAGCTGAAAACATTTCCGTTATTCAAACTCAAAAAGCTCTTCATTCAAACGAGAGTTATACAAGCTCTTTTGAATCTGTAATACTGACTTTTGAAGACGCCTATTTAGTTTTAATGAGGAACTCAAAAATGCAGCTCCCTCGAAGTTAGACTCGCGCATATTATAAAAGCGACGTCACATTACGTAAGCATTTCCAGGGGTGGGCGCGAGGAAAGTCGACGGGCTGGGTGGGGGGGGGGGGGGGGGCTTAATTTGTTTTGCTGCATAGCAGACGCCCTGTGAAAACATTTCGCAAGTGACTTTATCGTCCTAGATGCAGAGATGGCCTCAGATTCTGGTTACCAAAGACACTGTACTCATACCTACGTTTTGTGACGGCACATTTATCTAATTATGACAAGTTTGACGTCACAAGTTATACTACTGTTTTTGTTACACGTTAAGGAGTTCTTACTATAAGGGCCATATATATACTATAGGTACCCAACCTAAACTTTCCAGGCCCTTTATGGTCGAACTAATTATATACTACTATAAAAAGAATACCAAATTTCGGATCTAGTTATTCTTTTTAAGTTGACCTAAAATTCATTAATTCGTGATGAACTAGATCCGAAATTAGAATAACTAATCATTTCTTCTAATGTCAGATCATCACGATAGTAATTCTTAGCATTTTTCTTAAGGCCTTCAAGACTTTCAATCATAAAAGACTATTTATTTCTAGAAGCAATTTCATTCCTCGCCCGTGTCATTTAATTCAGACTATTGAAAACTGCTACATTTATAATTATTATATCTGTGATAGCCCAGTGGTTAGGACGTCCGACCTAGAGCTCGGTGCTTCAATCCAGGACACGCACCTCAAACTTTTCAGAGCTATGTGCATTTTTAAGCAATTAAAATATCACTTGCTTCAACGATGAAGGAAAACATCGCGAGGAAACCTGCATATTTAAGATTAAATTAAGAAACGACATTTAGTTTTTGAGGATTGTTATTTTTCTTTTATTATACTTAAGTCTCGGTTAATTTTAAGTTATCATTATTATTATTTTTAACCGGTTGTACTCCAACTTGTGCATGCTATGTTCGCATGAAGAAGACAATATTGTACATTGAGATATTTTTGTATTGTAATGAAGTATAACTTACGTTTCGGGACGGTGTTCGAGTCGCGGTAGTGCATAGTCGTACTTGGTGGAGCGTATAGTCTGCTCCTTATAAATTACCATACTTATAATTGTTATTCTGTTCTACCAAGAGTGTCTGGTCTCTTTGCCCAAACCTACCCACGTCTACCCAAATAACCGACGAAGACACGCACTCGCCCCGTAGTCATCCTATATATATATTGCACACAATTTAAGTGGTATAATATTAAATGCTGCTTTATAGTTGAAAGGTTTTCTCTACTGATCACTGAACCATTGGACGCATCTTGAGTTATTTAATGTTAACCGCACTGTGGTTTCAATTCAGCCTCTCCGAATACCTTTATTACGTCAAAAAAGAACATTACGTATTAAATTAGCATTTTTACAGTTGTGTTTTCAAAGAAAAAGCTTTATATTAAGTTTGTTTGTTAAGTAAGTTTTTACTGTTATCATCTGGGTACACTCGACGTCAAAATTCCATACATAGCTTAAAGGCTAACAACGCGTGATTCGATTCTGTACATGTATGACTCATATATTATTTTATTAGATTAACCTAAACGTACAACACGTCTTCTTCTTCCACTCACTTCTATCAGCCGTCACCTCACTACCCACACCTTTTACCCGCATATCCTCTTTTACACAATCTACATTACAAATTCAATTCACTTTCAATAGTCCTTCAAAAGGCACTTTTGACACGTCAATAATTTACTTAGTAGTGATTTGATGGTGATAACCACATTCGTAAACTTAAAACTAAAGCTATGAATGAGGGTTCCAAACGCGCCCTGTTCTAAGAAGCCCACAACAAACTTAGCCGTAGCTTTTTTGTTATCACCTAGCTATCTTATTAGAGCGATATTTCATATCCAAGCTTGTTCATCATTTACATAATCCTTTGCACTATAATATGACTTTTCTACAAGCTTACGTTTTATATAAACTTTGATCTTATAACAGGTTCCTATCTAGTTTGAACTCCACTAATAAAATACCTACAGGTATTTTATTAGTGGAGTTCAAACTCAGTGTTCAAAACAGTGTGTGGGTGAGATTAAATTCAAGATATTTTTTTTTTCGGATTGTCTATTAGCTGTACTAACCCTATTGGTTGCCACAGCGTAACCGGGTTGCTTGGCGAGCTTCGGAAAGAAGCTCTGCTAGAAGAAATTTTGAGCCCTAGGGCTCGAAGGAACTAAGCGAACGTCTGCCTAAGGGCGCCTTCTGTGACGCCAAACCTTGGCTTAGGCGACGTTTGGGATAACGGGAGGGGTCGGACGGTGAGTGGTCCGTACGTCTCTGAGGCCGTGGATGGAGTCCGGATGACGTATGATAGCGGGGACCACGTCTTCGCCGGCGAAGACGCTGTGTAGCGTATTATTGCGTGGGAGGTGGTACGAGTATGTTGTCATCTGATCGTCAGGGTCATGAAGGATATGTTTAGGTCTCCTCTTTCGGAGAGGACCGCTTAGGTCGGGGGAGGCTTCAAGATACTTTGTTGTTTTGTCTTCATGGGCTTCAGACATCGACCTTACACCAAATTTTTCCATAGGCTCTTGGACCACACCAGTCACTGTTTCCTTGAATTAGACTTGCGACTTCTTTGCTCACGCCACAGTCATAATTTAATTTTCTTCGCCGGGGTACACGAGGCTACAGAGTTCGCTTCATAACCTATGTCTGTCCCCTTCTCTCAGTGCGAGAGTGAATAGGACGGTTGTTTGGAGCGGCTATAAAATTTGCCCTCATCGGAATTTCACCTCTACCACGTACGTGCTAAATGCAGTTTTCGGTTGAGTGTCTTGTTAATGGCGTACTATATCAAGGTACATTCAAAGGCCCGGATGATTCTCCGTGAAAAAAGGAAGATTGACTTGATTGACCTTTTGCAGTTACTAATATGACTTAAACAACATTGCAGCGAAAGAAAAATATTCGCTGTTTATTTCAGTTTCTTGTCTGCTTTTGATATCGAAATACTTGGCATTTATTCAACACAAATCATCACTCCAGTGATAAAATAACCAAACATGCTTACAATTTATTTTGTCTGTCTATTTGTAAAGCCAAATTTTACCAAAAACGCAATTGATTTTAAGGATACTCTTACAGAACTTTAATCTTAACAATTAGGTAGGTAGAGGTTTTTCAAAGTTACCTATGTGATTCTGAGGGAAATAGGAAACCACCAATTTTGCGCGAACGAAGTCACGGGTATCTGTTAGCAATCTAAAGTCAAAAACAATGCTAATAAAATAAAGATCAATGCAAATAAAACACTATTTTTGAATACATTTGAATACCTACTCGTACCTAAGTGATTCATAAATACTAAAATAACCATCCATGTATTCATCCATATGCTCGAATGAATACCCAATTGGTCGTTTTTCCGAAAGTATCATGCTTATTTATACTTGTTATGATATTCCGAAATGGCAAAGACGTTTGATAATATTTATCAAACGGTTTGATTTAAAGCAATATTCAACCGTGTGAATGAATAGCTAGAATGTTTAAAATTATTTTATGTTAATTGTTTAGGGCGCATGGTTCCTTCATAAATGATAAATTGAGATCAAATATTTGTTGTAAGTTACCTTCGTGGTATATTATAGTTTAATGTTCATTAAACTCACTTCTAATTGATAAAAAACTGATTAAATCGAATGTAAATTCTAACGTAACACACATCTCTTTCAACATAAGAATTTCGGTTTATTTATTGATTAGGTTAGGATTAGGCCTACCATATACCATACCATATAAACATACCATAATCGGTATAACCATACCATAATCGAAGTATAAATAATGGCAAGTGTACACCCTAGCTAAAACTATAAGTATGTGTACAAAAATTGAATCATAACTTGAAAAAAAAAACATAAATAATTAATGAGCATGAACTATCACAATCTAACAATTACGTGCAATAGTGATTATGAATTTAAATCATTATGATCAACCCATTACCGGCTCACTACAGAGCACGGGTCTCCTCTCAATATGAGAAGGTTTTGGCCATAGTCCACCACGCTGGCCATGTGCGGATTGGCAGACTTCACACGCCTTTGCGCACATTATGGAGAACTCTCAGGCGTGCAGGTTTCCTCACGATGTTTTCCTTCACCGTTAAAGCAAGTGATATTTTAATTATTTAAAAAATGCACATAACTCCGAAAAGTTAGAGGTGCGTGCCTCTCTACACACCGTCTTCGCCGGCGAAGACGAGGTCCCTCGCTATCTTACGTCATCCGGACGTGGGCTCCATCCACGGCCTCGGAGACGTACGGACCACTCACCGTCCGACCCCCCCCATTATCCCAAACGTCGCCTAAGCCGAGGTTCGGCCTCAAAGGAGGCGCCCTTAGGCAGTCGTTCCCTTAGTTTCTTCGAGCCCTAGGGCTCAAAATTTCTTCTGGCAGAGCTTCTTTCCCAAGCTCGCCATACAGCCCGGTTACGCTGTGGCAACCAATAGGGTTTTTACAGCTAATACAGTCCGAAAAAAAAGGTGCGTGCCGGGATTCGAACCGCCGACCTCTGATTAGGAGGCTGACGTCCTAACCACTGGGCTATCACCGCTTCAATTTAAATATCAAATAGGAATATATAATAAAAGTTTCATCCGTGCGAATGCGATTTAGTAATCGTACAAATTGCTAAATCGCATTCGCATTCGCATTCAAAATTGTCTGGTTCATTTATTAGCAAGATGTGACGCAGACCCAATAAAGACGAGCTGAGCTGCCAGCGCTCGCTACCCTCCCGGCGATTTATTAGTGGAACTCGTTTTAATTCCGCTAACAGCACTCCGCTTATTTAAATGTTAATTTTTAACAATTTAGGACTGTTTCGCGAGCTTGTTAAGAGTTGCTTCACTTTCCGTTACTCTTGCTACTACTCGCTCTCAGATGTAAAATATTCTTGCATTTTGCATGTTGCAGCAATATTTAACAGTGATATTTGCGAGTTTTATAATTAGAATGTGTGAAAACTTGCTTGGTATCAAAATTGATATATTACATTTTAGAAGTAGTAGCATTTTTTCTTATGTAAAACTGCTCTTACATATAGTACTACTGTACTAGTGTACTGTATTTAAAAATGTATGTCTAATTTTAGTTTAATAAAAAAATACATACTAGCAAACCATTTCGTAGATTTCTTAGTTGACCTACGTTATTTTGAAATACATAGTTCGTGAAGTTACTAAAAATAATATAAAAAGATGTGGTGTCGTGGGACACCAGGTAGGAACGAAGTTCCTTCGGCTAATGTAGAATCGACACGGCTAGAGAGAGAAGGGATGAGAGAAATAAAAGAAGGAGGGAGAAAGAGAAAGGTATTATACACTACTCGTTTGTGTACTGTCGCGCCTGCGCACGTCTCATTTAACGGTTTTATTCCACGGACTTTTTCTTACGGTATTACTATCACATTATTTTCAGTTCGGTCGCCCAGCAAAATCCCTATCTCCTCGAAGCCTGCCGTAAGGAACTTCGTTCCAAAATCGTAGTTCTTCCACAGTGACATGCAGAGGGTTTTTTACCAGTAATATAAAGAAAAAAATCTCTTATATCGGTCTCTAAAGACCGAAGTTTATTATATGTTTTATTATATACATTTATTTTTGATTGTCACCAGTTTAATGATCCAATAAAACAAATATGTAGTATGCATTACTAGCTAATGTGCCTCAGCAGGTTTTTCAACACCAAACCGATACAGATTTCCCACGAATATCTTTCCATTAGTCCGGAGGCTTCTTGGGTATGGACTCTTCTACGCATGTGTAAAATGCGCGCCACTGTTTACCCACAAATACGTAATTCACAAGAATGATGGCGATAAATCGCTTAGGCCCACGTTTAAATTCCGCCAACAAAATTCCCCGCGATTAAATATTAACTTTTAACAATTAAGGGCCATTTCGCAGGCTTGTTATGCGCGGTCGCGTGTCCAAGAATGTCGAAATAGCCTTTTAAAACAATTCGAATATAAGATAAAATGTAACGATACCCGGCGCGCTGGTTGGTCCACTTATAAATAATTCGCGTTCACGTTTACATTGTAACAGCGCGCCCCTAATTTAAATGTAAATTTTTCATAATTAAGGGTTTGCTCAGCGAGTTTTTCATGAGTCGACACGCGTTAGAAACTGTTCATCATGTACTCTAAACTTTAAAATGTTTATGCATTGAAATTTTATGATCATTAAAGCTTCGTTTGCAAAAGGTTCTCAATTGTGCGTAGTATAGTATTTTTTTATACACTACAAGTTAGCCCTTGGGTGATATCTCACCTGGTGGTGAGTGATGATGCTATCTAAGATGGCAGCGGGCTAACCTGTCATAACTTGTCCTAAGTATCATGGTCGATCCATAGTCGCAATTGGTTTCTACGCGACATCACCGGAACGCTAAATCGCTTGGCGACACGTCTTTGTCGGTAGGGTGGTAACTAGCCACGGCCGAAGCCTCCCACTGGACCAGTGTCGAGCCGGGAATCGAACCCAGGACATCCAACTTTATAATGCGACAGCGGACGCACAGCGCCACGGAGGTTGTCTAATTTTTATACACCACAAGTTAGCCCTTGACGGCATCTCACCTGATGATAAGTGATGTTGCGGTCTAAGATGGTAGCGGGCTAACCTGTTAGGAGTATGGTAAACCCATACTCCTAATTGGTTTCTACATGACATCGTGCCGGAACCCGAAATCGCTTGGCGACAGGTCTTTGTCGGCAGGGTGGTAACTAGCCTCGGCCGAAGCCTCTCACCGGACCTCCCGCCGGGAATCGAACCCAGGACATAATAAAACCAAAAAGCGCATATATATCAGCCATCTGTCGGATTAAGCGAAGTAAACTTCGTTTTAAAGCTTTGTCTAACCTAAAACTCATTACGAAATATAAATGATAACCTAGAAGAAGACTTAATAAATCTCTTACGGTTTCATTTCAATCTACGGGAGTGCTTTATGCCGTAATTTGAATGGTAATTTTTAACAATTAGTTCTGTTTGTTGCGCGAATTTTCTCTGCCATTGTCCCAGCTGGCTTCCATGTTGTCTTTGAGGATAAAACAGACCCGTAATGAGATTTTCCGATGACTAATTAATATAATTAATGTTGAAGGATGCAGTTGAAGTATAAGAATTAATAATATAAATAAGACAATATTGAATTTGACATAATTTATTATTTTTGTTAAGAGATAAATTGAGGCAACTTTATTATCAACGACAAATCGTCTACAAAAAATAATGTTTGAATACTACAGTATCATCAACATCATCATTATTTCAACCGATAGACGTCCACAGCTGGACATAGGTCTTTTGTAGGGAGTTCCAATGGCCACGGTTTTGAGCCGCTTGTATCCAGCGGCTCCTTGCGACTCGTTTGATGTCGTCTGTCCACCTTGTTGGGGGTCGACCAACGCTACGTTTACCGGTGCGAAGTCGCCATTCCAACACCTTGGGACCCCCAACGTCCATCGGTTCTCCGAGCTGTGTGCCCCGCCCATTGCCACTTCAACTTCGCAACGCTGAGCTATGTCGGTAACTACAGTATATCTTATCTTAAATCCTATGACGATGGAAGGGAAGTAAACCGCCCGTATAATGTGTTATGATTTATATTTTATAGATTTTAACATATTATAATGATTTGATAAGATCCACACACACACACATCCGAAATGTCAAATGTAATTCAATTTGCACCGAAAACAGAATAAGTGACCTCTACACCTTGTTAATTAATGAAAACATTCCGAATTGAGATACAACAAAAAAGTTTATCGTTCATAATTGGTACCTGTTATAATATCACAGGCTGGGAGATTGATTTTACTACTAACTTTTAATAAGACCAATAAATTTTTGAGTGCCAATCAAAAGTCAAGGATGTATCGAGATTATTTTATAGCATCAACATTTGTTTGTCGGCGTCGTATGGCGGGGCGCAGGCGAGGGGAGCACGATCGCCGCCTGTGCCCCTGACGAGGAGCTCCGGGTGACGGATGAGAGGCATCCTCACCCGTCGAGCCTTATCCTCGGGTCGTGAGGCGCGTCCAATGTTCCTGGCGCGCCTCGGACGGAGTTAGGGGGCCTCCATCATAGGCTTCCCGTGCAGGGTCTGCCTCAACGGACGCCGCTGGCTGGGTTGCGGTCGAGTGCACAAGTGTTCCCGTGACCCAGCCACCAGGCGACGCGAAGGTGCATCGCTGGGTTTTAGTGGGTATTCTGGTCGCCAGTCTGGCCGCCGGGGAGTCCCACATACCCCGTCGGAAGCGGCACAGTCTTGCCTGAGTGGCTTCCAGAGGGGATGCGTTTGTTTGTAACTACAATGTATTAATATTAGCATGCGATTTTTTTGATATTCATATTTAATTCACCATGCGATATTGGTACATCTAGTTTACACAATATGTAAGCAACGATAAAATTATCGATGTGACGGGAAAAAGTTAAGAAGTTTTGTTAATATATACTTATAAATAAAAATGATACTCAACATTAAGAGACTTTATAGGTATTATATAAGAGAGAATAAAAATTTCAAATCCCTATTTTAACTTTTTGGGGAGTAATTTTCTTAGCGGCCGAATTAAATAATTAAGTACAAGATTTTATGTAGTCTTATTAGAGTTGATGGGTGATGTCATAAAGTTGTTTAGATTTATCTCAATTAAAGTCAAAGTTAATTATTTAACCTTTATAATAACTGTCTGGATCGTCACTTTCGAGCCGATCCAACTCCAGTCTTGAGCTGTACTGTAAAAAATGATAGCGATAGTTCACTCAGTCAATTATATACAGATATATGGGATAATAATATTTGCCATAATTTGTTTATAATACTATCATCATCATCATCATTTCAACCGATAGAAGTCCACAGCTGAACATAGGTCTTTTGTAGGGAGTGCCAATGTCCACGGTCTTGGGCCGCTTGTATGCAGCGGCTCCCTGCGACTCGTAAATACTATTTAAAAATAAATACATACCAAATAAATACTATACAATAAAGTATATGTAATATAATTAATTAATTATTTAAATAGTTTTCGGCACAATATTTATAAAAAAAAATAATGTCATTACGGATTAAAAATAACTCTACTATTATATCCGTAAGTGTAATGCTACAACTAGGTACGACTTGAACCTACTAATCAGAGTTCATCAATTAAAACACACACGTTTCCATTTTAAAAGGGTTTTCATTCTTGAAAAAATATACCACAACCGTTCTTGGGTTCAAACAACAAACACTGGTTTAGGTACAAACGTCTACCTCTTTTTAATATTGTAAATATTTAGTATATTTATAGTGTTTTAAATATTTAGTATATTTATAGTTTCGATTTTCACGACAAACGACTCTGTTGCTGTGAGATTCAAACTCGCAGTTTCTTTAAAATTAATCATTTATCAATTCTAGCTTAAGAAATATTAAAAAGCACTGAATTACTTTTAATTGTAGTTTTTTATTTTTCAGGTAAGTGCGCACATTTTGGGATGATCCTTACCTGGACACACAAGAATAGAGTAAAGCTTCTCTAATTGCAGGTAAATTATAGCCAGATAAAAACGATAGAGTTAATTTGTACTCCTTTAAAACAACATAAAAAATTAATCCCTTATTAATCCCGCAGCGCACAGCGTTTGATTTTTTATTAAACCTTGGCTAAAGCTTTCTTTAACTTTATTTGACCTAATTTTCTATAACATAATCCAAAGTTAAGTGTTAAAATTCAATAATTGGTGTAAGTTACTGAACTAAACTTAATATTAAAAAGTATTTTAGTAGTGCAATTATACGCTCTAATAGCGTTTTATTTTAACTAATATTTTAAACGTGAAGTAGCTATAGTTTTGAATTTTTAATTAAGTGACAACTAAATATAATAATACATTGATTACTAATAATAATTCGTGTCTAGAAATAGGACGCATTAGTAACGGAATACTATAATCACAATTTAATGGAATTCTGATTGGGAAGCCGTTAATCGTAGTTGGGGATTAATTGTTATTTCATGTGGAACTGTGACGGTCCGTTTCTAATTAGAATATATTGTGTGATAATTTAGATACATTACTAAACGCAATAGCTACAGTTCTTGACTTAATACATATATTTGGTATAAAACACACGCTGGAACTGTTAGCTTTCCCAGAAACGAATGTTTTTTTCTAGGATGCTTTGTGTATAAAAAAATTCATAATCATCGGTTTTATAGAGAGGTTAAACAAATAAAAACTCTCGATGCAGTTTATAATAATAAGTTAGGATATAGAGTTATCGAAGTATAGCTAAGGGAACTTAATTGTGCTTTGTGAATTCAACGTGCGTGGTCTTTGCGTACTCTTAGAGTGTTAAAGTATTTAAAAAAAGCCTTTATTACAAATAAAAAAAAAAGATTTGAGATGACTCTTTGAGGTCTTCAATCGGACTGACAGGAATTTCTAGATTCCCCCTTTATAATGAAGTGTGTGGTCTTTGCGTACAGTTACAGTGTTAAAGTATTTTAAAAAAGGTCTTGAATCGGACTGACTGGAATTTCTGCATTCCCCCTCATAGTCTGTAGTCTGTAGTGTGTAGGTCTGTAGTCAGCGCATTAACTAACATCTAAGCAGTACGTTCGCAATGAAACCGAGAGAACGTACGTCACCACTTTAATAACAGTTTAGGGCTAAAATGTTAGTAATTGCGTTATTCAGTCAAGATTCACGACCTCCGTGGCGCAGCGCGTGCGCTGTTGCATTTTAAAGTTGGAGATCCTGGGTTCGATTCCCGGCTCGAGTCTGGTCTTTTGGGAGGCTTCGACCGCGGCTAGTTACCCTACCGACAAAGACGTGTCGCCAAGCGATTTAGCGTTCCGGCCCGATACCGCGTAGTAACCAATTAGGAGTGTGGGATTACCATATCCCTAACAGGTTAGCCCGCAACCATCTTAGACCGCATCATCACTTACCATCAGGTGAGATGCCGCCAAGGGCTAACTTTTGGTGTATAAAAAAATTGCAATCGGCATAAACTTTAATCTTAAATCCTAAGCAAAATATTACTAATTTTTTACTGTTTAATGAACAACATAAAATATGTTGATTGACTAAATATTTTAAAATCAACTATAGAATCAAGAGATGCGTATAGGTTTAAATTTTATTTACTGATGACGTCACCTGTACAATTTGGTTGTATAGAAGAAAACCTTATTTGTGTCAGCTGTTAATTAACACAGGTTCTATACGAGACCGCCATTGTGGAAACAAATAAAAATGACGTACAGCAAATCTCCATAATAAAGTATCCAAACGCCTAGACACATAAGTTACCAAGTACACCCAAAACTTTCAATATTACTACTGTCTGTGAGTGTATTGTATAAAACTTTTAGTTTGTGTACCAAGTGGTGATGTAAGTGCATATTATAACTTTGAACTTACCTTTTGCATAATATATAAGACCGCCCTTACTCCGTTCTATGAGTTTTACTTTTTCTTCTTTCTCCATAATCGTATATGTGTAATAGTTTTATAATTGTTATGAGAATTATTATTTAAGGGAACGAATTCTGATAAAAAATATAAAATGAATTAAGTCAATCACTTTCTTCCAGGAAATTGCTAAGTTCAAAATCCGTTTAGCAGGGAGAGTATTTATCACAAAATAAACATAATTAGAATTTTTACGACCATAAAAAGCGTCATAAGGAAAAACTTATTAATTATCACAAACAGAATGGTCTGTCGCAATTAAGAGTCCATTTTACCTCATCTTAAAATTCACTCCTCGCCCGAGGTTCAAAGGCGAAATAATTAAAGGCGAGGGTAAGAAAATGCAGGGAGATCAAAGAAGGAAAACCTCCCCCTCGGGTACATAAAGTGCGGGGGATTTTGGTATTTGCTACAAGCGACGTCAGATTATTTTGACGTTCACCTCGGAGCTTGATTAAATATTCCGCCGCCAGTATGCGATTAACTTTGGTTAGTAATTTTGCTAAGTTGTGATTTTAACTAATTAGAGCGTTGAACGTGTTCGAATATTTAACTAGATGATTCAACTTCATCTGTGGTTATCACAAATTTTACACAGTAAAACTTTACGTAGCTTTGCCAAAAGTTTGAATAGGGCATTAATACTATGCTATTGAATCAAAAAATAAACTCCCTCATTTGATTTTGGTGAGCAATTTAGCGAAGTTGTGATTTGAAGTACTAAATACTACTTAATTCTCTTATCTATAGTAATTTAAAACAGGCGTAAGGCAAATTAAATATAAACACACTACACTTACACACTAGAACACGAATAATCAAGTTTCAATTAAAAAAAATCCCTTAGTAGATAAAGTTGTGCTTTCAACATACATTAGAATACACTTACTGATACATTTTTCTGGTGTCTTTTATATTTCTTTATTGTAGCCTAATTTATAAATGTAGTTAGAATTAAGTACTATTTTTAATGAAATAATGTTAGTGTAGCCGTAAGTAAGTAAACCAAATAAATAAAATAAAAATAAAAAACTTACTACAGTATTTAACATATCGAAATGAATAGTGTCTCTAAAGTAATTTAAACTTGCCTATGGTATGGAAGTAAAAAAAACTTTGCTACAAATTACACTACAGTTCGAATTGAACACGACTAAGAAACAGTTGAACCAAAAAAACTTGTAGGTATCCAATTAATTTGGTTTAGCAATCCAGCAAAGCTGTGATTTCGACTAATTACAGCGTTGAACGCGTTTTAAACGTTGAATGCAAATTGAAATAAACGTTTCATTCTTTCAGAACTAATTTAACTCACTTGTATGAGCTGTGAAATATAACATTTGAAATCAGAAGCTTGTCTTAAACTTGCGGAGCAACGTTCGATGTTACTAATCATTCCAATCAAAAAACTTGAGATAACGAATTGCGTTAAGCAGCGCCATCCTTATCGACAGGGTGGAGTTTCAATTCAATCCTTTTCTTATACGTATTAAACATAAATGATTTCAATCCGATACCCCAACCACCTCGTATTTGCGGCTTCTTTTTACTCCCCCGACCTAAAGAAGCAGACCGAAAGAGGAGACCTAAACATATCCTTCATGACCCTGGCGATCAGATGACTACTACTTTTTTTTTTTATGAAATTGTTTTATATTAGAATTTTATGTGTTTAAAAAATGTATTAAAATTGTATCTACTGTTTGTAATGCCCTGACCGGGCAAGATGCAAATAAATAAATAAATAAATAAATAAATACTGACAACATATTCGTACTTAGTTTCTTCAAGCCTTAGGGCTCAAAATTTCTTCTGGCAGATTTTCTTTCCGAAGCTCGCCAAATAGCTCGGTTACGCTGTAATAAAAAAAACATAAATGACTCCGACCTAACTTTAGGTAACTTCTACTGTAACGAACTCTAAGAATAAATAAAAATTTTCGTAGTACTACTTCTGACATCTTAAAAATATCGAGAAAGAAAAGAAGTGAAAGTGAAAGTGTGTTTCTTAACAATTCTATCAGAACTAATTTAACTCACTTATAAGAGCTGTGAAATATAACATTTGAAATCAGAAACTTGTCTCAAGCTCGGGGAGTAACGTTCGATGTTACTTAATCATTCCAATCAAAAAACTTGAGATAACAAATTGAGTTGCGCAGCGCCATCCTTATCCACAGGGTGGAGTTGGAAAAGGACAGCACTACTAAATTCAATCCTTTACTTATACGTATTAAACATAAATGGTTTCAATCCGATACCCCAACCCCCTCGTAGTTGCGGCTTCTTTTTACTCCCCCGACCTAAACATACCCTGGCGATCAGATGACTACTGGACAACATACTCGTACTTACTTTCTTCAAGCCCTGGGGCTCAAAACTTCTTCTGGCAGAGCTTCTTTCCGAAGCTCGCCAAATAGCTCGGTTACGCTGTAAAAAAAAACATAAATGACTCCGACCTAACTTTATATAATTCCAACTGTAACGAACTGTAAGAGTAAATAAAAATTTTCATAGTACTACTTGTGATATCTTAAAAATATCTCTTGGGACGTCAAAAGCTGAGAATGTTCCTACCTGCTCCCTTTTTGACGTCTTCTAAAACACGAACGCAATTTTAATATCGCTGTCAAGACGGTAGGTAGGTACTTCAATTCAAAGGTTATAAAATATAGATGCTACTCTTTTATGTGCGCTGTTATTAAAGTATCAAAGTGCCTCTTTTATCTCGCACTTCAGCTTTGTTTAATGTTACATTTTTATTATGAAGAAAAAAACTAAAATTTACTATCTTTTCATCATTTTTTTCGAGATTTTTATGAAAAAACATGAAACGCATTGCCGTCATGTAACTTTTATAAAGTAATTGAATGAATAAATGAATACACATTTATTGAACACATTTTATAATCTTTCTTTTTCTTGCCTTTATCCCACATTATGTGGGGTCGGCACAACGCGTCTTCTTCTTCCAATCACTTGTGTCAGCCGTCAAATCACTACCCACACCGTTTACCCGCATATCCTCTTTTACAAAATCCATCCATCTCTTCTTTGGTCTTCCTCTACTCTTTTGCCCTTCCACGTTCATATATAACATTCTTTTGGTGACATCACTTTCTTTTCTCCGCATTATATGACCGGTATGGTCATGCTAGCCTGTTACTCCTCATCTTTTCTGTCACTTTTACTTTTAGACTTCCCCTTATATATTCATTTTTTATCTTATCCATTCTTGTCACACCACACATCCATCTCAACATTCGCATTTAAAAAATGCAAATACAATAGATCGGTTAGACAGTAATTGATTGAGTAACTAATTTATGAACCTGGAGAACTTTTGTCGCCCATCCGAATGTTAAAATTTTGTTTACAGATCCCACTAAGTTTTTTTCGTTAATGGTTGTAAGTATCATCGAGCGAATTAGGCCAAAGCATTCCTTCAATAGCTCTGTTTGTAATGTGCCTGTTTTAGTTGGTACAAGGTTCGATTTAGCTTAGTTAATATAGAAAGTTTCAATAAGCTTCTATCTTATATAAGTCTTAATGAATTTAATATCACCGCATTTACTTCTTACAAGATTCAAACGTCTTGGAAGGTCGTAAGTATGCACGGCTTCGCGGACACAGGTACGAAACCTTTTTCACAACGAAATATCCCAACAGTATAAATCTAAGCTGTGAAAGCCTAGTGGTTAGGGCTTCAGCCTCCTAATCAGAGGTCGGCGGTTCGAATCCGGGCACGCACCTCTAACTTTTCGGAGTTATGTGCGTTTAAAAAAAAATTGAATGTCACTTGCTTCAACGGTGAAGGAAAACATCGTGAGGAAACCTGCACGCCTGAGAGTTCTCCATAATGTTCTCGAAGGCGTGTGAAGTCTGCCAATCCGCACACGGCCCGCGTGGTGGACTATGGCCGAACCCTTCTCATATTAAGAGGAGACCCGTGCTCTGTAGTGAGACGGCAATGGGTTGATCATGATGATGATGATGATAAATCTTAAGTCTGGTCAACAACAAAAATAATTGTAAAACGCAGTTGTAGCAGTAAAACGCTAACTAAAATACCGCGATAGAGGCGTCGTAAAATAAATACTAAGGAACAAACAATGTTGCGTGTCGCCGGCACTACGTCGTCGAATAAAAAACTAATATTATTTAGAGTTTCCGACTCCAGCCCGTATTACAATATCATTCGGCCGTAAACGGATTCATATTTCCACGAACCAACCAGCCAATTCTGGCCCCTATGATCCTCAACCCTCCGGAAGATAAGTATGATTTCGTACCTACGGCCGTAATTTTATTTCACCCTTCTTCGCCTGAGCTTTATTTCGCGTATAATTTTGTTTTCTACTAAAACGTGCCCGTGACATCGGTCTCGTTTATAAAGCTCGGGATATTAGATTGGTGCTGTTAGTGTTATTTCTATAGTCCACATTAACTATCGGGTCAGGCTCAAAAAACCGCATCTATTAAAATGAACACGCGAAACTTTCTGTTAACCTTTTCTGGCCCCTCATCCTTTAAATGAGTTTTGTTTTTTTTTGTATTTTGAGCTCTTTGAGTTACAATCAGAGTTATTTATAAAACCCATAATAGGCACTAGAATTTCAAGAACATGCAATAAAAATGCTTGATAATATATGCTAAACAAAAATGCCTGTTAAAATCCTTTTTATTTGTTTAGTTGATTTTATATTATAAAGAAGCGCGGGGTAACATTGTAACTCCATTAAATTACATTACATATCACGACGTAGCTACTCGTATATTGAAGTAAGATACAAACTCGCAACCAAGACCCTTTTGTATGGGCCAACAATAAACGTCAGCCGTCAGGTATAATAATTTCCCTGCATCGCATTATGAAGATACGCCTACGCCTTTTTGAAGGCGTTCGTGTTTCATGATCATTAATATTTTTTAAAAGCCGTATTTATGCCGTGGGTACGAGGCAGAAAGACTATTATTTTATTGAGGAAGTTGGCTCAGGTCGCTCGTTAAACGCCGACTGCGGCGATCAAGTTAATCCATTACCATTTTATACTGTCGTAAAGGTTTCACGACTCCCGTCAACTGTTCAAACTTTATTTGCCATTATATCTAATAATATTCTCAATTGGTAACTTGAATGATGACAACCTATGAAATTAAGGATAAGTTTTGTCGTTTCTGAGTTTTAAATGTCTATGACACTGTAATCGTACGTGAAATGTTTACGCCAAACGAGACTTATCTTTAGGAACTGTGGGCTTCTTCTTAGACCGGGGCGCGTTTGGAACCCTTCATAGCTTTAGTTTTAAGTTTACGAATGTAGTTATCACCATCAAATAACTACTATGTGAATTATTGACGCAAAAGTGCCTTTTTAAGGACTATTTGAATAAAGATTATTTTGAATTTGAATTTGCTTAAAATGAGAATGAGTGTTTACAAAATGGAACTTAATTTAATAAGGCCCCCTAGAACTTTAACTAAAGGAAAAGCTTTAATAATCAATCAATCATTATTCAATGTAACAATTAAAAAAATACTGATAGCCAAAACAAACAAACGAATAGAAAAAGAAAAATAAATGAATGTTAGCAAACACGAATCACCGCGGATAAAGTACCAGGCAAGCAGTATCATGTAGGAGGTTAGACGAAGTTTGCGTACGAATTACCCGGTAACAAGGGGGGAACGCGGTAATCCTGTTATCGGCTAGATATCCACCGGAGCTTGTGGCACGGAGTAGCCACAACTTTTAGAAGCTCACTAAAAGCCAACTTAAGTTAGACTACACTTTAATTGTTGTTCCCTCGGTAAGGAGATTAGCGCGTGATAAATTTTACAATACGACGATCGGCGTCTTACTTACTTATCCTATCATTTAAAAAGAATATATCTTTATAAGGAATTGCATCTTTGTTTCCAATATCGGTCCATTGCAATCCTTTTAACGTGAGTTCTTAAAAAATATGCAAGATGATTTGCACTTAAAAGCGAAACTAAGTGCCAAACGAAGAATTAACGTTTATTCATATTCTCCTCTGTCCTGTTTGTCATAAAAATAGTTTTGTTTTTAAATATCGTATATGAATCCAAAAGCGGTGATAGCCTAGTGGTTAGAGCGTGTCAGCCTTCTAATCAGAGGTCGGTGGTTGGAATCCGGGCACGCACCTCTAAATTTTTCGGAGTTATGTGCGTTTAAAAAAAATTAAAATATCACTGAAAACATCGTGAGGAAACCTGCACGCCTGAGAGTTCTCCATAATGTTCTCTACGGCGTGTGATGTCTGCCAATCCGCGCATGGCCAGCGTGGTGGACTATGGCCAAACCCTTCTCATATTGAGAGGAGACCCGTGCGCTGTAGTGAGCCGGTAATGGGTTGATCATGATGATATGAATCCAATCAATCCGCAACCAATGGACTGTTAGGTCATAACTCAATAACATAAAGTCGTTAATAACTCAGTTCTTTTATTACATTGCTTATAGTTATAACTAGTCCGTAACAATAATAAAATTACAATCAAATTATCTCGCCTAGACTGTAGGTGTTATGTTGCAAGCTACAAATTAGTTTTTTATAGCAGCCATTTGCCTCGGTACTCCATAAAATTATATTTCGCTCGCGTCTTTCTTTAATAATTCATAACATCAGCATCTAATAATACACGTACGTAGCTTGGATCGTGTTTTTAGTGTTGTGTTGTTGAAGTACAGGCAATTTGTTTTCCTTGGAAAATAGCAGAACAAAGAAAAAGCTCGGAAAACCTTGTTAACTTTTTAAAACATTCGTTGGCTCTCATGCATAATTCAGTATCTCGGCAGCGGTGTATTCACTGCGTGTCTATCTGTTCACTGTTCACCCGTAGAGTTTACTCTGAGTGGAAACACTGCCCGTACTCAGTGAGCCGGACTACCAGGGCCACATAAATAGTGCAGCGTCGCCGAACATGTCCGCAATCCGCATTACGGGATAACATCGAGTGACGCCATCGCTAGTCCCCAACCCTCCTCACAATTGACGTTTCGTAAGAGCCCAACCCTTTGTTATTCCGATGAAATGTGAATTTCAATGAAAACGAGGTTAAAATTGCTCAGGCCCGACGTGCCCGTAAAAAAAGAGATTTCATTACGAGCTATTGTGTTGTTACGATTTTCACGGTCCATTTTCCTTTCAAGAATTGTTAAAGCGGAAAGGTTACGGTTTTAATATTTGTATTAGGCACGGTGCCGCGTCTCGAGTGCCTCTTTGAATACTTTATTGCGAAAGTAATTAACTCAAAGTGATGTTCTTCTGTTTTTCGCTTGCTTTTACGCAATTAAAAATAATTTGAAATAATAGCCCGAGCACAAAGACGCGCAAGACGCGTCTGGAATAATTTAAAAGCTTTGTGAAGCGAGTTAGCATCTTGTTTCATTAACGCGCTCGGCTGTCTCGGCGAATATTTATATGAGTTAGGATCATGAATATTTACATTACGGTATGACTCGTGTTTCGAGATGCTAATTATATACATTTTATGAGTACTTCATTAAGTATTTCGTCATAATAACGCCAATAACTTATGCTAACTAACGCTTGGGAAATATTATTGATTAAACTTTGTTGGTGCCGATGTTAAACCTGACACCACATCACAGCAGACTTCACTTTTTTTTTTTTTATTCACTACAAAATAGCCCTTGACTGTATCTCACCTGATGGCAAGTGATGATGCGGTCTAAGATGGTAGCGGGCTAACCTGTTAGGGGTATGGTAAACTCATACTCCTAATTGGTTTCTACACGACATCGTGCCGGAAAGCTTAATCGCTTGGTGACACGTCTTTGTCAGCCGAAACCTCCCACCAGACCAGACTCGAGCCGGGAATCGAACCCAGGACCTCCAACTTTAAAATGCAACAGCGCACGCGCTGCGCCACGGAGGTCGTCAAACACCACGAAATAATTGTTTAAAATTGTTGATAAGTTAATAAAATTTACATCTTTTGTCATAGTACAGAGAGTTATTTATTTAAAGACTAAAGGGGATGTTTACGAATGTGATGAAGAGGTAAGGTAGGTACGTTTTTCGACGTAATTCTCAGACGAAACTTAGGCTATTAGGCTTATTTTAGCTAAATTTATTTTAAAGAAGTTTTTATAGTCTAATATTTACATGACACCAATTCCTTTGTCATACAGTTTTTGAAAGACTGTAAAAGAGGATTGCTAATCTGCCACATAAGATCCTCGGGATAAAATTCTAAATATAGGATACATTTAGGGTTTGGAGCCCGAGGATCATGAAGGTAACCCTAAATATATCTTATATTTCCTATATTTAGGGTTTCGATACAGCATTTACGAGTTCCATTGATTCTTTGTATATATATTTCTATTCTATGTCGTCTAACGGGGCGAAACGAAAATTCGAGCAAATTATGGGGTATTATAGCCATAAATTTCCATCTTTAAAGCTTCGAGAACATGCTCTTGTTGTTCGGGCCGCTCTTAAAGCGCTTATCGGGAATCCAATAGTAATTGATCGAAGTTCAAAGCATTTCGTGTATTTTGTAATAACGTTGGTGTATTTTATAAATATAAAATACGCCTACGTTATTACAAATTTATAAAATATATAATTACAGTAAAATTGATACCGTATATGCCAAAACTAAAAGCTGTGATAGTCCAGTGGTTAGGGCGTCCGCCTCCTAATCAGAGGTCAGGGGTTTGAACCCCGACAAGCATCTCTAACTTTTGAATTAATGTGCGTTTTTAAAAAACAATTAAAATATCACTTGCTTCAACGATGAAGGAAAACATCGTGAAGAAACCTGCACTCCATAATGTTCTCAAAGGCGTGTAAAGTCTGCCAATTCACTCATGGCCAGCGTGGTGGACTATGGCCAAACCCTTCTCATATTGAGTGGAGACCCGTGCTCTGCAGTAAGCCAGCAATGAGTTGATCATGATGATATGCCAAAACAGTATAATAGCATTACATATAAAAATCCGATGAAGATATAGATGTAACGTTTAGAAATCACGTGTTAAATTCCCATTAAATAGAAGCCAGAGGTAACTGGTATCCCATAGAATAGTGTGATAATTTTATGCATGAACCCAATAAGTTTAGCTGAAAAAATCATAATTATTACAGTCACATGTCAAGTCCTGTCGGTCTTTCACCGTGTACCATTAACAAACCTTAAGGTAAGTTTCATTCCCGAAACTACCTTATTATAATTTCGTCGCTGAATTCAGTGACGATATTTTAAGCCAAAAGACCACTTGAGGCTCGGCGACTGGCCACTTGAGATATTTTAAACAAAAATATAACCCCAATTGAACTAATTAGGTACCTACCTACCAACGTTGTATTTTTGTTACAAAACATTTATATTTTAAGCCAGAAATACGCAAGAAAGCTTCCGTTTTCGACAAATTAAAGTATATTTCGCGTGGAATAAAGGAAAACTCGAGCCAAAGATATGAATCAGATTTCCCCTCGCAGTGAATACAGAGACAGACGAAATTACCACGTTTTTGGAACACGCTTTTATAGTCGCTTTGCGGTATCTCATTTGTAATGAAATTAAATATCATTTATATTTCATGAAACGTTAAAACTTAAAAGTTATTTTAGTGTTCCCGTGTCGACATAATGTAGATAAATATATTTTAGTATGGAACGAACTTAGTAAAATTAACAATGTAGAGTTTTCTATTTCTGGATTTATTTTTGTTTTATAACTTATTATTATTTGTTTC
This sequence comes from Lasiommata megera, assembly GCA_928268935.1. Classification (NCBI taxonomy): domain Eukaryota; kingdom Metazoa; phylum Arthropoda; class Insecta; order Lepidoptera; family Nymphalidae; genus Lasiommata; species Lasiommata megera. The sequence continues at coordinate 8,197,807 of OV743326.1, read as the reverse complement.
TCTACAAGTTAAATCTCGGTTGTTATCTCACATGATAATCAGTGATGATGCACCTTTAATCGGTTTCTATGCAACCATCGTACCAGAACGCTAAACCAATCGATTTATCATTCCAAAGCCTTTTCTAGAGGAACAGTTAAAGTACCTTGAGTAAATCATACTGATTTCTGTAAACTGATTTTTAGGTTTGTTATAATAAAAGGCATATTTTTTATATACACCACAAATTAGCCCTTGACGGCATCTCACCTGATGGTAAGTGATGATGCGGTCTAAGATGGTAGCCGCCTAACCTGTTAGGGGTATGATAAACCCATACTCCTAATTGGTTTCTACGTGACATCGTGCTGGAACGCCAAATCGCTTGGCGCGTCTTTGTCGGTAGGGTGGTAACTAGCCACGGCCGAAGCCAGACTCCAGCCGGCAATCGAAGCCAGGACCCCAGGTCTTCAAAAATATTTTATAAAAGAGCTACGTAGCTGACAAAAACCTGATCGTGAAAATTAGCGTATACTGTTTTTTATCAATCTGTATTATAACTACTCGCTATAATGACATTATCAAAAAGATGTTTATAAAAACATTAAACCAAAATGAAACGAAACCGTTGAAATGTAAATTTATTGGAAACAGTATGATGCTCCTTAAACAAAATATACATTATTCATGAGAGTTTGAAGTGGCTGGATTGTCATTATAGCGGAAATAATAATATGTTTACATTATGTTTTACTCATATTGAGAATATTTATGGGTGTGATTTATTCTAGCGATTACAGCATACATTCGCTAGAATAATATATAGTCGTGTAAATATTTATGTAATTTAACTTCAAACTTGGCATGGATTTTACTTATAGTAGAACTATGGTTAGGAAATACTAAAGCTAAATATAAGTCGCTTATCGAAACGTGTAGCTTATATGTAATAAAATTATCATCATGATCAACCCATTACCGGCTTACTACAGAGCACGGGTCTCCTGTCAATATGAGAAGGATTTAGCCATAGTCCACCACGCTGGCCATGTGCGGATTGGCAGACTGCAAACGCCTTTGAGAACATTATGGAGAACTTTCAAGCGTGCAGTTTTCCGTCACCGTTGAAGCAAGTGACATTTTAATCGCTTAAAAAGGTACATAACTCCATAAGTTAGAGGTGCGAGGCCCGGTATCGAATCCCCGACCTGTGATTAGGAGGCGGACGTCCTAACCACTAGGCTATCACAGCTTGCGATACTAAAAATATATAGTTAAAAATAAGCATTTATTAAATAAATATAAATAAACTTATTAGGTTATTAATGCTTTTAAATGTTTACTCGTTACAGTTATTTCATTTTAATTACCAGGGCAGCAGTCGATAGAGGGAGGTTTTATTTTTAATTAATACCGTCGAGCCTCCGTCGAGGGTGCGATTGTTTTCAGTTTTATGATGCCTTTCAACTCGCTCGCGAAAATAATTTGACAATGGAAAGTTTGCGATTAATTACCAACTGTTCGTTAATGCTGCAAATCATCTTTTAATTGGCTACATAAATGGTAGATATTTATTGCGAGTATAATTTCTGTGTGTTGGTGGTTATAAATAGCCTTTCTTATAGATAACTAACAGTCGGTTCAGACATGCAACCGAAAGTTATCTCTAACCACAAGTTAAGTCAAATTGTGGTTATTTCCAACACTACTGTACCGGTAATGCTTCTTAAGAAACAACCAGGGCATCATAGAAATCTGGGTATATAGGCACATCATGCGGTTGGAAACCTGTTTTTAATACAAAAAAACTTGTGTATGGGTGTTTTTTCTTAATACACTGGCTTGAAGAGAGAATTCTTTGAATCGCAACGAAAAACCTACACGTATTAAAATACTTTTATATTAGTGGAATAAAAATAAACCCTATTATCTCTCTATTTGTCTATATTATTTTTATAGACTGTATACTATAAACAGTACTTAACTTAACTATTTTCTCCAAGAGTTAAGCTATCTATGTGCTAAATTACATTAAGATCAGTTCAGCAATTGAGCCATTAACAGATAACAAATGTCAGATATCATCTTTATCATTAACCCATTAACTCTCTGATCTCTGGCCAATTTTAGTACACGGAGAGCTGTTAGGTATGCAAGTTTCCTCACGATGTTTCGCTTCTAAATAAAAGCTAGTAATATTAAAGTTAAAAGCTTTAATTCAATTGAAAACGCACAAAATTCTAGTATTGATGATGGTGATCGAACTTTACCTGAGATCTAAGATCAAGAAATCTTATTATATTTCCTAGGATTTAAAATTATAAGCGTGTAGTTCCGCTTATACTATACATCGTATAAATGGTTAAAATGTTATAAAACAGAATGTTCCCACAAGCCAAGATTGCTTTTACTTGATGAGCGAGTTGTCTGTAAAAGCAGAGAAAACCATTAACGAACGCGTCAAAGAAACGTCATTATAGCTTAAATGAGTGAATACACCTATAACGTTTAACGAGCGTGTAGAATTCATCGTCTCAAATGATGGTCTAATTGGAATTAGGCTCAATAGCTGGAAACATGTTTGTGACGTTTTTATTACGACTTTTTTTTTGTTTGTTTCTTATAAGAAGAATGTTGATAGTAATAGAATTAATATCATCATCATCATGATCAACCCATTGCCGGCACACTACAGAGCATGGGTCCTCAATATGAGAAGGGTTTGGTCATGGTCCACCACGCTGGCCATGTGCGGATTGGCAGACTTCACACGCCTTTGAGAACATTATGGAGAACTCTCAGGCGTGCAGGTTTCCTCATGATATTTTCCTTCACCGTTGAACCAAGTGATATTTTTAATTTTTTTTAAAACGCACATAACTCCGAAAAGTTTGAGGTGCGTGCCCGGATTCGAACCGCCGACTTCTGCTTAGGAGGCTGACGCCCTAACCACTAGGCTATCACCGCGTTACCACTAGGCTATCACCGGAATTAGTATATTAAGTATTATATATATGTGAACGTGGAAGGGCAAAGAAGAGACTGTGGATGGATTGTGTAAAAGAGGATATGCGTGTAAAAGGTGTCGGTAGTGAAGTGACGGCTGATAGAAGTGAGTGGAAGAAGAAGACATGTTGTTCCAACCCCACATAATGTGGGATAAACGTAACAAAAAAGAATGGAATTAGTATATTCTCGAGAGTAAATAAATAAGAAATTAGTTTATTTATAAGTGTGAGTTTGAAGATTTTCATTGCATAGTATTATTGATTTTTCTCGCGAAACGCGAATTTATCATCCCAAAGAAATATCAATTTGTGAATTTTTGGGTTGACACAGATACAGAGCAATGGATGGATTGACGAGTCTTTTTGCAATAGACTAATTAATAAATGGTGTCATAAACTACTTTTATCCCTGGAAATGTAAATTTACTATGGGATTTACAAAACCAGTAGAGAAACAGTTACAGTAATAAACTGTGAGAACATGAACAAAGAAATAAATCCAAGCGGACGGAAATGGTTGGAAAGTGTTATGATAAACATAAAGTCTTGATAAAATATATAGGTATGAAGAACGAAAGGTACGTCATTAGAACTCCATTCGCTCTGATAGCTCTTTACGACAATATTAACCTGTTGATAACATCTACTATCAGATGCTAACGCCAACCGAAGCGTGAAGTTTGCTTTTTATTGTATGAGTGTATCGTTATTTTATACTCGTTTTATAGCGCTGTTCATTTAATATAAACTTATGAAAGAACTTTATTTGAGTCTAGGTTTCATTTCCTTTTCATTTTAACACGGCAACTAATTTTGAAAAGCTTCTCCGAGATATGAATGCCTAGTACTTCAGCCTGATTCTCTATAAGTAAAGGTAGCTTGTTTTCATTGAGTCTAGTTAGATCCTATATTATTAAAATCAAGTCATCATCTCCATGTTATAACAGAAATGAGCCAGCCGTATCATATGAGCCAGGAATGGAAAATTTTATCTAACTTAAGATTATTTAAATTAATTATTTGTTTTTACGATACGAGTTAAATATAGATTGTGTAGTTAAAGAAGTTTATGTTCTTCTTTCGTGAGGATTGACGACCTCCGTAGCTTTATAAAGTTGGAGGTCCTGGGTTCGATTCCCGGCTCGAGGTTGGTCTGGTGTGAGGCTTGGGCCGTGGCTAGAACCACCCTACCGACAAAGACGTGTCGCCAAGCGATTAAGCGTTCCGACACGATGTCGTGTAGAAACCAATTAGGAGTATGGGTTTACCATACCCATAACAGGTTAGGTTAGCTACCATCTTAGACCGCATCATCATTTATCCTCACGTGAGATTTCGTCAAGGGCTAACTTGTGGTGTATAAAAAAAAAAGATAAATTGATGAATTGATGATAGAAGTAAAGAAATCGTTATGTCAATTATCCCTAACCTAGGCTTATTATGACAAAAATGAATGAGCGATTCTGTCACATTGTGAGGTAATTAATGAATAATTACTCATAATTACATTTTAACAGTACTGGTGTCTGCGTGGAATTCCTATCGAACCTCTCTTTAAGTTCGATTATGACTTAATGCTGTTAATTATGTTAATTAACAAACATTCACAGATCTTCACAGAGTTTTACATTTATATGTTTGTAATTGTAATTTTTGTGACCATGATTAATTTTGTTTAAAAGAATAATCTTTTAAGAAAAGTTAATATCGCTTTAAATACTCAGTAAATGTGGCTTCAAAAGAAATAAATGCTCGAAAATAAACCACTTTAGGTAACTTGATATTATGTTCATGCCAATATAGACTTTTTTAGACTAAATAATTTACCCAAACGAATGGATTCGCAATGATTCCGCAGATTGTTAGCATTCCTATGGTTGTTTAAACCAATTTGTGAATGTTCGACGAAATTCCCTATTTATTTCGAGGCAAACTCGATCAACTGAAGTCCTAGAAATACAGCGTATAAATCATATAAATTTTCATTTTTATGAAAACGTTCGACCACGGCAGCCAAAGCGAAAATACCAAGGTTATATTGAATGTATCTTGAAATGAATTTTCATTGAAAGCTCCTAAATTAATTGCTATAAAAAATATCAAAGTGCTCGGCATTTATAGCGGATTTTAAAAGTTAATTAATTTGAACGTAATCTGGACAGCGAATGTTGGTTGTTGACTACAATTACAGGTAGAGTTATAAAACAATGTTGTCTATTTTACTGCTTTTAATTGAACGACTTTGTTTTTTATTTAATACTGGCTAATGCCCGAGAATTTAAGTCTGCGAAGATTTTAAAGTTTAAAAAAATCTTTGGTATAAGCAACGTTGACTTGCCAGTAAATTTATGGGTAAGCAAATTTAATCGAAAATTGGCATTAATAATCATAAAACTAGGGTCGAAATCGCATCCTTAGTTAACTTGTTAGAAGGTTAACCAAAACGCTTCCTTCATTTTTATGAAGTTCATAAATCCCGTGGAAACCGTGAATTTTTTCGATATAAAAAGTATAACACATACTTTTTACATAGTAAGTATAACACATACTTTTTATATCGAAAAAAATCATCTAATCCGAATATAATTTATCACCATTCCAAATTAAGCCAAATTGGTTCTGTATTTACATATAAAATTTTGCCTTTATAATATGAGTGTTTAAATCCATTTTTTACCTTTATTTAACGTATCAAAATTACTTTTGTATTTTGTATTTGCCCGTCTTGAATATAAATAGAAAAGCTTAAATAAAAATCACTCACCATACAAGCTCCGAGGGTACCAGAGAATAGCAAGAGGTAAATATATTTCTTGTAACACTGTAAAGGAAGTTATTAAAGCAGTTGCGCATGAAAACGAATTGTAGCGAGCCAATTAGTTGGGGAGTGTCACCGTTGAAGAGGGTTCCGGTAAAACCCTCCAGCTACGCGGGGGCGAAAGATTGTGTAATCCAATCATTAATTATGTGTGCCTGGTAGATGAAATTGAATGAAAGCGCTTAGCAAAAAAAAAATTTTATCTTTATCCTTCTTCCTTTTGACATGGTACGGTGATTTGTTATTATTTGACAAGTGTAATAAATAATAAGTAGTTTTATTTATATAATCTTGTAATTAATTCTTCGATCCATCTGACAACTGACTCAAGAAAATTAGTTTAGACGTATCTTATTTTGAAAGTACAATACGTATTTGTGAACGTTGTGAAAACTTGTAGAAAGCTAAAGACGTATCTTATTTTGATACTACAATACGTATTTGTGAACGTTGTGAAAACTTGTAGAAAGCTAAACATTTACATTAGCTTACAACGCTAAAAAAATGGTTATGAAAAATGTGTTAGGTGTTGGACTAAAAATGTCGTGTTTAAAAGCAAGAAATATTGCGTGGTAAAGCGGTTTCATCATCATCATGATCAAACCATTGCCGGCTCACTACAGAGCACGGGTCTCTTCTCAATATGAGAAGTTTGGCCATAGTCCACCACGCTTGCCATGTGTGGATTGGCTGACTTCACACGCCTTTGAGAACATTATGGAGAACTCTCAGGCATGCAGGTTTCCTCACGTTGTTTTCCTTCACTGTTGAAGCAAAAGATACTAAAATTGCTTAAAAACGCACATAACTCCCAAGATGTTAGAGGTGCGTGTTCGAACCCCCGACCTCTGATTAGGAGGCGGACGTCCTAACCACTAGGCTATCATAACTTCATACAGCGGTTTGATTATTACGAAATATTTTAAAATGAATCGTTTCATTATATTTACTGGGATTTAAATTTTGTAAATAGGTCAATGGCATATATTACAGTTGTTTATCGAAATAATAGCCAAAAGAACAAAAGCGTTAATTTTATTAATGTCATAACAAATCATTATAAAATTTCTTTACTCCCACTTTGTTTTTAAATGTCCGACATGGCATGCATTTCGTTTTAAAAGTTAATTCTTGTTGCTGTACTGTTTCTGATATTTATTCGTCGTATTAAATACATATTAGCTTATACATTTTCTTGTATATTAGCCAATCAAACAATCTATCATAATCTTTATTCAAATAATCCTCTAAAAGGCACTTTGGACGCGACATAGTAGTGAGTTGATGGTGATAACTACATTCGTAAACTTTAATCTAAAGCTATGAGGGTACTAAACGTGCCCTGGTCTAAGAAGAGAAGCCCACAAAAAAACTTAGCCGGGCGAATTTTCTTTTTGTTATCACCATCTTACATGCCACTTAAAATTATTGAAGAGCTATCTTACGAGAGCAATATTTCATACCCAAGCTTGTTTATCATTTACATAATCCTTTACACTATAATAGCACTTTTCTTCAAGCTTAGGTTTTTTATTGAACTTATTGAGAGACATCCCAGGAATTTCATTTGGTAATTTGTTATAAAATTGTATACAGTTTACCTTTGAATTTATAAGAACTGAACTACTCACCTAGAAGAGTTATCAGTCAAGTAGTTGTACTAATACAATAAATTTCTAACACGACTTGTCGAGGGAAACTGTTATTATTTCAATCACGCAAAGCTTTCTTTCTGATCCGTTCCGTGCCTTTCATTTACATGTTAATTTTTCTGTGTAGCTTAGGCCGAATCGTGAGAAAGCCGACATGAAACAGTTAGTAACCCACAATTGTAATTTTCGTTAATGTGATACACTGGTAGAATCTCATACGATCATAATGAATTCAGATGACCTAGTTCGTCTAGTAACATATGTAAGGTTTCGTAACCGGGCGTCGACGGGCTCGATTACTAAAACGGGTTCCGGGTTCGATTCCCGGCTCGAGTCTTGTCTGGTGGGTGGCTTCGGCCATGGCTAGTTACCACCCTATCGACAAAGTCGCTTAGAAACCAATTAGGGGTGTGGTTTTACCATACCTCTAACAGGTCAGACCGCTACCATCCTAGACTGTATCATGTCTTACCACCAAGTGAGATAGCCGTCAAGGGCTAACTTGTAGTGTATAAAAAAAAAATCGCTGACTCTCTTTTTGACGTTTTGTTCGTCCATCTGTATTAGTGGGCTGTATCCCATAAACCGTATACTTAGTAAAGAGCTAAAATTTGCCCTGAATCTGTATGTCTTAGTATAACTCAACAAAGAATCAAAACTGTAGGGGAACAAGAAAGTTGTTTTATGGACATTTATATATATTATATACTGTTTCATTTAGCACCGTGGGACAGAAATCCTTTTGAGCCCTTCTGAAAAGCGTTGAGTATCTAATCTCTATACAATCATCCCCTAATAGACCTTTACGCTCTTGCCTCTCAAGGAATCCTCTTGATGTCACTTCTTTTAACACTATTTAGTATCGAAGATCTTTCACTGTTAATCAATCAATCAATTAATTTTTATTGCGAATTTGGTTTCTACAATAGGTAGGTCTTATTTAATAGATGCAATTACATCCACCCAAATTGAGCCTTATGGCATGCAATATTATAGAATAAATTTATAAATTAACAAATTTAAATTTAAAATTAGTTTCTCTACACTCAAGTGTAGATAAAACATAACGCTGACCATTTATATTAAAAAAAACATTCACTTGTTAATGCTGTAAACCTTTGGAATTCTTTACCAAAAATGGTTACAGACAGCCAATCGGTTTACACTTTCAAAGTCAGAGTAAAAGAGCACTCCATCATCAGTTTCTTAATATTATATTTAACTTTTGTTTATTCATTACTTTCTTTGATTTTTCTATTATATTTTAAGTATGTTTATTTATATATATTATATCATATCATATATGTATATACATTTGTGTTTTTTTTTTCGTTATTCAATTTATCTAAGTATATTTGAGTATGTAGATACCTGGTTGACCTATTCCATTTTATAAAATCATCTTATCTTACTCAGGTCTGAGGGTAAAAAGATCTCTTATAGAGCTAAGCTCTCCTTTGTATTTCTGTGTTTGTTATCACAAATTTGGTACAAAAATAATAAAAATAAATAAATCATTCAGTTAATAGGTACGGTTAAGTCTCGTCTCCAAAATAAACCGTTCCACATCGTAAGCCAGAACAAACAGTCTCTGTCACAACTTACTAGCGCACTATCCAGCTAAAAATTTATCGTTTAACCCGGTGGCTTTGTATAATTTCGTATAAACAAGATGCTTCGAACATCGGCCGGTGTTTATTGCCTTTGGCACGCAGCACCCGTCGAGGACATAAACGTTAACTCCGGAACGTGCCATTCGCCTAAATAATTTTAACGACAATCGTTTGTCTCGTATTGTACCTAATTTAATAATTTCGTTACGTTGATGTTGTTTCCGTTGTCCAAGTGTCGACAAGTCGTTAATGTTGCGAATGACGCGCCTACATATAATCTCGGCTCACTAATTAAGTCATATCTATTAAGTATGTCTGATATATTAATATAAAGTCTAATACGATTCGTTTTATTACTTGTTTTAATAATCCGTATACTAGATTCGTTGTGAATTAGAACAATCTTTACTATCGCAAAATTCAAATACTCTTGAATATGGAATAGTAGAATGATTAAGCAGAAACGCTGTTTTTAACAGTGTCGCTCACTTTTTTTTAATACCATTTGGCAAGCAAGACAATATGAAATAAAAAAAGACGGGTTGCACTCCGGGAGTGCCGGCAGAAGTGAAAACTTGATTATTAACGTTGAGCATGTTTGATATTTTGGAATGGTTAGGGAATAATTTTGCACCAATTGCTTTATCAGTATAAAAGTACTATCATTTATGTGGTAGAATACAATATTCATTTATTGCGCTATCGTACACAAACATGACAATTTATATTACATTAAAAATTTAACACTTTAAAACTATTACAATTATTTTACATTAAAAAGTTTATCTATATCAATTTCCATATTTTAAGCACTTTACATTCACGAATTTTACGAATACACAACAATGTGATCACTACACAGACGGTCGAGCCATCAGCTGTCACCATCCATGGATGCGCGTGGCACGCTGTAACATACACGAACATTCGCGCAAGCGCCCTGCGCTGCCTAAACGAAACAGTAGGCCCAAGCATACATTTTCGCCGCGCCGTAGAGAGGGGATAGCTGTCTACTCTCCATCCGTCTTACGCTTTTTCGATCAGGTCACGTGTCCTGACGCGAGTTTAAGATTTTATACCCATTACAGAAAAAGTGCTCAACGCCGCTAAAGAAGTTTTCACTTCAAAAAGTGTCAAAAATATATGTAGATTTATTATAACTTTCACATTTTTATATATCTGAAATTCTCATACAATGTGCGTTAAATCATCATCATCATCATGATCAACCCATTGCCGGCTCTCTACAGAGCACGGGTCTCCTCTCAATTTCAGAAGGCTTTGGCCATAGTCCACCACGCTGGCCATATACGGATTGGCAGACTTCATACGCCACACGCACAGGCGTGCAGGTTTCCTCACGATGTTTTCCTTCACCGTTAAAGCAAGTGATGTTTTGAGTGTTTAAAAACGCACATAACTCCGAAAAGTAAGAGGTGCGTGCCCGGGTTCGAACCCCTAGGCTATCTAACCTAACCACAGGGCTATCACAGCTTCGTTAAATAATAATTAGATGGTAACTACTGCGATCTTAGTTTACCACTAGAATAGATAGCGCGATACTAAACTTTAGCAATTTGAGTACTAGGACAACATACAACGTTGGAGTTCGCAGTTCGGAGCGGATTTGCATATCATAATAGTGATATCATGGTAGGTAGAGCGAGATGTCGCATGAGTCAGAGGTCGGTCGGCACGAGCAGATACTGTTACGAGTCATTAGGCGTGTAGGTGTCGGTGCGCTTTCCTTTCGCGGCGAGGCGGCCGAGACTACAAATTAGTTCCTGCGACGCGCCACAAAGTGAAATCTTCAAACGACTCCCTTCGGCGTCTTAATCGAAGTCTGCCCGCTCATAACATTCCCGCTCCGACGCGCTCCTTTGTTCCTGTCGCCTAAATTGATTTACCACCTATTGTCTCTTCTCACCGGGCGCGGCGCACCTCCGTACTCTTATTTGCGTTCGATACGCCGGCATTCGAGTTTTATTGAAATGTTAATGTGAAAAGTTTTTTTCAAGTTCCTAACATAAAGTTCGCTCGAGGAGATAAAACGGCAGCTGGCGACCCCTGTTTGCAGACTGGGAGCGAGCATTGAACGTTGGTAAGGGCGTCGGCGACTGGTAGACTTTTTCGTCTTTGCTATAATATCAGATATTACGATTATGTTCAATTCACACGGAATGCCTATCCTGCAATTTAAACAAGATGAGAATATACAAAACTGAGCAAAATCAATAACTGATAATAAATACTGCTAATTTCATTTATCAACCTTGAATAATCGGAGTACATCATATCGAAGAAAAAAAGGAACAATATATAAAAAATAACAAAGAACAATCGGGATTATTTTACGAGTTCATAATAATTACCAACGATTATATTTCTTCTGAATTATTAACCTTATTAATTTTAGTAGGGTCTTTGATATAATTAATGATTCCAAGGTTTTTTAAAATGTTTGAATATTAGTATGCCACATATATAAGTAGTGAAAGAGTAATTATAATTTTGAATAGTAATAATGGTGATTAATACAGATACCAATAATTTTATGGTTAATATAGTTTGATTACTTACGAGCAAGCTTCTATATATATTTATCTTAGTTATATCAAACTTTAAATCAAAAATATATATATATAATTATTTAATCAATTGAAACGTTTCATGTCCTAGTTTTATAGTATAATTTATGTTTGTTAAGTATTTAAATATACTTTCTAATAGGCAGGTAACTATGAAACAAAAATAGGTTTTATTAGACGCTAGCAGGAGATTATATTAACCTGACCATGCTTATTTCAAAATGCGGTCACAATGTACGTTTGGATCTTACACCTAAAAATCCCTAGATGTTGACTTCACAACATATACTCGTAATTGCTTGGACAGTACATATTCACCGTACAGATTTGCCTGTTTTCGTGTAGCAAATTTTGCTTAATTTTCAGCGTACAGTAAGTATTGTAACTTGCAATTATTTGTGCTAACAGAAATACGTTTCAAGTAGATAATAATTAATGAAGTCTGTCTGCCGAATGCGCTCGTGCGGTCGGCCTTAAGCGGGCCCCCTCTGGCTCGGTACAATGCCTCCCCTGCCTCGACTCCTAACGGCAAGTCGCTCATAAAGGACTTAATGGCGACATGGCGTGTCGAAATATTAATATGCGGCTTAACTCTACAAATAAACCGAGAATTCTAACTTGTAACTGATATTATTCTGATTTACAAAATCACGGACTGCATTCATATAATACTGTCTTATACTAAAAGACTTCCAAGAAACTAGCCTGTTCATATTCTCAATCATCTTTATATATAAAAGCGAAAGGTCACTTACTTACTTACATACTTACTGATTAAACACGAGATCTCAAAAACTATTGTACGTATAAAGCTATAATTTAGCAAGTAGGTAGTTGATAGTTAAGAGATGTCAGCTAAGAAAAGATATTTGGAAATTCCATCCCTCAGGGGGTAAAATAGGGGTTGGAAGTTTGTATGAAATTCCTTTGTTTTTGGAGTTAGAGACACAAAAATTCGCATTAAGTGGCTTACTTTCTGAAGAAGAGCATTGGCTGCACGGGAAACCTCAATCTCGCGGGAAATCAGCAATTCTATGCAGACGAAGTCGCTGGCAACAGCTAGTCAATAAACTTACCTATAACAAGAAAAACGTGTGACGCTGATCGGAGCCTTCGGCCGCGGCTAGTTATTAATCTACTGGCAAAGACATATAGCCAAGTGATTAAGCGTAACAGTATGATGCCGAGTAGAAACTAATTAGCAAAATGGGTTCAGCTGTCCATCCATCTGTGGCTCCTCTAGTGTTGCAGATTTGATTAAATTTAATTAAGTGGCCGTGGGAGTATTGTGGGAGACGCTGGATACAAGCGGCCCAAGACCGTGGCCATTGGAACTACCTACAAAAGAGCTATGTCCAGCAGTGGACGTCTATCGGTTGAAATGATGAATCAAGTGGCATAACAGTTTGTCCATCAAACTCTGCACTTCAAAACTATAAAGTCACTATAAAGTCTGCGGTCTCTCTGACGAAATGCAGGCGGCAAGTCACTTGATGACGAGATTGCGTGTCGAATTATTAATATGCGGTTTAACTGTACAAATAAACAGTACTGTTTCTCGCAATGTAACGGATATTTCATTGGTTAAATCCCGTGTTGCATTATGAAGTCTGTCACTGCAAGTAAATTAATGCACTTAGCAACTTTAAAGTACAGTGTTACGATAAAACTTCAGATAGCAGATTTAATTTAATACCGCTATCCTTATCGACAGGGAAGAGTAGGTAAAAGCAGCTGTACTCAATGTAACGAAATGTAATGTAATGAAATGAAAATACACTATAATGTACACCACACAAAAGAAGAAACACAAAACAGTAAAGAAAACAGGACAAGAAAACAGTACAATAGTCCACTTTATCGCTAAAGAGCGATCTCTGCCAGGCAACCCAGAATGTAATCTGCTATCTAAAGATTTTGGGACTACATTGATTATCAACATGATCATTTACAGTGCAGGCTATTGAATTGTGGAACGCGTTCCCATTGATCATAAGACAGTCAAAATCAGTCACTGTTTTTAAAAGTGCTGTCAAATTTCACTATCTTACATAAACATGACGATCTTTGTTTTATATATCTATTTTATTTCCTTTTATTTATAAATAAAAGTATGTAATGTGGTTTATGTATAAGTATGTAGTTATTCGTATGCAGGTTTTTGTTTATATATTACGCCACCTACATTCTGTTTCTTTTTCTTTTCCTAATCTAAAGGTTGCCTGGCAGAGATCGCTACTAAGCGATAAGGTGGCCTTTTGTACCCTACTATGTGTATCATCATGATCAACCCATTACCGGCTCACTATAGAGCATGGGTCTCCTCTCAATATGAGAAGGGTTTGGCCATAGTCCACCACGCTGACCATGTGCGGATTGGCAGACTTCACACGCCTTTGAGAACATTATGGATAACTCCGAAAAGTTACAGATGTGCCCGGATTCGAACCGCCGACCTCTGATTAGGAGGCTGACGGCTATCACCGCTTCGTTACTTTTATATATTTGTTATAAAAATAAATAAACAACGGACGTTAATGACAAGATGGCGTGTCGAAATATTAATATACGGTTTAACTGTAAAAATAAACAGAGTATTGTCTTTTGTAACGGAAATCATGTGGGCGTCGATCGCACATTTGTCTCAGTCTAACAATACAGCGTTTACGCTATTTATATTCGACGCTTGGGTACGATGGTAATCAACTATTGGATGCTATCGTTGAAGATGCTCCGACATGCGATTACATTGGTAGGTCTAATCATATAAGTGGGACGTAATACATTTATCATGAGAAGGTTACGCGTGAACAAAGTTTTGTCTTTAGCTAACTCAGTGTAACTTTTGGCTTAATAAACCTCATCCCACTTCTGATTATAACTTATTGTTACAGTAGATTATGCCATTGTTACACTGGGTTGTTTTTACGAGTGAATAAGCTGCGGATCTATTGTTTATCTTAAATCTTCTTTGGTTTTTGAACAATGCCAGTTGTCAATAGTGACTTATCCACTAGTAATTATCTTTTAGTGATTGATTCAGTATCTCTACGTGATCATATCAGGAATGAAGAGATCCGTAGAAGGACCAGAGTTACCGACATAGCTCAGCGAGTTGCGAAGTTGAAGTGGCAATGGGCGGGGCACATAGCTCGGAGAACCGATGGACGTTGGGGTCCCAAGGTGCTGGAATGGCGACCCCGCAACGGTAAACGTAGCGTTGGTCGACCCCCAACAAGGTGGACAGACTACATCAAACGAGTCGCAGGGAGCCGCTGGATACAAGCGGCCCAAGATCGTGGCCATTGGAACTCCCTACAAAAGACCTATGTCCAGCAGTGGACGACGGTTGAAATGATGATGATGATGATGATGATTGATTCAGATATGAGGGGATAGAATATAGACATCTTTAATAAAGATCTCCGTGGATTTGTGAA
Source organism: Lasiommata megera (assembly GCA_928268935.1). NCBI lineage: Eukaryota > Metazoa > Arthropoda > Insecta > Lepidoptera > Nymphalidae > Lasiommata > Lasiommata megera. The sequence goes on along the minus strand of OV743326.1, from coordinate 8,182,709 downwards.
AGTGACGAATTATTTCTTTGCTTGCAACGAGAAGATTGAAGGTTACTAACCCTGATATGTTTGCATTGTAGATAGACCGTTAAAGTAAACGATAACGCTTATAGAAGACAATTCTAGTCCTCCATAATAATGTATGAAGTCGATATTTTGCACGTAAAGTGAAAACTTGTTTGAAGCAAAACTGTTTACGGCAAGTCTCTTTACAACTACAAAGCCTTGTTTGTTCAGCTAAATTACATTTTTATTTTTAGAAAATTTCGTAGTCACGAAACCTGATCGACACGAGGATAAAGTATTGACTGTTTTGGGTTATGAGTCATGCGTACTTAACTATAATACTAAGAATAATTAAGATGGCAATGTGTTTTGGATGATCGTTAATTGTCAGAGAAACGGATAGTTTAACGCCCGATGTTAATTCTATCAGCACTAATTTGCGTTGTTACCAGTTGGAGGGCCTAGGTTCGATTACCGTCTCGGGTCTGGTTTGATGGGAGGCTTCGACCGTGTCTTGTTACCACCGTATCGTGTGTGTTTTTGACGACCTCCGTGGTGCAGTGCGTGCGCTGTCGCATTTTAAAAGTTGGAGGTCCTGGGTTCGATTCCCGGCTCGAGTCTGGTCTGGTGGGAGGCTGCGGCCGTGGCTAGTTACCACCCTACCAACAAAGACGTGTCGCCAAGCGATTTAATGTTCCGGCACGATGTCGCGTAGAAACCAACTAGGAGCGTGGGCTTACCATACTTCTAACAGGTTAGCCCGCTACCATCCTAGACAGCATCATCACTTACCACCAGGTGAGATAGCCGTCAAGGGCTGACTTGTAGTGTATAAAAAAAAAATAAAAAAAAAGAAGCGTTACCACGAAAACGACTGTTAATATTCAGCTGCCGATGTCGCTCGCAATGCTACATCATTTGCTTGCGTCTAGACGAGCTGTGTGGAATAATTCTCAGATTAACTGTCAGCTGTTCTTTATTCATACGAATTAAGAGCATTTTGCATGCTAATGACCCGAGTTATCGTGTAAGTAGTACATACCTAGTACATTTACCGTCGTATTCAAGTTCATAATAACCAGTTTACATGCAAGAACTTGTATGAATAAATAACTGTTGGGAATTTTGTAGGTAGCGAAATAAAACTGTGTACTGAAAAGTTCTTTAAAATGATAGTTAACATGAATTGGAATCGCAGATAAAAATTGTTATATTCTTTGCTTCATCATGAACAACCCATTACCGGCTCACTAGAGAGCACGGGTCTCCTCTCAATATGAGAAGGGTTTGGCCATAGTCCACCACGCTGGCCGTGTGCGGATTGGCAGATTTCACACGCCCTTGAGAACATTATGGAGAACTCTCAGGCGTGCAGGTCTCCTCACGATGTTTTCCTTCACCGTTAAAGCAAGTGATATTTTAATTTTTAAAAACGCACATAAATCCGAAAAGTTAGAGGTGCGTGCCCGGATTCGAACCGCCGACCTCTGATCAGGAGGCTGACGCCCTAACCACTAGGCTATCACCGCTTTTCGTGCTGATTCTTTGCTTAAAGCAATATTATTTTAATATTGTTGACGAACACTTATAGGACTATAGAAAAACCTTTTGTCATGGACGTCAAGGCATCTCTTATAACACTTTCATTTTCTGATCTTTCTGATCTAAGCAATGATGGTAATAGCTCCGCTGATTTGGCGTATGACTCTTGTAAATTTTTGTCCACTTTTTTCTTCGGCGAGATGGAATTACTTTATATTTAAGCTCATAAAATTAATTAGTTTCTTTAAAAAAACACTTTAGAATATTTTATGATATACACATATAGACTAGCATATTATAGCCAATCTGGTAAACTACTAAGTACTATTTTATATTTTATAGTGATATTTTTTTATAAAAAATAACCTTATATTTTTGTAACCTTTGTGTAATTAAGGTAGGTTAGGTTATGTGTCATTAATATGTTGAGTTAGATATTGATCTATTTTGATAAGTTATCGCGTCTGTGATCTTAAGAATATTTGAGCTCCCACTGAAAACACTGCGGCTTGCTACGGCTAATGCATCATCATCATGATCAACCCATTGCCGGCTCACTAGAGAGCACGGGTCTCCTCTCAATATGAGAAGTGTTTTGTCATAGTCCACCACGTTCTCCATGTGCGGATTAGTAGACTGCACACGCCTTTGAGAACATTATGGAGAACTCTCAGGCATATAGATTTTCTCAGGATGTTTCCCTTCACCGTTGAAACAAGTGATAATTTAATTGCTCAAAAACGCACAGTTAGAGGTGCGTGCCCGGGTTCGAAACCCCGACCAATGAATAGGAGGCGGACGTCGTACCCACTGGGCTATCACAGCTATAGCATCTATCTTATGTCAATTTATGTCACGTATGATAGAATATCGCGCCAAATAAAAAACTTTTTCGTTCTTCTCTTTGTTAAGAATCGAAAATATTTTTCGTTTGTGCAAAATAATAGGTACCTTCTTTATAAAACATCATCGTACCGCTCCCCTTCACCATTAGTTGTTACTGAAACGTGAAAAGATTATAACTTCCAGCAACTCGAATAAAATTTTATTTTTCCGATAGTAGCTACATTTGCGAGTCGACATCTCTGCGGATTCAACTGGGGATGCTCGCTCCATAATTTGCGATGCCATTAAACGCGCGCGCGAGGGAGAGAGGGCTACATCGCTGTGCTGCTCGCATATCGGTCGCTGAATGTAAATGGCTTCATTTGATTATGTTCTACGCCGTAAACGCTCTTTGCATTTATGCAATCCCAGTAGTTACTGCGGGTGATAGTCCTTATTTTATGAAAAATAAAAAAAAAACAGTGACCTAGATGAATTTTTAGTAGCCTAGAACTATACAGATAAAATTAATACCTATCTCTGTACTGTAGCAATGTTTCTAGCAAGGAAGGTCAGGTTCCACTAATAATATAACTTTGAGCTACCATTTTATTCCATATTAAATAAAAAACGGCTATGTTCACCATAAGAGTTATATAGTGTGGTAAAATATTCTAGAACAAATCGGTTTTTATAAATAATTTGTAGTTTTGAATATAACCCACTTTGTTTGCGATATTTTACAGTAACTCCAACATTTCTATGTTAACGTATTGACACTACCCGGAATCTAATTTAAACAATTTGTTGTTGCAATATTATTTCGTAAAGGGGAATTCATAAACATTGTAACACGAGATAAATAAAAATATTTCTTCCACAGGAGACAGCTGAAGTATGCGTCGGCACTTCGGTGGGAACGATCACCGAGCCAGACTGCCTCGGGCCATGCGAGCCTGGTACATCGGTCACGCTGGAGGGCATCGTGTGGCACGAAACGGAAGGTGGTGAGTTGTTACTAGCGCACGAACCCAACGCACCGTAGCGCCTAACATCGCACCTCCAGCACGCTTATGCACGCCTGATACTTGTGTCCGCTTCGCAGTCCACACATAGCGACCCCGGGCACCAAGCAAAGTACATTGACTCCATTAATTCTGGCCAATAAGCATTTTTTGACTCATTCATTATGGCTTTAATAACAGTTAGTAATTAAACAAGTAACGACAATAATATCAAATTCAAATTCAAATAATCTTTATTCAAATCGTCCTTTAAAAGGCACTTTTGACGCGTCAATAATTTACATAGTAGTGATTTGATGGTGATAACTACATTCGTAAACTTGAAACTAAAGCTATGAGGGTTCCAAACGCGCCCCGGTCTAAGAATAAGCCCACAATAAACTTAGCCTGCTAAACTTTCTGTTTGTTATCACCATCTCACATGCCACTTAAAATTATATTAAGAGCTATCTTATCAGATGTATGAATGCGATGTTACAGTATACGTTTGGTGCCAGAGGTAATTCATTTGTCATAAATTAATATTGCTGGTTATAGTTTGTTTCCCACAACCCAAAACTGTTTTTTGACGACCTCCGCGGCGCAGTGCGTGCGCTACAGCAATTATATAGTTGAAGGTCCTGGGTTCGATTCCCGGCTCCCGGTCTGGTGGGAGGCTTGGGCCGTGGCTATCCTACCTATAAAGACGTGTCGCCAAGCGATTTAGCGTTCCGGCACGATGTTGCGTAGAAACCAATTAGAAGCGTGGGTTTCCTGACAGGGTAGGCTTCTAACATCCTAGACAGCATCATCACTTACCACCAGGACAGTTAGCCGTCAACTTGTAGAGTATAAAGAAAAACAAAATGATGCGATTGTAAGATTTAATTTTCCAATATTTTTTTTCTTATCTATGTAATTTAATCTATTCTTTATGTACCATATTTGTTATTTGATACGATGCTCATGACAAATAAGCGACGCTGGCATATTTGGAACACACGGCCATGTGCTCTACCTCCTTGCTAATAATCAAAACGGATAAAATAAACCGTATCGGTTTTATTTTATAAAGTTTTTCTATAATTCATAAATAACTTAGGGGCCCTCAATTATGTTATATTACTTAACGAAACGATAAATCTTAGAGTCCAAGAAGCAAACTTGTAATTGTAAAAATAAAGTTGAAATCCTAATGAAGTTACAGTTACATTCATCGAAAGTACAAAAGAAATCTTTCCCGATCCAAAAATTAAGTTATTGTTTGTATACAAAGAAATTAAATTATAACGAACGTTGTAGACGGGTAGGTAATTCAAAGTTTAAATTAAATCATATCGAAATCAGCCAATCGTCTCTGCAAATATCACGGTAGATTGAAGTAGAATAAATACACGTTACAATCGAACCGGAAAACGTATGAGAACTTAATTTATATTCCAAACAACACTAATTACGTCCATATTGAGATAAACATAATAATAAATATGATCCTTGAGGCAATTTCATAAAATAAATACACAGGCTGGTTATTTTAAGCATATAGCCGCCCAACCGGTATTTTATAGCACGAGCAAATTAAATTTTTAATGCACATGATAAATTTTGCAGTGACGTTTGACTGATTGGCTCTTAAATCGGTAATTAATGGAGGGGCAATGCGGGCCGTTAAATTTTACGTACCCTACTCACGTAATATGTTGTCTTATTATATTTTTATTGCGTTACTTATTTTTGTCCGCGACTTGGCCCGTGTAACATGTTTATCTCAAATTGACGACCTCCGTGGCGCAGTGCGTGCGCTGTCGCATTATAAAGTTGGAGGTTGGCTTCGGCCGTGGCTAGTTACCGCCCTACCGACAAAGACTAAGCTACTCGTATTTAGCGTTCCGGCACGATGTCGCGTAGTAACCAATTAGCAGTGTGGGTTTATCATGCCCCCGGCAGGTTAGCTCACTACCATCCTAGACTGCATCATCATTTACCACCAGATGAGATAGCAATATCAAAATCAATACGAATACCAAATCTTCGCGCTGATTAAAATATGCGGGCAAGCTGGAAGGAGCTGGAATATATAGGCACTCCCTTTGATCGGTCAAATTTACAAGAAAATGTCGCTGGAGCGATTATGAACCCTCTTAGGTTTGGTTTTAAGTTGTCGAGTGTAGTTATCACCATCACTTCACGAATAGAAATAATGAAATGAACGAGTAATAGGTTTATGTGAATAAAGCTATTTTTGATTTGATTTGATTTGATTTATTGCTGAGGTGACTGTTAAATCTCCGTGCTGTCAACGTCGCATTATTCTATACAAGTTTTAATAATAAACTACAATATATAGGTACATATTTCACGTCCTCTTTTCTCGCCATTGATTTATAATCTGGGCCGATATTTTTCCATTGTACCTAGTCCAAACTAAGCACATGATATTCCTTTGTTGATGGTACAGTCATTTATTCTCCGATAAGCTCTATTTCTCATCCCACTGAAATCCGTCCGTGATACGCAGCCGTCTATTATAACAAAAAATACATTGTATTACACAAATCGGGAAATCCATAGTCCGTATACAAGTAATACGATTATGTCACACGCAATTTCGCTACCTCTGCCAAGTGGGATAGAGATCGTTTTGGCGTGATATGTTTGCGTCAATTCAGTGCTCGCATGTCTGTTGTACAGGCTATTAGTGATACAATGCGTCTCCCCCGGCGTTACATATAATTACAATAAAAAGTAATAATAAATCAACATCTGCTCGCTGGCACTCCAAATTTATCCTCACGGAGGGGGGGACGATCACGCCCTCCCAATTTATTTATTTTCGTTGAAGTTGGACGGACTTAGGGAAATTGAATACTGTCGAGTTATTTTTCGTGGAAATGTCCCAATATTTTTTACCGTGTGTAATAAAGGTTTTAATTAGATTTTTTTTTCTGCTCTTCAATAGAGCTTCCAATTACTGCTTTTAAGAGAGTTTCATGTAACAGGGCTTTTGTTATTTATCGTACAATGGTTGGAAAGCAAGCTGTTAACTATTCAATAACATGTTACCATCGCCAGTTAAAAAGTGGTACCGTCCAAAATAAACATAATGGGATCTTCACTAAATAAAAATAAATTAGGCCAATCATGCCGATGAAAATCAAACGATAAGATACATTTGAATTGGTTTAATAGTGATCTCCCTAGCGCTTTGGTCTTATTAGTTGGAGGTCCAGGGTTTGAAACGATGGGGCAATTAATCATCACTCAATTTTGTAAAGAGAGGGAGGTATCAGCCGTGGCTAGTTAACACTCTACCGACAAAGACGGCAAGCTATTAAGCGTTCAGGTACAATGTCGAGTTAAAACCGTTTATAGGTTAACTGTTACACCCCTAATAGGTTAGCTCATTGCCAACGAGGTGAGATTGCAGAGGGGTTTTCTTTAAATTCGTAGTATCTTTGCTTATTTAATAAGCCCATTATGTTAATCCTACTAATATTATAAACGCGAAAGTTTGTAAGTATGGATGGATGTTTGTTACTCTTTAACGTAAAAACTACTGAATGCATTTTTGGAACGAAGTTCCTTATCGCGCGTTGTGAAAGGGGGGCTAGACGGAAAAAATTCTTACGAAAAGTTGTCACGACACTTTTTGTTATTGTAAGCTGTGCGGCGTCGCATGTTTCTCTGTCTGTCTCTCTCTCTCTCTCTTATAGAAAGCAAGCCAGATATTTTCATTTCTATTTCGCATTGAACAGTGTGGTGTTGCGACGGTTGTTTTTGTTGAGTGTATACAGGTTTTTTGTAAATAATAAATAATAAAAAATAATAAATGAATCCTGACAGTGTTTCTGCACAAGTTCCGGATATTGCTGATGGAGTACAAAATTGAGCCTACTGATTAAGTTTATATAACATTATATTTGTTAATAATAAAAAAAAAATATTATAACTTAAATAAAATAAAATTTTATTACAATTCCTTCACAAATTAATCGAAAGGAACTTCGTTCCATCCGGGTGTCCCTTGACACCTCTCAAGTTTTTATTAAACCTTACAATAATATAGCTCATACATCAGAATTACATATATGCTACAATTTATGAAGATATTGAGTGATTCGTCCAAAATATGACAATAAGTGTCAAGTAAGTAAGAAAAATCTACCATCTGCGTGATAATTTTAATGTCATAATGTAAATTATTTTCTACGCCACGCTAATACAAGCGGAGACGAAGTCGCGGGCACCAGCTAGTAGGAAATAAACAAGGAACTCATGCCCACGTTTAAAAAAAAAAAGTAGCCCTCGAGTCGTGCATTTATTCGGTTTCATTCGGGTGACGGGATTTACTGGGTAAAAAACGTTGATGTCTAATTTATTATATTCATCATATCTATATCTATCTTTTATATTTATAATATAGGGCCGTGAAGTTGCGGAATTTTTAATTAACTTTGGCAACAAGATTTTAAGACCGCGAAGTTTGCTTTTGTTTGAATGGGTGTAAATGGATGCTAACTTTGTGCGCTCGGGAGCCATGATTCCGTTAAAGTTTATGATTGTATTACATATTTGCTTTGGTGGTTATAAATTACCAAGATTGAGTGTGGACATTTTATGCGAGTTTAGATTTCGAGGAATCCACCATCAACAGTTGCGTGCACAGGTATTTTGATCCGGGTATGTAGTTATTTAATACAGTACAGAAAAAAAATCTTCCCTAAAATGGGTGTTTAGAGGAGACTGTGCTTTCCTCCAACGGAGTGATCTTAAAAATCTGCCTCTGATTTCTATATACATACGAGTATATATACAGAAATCAGTTCATGCCTTCAGAGGTTCAAATACGTACCATTCAGAGTTGCAATTTTCACAGAATACACATTCTGTAACGAAAACTTTACAGTTTTTTTAGTAATAATGTATATTTGAACAATATCTGTACAGCCATTAAAATCACACATTTTTCGCATTTTTAACATCGGTTGGAAAGAAGTACTAAGCATACATAAATTCAAAACACTGCAAACTTCAACATTATTCAATAGTAATATGATTTCACTTGAACATCATATTTTCTGAACCATTAAGGAGTTCAACATTCAATTTGAATTAATAAATGTGGCCGGAGAGAATTGAATATTATCACAAAAAATATTACTTGAATTTTTAATAATATTGCTTTAGGGTTCCAAAGAAGTTATATTTACCTTAACTCGCCCTAAAAGATTTTGAATAAAAACAACTTGTATAAAATGTATCAAAGTGAAAAAAATAACACAGCGAATAAACGAAAAAGTAAAATGTTATAGCAATGGCTTTTTTTATACGGTACAAGTTATCCCTTCACAGCAATCTCACCTGATGGTGAGTGATGATGCAGTCTAGGATGGTAGCGAACCTGTTAGGGGTACGGCTAGCCCATACTCCTAATTGGTTTCTACGCGAGATCGTGCTGGAACGCTAAATCGCCTGACACGTCTTTGCCGATAACTAGCCACGACCGATGCCTCCTACCAGACCAGACTCGAGCCGGGAATCGAACCCAGGACCTCCAAAATATAATTGGCAGACTTCACACGCCTTTGAGAACGTTATGGAGAACTCTCAGGCGTGCAGATTTCCTCGCGATGTTTTCCTTCACCGTTGAAGCAAGTGATATTTTTATTTTTTTAAACGCACATAACTCCGAAAAGTTAGATGTGCGTGCCCGAATTCGTACCGCCGACCTCTGATTAGGAGGCTGACGCCCTAACCACTAGGCTATCACCGCTTCGAATCAGTATCTGTAACTAAATATCTATAATAGGTATTCCTGCTTACAATTTGCAAAGTTTAAACTGTCAGGGTGGTAGATCTCGCTTTTAAATGTTTAATGTGTCATGGAAAAGTTAAATTAGATGTCCGGGCCCTTTTGTTTTCGTGCGTCCGTTTCGATTTGTACGCCAGCCAAATAGCTTTCCCGCCGTATAAAGGTTTTATAATCTCATTGCTTTCCGAACTTCGACTGTGTCTTTATGCATCATTTTAGAATAACTTAAATAACGTGACAGTTTATATGTATATATGTATGTATATTTATTTATGAAGTATGGTATGACGCTCGTCCCACACAAGCGACCTACCCAGCAAGTAGATCTCTTGTTTGGGATGCCAAAATCGAAAATATCTTTTTTCACATAAAGCTATTACAGGCATCTAGGAATCGTTCGTTTCATTATTTATATTCGTGAAGTGATGGTGATGACTACAATCGACAACTTAAAACTAAAGCTAAGAGGGTTCAAATCGCGCCCAGGTTTATGAAGAAACCCACAACAAACTTAGCCGGTTTTTCACAGCTGCACCTGCTACGCTCAAAAAACCTTTATTGCAGTTACAATTTTGTTCTTTGGACTTTTGAGACTATGGGGCAATGGAGACTGGCGGCTCGAGTCTGGTGGGAGGCTTGGGCTGTGGCTACCCTACCGACAAAGACGTGTTGCCAAGCGATTTAGGGTTCGGGCACGATGTCGCGTAGAAACCGATTAGGAGTATGGGTTTACCGTACCCCTAACAGGTTAGCCTGCTACCATCTTAGACTGAATCATCACTTACCATCAGGTGAGATTGACGTCAAGGGCTAACTTGTAGTGGATAAATAAAAATATATATATATATATATATATATATAATACTTAATCTATATACGATACACGATTACACGTTAAGAAAAAACTTCGTTCGCTCCAACGGACGAAGCAGTTAGTGAGATTTAGAATAGTTAAAGGTGTATGGAAAAGGAATGTAGAAACATAAAATTTATAATTATCGAATGAACCACTAGTAGTTAATATAAATACTATGAATTTATCTGTAAAGTTATTCGTGGCACTTAGCCGGGAATTAAACGAACCTTAATGTTATAACGAGATTCAAAACTGAACTCCAAACAAATTAATTGTGATGTTATTTTAACTGAACATGAATAAAGCAAGCTTCTATCGTTTTCAATTAACCGACCGACTAACGGGGGATCTAACTAATGTTTCCTGATTGAGATCGCAATGGCCGTACCAGGAGAGCAGAGCGGTGGAATAGGTTCATTTAGGATGCTAATTACCGCGGGCCGTAATCAACTGACTAATGGTTGTGGAGCTCCTGCCATTGCTATAACATTTTACTTTTTCGTTTATTCGCTGTTATTTTTTTTCGGTCTTATACATTTTATACAAGTTGTTTTTATTCAAAATCTTTTGGGCGAGTAAATACCTCTTCTTTAGAACCCTAAAACAATATTTTTTCTCATAATATTGAATTCTCTACGGCGACTTTTATTCATTCAAATCGAATGTTGTAGAGATTGTCTAAACTGAAATGACGCGCCCCACTACTTAATTAGTGTATTTAAATGTGTGAGTGCAAATAAAACAACAACACTTCATCTGTGTGGGAGCGTCGATTTATCAGTAAACTACGATCTCTGAGTGCACAAGACGGTTGACTAGTTGGGTAATAAATCCGATAACGCTCGCTCTATTGAGCAACGCCGTCCCATTGTATGAAACAATACGTCCTCTCCTCTCGCGCGTTTAATATTAACTAAACTAGTTGGACAACAAATCCGAGAATAACGTTTCTTAGCAAGTATACAACTGAGCGACCAATTATAATACCATGTTTATATGTATTGCGTTCATATTTGAGTTGGGCTTGTGTGAGTAAATGCAGAGGTGGGGCGCGTCATTTCGGCTTAGACGAACTCTACTCCTTTATGGCACAGAAAATATTATATTCAAGTGAAATAATACTACTATTGTAAAATGTTACAGTTTGCAGTGTTTTGAATTTATGTATGCCTGGTACTTCTTTCGGAACGATGTTAATAATGCAAAGAAGTGTTTGTCGGTTCGTCCATTTTACTTTTCTATTGTTAGGGGCAAGGTGAACCCATAGTCCTAATTGGTTTCTATGCGATAACGGTTCGCACGTCTTTGACTGTAGGATGGTAACTAGACACGGTCAACCTCCCAAAAGACCAGACTCGAACTGGGAATCAAACCCAGGACCTTCAATTTTTTAATGCGCTGATTATACCACGGAGGTCGTCAAAAACCTTCAGCTGTTTGCATAATAGTTATGACGTATTATACTCATTCAATGAGCAATTTTGGGACGCTATAATCGCGTTTATCAAGTCTATAAAGGGCTTTGAGAAAAGGTATTTATGAATTATACAATAATTTAGCATGCTCGTGGCTATAAATTTAAAATGTCCTCCCATAATTTACAAGGGGCCGTTTAATATAGCAGGAAAAGTGAGTAATACTGTCTATATATTGTGAATTCTCAAATGATAGATAACAAGGAGTATTGCCTGACTTTTGTATATGATCTGTGGTATCATATCATCTGTCAAAAATGACAGATGATATGATGGCGGTTGGAGTTCAAGCGCTTGACGGAAAATATTGTTAATGGAATATTTATAGAAACGTTATTAAAAGTATTTTAACAACACGAAGTCTTTCTACTTTTGTTCCTGACTACAGGCGAAAGCTTACACAATTAACTTGTATATGAGGGAAGTTTTGAAAAAATACAATAATTTGATTTGACCACATAATGTATTTGTATCATATTTAAAATAAAATATTAATTATTACTCAAAGTGCAAAACACGATGTACTGAAGTAATTTTACTTTAATTTAATTTTTTTTTTCGAATTCTGTGGTTATTATGACACATTATATGTGGTATACAAAGGAAAGCTTATCTCTATAGGATATCTCTTTTCAATACTTATATTGCTGTTTATGTAATGCCAGTGTCATGAGGACTAAATCGTCACATCCGGCAAGGAAAGGGCACAGTTGGTGAATCTAACCCCTGAATAATAAAAACGAGACGCGCGTCCGACAATTTCCTGAGTTTCGAAGCTCTGTCTGCCCACTTTTTAATATTCCCGCTCTCCTTGTAGGTACTTCGCTTCTTGGAAACTTAAGTTCCTTTTTAAAATATAACGAACAAAGTAACTCAGACTGTAATGATGAAACTTTTAGGAAGAAGTTACTTGTTGTGCTTTTATTTATCAAGTGTGCTAACGGATGAGACTTTTATTTAAAAAAGGAATCGCGGTAATTTCGAACGAAAAATATTCGGTTTCATTTAGAATTCTGAATTCAAAATTTTTTTTTTTATTTTTTTTTTCGAACTTTAACTTAAGCCTCTTTAACTCACACACTTTTTATTTATATAATATATTTTTTTAAATTATTTGTACGTTTTTATTTAATATTAAAATAAAAATATATATATACATAGTTTTTTACGTGTCTACAATCTTTATTTTTGTGTGATCTATGGTTGACTGGTCACTGGTGGAGAATGCTTAGCGCCTTTTGTACATTATTTTTGTGCAATAAAGTTAAAAAAAAAACACTTTTCGGTTCGGTTTAGAATTCTAAATCTGAAAGAAAGTTTTAAGGCCATTCTATTTTTAAAAGCAGTTATCAATCTGATACGTAACTTATAACTTGAGCTCATTGATTTACCACTAGCCGTAGATCGATCATTAACGCTCAAAAAATGGGACGGAAAAGTAGTGCACAAATAGCGTTGCGTGCACTCCTTTCCAGTGTGTGACAATGCTAGACGAAAGTCACCGATTCTAACACTCGAGCGGTATTATAATCCGAATTAATGAACGGCCAGATGTCTACTGTATTAGACGAGTTGTAATACATCGATATACCGATATGTAGGAATATATAGTTAGTTGGTAACAAATTCTCGCCTTGTTTTTTTTGTACGACGCGCTCTATCTACGGCTAGTGGTAAATCAATGCTTGAGCTTAATACTTTTATGTACTGAACAAAAATATAACGTGCGATCTTTCATCCGCTGACCGCAGCCCGAAATTGATAATATAAATTGTAAATGGACGTTATTAAATCGTACTGTCAGTTGGATTCATCTATCATGGCCATTCATTCGGCCCAATAACTCGCTCGGATAATGCAAATTGGTTGTAGAGGTATGCTTTATGTGGTCATTGTTCGTGAAACAATAAATGGCAGATAATAATTATTTATAGAGACACCGCTCGATGCTGACTACCAGCTACTGAGCGGTGCATGTGGTATTGTCTAAACGTGACTTTTCAACGCTGGCAACAGTGCATTAATAACAAAAGCAGTCATCATCATGATCAACCCATTGCCGGCTCACTACAGAGCACGGGTCTCCTCTCAATATGAGAAAGGTTTGTCCACCACGCTGGCCATGTCCGGATTGGCAGACTTCACACACCTTTGAGAACATTATGGTGAACTCTCCGGCGTGCAGGTTTCCTCACGATGTTTTCCTTCACCGTTGAAGCAAGTGATATTTTAATTTTTTTTTAACGCACATAACTCCTAATAGTTAGAGGTGCGTGCCCGGATTTGAACCACCGACCTCTGATTAGGAGGCTGACTCCCTAACCGCAGATTTGATTCAAGTACCGCTTTTTTTCACAAAAAAAAGCAGTACACTTGAATTTAATCACAGGATTACGTACAAGTACAACTTTTGTTATTTAAAATAATAAAGAACACAGTTTTGTGACAATAAATAAAAAAAAAATGAAGCCATTTATTCAACGGAACGGAATATGTAAATTTAGGCAATTTATATATATATACTTCTATATTAGGCTACTCTAGCAAATAAAGTTTTTATCCTGTAAAGTAGAATATGAGGAGATAAATAAATAAATAAACTACCAAGTCAATAAAAATAATAATTATGACATAGTTTTTTTTTAACAAGTATCAGTCCAATTTTCTTTTAATTAATAATTTTCTGGGTTTTTATAATATGGTTACAAGTTTTTAATAGAAGTCGCCTCTCTGGCGTAGGCCTTGTGACAATACAAAGTGGAAAATAAAACATTCCTTAAATGTATTAATAAATTTGTTTTAAATTGTAATGAATTAAACATAGTTAGTTATATAGTTTTGATTTGGACATAAATAATATGCTGTTATTATACGAGATAATGCAATGTTTGTTATGCCTTGTAATAAATAAACATATCATCATCATCATCATTATCAACTCATTAGCGGTCCACTTCAGGGCACCACGCTTGCCAAGTGCGGATTGGTAGATTCCACACGCCTTGAACATTATAGCGAACTCTTTTATAAAGCATATGCTATTTAATTTTAAATTGCTTATTTTAAAACGCACATAACTCCGAAGGATCAGAAATACGTGCCGAGAATGTAACCCGGCCCCCTAATAGAGAGACCGAAGTCCTCCTTAACCACTAGTTAACAATCCGGCCTCTCTTTTGGCCTTGTATTTATTATTAAGCTCTTTACAATATAACCATAAATATAATAAAAATATTCCAAATTGTATCCATATAAAACATGAATAAATTATATTTTTATGATCGCTTAAGTCTTTTTCACATATACATATTACGTTTTGAAACTTTCGGCGACCTCAACGTTGAACAACACGATTTAGAGAGTACCACTTTTCGAAGAGCTCGGCGGTTCGAATCCTGGCACGCAACTTTTCGGAGTCATGTTTAAACAATTAAAATATCACTTGCTTCAACGGTGAAGGAAAACATCGTGAGGAAACCTGCACGTCTGAGAATTCTCCATAATGTTCTCAAAGGCGTGTGAAGTCTGCTAATCCGCACATGGCCAGCGTGGTGGACTATGGCCAAACCCTTCTCATATTGAGAGGAGACCCGTGCTCTGTACTGAACCGGTAATGGGTTGATCATGATGATGATGATTTTTCGAACAATGTAATATTATTAATTTTAGATTATATTATTGGATTGTAGATCGATTGTATTTTTTTTAATTATACTTACTGTTATATGTATTATATGTTAATTCTGTAGTAATAGAAACTAGTGCTTTTTGTACATTGTAGCTAGAATATTTCCATTAATTAATAAGGTCATTGAAAAATATTTGCCATTTTTCAAATAATAATAAATGATATGTAGAATAGATATATGTTAACATTGGCATATTCCTAAAAAGTGCCATGTCGATTTTCATGCGGTTCTTTGCATTAAACCACGACGACACAGATTCCTCACCAATATGTTGCCATTAAGCTGTGTGTGCCGATGGACGTTGGGGTCCCAAGGTGCTGGAATGGCGACCCCGCACCGGTAAACGTAGCGTTGGTCGACCCCCAACAAGGTGGACAGACGACATCAAACGAGTCGCAGGGAGCCGCTGGATACAAGCGGCCCAAGACCGTGGCCGTTGGAACTCCTTACAAAAGACCTATGTCCAGCAGTGGACGTCTATCGGTTGAAGTGATGA
Organism: Lasiommata megera; assembly: GCA_928268935.1. Taxonomy (NCBI): domain Eukaryota; kingdom Metazoa; phylum Arthropoda; class Insecta; order Lepidoptera; family Nymphalidae; genus Lasiommata; species Lasiommata megera. The sequence goes on along the minus strand of OV743326.1, from coordinate 8,167,013 downwards.
TGATGATGAAGCTGTGGTTAGGACGTTCACCTCCTATTCAGTTGTCGGCGGTTCGATCCCGGGCACCTCTAACTTTTCGTAATTATGTGCGTTTTTTAACAATTAAAATATCACTTGCTTCACATGAAGGAAAACATCGTGAGGAAGCCTGCACACCTGAGACTTCTCCATTTTGTACGCAAAGGCGTGTGAAGTCTGCACATGGCCAGTGCGGCGGACTATGGCCAAATCATTTTCATATTGAGAGCAGGCCCGTGCTATGTAGTGAGCCGGCAATGGGTAGATCATTATGATGTTTCCATTTCTCTGCAAGCCCCTAGGGTACGCCAATGCTTTTGTGCATATATGTAACGCACGCCACTCTTAATGTTAGAGTAACTACTTCAATGTACCATTTTCAATGAAACCCTGTCATATTTACGAGAGGGCTTTGAAATGCGGGTGTTTTTGTACTGAAATTTATTCGGGCAAAGATAAATTACGATAGAATAAGGGTTTACTGTACGCAATCCCTTTTTTAATCCCCCGGGAGCGATTCTTCTTCGAGGCGAGCTCATGAATTGTAAACGGGTGGCTTTTTAAATAATGCCGCGAGTACAAGATACATTAGCGCGTCAAATTTGTTGGTAGTAGTTTAGAAAACCGGTTAAGTGAAAATTGGGAAACATAAATGAAAAATATTTATTTGCCAAAAAACGCGATGTTATGCCATACGGTAAACCCACACTCCTAATTAGTTTCTACACGTGCCGGAACGCTAAATCGCTTTGCGACACGTCTTTGTCGGTAGGGTGGTAACTAGCCACGGCCGAAGCCTCTCACCAGGCCAGACTCGAGCCTCATCTCTAAAGACATCGTAAGCCAGAACGCTAAATCGTTTGGTGACGCGTCTTTATCGATAAGGTGGGAAGAAGCCATGCCCGAAACCTTCCACCAGACGAGATCATGTTTTTTCCATTGGCAGCTAGCTGTCTTGCTAGAGAACTGCATGTCTTACTCGCTACTTTTGCGATGTCTCCTTCCCTTCTCTCCCATCAGTACGTACCTGGAGGAGTTCAAAATTTGGGTCGACGCGGCGAAATGGATGCAGCTGAGTTATTGGCGAGGCTGTCCAATTTGTCAAGGGTGCTCATTTGCATACGGCCAGGGCCCGGGAACGTGACTCCGGCGGTATATTTAGAATTGCCCGCGCCGCAACAACCCCTCCCCCCCACTCCCCCCGCGCCTTATCACGCTCGCGTGCTTACTTATGCAAATTTAATTAATCAATTTAATCCCCACTACGCTCGTATGAAACTTTTCCACACTATTACTTTGCTGATTCACATAAATTTATACGCGAATCGCAACGCAACTGTTGTGTTGTTGTCATCAGGATCCACCCATTGCCGGCTCGCTACAGAGCGCAGGTCTCCTCTCAATATGAGAAGCTGTTAATTCTTCTTCTCTTTCTTCTAATTGGTTCTTAAAAGATGGACTACTAAACAAATTTTTTCGCATTTATAGGTATGATAAATTGTAAAAAAAAACTCACACCGTCTTCGCCGGCGAAGACGAAGAAGTCATCCGAAGTGGGCCATCCACGGCCTCGGAGACGTACGGACCGTTCACCATCCGACCCCCCCGTTATCCCAAACGTCGCCTAAGCCGAGGTTCGGCCTCAAAGGAGGTGTCCTTAGGCAGACTTTCTCTTAGTTTCTTCGAGCCCTAGGGCTCAAAATTTCTTCTGGCAGAGCTTCTTTATGAAGCTCGACAAACAGCCTGGTTACGCTGTGGCAACCAGTAGGATAAAAAAAATATATTACATTATGGTTATCTAGTTTGAATATTAAGTATAACATCAATCCTCACCATGCGGGTTGGTGGACTTAGTACTTACGGAAACATGAAAGAAATCACTATTTCGAAGACGTAGTTAGATTCATCATCATCATCTTAATGATCGACCCATTTCTGGCTCACTACAGAGCACGTGTCTCCCCTCAATATGAGAAAGGTTGGCCATAGTCCACTACGCTGGCCATGTGTGGCAGACACAGGCCTTTGAGAACATTATAGAGAACTCTCAGGCGTGCAGGCTTCCTTCCGTTTGAGGACGGAACGACGTTTTCCTTCACCGTTTGAGCAAGACATTTTTTAATTACTTAAAAACGTACATAACTCCGATATGTTAGAGGTGCGTGCCTGAGATCGAACCTCCGACCTGTGATTAGGAGGCGGACGTTCTAACTAAAAAGTAATACCTAATTTTATTAAGTAACAGTCGTAACTGAAGAAGTCGAATTTAGATTATTATATATATTATTATTGCTTACACTCCATTTTATCTTATTTGTCTTATTAACGTAAAACATTTTTTGATTGTATTGATTGTTTTGTTAACAGAGAGAAACAATTGTATTGAAATAAGTAAAAGAAAAAACATAATTTTCCTAGATTTTTAGATCTATGTTTTGAGTCTTTTAAAATCTTTTAAAAACGTTATATACATACAACAAAAGTATCAAAAATATTGTTTACATTATAAGACATGTAAGAAAAAATAATACGCAGTAACTTATTTGTAATTAATGCTGCATGCCTCTTTATATCCGAAAATATTTAGTTTTTAAGATACTCACTAATAGTGATTTTTTCGGACATTGAATTAATAACATAGTTAAAAGTTAATCATCATAGTGAATGATAATAACATACAAAATCGCCTAAACGGATTACATACAAAGTTAATGGATTTCGGCATATTCATTGTTAGATACTTATAGATGAGGAAGATGTAGCATTTGGAAAGTCCTTGGTTTCCAAAATTTTAATAGTGTATTCTATTATTTCAGGTGTTCTGGTGGTGAACGTGACGTGGCGAGGAAAGACCTACGTGGGTACCTTACTGGACTGCACGAGACACGATTGGGCGCCGCCTCGGTCAGTAACAAATAATTTAAATATTAATTATAACTAGTCAAAGTATATATTTATTGATAATTTATATTATATTTAAGCTGTGATAGCCCAGTGGTTAGGGCGTCCGCCTCCTAATCAGAGGTCGGGGGTTGGAACCCTGGCACGCACCTCTAACTTTAGAGAGTTATGTGCGTTTTTAAACGATTAAAATACCACTTGCTTCAACGGTGAAGGAAAACATCGTGAGGAAACCTGCACGCCTAAGAGTTCCTGTAATGTTCTCAAAAGCGTGTGAAGTCTGCCAATCCGCACATGGCCAGCGTGGTGGACTATGGCCAAACCTTTCTCATATAGAGAGGAGACCCGTGCTCTGTAGTGAGCCGATAATGGGTTGATCATGATGATGATTATATTTAAAATATTGGCCTCATCTATTATTTACTTACCCCAAGGGTTGTCTGGAAGAGATTGCTTAAGCAATAAGACCGCCTTTGTATACTCATGTGTTAAGTGTTTCGTGTTGTTGTTTCTAAAGAAACCACACACACAGCACATTTTAAAAAATGTGCTGTGTGTGTGGTGAGTGCAATAAAGAGTATCTATCTATCTATCTAGTTTTTTCTTAAACATAGGTAAAACGGCATGCTAACAGCACATGCCCGACCTAACGCTCTCTCGTGCCGTCATATTCCCTCTACCGATATACTATTATCAGCTTAGCTTTCACTATAACTTAGCACTTGATTGCAATCTCAATAGGTTTCAGTCTAAGGTTTATTACCTTGTAACACGTTGTAAGGGAATGAAGAAACAAATAGTTGTGGGTAAGGGTTATTATGTTAAACCCATAACCCTTATTGGTTTTTCCGCGTTTATGCATACAATATAGTCGTAGAATCCTGTCAGGGTGTAGGAAGATAATATGCCTTGATAATTCAAATTATTTCAAGGCAACTAAAAGGCAAAATTTACCCCGGCTAAGTTTGTTGTGGGCTTCTTCTTAGCCCGGGGCGCGTTTGGAACCCTCATAGCTTTAGTTTTAAGTTTACGAATATAGTTGTCACCATGAAATAACTACTATGTTAATTATTGACGCGTCAAAAGTGCCTTTTAAAGGACTATTTGAATAAAGATTATTTTGAATTTGAATTTGAATTTGGCCACTGGTATACCCACTGTACACCGACCCCAATGATAATTGTTGGTATATTATTTGTTATTCAATTACAAATTCAATTAAAATGAGGTCGCAGTCCATAATTTAGTATTTACGGGGGGTAAATACTAAATTATGGACTGCGACCTCACGGCACTTGCTTTTGTGGCTCTGAGTCTCGCCGGACATGAAACATTCCATTTACTTTGTGTACATATTGTATGAACAATGCACTTTTAGTCAGATTAAAGACCCACATCTAGAAACACAAAATTATTTTGAGAACATTACATTAATATGTGGGCTTTACGTGTAACACTTACTATTTTGTAAAATCATATTGTACCAGTCTCCACTTCTGTTAACCTGGTGGTGTCCAAAATAAATAAAGTTTCTTCATTAATTAAATCATCTCGTTTCCAGATTTTGTGACTCCCCAACGGAGGAGTTGGATGCGCGGACACCTAAGGGTCGAGCGAAACGCGGCCGAGGCGCAGCCCCCACAGACATGACCAACTTTACTGAGACGCGCTCCTCAGTGCACAGCAAACTACGCAACGGCGGCGCCAAGGGCCGACGTGCCTTGCCATCCCCAACGCCGTTCACTCCCCCCAAGCCGGACTCGAAGAGAAAACGGAACTCCGACGCGGAGGAACGCCCGCCGACGCCCAAAGCGAAACGCCCTCCACCTACTCCATCATCACCACCGCCTGACCCCGTCTTACTCGAATGCCCAGAACCGAATTGTAACAAGAAGTACAAACACGCGAACGGGCTGAAGTACCACAGATCGCATGCGCACGGTTCACCGGATGAGGAAGATAAAGACGGCTCCAGTTCGGAGCTAGAGGAACCCGCAGTCGAACCGGCCTCACCAGTGCAACCGCCTTCCGAGCCAGCCACACCGGCGACCCCTGTGAAGTCTCCCACACCGACCAAATCTCCGGAAGAGAAGAGTGATAAATCGCCGGAAAAGTCTCCTGAAAAACCGGAGGTGGTTGAGTCCCCACCCCAGCCTAGGTTCGAGGAGTTCGCAACGACACCGGAGCCCCCAGCGCAAGTGGAGCGGCCGGTGACTCCGCCCGCACCGTCTACTCCGCCACCTGAATCTTTGCCCGCGTTGCAGCCAACTACGCAACTAACGCAATTCAAGGTATGTTTGGTTGTCTGCCAACACTTACGTTTACGAGTGTAGATTGAATGCATGTCTCTCTAGAAATTGTGAATTTGAGCCGCTCGAAAAATTGTTTTTTTTTCGGACTGCCTATTAGCTGTACTGCCTATTGGCCGCAGCGTAAGCGGGCTGTTTCTGTTTTCATCCGAAGCTCTGCCAGAAGAAATTTTTAGCCCTTGGGCTCGAAGAAACTAAGGGAACGACTGCCTAAGGGCTTCCTCAGTATCTAAAAGTACTTACCCTAATCTTAAAAAGCTCAAGGAATGTGGTTTTATATTTCGTACAACCTTTACACTTATTCAATAACAATTCTTAAGAGTTTTAAGTGTTTTAGTTTGTGTTACAACTTTTTAGGAAATTACAAAAAATCTTGTTTAAAAACAAACAGTTTTCCACGAATGCATTCACAGTATAACTGCAACTGTTTGTATAAATTTCAAACAATAATATAATCACAAGAAATATATAATTTTTGTGAATAAAATTTCTTATCAAAACTTTACATATGTTCTAGGTTAAGCCACGATCGGCATTAATGCCATCAGAAGAGCGGAAATCCACCGAATCTCCGCCGGACGGCTCGCCAGGTAAAAGGCGTGCGCGAAGGTCCCCAACCCCGGGCGTGCGTTCACCGGCCTACTCGGATATATCCGACGACGCCGCACCCACCGAGGGAGCCCCTGACGCTGATGCCGGCCACCGACCCTTCCCCGTATATCATCAGGTATGTACTATAAAATCAAGATGCCGCGTAAACCCTTTTTTTTTCCGCTGGGAAATGCGTTTACGCATCCCCTCCGGAAGCGATGCAGGCAAGACTGCGCCGCTTAAGACGGGGTATGTGGGACTCCCTGGCGGCCAGACTGGCGACCAGAATACCCACTAAAACCCAGCTATGCTCCTTCGCGTCGCCTGGTGGCTGAGTCACGGGAACACTTGTGTACTCGACCGCAACGCCGCGTAAACCCTTAAATATTTCCGAACGAACCATGTTCAAGGACAAACGTCCTTGAACATTGTTGTACGGTATGTCTTAAGTGTATAAGACCACACAGCGTTTTCAATGTATTTTTGGTGGTTTATAATATAAAAATACTTCCTTACTGATGTTCTCTGTAAAATCTTTAAATCTGCAATATCTTTTCACACCAAGGTCCTTTAAAAATGTCCTTCTAAAGTAGCATGAATAAGCTCTTTCTTATTTATTAACATATTTGCTTGGTATAATTTTAGTACTACGGGCAACCGCCGTACTTACCACCGACGCATCCGACCAGCGCACCCCCTCCTCCGGACAAGGGCAAGGAGGACCTCTCCAAAGGGGATTCTAAAGGCGATCTCAAGGTATGTATTCCTGTCTGTATGTCTGTCAACCTACCACAAAGACGTGTCGCAAAGCGATTTAGCGTTCCGGCACGATGTCGCGTAGAAACCAATTAGGAGTATGGGTTTGCCATACCCCTAAGAGGTTAGCCCGCTACCATCCTAGTCAGCATCATCACTTACCACCAGCACCCAAGAGCTAACTTCTAGTTTATGAAAAAAAAATACTATACTACGCACAATTGAGAACCTTTTGCAAACATACCCGCTACCATCTCAGACTGCATAATCACTTACCATCAGGTGAGGTTACCGTCAAGGGCTAACTTGTAGTGGAAAAAAAATATATATCACGAAGTGTAAACTTACGATTGTCCATTCTGGGCGTGGATGAAGAACTGTTGTACTAGAAACCCGATTATACAGGTGATTTTTTTATATCTACAGATTCGCGATTTTCCGGATTATCGACAGCAACCAAACACAGTGAGTTTTTGTCGATTTTTAAAACTATAGTTAATTCGAAAAGATAGATAAAAGATAGATTATATATCTTGCTTATCATACTTTATTCAACTCACATGTTCTCTTGTATCTCATATAAGTGGAGATTATCTCAGTAGATAACACATATGCTAATATTCATCTTATTTTTTAAATCCCAGATATCGTACTAAACTAATACATAAAGTAGTCTAGATAATAGGATTTCTACCGTTCCGATGTGCATTTTTGCAAACGAACCATCGATTAAATATGGCGTCATGTTTTTTTGTACAGGATGGCAAACAAGATGGAGGGCCGCAAAAGGTTCTACCGCCACACTTCTACCCTTACAACTACGTTCCAAATTTTCCCTACAACGTAGAATCTGGGCCACCCCCTGGACCGCCCCTAGATGACAAATCCAAGGAGTCAGACCGCTCCAAAACAACGCCAAGCCCCCTTGACAAGAGTAAACAACAGAGGCCACCCGATGGTAAGGACCCGTCGAGGCCGAATGAAAACCATCAGATCTTGAAAGAGAGCATAGAAATGAAAGCGCAAATGGGACCCTACTCCTTCCAAAGACCTCCGCATGCAAGAGAAGAGGAATTGAGGAGGTAAGTTAAATAGTTGTTCATTGATTAATGAACCAATTGGTCCACGGACTTCATTCCGTAGTCAAACTATTAATAAAACAACTTAATAATAGAAATATACTTGACAGATTACTTGGAATTACTTCAGTCAATGTACTCTTGTACTTGTAATGCGGTGATAGCCTAGTGGTCAGGGCGTCAGCCTCCTAATCAGAGGTCGGCGGTTCGAATCCGGGCACGTACCTCTAATTTTTCGGAGTTATGTGCGTTTTAAAAACTTAAAATATCACTTGCTTCAACGGTGAAGGAAAACAATGTGAGGAAACCTGCACGCCTGAGAGTTCTCCATAATGTTCTCAAAGGCGTGTGAAGTCTGCCAATCCGCACATGGCCAGCGTGGTGGACTATGGCCAAACCCTTCTCATATTGAGAGGAGACAGACCCGTGCTCTTTAGTGAGCCGGTAATGGGTTGATCATGATGATGATGATGATGAATGTACTCTTGTACTGGTTGTTAATTTGTATTTGTTTTAAGTCTATTGTAAGTGTATTATTAAAATTATTAAAATAAAATAAAGGAATAAATATTACTGACTTGAATTTCATTCTTTCTGTCGGTGAACTATTAGTATCAGGGTATTATGAACTTTGCAGATATTACATGAGTCTCGAGCAGCGTCGTAAGGAAGGGGGCGATGTTAAGCCAGTGGGACAGCCGCCGGGACCTCCCGGCCAAGGGGGTCCGCCGCGCCCCCAGCCCGCCCACAAGCCCAAGGACAAGGATGACAAACCTAAAGAGGAGGTTAAGGTGAGCCTTTTAGATTATTTCCCGATATTGTGCAGATATGAGACATAAATACTGTTGCATTTTAAAGTTGGAGGTCCTGGATTCGATTCCTGGATCGAGTTTGGTCTGGTGGTAGGCTTCAGCCGTGAGTACCTACCACCCTACCGACAAAGACGTGTCGCCAAGCGATTTAGCGTTCTGGCACGATGTCGCGTAGAAACCTATTAGGAGTGTGTTTACCATTGCCCTAACAGGTTAGCTAGCTACTATCCTAGACTGCATCATCACTTTCCATCAGGTGAGATAGCCGTCAAGGGCTAACTTGTAGTGTATAAAAAGAAAACAATTTTAGTAGTTGTAGGAAATTGCAGGAAAATTTAGCTTTGTTTTAGAGTATAGATCGAAATTATTTAACTAAAATGTGTGAATTAAAGAATTCATTGGCCAGGGTTCTAGGAATAGTGGTGGTTCCTCTTTACTGCTCTAAAATCCCTCTTTCGTAACCTAAGACATTGCATCACCATGTACGTTTCTTATCGACTCTTAATATCTTATTTTGCTTATGGATGTTGAAGTCACAACGTAATTTTTTTGTTGAATCCTATTTCTGTATTATACAGTATTGGTATCAATTCTTTCCCCAGGTGAAACAGGAGGGTCAGAAGCCCACGACGGAGACGCAAGGGCCGCCGCCTCCGCCGACCTCCCAATACTACCTTCCGCCGTACATGCAGCCCCCGCACTACGGAGGCCTGCCTTTCGACCCCGTGTACCGAGCACCCTTGAGTCCTATGCTCGTTGGGGGCTTCGGTGGTGGCTGGACGGTGCCAAGGTATCAATTTTTTGCCTATCTGTCATTTATGAAGAAGAAGAAGCGTTACGAATGTTATTCCGATCTCATCCTCATCATCATCGCTTCATCATCCCATTATAAGAATGTGTCGTTTATATAATGCGATTATCAGTAAAGACTCCGATATTGATATATTTAAGGGTCATTATAACAAATCCTGTTTAAATGTGATAAAGAAAATAAAGTAAACAGTAAGTATAACACCTAAATTCTTCATATTTATATTTCTATAATATGTTTCTATTAAACTTTTGTCATGCTGTGCAGTCAATTAGAATTACAAGTAGATATAGAACATGTAACTAAGTTAAGATTTAATGTTATTGGCTTGATATGGACTGCAATTTGTTATGATTGCCAAATAAAATAAAATAAATATGACGGTAATCAGAGAGTAACACCATTTAGTTATAGAATCATGTACGACAGACAAGAGAGTGGGCGCGCGCGCTCTTTACGCAACACTAAGTGGGGTATGCAGGTTCGGTCGTGGGTCGACGGGTGGTCGAGACGCGGTAGTGCATAGTCATACTTGGTGGAGCGTATAGTCTGCTCTTTATAAATTCATCATCATCATGATCAACCCATTGCCGGCTCACTACAGAGCACGGGTCTCCTCTCAATATGAGAAGGGTTTGGCCGTAGTCCACCACGCTGGCTACGCTTTATAAATTACGATACTTATAATTGTAATTCTGTTCTACCAAGAATAAAACCGATTGATTATCTATCCGAGTATCCTCTTTGCAACAAAACTACCCACGTCTGCACAAATTACCGACGAAGACACGCCCCGCGTTCATCCTACACGCAACTTTTTATCCTATAAATAAATTAATTGTTACTCGTTTACCAAGGTACCATGCGCCCGAGGATCTATCGCGACCGGGAGCGCCGGGCAAGCTGGAGCTCCTGCCGCCGGGGCACGGTGCGCAGTACGCCTACGGGCCGCACTCCGCGCCCCACAAGATACACGAGCTGCAGGAGCACGCGAAGTCCCCGCAGGGCAAGCCGCCCCGGCCCGAGCCGCCCAAGGAGTCCCCGCGGTCGCCGCCCCCGCAGCGCCACGTGCACACGCACCACCACACGCACGTCGGGCTCGGATACCCGCTCTACCCGCCGCCTTATCCAGGTAACTTTGCTAATGCCACGTAATAATCTAAACCAGGATTGCACCAATATTTGATTAAGGTTTATAAAATAAAATACCGACAAGGACGTGTCGCAAAGGAATTTAGCGTTCCGGCACGATGTCGCGAAGGAACCAATTAGAGCACGCACCTCTAACTTTTCGTTATGTGCGTTTTTAAGCAATTAAAATATCACTTGCTTCAACGGTGATGGAAAACATCGTGAGTGTGGTATGGTGTGTTGGCAATGCGTGTTCTAGAAAGTTTACTTCATGCCATAATTATATTAAACCAAACAATGCTTTTGTCGGTGTTGAGTTTTCATAGTCTCCTATAAGTACCAATGCCTAGTATTATATAAAAATCTATAGTCAATTTGCTTATAGATTTTTATATTCTGTAAAAAACATTCCTAACTTTGCTCTGGAAATTCTGGGCATGATATTATTAATATAGGCGGACAGACCCACGCACGCCATTTTTATTTTTTTCTCGGATACATCTTTCTTGGACCCTGGAACCACGTCGTTTTCCGCCACTAATTTAACGTGTGATTGGTTGCAGGAGCGCGATAGCATTCGGCCGAAAAGCGGCCGAGCACCGCGCAAGTGTAACAAAGCGTGCACTATAGAAAGATGTGATTCGGGAGAGAGATGAAACTTACATAGAGAGACTTTAATAGAAGATTCTGTGTTCCAGCGGCGGCCGTCCTAGCGAGCACGCAGGCGGTCGTCAACTCCTTCCCGACGCCGCCCAAGTGAGGAAACCTGACGCATAGTACAGGAGCCGGCGATAACTTCCCGTCGAACGTGAGTTCGACTAACGACGCAACGAAAAAGTGACCCCCGCGTCACTTCACACAATTATTTCGATGGCATTCCCATCGAAAGTGAATCAAACCCGGATACGACTAAATAAACTATTATTGTGAGAGTGAAATTAACTGTATGTGTTTCGCTTAAATCTATGCCAGTAGCCATTAAAAACTGTGATCTCGCGTGAACCATGTGTAAGTGATGTGCGCTTTGAATGTTATAGTATGTGAACTGATAGTTACCTGAGTTATAGACTTTTGTGGTATCGATGGACTTCCAAAATGGATGTTGTGAAAGTGCAAACGTTGGATGTTGGACAATCAAGGACTGCGTGCACCAACGTTAAGTTTAAAATCAACTAGTGAAAGCACAAACTAGTTCTGTAAATATTAGTGTTATCTGTAAATTGCCCTCCTATTTTTAGTGTCCTGTTGATCAAAAGTGTAATATAAAAGCATTGAACTCTCTCATTCTTCCTCCGGGCATTGTACTGATGTTTGAAGCCCCGTAAAATTATACCGATATTCAGTGTGTACTAAGATCTTTATTTATGAAAAGTGCATTCCACAAACAAAATCAAGCGTACCTAGTTTTAAAGATAAGAATAATTGATATTTAGATAATATAGTGTAAGTTAAAGGCGTCGATGTGATCATTGTAACAATATAGAGTGTGAGATGAGGAAGAGATATCCTATTGTGTAATATAAAATATCTATTGCAATATTTCTATTAGCGTAGACTAACAAAGAACCTTTAACCACATGACTGAACATAAAACGCTTAAAATAGGTTAATAACTGTTTGAGAAATCATTTCGTTAACTATATTTTTTAGTTCGGCCAAAACATAATCGATCCTCTTTTCAAACTAATAGATGTTCCACCGAAGTACGTCTTATATTCCTAATATTTATGGAGAATTGTTAGTCTAAGCATTATAGAAATGCAATTCGACTACCGCACGAGCATGTATGGGAAACGCCACTAAAGTAAAAACGACACCACAATATCTTAGTATATGCCCAGAGACATACGAAGTCCAATTGGGTGTTGGTTGCATGTTACTAAGCATACCAGTTGCTAAGATTTATATGGACTCAGCACGCGTGGCGTCGCGCGTTGTAACGGCGTGTTGCCAATATGTTCGCGGCATTATCCTCATGTATCCACACCATAGGTGTTCCCTAGGCCGCCTCCGGGACTAATATGTGTAGCGTGCACAAAATCGTTATGTCTCGATGATAGTGAGAAGCGAATATTTATAACGTAGAGAGCAACCTATAGAATCGTGGAGTGTTTTGAATATCGCTGTGCGTATGTATGTTTGGCTTTTAAACGATAAATGTGTAAAAAAAAATCTCATATTCTCAAAATACAAGGGACTAGATTTTCCGTAACCTTCCGTTCTGCACCGTAGTTTAAGGGGCTGCATTTTTTAAATGTGTGTAAATGTTCTTTATTTTTAACTATTCTGAATGTATTATAATGTATGTTTTCAGCCAAATGTCTTCCCGGTCGCGAATTTTAATCGACTAATATTACATTGAGTTTGCATTTCAATAATTCATGTTTAATTAGAGATGCACGTGGATTGAATATTGCTATTGGTTTTCTCTGAGTTGTTGATCAAAATAATTGGCTTATTTAAAAACAATTTACGTTGCAATCTCGTTTTGTTTATTCAAGAATTACTTATTATTATTATGATTATATAAAAAGTGATTATTTCCATTGATTTATAATTGTAATTGGTTTGAAGTGAGTTAGTTTAGTAATTATATTTTATTTCTGCCAAAAAGGCAATCTAGAAACTAATGCATAAAGATCCATGTGTACCTCATTGATATTTATATCTTAACTACCCGTGATTCCCAAATTGTGACATTAAACTTGACGATTCCTTAATTAGGAGGTGTCTTTTACGTCATAATAGGCCCTGATCATTGCTCTAGTGTCAGCACATAAGTGTTATTGTATTTTAAGTATATAATTACCCAAGTGTATTTATAGATGGAAGGAACACGTTGATTCAATGCATTTTCAACATAAGTAGTGTACATCTATAGTTGGGTTCACAATGCTAGTGTACTTTCACCTTACGATCGGACTGAACAGTTAAAAAATAAAATTTCTTTCCTCGTTGTCAATAAACCTTTTACCGGCCCACTACAGGTCAAGGTTCAACTCTCAATTAGATCGTTATGGAGAACTCTCGGGTATGTAAGTTTTATCACGATAGATCCAGGTTTAAATTCATTGATTTTTCACACCCTCACGCTGAACCATAACGAGAGATTCCCAGTATTTTAGTAATAGCGGATTAATCATTGGGAATAGTGTCAAGGAATAAAGTCTATTAAACAGTTAATAAGCGGCGTGCTTGTGTGAACATTATCTGGGTTCATTGACTGCTCGTGTTCGATCTCTCAAAGAGTGCAGAATATTTTTAACTTTTCTCGGTCCCGTGTACTTGTACAGGAAACCGAAAGAGCCTTTTGATATCGCGTTCCCAAATGACACAAAACGAAACTGGTGCCAGGTTTTGGTTAACAGCAGACAATATAGACAGTGGTTTGACAGTTCGAGACAAAGCTGAACGCGCACGATTGTGGACACACCTTAGAACGCATAAGTGACAAATGTATGTAGAGACTCACTGTTCTTTAACATTATTATATGTACGTGTGTACCTGTTTCAAAAATTTCCGATGTTATGATATGTGTAAGAAGTGGGGCCTAATTTTTTGTTTAGTCGATGCCAATATTGTGATTCCTTTGTTATGCTTTGATAATTTTTTGTAAAACCTCCTATTCAATATTATTGTCAATCGTCCTCTAGAGATTAAGAACCCAGAGTCGTTAATACAAATTTAAAAAAAATCATAACGCCTACCTTTATTGGTTGTCATATTCTGGTTTCAACTCACTCGCAGTTGCATTTTGTGACTGAGCTAATATATTAACTGTCATTAAATAAATTCTGCCAAGACTTCACGTTTCCGATATTTATTATATAACTTCAGTGCCAGTTGTATGATTCCGTACTAAAGTGCTTTATAAAACTCTGCACAGTACCTACACGATTTTAATCTCTTTAATTGATTTGGTGGCAGTTGTTTTACACATTCTAGAGAGCGACAGGGTTCCATGGGCATCCGTTGCCTACGGAACCCTTAAAAAGAAGCCTATCAAACCCAAGAAAGGAATTAAATCTTAAAATTAAATTTTAAAGAAAGAGAAAATAATTAAATATTCGGCTTAAAGTTGATATTGTTAACACAAAAGCTAATACGAGTAGATCTAGAATGAGGGTTAAATAGCCACTTTGAGATCATTTAATCTTTTATAACAACAATTTAACGTGTTTTTTTTTCTAGCGATAAATTGGCCCCGCCTCTCATTGTAATTATAAAATGTGGTCTATTTTATGAATATTTTCTTGACTAAAGCCTATGATTGTAACAAAAGAAAAAAATATCTTCTCGCCATAGTAAAGTACTAATTTTTGAATGCCAAAAAGTTTTCAGATTAAACTAAGTATGTACTTACCTAAAAAAAGTATTGGGCGTACAAAAACGTGGCAGTTGAATTGCGTCTTTGTTGGTAATAATTGTGTTGAAAACAAAACTTATTTCAGCATTGTAAATTGATAAAAAATAATTGTTATTTTTGTAATTACGTCTGCATAAGTTCTTCATATAGTTTTTTGCTATATAATGAACCGCAAACTTATGGTACGTTTTTGATACTTACTACAGAGGCAATAGAACCATCGATTTTATTATCCTGAAAAGTATACAGAAAAAATTCCTTCTAAAAAATTTAATTTCTCTTCATACGATTACAATTTATTATTTGTTACGCTTAAACATAGAATGCAGATACACTGTCAACTATGCGTCACAAAATGTCTTTAGGTTTAAAGTGTAATAGAGCACAGTATTTTTTTTTTTGTAGAGGATAGCTTAGTTGCCCAAGATCCAAACTTGGGCACACTTTTCGTTCTCTTGTCTCTTTAGTACTGACGTTAAATCGTACCGTATAATAAATAGCCTATTTTGTATGAATGTAATGGGAACATGATGGCATGATCTCGTACGGCACTCGTGCATTGACAAATAGACTGATTATTACTCTATAGCGTGCAGTGCTTCCAGTGTAAGCTTTCAATGTAACCAATTTAACGTCGGAGTAATATTAATCTGTCGTATTTTATCGGATTAAAAAAAAAAAAATGCTCGAAAAAAAAATTACCATGACGGCAAAAGGGAGCGTTATGACATTTCCCGTGACGGCATACGTAAAAAAATTGATCGTGACGGCACAAGTGAGCGTTATGACATTTCCCGTGACGGCATACGGGCGTATTTGACACACAGACCGACGCGATGTGACATTTGTTTACTTGAAAGCCTACATCAAGGGCTCAGAAGATGTGGCTTCGTGAGGTTACCCTTGTTGGTGGTGATCAGCAACAGTTAACATGTTTAGTATTATTTTTCCCTATAAGAGTTTTTACCTAGTCCTAGATGACTTTGAAGTGATAATATCTGCAGAACTTACCGTTGTGATTTAAAACTTGTTGGACCGAAGAAGAGACCAACACTTCAATAGGATTTGGCCTGCGAAATAATGCATTGAACTCATTCTTCGAAGTTTAGTTTACTTAAAACGAAAATTCAATATTTCAGCCTGTCAATTTCCTCCTTGGTACATATCGCTTGAAATTCATTACTGTAGTTGACAAACTGTTGAACCATTCTTTACACAAAACTAGCATAATTAAAATGAAACAATATTCATTTTTATTTTTATTAATATTCATGCTTGACCAAAAACTATATTATTATTGTTCTCACAAAAATATTGTGTGAATGTGCCCGAAAATAGTTTTTCTGTGTTGTACCAAATAAATGGAACCCTGTTCAACTTATCTAGTTTATTTTTGTGGAATAAATCCTTCAAGGTTACCTCACTGCCCGTCTCTGTGACGCTTAATTAAAAACGCGGCGCGTTTTCGCGGCTCATTACGCTTTCATTATTTTATAGTTATTCGTACCAGTGACTTGGTATACAACATAATGTTGTACTATAATGTATCAATATATCATTTGTGTATTTTTTCGATGTAAGTAAAGCCAAGTTTGATTTCTTAGAAAAGAATTCGAGAGGTTAAAAAAAGGAATAATAAAGATAAATTATTTCTTATGACAATGTGTTTTATTTTCTGTAACCCTAAATAATGTACAATTTATAAAGGATAGCCATCAATATTATGCTTTACAAATTAACTGACTAGGAACTTACAGTAAGAGTAACCCTCTGGTTACTAGAGGCAGCGAAGCGAGGCAGATATGATGGTGACACCAAAAGACGTATTACCAATTTTAAAGAAGACGGGTATATTTAAGTAAACAATTTTATTTCAAACTAAAAGGACAAAAATTGTGCACAGAAAACGATTACATAGATATCCACGAAGCTAGATGAATTTTGACGTTTGAAGAATCTATATTCTATGGTCATCATAGACATGGTAATAGACAAACATTTTCGAAATTTAAAATTGACGCTGTAAGTGTCCGTCTTGTATCGTTTATAAATTTGGATTCTTTCGGGTCGATGTCACCCTTAAACCTCACAGCTACGCCACTGGGTTAAAGTTAAGCTTAAACGTTAAAATTACATTTTTAGAGCTAACACCTCAACGGTAATATGATAAAAAAAAAAAAAGAGTATAAATTATAAATAGTTTGAGATCTTACTGTTTGGTACGAACCGAACACCTTTGTATATCAAATGTATTGCTCTCTACAGTAATACAAATTGTAAGTACATTTGTCAATAGCAAATTTGTATGCATATCGTTTACAAACAATGAAAGACAGTTGCGTAGTTTTGGTCTCGAAAACCGGATATGAATCAATTGAACGACCAAATATAACACAATGAAATAAACGAGGTATTAGTCATGTCACGTAATTAAAAATATACCAATGTATATGTCTATCTTAGAAGCTATTGTAACCGCTACATATACAAGATTAGAAGTTAGGACATCGCCTGAGGTATAATATATATATATATATATATATTTTTAAAGCATAAGGTTGCATTTAATTAATGGCAAATATTAATTTTAAAAAAATGGGTATATGTAAGAAAAATAAGTTTTTTTTTTTTATCCACTACAAGTTAGCCCTTGACGGCAATCTCACCTTATGGTAAGTGATGATGCAGTCTAAGATGGTAGCGGGCTAACCTGTTAGGGGTATGGTAAACCCACACTCCTAATTGGTTTCTACACGACATCGTGCCGGAACGCTAAATCGCTTGGCGACACGTCTTTATCGTTAGGGTGGTAACTAGCCACGGCCGCAGCCTCCCACCAGACCAGTTAAAATGGATATACGAATGGATAAAATTTCTAGAGGATCTTAAGTAGAGGGTTACCACAAAACCTAATATTTAGCTTATTCTGTTATTCAGTTGATTTATATTATTTATTGTATACATGTAGAAAGCACCACATATGAATATACATAGTAGTATTCGATTAGTACCCAACACTCACTAATGTAAAATACAATTTTTATAAATTTAGAAAATGCATGGTAACTTAAACATAAAGTTAATTAATTATATAATTCTAAAGTTAAAATTGGTATATTAAAAAATTGTATAGAAATTTAAAATAAATAAATCTTACACTTAATTAAATCGCAATGGGATTCAGAATACTGATGTTATTGAAGTTAATTATTAGTTACATTAATTAAATCGATATTAAAATACATTGAGAATAAAGTGTTAAAAAGCAAGGTAAATGTTAAAAGACGTAAAGTTAATTGTTATTTCTTTGGCTAATCCACGTTGTAGTTTATAAAGGTACACAAAATGGGGATTGGTTTTTGGCAAGACGTGTAAAATTATAAATAAAATATTTGGTCTATTCACATATAGACTCCAGAGTAACTGGATTGTTAAACTAAGGATTTAAATAACTTAAAATTAATGCTTACATAATGAGAACATGTTTTATTTGAATACAATTTTAAATGGTCTATTGATTCTAAAGACAGCACGAGTCTTTTATTGCGTTCAAAGTCTAAGCATTATATTGGCCCTCGACGCTGAGATCTATAGAGCGTACTTTGACTTATTTAGACTCAGTTTTGTCACACAACTTTGTCTCGTTTCAACGTTTCTAAAGACTGAGCAATGTCCAAGAACATTCAATGGATCTCAGCCTAAAAATCAACACAAATCTTTCAAGACAATTTTTCACACATATACGTATATAGGTATATAAATACCTAAAATCCTATTCTATAGTTGGGTAAGCATTACTTTTTAGTGTCGCAAAGAAATAAATCAGTCTATATCCTCGGGCCGGAGTTGCCTTTCGCCTTCGTTGAAAAATATTTGCATGGATTTGTATAGAAGATGCAAGCCCAGCATGCGGCGTTCTTTAAGAGGCCATGAGGAAGCCACGCCGTAATAATTGCCGGACTTTAAATTTTTCAAATTCGATATACCTATAACGTCGATCATCGCCGCTTCGTAGGTGAAAGCTTCCGCCGGTATTACGTTTTGGAAGACGTGCAAACATATGACGCCCACTTTGTCCGACCATATGTCCAGGATGTGTTGGATTTTTTTGTCGCTGGACGTTTTGAAGTCTCTCTTCCAAAGTGTGAGAGCCTGGTACAAGTGAGAGTACGGTCTTGAACGTTTGCCTGCAAATATAAAAGTTTAAATTATATATTTTTTTTAAGCTTAAGTGTGAGCTTAAGCTTAAGTACGAGCACATCGTAAACGAAATGTTTTGTACCAAAAGTACGATATGATTTAAATATTTTAACATTATATTATTGATAAAAGACACTCACCTTTGCCAACGTAAAATATTGAGTTAACAAATGTAACCCAGGAATCCAAAGGTGTCTGTTTGGCGCACTTCGAAGGCAGGTTATCTGTCAACCTGGGGTCCAGTAACAGATACGTAAACGAGGTTTTCGAATTCCCCTCCCTCCACTTCTTGGCTGGGTTCGCGAAGTCCGCACGCGCTTTGTTCTCCAGATCAATGTAGGGGGACGGGTTTCGCAACCATTCGTCGTTACGGAGGGATTTTTCCAATTCAACACTGTAAGCTGGAAGTAAAGGAGAAGTTTTAAAATTAAAAAAATACATATCAACCCAATATCGGCTTATTTTTTTTTTATATACACTACAAGTTAGCTCTTGAAGTCTAGGATGGTAGCGGGCTAACCTGTTAGGGGTATGGTAAACCCACACTCCTAATTGGTTTCTACGCGACATAGTACCGGAACGCTAAATCGCTTGGCGACACGTCTTTGTCGGTAGGGTGATAATTAGCCACGGCCGAAGCCTTCCACCAGACAAACAAACACAATTACAACAATTCTCATTCAGACTAAGAAGGGTTGTGGCTGTAGTCTTTCCAAGTGGGGATTGGCAGACTTCACACGCCTTTTAGAACATTATGGAGAACTCTGGTATGCAGGTTTCCTCACGATGTTTTCCTTCACCGTTAGAGCTAGCGATATCTAGTTTGATATTGCTTCTATTAAACTAAAGGCGCACTTAACTCCAGAAACGTTATATAATAATCCTAACCCTATTCTTAAGCTTGCCTGACAGGCCTTTTGTATCGGTGCTTCTTGGGTCTGTATTATTTCTCTTTATGTTGTGGTGTACAAATAAAGAATAAATTGATAAAATATAATTTAGAGATCGAACTCCGTTCTCTCCAGACTGGAAGACTGAAGCCTTAACCATTAAGTAATCAAAATTATTTCCAATGTCGACTATCATAATAATAAACTGCCTCGAAACTAGACTACAAATTTTGGTTTATATTCTCAGTGGGAAAGAAAATTGTTAGGTAATTTAGGTCGAGTAATTCGCATTACGGTACTGTAGATAGGAAGTTGGCTTTCTCTTGGATCGGAAATGACGTTTGGTTTTATATCTCGATTGTGGTTTACATGCAATATAAGCTCATATCCGTTAAGACAAGCATATCCGCGTTGTATTAGCGTGGCCGGTCTAAGCTCTGTGTTCATTCATGTATTACCTAAAAGCCATCGTATTACATAAAGAAAAAGATGTGGTGTCGTGGGACACTAGGTAGGAACGAAGTTCCTTCGGCTAATGTAGAATCGACACAGGGATGAGAGAACGAAAAGAAAGAGGGAGAAAAAGAAAGGTATTATACACTACTCGCTTGTGTATACGGCTGTCGCGCCTGCGCACGTCTCATTTAACGGTTTTATTCCACGGACTTTTTCTTACGGTTTTACTATCACATTTTTTTCAGTTCGGTCGCGCAGCAAAATCCCTATCTCCTCCAAGCCTGCCGTAAGGAACTTCGGTCCAATAAACATTTCATGTATTGCATTTCTACAACTAATCACAAAGATATTATTCATTACCGTGATAAAATGTTTTGCTTGAAATACTCTTGAATAATTTGATTCGCTTAAATAACATCACGAAAATATAAAATGTTAAAAAAATAAAAGCCTTAAAAAATATTATAAATAATAGAAAAATGACATTTGGATATGTGTCCTTTGTCACGGTTTTTTTTATTGCAAATAGGTTCAACTCAGATGTACTCGTAAGTATGAATTAAAACTATTTTTAAATTTTCGGCATTCATTACCAACACTTAGCGTCCATAACACATTTATCATGATCCCAACATCCCATTGTGAGCTCACTACAGAACACGGGTCTCCTCTCAATATGAGAAGGATTTGGCCGTAGTCCACCACGCTGACCATGAGCGGATTGTCAGACTTTCCACGCCTTTGAGAACATTATGGGAAACTCTCAGGCATGCAGGTTTCCTCACAATGTTTTCCTTCACCGTTGAAGCAAGTGATATTTTAACTGCTTTAACGAATATAAATCCGTAAAGTAAAAGGTGCGTGAGTGGACTTCCTAACCACTAGGCTATCATAGATTAATAATACTACATTTGCAATAATACATTATATGGAATTAAAAAAAAACCAAGTATACACATTAACTGGGAACGTACAGCTAGTTCGAGAAAATTAAATGGTTTCATAAAAGCGTGAATAATCAAAGAAAACTGGATAGGATTAATATCAGTTAGGATAATTATCGCTACAGCATAAAAATTACTCACTTTTGCCATGTAGTTGTACAACTATCGGGTTCTTTTTCAAACTCTTTAGCTTTTTCAGATACAGTGTTTTGTTGTGTTCTTGTATAGGGCCTGGCTGGAACCCTAGTCGCTTCAGTTCTATTCTTAGGGTGTTAATGTCGTACTCCATTGAGGAAGGCAGAGACGAAGCCATGGAGATTATTGTTTGGTCTACCGTCGCCTCTGTGGCTTCGTCGACCGGTAGCCTGGAAGAGAAGAGTAAAACGTAAAACACAAACAAACAACACAAGAACAGAACGTAAAATCAGTACAGCGTACTTAATACGAATAAACAATTAACCTGACCATCTAATGTTTAACTTTATTTAAAATAATGAATAGAAACAGGCGTTACTTTGCGGAAGTCCATGATAAACAATAAACAGCAAGTATAATTTGTTATATTCCGCCGGCAACCGGGAGATTAGTATAATATAACACCACACAAAATCTTCCACTAGAACCAAATTATATAAGGAATATAGAAGATTATACTTGTGTTTATTGTTTAACTTTATTTAATTACTTTACTTAATTAATTTAACTTTACTTTTAATATTGTTGCAAATTTTATATTGTATTTCAATTTTATAAGTTTTTATATGGTTCCCTGACCTGAAATAAAAAGACTATTTATTTAAGCAGACTTACGCAGCCTGGACCTGAGCCAACACCTTCAGAAAAAAGTCGATTAACACGTAGTAGCTCGACACTTGCCTTACCCAATGGTAAGTGAAGAAACTATCTTTCTGATCTCCTAGGTTTAGACTGACCGAGCCTAACTTTAAGCTTCAGAAGTATGAGTTAGAACGTTAGAAGTAAGTGGTATAAGACATGCGTTTGACTGTAATCTCACCTGATGATAAGGAATTATAGAACCTTGTCTAACGATCAGAATCCTTTCAATTCGGTAGTACAGATGAAAAGGTAACCAAAATCTGAATCACACACAATTCACACACTACTTGATAAATGTCTTAATAATTTATCTTGCAGATAATTTACGACATATTATACACATACGATTGCAACAAAAACAAATCCCACGATAACTACGTACCTACTTATCAAAAGTCACTGCGAAACTAAATTATATTTTTCCCCACAATAACTTTTTTAAACGGAATTCCCTGTTAGCATTTATCGTTATCATATATTTGTATACAATAGTTACTACTATAATTTATGTTGATTTGAATGTTATACTGTATACAAAACCGGGTTCCTATTAAATAAATAAAAATGTATTCATCATGATCATCATGATCAACCCATTACCGGCTCACTACAGAGCACGGGTCTCCTCTCAATATGAGAAGGGTTTGGCCATAGTCCACCACGCTGGCCATGTGCGGATTGGCAGACTTAACACGCCTTTGAGAACATTATGGAGAACTCTCAGGCGTGCAGGTTTCCTCACGATGTTTTCCTTCACCGTTGAAGCAAGTGATATTTAACTGTTTTAAAAACGCATATAACTCCGAAAAGTTAGAGGTTTCGGCCCGGATTCGAAACGTCGCCGTCTGAATAGGAGGCTGACGCCCTAGCCACTAGGCTATTACCGCTCATACAAATGTATTATTTACTGATAATTTGTAACTCATTGCATTTCAATTGGCATTGAAATTCGGTTGGCATTGGGTACCGCTACTCTTATCAACGCATTTTGGTGTGGTGAAGTCATAGATATTTGTTTCTAATATTCTTAAGCAGACGTTAATTTACAATGAAACAGAACTCGTATTTGGTTCATTTCGCCACATCTAGACAATTTTGTACGTTTTATATATGTTTTTTCTTTTGATAAGCACACAGATTATCTTATGTAGGATTTTTGAACTCTACGCTTTTCAGTTCGATAACAGAGCATCCTTAGCAGATGCATTGATTTTATTACGTATAAATATTGCAATTTATAATTTTTAAGTATAAAACATCAGTTCTGTGTGATTTTAAATATAATATCGAAAATAAGATGATAATATATTGTATTGATTTCTCCGTGTCTCTATTAATTACTGTACTCTGTACTGTACCTCTTAATTACTGTATCATAAACAATGTTATAATCTTATCTTGAAAAAAATGGTAGACGTTCGTATGTGTCTTTACATATATCATAAACTGAAAAAATAATTGATTGATTACTGAGTTATACCTTAGAGATAAGTCTAGTTATATCGGTTTACAGAAAAATTATAGGTTTTATCGTATATCATTCCTTATTTCCTGAAAATTCACGTCTTTGTGGTTTCGTGCATCTATTTCTTTAATTAGATATTAAAGCAAGCGTTACACATTTTTAGTACTAAATACCTATTGCTCACACGATGGCGATGAAATTGAGCAGACGGGTCACATGATGGTTAGTGATTACCGTCGCCCAAGTCCACCTGCAGAAGCAGTGGAGCCACAAATGCGTTGTTGGCTGAACATCCTCTTAGTCGGTTTCTAGCCGGCATAATACCGAAAGACTAAATCACTTAATTAGCAGCATGTCTTTGCCAGACCAGACTCGAGAAGGAAATCGAGTCAAAAAGCTCCCTCAAGGACCTTATAATACGAGAGCTCAGACACTGCGACAAGGCGGTCGTTGTGTCGTGTTATTCTACCTTATCAATGCTATTAAATAAATAAAAGTATTACATTATGCAGGTACTTACACGACCGACGAAACAAGCAACCTCTTCTCGATAAGCACTACGTCTTCTTCTTTATCCTCATATTTGTATTCCTCCTGGACATTCGCCAACACAATACTGCCAGAGAAACTGCTGCTCACCCCACTGCTAGCCGACGACCGTCTTGTGTTACCCGGTTTCACGTCATCGCTACACGTAGATAACCACTCGTTAGTCCTGTTCTGAACAACAGCTAGTGCTCTGTCTAAATCAACCTTGGACTCCTCAGTCAACAGTGAGCTCCTGTCAATGGCCAATTTATTCAACTCTGAGCATATTGACGCGTCGCTGCTGTGATTCCTGCAATGCCTCGAACTACCGTTGGATATGGTTTTGTCTAAATCAACTGTGCAATCTTCGGTAATCAGCGAACTTCTGTCCGTAACCAGTTTATTCAATTCCGAACAAAAAGACGAGTCAGCACAACTTTTGCCTTTTCTCAAATTGGTTTTCGAATTATAATTTCTGTGGATAATACTGTTTGGTGAACCGGGTAGGGAGAAGTTTTCATATATACTCTCTTTTCGTTTAAAATTATGAATGGTTTGGCATTTATCTACTGTTTGCTCTAGCGGATGTATTCCACTGATCTCGACATCGCTGGGTTTTTTAGAAATGCAACTTTTAAAAGAAACAGCTGTCTCATTCAGATATTCCAGGCTTTTGGTGAATTCACCGTCTCTCCAGGGAACGGATTCGTTTTCAAGAAGGTATGTGTCGCCTAGTATAGTTGGATATAGTTTGTTGATAACTATACTGTTTTTGTCACACCATTCGCGTATCATTTCGGATTTTCTATTTTTAGACGCATCGTTGAGTTGACTTTCGGCAACCGGTTCGTATTCAGCGACCATTTGGTCTGTTGTTACTAATATTCTTTCTGTAAATAGTACAAAAAGTTACATATTTTGATTCACAAAAACACTTGCTGTAACCCGGCAATGCCCCGAAAAATGAAACATTAATTCATGGTTTTTCAAGAAAACCAGACGTACCTAGAGTTGAGTCACAATCCGATCAATGGGTTCGGAACGCTTCTGATTTTGATTTTATCCACTACAAGTAAGCCCTTGACGGCAATCTCACCTGATGATAAGTGATGATGCAATCTTAGATGGTAGCGGGCTAATCTGTTAGGGGCATGGTAAACCCACACTCCTAATGGGCTTCTAGCCACGGCCGAAGCCTCCCACCAGACCAGACTCGAGCCGGGAATCGAACCCAGGACCTCCAACTTTAAAATGAAACAGCGCACGCGCTGCACCACGGAGGTCGTCACGCATAGTGGTTCGAAGCCCTTATCCCTTTTACTTTTTTATATAAGGCAAAATGATCTTAGAGATGAACTACGAGCGAGTTTTACGTAATTAGAGTTTGTATTCAATTAAAACCTTATTAATATGAAACTCGGTAAGTAAATTAGTTGTGAAGCCGTAACTTTATGGATATTTTTTCTGGGAAAAACATACTTTCTAATGTCGAGAATTACTAAAATGACTTTAATATCTCGGAACTGTTGGTATTTCATAAGTAGTTAGTGTGTATTATTTTTATTCTTTTGGTGGATATTTGTTGATATGAAGTAAATCGACTTGAAGTACGTACGTGTCAAGCATCACAAAAATAACTTTAAGCTGGGATCACATTACAAATTGTTTATGACATTCCGAATCAGTATACAATTTATTTTAGCCTAAATAATTATTTAAATCGTTATTACTATTTAATTTCATTTTATTAATTGATTCATAACTCTTGTGTTTTAAATTGACATTATTGTTTTTTCGTTGTAAGATTTTTGTTGTACGCCTTTTAGGCAGAATGTGTTAGGCTACCCTTTAATCTTAAGATCTTTATTTGAATGTACCACTTTCATGCAATAAACGAATTTGAATTTGAACAAATAGGCGACATTAAAATGGTTTCAACAGGCGTCTCGCGTAGCATATTGTGTTTAGTTGTTACTTCTCGACAGGTAGTAGGTACTACTAACACAATATTTACATACAATTCAATGATATCGTCACATTAAGATAAAGGTTTACAGGCCGTGAGATAAATATTTGAAAACGTTTGTCTCACGCTTGTAAGCTTTAACAATATAAGGCCTAAGCTAGTGGTGTGACTCACAAACTGGATTTCAGAGTGAGGCAGTGCTAAAACCAAAGCCTCTAGACGTCATATCCTCTGACGTAGCGAAAAATTAAAAACATTGACTGAAATCGAAATTGAATGTTTATAGAAATATAAAATTTGAGATGATTTCTTATCTCCTAGTCTGTCCTCAAAGACATTGCTTCATGATGACCACGACCACTCTGTCAAGAGTGTAACGACAAAGAAGAATCTAATTTTTAATATGTGAAGTATAAACTTTGTAGGCTAACTGCGAGGACGGCAGGTTGAGAGATATAACCAAAAATTTATGATATAGTAATTATTTCATTTTAGACGATCTCCGACAGATTTAGGGTTTTAAAATTTCCTCGGGTATTAGATAAGCAACGTTTAATAAAAGGTTATCTAATGTTTCGAAGATGTTCCCGTGCCTGTTTCCTTTTGTTTTAAATTTAATTTCGATGTTTGCAATAACAAGCGATAACTATAGTTTTAGACATTTGGCGTGATTGACGTGCCGTGTGGAAACCGATTAGGGGTATAGGTTCAATATAATTGCCTTGCATACATTCCGTTCCCTCCCATCTGACCTCATACCAACCATGCGATATCGCAGTCTAGTTCTATC
Source organism: Lasiommata megera (assembly GCA_928268935.1). Lineage (NCBI taxonomy): Eukaryota > Metazoa > Arthropoda > Insecta > Lepidoptera > Nymphalidae > Lasiommata > Lasiommata megera. Next base: position 8,140,162 of record OV743326.1, on the reverse strand, counting down.
TCGTGGTGGAATAAAAAATATTCATCGCGTTGATCACTAATATTTATTGTTTATGGTTTGCAACATCCTGAGAAAGTTCCAATAACAAAAAAACTTATTTCCGTTATCTGTCAATTTGGAGACTAAAACGAATTTTGATTTATATGATAGCTTGGCAGATTTTTTTTATGGTTGGTTTGTAACGGATTTCGATGTTTTGTTAGTATTAGAAAGTGTAAAATCTAAATAGTACTTAAGGAAGTAGGAAGCTATTAACATTTCCGTGGATCGTTATTATTATTACTGTTTTATACGCGCTACTTCTATTTATAATTATGTATATGTCAGAAATTTTTTAAGACATACTTTTTGTCGATTTTTCTATTAAAGTATTTTTTCTAGACAAGTTTTTGAACAAAAGTTTCCCATTAGCATGAAACGCGCAATGCATACATTCTAACAAGACTTGTAAACGCTACTGAACCCCTTTCCACTTAACGAGCTCGAAGTAAAACAATTTCGTAAGCAGGTGCAAAATACTACAAGTTACCCATACGTATTTGAAGGAGTTGATTCTGTAACACGCATAGGCCATATAGCAACTATAGCCATTTATATGATCATAAAGTTCACAATAAAAAAAATTAAAACACTTGTCTAGTTAGATTGTGGTGTATAAAAAAAAAATGCTGTAGCTACCTCAAAGTTCATTAAAATCATGATCAAACAATGAAGATGACTTTGACATATTTAGACTTTCTGTCTGACTGCACAGACGACAAATCAAGCTTTTCGTGATTCTTAAAATTAATAAATGATAAGTACGACTTATTATATATTTTAACTGAATTCGTCTGAAAGAAACGAGATTGTACGTCTTATAACTCGACCATCGATCGTTTAATCTAAAGATTTCATGACTCAGTTCAATGGCATAAAGGTAGGCGAGGCTATTAAAAAATTTAATAAGGTTATTTTTTTAATTAGCATATTTTGAAACAATATTTTTATATTGCATTATAAGGTTGTAATAATGCTGGCATGTACACGATTATAAAAGTGCTCATTAAGTAAAAAAAAACAGACATAATATTAAAAATGCGATAGTTTTGTAAACATGTTTGATGCTCCCTCGCGCCGGAACTTCTAAACCAATTTGGTTCAAATTGCGAACGGAAATAGACTATACTCTGGATTAACCCACAGGTAACTTTCAACCCCAAGGAAATCAATAGTTAACGCGGTATTTGTGAAAAAAAAAGAGAAATGAATCTCATAGCCGTTGATTATATTCCAAAGGACTTTTAAAAACATCAGCTAAAACGGAATGAAATAATGTAATGGCGGACCGACGCGTAAAATGTTACTCAAAATAAATTAAAAATATATGTATATATATATTTTAAACGAAAGATAAAAAAAATAATTAAAATAGAGTTATCATATTGATTCATTGCTATTGTAATGATCCCTAATAGTTATATGATGGCTTCAATGCGAGCGAAGTCGCGGGTAAAAGCTAGTATATCATAATTATATTACTATCTACGTAGATTATTTTACTGCCTTCATTATTGCTACTGAACCCTTTTACGAGTTTAAAGTGAAACAATTTCGTGGCCAGGTGCAAGATAATACGAGAAGCCAAACACTACAAACAGTTCGTTCTCGAGCACCTGCAAAAATGTTAGTGTGTTGGTGAATTAAGAAAAACCTGACTGTAATATGCGACATCTGGATGAGAGCAGCTTGGCTGTGCAGATGTTTCGATAATTATTTATAAATGAACATGTGTTACAGTTCAACCTAAGAACTTGCTCTTTCTAGCTCTTCGGTTTTCTATTCTTTTATATGGTTGTTTTACCGCGGATAGTTTTAGACGCAGTTTCTCCAACGCAATGGTGAACAAGCTGTGACAGCCTAGTGGTTAGGACGTCCGCCTCCTAATCAGAGGTCTGGGGGTTCGAACCCGGGCACGCACCTTTAACTTCTCGGAGTTATGTGCGTTTTTAAGCAATTAAAATATCATTTGCTTCAACGGTGAAGGAAAACATCGAGAGGAAACCTGCACGCCTGAGAGTTCTCCATAATTTTCTTAAAGGCATTACACATTGAACAAAAACTACGTGACGTCTGCCTATCAACGCAACGGTATCACTGGACACAATTGGCACAACGGCATGGATTATGTATATGAATATACATATATGTATATAAAATAAAAAAATCGGTCTAAGACCTTTTAGTTCTTTATGTTTTTTTTTATTTATCCCTCATGCGAAAGGCAAGGGAATCTGAGCCCATACAGCCATATCTTTAATTATTTCATAAGGTTGTTCTTTATGATCGAAAGTCATGTAAGAGGTGTCTAACCATGAAGTTACGTATCAGTTATGGATACGCTTTATTCCTCAACCGCATTCCACAGGCTATATCGCTCTACAGGCTCTAATGACTGGATGTGTCTAATGCTCTACACTCAGATGTGGTTCACTCAGGCCGGCAATGCGTGCGGAACGGTCAATGGACTCCGTACACGAGCTTGGTACAAAGCGCTAGGGTAATTTACTTGCGCAACTACCTACCTGCTTAAGGGCGTAGCTTCGATGCGTTTACTCGTTTTCTTGTACCAGGATGTAATTATGATATCTTTATCATCATTATATCCTGGTACATTCCCGGCTCAGCATCGATGAGAACAAAATCGAAGTATGTTTTATAAACCAAGTAAATTGACGACCTCCGTGGCGCAATGCGTGCGCTATCGCATTATAAAGTTGGAGGTCCTGGGTTCGATTCCCGGCTCGAGTCTGGTCTGTTGGGAGGCTTCAACCGTGGCCGGTTACCACCCTACCGACAAAGACGTGTCGCTAAGCGATTTAGCGTTCCGGCACGATGTCGCGTAGAAACCAATTAGGAGTGTGGGTTTACCATACCCCTAACAGGTTAGGCCGCTACCATCCTAGACTGCATCATCAACTACCATCAGGTGAGATAGTCGTCAAGGGCTAACTTGTAGTGTATAAAAAAAAAAGTTTTTTACGTTTAACTTTTTTTTATACATTATGGCGAGCAAACGGCTGAGATTTATACGGCTTTTGGTTAGCCAAAGTTACTGTTAAAACGTGGCAGATTTATGTGGAGACATAACTTTGTATCGTTTTAACTGTTTCTTAGTCCAGAGGTGAGCCTAAGCGAGCTTTCTAAATCTCGGCCTAGCACTGTTATAATTGAAAGATCATAGTTGTCGATATAGTGTAACGGGGTGCGAAGCTGAAGTAATATAAAATACATTTAAGTTCAGATATTGGTAAACAAAACGAGGTAGTAGGATTCGTTTGTAGATAGATAGATTTTGTGCAGTAAAATTAGATATAATTAACAAATCATGGAACAATTCGTACAGGTGGCATGCGAAGGCGGTCTCATAGGTATCCAGTTTAACGAAAAAAAAAATTTAATAAAGTTTAAATATCATGCAATTAAAGCGGTGATAGCCTAGTGGTTAGGGCGTCAGCCTCCTAATCAGAGGTCGGGGTTTCGAACTCGGGCACGCACCTCTAACTTTTCGGAGTTATGTGCGTTTTTAAACAATTAAAATATCACTTGCTTCAACGGTGAAGGAAAACATCGTGATGGAACCTGCACCCCTGAGAGTTCTCCGTAATGTTTTCAAATGCGTGTGAAGTGTGCCAATCCGCATATGGCCAGCGTGGTGGACTATGGCCAAACCCTTCTCATATTGAGAGGAGACCCGTGCTCTGTAGTGAGCCGGTAATGGGTTGATCACGATGATGATGAAATATCAATACCATTGTGTTATAAGTTTTGATGTTATGATTTAACAAGTCGCATAGCTAATATCACAAAAGGTGGGACCTTAATTTACTCACGTAGGATACCACAAAGGAAGCGGGAGCGCTCACGTTTTTTTTTTTAATGTGGTAGGATATACTTTCCATTATAACGTGGTAGGTATTTTTGGTACTTAACCGTAAGCTTGTATTTTGTAATACGTCTCGTATTTTTTATAGGTGATAAATTTAAGCAAGTACTAAGGCATCATAAACCATTGATAGCACGTAAAAATGTGCCTGCTAGGTCACGTTCCAGAAAGTTCGAGCGTACTATGGAATAATATAGAAGTATTGCGGATTTAATAATAACTACCATAGTCAAGAACTAACTCCGTGAACTGGGTGGATCTCCTTGAGAGGTTGATCATTGGTTTCTTCTCTATGCTAGAATATAACAGGTACCGCCTCCGCATAGCCAACAGCTAACAGTAGCGCATTTAAAAAATGGGTTTTAAGTACATCTGCCTACATCAGAAAATTTTATTATAGACCAATTTCCGTTACACCCACGAAATGCCCACAAGTAGTAATTTTGGACTATAACCTTACACCCACTTCCGAAGATTTTCACTAATAAGAAGGCAATAATTTACACAGAAAATCAAGTTTCGACATTGTTTACGAAACCACCGTTTGCACGAGTGGGATGATAAATTTCTTAAAAGTTCATGCCTGCCTAGTACTATACCTCGAGTTTGATTTGAACTCTAAAACCTAATCTAAAATTAGTTCAGTATTATTGACCAGTTTGACAAAAACACGATACCTATTTTGAAATTTCTACATTACAATCGGTAATTCTGATAAGAATTTGTTTGATCTATGTTTTTATTAAACTTAAGTGATAAAACAAACCAGTAACAGGATAAAATGCTTCGAATGAATCATCTGAGATAACATTGCGCAATTTTAGAGTTTTGGATTTCACGTATTTGCAATAACCAGTTTTATGCAAGCAATCTTAACTTGTCTTCTGGAGTTTTAATTTCCTCAATAAAATAAGGAAATAACAATTGAAATGAAAGACTAACACAGTATTGAAATTAAGAAAGGTATATTTTAGTAGTGGTCAATATTAGTACTGTCACAGTAACTTACGTTATTAATGTAGTCTCAAGTACGAGTAGATACAAAAAAAAAATTACACTGCAGAAACTAAGTATACCTTAGTACATTTTATAAATAGTGATAAACTAATTTACACTATTTGTATGTGGTTTGCCTGTATTGGGTAAGCATTTTTGTGCTGTACTACACAGCACAAGGTGCTGAATCTTATAAAATAATAAGTAATATAAAAATAATATAATAAATTTTAAATCATCTCACTTACTCCAGTAAAAAGTTATGTTAAAAACTATAAAGTTGTATAAGTATACTGGATAAAAAAACTCTAAACTCTGACTCCAATTACTATAAAGTAAATAAAATTATATTCAAATCTTGCGTGCCGAGGATGGCAAGAATCGATGGCTCACTATTTTCTTAAGGTGAATGACATATTGTATAAATGCAAGCAATTAATAAATTCCATTTACTTAGCTAATTTTTGGAACATTATTAGATTAACTCGAGTAACTGAAAGGTCAATTAGGGGTTATAATGCACATGCCAAGTGCCAATGTAGAACCTGTGACTCAACATATTGAACTGGGTCAAACTCATGTTAAAGAACTAACCACCTGCCACCACTTGCACCAGCAGGTGTATTAGTTTTAAAGCCAAGCCAGCAAAGGCATCGAATCCGCAGCACATTTTTTTTACTCCTAAGTAAAATGCCTGAAACCTAGATTGAGCCAAATGCTTTGTTTGACTGTTGAGAAATTTTCAGTTAACTATCTAAACTAGTTAATTGGCTTGGCATGGTATTGCTTATTATCCCTAACATATGATACATAAAACCCACTAATCCACATTGGAGCAGCGTGGTGAGTCAACGCTCCAATGCTCTCCCTCCTACGAAAGATGTCCATGTAGCAGTAGAATATAATAAGAATAATGATGATACCTAGATGAAAAATTGCTTGGACATTAGATGATTACCTACTATGATTATACCTGAACCTTTTTATCACTTGTACACTAGAAAAGTTATTAAACACCTTGATTATCAATAGATGAAGAGCTTAGACTGATAAATATATCAGTGTAACTTCTACTATTATTTCATGATTTTAATCATGGCTGAAAAGTTGGAAACCACCTGGTGTACCTATTCTTAGTTCAACTTGTTATTATTATTTAAGGGTCACCTAGGGCCTATTATCACTCCTTGTACTTAAAGTTGCTATTCTGACAATATTATTTGCATTTAATGTGGTTGTGTAATTCTTGTAAATAAAAAGGTTGGTTGTGTCCTAAAGTTCTAGAACTTACATTGGAACACATGATGTTTTTTATAATAGGTGGACAATCATCAGGAGAATTGCAGGGGAACACATGATGTTTTTTTTTAAATAGGTGGACAATCATCAGGATAGTTGTATAAAGTTGCTAGATACACTTAACAGTGGAGTTTCAAAATTATTACACAACTTTACCAGTTCTTCATCCAGTAGTTGAAATGATGCAACCTTAGACACAACTAGTAAACTTACTTTATCTTTTAACAAAACAACAAAAGTCTTACCTAAATCTAATGTATATGCACATTGTGACCCGAGAGAGTCATCGCTCTGGTCCACAACATTATGCAGGTAGTCATATACCTCCCACTGCTGTTCTTGAACAGCATAGTCAAAGGCAGAGATCCCATCTAAGTCCAGTCTTGAGGGGTCCCCTCCGCAGCCAATAAGCAGCTTCATGTTGTCAACTTTGCCCCATATTGCAGCAATGTGAACTGGTGTTATACCATCGTCATTACTAAAACAATTAATATTATTTGAAAAACTAATAATAATTAAAATTAAATATAACCTCCCTGATACTGCATCACAGCATGATTTTTTTTCTAAAATGTAGACAATATTATCCTCTTAAATGGCCAAACTATCTTATAAATATTTTAAAAAGAAATCTTTAACACAAAAGACAATAATCTTAACAGTTATTAACTTGGGATACATAGCTTAAGTCCCATTCTAGTCAGACAAGTAGTTAATTAAAATCAAGAAAAGAAAATAATTAAATAAAATAAAAAACAGGAATTATAATAATAATCAAGATCAAGGGAAAACAGCAACAAAAAAGAAAACTATTTTATTAATGTAAAAGTTCATCATAAATTAATGAGTTTTTTAATAACTGCAGTTAGTTATCTTAATATCTAATTAATTGTTTATATAATTAAATATAAATATTATTACCTTAAATTAGGATCCCCACCATTCTTCAATATTATTTCTGTGCATGTCTTAGATTTGTCATTATTTTCTATTCCTACAGCTAAATGTAAAACTCCGATACCTTTACATGGTAAAATCACATTTAATTCTATCTTATTTTCAGTGAAAAATCGTTCCACGGATCTGCAATATCGAGAGGATAAGTAGAACTTTGTTAAAAAATTTAATTCCAGTAATAAAACTCGTTCAATTAAAAAAATCATATATATAAGCACCTTTCGTCCCCGTTTTGTATGAGATCGTATAATTTAAAAAGTTCCCTGTACGTCGTACCCATGGTTTTCGCGAATGGAAACTAAATTAGAAGTCGGCGAGCTTGCCACTTTTGTCTCTCATTTCCTGTAGGATTTCCTGCCGCGATATCACTTTTATTTTTAGATTACTATACCGTATATCACATAATCTTTAATTATTATCTCTGATATAGCAATACACATATTAATTAAAATTTAACAACCAAAACCACTGTGCTCACATTTTTTGTTCGTTTGTTTTCGTATATTTTTCAAAATAACGTCACAGTTCACCAGTCAAACATTTCATTGTTTACGTTTGGGGGCAGAGCGAGAGAGCTGATTTCAATCCGTTTCATTCTATCTTAGGTAGTTGGAATTTCATAACCATGATCGAGATAGGTATTTTTAATACAAGCAATGCAATCTTTAGCGAAACAAAGCAAGTTTTAAATTTATTAATAATAAAATAAATAAATTAGGAAAACCAAAGTTACAATATTATTTTAATAGACACGCCTGAATACTGATCTATAAGTTTAGACGTGAAACACGTAAAACGGAACGGCATTGTTAAGCATTGTTATAGAGTTTTCAACTTTTGAATTTTGTAACTGACTAACGTAGTAATTTTATACTCTTTGTAACTGACCATTAGGCGAGAATTCGAAACCTACGTGCACTGAGATTTGAAGAATAGTTTATTGTTGTGTGGGAGTGATGGTATGTAAGACAATAAAGTTAAGCAATCTTTTAAGAGTTCGAAATAGGTTAATATGAATACAGGAGTTCGCTGAACTTTTCGTACTAGGAATAACACAATTGGCATTTTTAAAATTTACTTTGTGGGTAAATTAGGTACAAATAGTGGATGAGGGGACAATTATCGGAGAAGACAAAGAGAAGGGGTGACGATCGCAATGCTTTCTGGCCAAAAGTAAAATCACAGAATCATATTATAGTAAAATGTCTACCTATATTAATAGAATTTTACAAAAAATACTCCTATTTTGAAACCTACATTATGAATTTCGATTGTGCAAGTTAACAACTGTGTAGTTAGTAGTATTTTATAGATTAGATAATCCATGATTATTAGGGCTTTTTAACAAACCCGTGGCAAGCCGTTGTTTTCATAAGGTCAAATTAATATTTGATATCCTAATGGATATAATAGATGCATATATGTCATTATAAAAAAATTAATATGCCTGCCTTAGCCTTTTATGTTAATAATATCTTACTAAATATAATATTTATATCGAGTAGTTATAGCTGCTTCACGGATTCCGTTCTACGTTGCTATTTCAGTATAAAAAGTTTACTACGTCTACATTCGGGATGCGAATTTCCTGCAACAAATTATAAATAGATAGGTAAGGTTTACACATAGTTTGGTATTTGGGTAAAGTACTAGGTTAGCACCAACTAGAAGCTCACAAATTAAACATATTCTAAAATTAAATTACAATTTAAATATTAATATTTAATATCTAGATAGGTATTTACAGAGTTTGGGAAGTACTTTCTATCAAAGAGTATGTAAACACAACGTTATTTTCTGTAGTAAATAGTTCAATAGTAATAGATTAGCACTTTACATATTTAAGCTATTACAATGAAACTGCATTAATATGGATGAGATAGTTCAGATAGTTTCATGCTGTGTGGAAGTCAGACATTTTTGCGTTATCGTTGCAAGATTGCACCAAGGGTTACCATATTTAAGCTTTGAAATTGGGAACAATTAGCTAGAGCGTACGATGTTTTAGTCGTACAACTATTACACGTACGCCCGCTTTTTAGAGTTCCGTAGTCCCTGAGAGCCCTTAAAGTCTCGCCATTAGTTTGTCTTGATAAAATCTTGAAATAAACTTTTTTATGTTACACATTTAAACTAGGGACGTATTTTGTCGTTGTTGTATCGTCTATGTCATGGTGTGGGGTGTCGTCGTATAGTTTATTTTTAAATTTGGTGGTGTGCATTTTAAGATTAATGGATCCGTTTGCGAAATATTAAGCTATAAATTGCTAATTTTACTATATAATTATATTAAATGCTAATAGGTACTTATATAATCTAATTAATAATTTTATGCAAACGGATATTTAAATTTTGTAAACTACAGATCAAGGAGTCGAAACTAAACACGCACTTAATAAATTTTCACGGTCTAATGAAATTCATTTCAACCCATTTTTATTAAAAGGAAAACAATACAAATAATTTCATTAAAGCGGTCTTTATAAGCGGAATTTACAAAATATTAACTAATTTATGATTTTTTAATTAAAACAGAAATACACAATATGTACAATACAGAATAATAAAATCATAGTTATAAAAAACTGAAAGAAATGTGCAATTTATAAGTTTCACTCATCATTTAAATCGGAAATGAAACATTTAATTAAATCTATATGTATGTATTAATTATTAATAATATTATTATTTACGAACTTTTAGGGACCATTTATTAATAAGTATTGAAAGTACTTTTACGCTAAACTGAGGATTCACTTTCCTTTTTATTGTTAGATTCATTAGTCTAAATGTGAGATGAATATACATTAGCAAGCCCACCAACCCACACTGGAGCAGCAGGCCTATACTCTGAATTATATTCCTCATGAGTGAGGAGGCAACATATATAGAGTAATATAAAATTTTGGTTAGCAAAAAAAAAAAAGACTATCTTCCAAAATTACGATAGTTGGTAACTCTAGTGTAACAAAACAATAAATACCTACCTACAGTTCACACTTTAACTTTCAGCGTTCAGTTTAAGTTATATTTTAACGAACGAATTACGTAACACCTACTCATTATGTTTAGAGCTAAAATAATTTGATAACATATGTAGGTACCAATAATAGGTATTGTTTTCCTTATCTGAAACAGTAGTTTTATGTGGGTCTGACACCATTGCTAACCATTAACCAAGCAAGGTAAGTAATAAAGAAATTTAACTTTACTCTGATTTTTCTCACTTGGAATTGTTACCTTATTCTCCGATGAGAATTTACATAGATTCCTCCAAAGAGGTAGGTACGAGTATTTTCGAAAATAGGTAGGTACCTTATATATATTTCGTAGACTCAATCCAAAACAAGGAGTTGAGATTGCCTTGGCTAGAGGTCCAAATTATATGAACCTGCAAATCACAGGTTTTCTGAGACTGGTTTTTAGAGGTCTGGGAGGTCCGAGCATTGCAGATAAATTTAGGTAAGTACTTTTATACACCTATACAGGAAGTCTATGCCATGGACACCCAACACCGTCTTCGCCGGCGAAGACGAGGTCCCCGCGATCTTACGTCATCCGGACGTGGGCTCCATCCACGGCCGCGGAGACGTACGGACCACTCACCGTCCGACCCCCCCGTTATCCCAAACGTCGTCTAAGCCGAGGTTCGGCCTCAAAGGACTCGCCCTTAGGCAGTCGTTCCCTTAGTTTCTTCGAGCCCTAGGGCTCAACATTTCTTCTGGCAGAGCTTCTTTCCAAAGCTCGCCAAACAGCCCGGTTACGCTGTGGCAACCAATAGGGTTTGTACAGCTAATAGACAGTCTGAAAAAAAAAAATGGACACCCTGTATAGGTGTATATAAAATAAATAATTAATTCATTTCTTTATTTTTCCTTACTGAACCAGGACTTGATGCTATAACTACGAGAAAACAACCGAATCGAAGGGATATTTAAGGTATAATATAAAATATATAGGAAATAATTACGCTCATGTCGAAACTGAAAGAAAAAGCATAAAAAAAATAATGAAGTTTATAACAAAAGATGTGATTTCATAACTAAGGATTAATCATACAAATAGCCGTAGTCGCCGTCTTCCTTTTTCATCCTTTGAGTAGGTATGTGCTTTTCGTATGTTAAAATTACTTAGTAAAATTTTTTTTACAGATGAAATTATGTTTACTTTTTGTGGGGCTGGTGTCATATACAGTGGCGCTCGACAATGGCCTGGCGCTTACACCCCCCATGGGCTGGTTGACCTGGCAGAGATTTAGATGCATCACGGATTGTCAGAAATACCCTGACGAATGTATAAGGTAAAATGTTTTGGTCACTTACAACTTTATTTACGATATCCGTGGCGCAGTGCCTTCGCTGTCGCATTATAAAGTTGGAGGTCCTGGGTTCGATATCCGGCTTGAGTCTGGTCTGGTGGGAGGCTTCGGCCGTGGCTAGTTACCACCCTACAGACAAAGACGTGTCGCCAATCGATTTCCGGCACGATGTCGCGTAGAAACCAGTTAGGAGCGTGGGTGTACCATACTCCTAACAGGTTAGCCCGCTACCATCCTAGACAGCATCATCACTTACCACCAGGTGAGGTAGCCGTCAAGGGCTAACTTGTAGTAAAAAAAAACCTAGTCTTATTATGGTAAGACGATTATTATCTTTGACGATCTCCGTAACGCGACGCGTGGGCTTTCATATTAAGCTAGAGGCTCTGGGTTCGAGTATGGTCTGGTGGAAGGCATTGGCCGCGGTTAGTTACCACTCCACTAGCAAAGACATATCGCAAACGCTTAAGCGTTCCGGTACGAAGCCGAATAGAAACCAATAAAGTGAATGGGTTCAGTTGGCAATGCATCCGGTGACCCGTCAGGTCGCTGGCCGACGTAAATACAAAAAAGAAATATAAGCATACAGATTACTTACACTTGCGAGTATAACAAGATTGATGAGCTGTAAATCCATTTTTTACTAACTGTGCCCGAGGCTACATCTACGTTCAACATCTGGATCCTATAACTATGATAGCTTCAATACAAATGTTTTTGTAAATCTCGCAGGAATCGTTTTAGTTCTTGGGATAAAAGTATTCCCCGCCATTGGGATATAGATATATTTTTTTTTTGGATGCGTATTAACGATTTAACATTGTGCAGCCAGGATATTCATTAAATCCCCGATCAATCTTTAATTGAGATGAAATTACATTGAAGACTCCACCTTCCTGAGTTTCAGACAAATCCCTTTAAAAAAATTAAAATTAATTAAATAAAACGAATGTTAATTAGATTTTTTAGACAATTTACACAATTAATTTAATCTAAATTTACTCCAAATGTGATAAATATATAAAGCATAGCATATAAAACAAAAAACTTAATGCTGAAACTGTTTAAAACCAAAAGAAAACAGAAATACTTGACAGTGTTCTTTGTTTGGTGGACTTTTAAAGTTATATGAGAGAGAGAGAAATTTGTATATACGTTTCTCAAATCCATATTCATCAGTGTCATGGCTTCATCTATTGAATCTGAGCTCACGCTTATACTGCCAGTGAAATAAAAGTAAGTTCTAATAAATCCGTCGAAACGTTTAGTTGATAAATTGCGGTTATAAATAACGCAGGCGTAGTATTATTTTCCGAGTTCTGATAAAAAAATGCAGCACATAGCAGATCTTCGAAAATGGAGACTTATCACCTTAAAGAACTCATAGTAAATGCTTTATTTATTATTCAGTAGCCAAACCCTAGATAACATATATTTTAAGATAGGATTTTTTTTTTTATTTGTATCAAATCGTTATATTTTATCTTAGGTAACGTATGTTATAGTTAAATTCTTCTTTTTCTTCTTTTAGTACCATCTCCTACCGGAGGTTGGTAATCATTAAGGCTAATTGGATCTTGTTCACTACCGCCCTAAACAATGATCTTGAGCTCTTATTAAACCACTGGCGAAGGTTCTTAAGCAAGGATGTTCTTCTTCGGCCAGGTCTTCGTTTGCCCTTTATTTTGCCTTGCATTATGAGTTGGAGTAAAGCTGGGTTCAGATTGTTGTGTCGTGATTTGTTGGGGCGCTATGTGTCGTGACGCGTAGTGTTCATACTGGTGTGTCGTGTTGTGTTGCAATATGGCACAATTTTACATCATTACACATTTGTGAGCTGTGCGGTGTATACGTGTAAAATGTTTTTCTTGGAATCATCTGATACTGACAGTGATTTTGACGAAGATATACAATTTCTCATCATGGAAACTCTTCTTAAAAAAAAAGAAACGGAGATATTGGGTAATCTTTAGCTTTTGTGTCATAAAGTATTTTATATTGGCGTACTAACTCAATAATTTCTTCAGACAGTTTTGCAAAATAAAATGACGGGAAACAACTACATTCATCGCGGTATCGCGCGGTACTGCTAGATTCACATCAGTGTGGTGTGTTGTGGGTCGGCAGATCCCCCACCACCTCTATGGCGCGACCGGGCGCGAACGGTTGACGCCACGACAGACGCCGCCACAACACAATGCAACACATTGATGTGAATCTAGTCATAATAATTCTATGAGACTGATTGCATTCTGTCACGCCACGACACACCCCGTCACAGTAATATGAACCTAGCTTAAGTCATATTTAGAGATTCGTATTATGTGGCCCAGATATTCAATTTTTCTCCTTTTTACACTTTTGAGCAACTCAGTAGATTTTCCCATTCTTTGCAACACAGTGGTATTGCGAACATGATCTCTCCATGATATTCGCAGCATCCGCCTGTACACCCACATCTCGTCGCTGCCATCTTGTTACTCATCGCTTGCGTCAGTGTCCGGGCCTCCACCCCGTACAACAGCACGGAGAAAAATTAGCATCGCGCTACCCGCATCCGAAGGGATATTTTTAAATTTCAGTTATTAACACGCTTTTATTAGCTTCACCTGTATGTATGTATGTTTGTTTGTTTGTTTGTTTGTTTGTTTGTTTGTTTGTTTGTTTGTAACCGACTCCTTTGAGCTCGATTTTGCCCTACTTTGAACGATCAGATTTGATTCAAACTTTGCACACCTGTCAAAGGTCGATGACAATGCAATAATCCGATCAAAATATCCGATTATCCTAATTAGATTCGCCAGGATTAATTAATTTCTTTCCGCATCCTTTGCATGCGAGTAAGAGAGACAGAGCTAGTGCGCGAACTACGCATGCGTGCAGTAGCGTGTTTTTTTAGTTTTTTAAACTATTATTTTAACTTCAGACTGTGATCACCGATTAATTCAGATTTAAATAATTTACATGTGTGTTCTACATGCTTATTAAACAGGAGTATGAGATTTCTATACTCCTAACAGGTTAGCCCGCTTCCATCTTAGACCGCATTATCACTTACCATCAGTGAAGATGCCGTCAAGGGCTAACTTGTGATAACATGGCACATAAGTACTATGTGCCACAAAATACCTAAAACAGTCCACGGACGCATATGTCATCTCTTATGTAGTCACAATTAGCGCATTTTATGTCTAAAATAATTTAACAGTTAAAATGTGATTGCTATCGTCATTATAAGGGGTAGGTAAGTTATTAAATACTTGCGAAACAAAGTAGTTTTATTATCAAAACAATCTTATATAGATAATCTTTATAGCATGTTATTTCGACGTGTAGTTTAAGAGATAATGCAAAATTAAAACACGCACGTGAGGCGAGTTTACATGTAGGTAAACGTGACCCGTGCGGCGTTGTTATGAAATAACATTACGTAATTAACACGAACCACCGACCGAAGAGCTGTCAGCTACCTCGGACAACGAATTAGTGTAGCTATTCAAAGGGGGAACGCTGCCAGTATCTTCGGAACCTTGCCTAAAGAGACTCCTTTTCATCATCATCATCATCATCATCATGAACAACCCATTACCGGCTCACTACAGAGCACGGGTCTCCTCTCAATATGAGAAGGGTTTGGCCATAGTCCACCACGCTGACCATGTGCAGATAGGCAGCCTTCACACGCCTTTGAGTACGTTATGGAGAACTCTCAGGCGTGCAGGTTTCCTCACGATGTTTTCCTTCACCGTTGAAGCAAGTGATATTCGATTTTTTTTAAAACGCACATAACTCCGAAAAGTTAGAGGTGCGTGCCCGGATTCGAACCGCCGACCTCTGATTAGGAGGCTGACGCCCTAACCACTAGACTATCTCCTCTCTCCTCCTTTTAATAATGTATTTTAGTAATATATTTTTTAAGATTTTTAGTTTTAGGTTCTATATTTTAATTTTCAATTGTTATAAATAAATAAATATATGTTTTACGTATAATAATAACCCGTAACGGGGGTGTAACAGCTAGTATATCATAAAATAAGTTTTAGCGGATGAAAACAATATAAATCTACCTATTTGTCCATATTAATTTTTAGTGAGGATCTTATAAAACGCACAGCTGACATAATGCTGCGTGAAGGTTACTTGAAGGCTGGATATAATTACGTGGGCATTGATGACTGCTGGCTGGAGAAGAAACGCGATGAAAACGATCGACTGGTGCCAGACAGGGAAAGATTTCCGAATGGCATGAAAGCTGTTGGTGATTATGTAAGTTTGTACAACTTCCGTGCCATTTTCCGTGTTGCTCTTCAACGTGGTTGTTAGGCTGTTATAGCGCAAATTAATCGTTCGCCTTGGTTGACCTCGTAACGTATTCGTTCTTATACCTATGTTACGGGTCGGGCAGCATGTTAAGTATTCCCGACAAAGACGTGTCGCCAAGCGATTTTAGCGTTCCGGCACGATGTCGTGTAGAAACCAATTAGGAGTATGGGTATCCATTCTCCTAACAGGTTAGCCCGCTACAATCTTAGACTGCATCATCACTTACCATCAGGTGATATTGCAGTCAAGGGCTAACTTATAGTGGATAAAAAAAAAGAACTACATAGAGGCTTATAGTAGGTATATGGCCGACACAGGTTAGACCACAAATTCAAGGTCAAATAGTCTGGTCTCACCAAATCATACTGCGGGTATGATACGTTAGTATCACGTTAGAATCTTTTTAGGTTATGAGTACAATATAACTACTACAATCTTAACAAGTTAGCCTGCTACCATCTTTGATACTCTCATGTATTATCACGTACCACCTGGAATGAGATTGCGGAGGTATTACTTGTAGTGGGATTAAAACAAAGGTGATAGTAAAACCGTAAGGTTTTAAAGCTTTTAATGTCTTCGAAGTTCAATGTTCAAATACTATCGAACATCTCGTAGTACAAGTCGAGGGCACACATCCACGTAATCACTCCTCTACTATGTGGACGGACTAAATCCGTTCCGCTACAGATCTATCTGTCTCCGAGTGCTTCCGTGATGCCACCAACAGAAATCGCTGGAAGGAGATCGTAAGAGCTGCTGTGAAGACCAAATCATAACCACGACCACTCTGCCAAGAGTGAACGACTAAGGTTCAATGATAAAAGTGGCCTTACCGAAATGTTTCTTCATTTCCAGCTCCATAACAAAGGTTTCAAGTTTGCCTTGTACCAGGATTATGGCAACAAGACCTGTCAGGGTTATCCAGGCGTTCTGGGTTATGAAAAAATTGACGTTCAGAGTTTTGCTGAATGGGATGTCGATTATATAAAACTTGACGGGTGTTACGTTGATATTTCGAAAATGGATACAGGTAAGTTCCGTTAGAGTTAATATCAAATAGCTTAGCCGCTTTAGCGGGTGTTACTGAAATCTGCAAGGTCGTAGGTTCTATTCTCATCCGGTGGTATCAATTAGGTCTCTTAAGGTACACGATGTGTATTAATATAAAGGCTAAAACGAGCATAAAAGTTCAAGTAAGACGCGTTTGGTCAAATTTGACCACATAAGAGTAAGTTCAGATGTTTTCATATGAGGTTTAATACGACTTATGATTTGTATTGTGTTCTTGCAAAGTATAAAAGCAATGACCGGCTACGTTTTTTTGATACCGCTATTTCGCTGGAAGATGATTAGTTTATACTTCAATTCAGAAGTAAGTGGCTTCACATTCTTTCTAGCAACTTGACTGTCACTTGCTCTATGATCTATTCCCTGCCGGGACAGTACTTTATCTGGAATACGCTTGTTTATTTTAATTTTGTGTGTAAATATTTTATCGCTAAATGTACAGGGTATCCCTATTTCGGGAAGCTGATGAACGAATCTGGACGTCCCATGGTATACTCGTGCAGCTGGCCAGCTTATCAAAAAAAAGTAAGTTCCAATTCGAAGTGGGTGTGGTAAACTAGAGCTTAAATCCCTAATGTTATGAACGCAAAAATGTGCTTAATTGTTTGTTGTTTTGGCCCTCTTTGTAATGTTTTCTTCGTCTGGGGCACTCCAAGCCTCGTGCTTCAGAATCTTGAGGCAATACTCTCGTTACATTAGAAAATTACTCTAACATCCTTCTTTCATTCGGGATTTATCCCAAATCCTTAACGTAAAACATAACATATCTCTAAGTTGAAGAATCTATTATAAGTTCGTATTTGGACATGTTTAGTGATATCTAATTAAAAATTATTATGCAGCCTGACTACGCCTCCATTGCCAAACATTGTAACCTGTGGCGTAACTGGGATGACATACAGGATTCCTGGAATTCTCTCAGTACCATTATGACCTGGTTTGCCGAGAACCAAGAAACAATGGCGCAATACGCTGGTCCAGGAAATTGGAATGATCCAGATATGGTAAATGAATCAATGTTATAAATATTGGTCTTAATGTTTTAGTAAACTTAAAAGGTTCCTCATGAATGTGCTCTCAACGCAAGTTTCGCTCCGACATCTTCAGATGTTAACCTGCCAACGTACAAATGCTTAGTCATGTCTACTTATGTTGTGAGTTAGATAGAAGAATTCGTTGGAACTTGAAAGTGGCAGACAATTTATTTCCTCAAAAGGTTCTGCTATATGAATTTAACTTGCCGGAATTCTGTTTATTTTTAGCTGATCATCGGAAACTTTGGATTATCGTTAGACCAGGCAAAAGTGCAGATGGCCATTTGGTCAATATTAGCCGCTCCTCTATTCATGAGCGTTGATTTGGCCACCATACGACCGGAGTTCAAGGAGATTTTGCTCAACCAGGATATCATTGCTATTGATCAGGATGTGCTGGGGAAACAAGGGTTGAGAGTGTGGAACGAATCACGGTGTGAGGTAATGACAATGAAAACACAAAAATGACAGAACTTCTTTCTATTTTTGTCAGCATAACTGATACACTAGCATATTCGAAAGAAGGACATTACAATAAAATTAATTTTATATGTTTCATAAAAAGATATGGAGGAGAGAACTATCGGATGGATCATATGCCGTAGCGTTTGTGAACCGACGTGATGATGGAACGCCGTATGTTATCAAAGCCTCTTTCGAAGCTATGGATATACCGAAACAGGTCTATGAAGTACAGGTAAAAAAATGTTAAGTTATTTTTAGTTAAGCTTATTAAAAAAGGTGAGTTGTGAAATCGATAGGTAAATACGTGGTAATCTTATGTATCTATCATAGAAAACATAACGAAAAGTGGTAAAAACGTGAAAAGTCCCTCTACAGTGGTAGCGTTTCAAATATTAATAAGTGACCAATCTAAACCTTTTGTCCACCCAGGCAGCGGCGGTATTTTCGTGTCCTAATTGGTGCGTTTCAAGGGTAGGCTTTATGTTTAGGTCCCAAGTTGGGCGCCAATACAACATATGCAATGATTGCCGTCCAACGTGGTGATGACGTTATTTAACATACTTGTGCAGAACCATTGTCGTCGATACCGTCAGTTGATACAGTCTCAGAACCAGAGTAATAAAACAAAAGTTGATTTTGTTATATACGAGTACATAGATAATTCAAAGCTAAATTATACACGGCTGCTCTTCGTCAATTCAATCAATTCAAGTCAATTGTTGGAGTACAGACGCACTGCGTGTGTTCCTCGCTACACGCGAGCAAGCTCATGAATATGTGACCCGGAAGGTTACAAAACTAGTCGGGCATACTCTGACGATAATTCACGGAGATCAGCTGTGTAAAATTAAAATATGATTTTAACTAAAGTTTAAATTCTAGATTATTTAAAATTGATCTATTTATTTAGGATTTGTATAAAGAAGATGAAAACTGTTCTTTCGGACCAGATGGTGATTTCAGTACAAGAGTAAATCCTTCAGGTATGTAAATGATTCTTACTTCACACCAGTCAAATTAAGGAGATTCTATTAATTGTTTATTAGCATACACAGTGTTTTATTATCTGTATTTTCGCAGGTGTAAAATACTTCAAGTTCATTCCGAAGAAATCAAATGAAATAGTACAAGAAAAATCCTACTTTGTAAGCAGAAATTAATTTTTAAGTAATACATTGTAATAACTATGAAAATTAAATTTTTAATTAAATGTTTGTGTTTGTGATAATAGTTTTTGTTTGATATTATTAGACCACTAACTATTTGACGTCCATTACTGTACATAGGTCTGTGTTTATTGTACAAATTTCCCATAGAACAGGGTAACATGTGGGTGTGTTTAGTGGTTGTACTATCACGAAGAAATATAGAGGTTTCTGTCAAGAGTTTGGAAATAGGCATTGTAACCCCTTGTGCCCTGGAATGCACGTTATTATCACATATATCACACCCACATTAGATCAACGTTTTCTCCCGTGAGAGGTCCTATTGAATAGATACACCAAATAATATGTCAACAGTCAACACCTAGTATAAGCATACTCTTTGTCTAGTCTACTCAGAGACGCTATTGTATACTCTTAGAAGAAATGTGGCAGGTATAGTATTGCTTTGATGATTTTATTAAATTAAAAAGTGGTTTGATTATAAGTAATAATAAAGAAACGGTGAGCTGTGTAAGGGTATAGCACCGTCAAATACATATAATATCTCACACCTAATAGCATTTGTTGCTGTAACTTGTAAGTGTATTTATCTGGTTTCAGCCAAGAATAGCTGAAGATCTGAAGAGCTGATAGCTCTATTCCTTTCCACAGTAATATACATGTGGTATGTCCACCTTTCACGGGACAGAACCCTTAGCGTACGATTTACGTACCAATTATCTTGTACACATTATCTCATCATTATTATACAGAATAAAAAACCAATTGCGAGTGTTCAAGTCTTTATACCTAAAGGCCTTTTACATGATTGCTCGATAAACTTTAACATCATGAGTTCATCCTAAAATTGCCGAACGGATTCAAAATCACTATTTTTTTTTTTTTTCGTAAAAGGCAATTTATGGTTTGAAGTATATAGAAAATGATCAATAGTTTGTGTCTGTTATCATTGTTTCACGCTATCGCATTTATAATAAATACTGTGATATTAGTAGAAAATGTAGTGTGCAAACAGTAAACGCGTGCGAAGCCACGGGATAGTCTGTCAAGAATAATCTTTGTAATTGCTAAATCATCGTTCACCATTAAGATGGTCCATATTTTGGGACGGGTTTGGAGAAGTGGGCTAAACCCAAGGCTGAGGTCACAGTGACCGTTATACATGCCTACCTACAACAGGTGAAAGTTGGTGATACGTCATGAGAACTCAAAAAATTCATTCACGACCATTCCAATGATAGCGAATGCGTAGAAAGATATGTACGGCGGATCTCATACAAATTTAATGTACGGATATATAAACAAAACGATTTAATTGAAATGGTATCTCGTAGCTTGCTACTATTTACTATTGCTTCTATTGGGAGGTACCTATTAAGAAAACACTTATTCCAGTACTGATAGTTCTTTATTCAATAATAATGTATGGTATATTGGAATTCTAAAAAACAACCCAGTTTGTAAAGTCCACAGTAATTATCTTCCCAAAAAAAAACAGCTCAGCTGCCATTATTACATTTCCCGCCAAGTATATTTTCTTCTTTTTCTTTTATACCAGTCACCAATATATTCACTGGAATGAAACCGGATAGAAACCGCCAACAGAGAAAGAAATAAAACCTTTTTTAAATGTTTGAATTAATTAAGGTTAAATTACGTACATATTTTTTTTTATTACAATCAAATATTATTGATATATGGAAATCATGACACACGATAATTTTAGATGCAAGTTTTATACTAATTAGACATGATGAATCAATAGTGTACTGTGAAAATATGATACACCATCGTAATTTCTTAGTTGAGTAGCTTTCAGATATTTTTTTCCATGCAGTAGACTACTTTTCAAATAGTATACTTACATATTTTGAATTGAAGTGTCTTGGTCCATCACAATAACTACTACATTTTAATCAGTGCAAACAGCTTAAAAGGAATAATTACGCATTGAACTTTTGCTGGGAAATGAAACTATTGCATAATGATTAGGTAAGATCATGTATTTCTTCGAATTATCTTTCGTACGTCAAAGATCATTCTGAAATATCCGTCCGTCCCCCCGTTATCCCAAACGTCGCCTAAGCCGAGGTTCGGCCGCAAAGGAGGCGCCCTTAGGCTGTCGTTCCCTTAGTTTCTTCGAGCCCTAGGGCTCAAAATTTCAATACATTTGAAATTAGGCTTTTAGGTTATTGACTACCCAATAAAGTAATAAAAACTACTAACTACTACGTACTAATCAGTGCAAACAGCTTCAAAGCAAAATTTGCACATGGAACTGTTGCCGGAAAATAAAACTATTGCACAATGATAACCCATTTGTATTTCTCCGAATTATTGAAATTTTTAATTTGGTTATTCCTGTGGGCGACGTACCTACTCACACTGCGTGATAGAGATCTTCAAACGATGATATCATATATAAGTGGCATAACGGGTTTCATAAATTACCTATATTATATTGTTCTAGGACGTAAACTGTTCGTAATGGCGCCCATTATTTTAAGTTATACCCGAATAACTTAACTAAATTTGCAGGTTAAAAATTATGTGAATGTTTTTAACAATTCGCAGCAGAAAAGAACCTTTCTTTTCTTAGTTCGCTCTTCTTACAATTCCAAACTAATTCCGATAGTTTCTCAACTTATCTTCACTTACCTTATTTTTGGATCTGGAATTTGAATCTCTGGAATTCATTGCCTCATTAAATTTGTGTTGTAGAATATTTATACTCGTACCTTTAAAAATTAGGGTAAAAGAACTTCTGCTTAATGGGTCTTTATTATTTTCTTTTTGATTTACCTTACATGTTTGAACTCTTTTGGTATATATTTTATTTAATTACCATCCACAAAGAACGGCCGATAATCACCACGCTTGGCATGCGGGTTTGTGATCGCCGTGCTGGTCTACTCGCGCCAATAATGCTGCTACCCGTTATTGTCCGTAAATTTTAGACCAGCTGATATTTCATGGTTATACTGCTATTGATCGGTCACCAGGGCCTCGTCGTAGCTGTGTCCAGCAGTGTACGTCAATCGGTTAATAAGATGCTGATGATACTCTAATGCCATATAATAAAAAAAGTTTCCTAAGGAACCAAGGTTGACAGATAAAAAATGCTTAGCATTAAATACACCTTTTGCACTTTATTTTCTTGTGCAATAGTTAAAAAAAAGATGACGCAATTTTTTGTTTCAACAATTTATTTAAAAACTAAAATTTTTGAACAACTGATTTTGTAAGATTAGTTATATTGTCCCAATATTTAAAAAAAAAACCTTAGCACCATGAGAGGACTTCTACCTCTGAAAGAGTTTATACAGTTACCGTAACCTTTATTATGAATTAATTATTATTTATTGAAGCCTCTTAACACATAAAAAAAATATTATATCTACTAAAAATGTACGTAAGTAGACATAAATCCATGATTGGAGACCTTGAGTGGGGATTGTGTTGCAAACTTGTGTGCCTAGGTCAGTTGGCTATAAACTCTCTTGTCGATGTCTATAACATTAAACGACTATACAGGCGAATCATTCGGAATGAGTTTTTTTTTAAATTTCTATGATTGCAGTGTGCGCAATTATTTTTTGTGCCTATATCATTATCAACTTCTTACTTCGGGGTGGTTCATCATCATGAACAATCCATTACCGGCTTACTACAGAGCACGAGTCTCCTCTCAATATGAGAAGGGTTTGGCCATAGTCCACCACGCTGGCCATGTGCGGATTGGCAGACTTCACACGCCTTTGAGAACATTATGGAGATCTCTCAGGCGTGTAGGTTTCCTCACAATGTTTTCCTTCACCGTTGAAGCAAGTGATATTTTATTTTTTTTAAAACGCACATATAATCGAAAAGTTAGAGGTGCGTGCCCGGATTCGAGCCGCCGACGATGATTAGGAGGCTGACTCCCTAACCACTAGGCTATCACCACTACTTCGGGATGGTTGGTTGGTGGTTGTGCAGCACTGCACAACAGGTGAAAATACGACTAATACCTACCTAATGTATTTGATTGAGCTGCACGCTTTGACGTTACTCAAATCAGTGGATTTTTATCGTTATCGCTAGTATATAAGATAATGACCGACTAAGTGTCACTTGAGTAGACAATCCACTAATTGTTCCGGGTGAGTAAGTTGGTTAGTAAAGGACGCAGGTAATTCTATCGTAACGAATGGCGGTTTTGTTTTGACGCTGGGAAATGCGTTTTTGCATCCCCTCCCGACGGGATATGTGAGACTTCCCAGTGGTCAGAGTGGCGATCAGAAAACCCACTAAAACCCAGCGATGCTTCTTCACGTTGCGTGGTGGCTGGGTCACGGGAACGCTTGCGTACTCGTTCGCAAACGAATGGGTAACAATTTTAATGCCTGAAGGCCCCGAATAAGGAACAATTACACTATTTGACAACTTTAAAAACGCATCATGTCGTTGATAATGGCCTCCTAATTGGACGTAGTTATGCAAAGAGGATCCAACCCAAATTGAGCAAGTTGAGTAACAATTATATTATACTCGTAACTTGAATGGTTGTTTTGGTGATTTATTTGACACACTTTTACATCTATGGGATTTTCTCGCTGACCGTATGAGTTGACTTGTACGATTTGAACTCGATTCTGATGTTTTTCTAGGTTTGATCCGTCTTGCATACCTACATCCAATTAGTGGTCGTTTTCTTTTTATAGTATGTATTTGCTCAATTGCTTAGCTAGGTATAAGCTTACAGGATTCACTTCCTTCTAGGCTGACATCATATAAAAATAAAATACGCTAGGTAAGCAATTACCTAGGTCGTTTAATTTCATTACCTACTCGTTAATTTCGTCATCTGTTCTACAGTTGTAGAAACTATAGAGATAAAATATCTCGTAACAATTGTAACCTTGGTAAATTCACGAACACTACGAGAACGTAACGTAAGAATTATACCTGACTACGTAAGTGCGAACTGAAATACTGATTATAAACAATGTGAAAAAAATTGTATAACTATTTAATGAAAACGTATCGCGTATGAAGAATGCTTTCGGGGCAATGGTGTCACACAATGTAAATAAACTAATGATATTGTATCATGGGCTTTTCATATTAATACATTTATTTATCGAAGGAAAATGTCCATTCTATCTTATCAATTCTTAGAAGGAAGTGTAATCGTTGCATAAAATTAATCTTTACTATAAATATTATTTTATTTTGTGAATTTACAGAATGGATCTACATATTGTAAAGAGTTAATGGTACTCATTGAGTTAAGTTAGTAACACAAAAAAAAAAGTGGATATAACACAGTCATTCTTTTTTCCTAGAGTATACGTACTGTATCTCATACTTTGTTAGGATTGATTAGTTCGTAGTATAATATTTAGTAGGTATAAAAGTTATAATTATTATGTTTTTTTGTTCTAAAAATATGAATAGTTGTTCATTTCTATATATATACCTACCAGGTACAATAATTTTCGTTCTTCACTAACACTATCAAGCCTGTGTTCTGACATTCTGACGATTTGCTAGAGAGTAGATATCCCTATGTAATATTATACTCTTTGGAGTAGATATCTTTTGGAATACATTGTTATTTGGTTATTTGTATATGATCTGTGTTGACAGATGACAGGCGATGAAAAATGAAAGTGTTCAAAAATTTCAAGTTTTAAAATATTCAATTTAATTAATATTCTGAAAGAACTGAAATGAAGTGATAGTGCTAATGTTTTTTTTATATTTTACTCAGTATCTCATAAATGTTTGTCACAAGAAACAATACGACGAACGATGTAATTAACGTTATCAAGTCACGTAAGAGTATAGGAAAGTTGGTTAGTTCCGTAGTAGGTCAATGGTACGAGCATCGCGTGCCGGCAACGAAGGACTGACGTCGGCATCAGACGAGCGAGCTGTGGGGCGAGGGAGTCGTCTGTCGAGTGTGGTTCAAGACGCGGCGGGCGGCAGTTGTACAGACTGCGCACGTTTAACACATTCTTTCGCCTGATTAACGCGTTTACCGTGACCGTGAAAGTTATAGTCGTGTCACATTACCGTAACGATGGGCGGTAGAGTCGAGAACGTCGGCATTCTTGCCATGGAAATATATTTCCCATCACAATACGTCGACCAAGAGGAACTGGAAAAATTCGACGAAGTCGCTGCAGGAAAGTACACGATCGGCCTTGGACAGAGCAAAATGGGTTTCTGTTCAGACAGGGAGGACATAAACTCTCTGTGCCTCACCGCTTTGCATCGGCTGATCGAGAAGAACAATATAAATCTTCATGACATAGGCAGGTTAGAGGTTGGCACTGAGACCATTATAGATAAAAGTAAAAGTGTCAAAACTTTTCTCATGACATTGTTTGCAAAGGAAGGTGCAACAGATATTGAAGGGATTGACACAACTAATGCTTGTTATGGAGGTACTGCTGCTTTATTTAATGCTATAAATTGGGTGGAATCATCATCGTGGGATGGAAGGAAAGCCATTGTTGTGGCTGGTGACATTGCAGTGTATGGCAAAGGACCTGCAAGGCCTACAGGAGGAGCTGGTGCTGTTGCAATGCTAATCGGACCTGACGCACCCTTAGTTTTTGACTGTGGAGTTCGTGCTTCATATATGACCCATGCATATGACTTTTACAAGCCCGATTTAGCATCCGAGTTCCCTTTTGTTGATGGAAAGTTGTCTATCCAGTGCTACCTCAGTGCTTTAGACAATTGTTACAATTTGTTCTGTAAAAAAATGAGGAAAGTCGACTCGAATTTCAAGGGTTTACTGAGTTTGGATGGGATGTTGTTTCACTCTCCATATTGTAAACTTGTACAAAAATCATTAGCCCGAGTTAGTTTTAATGATTTTCTTAATGCACCAGAAGAAGAGAGGGAGAACCAGTTCCCTGGTCTATCACAGTTTAGCAACCACCAAAGAGCAAACACATATTTTGATCGAGATGTAGAGAAAGCATTTATGACATATAGCAAACATCTTTTTGAAGAGAAAACTAAACCTTCACTTAATATAGCTCGCAATGTTGGGAATATGTACACCCCATCATTATATGGTGGTCTTGCTTCATATTTAGTTAGCAAGTCACCAGATCAGTTGATTGGAAAGAAGTTTGCTTTATTCTCGTATGGTTCTGGTTTAGCCTCAACAATGTATTCCATAAATATTTGTAATGACATGAGCGCTGGCTCCAAATTAGAGAAACTTATTAATTCCCTCAATGAAAGTGTTGCAATGTTGGATCAAAGGCAGAGTGTTGAGCCACAGTTATTCTCCGATCTTATGCAAGTGAGAACAGAAAATTATCATACAGCACCATATGAACCATCAGGGCCTATAGATGTACTATTCCCTGGCACATATTATCTTGTGAAAATAGATGACCAAAGAAGACGTACATACAATAGGAAACTATGAAGCATTTATTTATAATAGTTATTTTGTGTTGGTGTAGGACATTGGTTGTATAGTTAGAAATATGTAATGGTATTGTCACTTAATTTTAACTGTTATATTTCTTTTATTGTGTAACTTAAAGGATGCAGCATTTTTAAAATTGTTAAATACATTAGGTGGTTTGGGATAGTACTTGTATCCAATATTCCATTCGAAAAAGCACTTTTTGCAAATACAATAGTCGCCGGAATATACATAATGTGCAATAATTTTTTACTTATCTCATTAGCTGTAACTGAAATGAATGAATTTATACTTCTTTATAAAAGTTCAGTGTAATTCATGTGGTATGAAGCTTTTTATGGAATTGTTTTTAAGATTACATTTCAAAGAAATATACAATTACAGAATAAAATTTGTAAAATTTATTATTTTATATACCTACTCTACCATTACTACACAATAAAAAAAATATTAAGATAAAGAAATGGATATGGAATACAAACAATTGCATTAATTTATGATCTTGCATGTTATAAAAAACAACTAATTAAGTATTTATTCATGATAAAGCAGGATTTATATAATGACAGTTTATGATGATAATAAAATGAGGATAAATGGTTTTAGGTTAGGTGCATCTACAATGCATCTGTAATAGGATAGGATTTTTGAGGTAATTCTAAAATCATTTAGGATTTTTTAATACATTAATTTTTTTTGGTAAATTATAATCTGTGATTTAAGATTTTAAATGTGTGACACAACAAGGGGGTGCTGCCACCAATTTCTTGATATACTTTGTAAATATTTATACTTTTTATAAAAGTACTTCGACAAGACAAGAAAGGTTATGGGCCACTATGGGGTTCTTCCGAAGATTATTTTCGTAGTGGTATCTTTGTAATGTTAATTGTATTACATATGTATGTTAATTTTACGTATTTTTCTATAGCTTGATAATAAAGAATAATAGGTATGTGTAAGAATTGTATGTGATTTTTTAATTGGCTAAGCAAAATCGAAGTGTTAAATCTATGTCGGCGGTGACGTGACCCATTACAAAACTTGGTCAACCTGGCAAATTGTGAGTGGTAATAATTTTTTTTTTCGGACTATCTATTAGCTGTGCTAACCCTATTGTTACCACAGCGTGTTGCGCTCGAGTGCACAAGTGTTCCCGTGACCCAGCCACCAGGCGACGCGAAGGAACATCGCTGGGTTCTAGTGGGTATTCTGGTCGCCAGTCTGGCCGCCAGGGAGTCCCACATACCCCGTCGGAAGCGGCGCAGTCTTGCCTGCATCGCTTCCGGAGGGGATGCGTAAACGCATTTCCCAGCGGGAAAAAAAAAACAGCGTAACCGGGCTGTTTGGCGAGCTTCGGAAAGAAGCTCTGCCAGATTGGTCATTAATAAGCGGGTAGGTACACAGGGACGTTCTTAATACCTGTAGATAAGGTATACACAAAATCGCAGTGAAGATCGTTAAACCTTGTAACGTTAAAGTAAAAAGAACCTGATTTGAAAGATTAAATTCGTCTCACTTCTACAGTACGCACGTTCGTAGGTACAAAGGTTAGACTATAAAATAAGGATTATAAGATCTATTTAACTTTTTAACTTACCAGATAGAAGCAGTCCTTAATACAAAATCTAGAAGAAATTCTTCCTTTTTTGTTTTTGACTGATCGGAATCAGTTGAGTATAAAAATATTTAATATAGTGTACCTCCATATCTAAAATTTAAGTGAAAAATTATCTAGTCAAAGTTTTTGGCTTTTTCATCTAATAAAATAAATTTAAGAAAATAAGCCCCCAATTCTAGTAAATTCAAAAACAAAACTAATATAATGTAAGATTCGAGCGAAAATAATACAGCAAAGGTGAAAATATTTTGGTTTTATAATTTGTTTCGCGCATTGATCTAGAAATGCCTGAAGCATGGTAAAAATACAAAGTAAATAGAAGTAGGTAGGCAGTTATTCATATATGCAAACATTAGTATAAATTTGAATTAATTTCTAGCTGTCTAACTTGAGACCGAACTTGCTAGTTTCTACGTTCCATTTCCGAGCTTTAACGCAGTTGTTTCCAATGACTTGTCTACTTGACCTATGCCGCATGCAAACGGGCTATCTTGTCTGATGATTAAGAAAGAGTTTTAATCATCAGACGAGGTAGGTGTTGAAGTTGTTCGTCATCATCATAATCAACGAGAAGACTGAAATAGAAGGGCGTTGGCCGTAATTCACCATGTGCGTATTGCTAAACTTAACGGACCTTTGAAAACATTATGGAGAACATTCGGACTTGTGAGTTTCCACACGATGTTTTCTTCCACCATTATAGAAGTGTGTGTGGTAAAATGATATTTAAATTAGGATATGAAAATGCACATAATAGCTAGAGATAAAAGAAAGTGAAAGATATATGTAGGTAGGTCCAATTAATACTATACATAATTATCGACATATGAAGCGGTGATAGCCTAGTGGTTAGGGCGTCAGCCTCCTAATCAGAAGTCGGCGGTTCGAAACCCGGCACGCACTTCTAAATTTTCGGAGTTATGTGCGTGAAAATTTCAAATATAACTTGCTTCAACGGTGAAGGAAAACATCGTGAGGAAACCTGCACGCCTGAGAGCTCTCCATAATGTTCTCAAAGGCGTGCGAAGTCTGCCAATCCGCACATGGCCAGCGTGGTGGACTGTGGCCAAACCCTTCTCATATTGAGACGAGACCCGTGATCTGTAGTGAGCCGGTAATGGGTTGATCATGATGATATCTACATATGTGAAGTATTAATAGACCATTTTGGTCAACGACTCCAGTTTATAATGTTTGCTTAAAAAAGCGGAAATCCGGCACAGAAAAGATTGGTGACGGTTGTCACTGGTTCAAACTATAGGTATTATACAGAAACAGTGCATAAGATGACAATACGGTAACTCTATTTTACCATATTTTACTTACCCGATCTATTGATCCTGGGAACCTTTACGGTTTTTTTTGTCTGGTGGGAGGCTTAGGCCCTACCGACAAAGACGTGTCGCCAAGCGATTTTATTATTCCGACACGTCTTTGTCGGTCGGCTCGAGTCTGGGCTGGTGGCCAGCCAACCCAAGACCAACTTTATAATGCGACAGGGCACGCACCTCGCTACGGAGGTCGTCAAATTATGGGATTAGGTGTGAAAATAGGAAGACATAACTATTTAAACTCGCGTATCATGGCTGACGGTGATGATCTACTCCTTACCTTAGCATACGATTTGCACACTCGAAATCGAGGAGTCACTTTCGATAACCGAAACCCTATAATGCCAAAGAAAAATGAACCTTATGGTATAAATTTGGGGTCACAATTTCCATACTAAGTACTTATTTTTATTTTGTAAATATGCGTTGAGAGTGAAAGTGTAGACGAATTTGAGCTCTAAAACTACGCAAATATGTTTCAATTTATCTATGATACAGTATGTGTTTCGTTATTCGAAAAAGACTCTACGATTACTAGTATACAAATCTAGATCTAACGGTACTGCTCTTTTAGGTGTTCCAAATCAGTGCACCATCGTTCAGTTATGCACTAGATATGCGATCCCATACAAAAATCTTTTCATTATATTGTTGTGTGATTTTTAGCAATTTTTATCTGTTCAAATTATAAAATATTAAATATAGATTTAAATGAAATTTGGTCATTTCTCGTACAGTTTTTTTTTTCTACAAGGAAAAAGTTTTGGACCATAAGTTTCTTATAAATAGATACCCCTTTTCCAACGACACTTGTATTTAAACTTCTAGTAAGTTTAAATCTGTGCTCAGCTTCGTGTTCAAGTTTTCGTATTATCAACAATAACAACAACGCTTCCATACAAATTTCCATACAAAACCCTAAAATTCAATTTATGGTTGAATTATCAAACATCTAAGCAACTTCCTACGTTTTACTAGCTATGTGTATGCTACTTTTGTATACATATATTCAGAAGATAAGAACGGAGACGACCTTTAGTCATCATAAAGATGACATTAACAGATTTACTTTGAACTGTCATTAAGAATGAAGAGCAATCTTATTGATATTAATAAGGGTTAAATGAATGTTTTACAACGCATTCAAACGAACGAAAACGAAACGACCGGATGGGTCTCCTGATGATAAGTGATTACCATCGTCAATGAACAGTGGAATCATCAATTTTTTTTTTCAGACTGGCCAGCTTCGGAGAGAAGCTCTGCCAGAAGAAATTTTGAGCCTTAAGGCTCTATGAAATGAAAATATACTTTATTGTACACCATACAAAAGAAGAAATAGAAGACAACAAAGAAACACACACATAGAAATGAAAGAGTTAAGTACAAAAGATTCAATAATCTTATTGCTAAAGTTTCGATGGATGGATGTTTGTTACGCAATCACGTTTCACGTTATTCAGAAATTATCCAACTTATTTCTTTAAAAATCAATTATTTTCCTATTTCATTTATCTATATTTATATATTACAATTATCATCTAAAACTTAAAATTCTCAATTACATTACTTTAATTAGTATATTAGTCGGTTCTGGTGGTTTAACTTACATTCTAAATTAGACATTATGACCAGTGAGAGCAATTAAATCTATGTTAAGTATTTCTAGTTTTTAAACCATCATACAAGGTAAAAATATAAACTAATTATTCGATATTTAGTAGTAGGTTTTAATTTTAGTACATTTTTAAATATATTTAGATACTTTCTAAATGAAATTACAAATTAACCATTACGTAATTATAAATTATATAATTAAATGATATATAGTGAATTACGGTTAGGTTTGTCTCACTAAAACTCGTTTTTTTTATATATTAAACCCAATTTATGAGCTCCGTCCCCCACAAACCACGCCAATGCCCCCCTCTAGATCTCCAACATTGCGCACTTTGAGTAAGACTGGCGTAAATAAACAGTTTGGCACAGAGATCTAGTCTGGAATAGTCATTTTATTTTTTCATAAAATGCGTTTATTTTCCCGCATAAATGTGAGTTATGTCAGGTATAACCTACAAATCGCCACGCGAACGACGTCGCGGGCATTAGATCAAGAATTTCTAAAACAAATTACACGTTAATTTTGTTATTTTCGCTCATAATTACGAATCTTTTGAATTTATGTGAGACAAAAGCTTTGGCTCTTTCGTCAACTATAAGATCAACCGCCTTAGACTCTAGCCTATTCAGCGTCTTGGTAAATCCATCACTGTTGAATACAAATAGCTTTGAAACTAAAGCTAAAACTAAAAAAAATCAAGTCTAATTTACTTCATTTCTCTAATGAAAACTACATTATTATAGGCATATCCGTTAGCTACATAAAACAAATACAGAGACAGACAGACTAGCTGTGAAATTTTAAACTGTTTTTTTCTGGCAAATCCAAAAGGTTTGGTTTCTAGGACATTTAGCGTTCATGTCTATTTAGTAACGATGATTTTCGAATATCAAACCGTTACAGCGACATCGCCATTAGCGAATTTAATAACGTGCAATTTGTGAAAAGTAGACCTTACAATATAAACATAATATGCGATTTAAATTTAATAATTTAATACAATAGGGCAATTATT
Source organism: Lasiommata megera (assembly GCA_928268935.1). NCBI lineage: Eukaryota > Metazoa > Arthropoda > Insecta > Lepidoptera > Nymphalidae > Lasiommata > Lasiommata megera. Next base: position 8,107,579 of record OV743326.1, on the reverse strand, counting down.
TGATATAAATTTTCGGCCAGGCGCTAAACTAGTTAAAAAAACACCTTGTTTTTTGGTAATTCGAATATTCAACTTTGAATCACGATGTCCTCAGCCAGATTCCTGGGTCAGCTCATAAATAGGGTTTGATATATAAAAAACGAGGTTTCATGGAACAAACCGAACCGAAGTATCACGAACATTCTGGCGCTGTGGTCTTTTAAGACTTGGGATATGTATACGACAGGGGCATTTTCAGAATTGATTATTTCTGAATTTTTCCCTTGTCTGGGTTTGGGCTTGGCCTCGACCGTGGCTTGTTATCACTAAGACGGCACGCCAAGCGATTCAGCAATCCAGTACGATGTCGATAAAAATACTCATAATAGTCTCCTTAAATGTCATACCTCGAATAGGTTAGCCCTCTACCATCTTAGACTGTATAATCATTCTTCACATACCACCGGAAGAGATTGCAGTCAGGGGATATAGTGGTAGCGTAAGACTTTCCCCATTTATAATGCTGCTGATGATGGTAGAATTATAGTATAATATAGTATTGCTAATTCAAGTTAAAAAATTTAGATCAAAATTCAAAATGCTTTATCAATCTAAACCTAGTAGCATTAATGAAATCAAGTATAGTACCTGCACGTATTTTCTGTTAAGATGATAGTGATCTGATAACTGTTTTCGTTTACTAAAACTACTAACGATCTAAACGCGATAAAACTATGACAATTTAAGCCGTATTTTTTTAATAATCACAATCTCAAATAGTATCTTTATAACCAATTATGATAAGCTATAAAGACAGTTATTAAATACCTAAACATTTTTATGGTTTAAGCAATCCTTTGTACTCTTATCATCACCATCATTATGATCAACCTATTTCCGGCTCACTGCATAGCACGGGTCTCCTCTCAATATGAAGAGGGCCATAGTCCACCACGCTGGCCATGTGCGGATTGGCAGACTTCACACGCCTTTGAGAACATTATGGAAAACTCTCAGGTATGCAGGTTTCCTCACGATGTTTACTCACCTTTTCACAGTTGCAGCAAATGATATTTGAATTGTTTAAAATCGCCCATAACTCTGGAAAGTTAGAGGTGCGTGTATGGAACCACCGACCTCTGATTAGGAGGCGGACGACCTAATCACCAGGCTATCACAGCTTTTAACTAATATAATAGCACTACCTATTCTATAACCTTAAGTATATAGAATTCAATGAAAATGTCTTACAATCACTGTCAATACCACCAACAAATGTCGATAATCTACCTTAGGTACTCCTGTAACCTTGGAATGTTCAACGATAGCGTTGAAAAAATATTGATTTATTTATTTATCTCCTCTTATTCTAGCTTAACAGGATAAAAACCTAATTTGCTAAAGTAGCCTAATATAAAAGTATGTATATATGTCGGCGCGAAGGAGTTATTAACTTCATTCAGCGGCGCCAAGAACCTCAAGAATTCAATAATTATCCACATTTTAACTCTTGATAATTTTGCTAACACAATTTAGACAGTAACAATCAATTTTGTACAAGCATGCTTTGTTATAAATACGGGAGGTCGATGCCTTTCGAGACATTCTCGCTCGAGACGTTGGACTGTTCGGACCTCTTAGTTATTGTCGCAATAAAAGTATAAACCCGCAAGTTGTGGTTTTAATTACTATGAGCGAAAGTAAACAAAATCGTGACGTCAGCAATGCTGACGTCACTCTTACTAAAAACTACTCGGACGCCCTTGACTCGTCATAATATATATATAAATTGCCTAAATTTAAATATTCCGGTAACATATCATCCATGATGTCACTTTTGTGAGTTCACTCAGATTGCAACTGAATAGGTCCAGCCTCAGCGGCCTGCGCCTTCGATACACGTACTTATCTGGGACCCAAAGCCGCACCTGCACTAACACATCTGCGTTAGATATTTGGCCTCTCATTAATTTGAATATATATGTAACTAGTGTAAGTTCCCTCCTAACCCTTAACTCGTAAATAAGGAGAGACAAATTAAGTCTATTTCCAACAAGATTGTATCTAAAATTCTTGTATACACCGGAAGTGGGTACCGCATACATTGTTATTAATTTTTTGTTCGATACCTATTCATAACGCAACCAAAAATAGTCTTACCAGCTATATTATTCTTTGCTATTTTTGTAAGCTTTGCTTTAGTAGGTAGTAAATAATATTTGTGGTTTCACTCAAAATTAATGCTTCTATTTCATCATGATCAAATTCACTAAAGAGCACGGGTCTCCTCTCAATATGAGAAGGCCATAGTCCACACGCTGGCCATGTTCGGATCGGCATACTTCATTCGCATTTGAGAATTATGGAGAACTCTCAGGTGTGCAGGTTTCCTCACGATGTTTTCCTTCACCGTTGAAGCAAGTGATATTTTAATTGCTTAAAAACGCACATAACTCCGAAAAGTTATAGGTGCGTGCCCGGGTTCGAACTCCCGACCTTTGATTATAAATCTGATGTACTAACCACTTCTACTTAATATATAGTTTTTTATATGTATTCTTGCAAGTTTCACAGGCAAGAATACACTGAGTCAGTCTACCCGTATAGCTCTTTAATCGATATGCGAGCTAGGTATAATTTCCAGCTATATATTTACCGGGTTAAGTTTGTTGTGGGCTTCTTCTTAGACCAAGGCGCGTTTGGAACCCTCATAGCTTTAGTTTTAAGATAAAAGATGTATTTATCACCATGAAATCACTACTATGTAAATTAATGACGCGTCAAAAGTGCCTTTTAAAGGACTATTTTATTTATTTATTTATTTATATAACTTTATTGCAATCTATAGGACATAACATAGATAAAGACAAAAACAATTAGCAACTGGCGACCTTATCACTAATAGTGATCTCTTCCAGGTAACCATTTCGTTGAAGCTGATGTATTAAAATTACACAGTAGTTGCAAAAAAAAAAAAAACAAGATAAGCTCGAAAAAGCTATATATACATACACACTAATAACTATATGCTACTACATATATATAATAATAACAATACAAAATAATACATATCTAAAGTATAATATATACATGAAATAAATATACAAATAATTACGTTAATAAATATTTACAGAGATAGAAAATGTTGTCTCACACGGGCTTTAAATGTAGCCAATGATTGCGAGCGCCGAACATGATCTGGAAGAGCGTTCCAGAGCGTTGCTGCTCTTAAAGTAAAAGAAGTAGTAGAAGTTGGGACTATTTGAAGAAAGATTATGATTGATTGATTGATATCCGTTTAATTATTAAAGCATACGAAATTAGAACGTTTGTGGCGATTACATCCACCACGGTATATGCCACGGTTTGGCGGGCTTTAACCATTATTATGACGTCATGTTAGTGAATCTCAATTTCAATTTATAAGCATTCAATATTCCAATTTTATAATCCATCGGAGGCTATTGTAACGAATAACCTGTAAATGTGCAGCAATAGAGCTAATTGAGAGGTGGACTCTTTAATTATTAAAGTATCTATTTTATTCATTTAAAAACCATTGAACGCACACAACATCTTACATCGATTAAATATCTTATCAAAATAAGTACCTCCAATGAGGTATCATACATATTATTTTGTTTTCCTTTATTTCCCCTGGCTTCTTCTTTAATGTAAGTAAATTGGATTAGATCCGTTGCCTTTGTTATAGGTAGGTAGGTATATTATTTGTAACATACTACTGTCGCTCGCAATTATTCCGCGAAGAGTAAGGGATTTTGAAGAAGAGAGATCCCGAAGAATGGAATAAGCAACGCTTGTAATTGAAGATTATCACATATCTCGTCACTGTCCCGATTCCGTAACCGCTCCTTTTTCCAACATTTGCAATGCAAACATAGCAATTTCTCTAAATTTCATTATGAGGAAGTTTGCTATGCCAGTAGCTATAGCCGTATGAACTAGTCTATGTCGTCATAATTTTAGATTTTTGACTTTTGCCTTCAATATACTACAATTTAGTGTGATATCTTCGCAGCTTATGATCTCGCGATACGTTATCGAGTTTTTAGAAATATTGGGGTTTCTTTCGAATTTAGCCAACAGATTTACTGGACAGAAAGGTTATTAGGTATTTTTCTGGTTCACGAGATCATCGCTAATCTGATGTTCGCCAACCAAAAGTGCTCGCTTAACTTGCTCCCTGAAGCACAGGGATGAAATAACGATAACTCCAGTAACGATAACTTTCTAACTCTGGGCGTAATTAGATTAGTAGTAGAATATAGTAGGAAGGCTATTTTCTGCCGTGTCACCCGCGTTGGCTAAGTTTCATAACGTTATATTATGTTATATTATATACTAGCTGATGCCTGCGACTTCATCTGCGTTGAGTTAGTGTGTGTGAAAGTGTGTTTGTTTGTCTTCCAATCACGAAGCAATGGATTACTAAACCGACGACCTTGAAATAAATACAGGATAATCTGTAAAGTACCTCCTTTTTAACAAAAAAAGAATGAATGAAATCGGAGTACGCGTTAATGAATTACAACTAAATACACATTTTGACTTTCATCCCGCCTCCCGAGGCAACCGTACTGAATTTCGGGATAAAAACTATCATGTATGTTGAACAGGAGTATCAGCTACTCCTATACCAAATTTTATTCAAATCCATATACTAGTTTCAGCATGATGCGCGATCAAGATACAGCCAGACAGACAATAAAAAAAATAAAAAAAATGTTTTGGACTCAGTATCGATAGTAAAGCATCCTCCTATTAAAATTGTCAAAATATATTTAATGTACAGAATTCGTCCCGTTACAGTTTTATTATATTACAGATTATATTGACGAGTCAAAAGTGTACGTACGTATATTTAAATATCACATATATACATATATATTATACACTGTTTGCATGCATGTATGAAGTGAACGCTGACTATGTGATGTATGTGGCTCATTCATAAAAGATAGGCATGATATGATTACGCAGACATTTATTCGATGTATTAAAACCAGTAACTTTTTATTTATACTTCATATCATTTACGTTAATTTAATGTAAAAAATTACTAACTAAAACATATTCCATTATTTAAAGAGTTATTATAGATGCATCACGCTCTGTCAGTAAGAGTGAAGGTATAGTAAAAATATTCATTATAAAACTGTGATATCTCCTTAGATATTCATTGAAATCAAATGACGTCAAGAGAAGTATCTTTCAATTCAATATTTATGATGCATAAAGTTCTTACTAGTATAACGATTAATATTAATTTAAAGTATACCTTAATAATAATATCATTTCTCCATTTTGGCATTTAGGCTCAATTTAACGTTTCGTAAACTAAATAATATATAATAGCTTTCTAATGGTGAAGTGATTTATAAAATAGGTTCTGTAGCTATGTATTTTATCGATTATAAACAATCAAACAAACAATTGTATTGTCTATGCAGTATTTTTTTTAAATGTGTTGGAGCTTATTCTTCGTGTTTTTTTTTTATAATTATTATTTATTAACTTATAGAATGTACATTATTATTGACACCTTCAGTGCCACAAAAACCACAGTCCGTTTTACCTGACACTGCGTTAACTTAAGCTAATGTAAACCAATTATTGTAATATACTATACCATAAATGTAGTTTAATGACAAATTGGTGAGTTCTGTAATTTATAATACGAATATTCCGTTAACTGTGATCCGGGTTCATTTGAGAAATAAAATGAGATATTGATGTCTGATCAACTACTTACTATGAAATTTTGAATGAATTTTTATTGTAACGTTGACATGAGTGCGCGTGCGCGCGTGTGTTTGTGTGTGTGTGTGTGTGTGTGTACGTACGTACGTACGTGTGTGTGTGTGTGTGAATGCTAATATTATGAAACCTCTTGAGGTTTGTCATATTTCTGTAGGATTTCTATGACAGACTCTTCGTCATTACAGACTTTAGGTCGTAAGGTTTATTTTTATATTTATAAGTAAATTTAGGCATAAAAGAGCAAAATCGATACTTTTGTGGACATGCTAACAGCTATTAATTACACAATGCGCGGTTAAAGGCGCAAACCTTACTCTGTTGCTGTGTGTACCTACCTATATAAAAAATAAAAACCTCTTGAACAGAAGTAGGACATCAGTTATCACGCGACATGAAATAAAAATAAACTTCATCATTTACGCCCCACTATGAAATTATTACTAAACAAAAAAATCACTTGCTTCAACGGTGAAGGAAACATCGCGAGGAAACCTGCACGCCTCAGAGTTCTCAGTAATGTTCTCAAACCCATGTGAGTCTGCTAATCCGCACATGGCCAGCGTGGTGGACTATGGCCAAACACTTCTCATATTGATAGGAGACCCGTGCTCTTTAGTGAGCCGGTAATGGGTTGATCATGATGATGAACTTATTGACAGTCAATTGTGAAAATTACAAACATGTTACACGTATTAAGGTGGTCAGGGCTCTTTTTATTACAAATGATTATACCACAATTAAGAATTTTGATAAGCCTCAGTTCCGAAAATTTTATCTATTCGTATTTCAATGGTAGCTTAAGTGATTAACAATATCGAAGTGTAGGTACATACGGTAGGTATTTTGACAGGAACACGTGGTCCAATATAATGCTTAGAAACACAAGATAAAACTGTTCGAGAGTTTACCGAATTTTCCTCATTTGCACGTTATAAAATAAGAGACTTGACCTCTCGACTTGAAGGTCACGATACCTATAGATTTATGACTGCGACACACCCCAGAAAAACAGTTTTATAGTAATTTAAAATCATGCAATTACGTCACGAATAAATAAATACAGGAATTTGTCACTTGTGTTGCCTCCGGTGGCCTGGCTTTTGTTTCCATTTATTTTAATGTGTTGGAATACATTTTTCTTATTTTTATTCGAATTTGCAGAATGAATTAATGAATAAGCCGAATCTGACTTGTTGTAGTCCGCTATTTGATACGTCGGATGATTAGGTAAAATAATAAAAATATGACTTATCAACAAAGAAATAATAAATAAATAATGAAGCTGTGATAACCTAGTGGTTAGGACGTCCACCTCCTAATCAGAGGTCGGTGGTTCGATCACGGGCACCTGTAACTTTTCGGAGTTATGTGCGTTTTTAAGCAATTAAAATATCACTTGCTTGAACTGTGAAGGAAAACATCGCGAGGAAACCTGCATTATAATGTTCTCAAAGGTATGTGAAGACTGCCAATCCGCACATGGCCAGCGTGGTGGACTATGGACAAACCCTTCTCATATTCGTCATCTGAATTCGTACCCGGTGGTCTTGAAACTCCACCACTGCAAGACACTATCGGCAAATGGTAACCTGCCATAAACCAAACACTTTCCTGCTAGGTTTTGTATGGAGATGAGTTAGGAAGAAAACGATGCAGTAAATTGTGTACAATTCTCTACAGCTGACTACGTAAAAACTTACATAATTGGAATAATCCGATTTCTTAAGATAACCCCTATACTCTGGAGCATATATTTAGATAAGAAAAGTGTACACAAAGTTATTGTTGTAATAAAAGGAGACTTCTATGAATATTTGTATACAAGGTGATGCCCACGACTTCGTCCACGTATATTAACAATTCCTGTGGAATAAATAAAATTTGTAATTGAAGATTATCTATGATATAAAATTATGTTTTTTTAATTTGTAGTTTAGTTTTGTATCAATAGTAGCCTATTGACGGGAAATTCAGTATTTCATAAATATTGCGGAAACCACGGATTTTCTCGGGATAAAAAGAAACCTTTGTGTTAATCCAGAATATAATCAATTTCCGTTCAAAACTTCAGTCAAGTTGGTTCAGAAGTTTCTGTGTAAAGGCTTAACAAACAAACACATATGCACACACACATACAAACTTTTACAAAAAGTTTGATAACATATTGGTACCCTACACTACTATAGAAAAGGTAGATACAATAAAGTGCATGCATATATATTGACAAAAATGATTATTAACTTACATGGAAGTTTTTCAAATTATCATTTTATATATTCATCTGTATATATTAGAAATATGATTGTCAACGATGGATCTAAAAGTCAACGAATGCATCAAATATTTCATTTTCTCTGCACTTAGCTCATCTTAATCCCTATAAGTAGAAACGGAATAACTTTTAAAATACGTGTAGTTAAGGTTGCATATGTTTTTCAATATGTACCTTACCTAACCTAACCTAACTTCAAAATATATTATATTTATTTGGTTAAAGTATCTGAAATATGGAAATAGTTAGACATGATTTTTTTTTGAGTTTGAAGATCATATTATATACGGAATCTTAATTTTTTCAGACTAGAATAGACAATATCAAAAAAAGAGATAAAAATTTATTTTAACTTTTTACATAAAACTTAGATTAACCTAATATTATTAACTAAAAATCTTAAAAAATAAATAAATATATAACATCATAACTAATCAATATCAAATATGTAAATTCAAAACAATATGTAGACAGCTACGCAGGCTAAACAAAAATACATGTATGCAAAATATATTCCAAAAAAATTGTTATTTCTTGGCTATTTTCGTATTGAATTGATGGATTTTCAACAAATCTGCTCAATAGAGATTCAAGATAAACATAAATTTGAATGACAAACAGGCAGTAGGAAGTAAGATAAGTTATTTCCAGCAAGGTCACGAATATAATAGCTTAGAATCGGGAACGGCAATCTAAAATTATTCTTATTTATCTCAAATGGTATAGTCAACTTAAAAAAAAAGCGTTTAACATATTCTACTCGATTCTGTAGGTGATTACGCCAGCATATGCTTGCTGAGTGCCTAGTGCGAGATTTTCTACATTGGCATCGAAAGAGCGCCATCTATTAAAGTTAAATGTAATGTTGAGTAGAAAATTGGCCTTCTGAAATTCCGCGTCATTTATGACGACACTGTAGGCCTAACCAGGTTTATTTCTACTTTTTCTTTATCTTTTTATGGCTTTACACAGATGCCAATGTCAAGTTTATAGCAATGAAGAATTGAAGTTAGGGGAAAATAGCGGGAAACTTCGCACTCGGCGGACGCGGCTCCCTCAATCCTTTCCCAAATAAACCATTAAAAAAACCAACAATTAACCATTAACCTGTTACCCATTAAAAAAAATACCACCTACACAAATGACACCCAAACTATAATGTCCACAACAGAACCAACACCAATCCAAAAATTAGCCAACAAATATCAATCTAAGAAAAGCGTGAAAAACCCGCTCCCGCCGAATATAAGTCGCCAGATTCCTTCCGAAAGGTACCAATGAATATTGCCTAACTTTTGTATATGATCTGTGGTCAAAAAAAATTGGCGCGAGTTTTGACAGATGACATGCTGGGTTGGGGTTCAAGGACTTGAAGGGAAATATTGCTATTGTGATAAATTACAGAAAAAGTTATTAATAGATGGTATTTTAACAACACATTGTCTTTCTACTTTGGTTTATGACTACAGGCGAAAACATACACTTGCTATGTTTATATATCAATCTTTATTATCATCATATGGAGCGGAAACCACCGTGAATAAATCAGTATAATAAATCAGATAAAATACAAGAGTTGAGAAAACTCTGCTGTATATTTTTTGTTTGATACGTCGAAACTTTGTCATTTGTCATTAGAGGTAAAATATTTCGTAGAACTTGTATTTCGACGTAGGCTTCGAAGGGCTTCAATGGGTAATGAAATATCAGATTTATTTAAAAGTAAATTTATTAGAGCTGTTTGAATTTTTTATAAAATAGTCTGTTTTCTTCTCCTGTTTTATTGTTATAGTATATCGTAGTTAGAATTTATAGTTAAGTCTATTTTTCTTATATATATTTTTGAGTTTTATAGTTAGTTAAGGTCGTCAGGGAGGGTGATGACGGGTGCAACCTCGATGGGGGCAATGATGACGGGCTCGGGAACAATGGGCTCTTCGACGACTCCAACTGGTGTAGGGTCGATTTCAGGGAGTTCGATGGGAGCTACGATGATTGGCTCGTAGGCCTCTGGCTGCTCGACCACAATCACTGGGGAAGCCTCGATCTCGGGTTGCTCAACAACGATCACTGGGGAAGCCTCGATTTCGGGTTGGTCAACCACGATCACTGGGGTGGGCTCGATTTGGGCTGGTTTACCGGAACCAGAGTTGACATTGACAATAACCTGAACGAGAGGGGAGTTGTAAACGGGCACAGCAGCGGGTGTTTCTTCTACAATAGCGGGTCCAACAGAGATGGGAGAATCTTCCCAATCCTCGACAATGGCGGGTCCAACTGAGATGGGAGAGTCGACGATAGCGGGTCCAACGGAGATGACTTCACTGGGGTCGATGTCAATGATCTCGGCGGGGCCGGCGACACCGGGGTTGACGAAGCGAGCTGGGCCGGCAACGGCCACAGCGAGCACGGCAGCAGCGATAAAAAGGAATTGCATGTCTGAAAATATAAAAAAAATAAAAATTAAAGAACGGCGTAATAATTTGCGAAAATTGTAAACTTTAAAAAAATTATTATACCAAAAACAAATGTATGGTAAAAGATATTATAAATTATATGCTAAAAAATTCTTCAGGATCTTCCGACCTTACAATTTCCTGAATATGGAAAGCATATATTTATAAAAAAATGTAAAAACCATTCTTTATCACGTATTTAATTATTCATAGTTTTAAGTTCGGTAGGTAAAAGAGCTTTTACTATAAAACCTTTAAATTAACTGTTTTTTGGCGAGCTTGCAATTATTTATTTTTTACAATAAACATGATTAATAAAGAAGAATTGAAACTTAAAATCTATTAAACTTATAATATTTGCCAATGTAAGCGACTACTTACTTATTTTCGCGTTGATAAAAACAATGACAGAGCCCACAGTTTCCTTGGATTATATACAATTATTTTATCTGAAATGGTAAAAATTATCTATTTTCTTTGTTTCGTATCAGATTCTTTATTTATCTGTTACAATCTACCTAGTAATCCAGGTAAGTAGGTACAAGAAAAATTCAAATAACTATCAGTAGGAATATTAAATCAAGGTGTTTTCCCCAAATAATAAAAAAAAAAACAGAAACCTGTTAACCTTCTTCTCAGATTATAACTCGAACTTAAATTTTGCTAATGTTATTTAAAATCCTTAACAAATTAATAATAAATCTTTGATATACTTAGTATATTAAAACAAGACATCAAACAATTTCATTACCTCTTGGTAAAAATGAACCTATAAGATAGCGCTTAGTCCGTGTTTCCTAATATACGCATATTGCATATAAAAATAAATTATAAATAATTTTAATTTGATTCTAAAATCTCTGCTTTGTCAAGAGAGATATCAATAAAAGGTGCATTTTTAAATACTTTATGATTAATACTTAAACTATTTATTATACATCAAACATTTTACATAAAACTTAAAATAAAACTTAGATTAACCTACACCTAAAAATCTTAAAAAATAAATAAATATTTACACATCATAACTAAAATATATTATTAAAAGGAGTCCCTTTAGGCAAGGTTCCGAAAATACTGGCAGCGTTCCCACTTTGAATGGCTAGACTTATTCTTTGTCCGAGGTAGCTGGCAGCTCTTCGGTCCCCTGTGATGACCTTTTTGCTATATCCTTAAAAAACCTTAGAGCGCTAGGACCCCACGGACCAAGGGTCTCGACCCCGAATGGGACAAAATCATGTATTTGCATGCTTTAGCTTTTTCAGCCGCTTCATGATTAATTGTATATATACGTAACATTACATATTTCATCTTAATTAAATGTCAGTTGCCCAAAACACACAGAAGCAAAACTAATAGAATGTAGCTTTAATCAAATGTTTCACCATATTATATTAAAGATCATAAAATAAGAGAAGCGGGACCTTATATTCAAAGAAAAACTTACTACCATGTGTAAATGTGATGTTGCTATTTACCTAATTAAGATAAAGTTATATGAATGAATAAATGAATATTACATAATTTTCAATACATAATAGCTGGTATGTATGGTGGTGGTATAGTGGTATGCTGGTAAAACCATTAAAAAATTAATTAAATTTTAACCATGCAATTCAGTAATTGCGGTTCATAGCGGTCTCCATGGTTTAGATCGTGGCATGTTGCCAGGCACCATGACTTTAACATAATATTACATGCCTTGTTTCTTTAATGACTTTCAAGTTGCATAAAAAGATTGCTTATCATTATAAAGTATTTATCAAGTAGGTAAGTACATTTGTAATCGCCGAAATAACTGTCTGTCGGTTTGGCCGTCCAACTCCTAATCAGAGGTCGGCCGTGGCTAGTTACCACCCTACCGACAAAGACGTGTCGCCAAGCAATTTAGCGTTCCGGTACGATGTCGCGTAGAAATCAATTAGGACTGTGGGTTTAACATACCCCTAACAGGTTAGCCCGCTACCATCTCAGATTGCATCATCACTTACCATTTTGCCTGATATTGCCGTCAAGGACTAACTTATAGTGTATAAAAAATATATAAACATGTTATACAGCATATTTCCATATAATTCAAAGAATATGCCATCTAAGGTTTTGATACTAAAGTATAATAAAAATAAAAACCTTCATTATGATGTACCGTAATATAAACTCTATAACGTGGAAAGGAAATCTAAAACTAATCTTTATAGACGCATGAATTATACGCAATCTACGCAATTATTATTAATTATGTGTATTAAATTGAATAGCTGTGATAGCCTAGTGGTTGGGACGTCAGCCTCCTAATCAGAGGTCGGGGGTTCGAACCCGGGCACGCTTCGGAAACCTATAACTTTTCGGAGTTATGTGCGTTTTTATACAATTAAAATATCACTTGCTTCAACGGTGAAGGAAAACCTCTTGAGGAAACCTGCACGCCTGAGAGTTCCTCATAATGTTCTCAAAGGCGTGTGAAGTCTGCCAATCCACACATTGCCAGTGTGGTGGACTATGGCCAAAACCTTCGCACATTGAGAGGAGACCCGTGCTCTGTAGTGAGCCGAGAATGGGTTGGTCATGATGATTAAATTGAAGACCGAATAAAATATGGTTATAACAAGTAATTGCAGATTATGTAGGTAGATATATGTGATATTGCAACTTACTGCATGAATATTATTACAAACGTGAAGTCTAGGTATTATCTAACAAAAAACCTTATTACCATGTTTTTTTCGATGTTTCGTTGTATGCATGACGTTTCATTGCCATACTGTTTTATTATCTTTTGAGCGTTTCGGCACGTTATAAGTTCTAATAAATTACTTCATGACATCAATATACTATTGATTGTTAAATTTATTGCCGCTTAACAGAAGTTTATTCGTTGATTTACAATCTGATTGCTTATCAAAATATTATCATTTATTGTTGTTTTTTTTATTATTTTCGTACGTTTTACTAACGTAATGAATATAATACGGTAATCATTGTTATAGAAATACTAGGCATAATGAAAATGAAACTTTAAAGACTTAAACGCTATTATCTATATATAATTTCAAAAAAAGTGATTAAAAACATACCTGCCGAATATTGCACAAATTTTCATATTCGAAAATAGACACACACACACACATATTCCGCCATACACATCCGCCATATGAACATTGTACCTAGTATAACTCTAGTTCATCATCATCATGAACAACCCATTACTGGCTCACTACAGAGCACGGGTCTCCTCTCAATATGAGAAGGGTTTGGCCATAGTCCACCACGCTGGCCATGTGCGGATTGGCAGACTTCACACGCCTTTGAGAACATTATGGAGAACTCTCAGGCGTGCAGGTTTCCTCACGATGTTTTCCTTCACCGTTGAAGAAAGTGAACCAGAAAAGAAACCGCCGACCTCTGATTAGAAGGCTGACGCCCTAACCACTAGGCTATCACCGCTTAACTCTAGTTGATGGATTCTAACGAAACATATCTATTCCCCCATACAATGTTAAAAAAAAATTTATTTAATTAAAAGGGAGCAATTGACCGCTACCTCTTTGTATAAGTTATGCTGCAATCTAAGATGACAGCGGGCTAATACGACAGGGGTTTATACGGCAGATTCATTAAATCCATACCCTAGTGTAGGTAAATCGTATCTACTGGAACGCTTTTTTTTTTGGCACTTCTTTCATAGTTTGATCATCAACTAGGCCTAACAACTAGGCACGGCCAAAGCCAGACCAGAAAAATACATGAATTTTCAAATTGCCCCAGCCGTCGTTCGAACCCTATACTTCATATGCAGAACCACAGCGCCCGACCCTGCATGAAGGTTAACGATTCGTTTGCCCAAAATTAGATTGCATTCTCATATATATTTTAAGAGCTAAGATTATATTGTGTAAACAAAATTAATACGTAATTTTGTGGCGTCGGCCATCTTGGATTTACAATGATACCGAATACGTATTATCATCAGAACTAGTTGTATCTATTTATTGTGTATCAGAATTTAAGATGTGTACCTATCAAATTTCAGATCAAACGGCCAACAAAAAGTAAAATTTCAGTTATCCTCATTAAACCATTTATAACAAAATAAGTAGATACTATTTTATTAAGCTTCTTTTTATAGAAGCAAGTATCTTGAAATATCTCATTCACACACAACAATCCAGGCAATCCAACCAGATTACCTCGGTGGTGGTGTGGTTTCGAAGATTGGTTCTGGTTTCATCGGGTCGGACCATAAATACTTCGTAAGTTTTGCTTATAAGATGAGAGAGAGGTAAACTCTCGCAGTAAGGATTTGGGTGTCACATATTAGTCATACTGGTTATTATCACTAATATCTGACAGCCTACCAAGCAATATTTGAGTGGAAAAAACCCTCAGTTCTAAATACCTTACTCCTAAGAGGTAGTTGGTGACCAGCAGTGGGAAAATAGGGTGTGGCAAGAATAAACAATTGTACAAGGGATGAAGTAATAAAACTTACCTACTTCTAGAGTTCAACGTTTTCAAATAGAAGTCTTAAACACGCCTGACAACATATATTTTTTATCCTGTATAATCATGGCAGTAAATTAAAATCGCAATATGCTCGCTTAGTTATCTAAAGTAAATATTTTGATCTTTTTCATTGATAATAATAGGATATATAAATCAGTCGAATTGATCTAATTAACAGTGTCTTTGGAAACTAACTCAAAAATAACGTAAGTGGTGTGGTCTTAAAATGTATTTCTTTCATTTTAATTAGTTGACAAGACCGTGTAGTTTGGAAATCCCTACAAAAGATTTATGTCTAGCAGAGGCATCAATGCGTCTATATAATATTTTGGCAGAAACATGATTGATTTGATAGACACCATTTCTTTTTTATCTATGTTTTAATTATTTCTTTTGCAGATGAAGATCATTGTACTTTTCGCGGCTTTCGCCGCTGTGGCCACGGCTGCTCCGGCTTTACCCGAAACTGATCGCAGTCTCCTCGACCTGATTGGAGCTATAATTAACCATTTAAGACCACCAATTAATGTTGGGCCCGCTATCGTCGAAGAAGAGAGCCCCATCTCTGTTGGACCCGCTATCGTCGAAGAAGAGAGCCCCATCTCTGTTGGACCCGCTATCGTCGAAGAAGAGAGCCCCATTTCTGTTGGACCCGCTATCGTCGAAGAAGAGAGCCCCATTTCTGTTGGACCCGCTATCGTCGAAGAAGAGAGTCCCATCTCTGTTGGACCCGCTATCGTCGAAGAAGAGAGCCCAATTTCAGTTGGACCCGCTATCGTCGAAGAAGACAGCCCCATCTCTGTTGGACCCGCTATTGTCGAAGACGAGAGTCCCATCTCTGTTGGACCTGTTATTGTCGAAGAAGAGAGCCCCATCTGGGTTGGACCCGCTATTGTCGAAGAACAGAGTCCCATCTGGGTTGGACCAGCTATTGTCGAAGAAGAAAGCCCAATCTCTGTTGGACCCGCTATCGTCGAAGAGAGCCCCATCTCTGTTGGACCTGTCATCGTTGATGAGAACGAAGAAATCCCCGATATCACAACTTTGCCAGCCTTCCCTGGTGTTGCAGACACTCCCATTACTATTGACATCCCCGGCCTTCCAACTATCAATATCGTCATCAACGTAAACTCAGTCCCACAGCAAATTGAAGAAATTGAACCCACTCCGATCATTGTCGTCGATGACTTGGACGCGTTCCCTGCCGCTGATATCGACCACTCTGGTCCAGACTCAGATGTATACTACTAAGGAATAACGAATTATTAGCCCTAGAATCCAAGGAACCAACTGTCACCGCTAAAGATCTCACTTTAATAGATGAGACATTCATTTGGGCATGGCGCATTGATCCTTAAGAACTGCGACAAAAATTTGAAAAATAAATATTTTTAAAAGTATCCCCATTTATATGTCTTTGATTTGAACCGTACATTGTACCCAGTATTGGTGCTGGAAAATTTAAGCTTTTGTGCCTACTGAGTAGAGTTTTGTAGCTACCTTAGATAGAAATAGAGAAGAAATCAATAGTTAACACTACACACCCTGTGTTTTCTTCTTCTGCTACTGTTGATAATCCCAAGGAAATGCTTAAATAGCTTTTTAGTTAATCAGCCAATATGTTACTGCACACCAATTTTTCAATTCGTCTATTCGTGCGGTTCTTTAGCACTAACAGTACCTACTAAGTACACCGCAGTATATCTTCACCCTCGTCACTGCAGCTACTTCCAGTTCTCCTGATACCCCAGATTATACAGATATTCTTAGGTTACAAGGGTTTTGATCATGTCATAGGAACAAAACTATTAAAACTTGAAAAGGTTTTCAGTTCGGTATTTTTTTGTTTTAGTGGTTATTGCCTGAGGCATGTAGTATGATTTGAAATATTTTTTTGTTTGAGAGGGTTGATTAAACTTATCACGGGATCTTGGAGAAATCGGGGACACTCCTCGAATAATGTAGAAATTTAGGTTATTTCTTTAGTACCCATCCATTTATTTTACTACCAATTATGTCAAACTTACGCATTTTTTTGTTTTGTGGTTTATATACCACAAGTTTGCCTTTTACGGCATCTCACCTGATGGTAAGTGATGATTCAGTCTAAGATGGTAGCGGGCTATCCTGTTAGGGATACCACACACCCCGTACTCATAATTGGTTTACATCTTGCCGGAACGCTAAATGGCTTGGCGACACAACTTTGTCGGTAGGCTGGTAAGCCACGGCCGAAGCCGATGGTGGGAACCAGACCAGACTCGAGCCGGGAATCGAACCCAGGACCTCCAACTTTATCATACTTTATTTATAAGTTTATAATATCATGATGATTATAAATAATTTACGAATACGTCGGATTTATTGATTTCGTTTCACAAACATTAAATCAGCTACTAAGTATCGCATAGATAGGTATATAGGCAGAAGGGCTTAATAAACTTTAATAAAACCGGTATTTCTTAAATATCTTAGCACACCTAGCTACTCTAAGCATGTTTACTACACAGCACACACAAAAAATGCGTGCTGCCAACAACTTATTGTTTGGTCATTATCAAGTAAAATGATTGCATGGAACTTAAAGCACTTCGTAAATGCAAAAAAACTAACTTCATCACTGGTTTACCACTTAACATAGTTAAGCAAGTTATCATTTGCGTAAATGTAATGTCATTTCAGTCTCACTATGATACAAATAATATGATATTATAAACTTTATATATTTTTTTATTTTATACACTACTCGTACAAGTAAGCCCTTGGCCGCGATCTCTCCTTGTGATGATGCAGTCTAAGATGGTAGCGGGCTAACCTGTTAGGGGTATACCCCTATAAGATATATATAATTGGTTTCTACTCGGCATCATGCCGGAACGCTAAATCTAAGTAAGGTGGGAACCAGCCACGGCCGTAGCCTCCCATCGACCAGACTCGAGCCGGAAATCAAACCCAGGACTTCCGACTCTTTTAATCCGACAACGCACGCGTTACGCTACGGAGGTCGACTAAAACCTTTCAAATATGCACGCATTAAAAAGGCATTTTTATCCATCTCAACTTTAATGCATTTATCATCATCATCATCATCATCAGCCAATATTAATCCACTGCTGGACATAGGCCTCTTTGAAGTAGCGCCAACTCATCCTGTCTCCGGCTTTTCGCATCCAGTCGATGCCTGCCACTTTTCGGAGGTCATCACTCCACCTGGCCGGAGGACGGCCCACACACCGTTTGCCGAGACGTGGTCTCCACTCGAGGACCTTCCGACTCCAACGTCCGTCAGCGTGCAAGCCCTTCGAGCTATGTCGGTTACCTTCGTTTTTTGCCGAATCACCTCGTTACGGACTTTATCTCAAAGAGATTCCAACATTGCATTTATCAACGAACTCGAAAATACTTTTCGGTGTTAGTTGGCTATTACCAATCTATTTGACTATCAAAGACTATGAATAAAACATATTACAATCATTAATTGTTGTATGGCAGTTCGGTTTTAACGACTAGTAGATACTTTTGTCGTAGACATTATGTTAGAAGCTTCTGGGATATACTATATATATTATAAATGGGAAAGTGTGGATGTTTGTCACTCAATCAGGCAAAAACAGCAGAACGGATTTGCATGAAATTCGGCATATATGTAGCTTTAGACATGAAAAAGAACATAGGCTATCTTTTATCCCGATTCCTTAAGAAGTTTCCGAGGGAAAATTGAAAATTGTTTACGAGCTAAGTCGCGGGCAGAGAGCTTTGAAATTTGGTATGCATTTCACCAATGCTATCATAAAGGACATGTATTTTTACCCATATTTTAAATAATTCCCGTGGGAAGATTAAAATATGTTAACGAACGAAGCTTTAGACAAAGTTCTGAAGTCCACGCAGACGAAGTCGCGGGCAGAAGCTAGTTAATAATAACGCGTGAGTGATATATAGGAACCCCCGTTGGGTTCCTATATATCACTCAAAAGCAACGAACAAGCATTCTTAAGGGCACTGTGACGTCTACCCAGACTTCACCACTTTGCACTGACACTATTCCTTCTCTTGTAGTATCACTTACCAATCTTTACCGTTATTCTATACAATACTGTACTGTTACTGTACTGCTGATGTCGTCCCGTGGTCGCTTATTTCTTGGGTTTGATCCTCGGCTCAAATCTGGTCTGCTGGGAGTCTACTGACAGATATAGGGCTAGAGATAGATCACTTGGGCGATTTAGCGTTCCGGTATGATGCCAAGTACAAACCGATTAAGAGGATGGTTTCATATGGCAAGGCATCCTTAGCTCCTCTGGTGCTGCAGACGTTCGTAGGCGATGGTAATCACTTAATATCATGCGGGCTGTCTGCTCTTTCTTCATATTAATGACAATTTATACAACCGTAATAAATACAAACAAAATCCGTCGTAGGTATCGACGACGTCCTTTCGTTTTACAACCAATTTAGGGCGCTTATTAATCTAAGCAGTAAAAAAAACCTCTGAAATTATTTGTCTATAGATATTGAAAGATAATCTTTGCTATATATATCTGATACGAAAACTTACACTCACACAGTTTGTGAGTTATTAATCGACTAAAAACGTAAGTTGTACTTAAATTATTACGCATTTCCACCCGAATTACCCACATTATTATCCCCTTATTTCCCCCCATTAATTTAAAAAAAAACGTACGTTACGAACCATACACTCATAAGGTAGATTTTAGGAGAAAATAGATTTATTTTCACATACGTTCACATAAATATATAAACAGATATTCTAACGTCACAAATGAAATTTTATCCCTGTTATTTGTTTGTTATAACTGTATAAATACGATAGTTTTCCAAGGATAATCCCAAATGGTCTCCCTTACCTTGTGCCAAGACATTAATTATAATTTTTTTTTTGTTTTTTTTTTTAAGACATTAATTAAGTAGGTAGGAATCAATAAACCAATCTAAGTTTCATATTAAGTAGGTAGGAAGTCTACACATTATATCGCTCGTAATTAAAACATATCGTGAAGGATAGCTTATTTATAAATTAATTTTATAGCAATAACTGTAATCACATGATTTAAGTATTAATTAATATGGCATTTATACTTAAATGTGACTATTTGACGTATGGCAAGTCGATTACCTCACCCTGTCGGTGAGTTAACAGACAGACAGAAAAAACGACAGACAAGGTGATTGTATATAGGTCTCGTCATTGTTTCTGCAAACTGCAAAAACGCGGCCTCGTGTTATATTATCGTGTTAAATCCATCCAATTTTTTTCCTTCACCTAAGTACGTAGAATATGTGCTGCATTATTATTTTCAAACATAATCTACGCTTAGAATTACCTTTATTCAAAATCATTCCTTATTAATTTCCAGATGAAATTCATCGTAATTTTTGCGTTGGTTGCGGCGGCAGCTACAGCTCAACCCATTGAGCCCGAAAATGAACGTATCTTTAGCATTATTGGAGCAATCCTTGGCTCTTTGAAACCTCGCCCACCAATCTCTGTTGGACCCGCTATCGTCGAAGAAGAGAGCCCCATCTGGGTTGGACCCGCTATCGTCGAAGAAGAGAGTCCCATCTCTGTTGGACCCGCTATTGTTGAAGAAGAGAGCCCAATTTCAGTTGGACCAGCTATTGTTGAAGAAGAAAGCCCAATCTCTGTTGGACCCGCTATCGTCGAAGAAGCACCCGCTGCTGTGCCCGTTTATAGCTCCCCTCTCGTTCAGGTTATCGTCAATGTCAACTCTGGTTCCGGTAAACCAGTTGTTGTAGAGCAACCCGAAATCGAGGCTTCCCCAGTGATTGTGGTTGACCAACCCGAAATCGAGGCTTCCCCAGTCATCGTGGTTGAGCAGCCAGAGACCAACGAGCCAATCATCGTAGCTCCCATCGAACTCCCTGAAATCGACCCTACCCCCGTTGGAGTCGTCGAAGAGCCCATTGTTCCCGAGCCCGTCATCATTGCCCCCATCGAGGTTGCACCCGTCATCACCCTCCCTGACGACCTCAACTAACTATAAAACTTAATACATACATCAAACAAGGATGTAGTAATCCATGATGGTAAACAAAACACTAACTCAGCAGCATAAAAATGAACTTCATAAAGAGTTTTACATTTGATAAAAACTTAAACAACAAAAAATTTAAACTCTGACTCCAATCAGAGATTTGTTAACATGTTCAAGTATTAATAGATATTAATAATTAATAGATACTGAAATGTTTCTTATATTTATAAGGCGCTTGTTCTTCAATAAAACAATAAACCGTTTTTAAATTAATGTTTTTAATTACTGTTTACATGTTTTGCGACCTGTGACTTAGAAGTTATGTGCGTTTTTAAAACAATTAAAAATATCACTTGCTTCAACGGTGAAGGAAAACATCGTGAGGAAACCTGCACACCTGAGAGTTCTCCATAATGTTCTCAAAGGTGTGTGAAGTCTGCCAATTCTGCACATGGCCAGCGTGGTGGACTATGGCCAAAACCTTCTCATATTGAGAGGAGACCCGTGCTCTGTAGTGAGCCGGTAATGGGTTGCTCATGATGATGATGATGATGACTTAGAAAATAAATAACATCTATCTCTTGGCCCGAGCAAAATGTCTGTAGAAATCATTGAATGATTTTTACCTTTTTTTGGGGAGGCAAAGACGTTATTTCAAACTCTTACTGACTCAAAGCCCACGGTTGTCCTACTCACCGATATATATAGCGGAGGCACGGGAACGCTCTCGTACACAACCGCAACTCCACCAGCGGATGTCTGCCGCAGCAACCCAAATCGGGCACATCGTGCCTAGTTTCGCCAGTTAGAGTCATGCCGGAACAATACCACACTAGCCAAATCGTGAACCATACTGTGAGTGATGGACGGTCCCGTTTCCATCGCCCATAAATCAAATTTCAAATTCAAATAATCTTTATTCAAATCTTTATTAAAAGGCACTTTTGACGCGTCAATAATTTACATAGTAGTGCTGTAAACTAAAGCTATGAGGGTTCCAAACGCGCCCCGGTCTAAGAAGAAGCCCACAACAAACTTAGCCAGGAAAATTTTCTTTTTGTTATCACCAACTCACATGCCACTTCATATAATATTAAGAGAACAATATTTCATACCCATGCTTGTTTATCATTTACATAATTCTTTACACTATAGTAGGGCTTTTCTAATCCTCCGAAGGCACAAGGAGCAAAGATAGATGGAGGAGACACCCGACCTTCCATCGCCTCCATCTCCTCCGTGCGAATTCTCACCGTCCATCCCGGCCCACCAGTTCCATTCCTGCATGGGTCACAATCCCTCCAATAGGGAAGACCCAAGAGTCACTACTTCCAAGGACAAAAGACCACACCCGCCCAAGTCCCATACCAGGACCTGGCCTTCTACAACACGGGGTGAATCAACCCTTGGGTCATCCACTAAGACAGTGAGTTAGAGGGACGCGCGGAGACCCCCACCTCGTCGGGTCATTTGCCATCGCCTATCCCAGATATTGTTAATCGATGTTTCCAAGTTGCATCGGTCCGAATGCTGCTCTTTACCCCGGAGGAATCAAAAAGGAGCCCCAACACTAGGGTACACGTACAGGTTACCCAACCTGGCACTCCACAAAGATTTTAAATTTACCCAACCTATCGTACATGACTTATCACTAGGCGCTTTTAAATTCCGTGTCAAGAAGCTTTATCCGGTACATAATGCTATGCTATAAGTAGTTAATATTTATTCCTTGCTTATTATTTTGTCCATATTATTAATATATGTATATATCATTATAGGTATTTACGTTTTTACTTAATAATTTGTTATAATAATATTTGTTATAATTGTAGCCTGAAGGAGGCTCGCTTCATGCCATAATATGATCACAAAAGTAAAATGCACTACAATACTAAATGAACTTGAAGTACGGTATAATCCAAATTACACGCTTGCAGCCTAGTGGAAATTGGAATAAAATAAAATTTTCTAATTCAATAAATTAATTTAGGCTAAGTATCAAAGTTAATGAGGATAAGGATAAAATAATGGAGGTTAAAACAGAAGTTTGTAATTGAAAGCTAATTAGAATTTTGTTAGGAGCATTCTCAAGTTTGATGTTGTAAACGTAAAGTGCTATAAATGTTACTTGTTATTATACATGCGTATTATTTTTGATTAATATCCAGGTGACTCCGCAAATTTCGTTACGTCTTAGAAACAATTTTGGTTCTTTATAAGCCAAGAGAAATGTTATCTAACTACATCTACGCATGATTTCTCTTTTTCTCTTGATACGGTTTTGTTGTACATTATCTTCAAATTAGAGATTTAAAAAAATATGCTTTAATAGATAACAGAAAGAATATCGTTACTCTGGATTTAAAAATAGCTAATTCTACACACTCTGATGATGATGGTACCGAATATTTTCAATATTGCATTTGTATCGGTCCTTAAAAGGCGTACAAAGTTTCAAATTAATCTCTAATAGAAATCTCTATAAGCAAGACATACTTGTGACGCTTAAACAAACGTCACACCATGCCGTCCAGCCTCGTCCTGGATACGACCAATCACAATACATGCTTTAACGGGCGCGGTTTGTGTTTCGACCAACCTGTCGAAAGCTGAAAGCCATCTTGGTTAAGTAAAGGACGCAGGTTGGAAGCTACAGTTTGGTCTTACCATTACTAGGTCTAGCCATCGTGGTAGTGATTTTGTCGCCCTGATATGTGAGGGGTTTATGTATTTACAAATCATATCGTAGCCCACAAAAGTTCTCACTCCTGTTTCCAGGAATCAGGGTACATCCATTGGTCTCATCATTCCGGATATTAATTGAAATTAAATATTTACTATAGTAATATAATATTGCATTCTACCATATAGCATTAGTTGTAAAACATAGAATTTGAATACTGAAACGGTCAAATGCAGTATTTATTGCAGTGTGAAATAATTTGCCTATGGAGTGCAATTCTAGATCCGTTGGTAGAATAAAAACTAGTTGTTTATGAGTTAGTGTCTAATGAATATGTTTGAATAAAGGAAATAAGTATGTTTTCGGCTTCTTAACTTAGAATGCGGCGCGTTTGGAACCCTTGGAGTCACATTTAGTCGCAGTTTTATGTCAGGTAATTCGTAAAATTCTCAACCTTAACTTACCTTACTTTAATGATAATATGACCAAGGACGTCCGTATATCATACACAGGCTCAGATATAAATATAAATAGAAATAACCATCGGTTGGCACTTCAAACAGCAACACCAAACTTTATTGCTATTAGGCAAAGTTTTCCCCAACTGTCACTTAAAAGCAAACAAAGAAAAATACGCGAATGCTGAAATGAGAATAAAATGCAAACGTTTATCCAAAACAACTTATTTATTCATTATATCAATCACAGTACCAGCTTTCCAACAAAAAGAATAGAAATCGAATGTATGCCGTTAACAGTTTTGAGTTTTTAGTTAGTAGAATGTGCAGTAAGACGTCAGTTAATTAAGGATCCTTAGTTAAGGATGCCAGGGAGGGGCACAGCGGGAACTGGCGCAATCGGAGAAACGATCACAGGGGTAGGCACCTGAATGGGCTCTTCTGGAATGATCACGGGCGCGACGATGACTTCATCGGCAATCTCGGGCTGCTCAACCACAACCACTTCATCAATGGGTTCCTCGACAACGGAAACAAGGTCGGGAATCACGCCGGGGGTGGGTTGTTCTACAACGACAGCGTTACTGGGAGCATCAGTGTTAACATTTATGATGACCTGAACTAGGGGAGGGCGGTAGTTGGCTGGCTCAGACACGATGGACTCGTCGATGATTGCGGGTCCGACGTCAATGATTGGGTTTTCCTCGTGCTGGCCAGGTTCGGATATGATGGATTCGTCGATGATTTCCGGCTCGACCACGATGGACTCGAGTTGACTGTCTTCGACGACGACGGGTTTGTTGATGCCGAGGATGTCAATGAGCATCTGCTCGAGGGCGGCAGCGGTCGCGGGGTCAGTGCTTGGGTGGTAGATGGCTTCAATGATCTCTTGAACCTGAGCCGCGTCCACCCCGGACACTGCGGGGGGGATTGAAAAGGCCGAAGCCGCAGCGACGCATAGAGCAAACACAACGAAGTATTTCATTTTGAGGATCTACAAACAGAAATACAAATTATTCACATTGTTAAACAGGACCTATATACGTTAAAAGATAGGTAATTAAATGTAGTATTACGGGGCAACTGGACAGCTTGTTTGAGCTGCGGCATAAATTTGATATTCTGCGTTTAATGTGTTTTTAAAATATTCAGAACATACTGATAGAATTTTTGTTAGATTTGACATGAACCCCCTGCGATCGAATTCGTTTAGGATGCGTTTCGAATTCAAATGAAGAGATGCTAGTTGGGACGTCATGCTTTGGACAGTTGGCACTTTTTTTTTACCAAATTATTTTTTAAACATGACCCTTTCAAAGATTCAAATGCAAGGCAGGTTTGAGAAATGGAGTGGATAAGTGTGTTATTTCTATCAAAGAACGTATTCAGTTAATAGGTAAATATTAAATAGGTATATTACTTACTTGATGTCTTCTGAAAAACTTATGTCTGTAACATTTATCATTTCGTTTTATACAAAACATTATCTTACATTAAGCGTAATCTTTCGATAGTATTTATGGTCTAATTTGAAATTGTAAGACTTTTTATGGCGTATAACTTTTATATCTTTATTTTTACAGTCGGATAAATTATTGGCATAATACAATGTTTTGTATATTTGCGGATTAACAGGATTCATCGGTTCCTTTAGCTTTGCTACATTGCTTTAAATTTGCAGATCATTTAGCCACAGTCCATTCAACTCAACATGACGCGTGAGTGATTTATAGTAAATAAGTTTTTTTTCCACTTCTTTGTCGCCATCTTGTTTTTCTTGTGATTGGGTGTTGCTATTTATGATTTTTTTTAAGGGGCACAAATACCAACTATGCTTTCGTGAAAGAAGAAAGGCTAAAATACCAACTTTTCTTTAAGTTTTTGACAGAGGAATTGAAAGGACTATAGGTACAGTAAATTTGAATTCACGTGTCTTAAAAAGGCCTTCATGTCAATTTTAACTAACTCACGTATAATTTAACAGTTTCTAAATAATAAATTTATTTAATTAAGTTTGTCTTTAAAAAAGTCCTAGCAATGTATATACCTAGTAGACACTAGAATTTCATTAATGTATGTCCACAAGAATATATCAAATTACAAAGAAGAAGAAGATATAGAAATTATTAAAGAATATATAAAAATACATTAAAAGTAATTACTTTTATTATAAAAATTAAAAACGGAAAACAACACTAAACAGTAGTTATACAATTTGGCAGCCTTATCGCTACATAGTGATCTATTCCAGGCAACCAAAAATAAATTAAACTTGCACCAACATTGAGCCGCAGATTAAAAGTGATCTTTGACCATTTTTTAAAATATTTTAATTGATTTTGCCGCTCTCTAATTTCTAATAATGTGATTGTAACAATCATTACTTTAGGTAGAAGCCAAAATTAACATAGCTTGCACGTGTATTTAAGGGTTATATATTGTGCATACAATTTTATAACAAATTTCCAAATAACTTTTCTGGGATGTCCCTCATTAATTTCATAGTGTATATTAAACGTAAGCTTGTAGACTAGTTCTATTGTAGTGTAAATGATTATACTCAAGGTATAATTTATTGCTGCAAGAAAATTTCCTACTCTTTAAGAGTATGAAATGTTCATTGTAATAATTTGAGATTAACAAAATTCACACTTAAATAATCTTTATTCAAATAGTCCTTTAAAAGGCACTTTTGACGCATCAATTTACATAGTAGTGATTTGATGGTGATAACTACATTTGTAAACTTAAAACTAAAGCTAAGAGGGTTCCAAACGCGCCCCGGTCTAAGAAGAAGTCCACAACAAACTTGCCAGCCAGGAAAATTTTCTTTTTGTTATCACCATCTCACATGTCACCATATCCATGTTTGTTTATCATTTACCTACATTATCCTTTACACTATAGTAGGACTTTTCTATAAGCTTACGTTTTATATAAACTTTGAACTTATTGAGAGACATTCCAGATATTTCATTTGGTAAAAGTAATGATGATTACCCGGCTAAGTTGATTGTACCTCTCCTTAGACCAGAGAGCGTTTGGAACCCTCGTAGTTTAAGTTCTATGTTTAGGTAGGAACTCAATTTTTTCAATTGAATATATATGTAAGTTATTGACGCTCAAAAAGTACTTTATAAAGGATTATTTTCTAACCTCGCCTCCTTTTCTTTTCGGAATTATGAGCGTTTTGAGCAATTAAATATCACTTCATTTAACAGTGAAGGAAAACATCGTGACAAAAAATTGCAAGGCTGAGATTTTCTTTTATTCAACTTGTCGACAATCTCACCGTGGAGAGTGATGATACAGCTTCGATGGTAGCAGGCTCATGATGATGATGATAATGAATTATATTGAATTGCATTATAATTATTGTATGTCTATATTTTTTCTTTGTGTTGATTGCAATAAATTGTATTGTGTATCTTGCACGCAAGCTAGTGACTTGGAAATTGACATTAAAATAACATCTATTAAAAACAAGTTCAATTCAACGAAGCGAAAGACAACACATTTTTTTTTGGGACTGTCTATTAGCTGTACAAACCCTATTGGTTGCCACAGCGTAACCGGGCTGTTTGGCGAGCTTTGGAAAGAAGCTCTGCCAGGAGAAATTTTGAGCCCTAGGGCTCGAAGAAACTATGGGAACGACTGCCTCAGGGCGCCTCCTTTGAGGCCGAACCTCGGCTTAGGCGACGTTTGGGATATCGGGGGGGTTGGACGGTGAGTGGTCCGTACGTCTCCGAGGCCGTGGATGGAGCCCACGTCCGGATGACGTAAGATAGCGGGGACCTCGTCTTCGCCGGCGAAGACGGTGTGTAGCGTATGATTGTGTGGTAGGTGGTACGAGTGTGTTGTCAGTAGTCATCTGATCGTCAGGGTCATGAAGGATATGTTTAGGTCTCCTCTTTCGGAGAGGAGCGCTTAGGTCGGGGGAGCGAGACAACACAGCGATGTTTTACTTGTATAAGGCTTCGCTGCGTTGGCCTTGGGTGTCACACGTGTAGTTTTTTCCGATTTTTTTGTGGATAAGTAACAATAAAACATATCATCTTCAGGGAGGAAAGCAACGATGACGTTTAGTTTTAACTAAAGTATACTCATCTAATTTATCTTAAACATCGCGATTAGACTAGATTAGAGATCATTTGATGTTAAGTTATTACCGTCGCTGGCTTAACCACCATCCTCCTGATCGGTTTCTACTCGTCATAATACCTGAACGCTAAATTGCTTGGCGGCATGTCTTTGCCACTGGCGTGGTTATACCCGTAACCGAAAACTCCCACCGTTTCAGATTTAAGCCGGTAATCGAACCCAGGACCTAATACGACATGACCTGGAGGTCGGAAATCAGCAGGCAAGTAGTTCTACAGGACACTCATAAGTATGTAGGAATAGATGTAGAATACAATCTTTATTTGCTTAATTTATGTATAAGTTTCAATTCAAAGCAAATTTCGTTGAATGGCGTGCGTTTGGAAGATACACGCTTTAGAGAATGAGCGGCGATTTTTAACTTTAAAACTTAGGTAACTAAAAATTTCTTCAGTATTTCCCTGGCACAGATATTCGCACTAAATAAATTTACTTAAACTTTAACTTTAACTTTAGCTTTAAACTAACGTTTTCTGATGGCTGTAATTTGTAGTGGTTAGTGGGGATGGAGTGTGACACTCCTCCGGAGCCTCTGTACCCTGATGGGTCACGAAAGACCTCGCATCAAAACAAGCTTCCTCAACGAAGATCCCAGTCGCTCGCATCAAAACAAGCTTCTTCAATGAATCTAACAGTCGCGACGAGTCCCAGTGCTATGTCCTCTAGCGAATCAGCTTGTTGGTAAACCTTGTAGATGGTTATCGTATCATCCCAGACAGTTCCGTAGATTTAATCCAATTTTTATCCAAGCTTTCCTTGCAGAAGCACCTAAAAGTCATGACAAGGATGACAAAGCCGTTTCAAAGTGCTGTATCAAGGAAAGTCAGAACCAAACGCAGTTACGTCTTTCAGAGTGCTTAAATTTGGTCATTTTCACGCAAAACCAAGTTTGGTGATATTGCTATTGATGGTGTAAAGAAAGTCACCCGAAACCAGATTAGCTTGATCTCTTCATCTGCCCGAGGTGTTAACCCTTTCTTAATAAGCTAACCTCTTCCATTTTCAAATTATCAGACGATGTATTTTTGTGGAATCCGTGGAGCTACCAGTTGGTTGGGGTGCTGTTTTGAAAGTCCTCTGTTTAAATATAAAATTATCGAATGTTTTTTCTATATAATGGGACTCAATCGGTTCGGTCCTTGGTAGTTCTCATATCCTCTACTCTTGCACTAAACTTCTTCATCTCTGTATGATGTTCTCTAAGCCCAAATTACTCGCCCTTAAATGAAATATGTTTTTGGTGCCTGTGCTCAGGCCATACTGTACTCGTGTATGTTTAAGGGAAATATTAAAGAAAATTTCAGTTAAGTTTCAAAGTTACAGTTCATTCTCTACAGCGTGTCTCTTCCAAACGCACGCCATTGAACCAAATTTGCATTGAATTGAAACTTGTACATCAATTATGCAAATAAAGATTATATTCTATACTATTCCT
Organism: Lasiommata megera; assembly: GCA_928268935.1. Classification (NCBI taxonomy): domain Eukaryota; kingdom Metazoa; phylum Arthropoda; class Insecta; order Lepidoptera; family Nymphalidae; genus Lasiommata; species Lasiommata megera. The sequence goes on along the minus strand of OV743326.1, from coordinate 8,077,831 downwards.
TCGTACTAATGATAGTCCTGCAAAACGATTTGCTTGCTTTTTTTTTCTTAATTCTATTACCGGTTCGATTACCGGCTTAAATCTGAAACGGTGGGAGTTTTTGGTTACGGCTATTACCACGCCAGTGGCAAAGACATGCCGCCAAGCAATTTAGGGTTCAGGTATTATGACGAGTGGAAACCGATCAGGAGGATGGTGGTTAAGCCAGCGACGGTAATCACTTAACATCAAATTAACCTACTAATGGTGTGTACGCGATGTTTAAGATAAATTAGATGAGTACACTTAAATTAAAACTAAACGTCATCATTGCACTGATAGTAATAATAAGTATTACCTATGTTTAATATGACGGCAGTTGGAGAACAACGCCATCTAGTTTTAGAATCATGTACGACAGACAAGAGAGTGGGATCGCCCCCCTCTCTTTATGCAAAGTGGGTTATGCAGGTTCTTAAAAGACGCACCGGCGCGCATTGCATTCATTGCATTCGGTAGGTTCGGATCGGTGGTAGAGTCGCGGTAGTGCACAGTCGTACTTGGTGGAGCGATCTACTCCTCATTACCATACTTATAATTGGAATTCTGTTCTACCAAGAGTATCTAGTCTCTTTGCCCGAAACTACCCACGTCTACCCAAATTACCTACGAAGACACGCGCCCGCCCCGTAGTCATCCTATAGATATATTTAAATCCTCGATCAGTTTACTTCGTTTATCTGTAGAGTGGTAAAAAAAAAAAAATATTTATTACATATAATATGTAATGCCTAAGTAAAATAAAATATTCTGTAATGCTTATTGCATTTCAGTTATTATCATAAGCTTATTTTGCTACGGGGAAAACCAACGAGTTTTTTTTTCCGTGCCTACGCTAAGTAGAACGTTATCACCAAATACGTGAGTGAATTTTTTATTTTTCTCAGCAGTTTTTTGGCAATCGACAGCATCTAATCTATATGTATTATACACATCGAAGAATTCGATGAGCAACCATGAGCTATTATGATCATTCTCTTTGTTTCCGAATTGTAATATCGCTGATAACTTTAGTTAGAGATATTCTTCTTTCATCCCTAATCCCGTTATTTGGGGTCGGGTCTTCTGACTTTTTGTCCTAAGATTTTTTGGGTTGTCTTTCGGGTATTTTTATTGGGCTTCCTAGAAGTCTCTTTTCATTTTAGACCGCCGCGCCGTGTGTCGCTCCCTCTACCTTATTCTGTTGCGGTAGGTTCAGCGTTATTTATACTGTAAACCTGTTAGTTTTTGTTTCATACAATTTATTTATTTATTTTATTTATTTTTATTATTTATGTACCAAATTTGTGATATCAAACACTTACAAGTATAGAAGTATACAAAGGAAAGCTTATCTCTATAAGAGATCTCTTCCAGCTACCCTTAGATGTGAGTAAGGTGAATTTATAAAGTGGGATAGGTCTAACAAGGTATGTTTAAACTACATACAAAAATATAATAATAAAATAACACATATTTATATATATGATATGATATAATATATATAAATAAATAAACATACATACAATCCAGATGGTTTTCATTGTTTGTTATTTGTGTGACTTTACGCTACCGCTTTCACATGTAATTTTTATATAAAGGGGACAAAAATAAAAATGACAAATTATTGTTAGTATAATTAATTTATTGTTAAGGTAGTTAAGAAGTAATTATTTAGTTAAGGCTCTCTGGGAGGGTGATGACGGGAGTGGGCACAATAGGAGCAACGATAACGGGCTCAACGGGAAGCTCAGGCTGCTCAACGACGACCACTTCTTCGACTTCGGGCTGGTCAACGACGACTACGTCTTCAACTTCGGGCTGGTCAACGACGACCACGTCTTCAACTTCGGGCTGGTCAACGACGACTACGTCTTCAACTTCGGGCTGGTCAACGACGACCACGCCTTCCACTTCGGGCTGGCCAACGACGACCACGTCTTCAACTTCAGGCTGGTCAACGACGACTACGTCTTCAACTTCGGGTTGGTCAACGACGACCACGCCTTCAACTTCGGGCTGGTCAACCACAACCACTTCATTGATTTCGGGTTGCTCAACAACGGAAACTAGGTCGGGAATAACCTCGGGGTTGGGTTGTTCTACAACGACAGCATTACCGGGAGCATTGGTGTTAACATTGACGATGACTTGAACTAGGGGAGGGCGGTAGTTGGCTGGCTCAGACACGATAGACTCGTCAATAATTGCGGGTCCGACGTCAATGATTGGGTTTTCCTCATGCTGGCCAGGTTCGGAGATGATTGATTCGTCGATGATTTCCGGCTCGACCACGATGGACTCGAGTTGACTGTCTTCGACGACGACGGGTTTGTTGATGCCGAGGATGTCAATGAGCATCTGCTCGAGGGCGGCAGCGGTCGCGGGGTCAGTGCTTGGGTGGTAGATGGCTTCAATGATCTCTTGAACCTGAGCCGCGTCCACCCCGGACACTGCGGGGGGGATTGAAAAGGCCGAAGCCGCAGCGACGCACAGAGCAAACACAACGAAGTATTTCATTTTTATAATCTGAAAACAGAATTTAATTAGTAAACACAATTATAATATATGTATTTAAAGAAATAGCAACTATAAGGATATCACGTACTGAGTTATTCCTTACAAATTATAAAAGAATTGCTCGAATAACGCTTTTATAACGATAGGCTATCGATGATACAGAAACCTTATCTGGTTAATCTTGGAGATTAGTAATTTACTTTATTTCGTTTATTAACTACAGTTTCTGATGTCATTGGAATATAGTTCAAAGATATTAGAAAACTACGTCGCGTATCTTTTTACAATTTTCTTTGCATAGCACTATTTTATGCACTGCCAATGTGGGTTTGCTGTCGCATTATAAATTTGGAGGTCCTGGGTTTGATTCCCGGTTCGAGTATGGCCTGGTGGGAGGCTAGGGCCGCGGCTAGATACCATCTTACCGAGTTATTTAGCGTCCCGGTACGATGTCGCATCATCACCAGGTGAGATAGCCGTCAAGGGCTAACTTGTAGTACTAATAAAAATAAAGGTATGTATAATAACTAAATGCTATAGTGGTTAGCTTGTTAGATTAGGTATGAATCTAGAGGTCCTAGGTCAAATTCCCTAGTTGGTCCAAGCATTAGATAGGCGGTTGTCTGTAGAAAAAATTGCCGGTAGGGTGTTAACTAGCAACGGCCGAAGCCTTCCTCCAGACCAAACTCGAGTCGGGATTCGAACCCAGCCAACTCCGGTTGGTTCGGATATCATCGTCTGTCCGTTAGAAACCCCAAGGATTCTCCTGCGTAGTAGTTCCTACTATCTTATTTGTATTACTGCTTTGCTACGTCATCTTGATCAACCCATTACCGGCTCACTACAGAGCACGGGTCTCCTCTCAATATGAGAAGGATTTGGCCATAGTCCACCACGCTGGCCATGTGCGGATTGGCAGACTTCACACGCCTTTGAGAACATTATGGAGAACTCTTCAGGCGTGCAGGTTTCCTCACGATGTTTTCCTTCACCGTTGAAGCAAGTGATATTTTAATTATTTAAAAACGCACATAACTCCGAAAAGTTAGAGGTGCGTGCCCGGATTCGAACCGCCGACCTCTGATTAGGAGGCTGACGCCCTAACCACTAGGCTATCACCGCTTCTTTGCTACGTAAATCAGGTAAATAAAATAAATTACGCCTTTACATGTGCCATGTATGTAGGTACCAAAAAGGTTCGGTAGGTGGATTCAAAGTCAATAAATTTTATAATCAACTATAAAGATGTAATCTTGAGACTTTATGCGTGCGAATTGCCATAATAAATATGCCATTTTATATTAATCAGATTAGATTTTGAAAGACAAAAGGAAGTTGGTAGTTAATATATCAATGAATCATAGATAATATGTTGCAATTCGTCATAAGCTTTCTCCTATTTCCCTAATTCAGTGATGACGTGTGTCTTTAAAAGCGGTTTGCTGTGCTCAAAGTATTTTTTTATTACCAAATTAGAAATAGGTGTAAAGTATAGGAGTATTTATATTAGTATAGGAGTTTAATTTATTTTGGCATCCAATTTCAACCTTTTTACTGGCTTCAAACACGCAGACTGTCTCTTGGGTCACTTTTAGTAATAAAGCCACATATGGATTCTCGCACTTTATACTGTTGTTGCTGGCAATATTCTTCTAAAAAGTCAACACAGGTGGTATAGGTTATTGGTTCGGAGAGGCGCCTCCTTGCGTATTCAAGCGGAGGGCGCCATTTAAAAAGAAAAAAGGAAAATATTCGAACACAGAACGACAGGTTGGAAAAAAAAAAGACGGGTTGCACTCCGGGAGTGCCGGCAGAAGTGAAAACTTGATTATTAACGTTGAGCATGTTTGATATTTTGGAATGGTTAGGGAATAATTTTGCACCAAATGCTTTATCAGTATAAAAGTACTATCATTTATGTGGTAGAATACAATATTCATTTATTGCGCTATCGTACACAAACATGACAATTTATATTACATTAAAAATTTAACACTTTAAAACTATTACAATTATTTTACATTAAAAAGTTTATCTATATCAATTTCCATATTTTAAGCACTTTACATTCACGAATTTTACGAATACACAACAATGTGATCACTACACAGACGGTCGAGCCATCAGCTGTCACCATCCATGGATGCGCGTGGCACGCTGTAACATACACGAACATTCGCGCAAGCGCCCTGCGCTGCCTAAACGAAACAGTAGGCCCAGGCATACATTTTCGCCGCGCCGTAGAGAGGGGATAGCTGTCTACTCTCCATCCGTCTTACGCTTTTTCGATCAGGTCACGTGTCCTGACGCGAGTTTAAGATTTTATACCCATTACAGAAAAAGTGCTCAACGCCGCTAAAGAAGTTTTCACTTCAACAAAGGAGAATTGCGGGTTCTAAATAATGGATTGTGTTGACATGGTCGAATATTGTGGCATTCATATTTGTAACGCAAATAAATACTGTACAATAAAATGAACTCTTTTAATACTATCATTGTTTTATTGTATTGCTTCTTTGTGTTCTTGCAAAAAGATTTTTTTATGTCTATCTAGAAGATCAGTATTAAATATAGTGTTAGCTTCACTACTTTTTTGCCACGCCATTGTGGTAGTGTGCGGGGTACTTATACAAGGTCGTAGGCCGGGGGTATTTTCATTTTGTATGATAATTAAATAATGTACATATATTTTTAAAACATTTTTATCTTCCATTTCTATTCTAGAAAATAATTAAGTAATTCATGGGACTACAATATTCATTTATAATCTAGTAAACTTTATTGTACTTCTTAATTTTAGTTACGGGACTGGTTTTTTCTATAATGCGCCACTTCTCCCATCAAGTAGAGAAAAACCGTGAGCAATGAAGATGTAAGCAACGTGTTAAGACGTGAAACTGGTAACGCAGTTTATTTTCTCATTGGACATGAGCAGTTTTATTGAACAATTTGCTCCACGATTTTACCTGGTAAAGTTTCTAAAATAACTTTTTGTTAATTTAATTTATTTGAATAAGGCGGTTGTAGTTAAAAAGAAAACTAATTCATTTGATCTAACTTTAAAAAGAACGGTTGTTATTAATTCAAATCCTAACAAAATGTTAAAATTCCAAGGCAATATCGCTCGCGTTCGCAACATAAGGAGTTACAAGGATACTTATACAACTCAATTGCTATGTAAAATAATTATAATCTATTTTACCTATTTACTATTTTACTAATTTTATTTGGTACAAGTAAACAAACACAAAACCTCGGCTATACGCGGTGCCTGACCATTTTCCAGTGTTAAGACTCGCCTGCAGTGGCCACACATCGTAGGTGAGCCTCAAAAAAGTCAACCAGTCAGGTGAAAAAAATGTATTAACCCAGTTTTTCCAGAGGTGCTGTTGCCCTTCGTTCACGCAATAACGATAGAACTTAAAAAGCCGGAGAGATGATATATACATAGGTATATTAGATATATAAAATAATACAGGCTATATGACCATTATCCTGACCCTAAAAAAGTACAAACAAAATAGGAACACCTGTCAAAGTCAAGATTGATGTTTGTCAAATGTCAATGTCATTTGTAATTTTTGTAAAGATAACCTAAATCAATTTGAACACAATAAAAATAATAATTAACTTGGTTTATAGATATTTACTGTGTAAAAATGCGATTAAATCCTATTCTTTTCACGGCGCCTTCAAACAAAAGTGCCAGAAGACCTCAAAGGGAACCTATTCCTTTTCAAATGCTCTTACCTCTTCGACTGAAGAAGAGCGTATCTGGTAAAGGGGATAAGCTCAAGGAAGCTGCTTGTATGCAAGAGATGGCAGTTATGTTCGCATGCTTCAAGAAATCAGAATTCGATCAACAACAGTGCTTGAAAGAGGTGTCCGCATTTCAAACTTGTTACAACGAGTATAATGACCGAGCTAAGTTACAGCGGGAACAAGGCAAGAAAGGTATTCTTGTACCTGGTGAAAAGAGTCTAACGCATAGACAGTTGAATCAACTCTTAAAGTCCTTCCCTCCGAAAAAGTAACCTAGGTTTTTATCATGTAACTAACTGTTAAGTAGTGTAAATAAATTATTGATATAGAATGATGTTGAATATCATGTTTCATTTGTAAATCCACGGAACCAAAAAAATGTTATATAAAAAGGGTTACATTTCATATTGGTGTACCTTTAAAGTAACAAAAAAATTATAACATTAGACCATTTTAAGAGGCTGCTTTTATTACAACTCTAGCAAAGTGTTATGGTTGTATTGGAACGCAGCCATGGGAAAAAATGCAATATAAACTTTGCCTCTCCAAGAGGAGGACAAAACCCAAAAGGATTCATTTAAGTATTAATTGTTAAATTACTGCTTACAACTACAACCTAGAAAAGGGTAGTTAATATTTAAATTTTTATGCCAAAATTTAAATGTATCCTCATCATAAGCATTGTAGCCATCCAACAACACCTATGTTCTAAATTCTAACCTACAAAGCTTCAAGGAATGAATTTACGAGACCACAAATTTGCTAGTTTTAGTTGTAGTCACAAAGAAGATTGGGACAAAGAGCCTAAACCTACTCTTTGCACTATTGTTTAGGAAGCTTTCATTGTTTGTCGGCGTACTGGAGGGAATTGTGGGCATATTAAAATATAACAATTTAAGGAACAGTACGGTTTATTCACTTATGAATATTATAACAATGACTTTCCTGTGGGCCGGCGCGGCAGACTTGTTCTGCCTCGCCTGCTTATAAAGCTAAGAATTTGTTAACATTACATTGCATTGGCCGTTGATAGATGGATCGTAGAGTTGTTCCCACACTTTAAACAATTATGATTAAATGTGTGATGTTATACTATTCTAAGAAAAGTAATTGAAACCACACATAGTCACATATATTATTATTTAAAATATCATTTTCATCACAATATTTGTATTAATATGTAAAATAGCACACTGATTATCACTTAGGGGCAGTATGAATCCATTGTGGCGAAGAAACATGTAGCTCAATACGTCTCACTGTTATAAACTCATCGTCAACCTCATGAATATTGTAAAATCTTTCCAATTCCTCTATCGCTTTATCTTCAAGCTGAAACAAAATAAGTATTATCTTTACTTCACACAGACACCACAAGTAAGGGCAATGATGATAGGTGCATTTTTCTTAGTATAAAAGAAATACATATTACAAAAACAATATTGTTAGAGTTTGATTTTGCAATAGATTGGTACATCAGGAAGTTTGTATTGTAGAGACCATGTAGATTGCCAAGTTATAAAAGTAGTTTGTTCATGCAAAATGTAAAGGTTGTTGGCCATTTGTGTATTACAAGGGGCTTCCTTCAACTTCTGACCTTGAAACTTTCTGATTTCTGTAAGATGGTCCTATAAAACTTTTAAAGCAAGGAGCTATTGCTACTGAATACAACATAAGCAAAATTTGCTAAAAACTAACCTGCGTCAAACAAAGAGGTTTAGTCATAATCCTAGAAGAATCATCCTTCTGCTTTTTTTGATCGGCTAAAATTTTATTGAATTCCATTGAATTTTTTTTATTTGGGCTACTACTAGCGATGGGTAGTTCACAAATTTTCCAAGGATTTCTAGGTTTATCTGGAGGACTACCAATAGTCAGTTTACTGAAGAAATTATCACCAGCCTGAGAAGGAGATTGCTCATTTTCTAAAGCCAATTTCTTCCTTTGTTTTTGAGAAAGTTTTGGTCCCACATGGCTAATGACTAGATTACCTTGACTCCTGCTCATATCAGAGAATGGTGATGAATCTTTAGGAGAAACTGACATCCAAGATGTAGTTGGTGTAGAAGGTTCTTGAATGGCACTGGAAGAGCTATTTTTAGTAAGCCTGGTAAATGAATTTATCGGAGGTTCATTCAGGATCTCTTTAGCAGAAGAAATAGCTTTAAGGCGCGCTTGAACAACTTTTTGTTTCTGCTGAGATGTGGGCACTTCTGTCCATTTCTCTGACTGTCTGCTCTTCTTTTCTTCCTCCTTGGAAATTGAGCGAAGAGACAATGTTACATCTCCTGATTTGTCATTAGAGAGATCCAAAGAGTTAACAGAGCTCACAGATTCATATCTCATTCTTGCTTTCTCGCTTTCAGTATATTCTATCTTTTTCTGTTTCTTGTTCTTTTTAATTTCGATAATGCTATCATCTTTTTTGAAATCTTCATCCACAACATCCAAATCTATAGGTACTGTGTTCGCACATTCATTTATAGTCTCGTCACTTGGTGAATTGTAAAATGGAGTTACTATGCGGGATGACATAATGGGGTTGAATTTACAATAGTATTTGGTAATGTCTTCCAATAAACTGTCTTCCAGCAAATCTAATGATCTGTTTTCCAGAATGCTGCTTATATTAAGAGATATAAATTCCATGCAGAAATTTTTCAGCTGTGAGGCATTATACGTGTGTGCGAACTGACATAGCTCTGTGCAGTTTTTCAAGGTTATTAGGTTGGCGAGTGCGATCTCACACATTTCTCGGAGTCTGCTGATAAATAACTGATCAGAAACAATCAGCATGCTACAAATAAAGTCAATACTGTCCGAGTTTTGGACTTCTGGACAGGCGTCGGTGTAGAGAAAATTAATTACTGGTAGGAGAATTCCATGGTTGATTGGCAGGGTGACCTTTGATAGAAGTTTACTCTGGAACACAAAATCACAATTCAAATACGCCAATCCTTAATTGGTTTAAGAATTTCGATAAAATCAGTTTTTTTTATACACTACAAGTAAGCCCTTGACGGCTATCTCACCTAGTGGTAAGTGATAATGCCGTCTAGAATGGTAACCTATTAGGAGTATGGTAAACCCACACTCTTAATTGGTTTCTACGTGACATCGTGCCGGAACGCTAAATCGCTTGGCGACACGTCTTTGCTAGTAGCGTGGTAACTAGCCACGGTCGAAGCTTCCGACCAGACTCGAGTCGGGAATGGAACCCAGGACCTCCAATATAATGCGTGGTTTTAATTATATACAGGTAAAACTTATTGGGAAACAAGCGTTAATCTATGAACCTGCACTATCTCATGTAGAAAACATGATATTCATGTTTTCTATGACTAGATTTTTAAGACATTCCTCCTCACCTCGGTCCAAGAATGCAAAAACATTCCCTGAAAGTACTCCAATCTAGCTGCTAGTACACACTTGTGAGCGGATATCAGCATTCCTTCTTTGGAGCAAACATTAGTATCCACTAGTTCTGGGAAGCTATCCGGATCCCATGTAAGAGGACCATTTTTAGTATATGTCGCACTTTCCTTGAGGTATACTGTGCCATCTCTGTAACTGTAAAAGCGTAATAATCGAAAGTTACTCATGAGTTACCCATGTATTTTAGATTGTCAGGCGGAACAAAAAATTTCGCTTAAAATATTATTTCCTTCTACATTTCAAGAAAGCGTGCACAGTTATTTATATGATTTACCGAAGCGATATTGGTCGATATCAAGATCGCTTCGGTAAGGCATATCAAATTAAAATCTCTTGGCAAATTTGTGTTCGCGATTGTTTTGTATTGTGCTCGCGTTTGTTGTGTATTTTTTTTTTCAATTCGTATCCAAGGTGCAATATATCTCCATACATTTGTCTACCCACATTAATGCGGCGCGTATCAGATACAAGGAAGTAAATCCCGTATGCTTTTTTTTTTCCTTCGTTTTATGGCTTTACACACATAAGCCAATGTCAAGTTTATTATTTTATTAGTTCGCTCTCTCTATGGCTTTGCACAGACTAGTCAATGTCAAGTTTATAGCAATGTAGAAGCTAGGGAGAAATGGCGGGAAACTTCGCACTCTGCGGACGCGGCTCCCTCAAACCTTTCCCAAATTAATACCTGTTAACCATTCAGAAAACTAGCCACTACACAAACGACACCAAAACTGTCCACGACACAACCAACTCCAGTCCTTTTCAAAATTAGCCAACAAACATTAATTCAAGAAAAGCGTGAAAAAACCGCGCCCGCCATATACGAAGTCTCCCGCCTTTCTCTCCCCGTATGCTTTAATGTAGTACTAAATGGAATACATAGTTTAAGAGTGCAGTGAAGATACACTTAAAGTACACCATGAAAACAACATATTCATATTTATGTTTATGGTTGGAAAATAACATGAATTATCACTGAAAAGTAGGTATAACTCACTAGAATTTATCAAGCAGTTTATGTAGTCCCATAACTTGAAGTCTCTTAGACGTAGCTTGCACAAGCTTAACGGGGTCACAGTACAAATGGGGACGTGGTGGCGTCACCGTATTGCGTTTTCTGTTGCCTTTCTTCTTGTCAGCGTTTTTGTACACCTCGAACGCAGATATCTCGGCAGGATTGTCTGTTACAATGGTTTTGCTTTTGTAAATAGGTAACCAACATCTGGTGTGCTCTTTTCAAGAAAATTGGCGCTCGTCTTTTAAGTTATACAATTTTAATGCTCCTTACACTAAATGTCCTTTTTCTCTCTCGTGCAATGTACGAAATTATTCAGGAAGAATAAAAATATCATATAATTAACTATAGCTTGAGATTTATATTATCATATTTCCCTTTTTTACATTATCTCTTAGCTTTAGTTTTAAGTTGGCGAGTGTAGTTGGCAACATCACTAATATAAATAATTAAAAATGTAATATATATGAACGATTCATAGATGCCTGTAATAGGGTTATTTTTGATTTATTTGAATAAACCTCCTGTGATATTCTAACTATTAAATAAATAAAAATGCTCGTTAATTTAATTTAATGTCTGACAAAAATCAATCGTGATATTATTCATAGCTCGGAGAACCGATGGACGTTGGGGACGCCAAGGTCGTTGGGACCTTGCACCGGTAAACGTAGCGTTGGTCGACCCCCAACAAGGTGGACAGACGACATCAAACGAGTCGCAGGGAGCCGCTGGATAAAAGCGGCCCAAGACCTTGTCCATTGGAACTCCCTACAAAAATCCTATGTCCAGCAGTGGACGTCTATCGGTTGAAATGATGATGATGATGATGATTATTCGCAAAAATTACTGGAACACAAATGATCTCTTACAATTTGAATGAAAAACATACCGATTAACTGATATTCAGGTTCAACACCTTCCGTCACATCGTCCTTCTCCCTCTTTGCGTTAATCAGATCTTCCCTCCTTATCTTGAGCCCGCAAGGTCCCAACTCGGCAACATCGCAAGTGCCTGTGTACATGTATCTCAGAATACGTTCAAAAACCTCCGGATGGACGTTTTCAAGGTTGATTGTAGGTTTGTGCTCATTTGTGCGCGTTTCTTGATACAACTTGTAGAGGTAGTCGCTGCTTGAGGCAACTATGAAGATGTGGGCAGGAAAATGTTTGGCACCCACCTGTTAAAGACATTATATAATTCATTACCGACCCAGTAAAGAGTGCACTTTCACTTATTCGATGGCGTGAACGTTAACTTCAATTTGTTTAGAATTAAAAGAGCGCCATCAAATCTTTATTCAAATAGTCCTTTAAAAGGCAGTTTTGACGCGTCAATAATTTACTAGTAGTGATTTGATGGTGATAACTGCATTCGTAAACTTATAACTAAAGCTATGAGGGTTCCAAACGCACCATGGTCTAAGAAGAAGCCCACAATAAACTTAGCCAGGTAAATTTTCTTTTTGTTATGAACATCTCACATGCCACTTAAAATTATGTTAAGAGCTATCTTATTAGAGCAATATTTCATACCCATGCTTGTTTATCATTTAAATAATCCTTTGCAGTATAGTAGGACTTTTCTACAAGCTTACGTTCTACCATCATCTATCTCTTTTCTTATGAACAAGTCTCTTCTAAATAATGTATTCAAAGGTAAACTCTACCACTTCGCACTAGGCTAGCGTGGTGGACACCAGCCAAAACCCTTCTCTGAGAAGAGACTCGTGCTCTATAATGGGTCGATAAAAGGTGATAAATGTCGATAAATGGCTAGTAGCTATTTCAGTTTCAATTATGGCATAACTTCATTTCTTACTAAATAATTTTGAGAAGTCATGGGTTCGATTCCCGGCTCGAGTTCGTTCGAGTCTGGTTTTGTGGGAGACTTCGGTCGTGGCTAGTTACCACCCTACAGACAATGACGTGTCGCAAAGCGGTTTAGCGTCGCGCACGATGTCGCGCAAAAACCCATTAGGTGTAAGGGTTTTCCATACTCCTAACAGGTTAGCCCGCTACCATCTGGCTGCATCATCTTATACCAAGTGAGATTGCAGTCAAGGTCTAACTTGTAGTGAATTAAAAAAAAATCGTCAATAGTGTATTTGTTTCCAGTAACCTAAGTCTGTTAAAATCAGATACTGCAGTTAATAAAAGCACTCTTACCTTAAATATAACATTGTGTAGGATATCGTCTTCAGTTACGGTTTCAAGAAGTGATTCCATATGTTTAGAGAGACTCGATGGCGACAGATCTGGCAACGAAGTGAGACCACACGTTGGTTTCATCTGAAAATAAACGTCTGCAGTTTAGACCGTGAGATAAAGTTCTTATGTACACGATGAATTTAAAAAAAAAAAAATGAATATTTTCAAACACCCAACCATTACCACTACTTAAAACAGGTTCATTTTTGTACATTTCGATAACAAATGTACATCTTTTACCAAAAAAAGTTAACTTTAATTGGTTATCAACCAGTAGGAAAAAGTTAGGGCTTCCAGTTAAAGAGCTTGTTTGATATCCCGTTCACAAATCAATGTATACGAATAAAGACATTTTTTTGTAGATTTACCGCTTCTCGCCCTTTTGGCTAAGGTCAAATATACACTATATTTACCGGAATATCGATGAGAAGATAAGACGGAGATGCCGTCAAGGGTTAACTTGTGGTGTATAAAAAAAAACACTATTTACTAAATAAATATCAGATGGATTGTAAACTGTGATATATAAAAAGTCCTATCCTAAGTATCTCCTAACTAAAATAGCTAAAAAATAATTCGCGAATGCTTCGAAGCTAAATAATTTGCTTCGAGAACAAGCTGAAGCACTAAGTACTATATTTACAAATAGAGTACCTGTAGACAAGCGAAATTAAGTCCTTCACTATCGACAGCCATCATGACCGCCCGATGCACGTTCGGTATCTTCGTTATTCTGACAGACGTACAGTCGTCCTTCTCTAAAAACTTTACTAACGCAGATCTGTTGTCCTTTTCCCGCTCTCTCTTTATTGGCTGAGCGGGAAGGGGCGTGGTTCTGCGCGATATGTTACCAATGTACGCCTCGCCATATTTGGTTGTGAAATAGAGTGCGTCGTGCGTTAGGACCACGTGCGTTATTATAGTTTGGTGGCTGAGGCCGAATACGCACCTGAAATAAAAAAATAATTTTAAACGAAACTTAACAGCTACAAAAGTATTAAATAGGCTGAGATTTATTTATAAAACAACGAAATAAGCAAAAGTATTAAATAGGCGAAGATTTATTTATTAAACAACGAAATAAATTTCCTATTACTATGTACTTGTGTTATAGTGGAAATTGTTTTCAATAAATTTCTAAATAATTAACTCGATGTGATCCTAAACTTCACTGTAAAAAATATATATTTGGGTTCGATTCCCGGCTCGAGTCTGGGAGGGAGTGGTGGGAGTCTACTGGGAGGCTTCGGCCGTGCTCGTTCGAGTTCGTTTCGAGCTAGCGCCCTCCCTACCGATAAAGACGTGTCGCCTAGCGAATTAGCGTTCCGGCACGATGTCGCGTAGAAACCAATTAGGACTGTGGGTTTAACATACCTCTAACAGGTTAGCCTGCTACCATCCTAGACAGCATCACTTCCCACCAGGTGAGAAAGAAGTCGAGGGCTAGAGTGTATAAAAATAATGGTAAACTAAATCGATCCTTTCCTTCGACCGCTACAATGTCTCAAAACTCGCACACATTCACATACACACGCACACAGACATACTTATACAGACACTGATCTGTGAATGAGTTAGTTACCTGGTCAACTTGTTGGTGGTATCTTGCCATAACATCAGCTGGCCGACATTGGTCAGGAGAAGTACAGTGACTCTGGAGTAGGCGCCTTGTTCGCCCACTTTAGCTTCTACGCAAACTTGACGAAGATTTATCTGCCTGGTAACATTAAAAACTAATTCAGACTACATACAATTGAGAAGTAGGAACTAATCCAGAGGTTGTTAATTTTTGCTCATGTAGACACGAAAGTATATTTCATTTGTATATGACATAAATATAGTGAAAACAAACCAAAAATAGCTTTAGTCATATAAATATAGCATAGGCATCTATCTATGAATAGTTCATATATATCACATTTTTCATTATTTCTATTCGTAAAGTGATGGTGATAAATACACTAGCCAACTCGAAACTAAAGCTAAGAGGATTCAAATCGCGCCCAGTTCTAAGAAGAAACCCACAACAAACTTAGCCGGGTATTTTTTTTTATATCACCATCTCACATAATCAATAATAAATTAAATGTAGTACGTATGTTTAGTACGTACTTTTTTATCGTTTATATAATCTTTAATATCGTAATATGATTTTTCTATAAGCTTTCGTTTTATAAAACCTTTGAACTTAATGATATCTCATCTCATCATCTCCAAGATATCAATAGGTAATTTATTATAAAATAAAATACATTTTCCTTTGAAAGAGTTACTAATTTTTGCAGCCTACTAAACGGTACTACAAGTTTACTTTTTATTCTAATGTTCAGCGCGTTACAGTCCAAAATGGACATCTTGAATTTTTCAATATTTTTATGGACACACATTAAATTTTCATATATATACTGGTTAAATAATCAATAATACGTATTATGTACTTCAGTATTACTATAATTTACCATATATTTATAACATCGTCTTAGTTTATAATATTAGAATAGATATTATAGATTAGTTAGTACATATTTTTTACCATTACATACTTGATAGCGATTTTCTTGCAAATATGTTTATGAAGCAGATACACGTCTCCTCGACTGGTCGTGATAACCGTGGCTGCATCAGATGCGTCCACCAATTGCACGCTCGTCTCTTCCTTGTTGTTTAGTGAAATAGCGACCTGGGGGTTGAATAGATAATTTATTGCCCTTATCCCGCATTATGTGGGGTTAGCACAGCACGTCTTCTTCTTCCACTCTCTTCTATCAGCCGTCACCTCGCTAGCCACATCTTTTACACGCATATCCTTTACGTTATGAGTAATTCTTATGCGATAATAAACGTTAAAATGTGACAATTATTATTAAGGACCTGCAATCCGCACTGATTCTCTCAAGTCCTATGAATTATGGGGTAGTTGGAACCCTCCAATCTATTTCATCAAAGTATATTTGCACCTCAGATTAGATACATATAGATAAAGCCACAGTGTAGCCGCCCTTGTTACAGAAATATTTAATAACAATGTTTTATTGTTATTGTGCAACATTTTTCCCAAACGTGAGTAGATATAGAAATCAGGCCAAGCAAAGAAAAACGGTGATGGGGGATGGAAAGGTACTATGCTTTGTCTCTGTTTTCTTACATAATCCATATATAAGTTTCTCACTTCCACATTCTTCAGTTTCGTGGCTTCATCTGCTTAGTCGTGAGTTTTGTACGAAATCTTCAAGTACAAAAATTTTGGGCGAACGGGTTCTTTAGGCACTGAATTAATTTAATTATCTTAATTTCATTGGTATTAATTAAAATAACAATGGTACAGTATTGTTGGAAATATTAGCTGGATTTAAGAATAGAACAAAATCACCATTAATAGAAAACAGTAAAACAGTGAAAAACTTACCCTTTTAGGTGCAGGAACCACTTTATCCTCTAGTGAATGGCCCAATTGTCCCAAGTTCTGACCCCAAGTGTACACGGCATGTGCGTTCCAGACAACTGCGTGCGATCTCCCGGCGCAAATCCCCAGTGGATGGGAAATCTTTATGAGAGGTTTCACAGATGCAAGCTTGATAGTTGTGGGGTTTTTAACCGTCGATGGACTTGGATTCTCGGTATTGTTGAGCGTGTATTGGATTACCTGCGTTAATAAACAATAAATTTATGGGAAAGTTGACTGGGTTGAATGACCGCTCGCTTTCTGAAACTTATTTGAATATGAATAACCAGTTGAAGCAAGTTTTTTAACGAACTAAATGATCTATCTTAATCAGGTTTGTTCAGTAATTGTACCGTAACTTTTCAAAAATTTTACGAAGCTAATGATACATCTAAAACTTACCGCACCGCTCTCCAGTAAGAAAACCGTAGAAGTCAACGTGATAGCCACTTGTATGCAAGGTTCGGGCAGTTTCAAGGGCGCGGGACGTAGTGCCGTTGAGTGTGGACCTCCTGCGCGGGCCGGTTGTCCCGCGCACCACACTTCACCCCCCTCGTTCGCAGTTCCGCTGACCCACACACTGTGGAACTTGCCTAGGCACACCTGTAAGGAACCAAGAACACGTTCTAAAGTGGGTTTCTGCCAAAGAGAATGAGATCTGCCATTCAAGGTCGTTGTATCTAAAAGAACTCAGTTTTGCTTCTAGGCTGGGATTAGATTTTTTTCTTTAAATATACAGATGGGCTTGAATAATATTTTAAGCGATTATGCACCCTAAGGTTCAGTGCGCTTCCTTAGGTAGGTATTAGGTATTATTCTATTTATTCTTAATATGAAAAGAGATCAATGTGAGCTGCGATTCAAACGGTGTGAAGATTTCTCATTGCGTCTTTATTAGTTTCATTTACGTATTTAAGGAAATATGGGTAATTGAAACATAAACAGCTCAATTTGTAGAAAGTTTATTTTAATTGTGATCGAACGCTATATGGATAGGTTTTGGATCCGGGATGCACATTAGGAGTGAAGTGGTAGGCTTGCAATGGGTTAATCGCTGAGACCACTCTGACTATTTTCTTAGACGGTTCCTCGGCAAACATCATATTGTCCAAAGAAGAGTTTGAAGGCACATCTTTATTCGAATGCTCTTGACGTTGCGGTAACATATCAGACATAGTTCCAGTTAGTGCTTTTATTAACGGTTCTCCTCTTATAATGCAATATGAAAACAGGACAAGAATCGCGTAAGATAAACCCAGCAAAATAATATAGAATATAAGTTTTCCTTTGTTTTCTATGATAGCAATTCTAAGAGCATTGAAACAACTTCTATTTAAAAACGCCTGAGCTTTTGGTTCGAGGGTTTTCGTACAATCTTTAGATATAGGCGTCAAGCTTGTTTTGTTTAACATACAACATTGTATTGGATATAGCTTATCCAAATTAGCTTTATGCCAATCGGTATCTATGAAATCTTTGTAGTCGAGTACCCCACAGCATTCGTAGTTTACCATTATGTAGTCCCATACATGTGTTATGAGATCATTCTGTTTGCCATAATTGCTTGATATTGTTGATCGCATATAACGTATCGTGTTTTCGTTCTTCGTATAGATGTTGTGAATCCCCGTTATGAAAAATAACCAGAAAGCTGTCGACGATAAGACTGTGACAAGGAATATGTAAGATTTGATCGCGCATTTGGTCCTGCATCCAGCGCCCAAGATACCACAACAAGACGTTAGTATCGCCAGCACCGCTATTGGTATCAGGATCGTGGTCATGGGCGTGTACCACAGTTTCAGGTTCACGAAGTTCGCTATTACGGACACTAGAGAACTTTTTGTCACAGTGTAGTTGACTTCGCGGAAGAAGTCTGTGTTTATCACGCACCATACACATATAACGCAGACCACGAAGCCGAACAGAAAGAATAACATGTTTGTGAAGCCTAAACAAGTACGCGGTAAGCCAACTGTGTGCATTTTTAATAGTTGACGAGTGTTTTTTTCTATAAAATACCAAGATACAAACAATTTGCGTTTATTTGAAAACTGGTTTTTGACAAATTGTCATTTTATTTTTCAATAGCAAATTGACATTATGTTTGACAAATTATATATTAACTATTTATGAATACAATTATTAAGGAATATTCACAGCCTTCATTCAATGAAGCAATGACGTAATTTGTGGTCTAAAAGGATGATTTCATGGCTTAGGAGGTAAACACACGAATCAACGACTGATCCTTGTTATTCCAACAGTCGCCTACACCGCACCTAAGATCAAGTTCGACGAGCCCTAAGGCTCACATCCTAGAGAAGCTGTCGAAGCTCAGAACCCACTCGGAAAGTGGTTGTTGCTTTTCAACGGCCAATCGAAAATGGTCGCGAAAGTGTTTGTATTTTCAATCTCAAATTCAAATGACGTGGTGCAAACAATGAGCTGAATTACTTTGGCGGATATCGAAACGTGTGACCAGTTTTAAATACTTGCTTCTAGTTTGCATTCTTTACTAGGGAAATCAACATCTCTTGTGGAGACTCCAGTATCGGAGGGTAACAAGTTATATAAATAAACTTATATAACTTGCGTAGAACGCATATTTTGGAAAGATCCAAGTGGCGTATCGTGTAAATAACATAGATAGGATAAGTTACACAGTACAAATTGGTCGGTTTCCAATGGTATATAGCAAATTAAGATTGATGGTAAGTTGCACAATATTCCACTTTGCATTGTTTACTAGTGAAGTCAACATCTCTTGTGGAGACTCCAGTATCGGAGGGTAACTTGAATAGAACGCATATTTTGGAAAGATCCGAGTGGCGTATCGTAGAAAGAACACAGATATGATAAGTTACACAGAACAAATTGTACAGTCGGTTTCCAATGGTATATAGTAAATTAAGTTTGATGGTAAGTTGCATAATATTCCACTTTGCATCGTTTACTAGTGAAGTCAACATCTCTTGTGGAGACTCCAGTATCGGAGGGTAACTTGCGTAGAACACGTATTTGGAAAGATCCAAGTGGCGTATCGTATAAAGAACATAGATATGATAAGTTACACAGTACAAATTGTACAGTCGGTTTCCAGTGATATATAAGAAAACTAAGTTTGATGATAAGTTGCACAATATTCCACTTTGCATGGTTTACTAGTGAAGTCAACATTTTTCGTGGAGACTCCAGCATCGGAGGGTAACTTGCTAGAACGCGTATTTTGGAAAGATCCAAGTAGCGTATCGTATAAAGAACATAGATATGATAAGTTACACAGTAAAAAGCGATAGCCCAGTGGTTAGGGCGTCAGCTTTCTAATCAGAGGATTGCCGTTCGAATCCGGACACGCACCTCTAACTTTTCAGAGTTATGTGCGTTTTAAAAAAATTAAAATATCACTTGCAAAACATCATTTGGAAACACATTGGAAAACATCGTGAGGAAACCTGCACGCCTGAGAGTTCTCCATAACGTTCTCAAAGGCGTGTGAACTCTGCCAACCGCACATGGCCAGCGTGGTGGACTTTGGCCAAACCCTTCTCATATTGAGAGGAGACCCGTGAGAGGAGACTGTAATGAGCCGGTAATGGGTTGATCATGATGATGATGACACAGTAAAAATTCTTCAGTCGGTTTCCAGTGATATATAACAAAATTAAGTTTGATGGTAAGTTGCACAATACTCTCGCTTGATTCTAGTTTAAAACTCACTTGTTTAACATTAACGTTGGTGCGACTGAAGCAGGTGAGCAAGTCTGGAACATTCCGCGGCTGGTGCGAGCCCGTGCCCAGAGTGTAGTTAGAGTTGCTGCCCCACACGTACACATCGCACGGCTCGCAGCTAGACAGCTTGCACATATAATGCTTGTCTAGCATTGCGTGTTCCAGAGCTTTGTAGTCATCTTTGTCAACGATATCCGTATTAACACCTGATAGGAGCAAACAAAGTGTATGTTTATTCCATACCATGATGTACCAAAAACTTTGTGTATTCTAGGCTTTCGGACAAAATTAGATTGGACATTTAGATAATAGAATATTTACTTCTAGGCCTTTGGACGAAATTAGATTGGACATTTAAATAATAGAATATTTACTTCTAGGCTTTTGGACGAAATTAGATTGGACATTTAAATAATAGAATATTTACATAGACCAATGAGATGTACGAACAACTTTATGTGTATTCTAGGCTTTTGGACGAAATTAGATTGGATATTTAAATAATAGAATATTTACATAAACTAATGTGATGTACCAAAAACTTTGTGTATTCTAGGCTTTTGGACGAAATTAGATTGGACATTTAAATAATAGAATATTTACATAGACCAATGAGATGTACCAAAAACTTTATGTGTATTCTAGGCTTTTGGACGTTATTAGATTGGACATTTAAATAATAGAATATTTACATAAACCAATGAGATGTACCGAGGATTAAACTAATGCGCCTATTAGTTTTTATATCTACTTTATACCTGCTAAGTTTGTTGTGGGCTTCGTCTTAGGGCACGTTTGGAATGGAGTTTTAGGTTAACGAATATATAGTTATCAAATATGCATATTAATATGAATGAAAGCTTTATAAGGGCCTGTGATAGGCCAATATGAATACATGTATATTTTTTTATATACTGAATATTCACATTTAAAGATCCATTATTTGTTTACATTTAGGAAATCTTAAACACTATGAACAAGCACATTTTAAAGAAATTCAAATGAGATTATATTATCCAGATAAAAAATAGATGCGTGAAAAGCAAAATGTGGACTGTGAGAATGAGAACATCTTCTGACTGCTATTTATATCCCTCAGAGTACTACAAGATATAGCTAAGTAGCTAGTACAAGATAGCCACAGTATTTCAGAATAAACATTACACATTGGTTAAATTCGCATATACACATATTACCTTCCACCTAGTTAGTCATAGTTAATAATTAAATAATTGGCATTAATTTTAGCAGTAAAGTTTAAATTAAGACTGTTTACCAGAAGAGCAACAAAGCTACTCATCAGTTATCAGTTACTACTCAGCATCATACTAGAAAGCTTTGTGGTATGTCTTTGCCAGTAGGGTGATAACTTGACTAGTTACGGCCGAAGCATACCACCATACCAGACTGAAGAGGAATCGAACCGTCCACTTTATTATAGGACGGAACACGTGCTGCACCCCGGTGTTCGTTTTGCTATTGAGACCTGAACCGACAATTAGAGTGATATAGGATATCTACCTAGTTTCATCAGGGTGACGGCAGAATGTATCTGGCCATAAAATACGCTTCTATGCAACGGCGTGTATCCAGACTCGCGGTCTCGCGCGTTGATGAACGCATCAGATGAATGACGGATAAGCCATTCCATTAAACCATTCCTCCCCCTCGAAGCTGTCATATGCAAAGCTGTACGCCCCTGTAAGTACAAACAAAAGTGTTATCATGTTGTGTACGAAAAAGATATTTCATTAATCGTAAACTGAAACTCACCTCAAAATCAAAGGCCTTAGCAAAATTAGCACAGGTCGATTTAATAAAGCTAGCAAGGGACTCATCACTGACAGACCTCTTTGTTATTGCACTTGTCAATGATTGGCCATGTAATCGTGATTTGCAACGTTTTGTGCAATCAACTTCAATTAATTTACTCATTTTAGTGTTTGCTAAACAACTAAACAATTATTTTGCTAACAATGGGAGCAAATTATACCAAGCAAAAGGTTAGCAGTTAATAGGTAAAATCCTAGAACATTTTCTTCTTCCTAGAGCTTTTCTTCAAATTCCAAGTAGTTTTTATCTTAAATTTACCAAGGCTTGACTTACTGCTGTTATAAAAATCTAGTAAGATGTCTTCTTGGTTTGTCAATTAACTTTCTTACTTTGTACAAATATATATTTTATACAGGTACCAAATAGATATGGAATAGGTGATTAAATATTATTAAATGAGCAATATTATTGTACTTGAGGTTGGCTTATGCCAGACCCCATTAAGGGTCCACAAATTTATTTAACACAGCATAATGGCAGTTTTGGCAATCTGTAAAGAAAAAATAAATCATTTAATAATAAAAATATGTTTATTTGTTTACAACTTTTTTCACTAAGCCATAGATTTCCAAGGAGGTACCAAAACAACTCCTAGTCCAGAAATGAATTAAGCTTTTGAAGATTAACTTGGTAAAAATGGTAACAAATGCTATTCTAGCTACATATGGAAAAAGTAACATACACTGTTGAATTAAGTATTTATATATATAAGTGATGATGCAGTCTAAGATAGTAGCGGGCTAACCTGTTAGGAGTATGGTTTACCAGGTTAGCTCATTTTACGCGATATCGTGGTAGAACGCTCGCTCGGTGTTTTATGGCAGCCCACTAGGCTAAAACACTGTATCATATTTACAAATATGTACTTTTATGAATTTCCACTGTACAATTTTACATCTGAAAATTTCTTGACAGAAAACCCCAATTTTGTCTCTTAACGAAAGCCAAAACTCCTGGGTTAGAGCAATCTGACTAGCCCAACGCGGCGAAATTTCAAATTATTTGTCATAATGTTGTGAAACGTATGTTTGGTATTTATATCGCATTAATTTTATAACATTTCATAAATATACCTAGCAAATGAACATTCTTGGCATTGCGTAATTTAAATATAGATTTTAGATACCTAAATAACACCAAATAAAAAATCTAATAGGTATTATTACCTTTACATGAATCCAGCTGCACAATATATTTCGTACTTGGAGATCACTTTATAGATCATATTTTACGTCCGGTATATCGGAAATATGCACATGAAATGTTCTAAATATGAACTAACAACACATCAAAAGTTTAAAATTAAAATTCACTAAAATAATTGCTAAATCTTTGAAAAGATTAGATCACCTTGACAAAAAGTCAAGTTCTGTCAAAATTAAAGTTAGATATGCCATGGAGCTACGAAGTACAGAATACAATTATACAAAGTGTTTGGTATAACAGGAATATTTTACTTCAAGAAGTACACGATAAAGTGAGTCTCTTTCGGATTTTTTAAATTAAGATTTTAATTTGGACTGAAGTGGTCTGTAGTTTAAGCCTATAATAATTTGTAATTTTATTATTTTTTAGGGTGACTGCCGATCTCAAGCCATATTAGCGAAATTTTGGTTGCAATGGATTCCTCATTTTCACAGTCGTTGTTTTATAAGTGCATTAGATCATTTAGATGTGTTAACTCAGCAGAGGAGAAAATTCATGTATAATTAATCCATAGCAAAGATCATGTAAACAATACCTATGTGATTATACTGACAGCGATATCCTAACTCTGCCATTTTATCAATCAATCAATCGTAATCTTGATTGAAATAGTCCTTTAAAAGGCATTTTTGACGCGTCAATAATTTACATGGTAAAGTGAATTGATGCTGATTACTACATAACTACATTGTATTTATTATTTAGATGATAACAGTAACTAGGTACATAATATATAATTCTTACGAAGTAATCTGCAAGAATGGTTGGCAGAGCTATGTTGTGAAGAATGCTATTTCACAGTAACTATAATAATCTATAACACCAGCGAAAGCTATTCGAAAATTTGATGTACCATTGGAGGATGGAAAGACGTGGGGTATCTTAGCCTATATTTTGTCTTTGATCATTTCGTCCAAAAAGCATTTCAACATTTGACATTTTTGAAACGTCATAATTGTCAATGTCAATCAGATGTTCAAGTTATTGGGTAATCGCAGGAAAGTATTTTTCTAAATCCGAAAGAAACCAGCTAAGCTATGTTACAAGCAATTGGCGCTGCGGCTAGGCTGTCCAGGACAGGCCTGTCGCGGTAAGTGCTACGTCTGTTATAAGATATCCTTTACCTATCGAAGTTGTTGGTCTCTGGTGTGTGTGCTTTTATCCTGAAGGGTAGGACTGAACCTATTACTGCAACATTTATAAGGCTAATAATGAGGATGATTGATAATAAATGCAGTCTTATATTTGTCGGGCAGCAAATAAAGACATTTTTATATATTCTGTTAAGGTCACTTCCTGCTTTCTCAACATCTTCAAAGTTATTAGCCGAAGATCCTCCACTTCGTAAAGAAGCTCCAATAATTGACAATGAAACCGTTTTTGCCACACCCGAGGAAGCCAAAGAAAAGATGACCCAAGTTGTAGCTATAACTGTTCCTACCAAGGTAAGTGGATAAAGTAAGATCTTTGTTTATAATGAATATAGAAGCAGGTGTTACTTTGCGGAAGTCCATGATAAACAATAAACAGCAAATATAATTTGCTAGCGAGAAAAGTAAAGTGAAGTGTGAAGTCAACATCTGAGGATGATCTGGTGTCGGGTTGAAACATGCATAGAGGTTCTAGTGGAAGATTTTGTGTGGTGTTATATTATAAAAATCTTCTGGTTGTCGGTGGAATATAGCAAATTATACTTGCTGTTTATTGTTTATCTTTGATTATGTCTTTTCTTGTTTATAATGAATTTAAGCATGGAAAGTAATTGTTTGTAGGATAACTAATAGTTGAGCTAGAAAGGATGCAAA
Organism: Lasiommata megera; assembly: GCA_928268935.1. Taxonomy (NCBI): domain Eukaryota; kingdom Metazoa; phylum Arthropoda; class Insecta; order Lepidoptera; family Nymphalidae; genus Lasiommata; species Lasiommata megera. The sequence goes on along the minus strand of OV743326.1, from coordinate 8,052,852 downwards.
TACAGGGGTCTAGGCTCCGAATATGATTTTGTCCCATTCAGTGTCGAGACCCTTGGTCCCTGGGGTCCTAGCACTATAGGGCTTTTTAGGGAAATAGCAAAAAGATTAGTCAACATCACAGGGGGCCGAAGAGCTGCCAGCTACCTCGGACAACAAATTAGTCTTGCTATTCAAAGGGGGAACACTGCCAGTATTTCGGAACCTTGCCTAAAGGGACTCCTTTTAATAATATATTTTAGTAATTTACCTTAGTTAGTTAGTTTTTTAAGCTTTTTAGTTTTAGTTCAATATAAGGTTTATTTTAAGTTTCTATAGTTGAGCTATGTATAATATAACAGGATGTTGCCTGTGACTTTGTTGTTTTATTATTTTAAAACTTGCAGGCATGATTTTCACCATCATCATTGTAACTAATTGATGTTCACTGAAGGGAAGTGGTGGTAGCCTAGTGGTTAGGGTGTCAGCTTTCTGATCATCAGGGGTTGGCGGTTCGAATCCGGCCACGCACCTCTAACTTTACGGAGTTATGTGCGTTTTTAAAAAATAAAAAAATGAAAATATCACTTGCTTCAACCGTGAAGGAAAACATCGTGAGGAAACCTGAGAGAACCTGCACGCCTGAGAGTTCTCCGTAATGTTCTCAAAGGCGTGTGAAGTCTGCCAATCCGCACATGGCCAGCGTGGTGGACTATGGCCAAAACCCTTCTCATATTGGGAGCAGACCCGTGCTCTGTAGTGAGCCAGTAATGGGTTGATCATGAATGATGAATAAGATTAATGCATATTTAATATAATATTAACACACCCAATTATTAAATTGGGTGTGTTCATATTATTTAGGTATTAGGAAAATAAATGTTGTTAGCATTAAAAATTCCTGATATATTTTTTTTAAGAATTTAATTTTATTCATTTCAGGTGGACCTGTCACCGATAACTGGAGTGCCCGAAGAACACGTGAAGTGTCGCAGAGTTCGCATCTACCAGCCACCGAAAAACGCTATGCAGAGTGGCACCAACAATATTCACCATTGGGAAATGGAGTTTGACACACGCCAACGTTGGGAAAACCCCCTAATGGGCTGGACTTCAACTGGCGACCCCTTGTCCAACTTGAAAGTACAGTTTACATCTCCTGAAGAAGCCATAGAACATTGCGAGAAGAATGGTTGGATGTGGTTTTTGGACGTACCGAAAATTGAAAAAGAGTTTAAGCCAAAGAATTACGGGGTCAACTTCGCTTGGAACCGTCGTACCAGGGTGTCCACTAAATGAATTGGTAAAATACTAGGTTTTTTTTTCATATAGAAATTATTAATTTCATATTTGTATAATTTAGGTTTCAATAGCTTAAATTGATTGTTAATATTATGTATATTATTTAAATACAGTAACAGCAATGAGAGTAATTTTTAATTTAATCATCAGAGTCCCAAAACATTTATTTTTTAAGGTTGCTTGGAAACAATTTTTCGGTTACTGTGACAACTATGTTTCTTAGATCATTTACTATAACTCTACTACAATACTATAAGTAAGCGGTTTATTTTACAACAAACCTAATGGTCTTGTATGACAAAATTTAACATTTTTTTATCCACTACAAGTTAGCCCTTTACGGCAATCTCACCTGGTTGTATGTGATGATGCAGTCTAAGGTCGTAGCTCGCTAATCTTTTAAGGGTAGGGTAAACCCATCCTCCATTGGTTTCTATGGGACATGTTGCCGGAACGCTAAATCACTTTGCGATTTATCTTGGCCGGTAAGGTGGTAACAAGCCCTGCCTGAAGTCTCCTTCCAGACCAGGCTCGAGCCGGTAATCGAATCCACACACTCCCACTTTTTAATGCGATAGTGCACGCACTGTGACGGACCACGGGGGTCGTCAAATTACTTTTATTAGTGCAATGGTGAAATATTATTTAAAAAAAATAAATAAACGCTTAGTGTACTTTGTTAAATTAGAATAATGCTGTAAGGTTTTTCAATCTCTTTCTGCGGAATCCTTTTGATATTTTCACAATGAAATTGAAAATCATTCAAGTTAATTCTTCAACCAGCATTTTTTACATCTTCAAAAACATTTAAGGATAACATCTCTAAGCTACAAATAAAAATGCAAATATTCAATATTTTTTTAATCATAGTTGTCAACATGGTTAATTTATACTTTTGTACCTCAGAAGAAAATCATATTTCGCAGGTCTTCACTTAAAACTCTTTATTTACATATAATACAATTTAAATATAATGTATGTATGATACACAAGTTGAACCAACGTCAACATGTTTTTATAGACATAACTCTGGACTGCAGATAATATTCGACAAATAATTAAATAAATACAAATAGGTATATTGTTGCCTCATATCATCGAGATCCTTGGTGGTCCAAATATCTATACTTTTAGGTAAATATCTAAACTTAACGATCATGTATTTTAATCTACATATTCGTGTTTTTGTTATTTTTTTATATGGTATGCATATAAAAAAATAACGAAAACACGATTATGTACTTTACACAATAAGTAGGTAATATTCAAAGTCACATATTTCATTAACAGATTATTTATATTTTTATTTTTATTATATATAATCATGTTTGCATTAAAATTCAATATGTTAATATTGAAACTGTAGGTATCAAGTATCAACCTATTATAAGATTATGAAAGTAAAAGTGATAGCATAGCACCGTATTGTGATAAAAATTGTTGAAACCTTCGATCAATAACATACTAGATACGCTAGTTGTCAAAAAATGGATGTGGAAGAAAAGAATTCTCGACTGAATTCTTGAGTAAATAGTGAGCCTATTTGTTACTTTTACGTCCAGAAAAGAGTCACTGAATATCTTATTTTCACTAGGAACATAATTAAGTTATATTCAAGGTCGTTTATATACTCATCGATAAAAAACAAAAAATAGGGCAAATTTTATTTTCTTATTCATATTGTAGGTTATTAATCGAAGGTTAAAGCTCCCCAAGTCACGCTAGAGAACATCCTTAAAGGAAATTCTTTCAGAATTGGGTCAATAAGAGGCTAAGGATGCTGATGTTAAAGAAGTAGGGTAAAATAAACAAAAGACACTTATAAGGTCGTAGCTTTTGAATCAATTGTCTATGTTTTCTGAAGTCCATGTTTTGTCTATGGTTTTATATTAATGCATTCGTCTAGCTACCGTATTATAAATGTACACCGTACATCATGAATAAATTGAAAAGTAACTTCTAACTTTTCTATGTAAAATTATTGCATTTCTCTCTTTATCTACTTATTTACATAGTTATAATAATAAAACGGTATTCGTGAAACATGTCTATTCTATTTAGTTAGATATAACGACGTTTTTTTTTATTTTATTAAAATGTTTAAATTTCCGGTTAAAAATCGGTTTTTAATGCTATATTTTAAAGGGTTTTTAAGCAGATAGTGTAAATCTTGTAAAAGCGCGGTGGTACAAATAGTAGTCATTAAAGTGTAAGGGTCGAAAATCTAAAAATCACTTTGAAATAGGTTTCGAAAATCCAAATTTTTTTTATAAATCGAATTCGTTAAGAAAGCTTCTACACAAAACGCCAATTTTTTTTTAAGAACGCTTAAGTCGTTGACTATGGGACCAACCGCGTGGTTTATGATGGTTTGTTAATTTTGACCACACACAGAAAAAAATATTTTTTTTTAACCAATCAACAGTGTGCGTTTGTATGCACTGTGAAATGACAAGTATTTTGTTTTGTAAATATAGGTGTGAGTCGTTTAAACTCGCTGTTACGGCTAAATATAATGACTTGGTCCTTGCTACAATTGAATTATTTGGAATTTTTAACGAAAAGTGATGGAATACTTAAGTACTTTATATTTTATACTAGACGACGATGTAAAGTAATTATGAGGTATAATATAGGGCGCGTTTGCATAGAAAATGTCTTTTCACTCATGCCTTAAAGTTTCTGAAGCTGTAAATTACAGGACACAGATTCCTGTTATTTGTGGAACATTTCGACTGGAAAGCTGTTTTACATGTTACAGTGTGTGTGTTGCTCATATCAGGCCTTTATGTTAACTAACGTCACATCGAAGCAAGCATTAGAAAATTTTTCTTTTTAAACGTAAAACCAAACGTCATAGTTTGACAACTCCATACAGATTAGACCAGTTTTCGTCACTTCTCATGTTTGTTAACTGATAAAAAAAGAAAAAGATTTAAAGATTTATAGGCTAAGGCTACACGCACACATTGATATCTAACTTTTTTTTTATCTATCCTCATTTAAACATTGCGTAGCATATAAATGCAAGTTCAGTTTCACGCAATTTTATAAACTAACTGACTTACTTTACATGTCAGAAAGGAACGCTACCCTTTCCCTCGGAGAACGTTAGGAAAAATATCACTTTTAGACCCGTCAGCTTTTAGATTTAGAATTGTATATACCTACAACTTAATAGTAGAAATACTTGTACAGGTTATATTGAAATTTGTTTGGGTAATTATTTATTATTTGGAAGTACATATTTTATTTCCTTTTTAAGAACTTAATTTCTGAGAAAAAATTTAACAAGCCACTTTGTTATTACGCTTACTGTTGTAGGAAAGTATTCTACAGATTTTTTAAAACTAGATAACTAATTGTTGGTCGCAAAAGTATAATGATGGAAAAATCTGTTTATTCAGTTAACGTCTGGAATGATTGGCATTACTGGAACATTGTTAAGTATTGCAATATAATTGCACACCAATTAAGGAATTAATAATTATTTCATTTAACGGCAAAAAATATTCTCACCATGTTCCTGAATGTTTTAGGAAAAACACCTTATATTTAATTAGAATGGGTATACAGTATCATATAGCGGCTATAAGAATTTCATTGTAAATGAAAAACTTTTAGACAAATCATTCTATAAGCTTTCCAGTTAACTCGGGCATGAAAAATTAATTTAGATCGGCTTTACCTTTTCTTATAAATAAAATGTGTGAACTTGGAAAATTGTTTGTCATTCTAATTAAGGCTAACGCGTAATAAAAATCGATCTATCTAATGACATCGCTGCTGGAGGAAGTGAAAAGTACAATGCTACCTATCATGCTTCAAGTTGAACGGTCTATAGTAGTTTCGGCCATTATTTATATATTTTTTTATCTATGGGCAAACAGACCGCCATTTTTATATAACTTTCCCGCGTTTTTTCACAGTTCCACAACTACCCTAGGTAATCTTTCTTTATATTATAGCAAACGCCTTTACCTCCACTTTTTAATGTGACATCAACTCAAGTACGTTCTAGGGAATTTAATCAAATATATTTTGTGCTTATATCAGAAAATAATAAAAAAATTATAATGGACGGGTATGTAGATACATGTTATACATGTAAAATCATTGTTACTCTACGTGTACTTAAAATTCATAATAGGTTTTTATTAGCCAAAAAGGAAAGAATTAAATATGACGGACTGAGTTTTACATATTGATGATCTTTGTCGGTTTGACAGATATAATTGATCGAAAGGCAATTAACTATTGCGTTTTTAAACGTTTAGCTTGGAAACGTTTAAAGTTCCCATGTCAAGTCACGATTATATCCACACCATCCCTTTTTTGAGAAGTAAAATTGACAAAACCAGGGTGTAACTTACTTGCATATCAGTTTTAAAGTTTTGTACATACAACTTCTCCTTACGCGAATAACATAACGTTCATGTTTAAAATTATTAAAATTTGCACATATATTTTGTCATAAACAATATAAATAAGCTGTAAATCATAATATAGTCCGCCATTTTTAATTAAAGCGCAAATTGGCAATACGAAAAACATCCATTGATTAATTACCATTGTTTTTACTGAGCAACCCAAATCTGCCTGTACTTGTCGTATTGCTTAATTATATGCTCAAAATATACAACCTACGAAGTAACACTATCATCCAATTGCGACATTTATATAATGAATCTCGTATTCAGAGACTTGAACGATAGATAAAAAAGCATTGCGTTACTTTGCAATATACCCACCGTATACAAATTAAGCTGTTTATCTAGAATTCATTTGTCATTTGGCTTTAGTTATTTGTCTATAACCCGTCCGCTACGATCAGGCAAATTTGTGCGATGTATATTATAACTTAATTATTAATTTCTACGCCACACAACACAGTTTTCCAAATTTAGACGTTAGTTTAATAATGGTACCAATTTAACCCAAATCTTTGCACTGAACTCTAAAAGTAGTTTAAAATCGACCTGCTAAATGTTGATGGAGCTAGCAAATTTCATGGTTGTTTCGAAAAATGATATCTAGTGCAGATGTGACATTTACTCAACATGTTTACATCATCTGATCCCACATCTATATCGGACAGAATTGGAAGGTCCTATAGAGAGGAACAAGGCTAAATGAAATTAGTGTAGTCTCGCTCCAGCACCGTCTAATCAATGCCCGTCTAAGTTATATAGATAGGCAAACGAGTCGGTTTTCAACTTACAGAATAAACAGTTCGCATTATTTACCTAAGTTTATCACAAATATTGCCACAACTTCAGCGCGGTAATCAGCATATAATGAAGGATACACCAACTTGTTCAACCTGCTTTACTTTGCTCAGACATAAAAAACAATTAAAACGAGACAAAATCATGTCTGACGTAAATCTTCCTTTCAGAAAATCAAAGTTCCTAATTAAGTCAAAGTACGTTCTATATATCGCAGCCTTATCAGCTTTTGTTTGAAGAATCACTTCAATTCAGCAAACGATTATTAAAATGCTAAATATATAAAGAAAACAACTTTTGAATCATCTTGATTTACTTACTAAGTTAGCCTATTTGGGCCTTACAAGTAAACGTGGCATAGCGTCGGAATAGTAAAGCCGTGTTTTATCACACTCTGACATTTGAAAAGTGTTGTCAGTTGATGTGTGATGACAACCCACACAACTATTCCGCCGTTATACAACTTTTATTTATAAGACACTTTGAGTATTGTCTGTTATAATTATAACTTAACGTACTTCCATTTTGGTAAACCAATTTTGTATAACACAAACTAATATTGAAGTCTTGTTGGACTAAATTAATTTACGCGTTTTCTATTCTATTTCTTTCTTATAAGTCTTTTAGTATTTAAGACGATTAGTATCTAGAATTGTGTTGAAAAGTTTAATTGAAATGTAAAACAAAATTAAATGTTGTTTGCATCTCTACAGTACATTTGCACCAAATCTTTATTTAAAACTAAAGCCGCTTCAACTAATGAATTATGAACATATTATATTAAAATAGTTAAGAGAGAAAACTTACACGGGTTTATCGTTTCTCTCATATCTTTTTTAAATGAACGGATTCTATGTTTTAATTTTATGTACTAAATGATAATATAAATATTGGCCAACGAAATCTACAGTATAATGTACGAAGCAAAAGGAATTCATTTTCCTATGTTCATAATATATTATGCGTAACAAAAAAACCTGCTTCAATAAATAAGATAAAGTTATAAGATAATCGGACCTTTGAATAGGTTTCTTAGCCAAGTTTGCATATATCTTGTAATAATTTAACCATTTCTTTCAACATGCATTTATTTATTTATGTTGAAGCCCACTTGTTATTCATTATTGTCTGGATTTTGGAAAAAGCCCTGAAAGAATAATATCACGGTATGGGCTCTATCCAGACAGTTAATTTTTCCATGAATTTTCATCCAAAATGGAAAGGTTTTGCATTCATTTATTTTGGGTTTATTTAAAAGCCGTTGCGTGAAGTTGGACGCTGATGCGTTGCATCTTTGTAACTCCTCAAGGTCGCATCAGTCGCTGCTGGTTTACACAATATAATAACGCTATTTACAATAACAAATTAATATATAATCGATCAACTCTACTCCGTACTTAAGTATCTACGAGTATAATAAAAACCATCTAACGAATGGGCATTTACTAACTAGGTGTAAAGCTAAAAACGGTTTTACCTGTCGTTTAACCTGATGAGTGATTTAACGCTATTTTATTTAAATTTTATTGCGCATGGAAGTCTCCGGTAATTTTATAATTTAATTTGTTACTAAAGGAATCGTAATATTCGTTTTTATTTTTTTAATTCTTTAAATATAACAATACTTATCGACATCTAAATCTAAATTGGTTTAAAATCACAATTACGACCTAACCGTTGTAATATCACTGTTGCCCGTGCGTGAACACAATTTTCGATCTTTAAAACTTTTGACACTCACTTTGTCTTTATGTCAGCCTGGTATTTAAGTTTACTTAATGCTAAGGTATTTGGGAGCCTCAGGTGGCTCGTCGGTCGTAGATCAGCTGGGTTGCTCGTCACTTTCGCGGTGCACTAGTACTCGAACGACGGTTGGGGGTGCTGCGGGCGGGGGTGCGGTATCAGGAGATGCTTCAGTGACTAGGATGCTCACGGCGCTGTTTGCATGTGGGGATGGCGTACTGGCTCGAGCGGGGGGCGTTGGACGTCTTGCCGAACTTCTGCGGGAGCTCAGACGAAGTGAGCCTGTAACGACACAAATTTTTTCAGAAAGTAAAACACCTGGAAAAAGTTAGAATGTTTGAGTTGAAAATGTTCAATAAGAGCTGTACGAAGAAAACTCATGTTCAAAGATGAAAAAAGTTTTTATTAACATGCAGTAGTTAAGAAAATGCAGAAGATAAAGCTTTATTAATTGGTCGAATCAGCATGCATAAAATGCGTTTAGAATTCCTACGCTATTCATACTTGTAGTGGGTAATGGTAGGCATTAGAAAAACGGTTAGATTTAGATTTAGCTGTCTCAGTTTGTTTATTTAACCACCGAAGCTCGAAGATTAGCATTTCTCATGTATTGATTAATAGGATTTTTAAAAGCATCATGCACCCATAGATGTTTGTAGTTGTTAGCATAAGCTGGAATAATATTGTAGTAATTGGAAAAGCTCAGTATATTTTTTATCTGAAGCACATAACAGTTTGGCAGAAAAGAAACAGAAGTTAAACAAACCAATATTTAAAAAGTCACGTAGTACCTACATGTGTGTTGTTTGCCACTTAGACTTTGTCCAAATGACTTTCCAATAATGACATCAGAAATGTAATGACAGATGAATTGAAGAAAGCACATGTATGCAACTGCCTAAGAGAAGAAAGACACAAAAAGCATAACATTACATATGAACCTGCTCGTTTCGGGCCGACGTCTTCGTCTACCGCGTCCTGATGCCTCAAGAACAGTGGTAAACCGTATGCGGATCTTCTACGAACTGGAGCTGGCTCTGATCCACTCGGCTGTAATGATAGTTTTATCTATCTTTACTTTTGTTATGGTGCTTTTGTTTTTTGGGTGAATGGATGTTTGTTACACAATCACGCTTAAGCGACTTATCCGATCTGGGTGAAAGTTAGCACCTTTATAGATAATAGTCTGGAATAGTACACAACTTTTTTCATGTCCCAAAATTAATTACATCAAAGGTGCGGGCCGGGTGGGACAAAATTTTTGTATTATTATGGTAAGTATATGACTTAGCATTATTTTGGCGTATCAACTCAACCACCAAACTTACCACGACCACCTTAGTACCAAACTTCTAGACACCAGATCGAAAACAAGATTTAAGTTTTGGGAAAGTGGATTTCATATAAATACAACAATTTTTTTATTAGACATTACCTGATCATTCGGTGCGGTTCCCGGTAATAATAAAAGAGGCAGGTTAAGCCAAGCCCCTCCTATATCGCTCAAATCGGAACCTTCAGACGCCCTTGAAGACTTTCTGCTTGATGCGTGAGATCCTCTTCTTACGTGGAGCAAAGCGCTTAATTTTCCTCCCCAACCGTGGCCTGGTGACCACTTCGTGCTTTCTTCTTCTTCTGGCGATGGACTACGATTTTTTCTCCTATTTAAAACATAAAAAAAAAACATTATATCCTTATCTTTATTGTACCACTCTTTTGCTAAATCTTATCTATCTCTTTTGTTTCGAAATGCAAACATATTAACACGCGCTGTGATTTCAAAATTTAGATTACAATAAGGATTGATTAATGTTTACTTACTTGACATATTCTCTCCATGACCTTTGGATTGTTCGTGCTGCTTTATCTTCCCTCTTCCATATCCTCGTCGAAGAAACTATTTCTAATTCTTTTCTCGTAGGAAACTGTTTCTTAAATTTAATATCCATTTGTTCTTGGAGTTGCCTGAACGTGTCTGTTTCCTCCACGTGACCTAGTACATGCTTAACAAGTGCATGTAAGATGTCCAAACAATGGATCTTATTGCCCCTAGCAATAGGCAAATTAAAGCTCACGAGTGCTACTGTATTTGGTTTTGATATGCCTAGCGGAGGATCTAAAGAAGCTATGAAATCTGATAATTGAGCAAAACTTATGAATTGAGTTGCATGTGGATCGTACCTAAAACAAATCAGTATAAAATTAGATAATATGGAAAATAGAAAAAATTAACGTGTTCAGTAAGTACAAATCCAAAAGTTTTAAGTCGAGGATATACAGTATTGATCCTAAATAATAAATAACTTACTTCGACCAACGAATGTAAAACATTTCCAAATCGTCCTCCACGATACCAATCTCTTCCTCTTGATGAGCCTGATTGAAATTCTCGAGGATGATAGCAATGTACATGTTTATAACGATCATATAACTAATTATGATGAAAGAAGTAAAATACGTTATTGCTAATAATGGACTTCCACAATTTCCATTAGAGTGGCCGTGATCGCCCAGCTCGCATTTTGGGGGCTGAATCATCAAAGACTCTAGGACATCGTTCCAACCAGCTGACGTCATAAGGCTGTAAAACAACAAATTTCAGATATATCATATTTGAATGAGCATCAGACAGAACTTGATCACTGTGTGATAGTTTAACAGTTATTTTAAAATTAATAACTAGTCAAAATTAAAAAACCTTAAACCCAGACTATTTTTCTATCTTTAGAACTGCAACCACGGAAAGATGGTTATTTTCTTAAGATCAATGATGATACAAGGCGGCTGTTTGATTTCTAATTCAATACATTTTTTTTTGTTTATTTTCGTTTTTTTTTGTCTGTCATATTAGCTGTATCGATGATTCATGACGTCATAATTTCATTTAGCCTATGAAACTGGGTAATATTTAAGAGGAACTTACCGAAATAGTAGTTGCATACTCCTACCAAATGTTTGAAAATTGACAATGTCATCTAGAGCGCCCTGTTCCTTAACGTGACCAAATACGGACATGCCGATGATCGCATAGATAAAGGTAATCAGGGCTAGCAAGGCACCGATGTTGAACAGAGCTGGTAGGGATACCACCAACGCGAACAACAGTTTTCTTATGCCTTTAGCGGCCTACAAAAAAATTAACAGTTTAATTATCCATAAACGTAGTATTAAAGAAATAATTAACTAAAGGATAAAAATACTCACTTTAATCAGTCTTAAAATTCTCCCTATGCGAAAAACTCTGACCACTCTTAGAAGTGTAGGGGATATTGGTAAATCTATCATAATATCCTCCATTAGAATGCCTAAGATAGAAGCTAAAACTAGCAAAAAATCAAAAACGTTCCATGGAACAGTGAAATAATGATAACGTAGACCAACTATCTTAACTATAGCCTCTGAAAAGAAAATAACATATCATCAACATGGTAAAATTTCGTATAACAATGATATTAAAATCATATTGAATTAGTTTCTCCTCACCTAAGCCAAAAACTGTTGTAAAAAACGCGTTACTAACTTCTAATACGAAGAAAACTGAATGAGGTTGGTCGTAATGCTCTATACCCATTGTAAGCATATTTAGAAATATAAGGACAAATATAGCTATTTCGAATCTCCGAGAATTAGATAAGTCGTAAAACATAGCTAGAAACTGATTTCTTGGCCTCTTTATCACTTTCTGGGGCTTTTTTCTACCTAGTTTCTTCATGGCCGTGTAGTAGTGTTTTTGACTTTCCGTTAGAAACATTTCTAGTACACCACCTTCATACTGCAATTCAAACGATAATTGATTTAGTTTTTAAAACAAATAATTACAACAAGTTTATTAGAAAAATCTAGAGATACTTACTTTTTTCTTGAGCATATTAAAATTATCTATAATTACTCCTATAAATAGATTTAACGTGAAGAACGATCCGCACACTATGAATATAACGAAATATATGTATGCGTAAAGATTGGCCTCCCTTGCCGGCTGTAAATCTACTCCTCGCGCATCCACAGCATCAGCCATTACTTCCATCCATCCCTCAAATGTAGCTACTTGAAATAACGCTAAATAGGCTACGCCGACGTGGTCGAAGGATATTTTAGAATTTATCCACGTAAAATTATTGTAGTAGCACTCCCATTTATCATTAACTACCTGGAAATAGAACAACGTTAGTCAAGAATCCTTTATTCTTTGAGAATATATTAAGAATAAAATTAATCTTACCTCTAATGGTAATATGTCACCTTCCTCATCGACACACTTGAAAAATTTTCCCCCAAAAAACTGAACTCCCATGATGGAAAATATTAACCAAAAAACTAAACATACTAATAAAACGTTAAATATACTGGGTATTGCATACATCAATGCATTGACAACGATACGCATTCCTTGCCACCGAGAAATCGCTCTTAGAGGCCTAAGTGCCCGCAACGTCCTTAGCGACCTTAACACCTTTAAATTTTCATTTTCTTCTATTAACAAACTAAACACTGACACCTGCAAATAATTATAAATGTCAAATACTAAACAATGAATAATAAAAATATTGTAATCATAGGAAAAAATAAACTTACAAAAACTATCGTAAAATCTAGCAATGTCCAAAAACTCGTAAAATATCTGTAGAAACCCAATGCTATCCACTTGAAAAACATTTCTATTACAAAGATCATGCAAAAACTAAGATTTGTCCAGTAAAGTATTTTCTTGAGCGGCTTATTTTTTTCTAGATGTATATCTTCAAAACACAATGTGATGCTTGAAGCGAAAATCAGAACTAACACAAACCACTCAAAAGCAGGCGTATCAACATAACGTAGGATATATGTGCGTATTAGCATCCATCTCTGCCCTAATTTTGTCTGAATGCAAGCATCCCAGCAAGAACACCTGAAAAAAACTACCATGTAAAAGAATATTTTATTATACGTTAACTCAAGAGGTTGTTAATTAAACGTACTGCTTATAACATTGTTTAGGAAAACAATTTTCAGGGTCTTTCGGCTCTTTACTCTTTCCAAAACCTGGAAATTTTCCCATCGGGTCAACATATTGGCCTTTAGAGTTTTTTCTTCCACCAACTGTTATTTCATCTACATATGAGACTAGTGTTTGCCAGGGATGTTTCATATCCTCTTCATCAGGCCGCTTCACTAATTCTCTACTAAGATTTTTAGGTAAATCTACTCCTCCTATGCTTACACCTAGAACTTGTCGTTTATATTTTTCTGGTGTCGTTTTACAAGATATTTGTGCCATTTCATACTGTTCAAATTCATCTGGAAAAATTAAAATATTAAAATTGTATGAGAACTTACATCTACCATCCCTCGATAATACTTTTATATACCTCTCGAGTCTGAAGGTTGCGTATGGTATCCCGATGACATTTGATTTAATAATTTTTGAACTGCAATTTGGTCAGTGGAAGTGGTTTCATCTAGGTTTTCTTTGGAATCTTCTCGTATGCTTGTGATCTTATGTTCGGCTGCTAAATCTCTTACATCTTTTAAAGTTTCCTGACTGCCATGGTTAAGGTTATTCCCGGCTTGGTAGAGATGAGGGTAACCAAAGTCAGAACCTACTGATATTGGCCTAAAAATTTCAAGTTTTATAGGATTATTGATATAAAGAGTTATAGCATGCTATCGGGCTTGTTTTGTATTTACCTGTTCAATGCTTCTTGATAACTATGGCTATAAACATTGTCGTGAGGAAATAAAATAGTTTCTTGTATTGAAGTAGAGTATCTCTGTTCTGTTGGAATTGGCGTTGTATTCTCCTTCATAGCACGATGTTGTATCATGAATTCATTAACTAACTCTTCTAATTTAGATTTTTTTTCAGTCTCTTTACTTTTGGATATAAGGAAACCTTTTTTTCTTACTATTGAACGTATTCTATCAAAACTTTTAGCTAATTTTGAATCTTCACCTACTTCCTGAAAATAAGTTTAGAGATGGATTTCATTCTCAGTATCTTTTCCATAATTTTCGTGTTCATATCAATTCTAAATCTACTTTATGTTAAAAGAAGGACAAAATACCTCTTTTTTATTCTTTAATTCTTCACTGTTAAAGCTATTTAGCAACAAGGCCAAGAAGAGGTTGAGCACCATGAAGTTTCCCATAACTAGCGCAGGAAGGAATATGAAGAAGCAACTTTCCGCGCCAGTCGCTTGCTCTGCACGCATGCAATCCCAAAGTGGCTCGATCCATTCTCCACAGAGTATGCGAAATATCATCATGAACGAGTGAAAAAAATCATTGAAGTTCCACCTTAATTGAGAATAATTGTTATTTACATTACAGATATATTTCACACACTAAATTAAAAATATTATACTACTTTTAATATAATTGCATTATCAAAATATTTTAAAGAGGATGTCACGTGACTATTTCGTTGCTTGACCAATATTCCACAGTATTTAAATAACATATTTTGACTTTTTAACTCAATAATGAGTAATATATATAGGAAAATAAATTAATGATAGAAACACTTCAATTGTACACCACACAAAAGTACAGAAACAATAAAAAAAAAAACGAATTATAAAATAACATATCGTTTACAATTTGGCCAATTTTTTTGTCGATTCTGTTGTCTTGACATGTCTAAAAGTAATAAGCGAAAAATTATTCCTTGGACAGAGCACTATTCTAGACGTTCTAATTAATTCGTTCACTTTAGATATTTATGTACAACCTTACAGTCTACAGTATACACACTATTTTGATATAGTAGCTACGGAATATAGATACCTGGGCACGGGGTCCGGATCAAACTTTTCATGCGTGTATGATTTCGAGAACAACTGCATACCGATAACAGCAAATATGTATATAACTATAACTAGCACGAACGTCAAGTTACCGAGAGCACCTATTGTAGATATTATAATACTTAATAACACTTTCATTGTAGTCCACGATTGGGCTAATTTTAACACTCGTAACTGGAAAAGACAAATTTTAATTTTATTGCTTAGTATCGAAAACCTTTAAAACTCGTAACTGAAAAAGACATTTTAATTTTATTAATATCGAAAACCACAAGTTCGTTAATGTCAAGGTTACAAATATTACATATAATATTTGTCTAACAAAAACCGGACAAATGCGTGTCGGATTCTACCGAGTTTCCCGTACAAATTTGTAGATACATATAACAAATAGTTCAGGAATCGAATCTGTTTTTTTCGAGATTTTTTTGATTTCGTACTTTAAATGAAAACAATACTTTTCACAATTGTTCAATTTATAGTTTTATAACTTTCCCCAGTACTGACAGCGGAATTATTTGCCAAATTTTACAGTTTTAGGTCAATAGAAAGTACCTACAAAATGCGATCCCCTAAGGAGAGTTAAAATATACGTTTTGAGTTAGAAGATTCATTCGTTCACAGCTTAATGGGACTACAGTATTTCAACTCAATAACTTCACGCGTTACCGAGATGAAGATTCTTGATAGTCAGATGGACACAGCCAAAACATACAAACAACAAAGTTAAACTATTTTCCATAATATATATTGGCAATAATATAAACTGAGGAGAATAGATTCCTAAACAGCTGGCTTTACGTAAGCTCCCTGTGAAACATGCAGATTTAGTTTATAATAAAGAAGATATTCATTGAAATATAAAATACAGGACTCACCAATCTAAGGCCTCTTAACACTGACAGCCCATCTACAAGCTCAAATATGAGATCCAGGAGACTAGCTGAAACGATTATTAAATCGAATATGTTCCACCCACAGGCGAAGTAATCTTTACTCATAGCCATAACTTTCATTATACATTCCAACGTAAATATTGACGTGAAAACCTGCAATGCAACAAAGAAGCTTATAACAGTAATTGACTACTAGTATATGGTTTATATTGAGAAAGCAGAAAAAAACACTAAACAGCAAGTATAATTTGCTATACTCCGCCGCTATATGAAGACTTTACTTTTCTCGCTTGTGAAGTCAACATCTCCTGAGGATGATCCGGTGTCGGGTCGAAACGTGCGTAGAGGTTCTAGTGGAAGATTTTGTGTGGTGTAATATTATACAAATCTCCCGGTTGTCGGCGGAATATAGCAAATTATAATTGCTGTTTATTGTTTATCATGGAATTCCGCAAAGTAACGCCTGCTTCTATTCATTATTTGAGATAGCAGAATCAGTGGATTACCTTATTTCCTATGTCTAGCGCTTGTCTAACATTTTCACTCATACCATGATGCTCAAGGGCCAGGAAGAGTGTATTGAGAACTATGCATGTAGTTATAAACAGTTCAAACAGCGGATCCTTCACGATTCTATACAAACAGTTTTGGAACTGCAACCATCCTTCATAGTCTATGCAACAAGAAACGCAGCACTCACAGTTTCTGTCCACAAGTTCATCTGTGATCAATGAAAATAGGTCAATAAAGCGCAAGACGTGAATATACAATATATTTAAAGCCACAACACTCACGCGCACACATGTAACGAAATCCAGAAAAAGATTAAAAACCAAGAAGTAATAGCAGAAGGGCGGAAGCACAGAGAAGCGTTTAAACATAAGAAGAATATTAATGCAAAGCTCGCCATTGCAGAATCAGTTTTCAGCGTTAAATTATTTTTCAATACATTTTATTTTTTAAATCTTTACAATATTTAAGGGTTTCTAATAAGCGCGATGATATCAATATCTATGATGACGATCCACGCTTAAAAAAAAGACACTGAATACGCAGTTTCGGTAATTAATGTGGAATTTATACTGCATAGATATTAATTATTATAGAACATTTATCTCTATAACTAGCTCCAAATATTTAGTTGCATCAAAGGCTTGTAAACGTCATCATATAAATTCTTTTTTGGTTATTTATAATAACTTTGATCTTTGTGCACTTTATTTCTATTCTGTGCCTATCTAATCTTATTAGTGGATTAATGATTGTCATTTACAAATGTATTGAAAAAGTTGTTCTATATATTTGTGCATTGATTATATCTCTGGGTGCCAATTAAAACCTTCGCCCGCGGCTCTGGTATTGAAATTTGCGCCTCAAAATTAGTAATCAACATCGCAAACTTGTAGGTATCTTAAATTACTGTTGATAAAAAAAAGCGACATGCATTATAAGCGGAAAATTGGGGCTGAAGAGAAAATCGCAGGAAATGCACGATATTAAATTTTGAATCACCAATGCGTTATCCGTTTCAAGTGGAAAATTTCAATTTCACAATTTCCAAAATCCCATTAGAATCGCATAAAAGTTCAATCTTTAGCTATAGCAAAATTTAAATATTGTTTCGGAGCATGAAAGTGATGATCCTGAAACAGACTTGAATGCGATTCTTAACACGATACGGTCGACATCAAATCAACCAATCGCATCGAATCACCCTGCAGTCTTCCCAAGAGGAACAGGGGTGGACTGGGGGGCAGAAGCGTTGGCGTCTGTGTTTTACTAACCTGTGAAGTAAGTGCAATTTTGCTCGTAATTGCCCATATGAGATTTGTGCGTGGCTGCCAATAATTTGAGCTCATTAATTTTCGTCGTCTCCGCTTGGGGGAGGTCGGGCGCGCGCTTGTATGGCCAGTCCGCCCCTGACGATATTAATGAGGGTAGAAGCGAAATTGCAACAGTGTTTTATAAAGTGTCCAATGAGGTGTAGCCCCATCAAGACGTGAAGCTAATGGTGAATATTACCAGCCACTAGGCAATCATTAATCATTTCTATAGCGCCAATAAATCTAGCTAGAAATTTGTGGGCATAGTTATGCCTTTTTAAATTATTGTAAAAAGTCAAACAGGGTTTTCATAGTAAAATAGCGAATATTTCACAAAAGTTTAATGTATCACACTGATTCGTTGAGAAAGTAGTACTGTACTACAGTTATAATAGATAATTTTAGATTTTTATTAAATGTTGTCATGAAATATTCGTTTTTGTGTTAAATTTTGTATGTTATAAAAGACTATTAAAACAGTAAGTAAAAATGGCTTTAATTATAATGAAATAATTTTGCGTTGACTATTTGTTAGCAAATAAATACTACGTTGATATTTATAACTTTAGTAGCTTTGCATATTTGGTCTTTATAATTGGCATTATAAGTTAGAATATTTGTATGAACAATAATTAAGCCAAGCTACCAAAGATAGATACCCTTTGATCGTGGATTCTTTTCAGGTGCAATTTACAATTAAGTCCACTTTCAAATGGTTAATCTTTTTATTAAATAGGAAGACCAAAAAAAATCTTACACAGTGCTTCTGACATCCAAAGAAACTATCATCTGATTGCAGATGCAAATTGAAATAGAGTGACTAATTAGATTTTGATCAAATGAGTACGAAAAATGTTATTAATAGTATTAAAACTACGTAACTTGATTGTTATTGAAGGATCAAAAACTATAGGTATAAAGGAGAAGTTCATTTGCAGAAAATGCAAGCGTTTGAAGTCTTTAGAAATTTAGACAGTTGATCATGTGTTAGTTGTAAGAGTATAAAAAAATAGTGAATACCATGCAGTCGAGTAGCCACAAATCTTTGTTATTACATTCAGTTTGAAGTCTATACTACTGATGAAGAGAGAGCAAGTTGACACAAATTTTATATTCTGATAAGGATACTCAAAGCATACATTCTGAATTGGCTGCAACTTGTTATTACTTGACTTGTGCTTTCCAGTGTTGAAGCAGTGCCAATCAAGTGGTATTATAATGCTACCAAATTTAAAACAGATTTCTCTTTTTTATTATACCATTTTGATAGCATTATATAATAGATTGAAAGCGGTGCAAATATCACAATTTTAGTTTTACCTAGAACCACAATCTGGTTAAGATAGTCGGGATTGAGAGGGTATTTTTCTTCGATGCTGCCTTTCTCGCTTTTCTTCGTTTGGTCTACTTGTATTTCTGTTTTGGAACCATTCTTAAGCTTCGTCTCAGTTTTTTTAGTTTCCTGTAAAAAGTTATATGCTTCATTTTTAGGTATATTAGAAATATATTGCTCAGTTGTAGCTAGGTTATTTAAAATTAAATACACAAGAAACTGTGTTAGTGTTGTTGCAGAGAGAACTTTTATTTTAAGTTTTCTGTAAATAGCAATGGCGTTCAACTCTAATGACAGTATGTTCGCTGAGAAGTTTCAACAAGAGAAATTACTACAACAGAAATGTCTCATATTTGTTATGAAAGTCTAGAATAATTAATCAAAAAAGTACATACTTTTTCGGACATAAAACTTAACCTAAAATAAGATTGCTCATTTGCAGCTGGCTTTATTGAGATGGTGATCATCATTATTTAGATAGTGATTATTAATCTTTCTGTGTTATTGCTTTCTTTGAAGACCTATTTTATCGGAATGGTTACCAATTAAGTACCACATATTACTATTATTCTGAAAGCCGAGAGTCCTGCGAATTTTGCAGTAATCATAAGGTCACCTGTTTCGTTTTTAATTAAAAGTTGAAAATTTATATGAAAAGTAAATTTTTAATTTTAGAGCAATATTTAGACAAAATTGATTATTCTATGAATTAAAGTATCAATAAGAATTTAGTACAAAAAAAAAATCTATAAAGTCATTTCCTTTTTTTTTTTTTTTAGAATTCGATGAATGTCGAAATTCCTCAAGAATTCGAAACGAAAAACACCAAAACTGTAAAAAAAATTTTTTACAAGATACCTCACAACATACCGGACCTAAATTTTTGGTGACGTTAATAGAACGACCAACCGTTTATTTATTATATTTTCGTAATTATGTATAATCGAGTAGTTAGGCAATAACTCACATTCGAATTAGTGATATTAGCTAGCATATAGATTAACATAACTGAATACTCACTTGTTTAATAGGTAGTGTAGTAGGCGGATGCGGAAGCAGGTGCCTTCGATGCGGATGCGGCGCTTGGTCATCGGAAGTGTGCTCACCTTCATCGTGGTCATCCACGACACCGGAGTCATCCAATGACGACTCCCGGTTATTGCTGTGGTCACTGAGCTGTCGACCGGCGACGCTTAGGGCGCCTCGGCCTGAAACATCGAAAATGTTATCATTAACTATAATAACAGCCTATACATTGATTTACCACTAGCCGTAGATAGAGCGCGTCATACAAAAACAAGGCGAGAATTTGTCACCAACTAACTATACATTCCTACATATCGGTATATCGATGTATTACAACCCGTCTAATACACTAGACATCTGGCCGGTATATTATCTATAGCGGCGCGTAGTGCTTTGTAATTCATTCGGATTATACGGCTCGAGTGTTAGAATCGGTGACTGTCACACACTGGGGGAAAGGAGTGCACGCTTGGCTATTTGTGCACTACTTTTCCGTCCCATTTTTTGAGCGTTAATGATCGATCTACGGCTAGTGGTAAATCAATGAGCCTATACAACAATACAATATTATAGCTTAATTAATTTATTTTTATTTTATAACAAATCAATCATAACAAATTGCAATCTGTTATTATATATATTGCAATTAAATCTTAACTTACATGTTCTATATCTAATTGTAATTCTAATTGACTGCACTGCATGACAAAAACTTAATATTAACAAACTATAGAAATATAAATATAAAAAAGGATATAGATTTTGTAGTGCTGAGTCCTCTAATACAGGTGTAGTCCATAAAATCGAGTAGAAGGTTCCAAAATAACTGTCTTGGTTACATTGTTAGATAATTTTAATAAAGTATATGATATATCAATATTTTATTACCTAACGCGTTATCGGGGTGCAATGTATGCGGGGGTGGGGGCGGAGGCGCTAGCGCAGGCAGAGGCGGCGGTGATCCACTCGGGGTCACGGACCGCGATCGCGACCTTGACTGCGACCTGGAATCAATTATTAATCAAACATTACATATTGTTAATCTATTGTTAATCGCATGACCATTACAATCTATCAATTAATAAATGCCCTTTATGCACTTTACCATTGGTTCTTTTTATGAATCTCAGAAAAACGTGACTAAACATTGCTTTAAAAAAAAAGGACCTTACACACGTCACGATCGGTTGTTTCAATCAATCTCAGAAAAACGTGACGTACCATTGCTTCTAAAACGTCGTTTTCACATGTATGATCGGTTGGTTCGATCAATCTCAGAAAAACGTGACAATATTGCTTCAAATATGGTGCTTACACACGTAGGGAGCGGTTATTCGACCGTTTTGCTTACAACAGGACATGAATGAATTAATGAATATACTTTTATTGTACGCCACAAGAAAGGATAAAAATAAAACAGAAAACAACACAATAACAGTAGTTAAACAATTTTGCAGCCTTATCGCCACAAAGCGATCTCTTCCAGGCAACCAAAGATGCAAAAGGCAGAGATACGGAAAGAGGAAGGTACAGTACGTAAGAATAAACGTGGTATAATAAATACGTAATTAAAATGGTGTGCAGCTGTGATAGACTAGGTTAGGATGTCTGCCTCCTAATCAGAGGTCGAGGGTTCGGACCCGGGTCTCCTCTAATTTTTCGGAGTTATGTGCGTTTTTAAGTAATTAAAATATCACTTGCTTCAACGGTGAAGGAAAACATCTGCACGCCTGAGAGATATTCATAATGTTCTCAAAGGCGTGTGAAGTCTGCCAATCCGCGCATGGCCAGCGTGGTGGACTATTGCAAAACCCTTCTCATATCGGGAAGAGACCCGTGCTCTGTAGTGAGCCGACAGTGGGTTGATCATGATGATGACGAATTAAAATGGGACCACATCGCAAAGTACATCGTAATAGCGTATCGTATAATATCGATTTATATACGTGAGTGACTTCCGTAATGTAGTTGCGATATACGATGACGTCTACCATTCGGTAAATCGTTAACGATTTTGTTAAACACTATCGATTTTTTAATTCGATCAGTTCAGTTGAAGTGACGTATTATAGCATGTATGAAGCCCTTAAAGTCGTATCTTGTTTGACTCTCTCTCTCTAGTCGTTCCTTCATTACTGAAGATCGTGGTCCTGGTGTTCTTGCAATCCGTGCGGATTAATTGTTTCCACCGGCTTCTTTCAGAGACTAGTCTTGCAATTTTCAAGGGCCAGCAATGCATTGGCGGTTCCTCTGGTGCTGCAAATGTTCATGGGCGGCGGTAATCACTTGCCATCAGGTGACCCGCCTGTTCGTTTGCTCGCTATGTATATATAAAAAAAAAATTGTGTGCTGGTTTCACTACAGAATTCTAAAAATGCTCTTTTGCCCCTCACATTCACAAACTTTGTTATCTACTTGGTATACGGAACACGGCCGTCGCTTGCTTCGCTAAATTGTCGCCTTGGTAAACACCATTATCATGTAAATTTCCTTCGTGTTGACTCCCGGTTGGATGAATTAGGTCAGTCGGGTGGTTAGTTCAAATTCATAACTGTCTTGTAAGACGGAACAGTGTCGTCACGTTTTAAAACAAAACATATACTAGAAGTAGATAGTGTTCTATCTACTACTAGGATTTGTTTTGTTGTCTAAGTTAAGTTAAATCTTTCTGTATTCGTTTGACGACATCCGTGGCGCAGTGCGTGCGCTGTCGCATTATAAAGGTGGAGGTCCTGGGTTTGATACCCGGCTCGAGTCTGGTCTGGTGGGAGGCTTAGGCCGTGACTAGTTACCACCCTACCAGCAAAGACGGGTCGTCAAGCGATTTAGCGTTCCGGCACGATGTCGCGTAAAAACCAAATTAGGAGAGTGAGCTTACCATTCTCCTAAAAGGTTAGCCCGCTACCATCCTAGAGAGCATCATCACTTACCATTAGGTGAGATAGACGTCAAGGGCTAACTTGTAGTGCATAAACATACCTATTATTATCTGGATACAGATAGAAATAAAGAAACACGCAATACTATATATATATATATATATATATATATATATATAGGGTTTTCTGGAAGAGAACGCTTAAGCGATAAAGCCGCCTGTGCATGACGAATGTCAGTCCGATACGTCCAGTGGTTTAATATGTGTGTTGATAGATCAGTCAGTCACCTTTTTCCCGTTTAGTACCCAGTTTTACCAGTTTTAGTAGATATCTGGATGAGATCGCTATTTAGCGATAAGGCCGCCAATTGTACAACTGTATTGTACTGTTTATATATATATATATAAACAAAATATAAAAGGAAAGCAAAATGGGAAAATAAACTAAACATATACAAAATATAATAAATACATCGTAGTTCAGTATTGAAGTGAGAAATACTAACGTTATGTGAGCGAATAGATTTTCCTATTCAATTACTGCTTTTGTTGTGTATATTTTGATTGTGACTAGTTTAACGATCGAATAAAAAAAATATTAAAAGAGGCTCCAAGTAAATAGAGTCAGGGGTCGGCTTTTTTTATCATTCGGCGCCACGTCGACCTTAGTATCCTCATTACTCAGGCCGAGGCATTTCATGTCAGTTTGGACATTCATCAACCATGTAGTTGGGGTAAATAGAGTAACCTTCTTAAATTAATCGAAGCGTTTTAAATTCCGTACATACTATTTAATGTGATTATTCCACAATTCAGTAATATTCAAAGCATGCAAACCATAGCAGTTTGAAAAATTTACTAAATATGAAGCATTTTTGTACGTAAACGTACAAAAACTGACTTTCTCGTAAACATTACGTCGTAACTTGAAATTGGGCGTATAAGTGGCTATTTAATGTAACCCTCGCTGAACCGGCATTGTAAATGTTTATGGACGCCAGTAACGATCGGATGTCAAACGCTCTCCAGCTACACCGTTTACCTTTTAAGTAAGTACATTATACCCATTTATTTTGTAATGAAATGTAATGATATTAATTTTTTTTTTTTTTTTTACTTTTAAAAATATATGTATTTTAGAATATAAGATTGATGTAAAATTTATTTATTTAATTAAATTATATTTTGACGACCCCCGTGGCGCAGTGCGTGCGCTGTCGCATTATAAAGTTAGAGGTGCTGGGTTCGATTCCCGGCTCGAGTCTGGTCTGGTGGGAGGCTTCGGCCGTGGCTAGTTACCACCCTACCGACAAGGACGTGTCGCCAAGCGATTTAGCGTTCCGGCACGATGTCGTGTCGAAACCAATTAGGAGTATAAAAATATAAATGGTAGCGGGCTAACCTGTGAAGGGTATGGTAAAACTCATGCTACCATCTTAGCATATTATACAAAAAAAAATATTTTCATGATTGTAGGTGCAATAAATTGAGCCATAAACATTTTCTTCTTAGACGACTTAAATGAATGACTTAAATGAACGATTCATAGATGCCTGTAATAGGTTTCATAATTCACATAGAATTAAGCTATTCGATTGATTTATCCTTACTGGTGTTTGAAGAGTAAAAATTTCATAATAAGTTAACTTGTACAGAAATCAATATATTGTAATCTTTATGTTTTAATATTGAGATAGGTTTTCTCTTAGGCTATCAGGTAGTTAGTCGTATACGGTGGTTGTAGTACGTACGTATGTGCACTTTTATAATATAATCTTTATGTAGGTGAATAGACAAATGTTCGTGTATTTGTCCTTTATGCTTTCCGTTTATCAGATTTTAATGAAACTTTTTATTTTACGTGGCATGCCGGGTACCCATATTATAAAATAAAAATTCTGCTTTAAAAATCTACATATTGCCGGAATGCTAAATCGCTTGGCGGCACGTCTTTGCCAGTAGGGTGGTAACTAGCCACGGCTGAAGCCTCCTACCAGACCAGATTCGAGCCGGGAATCGAACTCAGGACTTAAACTTTAAAATGATATTAAAAGCGTAACAAACAAACAAACTAACATTCTCTTTTATCCATCGCAATGTTAATTATTGTATTGTACATTAAGGACTTTTAATACAACGGCTGTTATAAAAGTAATTCATGTTTGAACGAAAAATGTCGCGAAGAGCTAAACGTCCCGTATTGACAGCTTACGCCATATTTAAGGTCAGAAGAGGTTACTATTGGCGGTCGATATGGGTGAGCTGCCAATATGCGAGAAATTGTGGGCTTCTATGGACATCATTATTAGATTTTTTGCTGAGAACAAAATGCTCTTGCTTTTATAAAATCCGATGTGTCGAGAAATCTAAAAGAGTTCACTACACTATTGTTATAATTATGAATCAGACAATACCAGAATAATAATAAATTTATAGTTAGTATTTCTTTCTTTATTGCTTCTAACATGTCATCGCGTTTCCGCCTATTTGTTTTTTTCTGTGCCTGTGCCACCTGTGCTGACTTTTTAGAAAATGTTGCCAGTGACAACAAATCGAAATATGTCGGAGCAATCTTAACTCTGATTGATCTAACCGCAAAGTATTAAAATAATTTCGTATGCTAAATAATTTTATCCCTAGGCAGATAAGTGCGTAGAGGTCTACGTCGTAGGCATCTATGCTTTACTGTAGGGCTCGGGTAGGCTTTCCCCATATCTCAGGTTGTTTGTTTGTTCCTCGCAGCGACAAAGCTTAATTGTTTGCTTAGTGATATGACTTTGTGGGTTAGAGTGTATTTTTTTTAATGTAGACATAGACAACAGTTCACGAAATCCAAAGATTCTATGTAATCGCGTATGTCACATCCTTTCAAATTAAATTGAAGATTAAGCTACATATACTTGGAGGTGGCTTTGATACGGATTAAGGTTACAGTTTTTGTGAAGATATAATCTTTGATACCTATTTATTTAATAGTTAACATATTATAGGTCTGAGAGGTTACCTTAGACTCAGATGTATAGAGCGTATTTTTTTATTTTTTTTTATATACATAGCGAGCAAACGAACAGGCGGGTTACCTGATGTTAAGTGATTACCGCCGCCCATGAACATTTGCAGCACCAGAGGAACCGCCAATGCGTTGCTAGCCCTTGAGCAAATATTATAACCATTAGGGAACACAGAAGATGGAAGGAATTTGACTTTATTTAGGCAAAGTTATTGTTATATCGAGACATATATGTCGCTCACATAACTACGACTAACCCGATACTGTCCCGTTTTTACTGTTTCTTAACTCAGAGGTAGGTAGCTCGCTTTAGTATTTCATTTATTTTATACCATCATCTCTGTCCCCTCCTTATTAATGTTTAGAGTCTTGGCACACTCGCCAAGAAACTAAAGTTAAGGTCAGACGTCTACACGAGGCATTCATGATATCAAGGTCATCATAAATTTATGATCTATGACACAAAAAAAGCCCCATAAAAGTAAAACTTACGTTTTTCATAAGACGAAACACTAATATTTTATGATGGAAACAACGCAACCCATTCTAAAATATAATATTAAAGGCTAACATTAAGTTGGTTCAAAACATATTGTGTTGAATAAAAATACACTCGCATTTTTGCACAAAACACCCGGTTATAATATCTTGAAGCGAAGATATTATAACCGGGTGAGCGAAGAAGCGAATATTTCACTCGTACAGTTCCAAAGTCGAATTCTCGGGATGTCCTCAGCTGTAGTTGAGAAACCTCTCACATATTTTTAAAATAGAAAGATTTGCAAGTAGCTTCGCGTTTCCTCAAACTTCCATTTAAATTGATAACTTAGATTGAACGTTTGAAATGCTTCCCCTCATCCGAGACGCGAACTTCAAGTTTTGCAATTTAAAATCTACCAGAATTTATTTGTAAGAAAATTTAAAAGGCTAGTGTATCGAGTTGATGCACTGAGTGTTATATCAGTTTTACAAGATTAATATTAGCTTAGACTCATTGTTTTATTATTTTGATGTAAAATTTAAATTTTATAATGTCGGTGTTTGTGTTTTACCCATGACGTATGGGGTAAGTGTTAATGGTTTGATGTTTGTATGCCTGAAATATCGCAATTATATTGAATTATTGCAATTATATTGTGTTAACTTCAACTCAGTTTTTACTAATGCAGTTAACAAGGTTATTTTTTGTATACTGTATTTTTATGTATTTTGTTCCCAATAAATAAATAAACAAAAATAAATAAATTTCAATTATCATTTAAATTTTGCCAGAATATGGGTACACGCAACATGCTTACACAGATAATCTTGCTTTAAAGAATCATATTACCTGCCATGATCGACGTGCATTTTTTTTGTGTAAGATTTTCAAATTCAAAATTCAAATTCAAATTCAAAATAATCTTTATTCAAATAGTCCTAAAAAGGCACTTTTGACGCGTCAATAATTTACATAGTAGTTATTTCATGGTGATAACTATATTCGTAAACTTAAAACTAAAGCTATGAGGGTTCCAAACGCGCCCCGGTCTAAGAAGAAGCCCACAACAAACTTAGCCGGGGTTTTTCTTTTTTTCGTTATCACCATCTCACATAATGAATAACAAACTATAGTACCTATGGAGATAGAGCAATTCACACCCAAGCTTTTTTATCGTTTATATAATCCTTAATATCGTAATATGATTTTTCTACAAGCTTTCGTTTTATAAAAACTTTGAACTTATTGATAGACATCTCCAAGATATCAATAGGTAATTTATTATAAAATAAAATACAATTTCCTTTGAATGAGTTACTAATTTTGTGCAGCCTACTAAATGGTACTACAAGTTTACTTTTACTTCTGATGTTCAGTGCGTTACAGTCCATTTTTTTCTTGAATTTATCAATATTTTTATGAACATACATTAAATTTTCATATATATATTGGCAATGCACTGTCATTATTTTATAATCTTTAAATTTATCTCTTAATGACTCTCTGGGACCTAATTTATATATCGCACGAACAGCCCTCTTCTGCAAAACGAATATAGTGTCAATATCAGCAGCATTACCCCATAATAAAATACTATATGACATAATGCTGTGAAAGTAGCTAAAATATACAAGCCTGGCAGTCTCTATATCCGTCAAATGACGAATCTTTTTTACCGCGTAAGCAGCAGAGCTAAGTCTGTGCGATAAATTATTTATATGTGGGCCCCATTGAAGTTTAGCGTCTAACGTTATGCCTAGAAATGTAGCCGTATTTACCAGATCCAATTCCTCATTATTAAGTAGTACACTGGTTTTCACCTGTTTAACATTGGGCAACGTGAATTTAATACACTTTGTTTTCTTCCCAAACATTAATAATAATTTCATTAATAATTTAACTATTAATGATTCGAAAAACCCGGCTAAGTCTGTTGTAGGCTTCTTTTTAGCTCTAAAAACCCTCTTAGCTTTAGTTTTAAGATGGCGTGTGTAGTTATCACCATCATCTCACGGATTGAAATAATGTAAAATCTATTATATATGAACGCTTCGTAGATGCCTGTAATATGTTTACATAAATAAAGCTATCTTGAATTGAATTGAATTTATAATGAATATTTATTTTCATAACATTTTAGTTTAAAGCAGGTTATTTAATATTCGCTGGTGTTTATATTTTACCTACGACGGAACCGTAATTCTAACGTTGGTTTGGTTTGGATCAAGATATTGTGTGTGTGTGTGTGTGTGTGTGTGTTGTGTGTGTGTGGGTGTTGTGTGTGTGTGGGTGTGTGTGGGTGCGTGCGTGCGTGTGTGTTGTGTGTGTGTGGGTGTGGGTGCGTGCGTGTGTGCGTGCATGCGTGCGTGTGTGTGTGAGTGTGTGTGTGCGTGTGTTCTTTAATTATTAAGAAAAAAAGGTTGTTAAATAAGTTATTGAGTCGGACAGTGTCAGTAATTTAATATAGAATGCATACACGAGTAGCATCTCCACTAGAATTGTATTTCCTATTCAACTTTGTTTGTTAATCCGTTTTAAGTTTCAAACTTGTTAACTCTTTGCCCACTTGTTCCAAGACTGTTTGGGCTTGCCATTTGTGAATTATCTTGCGCTTGTTGTCTTGTCCGAAACTTTGCATTGCAGTGCATTAATAATTCGTTTTTTTATAGTACTGTATTAGAATAGATAACCTTTGTAAAGAATAATTTATCTATTATAATAAACATCAAGTATAATTTGCTATATTCCGCCGACAACCGGGAGATTTGTATAATATAACACCACACAAAATCTTCCACTAGAACCTCTACGCACGTTTCGACCAGACACCGGATCAGCTTCAGGAGATGTTGACTTTACAAGCGAGAAAAGTAAAAGTTCTGCGTTCGTTCCGCCACAACGTATGTAAAGTATGGGTTTACCATATTCTTCACAGGTCAGCCCGCTACCATCTTAGATCGCATCATCACTTACCATCAGGTGAGATCTTGTCGAGGCCTAATTTGTGGTGTATAAAAAAAAACATGAAGCATAAGCTCCTATTTCCGTCATAGTAATAATAACAGTGGAAACTTTATTGGGCCAAGTAAGATCAACATAATCCGTCTAATGGTGTTTGTCTGCAGTTTTGTTTGTCTTCATAATGAAGTGAAAAACGTAGATCTCAGCCTCGGTAATAAACTAAACTAACCTTTTGTGAAAACAAACATAATTACGATTGTTGAGCATTGCGGTTCAATTATTGTATTGCGACCAAGCAAACATGACCGCTACGCGTTCTATGGGCTTTTAGCGCCATAAGAGTGCAATATAATAATGCATATATATATATATATTTTTCGGACTGTCTATTAGCTGTACAAACCCTATTGGTAGCCACAGCGTAACCGGGCTGTTTGGCGATCTTTGGAAAGAAGCTCTGCCAGAAGAAATTTTGAGCCCTAGGGCTCGAAGAAACTAAGGGAACGAGGGAACTGCCTAAGGGCGCCTCCTTAGGCGACGTTTGGGATAACGGGGGGGTCGGACGGTGAGATAACGGGCGGGTCGGACGGTGAGAGATAATGCATACCGCATCAACCGAGATACTGCAGCGCGTCAAGCATGTTCGCCGAGGCGAGAATGCCCGATTTCTTTGCTGTTGTCAGAACGCGTATATCTTTCTGGGAAAGATTGCGTAGTTCTGGTAACAGCATCCTTCAGGTGGTAGGCCAGGACTTGAGAAGTCCAATGATGACGCATTATAAAATAGAAAATAACTGGCACAATTATTTTATATCCGTACTATTATACTTTTGGGTATTTACCTCAATAAAGATTATAATAATGGGATGTTAACTAGCACTATTGGTATTATATATAACTTAAAACTAAAAATCTTAGAAAAATATATATAACATCATAATTAAAATATATTATTAAAAGTAGTGTCTTTAGGCAAGGTTCCGAAGATACTGGCAGCGTTCCCCCTTTGAATGCCTAGACTAATTCTTTGTCTGAGGTAGCTGGCAGCTCTTCGGTTTCCTGTGATGTCGACTCACCTTGCTATTTCCTTAAAAAGCCTTATCGCTAGGACCCCACGGACCGAGGGTTTCGACACCATTATTATATGTATTGTAATCTATATAAAACATGTGTAAATCATTCAAGTCATTACTAACTCATTTTCGGCGAACTACGGGGTGCGGGTTTTTTTATACACTACAAGTTAGACCTTGAATGCATCTCACCCGATGGTAAGTGATGATGCGGTCTAAGATTGTAGCGGGCTAACCTTTTAGGGGTATGGTAAACCCACGCTCCTAATTGGTTTCTATGCGACATCTTGCTGCACAATCGCGTGGCGACACGTCTTTGTCGGTACGGTGGTAACTAGCCATGAAGCCTCCCACCAGACCAGACTCGAGCCGGGAATCGAACCCAGGACCTCCAACTTTAAAATGCAACAACGCACGCGCTGCTCAACGGAGGTCGTCAAATCTCTATTATGTCTACGCTAGGGCCAATACGTTTATTAGGGTTGTCCGGCCATTAAACATATATACAGAGGATAACAATCACATAAATTTGCTGTTACGATTTAGGAATGTCAATTGGAGCCATTCGCGCTGATACATGTGATAGGTTCAATGGCATTAGTCATATTAAATTTCTGTTACAATTGCCGCTGAATTGTACAGCATTGGTTATGTTAAAGTTACGTTCTTAGTGAAATAACGGTTCAGACCCTCTAATGATTAGTTAAGCAATATAAAAATTACGAAGAAATCTTCTAATTTTGCGCTACGCTGTCTTTAAATTAATCATTAATCATCATGATGATGATAATGCATTTAATCAGATGATGAACCCATTATAGGATCACTAAAGAGCACGGGTGTTCTCTCAATATAAAAAGGGTTTCGCTATAGTCTACTACGCAGGCCATGTGCGGATTGGTAGACTTCACACGCCTTTAAGAACATTATGGAGAACTCTCAGGCATGCAGGTTTCCTCACTATGTCTTCCTTCACCGTTGAAGCAAGTGAAATTTTAATTGCTTAAAAACGCACATAACTCCGAAAGTTATAGGTGTGGGTTCAAACCCCCGATTAGGAGGCTGACGTCCTAACCAATATGCTATCACAGCTTCAAAGCTGTGATCCATTTAATAAGAGATAGTTATTATAAATGGTTATTTTTAAAAGATTAATGTTAGAATAGAGCCGTGAATTGCGGTTGCTTCACGTCAAAATTTGCCTTCTTAACTGATTTTAGAGTTACTGGACACACACTTACTTACTTGAGCCATAAGTGGTACATTAAGTAGGCTTGGAAATAAATTGCATATTAAAAATTACCATTAGGATTTCATACTAGTTCGCAAATCCGCACATGGCCAGCGTGGTGGACTATGGCCGAACCCTTCTCATATATTATTATTTATTTTTTTGTATTGAGAGGAGACCCGTGCTCTGTAGTGAGCCAGTAATGGGTTGATCATGATGATGACTAGTTCGGAATATACCAACAAAAATCCACGTATAGCCATTATTATCTAACTACTAGGTATTATAAATGTTAAGAGTCAGAATTGCTTAAATTACCTATATGGAAAATCCGATAGCTTATTGAACCAGATCGTCAGGTTTTACGCAAGCAAAGCCGCAACGACTAGTATAGAATAGACTGCTATGTCAGATGATTATGGAAACGAAGTGGTTATGGTTCGTATATACGAGTAATAATGCTAAGTTCAGGATCGATATGAATGCTAGTACTATGGGGCATTCTAGTGACAAATTTGCTACCGTGTTTTGTGGTTTCGGCTGCAATAGGCGTAGCATAAATTCAATGCTTCGCGGAATTGCTATTTTGTAATGGAATACAACTGCATCTTGTTTTTGGGTGTACGTCTGAAGTTATATTATAGCTATATCGTTGTAAATAGACGCATGTCTGTCTGTGTGTAATATTAGTATTGATAGTGATCCAGAAGTGTCAATCAATAGCATGTGAGTGATTTTGTGAACAAACTTATTATAACGAATTGAATGAATTTTTGTCTGGGAGGCTTCGGCCGTGGCTAGTTACCACCCTACCGAAAAAGACGTGTCGTCAAGCGGGTCGACAGCAAGGTGTCGCGAAACCAATTAGGAGTATGGGCTTACCATACCCCTAACAGGTTAGCCATCAATTATTACCATCAAGAGAGAATGCTGTCAAGGACTAACATGAAAATTATAATTTTTTTTTTTAAAAGCTGGAGATAGGATGCGATGGTTTATCATTTTTCATCAAAGAGGAAAGGATAGAGGTAGGCGCGATCTTCAGACTTGAGGAGTACAACTGAAGGAAGACAGGATAAAACACATTTTCCTCAACACATAATAATCGCTATCGAAAAGAATGTATTACAAAATTTACCACAATAAAAATAACTCCTTTAATGGAGTAACATAAGCTCAGAACGGATCTCTTGAGTAAACGCGTTCTAGCAAATTCAATAGACAGAAATGTTGAGCGGAAGTGTCGATATTCTATTACGGGCAACTTTCTTGAATTAGTAGTAACATTTTCTTTTAGAACGTTGCACATAAAACATTTTGAAAACTGTATTACGTTGATAGCGGTGATAGCCTAGTGGGTAGGGTGTCAGCCTCCTAATCAGAGGTGGGCGGTTCGAATCCGGGCACGCAACTCTAACTTTTCGGAGTTATGTGCGTTTTTATACAATTAAAATATCACTTGCTTCAACGGTGAAGGAAAACATCGTGAGGAAACCTGCACGCGTCAGAGTTCTCCATAATGTTCTCAAAGGCGTGTGAAGTCTTCCAATCCGCTCATGGCCAGTGTGGTGGACTATAGCCAAAACCCTTCTCATGTTGGGAGGAGCTCTGTAGTGAGCCTGTAATGAGTGTAGTATCTTGAGTATCATGATGATATTACGAAGTAAAATTTTCGTATG
Organism: Lasiommata megera; assembly: GCA_928268935.1. NCBI lineage: Eukaryota > Metazoa > Arthropoda > Insecta > Lepidoptera > Nymphalidae > Lasiommata > Lasiommata megera. The sequence goes on along the minus strand of OV743326.1, from coordinate 8,019,424 downwards.
CTACTATCGTATACCGTCCCTATGAATAATATAATTATAAAAAGTATTAAGGGCAAAAGAGTAGAGGAAGACCAAAGAAGAGATGGATGGATTGAGTAAAAGAGGATATGCGGGTAAAAGGTGTGGGTAGTGAGGTGACGGCTGATAGAAGTGAGTGGAAGAAGAAGACGTGTTGTTCCGACCCCACATAATTGGAATAAAGGCAAGAGAAAGAAGATAAGTCTAGTCAGAAGTTTAAGGCCTCATTAGCCTCGTAAATTTATTGTAATAGGCAAAAAAAGCATCAAACAAATGCTTTATAGCACCTTCTTCTAGCAAATCCCAGATTTCTTCGGAACGGAAAAGGTGAGACCTGAGACATTTCAGTATTTTTAGCACGTCTTTCTATGTTCGAGTTTCCACCTTTCACGTTTTTTAAAATGCAAAATAGCCTTTTACGCAAGCCTACTGACTGACAACATTTCACTTAATAAAATGTAAAACTTTTTAACGAAATTTCGCACCGTCCAATGTGAATAGTTTAAATATATTTTCGCCTTGGCCCGCAATGCACCAAAGCCCATGGGTGGTGTTTATTTCGGACGTTTACGAGCAGAGTGTATGTACTCGTAGTTTACATGCCTCAGTTAATACACTATTAGTTTATACTTTATATTTATAAACTTGCCACAATATTGATCGTACATTAACAAACACGAAGGGTTTTATGGTTATTGACTTAGTACTAGCTTTTGATGGCCTCGTGGTTAGGACGTCAGCCTCTTAACCAGAGGTCGGGGGTTCGAACCCGGACACGCACCTCTAACTTTTCGGAGTTATGTGCGTTTTTAAGCAATTAAAATATCACTTGCTTCGACGGTGAAGGAAAACATCGTGAGGAAACCTGCACGCCTGAGAGTTCTTCATAATGTTCTCAAAGGCGTGTGAAGTCTGCCAATCCGCACGCACATGGCCAGCGTGGTGGACTATGGCCAAACCCTTCTTCTATTGAGAGGAGACCCGTGCTCTGTAGTGAGCCGAGAATGGGTTGATCATGACTAGCTTTTACGCGCGGCTTGAAGCCATTAAATAAGTATAGATAATTATAATAGAAATGAATCAATATGATAACCATATATTAACAATTTTTTTTTTTATCTATCATAAAAAATATATATGACAAAAAGTATCCCATGTTACTTCTAATACCTCCGATAATCTGTGTACAAAGTTTCATGACGATCGGTCGAGTAGTTTTTGCATGAAAACGTAACAAGCATCTCTACATTCACATTTATAATATTAGTCATCATCATCAAACTCACAATTAAAGTAAAACATAATATTACACTGCTCCGTACGGTACTTAACGCTTTCTTGATATTTCACCCTCATCTCTCGTTCATAAAATATATCTAATTAAAATTTAAAAAAAAATTCTTCTATGTGCTCAACCGATTTTATTACATACATTTGGCACGTCCAGTAAATTATTTGCACAAAACAATTTATTATTCTTAGCTCGAAAGATTTGAAGCACACAATTGAAGTTAAATAAAAACTTTAAAAAAATACTGGTCCTATTTTCATATGAAAGAGTTATTGTGAATAATTTCTTTTGGCCTTGCAAAAGAAATTACCTATTTGGCTGCGGCACACTGTTCAATGTTCATACAATTTACAATCCAACCGGTTTTCAGTGAAATTGCTGTCGGAAGGCAAAATGCCAACTTTGTTTCATTCGATATCAAGGTAATGAAAGGGGTAGTTAAATGTATACGTTTTTTTACAAATGCTACTATTCACACTTTTAAAGTAACGGTTTAAGGTTTTTTGACGACCTCCGTGGCGCAGCGCGTGCGCTGTTGCATTTTAAAGTCAGAGGTCCTGGGTTCGATTCCCGGCTCGAGTCTGGTCTGGTGGGAGGCTTCGGCCGTGGCTGGTTACCACCCGACCGACAAAGACGTGTCGCCAAGCGATTTAGCGTTCCGGCACAATGTCGTGTAGAAACCAATTAGGAGTATGAGTTTACCATACCCCTAACAGGTTAGCCCGCTACCATCTTAGACCGCATCATCACTTACCATCAGATGAGATGCAGTCAACTTGTATCGAATAAAAAAAAACATGTTTATGGATAATATGGTTGCTGTGCGCATTTTTTATCCGTTTTCAGGCGGATGGATTAATCAGCTTAGCATCATCATCATCATGATCAACCCATTATCGGCTCACTACAGAGCACGGGTCTCCTCTCAATCTGAGAAAGGTTTGGCCATAGTCCACCACGCTGGCCATGTGCGGATTGGCAGACTTCACACGCCTTTGAGAACATTATGGAGAACTATCAGACGTGCAGGTTTCCTCACGATGTTTTCCTTCACCGTTGAAGCAAGTGATATTTTAATTGCTTAAAAACTCACATAACTCCGAAAAGTTAGATGTTCGTGCCCAGGTTCGACCTCGTATGAGGAGGCGGACGTCCTAGCCACAAGGCTATCACAGCTCTACAGCTTAGCATGTAAAATATTAATGTAGTTAGTATTTAGCAAATTAAATTTACAATTCCGAAAAATACCGCAGTAATTTATCACTTAAAATCACAGCGGTCGCACTCGTACGCTGCCGATGAATATTATAACATATTGCATATCTGAATTGCTAAATTAAATTATTACGTGTAAAAAAAAGAATTGGTAATAATTATTACGCTGATTATTGGTAATAATGATTACGCGTTCATGATGTCTGTCAGTTGGTCTTATCAACAATAGATATCAATATATATAAAACATTTGATTATATATTTATGCAACATGTTTTTTATTTATTTGACGACCTCCGTGGCGCAGCGCGTGCGCTGTCTCTTTATAAAGTTGGAGTTCCGGGGTTTGATTCCCGGCTCGAATCTGGTCTGGTAGGAGGCTTCGGCTGACAAAGACGTGTTGCCAAGTGATTTAGGGTTCCGACACGATGTCGCATGGAAACCAATTAGAAGTATGGTACCATACCCCTAAAAGATGAGCCCGCTACCATCTTAGACTGTATGATCACTTACCATCAGGTGAGATTGCCGTTAAGGCCTAACTTGTAGTGTATAAAAAAATAATATTTCAGTGAAAAAGAAAATATTAAGTTTATATATACATCACATTATATATACGATAAAAATCATTCATACAGTAAAAATATTTATATCGTAATTTTCAGCGCCACTTTAACGCTATAGATTATAGACCATAGACATCTTCTATAGATCATAGTCTATCTTATATCTTGCTCTATCAGTAGCACATTTTTTTAACGACTGAGTTTTAGCATTGCTTTAGCAACAAATATGACAAGACACCAGAATTCGCAAGCTATGTAACTATTTAAAAAAATTGCATTTTTAACTGCCACATCTAACTGTTTTTAATAATTCTTTATAACCCCTATCCAAATCATTAACGGTTCCGTCGGTATTCAACACAATGCGACACAAAATAAAGGCTTATTCGTACATCCAACAAACCGTGAACAAAGCTGCAATGTTAAAATTTAACAGGCATAATAACCTTGTTAGCGGTAAAGAGGCACCACTCGTACCAATTCCCTAGCTACAAGCATTTCAACATATATCAATTTTACAGCATCGCTATATTCGTAATTTGTAACAATTGATACAAAAATAAATAATACTATCTAGCGTTGGTTTTTGTTATTTACAAAATGGACATAAAAGTGGGACATCATTTAAAAATAATATGTCGGCGCGAAGGAGTTATTAACTTCATTCAGCGGCGGCAAGAACCTCAATAATTCAATAATTACCCACATTTGAACTTTTGATGATTTTGTTAACACAATGTAGACGGTAGCAATCAATTTTGTACAAGTATGTTTTGCTATAGATACGCTGGATGCCTTTCGTGGCATTCTTGTTTGTGACGTAGTACCATCCGGATCTCTTAATTATTGTCGTAATAAAAGTGTAATCCCGCAAATTGTTGTTTTAATTACTATGAGCGAAAGTAAACAAAAGCGTTGCTCTTACTAAAACAACTCTAAGGCTTTATACTCGTCATATTATATTTATATATAAGTGCAGAAAACATTATTAATACACACAAGATTAAAAGAATACAAAAATGAAAAATAAAAACATAAAATCGGGGTAAGGGCTACCTTATCTAAATTAAATATGTTACTATAATTATGTTTTGTAAAATGTAAAATGTCTAAAGCGATGTCCGAGAGATTTACTAGTTGGAGTGCACCCAAATCATTTTCTTTTATTACAAACAGACTTTCTTACCTCTCTGAGGCTCCAGCCACGGTATTAGGATGATGAATAGTACTTTTGCCTCGCTTGCGTCTTCTCGTCCGCTTTCTGGAGTACGAGGCCAGTAGGAGTCCTTTTCTTGCGTCTATACGCTTCTTGGAGTCCTTCGCTAGCGTCCTAACCGACAAGGATGAGGGATCGAAGCTAAAAGTTGAGTCGTCCCGGTGTTCGTTGAGGTCCTTCTTCCTTTCCTAAAAAATACAAATATATCTAATAAAAAAACCGAGTTTAATTACTCAATGAAAATCAGACGTAGTCTTTAAATTTTCCATTTAATTTGGGAGATTTTGACAGACCAACTTTTAAATCTAGTTGGGATGATAATATCCTGTGGTGACACTGGGACCATCTTGAATGCGTGTCTAGACAGATAAAAGAATATTTAAAATCGCTCTACGGTTGACGGGAGAATCGATGTATTCTCTCACCGATTCCAGTCATATATTCCTCCCTTTTAAAGTAATTTTCTTCCATCCACGCCAAGCTGACAAATCTGATTGATCGTAATAAATTTGTGCCTAAATCAACCGCGTTGACTTTGACGTAGATTATTATCTTTAATCGTTTACGTTTTACCAGTTTATTGACGGATTTTTTTAAAAATAAAATTAGCATTTTCTTTACTCCTAAATTGGTTCATCTTAGACACTTCCTTAACCAATCCATTTCAGTAGAACTTTCAACTTTTTAAATCGCTTCTACGCGGTGTAAGTTAGGTCACCATTACATATAGTTAATAGTTTATGTAATTCATAACGATAACGAGTTTTTAACGACTTTAATCATTCACTACAGATCTTTTGGTGCATATTGGAAACGGCTAAACTTCGTATGGGCCCGTATAATCAGCTTCCGGCCCAAAAGGATACAGTTAAAGTATATAGTATAATCTATATTTTGTTAGCGGGTAGATGAAAAATATATACAAATATATATATATAAATAATAATGCTACTGGTTATACATCTGAGGTCCCACGTTATGGTGGGTACCATTAAACTGAAATACGAGTATCTCTAAACCACTAAACTTTCGGATATAGCGTTATTTAACGGAAAATCCATGTATTCGAAACGACGCGAATTGGCAAAGCCGGTCGTGAATGGAAAATGATGATTTGACCATCTGGCGAAATTCATTCACTAGGCTTTTAAAATATATATCTCTATCGAAACAATTTTTTATATTTTGTTTTATACAACCGAGTCAGTTTAAGTAAATAGTAGTAAATTCAAAATTCAAATAATCTTTATTCAAATAGTCCATTAAAAGGCACTTTTGACACGTCAATGACTTACTATATAAAGCTATGAGGGTTCCAAGCGCGCCCCGGTCTAAGAAGAAGCCCACAACAAACTAAGTCGGAGGAAGTATTAAAAGGAAAGAAATACGCTATCCTACGTTTCTAAAAACGAAGCACATTAAGAAAGAAAGGCAAGGTCGCCATTATAATAATATTTAAATAACCTTTATAGATATTTAAAGAATTTATAAGTAAAGTGCATACAAATAGGTTCGATAATTATTATGTCAATACTATGTACAACCTGTGTGCAAGTAGTTCGAGTCCAACTAGCACTAAACCTGTCATTTTTTATTTTATTACACTTAAAGTCTTGAACTAGCGACTGGAGACGCCTCGCAGTTACGTACAGAAGACCATATATTCTGTACATTACCCACTTAAAACTGAAAACAAGTGCCTCGCTATTATTTCCAATTAATGTGACAATAAATCCAAGCGACCCCAGAGAGAACGGCAGGAGATAGAGTGGCGAGCAGCGGCAGTAAATCACTGTTAGTGCCAGTTCGTGGAGTCGCACTAGGCAGTACGTCGTTAGCAGCACTGACGTATTTAGTTTCACGTTATTTTTACTGTCCACAACACATTCAACGTTGTGTTAGTTTTTGCGGTGAAAACGTAACGTAACGGTGGAGTAAAGTTTATCTTGCACATCATGATCAACCCTTTATCGGCTCACTACAGAGCACGGATCTCCTCTCAATATGAGAAGGGTTTGGCCATAGTCCACCACGCTGGCCATGTGCGGATTGGCAGACTTCACACGCCTTTGAGAACGTTATGGAGAACTCTCAGGCGTGCGATCTTGCACAATTTTTTATAATACAGTCTGAAAGAACAACAAGGTGATATTTTTCTTTTGAATTGACAATAACTGATAACCCTATTGGGTACAACGGGGTTTTAATGAGCGCGAAGCTCGACCAGCGTGTATCACGGTTCGAAGACATAGTTAGAACGTCTCTCTAAGGATGCGACGTATGCGGCTTGGACCTCTACTTGGGGTGACGAAACTCAAAGAACTGAGTGGCGAAGAACTGTTCATCAGAGCATACAAGACTTTGAACAGAGGCGTCTTGAAAACCTAGACGCCAAACGCCAGCTCCGAAAATCTTAACCCAAGCCCTCTTACAATTACACCTACAATGCGCAAGGACAACTTTACTGCGCTACTTGTTTGTGACTGCGTGTTCAAGACTAAGTTTGGTTTCGCGAGTCATATACGAGCACATCATCGAAACTAAGCTGCCAGTATTTGCCAGAGTGTCGCCGTCGACGGAAACATCTAGGAGGACATCACATCATCATCATTTAGTTCCAGCTCCGTGATCGTGGATGAGACCCACGTTTCAAAAATCAAAAACCTCGTCTGAAAGACGCTGTGATTGGGTTGTTTATGTGTGACCTACTGTCAGTCTGGTACAGTCAGTTGGTCGTCCGGGTCGTTAGGGACGTCTCTTGATGGAGAGGGGTGTTGGGGTCGCGAGTATAGTTAGACGCCTCAATTACCAGCGGATGGGTAGTCGACTGACCCAAAAGTTTTTTAATAATGCACACTTCACGATCGTTTTGCTCTGACATGACACTCTTCTTTCGAATTCGAGTTTTCTTAGCTTGCGGCCATGAGCAAGCCATAAATTTCAAGCTTTAGTCTCTAGTCCACAATCAAGGATACCTTACCTCTTGCGTAATTTGAGATTCCTCTTCGTAGCTTAGTGCTACGACGGCTAGCATCAAGTTGATGAGGTAGAAGGAGCCGAAGAACACCACCACAGTGAAGAAGGACACCGACATTGGTCCGCAAGACGATAACACCTGCAAGATTGTATATTAAATTTAATTATATTACTAATATAAAAAAAAAAATTATCATAATCATTTTGTCTGGTTCAGCTTCGGCCGTGGCTAGTTACCACCCTAGCGACAAAGACGTGTCGCAAAGCGATTTAGCGTAGTCGCGTAGAAACCAATTAGGAGTATGGGTTTACCATACCCTTAACAGGTTAGCCTGCTACCATCCTAGACTGCATCGTCACTTACCATCAGGTGAGGTTACCGTCAAACTAACTTGTAGTGGATAAAAAAAACTTTTATATTCATAATGATCGTGATCATAATCAATTTATTGCTAAATGTACTTTACGCGTCATAATAAAATATTTATCTATACATAATGCATTGTAAAATAAACCTGGGTATCTAAATAAAAGTACATTAAATCTAAAACGTTGTCGATATCAACTCAACGAGACAGTTCCTAAAATGCTGGCAGTTGCTTGGCAGCCAATTTTGTATATATAAAGTATAAGTTGACTGACTTGGTAGAAACCAAACCATAGCTCAGACCACCGAATGTATATATTGGGCTCAAATTTGGCACACAATGGGTATTAAAACAAGTAGACGCCTTCTAAGCAAAAGGTTTTTGTTGAATAATAAATAGAAGCAGGGAATATTTTTGCGGAAGTTCGGGGTATACAATGAACATAAAGCTTCATCATAATCGTAATCAACCCATTGCCGGCTCACTACAGAGCACGGTTCTCCTTTCAATATGGAAAGAGTTTGGCCATAGTCCACCACGCTGGCCATGTGCTGATTGGCAAACTTCAGACGCCTTTGAGAACACTATAGAGTACTCTCAGGCGTGCAGGTTTCTTCGCGATGTTTTCCTTCACCATCGAAGCAAGTGATATTTTAATTGCTTAAAAGCGCACGTAACTCCGAAAAGTTAGAGGTGCATACCCGGGTTCGAACCGACCCGACCTCTGATTTCTATCTAGCTTTTATTAGGATTACTTTAATTTTAATTATTCTATCACATTTAATTAGGCTATCACAGCTTCCATAAAGATTACTTTAATTTTAATTAAATCAGGCAAATCTGCGCAGTGGCAATTATAATTTCTTAAATCTTTATACAACACACCAAACAGATCTCAACGCACGTTTCGATCCTACACCGGAGCATACATATACATTGTTAGCTTTACAACGTTCAATTGCTCAGAGTTTCGTTCCTAAGGGAAAAATATTCAATTTTAAAGTTTTAGAAAGATTGTGATTGTTGAAGCCAGAAACACGAGAACGTTGAACTGACGTGAAAAATTTTTACTCGTTTTAAACACGAATGGAGGTGTGACGTTCGCCATACCTAGCTAAAATTTATAAAGTAGTTTGTATGCAGAAACCTAAAAATAGTACTATACCAGTTTTTACCCGCGGTTTTGCTCACATTGACTCCATTAAATGAGTCAGAGATTATTACGATAGAAATGACTCAATATGATTACTTAATTTGAACAAACCATTTTTTTGTTTAAAAATATTTTTTTAAATAAAAAGTTGCTTATGTCACTTCCATTACCTCCAAAAATATGTGTACAAAGTTTCATGATGATCAGTTAAGTAGCTTACGCGTGAAAGCGTAACAAACTAACTTACATTCGAGTTTATAATATTAGTATGATCATAGGACTATTATTTGCGGACTTAAGTATATAATTCTTATAATTATATAGTAAATTTATAGTATGTTGTACTGACGCCAGTGTGAAAAGAAATTTAAAGAGAAATATAGCCTAGTGGTAAGGACGTCCGCCTCCTAATTACACCTATAACTTTTCGGAGTTATGTGCGTTTTAAGCAATTAAAATATCACTTGCTTTAACGGTGAAGGAAAACATCGTGAGGAAACCTGCACGCCTGAGAGTTATCCATAATGTTCTCAAAGGCGTGTGAAGTCTGCCAATGGCCAGCGTGGTGGACTATGGCCAAACGCTTCTCATAATGGCAGGAGACTCGTGCTGAATCATGATGATGATGATGATTGTTAATCGTTTTTAATCTAGAAAATACAATTTTCACTCAATATAAACGCGTTGTATTTGCCACTGATCTGCGGTTTAATAATACCGTGTTCGGAACAGCTGAAACCGTAGCGTCACGCCTACGGGATTTATGAACACAGTATCAACGTGTATCCACGAGTATATAGCCTACAACAACGGTCACCAAAATAATCAAACTGAGATTAAAATAAGTTTCTCATATTGAAATCTTTAAATTTTTTATGTTCACTAGCTGATAAAGTCTAAAATATATATTAATATAATTAGTGTATATCGTCCATTTGCGACGACAGTGTGACATTTCAAAAACCGCGATTTTACAGTAACCACTTTTTAAACTTTTGATTGTTGATAACTTGTTAAATATTGCGCTGATTGAGTAACACTCTTAAAGTGTATTTTAGTTCATCTAATATCAAAACATTTTTTGTAAAAATAATAAAAGTTTTCAATATAAAAATATGCGGAATTGTACTTTAAAAAAAAAACGGAAAACTTATCACATTTTTCTTGAAATATGCATGAATTACCTTGTGTCATAATTAAATATCACGTTGAAGATGATAAAATTATTAACTTTTTATTGATGATTATGTAATGTATGTAAAAATAAAACGTTGTTTCTCAAAATGTTTCTTTAATAAAAGGTTTGATTGATTAAAAATAGTGGGATGTAACAATTTCTGCTTAAATTGACTGCCTTTTCACCTGTCGCTCTATTTGGGAATGACCTTCCCTTTATGAGAAATTTGTGTAAAATCGATATAATATATAATTTTGTAGTTCTACACAGCATAAAAATACATAATTATCACGAAGTTATTCTTCTGCTGTCCAGCACAATTGTCAGAATAAAAAACTACGTCAACTGGTTTGTCACCATCCAAATCTTCTTCAAATATTTAAAAAGAAACGCAGGTAGCAATCACATTTACATTGTGATCCATCACAACATAACATTCAACAGTTTTTTAATAGTATGTTTAATTTTGGTTTTTATAAGAGCACAGAAAATTCTCCTTTAGGTAACTTAAATACGGCCATATAAACAGCAATGCTATTATCATTCTTATCCTTTTCCTTCTCTCTTCGGGACAATTGTTTCTCTTCGTGGTGCTGCGAATATACATTTCCTATTTTAATTATATTCTTCTCATCATCATCATGTTCAACCCATTACCGGCTCACTACAGAGCACGGGTCTCCTCTCAATATGAGAAGGGTTTGGCCATAGTCCACCACGCTGGCCATGTGCGGATTGGATTGGCAGACTTCACAGCCTTTGAGAACATTATGGCGAACTCTCAGGCGTGCAGGTTTCCTCACGATGTTTTCCTTCACCGTTGAAGCGTGATAAAGTGATATTTTTTTTTTTTTTAAACTCACATAGTTAGATGTGCGTGACCAGATTCGAACCGCCGACTTCTGATTAGGAGGCTGACGCCCTAACCACTAGGCTATCACCGCTTCACCGATTCTTCTATAGAACTGTTTTTATAAGCTTCGCAAAATTCGAAAGCATCTTTTTCAGGAATTAAGGAGATGTTAAGTTCCTGTGTAAAAATGCAACATAACATAATTTAACTAAACATAACCAATGTTATTACTCTTGTATTGCTCAACATAACCTCTGTGTTTATCTGGAATAGTTTTACTTCCATCGATGTAATAGATAATGTTTCTTCGAATTAGCTCGGATATAGTGAGACCCAATTTTAGGGACAGCTTCAATGAAAGAATTTGCTGCATTTAATGCATCATTTATGTGATTAATATCCTCGAAGATAACTTCAACGAAAGAGACGTTTATTTGTTTATTTTTCTTTTTAAGTATTGCTTCTATGGTTTGATTATTATTGGTAGCTAAAGTATTAATATAAAAAAAAGCTTGCAAACTCAGATTTTTCGCCATACCAAGTGAAAAAGAATTATTACTGTATCGTTTTGGAGCTTTTATTCAGTTGTCATCAACTATATCATAACGGTGCGCAGGTTTGACCTCTTCTACAAACTGAAGATTAAATGACCCTTATCTTTAAACATTTCACAAATTCCAATAATCATTTAGAAAATCTTGTTGTTTGCTTTCAGTCATTTTATTTACGGCATTACGTACGTTACGTTACGTTTTTTAAATTTACAGGTGTCTTTGCAAGGCGGTTTAAGTTTTCGTGTAGGCATTTCTTTCTTAGTTTTAGATGATTGATAGACCTTACCATAATTCTTTAATTTTTTTGCGACAATTTTTTTCCAATAATTGCCTGTCCAACAACAAAAGAACAACTTTTCTTTCCTTTTTTTGTAGGTGTTTAGGTTCCGATTCGACGATCCCAGATTCAACTAAAGTTGATGCATTGTCAATATCAGTAGTTGGAATTTTATTTTCTGTAGTGGCGTAAGATTCCTCAATTGTATTTTGGAGAACTGTTCATTTGAGTCTGTGACGTTTGAGTATTGACGGCTGATATTTCTTCATTTTGACTAATTTCTTGGAAATTTGCCTCCATCGTCGTTGAGATCTCGTCTTTTTGTATTAGGTACTAACTTAATCATGGCATCTTTAATTTTATCACGACCTCACCTGTAAATATAACAAAAATATTTTTAAATGTTTTAGTATCAACAACGTTATAAGTGACATAAATATACAGTATAGCCTTAAAGTATTCTGGAACAATGGCACATCAACAGATAACCCAATTCAAGTCATGTTAAAAAGCAAATACTTTATCATCTTCAATGTTACTATTCCAGTTATTACAATTAATTTTTAATTTTTTACAGGAACAGTGTAACATCTAAAATCTACCACATTTTTTTTTTTCTCAATTTTTACAAGAAAACTGTGACAAAACTAAATATTTCAGTGTCAAAAAAAATAAAACGGTTGAAATCAAACTTACCTTTTCACAAATAACCTGATATATTAAAATGTCACGTTATTCACAAAAAATAAAAGCACTTCACACCAGCAACAACAGGTGACAACTAAGGTGTCACTATGTCGAAGCCAAATACGTCGGCAAGTTAGATAATGCTACACTGTGATATTTACTTCTTTTCTATCATCACGCCGCCATTTTTAGAGTTAAAAATATTGCGTTTTTGCCGATAATAGATCGCGTTACGGCGATTCCGAATTTCTATAAAACACAAAACTCGATATTTCGAGATATCACATTGTTCTCGCAAGTGGACGATATATTTATTCGTTTATATCAATATATATATTTATGTATATATTATTGCACCACCTTCTTCTTTGCATATCCTCTATATCTTTTATATCTTTTGTTGCCTGGAAGAGATCGCTATGATCGGATTTTTAAAAATTGCTCTGGAATAAGCAACGCTTTTAGTGTCATTCCTGTTCCCAATCACGAGTTCGCGAGCTTGTCCAACACATAAATCTAATTTGAAGGAAGGTTTTTTTTATGGCAAACAACCATGGATTTTTCCGCAATGAAAAGTAGCTTATATGTTAAAACGGGTATAATCCGAATCCGAATAACGGGTATAATTCGAAATTTCAGCCAAATTAGTTTAGAAGTTTAGGCGTGAATCAGTAAGAAACGTACAAACATACCCACTTACAAAATTGTCGCCTCTATATATGCCTCTATATTCTGTGATATGTATATCATATCACACTAATATGTAACAATATATTGTAACAAGCTAGCGTGCGAGGATTTGTAATAACACCAGATGATTCTAGAACATATTTTAATCAATCAAGCAATCACTTGTTTAACTTGATAGCTGCTCGCTTCGCTCACAAAACATCCGTTGACTACAAAATGTTACTCCGAGAAGTACGTAATGAATGAATGCCTAACTTAATTAATAAAAATTATGCACACATGGCGAAGCGGTGATAGCCTAGTGGTTAGGGCGACAGCCTCCTAATCAGAGGTCGGCGGTTCGAATCCGGGCACGCACCTCTAACTTTTCGGAGCTATGTGCGTTTTAAAAAAATTAAAATATCACTTGCGTCAACGGTGAAGGAAAACATCGTGAGGAAACCTGCACGCCTCAGAGTTCTCTATAATGTTCTCAAAGGCATGTGAAGTCTGCCAATCCGCTCATGGCCAGCGTGGTGGACTATGGCCAAACCCTTCTAAGATTGAGAGGAGACCCGTGCTCTGTAGTGAACCGGTAATGGGTTGTTCATGATGATGATGCACACATTGGAAGTTCCAAATATTACTGTCCTTTCATTCATTCACCAGCGACAGCGACTGACTCCGTTTTTTTAGGTTGTTAAGGTTGAACTGTTTCACTTAATTTGATTTACCCAATCTAGTGTCGAATTAGTTTCGAGTGTAGAACTCTCAAGAATTATTGGAACAATTACTACAACACTTAGGGTTAAAATATTTTACAATGGGTCTTCCAGATGTACAGCAAAACTAAAGAGACGGAGATGCCGTGGTGGTTTTTAGTTTGGGGTTTGGGTTAGTAGTTTACCACCCTACGGGGGAAGTAGTCCCACATGAGCTCGTCCCTTGGATGGAGGTAGCTATAAAGCTTCTAAAAAGGGGTCAAAACATTTGTTTGTTATCAGAAAGTAGCCAATTTCTACTCTATCTTGGTTATATCAAGCGTTTTATTATTGTCACTAATTGTGCCAAAATCTCACCCAAATTATTATATACTTCACCCAAATGGTATAGAGTTAAATAAAATGACAAAACACGCACGAGATTTAATCGCGTTGTATTACAGATCGCATGTTCAGCGACGTTCGACATGACAAATGCATGCCAATTACCCTACATTACCGCAGAGAGGGAACAATGTTAGGACAAATATTCAGGCATTAAAATAATATGTTGCTAAGCTTGCAGTTGCCCGCGACTACGTCTAGTTGCAAGTTACTATATAATTTTATTTTTTTCGGATGTTTCTGATTGGAATCTGTTTTTAAACAATAAGCCACTTCTTTGTTTGATTGCTCGGGTTATGTTTTCGTCGAGAGCCGTATTTGTGTGAAGCTCCTCACACGGCTCTCCCGATGTCAAGTGACAAATTTTTTCTGTAGGCTTGGGACGTGACTTCTTTTACAAGTTACTATATTAATGATGATATAAACTGAAAATTCTCTCATTTTATTTCATAGGATATAGGTATATATTTAATACTAAGGCACCCCACATTATTTTACAAGAATCCTTACTTTTAAATAGGAATTTCTTTAACTAACTTACTTTCTAACTTTGAAAGATATGGGACTATCTATCGATACAGAAGTTGTGATAGCCTAGTGGTTAGGGCGTCAACCTCTTAATCAGAGGTCGGCGGTTCGAATCCGGGCGCGCACCTCTAACTTTTCGGAGTTATGTGCGTTGTTAATCAATTAAAATATCACTAGCTTCAACGGTGAAGGAAAACGTCGTGAGGAAACCTGCACGCCTGAGAGTTCTCCATAATGTTCTCAAAGCCGTGTGAAGTCTGCCAAGCCGCACATGGCCAGCGTGGTGGACTATGCCCAAAACCCTTCTCATATTGGGAGGAGACCCGTGCCCTGTAGTGAGCCAGTAATGGGTTGATCATGATGATGATCGATACAGATTTAGAGGAAAGTACCATAGGTACACCCATACATAGTATTTACTAAAAACGTTAAAATAATCGAAGCAGTTGATTCGAAACAACATCCGCCTCTATTATATTTGCCTATAGAATACTAGTCATACCCTTTACCTTTAACGGTACTGAGGACCCAATTTAAGGAACATATCGGACTAGAACCAATTTGGATCAGCAGCCGTAGGTAATTCCCTTGAATCGTTGCCCTTACATTAAGCTGCCTATCCAATATTTTACCGGAGCGGGGCGAGAGAGTGAAGCTAAATTCTGAAGCAATGTAAAATTTTACTTGTACATAGTTTTTTGTGTCAATCATAAGGGGTTCGAAGGGGTCATCGAGCGGGGGGGCGGGGGTCGAGGGGGTCCCTCAAATTTTTCTGAGTGCGTTTTTAACCAACTAAAATACCACTTGCTTTAAAGGTGAAGGTAAACCTATTACAGGCACCTATGAATCGTTCATATGTATCACATTTTTCATTATTTCTTTTCGTGATGGATAACTACACTCGCCAGCTTAAAACTTAAGCTAAAAGGGTTCAAATCGCGCCCAGGTCTAAGAAGAAACCCACAACAAACTTAGCTGGGGTTTCATTTTGTTATCACCACTCACATAATCAATGATATATTATAGTACCTATGGAGATTCAGTAATTCACACCCAAGCTTTTTTATCGTTTATATAATCCTTAATATCGTAAAATTAATGATTTTTCTATAAGCTTTCGTTTTATAAACACTTTGTACTTATTGATAGACATCTCCAAGATCATCATGATCAACCCATTACCAGCTCACTACAGAGCACTGATCTCTTCTCAATATGAGAAGGGTTTGGCCATAGTTCACCAGGCTGGCCATGTGCGGATTGGCAGAGTTCACACGCCTTTGAGAACATTATGGAGAACTCTCAGGGGTGCAGGTTTCCTCACGATGTTTTCCTTCACCGAAGCAAGTGATATTTTAATTTTTTTTAAAACGCACATAACTTCGAAAAGGTGCGTGTCCGGATTTAAACCGCCGACCTCTGATTAGAAGGCTGACGCCCTAACCACTAGGCTATCACCGCTTCTAATGTTCAGTGCGTTACATTCTTCATATATCCATCAGTACAAAATAAAAACCAGTAAAATTTTCTGCTAGGTTTGTTTAAGGTGTACATTCCTACGTTACGCTAGTTATCTCATAACTTATGGAGTATCAACCTAAGCTTAATCAGGAACACGGGTTTAATAATTTAATTCGGTTTAACAGCTTCACTTATATGAATTGCCGCCGACATTTGTCACGGAACCAACTGAATGCTAGCTGGTATTACTTTAAGCGCTCGTGAATTGGCATCAATTCCACCGCTGAATAAGGCACGCCGTTGGAGTGAAATTTTGATCGTTCTCATAATATTGTACAATAGTTATTTTACAATCCGTACTGAAATTGTGATAGCCTTGTGCGTTATGATAGCCACTAGGCTATCATAAGTAAGTTAGGACGTCCGCCTCCTAATCAGAAGTCGGGGATTCGATGCCGGGCACGCAACTCTAACTTAACAACAAAAATTAAAAAAAAATCAAAATAATCATAGTTCAAATAGTCCTTAAAAAGGCACTTTTGACGCGTCAATAATTTACATAGTAGTTATTTCATGGTGATAACTGTATTCGTAAACTTAAAACTAAAGCTATGAGGGTTCCAAACGCGCCATGGTCTAAGAAGAAGCCCACAACAAACTTAGCCGGGTTTTTTATTTTCGTTATCACCATCTCACATAATGAACAATAAATTATAGTAGCCATGGAGATAAAGCAATTCACACCCAAGCTTTTTTATAGTTTATATAATCCTTAATATCGTAATATGATTTTTATACAAGCTTTCGTTTTATAAAAACTTTGAACTTATTGATAGACATCTCCAAGATATCAATAGGTAATTTATTATAAAATAACTACTTTAATACTAGCACACCATAAATATTAAATACTAAAGGATAATAGCTGAAACTCTACAGCATCATTTCCATAAATACCTTTTTCCGATTTACTCAATTGGTCTCCAATATGAAAGTTAGCTCTAAGCAAAAGTTCGCTTGAGATCGGCTAAGCGATTGAATCTCACAATCTTTAAAGATTACCATTTAAATTCAAGCAAATATTCACAGGTTATTTTAAATATATTTATTACTGTACCGTAAAAGTATATGGTAGGTATGGTAGGTATATAATTAATTAGATAGTAAGTTGCGCGTGTGTGACACGGTCTATTTTTGTATTTACCATGGGCGATTCTCAGGTGCTTTTTCGAGATAAAATCTTTCCGCAATCGATTGGCGGGGTATTTACATGATCAACTCATTGCCGGCTTACTTCAGAGCACGGGTCTCCTCTCAGTATTTTTTTTTTCACGACCACCGTAGCGCAGTGCGCGCGCTATTGCATTATAAAGTTGGAGGTCCTGGGTTCGATTTCCGGTTCGAGTCTGGGAGCCTCCCACTGGGGAGGCTTCGACCGTGGTTAGTTACCACCCTACTGACAAAGATGTGTCGCCAAGCGATTTAGCGTTCCAGCACGATGTCGCGTAGAAACCAATTAGGAGTATGGGTTTACCATGCCCCAAAAGGTTAGCCCGTTACTATCTTAGACTGCATCATCACTTACCATCAGTTGAGATTGCAATCAAGGGCTACCTTGAAGTGGATAAACAATAAAAAAAAGTATGAGAAGGTTTTGGCTACTGTCCACCACGCTGGTCATGTGCGGAATGGCAGACTTCACACGCCTTTGAGAACATTTTGGAGAACTCAGGCCTGCCCGGTTTTCTCACAATTTTTTTCCTTAGTCAACGGCTAGCAGCAAGTGATATTTTAATTGCTTAAAAACGTACATAACTATAACCGAAAAGTTAGAGTTGCGTGCCCAGTATCGTAGCCGTGACCTCTGATTAGGAGGCGGACGTCCTAACCACTAGGCTATCACAGCTTTCCAAGTCAACTCGCTCAGTTGTCCAATTTTTTTTTCTTACCTATTTCGTAAATTTTACTAATACGTACAATGTGGGAAATAATAATATGCTGAAAGATGGAGTTATAATAGAATACTTCATTAACAAAGCGGTGATAGCCCAGTGGTTAGGGCGTCAGCCTCCTAATTAGAGGTCGGCGGTTCGAATCCTGGCACGCACCTCTAACTTTTCGGAGTTATGTGCGTTTTTAAGCAATTAAAATATCACTCGCTTTAACGGTGAAGGAAAACATCGTGAGGAAACCTGCACGCCTGAGAGTTCTCCATAATGTTCTCAAAGGCGTGTGAAGTCCGCCAATCCGCACATGGCCAGCGTGGTGGACTATGGCCAAACCCTTCTCATATTGAGAGGAGACCCGTGCTCTGTAGTGAGCCGATAATGGGTTGAACATGATGACTTCATTAACATGAAGGTTGAAATTGTAGTAATTTCAGTAAAAGAGAATCTGCAAAAAATATTTTCCGCAGTAACGACGTCGCGGCCCAAGTGTCACTTGGAAATATATTTCATCGCTTTGATGTTACGAATATTGCGGGGAATGTATTTCGAGACTCATTAAAATGGGTGGTTAAAGTGATATTTGATTACTGTTTGCCCGAAATTGAATACTTATGCGTCAACATGTACCGCCCATCTAATGTGACCCACTGCTGGTTGCGGCGCTGGGAAATGCGCTTACGCATCCCCTCCGGAAGCGACGTAGCCTGAACTGCTACAGTAGGTATGTGGCTTTTTTTTTTTCGTACTGTCTATTAGCTGTGCTAACCCTATTGGTTGCCACAGCGTAACCACTAGGCTATCACCGCTTCTTGTTTACTATAATGTAATATAACAAAAACCTTAACCACAGCTAGCAGGTCTGCTAGTATATGTATAAATTGTAATGTTGTGTCCATATTAATGTTTTTTTGTGTGCGTGTGTTTTTTGTATCATGCCAGATACTACGCAAGCAATTATTAACCTGTGTTTGTAGGAATGCACACCATTTCAAGGTAATAACTAACTAATTGCCGCCTGAAAAACAGGTATATACCTAAATCAGGGGCAGTAGATTATATTGCTTAAGTACATACATACATACATACATACATACTAACATACATACATACTAACATACATACATACATAATGCCACAACGCGACGCGATCAGCTGCGAAGCGTTGCGACGCGACGGTAGCTTCCCCGCATTAATTTATTAGTTGTATTGTAATTGTAAGCCAAAGTGTTCTGTTAATATTAAAACGAAATAAAATGTGAAAAAAAAAATGTTAAAAAAAATGTTTAATTTAAAAAAAAAATCAGTTGCACTATAGGATCTGTCTTAAGCCATTTCGTTGTGAGTAGAAGTATATAAATTATTAATAATAAAGTAGATTTATTATCTCTAAGACCTTTATAGTTAATATATCGTTATTCGAATTCTCAGTTAAAATATCATTGGCCACACGGTTAGTGCAGTGTGAGTGATTTTATCTGTATACTCGTAATTTAGGGTCTCCGTAACGCGTCCTATTAAAACAAAGGCTGTAGATATTCCGGGACCCTTCCTCAGAATTTAATTATTAAGAGCGCCGCTAGGATGGCCCGTGTGTTATGAGCAACGTAGCTCATTAATGGCATAGAGGTTGAATAATATCACAATATATAAATTTGGAAATGTGTATGTTTGTTCCTTCACGCTAGTACAACTGATCCAATTTGGCTGGAATTCGTTTTTTTTTTATCCACTACAAGTTAGCCCTTGACGGCAATCTCACCTGACGGTAAGTGATGATGCAGCCTAAGATGGTAGAAACTAACCTGTTAGGGGTATGGTTAACCCATATTGGTTTCTACGCGACGTCGGAACGCTAAATCGCTTTGCGACACATCTTTGTCGTTCTAGCCACAACTAGCCACGTCCGAAGCCACTCACCAGGCCAGACCCGAGCCAGGAATCGAACCCGGGACCTCCTTTATAATGTGACAGCGCGCCACGGAGGTCATCAAAAAATGGAGATAGATCATACAATATACACTGGATTAACAAATGGGCTTTTAGAATTGCATAATTTATTGATCATTTGTAAACTACGTAAGTGAATGTCTGACTAATTGATTGTCTAATCTATTAACGCGTAACTCAAACCACTTGAAGGATCGAACTGAAATCTCGCGTACAAAATTCAATAACGTGAGCGAAGCCGCGTTTACAAGGTAGTAATACAATTATTTCAGGTGTGAAATATTGCTCTGATAAGATAGCTCCTTAATAATCATAGTGATAACAAAAATACAAATTTACCCGGCTAAGTTTGTTGTGGGCTTCTTCTTAGACTAGGGCGCGTTTGGAACCCTTATATTTAGTTTAAGTTTACGAATGTAGTTGTCGGCGCAAAGGAGTTATTAACTTCATTCAGCGGCGCCAAGAATAACAAGACTTCAATAATTACCCACATGTGAACTCCTTAAATCACTAATAACTCAATTTTTACGGTAGCAATCAATTTTGTGCAAGCGTGCTTTGCTATAAATACTGGCGGTCGATGCTTGTCGCGGCATTCTCGCTCGAGACGTAGGACCGTTCGGACATCTTATTTATTGTCGCAATATAAGTATAAGCGAAAGTAAACAAAATCGTTACGTCACCCTTACTAAAAACAACTCGGACGGCCTTAATTCGACATAGTTATCACTATCAACTCGCTACTATCTCAATAATTGACGCGTCAAAAATAGTCCCTTTCAAGGATTATTTGAATAAAGTTTATGATTGATTGATTGATGATTGATACAATAAAGTATCCAAGCAAACACAAACAAACGAAGGGCAAAATATAGCACTCCATATTATGGTAAGCATTCCCACCATTATGAGGAAGGTTCTCGAAACTTGCAGCCCTTTAAGTGAAAGGTAAAATATAACCGTCCCTTCGCTTAGTTGCTACCCTTCAAACGCGACTTGGGGCGCCCTTATCTTAACCGACAGGGTCAACAATGGTAAACCACTTCACATTGTAGATTTTGAAGTGAAACATTATGCTGTTATCTAAGTGGGGAGTTCTTTAGGTAGATAAAGTTTGAAATGGCAATACCGAAACGCTACGTACATTATTGACGAATTGTCACTTGAATATAATTGTATTTAATACCTCTAACTAGTTGTAAGTAAATTAAGCATAATAAATTTGCATGCGGTGTTTGCTTATATTGGATTTTGTATGCGGTGTTGGACGTCCTAGGTTCGATTCCCGAGTCGAGTCTGGTCTGGTGGGAGGCTTCGGCCGTGGCTAGTTACCACCCTACCGAGAAAGATGTGTTCCCAAACGATTTAGTATTCCGGCACGATGTCGCGTAGAAACTAATTAGAAGCGTGGTTTTACCATAGTCCTGACAGGTGCTTCGCTAACATCCTAGACTGCATCATCACTTACCACCAGGCGAGATAGCCATCAAGGGCTAACTTGTAGTGTATAAAAAAAAGTGGCTGTGGTGTTGTACCTCAGAGTGTGCTAATAAATCGATGTTTACAGACGTTTTGGCTGTTGGTGAACCGAATAAAAAAATTCATTTCATTAGTGTAGAAAAACTTTAATATTTTGAGTGTTTTCTCAGTAATTAATTATGACATAAATTTCATTCATAATTCATTGTTTTTTTCAATTAAAAAAGTTTTATTTCCGTATTTTGTCTGCCTGCATACTTTTAGAATACACAATAATTGGGTGGGAGGTATTTGAAGGCATTAACACTTATTGGGAGCTACATTATCTTCGGCAATGCGGGTAGTATAAAAACAATAAATATGACAGACGATCATTTCCTCTTCCGGTGCATTCGGCGATCTCCCAAAATATGGTCTCGAGTTCAGTGTCTCTTTAAACTAAGGCGTGCAAAGTAATAAAAGTGTTCAGCAAAGGCTATATAATTCTTTCAATCAATCAATATCAATATTGCTATAGACGCCCACTGCTGGATATAGGCCTTTCCGAGAGCGCACCACCACACACGATCCTCCGCCTTCCTCATCCACCCGCCACCATCAGGTCGTCGGTCCAGCGAGCAGGTCGTCCTACGCAGCGCTTACCGGTACGCGGTCTCCACTCCAGTACACGCCTGCCCCAACGACCGTCGGTTCTGCGACAGATATGACCCGCCCACTGCCACTTCAGCTTACTAATCCGTTAGGCTATGTCGGTTACTTTGGTTCTCCTCCGGATGTCGTTACGGATTCTATCCCTCAGAGGAACACCCAGCATAGCCCTCTCGATAGCAGGCTGAGCGATTTTGAACTTGTGTACAAGGTCTACTGTGAGTGTCCATGTTTCTGCTCCGTACGTCATGACCGGTAAGACGCAGGGAATTCTTTCAATACGCTGGTGTAAAACCTTGCGCACGCCACTACCACCTATATTGGGGCAGCGTAAATGTAATATCCTCTCTCTTATGAGATCCTATTACTAGTTTCTCACCTTCATTTAGAAATTGTGTGAAAATAGCAAAGCTCGATTCGGATAGCTTTGTTAATAATGTTGTATGTATATTCCCAGTATATTGATTATATGATTATAATTACGTAACCCGCGTTCTCAATAGCCTGCAATATTAACATGTTACCTTGCAAATAATTAACAAGACAATATAGCTATATAGTACATGCGGATTCACGGATGTGTATAATTGTAAGTAAATGTCAGCTTACAGGTCAGATTAATTACAAATGTATATGGCAGATTTACAGGTACATATACATACTAAATTATTATTACTATATTTACTATACTATATTTTTTTTTTTTCAAAATGTGACTAAAAAAGACAAAACACACGGAAGGCTCAAACTGGTGTAAACCATAAAAAAACATAAATACATATGGTAGGCAAGTTCTTAGTAACATCGGTGGTATTTGCAGAACTCTGGCGAAGATTTAAAGTTGAACAAATTAGCCCGCTACCGTCTTCGGATAACTTGTAGTAGAGTAAAAAAATATATGAAAATTAAAAAAACTAAAAACTATTTCAGGTTGTTGTGTGAGTTGATTTTTACCGCAACTATTAAAAATTATTAAGCTGTGATAGCCTAGTGGTTAGGCCATCCGCCTCTTAATCAGTGGTTGGGGGTTCGATCCCGACCACGCTTTTCGGAGTTATGTGTGTTTTGAAGCAATTAAAATATTACTCGCTTCAGCAGTGATGGAAAACATTTCGAGGAAACTCGAGCCTGAGAGTTCTCTATAATGTTTTCAGAGGCATGTGAAGTCTCCAATCCGCATATGGCCAGCGTGGTGTACTATGGCCAAACCCTTCTCATATTGAGAGGAGTCCCGAGCTCAGTAGTGAGCCGGCACTGGGTTGATCATGATGATGACTATAAAGATATGTGAACATTTAATATAATTTTAAGATATCTACTACTCACCATATTGTATACGTTTTCCCAGTAGTCGAGGGTGATTAATTGAAAAGTGGTGAGCATTGACCAGAGGAAGTTGTCAAAATTGGTATACCCATGGTTTGGGTTGGGTCCAACGCATAGGCAGGTAAACTGCGGGGGACAGTGCCTAGCACCGGTCAGGTTCCCGCAGATTATAGGCACTTCTTCGAGATCTACCATCCAATGCGAAGGGTCGCTGATCCAACTAAAACAAAGAAAAAAAATGTCCTACATTATATATATACATTGCCCTAGTTAAAGGTATATAATCTCATGTTATACTTGATTTATGTAGAAATAGAACATTGTATCAGAATTTTGGTATAAAAACGTTTTTAGACCTCCTTAACACGAATATCTTAACGAAAATCGGCGTGAACGCCATTTTGAATATGAAGTATTTGTGTGTACAGCGGAATTTAGATCTATGGAGTATACTCTCACATTTTTTTTTGTGTGTGTTTGTGTAAGAGTGGGCGTGAGCGTTAAATTACAGTCTTCTACAACGTTTGCGTAATTTCGTTATAATATTCCTGATAACGCGACCTACTGTAAATTTTGATGTCTGGTCTGTTCTACTTGCAAAGACATATCCAAGCGAATTAGCGTTCCGGTATGCCAAGTAGAAAAAGATTAGAAGGAGATGTTCAGCCAGCATATGTAATTCCTCTAGTGCTGCAGATATTAATTGGACATGTTAATCACTTAACATCAGGAGACATACACAACACATAACGTCAACAAGTAATTGTCATTATAGTAATTCTTCAATGGTGCTATTATATACTAAAATTAATATTTACTTCGGTTAATAAATAAACATTATAGTCAATATCTTCTTTTATTCATCTTGCCCTTATCTCACATTATGTGGGGTCGGTACAACACACCTTCTTCTTCTTCCACTCAGTTCTATCAGCAGTCATGTCATTTATTTGATAAACAAGTAATTATTAGGATCAGTACTGGCTGTCCTTGCTAGATTTTGTCAATCTGTGTTAAAGACAGCCAGCCCTTTCCCTCATGCCATCGTGTGCGCGCGCGCGCGCGCGCGTGTGTGTGTGTGTGTCTGTGTGTGTGTGCGCGTGTATGTGCGTGTGAGTGTGTGTGTGTGTGTGTGTGTATGTGTGTGTGTGTAACCTATATATATGCTGTAGCACAGCTAAAAACAGTCTGAACCAAAAAATTTACACTTAAGTTTTGTGAGAGACTGATGACCATCCGTTATCTCCTTTTATTACGCTGGGTAACGCGTTTACGCATTCCCTCTGAAACGTGTACGTGTGTGTGAGAGAGAATGAGTGTGATTTTGATTAAAAGGTGCCTTTTACACGCATATCCTCTTGTAAACAATCCATCCATCTCTTCTTTGTCCTTATAACCACTATACAATAACGAATTATCAATACGCTCTCAAGGTCAACAAAGGTCATTTACCTGTACCACATTTCATCCGTGAAGTTCTCCCCATCCGGCACGATCAGATCCTGCACGCACTTGTTCCTCAGCTCCCCCATGTAGACTTGCAGCGCGAACAAAGCGAACACCATCAGACAGAAGATCGTCAAGGTCATTACCTCGGCGAGCTGTTTGAACGAGTGGAGCAATGCGTTTATGATGGTTTTCAGGCCTGCAGAAGAAAATAGGGAGTTCAATTTCGAACGTTATTCTTTTTGAAGAGATCGTGTAAATTATTCCGCCACGTTAGGTTTTTAGATAATCGCTGGAACCGTTTATTTTCACAAAGCTAAAACATGTAAAAATATTCATGGAGACACACTTGTACGTAAAACTTAAAAACTATTTTTTTTTGTAAATATAGGTTCAGCGATCAAGTCTCGAATAAGGTTTTTTTTTACACTAGAAGTCAGCTCTTGACGGCAATCACACCTTATGATAAGTGATGATGTTAGCATGCTAAACCCAGGCTTCTAATTGGTTTCTACGCGACATCGGGCAGGAATGCTTAATCGCGTGACGACACGTCTTTGTCATCGGTAGTGTGGTAACTAGCCACGGCCGAAGCCTCCCACCAGATCAGACTCGATCCAGGAATCGAACCCAGGAAATTGATTGTTTTTGCGATCAAAATTAGCTTATATGTTCATTCAGAATATAAGCTATCTTTATGTCAAATTTAAACCAAAATGGTATCAGTAACAAAAATACACATATACACAATATGTCTTACACTTCATAGAATCTTTGCTTAGTAAAGTTATTGTGGTTTAGGTTTGGAATGATGGAATATCTTTCCAAACTTAAATTTTCTTTTACAATTATATATTTTTTTAGCCTTTCACGGGAAATACACATATGAATACCGATGAATATTATATGTGTAGTATTACATATAGTATTCAAATACACCGAAAAGAAAATACCCAGTAGTTTGTTGAACACTGTGGTCGGATAATTCGAAAGGTGGATTTGCGTAACATATATAAAAGCATACGTTGAAAACTTTATGCTGCCCGCAAAATAGAAAAAGATATCCCCACAAAGGAAATAATCTTAGAAAAAGATCTGCCGTCGAAAGGCGAAACAAAGTCATGTTTATCCAACCTAAACCAGGAATATATTCGCAGTACGCCTCTCCTTTACAGACATTTTCGTCCAGGCTTTGAAACATACTGACTGAGAGCTATTTTAAGAATGAGAAAGGAATGAAAAAGGAACGGAATGAGGAATGAATGAGCGAGAAAAACGAGAATGTTTCCACTCTGAGGATTCTGTGTTATGGTACAGAGTTTTATGTTTTTTCAAAAACTTGTCGGCTTTTGATACGCCCAAGTCCGTGTAAGCTCTAGACAGTTAGCTGTGTATGCAATTTTAAGAGTGCCTTTTTAAATTAGTATTGTTTAAATATTTAATTTGAAAATGGTCTGAACCATTTTCTTTTATTTTATCTCATGTTTCTACAGTCTGCATATTTCGTTGATTATTTAGTCTTTGTGCTATTTCTCAATTCTGCGGGACTGAAAAATGTGAAAGATTAAAATAAATCTATGTGTATTGGTTACTATTTATTGGCATTTTTATTACTTGGTTAATTTATTTTGAAAATGAAAAATGCAAAATATTTATTTGCCAAAATACAGATTTAATAAGTTTAGTACATCCTTTGGGTAATCCTGTATCATGGGGCCCAATTCATCAATATGGGTAACAAATAACAAATAACAAATAACATTCAAATCCTCGGTCAAATTCTTTCATTTCCAATTTCAGCATCCTGTAGAAAATCATCCCTACTTTAAATTACAACTAATATTTTTATGAAATATTCAACGCGAAAACTATTTAAGCTATCATCATGAAACTATGTACACATATTCCTGGAGGTATAAGAACATATAACAGAAGTAACAAAGGATTATCATCATTATGATCAACCCATTGCCGGCTCACTACAGAGCACGGGTCTCCTCTTAATATGAGAAGGATTTGGCCATAGTCCACCACGCTGGCCATATGCGGATTCTCAAACGCCTTTGAGAACATTATGGAGAACTCTCGGACGTGCAGGTTTACTCACGATGTTTTCCAACACCGTTAACCTTAAAAACGCACACAACTCCCGAAAAGTTATTGGTTTCGAACCCTCAACCTCTGATTAGGAGGCTGACGTCCTAACCACTAGGCTATCACAGCTTAAACAAAGAAAAGGACTTTTATTCAAATATATATGTATATTTTTTACGAAAGTAACAAAAAAAATGGTTTGTTTAAATGTAGTTATAATATTGATTCATTTCTATTGTTCTGATCTATCATACTTATTTATAGCCAATGCGATAAAAGCCGCGGGTAAAAGCTAGTCTTTTATAACAAATCTATTTACACATACTTTAATATCGAGGCTTTATAGTTGACTTTAGAATATCTATTTCTTGTTCGACGTTAAATCACATCCGAAAACTGTATTAGTTCCAATCACATTCATGAGCCGCACAAATCTCATAATCCCGGGTAATATCCACTGATCAGAGCCACTGTAAGTCCTAGTAGATTATTGCGATACGTACGAATCGGAAAATCAGCGGGCAAACAAGATTTTAGGATACGAGAGCTTACTAAGTTGTGAACGAGTCTTACATACAAAAGCTTTTACGGGTTTCATCTCCACTAATGTCCTATTGGGGTTTTCTGTTAATGGGTTTTCATGTAACCGGTTTTCTTTTTAATTAATAAAGATAAAGATAAAAGATTTTACGATAATCAAGTATAAACTGTGTTACAGTAATCATCGCCCTCCAAGAAATAAATACAGTGTTCCACAATATAAAGGATAAACTAAAACAAAATACATAGGCCATATGTCATTAAAACAATTTAGGGAAATACATGCAATTTAGGCAGTAAATAATGATATGATGAAAATTTATGAATGTATGTAATTGAATGCGGTGAATGCGTGTGTATATGTAAGTGTATGTAATAGTATGATATGTATGTATGTATACATATATGTGAAAGTTTGTATATGCAAATGTTATGTGTGTCCATTTTATTTATAAGCATTTTAAAGTTGTTCTGTTTCATCATATTAATAAAGAGTTTGCAAGTCTATTTAGTCTTCCGTGTCTTCGTGTAGAGCTATCGTTCAACTAAGATGTTAATAGTTAAATTCTGCCAATATGCAGAAAATGGAGTAACTTTATGATTTTATTGTCTAGAGCTGGGACAGATTAAATGGGGCTATTGATCATGATGATGGTATACAAGTGTGTAGTGCAATAAATAAAAAAAAACTCCCTATAGGAGTGTAAGACTAGTACCCTATTAAGCTAGAGCAAGAATAACCAAAAAAATAAGTAATCTTTTACTGCTCATTTTTTATGGTTATCACTTATATTTGAATCAACTTTAGACGACCTCCGTGGGGCAGCGCGTTCACTGTCGTATTTTAAAGTTCCTAATTAGCAATATGAGGTCCTGGCTTCGATTCCCAGCTCGAGTCTGGTCTGGTCGGAGGCTGCATGGAGGAGCATGGCTAGTTACCACCCCACCGACAAAGATGTGTCGCCATGCGATTTAGCCTTCCGGCATGATGTCGCGTAGAAATCAATTAGGAGTATGGGCTAGCCATACCTCTAACAGGTTCGCCCGCTGCCGTCCTAGACTGCATCATCATTATCAATGCAACGGCAAATATGCATTTGATATGACAAAATATATCATATATTTTGTTTTATACAGTATATTATAACAATGAAAAGAAAAGGAAATCTGGTCGTTTCAAAAGCTTCTTCTTTTATAATACATTACGAGCAAACGCACTTGATGTTAAGTGGTTACCGTCGCCCATCTGCAGCACCAGAGAAGTCAAAGATGCGTTACCGGCTGAAGCCATCAACCATGTGGTTTTCTACTCCGTATCCATTCGGAATGCGAAATCGCCTAGCGCCGTGTCTTTGCCAGTTGGTTGGTAAGCGGCCGTAGCCTCCAGACCAAATCGAGTCGGGGAATCGAACCCAGGACCTCCCACCCGAAACAGAGGTCGTCAAAAACCTTTTTTTTTCACGCTGGGAAATGCATTTACGCATCCCTCCGGAAGCGACGCAGGCAAGACTGCGCCGCTTCCGACGGTGTATGTGGGACTCCCCGGCAGCCAGGCTGGCGACCAGAATATCCACTAAAACCCAGCGATGCTCCTTCGCGTCTCCTGGTGGCTGGGTCACGGGAACACTCGTGCACTCGACCGCGGCAAGGTAAAAACCTACGTGTTATTACAGAAGCTTGATACATTACACGATGTTCGAATCACTTAAGTTTTAGGCTGTGCTAAAGGCTAATTAATGCCATAGTTTTTCTGTTACCACCGGTTCGACCGTAAACCGTCATTATCCGATTATCGCCCTACTTTAACTTATATTGCGAACGTTGGTGAAATAACCATATTACGCGGTTCACCGAAACGCCGAGTTTTGGGGTTAATAGAACGGTAATTGTGGTTCTAAAATTGGCTATATTCAATTAACGGCATAGGAAATATAATTTTGTAGGTATGACATTATTTTTTTTTTTTGGTAACAGACGTTTTAGCGTAAATTGCCGTAACTTTTTGTATTTTAATTTTACTTTTATGTTAAACTTAGCTAAGCAAGCAGATTGGCAAGTGACGTTTTTTTTTTAAGTTTGTAGGATTCAAATCTTTCTTCACTATGTTTTTTCGCCTTTGGATTTGTAATTTCGTACAGAGGTTGTTTAATCTGGCTAACCTAAATAAAAGTTCTGTGTTGGATTTAAACTTTAAATCCTTTTAAAGATAGACGGGAGAGAGAGTCATGATTATAAATGTTACACTAAAATCTAGTTTAGCTCTGAAGTGGTTCGTAGGGTAAATTCTTACTTGGCTACTTTTTGCTGGTACTTTTACAGGATAAAAGTGTTCTATGTAAATGTCCATTGTTTAAGTATAAATTATAAATAATAAGAAATTAAAGGTAAAGATCATCCTAGAAACCTCTTTGGTTGGTGTCTACAAAAGTGTAAATTTAAATTTGACACAATTTTCCCGAATTTAACTCTAGAATATTAGATTTCGTTTGCTGTAAATTGGCGATCGCGGAACGACAGTCCAGTCCAGTTCACAATCGTATACAGAAAAAATCAGGTAGAAGTAATATCATCATCATCATGAACAACCCATTACCGGCTCACTACATAGCACGGGTCTCCTTCAATATGAGAAGGGTTTGGCCATAGTCCACTACGCTGGCCATGTGCAGATTGGCAGATTTCACACGCCTTTGAAAACATTATGGAGAACTCTCAGGCGTGCAGATTTATTCACGATGTTATCCTTCACCGTTGAAGCAAGTGATATTTTAATTGCTTAAAACGCACATAACTCCGAAAATTTATAGGTGCGTGCCAGGATTCGAACCGCCGACCTCTGATTAGGAGGCTGACGCCCTGACCACTAGGCTATCACCGTTCAAATCAAAGTGGCAGTGGAAAGTGATGATAGTGTCTGTAGTCTTTGTAGGTGTCTTTGATTCACTTACTGTAACACATTCGTGATAATAAAGATTAATAACACGTGTAATTCCAGAGCCAAAACATAACGCGTTAAATATTATTATAAAGAATGTTTATATCAAGGTCATTACAGTGCCCAACACAGGTAAGAAACTAACGAACAAACACACTCTGACATTTATAATATTAGTATAGATACAGTTTACACTGTGCCTTATAGCAAAGTAAATTTATTACTCACCCCGCAAAAAAGCTGTCAGATATCGCTTGCTCGTACAAAGATCATTACACGGAAAATTCAGATAATATGCTGCGGACTCATGTTTTCCTGGTCGCCGCGTAGCTTTAAACCTGTCCCAATTTTTAACACGATCGTTCCGTTGGACTTTTTGTCATTATCGCCTCGGATTAAAACGAATTTGTCCGATTAAATGGAGTGCTAAACCACAAGTTATGCGTGAATTCGAATAAAATTTTGTAAACTGTGTTTTAGGTTTCGTTTTCCTTATTGTTTTATACTTTGACTGTGATAAATAAAATGGTCTTAGATTCTACGTATGTTCCAAATAGAATCTCGAAGACTGTACTATTAAGTATCATAATATTAAAAAAGTTGCAATATTTTTATTTGCAATACTTTATATAACAAAATCGACGATAGAAATTACTGTTTAATTTGACGCGTTTTTTAGGCGTTTCCCTTCGCATACCTCTTCAAAGATTTTTTTTTTCTGGAAAAATTTTGTAGTCTATCCTTACTCATATTATAAATGAGAAAGTTTGTATGAACGTATGGAGGTTAGTGGCACTTTCACGCTAAATAATACTGAAACTGGTTTAACTGAAATTCGGAATGGAGATAGGATTTACGTAGACTAATTTTTATCCCGGAAAATTCTGCGGGATATACGATAAACCTTGGGCGACAGTTAGTCTATCAATACTTAAACAAAACACTAATACTTTAATAGAATAATAAAAAAATCCCTAAATCCTAGAATAATAAAGAATATTTGGTCATATGGGGCTTAAAAAGAAAAAGAGAGCCCATTCGTTACCTAACCTATAAACCAACTTCTGACAAATTATGTGTTTTAAAATATGGAGATTACCTTGACCTTTGATATAATTTACAATGTATAGCACGAGGTATTTAATTACCTGGCATAATAGACACAGTCTTCAAAGCTCTCAGCACCCTGAAGGTCCGCAACCCGGCCAGGTTGCCCACCTCCATACCAATGGTCGCGTAACCAGACGTGATCACCACGAAGTCCAGCCAGTTCCAAGGGTTGCGTAGGTAGGTGTACTTGTTCAATATAAAACCCTTCGCGATGCACTTGATTATCATCTCCGCCGTGTAGATCGCCAGAAATATGTATCTGAAAGAGATATTCACGATTTTTAATCATATTTACTATCATTACCAACCTAATATTGTCTTAATAAGAGAACTGGACCTCCTCTCAGCAGAGAAGAGTTGTGGCCCACGACTGGCTAAATGCAGATTTGTATACGTGACACACGACGACCTCCGTGGCGCAGCGCGCGCGCTGTCGCATTTTTAAATTTGGAGGTCCCGGGTTCGATTCCCGGCTCGAGTCTGATCTGCTGGGAGGCTACGGCCGTGGCTAGTTACCACCCTACCGACAAAGACGTGTCGCCAAGCGATTTAGCGTTTCGGCACGATGTCGCGTAGAAACCAATTATGGGCGTGGGTTTACCATAGTCGTAACAGGTCAGCCTGCTACCATCCTAGACAGCATCATCACTTACCACCAGGTGAGATAGCAGTCAAGGGCTAACTTGTTATGTGTAAAAAAAAACACCTTTGAGAACATTTTAGAGAACACTAATATACACTTCTTTTTATTCTAAAAGTTAGCCTTTAACGGATATCTCATCTGGCGGTAAGTGATGAAGCTATCTAAGATAGAAGCAAATTAAACTGTTTGGGGATCGCGCCGGAACTCTAGCCATGTTCGGCGCATCCTACTCAACTCAGAAATAATGAATTTCTTAATAGTCCCTGCCAGGGATCGAACTTGGGACCTTCCGTTAATCATACCACAGCGCTCAACTGTGCCAAGCAGGCTGTTGAAATAATAAAAATATACTTTTCTATTTCAAATGGGAACCCTCTAAATCATGTTGGTGTAGCGTAGAAGGTCTGAGCTCTTGGTCCTTGATCCCACCCTCTTTTGAGAGAGGAGGCCTTTCCCAGCTGCCAGCTGCATGTTTTGTTATATAAAGTAAGTTTTCTACACGTGTGTGTACTGTGTACCTTAGCAACAATTGACGTTAATTTTAATAGAGTTAAAACTAACTGGTGGTACACTAGTTTACTTTTCGTCCTCGAAAAAAATATTCAATGCATACTAATATTTCCGTCGACTTCGGTTATAATCGTGAAAAAGAGCTTGTTGTTATGTACCAGACAGACAATTTTTACGTAGAGAATAATAAAGAGTGTATCATACTATATTGATTTGACGGAATAAAATTACTTTGTCTACCAACTACTATCTTATTAAGTCGAGAAGAATAATTTTACCAACCTCCGTTTTTAATTTAAATAAAGATATTCAATATCCGAAATATTACGCTTTTCAACAAGGATTCACAATTAATTTTCATATTTCACCAGCAGTAAATGATTTATATATTTTGGACACCAAAATATATTCTCATTGATAAATGCTACGAAATGAAAATCTTTCCTTAGAATAAATGTCGTTTTACCTGATAAAGAATCTCTTTAACAAATTTTATACCGATGCTCGTATTTTATTATTCCTGGGTTTGATTCGCGGCTCCATATATACCGACAAAAACGTGTCACCAAACGATTTAGCGTTCTGCCACGATGTCGCGTAGAAACCAATTAGGAGTGTGGGTTTACCATACCCCTAACAGGTTAGCCCGCTACCATCCAAGACTGCATCATCACTTACAACCAGATGAGATAGCCGTCAAGGGCTAAATGGTAGTGTATAAAAAAAAGACTCACAATTTACTAATAACTTAACGAATCAAAAATAAAGAGAATTGGCAAGTCATCATCATCATGATCAACCCATTACCGGCTCACTAGAGAGCATGCGTCTCCTATCAATACGAGAAGGGTTTGGCCATAGTCCACCACGCTGGCCATGTGCGGATTGGCAGACTTCACAATCCTTTGAGAACATTATGGAGAACTCTCAGACGTGCAGGTTTCCTCACGATGTTTACCTTCACCGTTGAAGCAAGTGATACTTTAATTTTTTTAAACGCACATAACTCCTAAAAGTTAGAGGTGCGTGCCCGGATTCGAACTGCCGACCTCTGATCAGGAGGTTGACGCCCTAACCACTGGGCTAATGCCGCTTTTATATTATTGGCAAGTAAGTGACACCAATTTAGTTTGTAAACATTTACTGTAACAAAAACTTCTGTTCGTAATATTTTGTCATAGATCTCATTTGCTACAAGTACTTAGCAGATTCCATTTTTCAGTGTTAATGGAAACCCTGGCACACGTTAATGACTGCGTTGCATGCCACCTGCCATAATTTGCGCAGGTTGTGATGCTAAAACGTTACACGAAAGAGAACAGTTTGTTGCTTCTTGGTTACTTTATTAGCCCATACTTTGGCAGCACGGCTTAAAAATCATTTTACTTAAACTTTAAATAACATTTGATATAGTTGAATGATGTGTAAGTATTAATGTAAATATTGATACTTGATTTCAAGAGTGATCGCTTGGAATATTTGATAAAAAAGAAATGAACAGGTCTTTAACAAACCAAATCTATGGCCTTGAGATTGACTTTTGATGAGGCCTATTCGAGATCATGAACAACGAAATAAAAGCAGTCATCTAAACCGAATTCGATCAGCGTGAGACGTCTTATTCTATAGGGTAGGAAAAGTAACGGCCGAGTAGGTCAAAAAAACCATGAATCATCATGATCAACCCATTGCCGGCTCAATACAAAGCACGGGTCTCCTCTCAATATGAGAAGGGTTTGGCCACAGTCCAACACGCTGGCCATGTGCGGATTGGCAGACTTCACACACCTTTGAGAACATTACGGGGAACTCTCAGGCGTGCAGGTTTGCTTACGATGTTTTCCTTTACCGTTGAAGCAAGTGATATTTTAATTGTTTAAAAAAACACATGACTCCGAAAAGTTATAGGTGCGTGCGGGCGTGCCTGGGTTAGAACCCCCGACCTCTGATTAGGAGGCGGACGTCCTAACCACTAGGCTATCAAAGCTTCATGAATGATTAAGTTCTAAAAATGTATATGCTGGAGATCGAGCTCGGGACCTCCACCTATATAAATAGTCTCTAGGTTGCCTGGCAGAGATCGCTCTTTAGCGATAAGGCTGCCTATTGAACCTCTTTTCTTTGTCTTTTTTTACTGTCTCATAATTCTTCTTTACTGTTGTGTACAATAAAGTGTATTTTCATTTAATTTTCACCTAATAAGACTACAACGTCTGCAACTACGCCAGGGAGGTCTTCGAATTGAGATACTAATCATAGTTAAGCGGTAACTTACGCCGGATAACTTCTAAGAGTGAACCAAGCTAAAATTAGGTCGCACGTAGAGTACTAACGGCAGCTATTTATAGGATCACTCCGCCAAGTACAGCATGATACTTTAGATTCATTGGATTGTCAAGCTAGGAGATATATCGGCACCCCAGAAGGGTCCGTTGGGTTTTAGTGTGTATTCTGGCCGTCAATTTGGAGCCGGCGAGTCCCACATACCCGCCTGGAGCTCGCACCGGACGGGATGCATAAATGCATAACCCATCAAGAAAAAAATATACAGATATATCGGCAATTAGGCGTGGCGAGACAGTAAACCACCAAACGTCACCTATCTATCACCATTCTATAAGATACATTTTGGAGTGCCCTCACGAACTTTTAGTACTACCCTCAACTATATGTAGTTGAAATCCATTTTGCTTACACCTTTCTAATAAAGAAAAAGTTTTTTGTTTAGTTATATAGTATTAAAGCGATGATAGCCTTGTGGTTAGAGCGTCAGCCTCCTAATCGGTGGTAGGCGGTTCAAATCCGGGCACGCGATTGTGCGAGTGCGTTAAAAAAAAAATTAAAATATCACTTGCTTCAACGGTGAAGGAAAACATCTTGAGGAAACCTGCACGCCTGAGAGTTCTCAAAGGCGTGTGAAGTCTGCCAATCCGCACATGGCCAGCGTGGTGGACTATGGCCAAACCCTTCTCATATTGAGTGGAGACTCGTGCTCTGTAGTGAGCCGGTAATGAGTTGATCATAATGATGATGATAGTACCTTACGCTAAATACACCGTGAATATCTGGAAAGCCCTCCTGACTGCCGTCTCCCCCGATTTTTATTTAAACCAACGGTAGGAAGGAATAAATAAATAGGCATCGTTTAAGTCTCAGACCACATCGCCACTTAACATCTGGTGTGGTAAATATAAAAAAAAACTAACGAATAGAAAATCTGCCCATTTTACGGAAGTTGGAGAAAAATAAAAAAAAATGCTACCAGCATTTCTGTACGGCGTTCGTACGGCGGGCACAAAGTTGCCGAGTGAGATCCACTTAGGCGCTTTAATTACATCTCCATACGTTGGAGCCTCCTCTTTGACGTAATTTTTTGTGTTCACTGCAAAACGAATGGGTAGCTAAAGTTATATCTACCTTTCGACCCAACTTAATCAATCGTCGTTACCTTCGGACCATTAGTATTCGATTTAGAAGTAAACTATTGTCTTTCATGACGTTTTGTCATGTATCGTATAGTTAGGTACTTTGATACAATTCAATCGCTAGTTGTCAAAAAGTGTCGGCCGAAAAGACTATAAATCTTAAACATTAAACCTAAAAAATTATTTTTGGAACGAAGTTCCTTATCGCGCGTTGTGAAAGGGGGCTAGATGGAAAAATTCTTACGAAAAGTTGTCACGACACTTTTTGTTATTGTAAGCTGTGCGGCGTCGCATGTTTCTCTGTCTGTCTCTCTCTCTCTTATAGAAAGCAAGCCAGATATTTTCATTTCTATTTCGCATTGAACAGTGTGGTGTCGCGACGATTATTTTTGTTGAGTGTATACAGGTTTTTTGTAAATAATAAATAATAAAAAATAATAATAATAATGAATCCTCACAGTGTTTCTGCACAAGTTCCGGATATTGCTGATGGAGTACAAAATTGAGCCTACTGATTAAGTTTATATAACATTATATTTGTTAATAATAAAAAAAATATTATAATAACTTAAATAAAATATTTTTTTTTTACAATTCCTTCACTAATTAATCGAAAGGAACTTTGCTCCATCCGGGTGTCCCTTGACACCTCTCAAGTTTTTAGTTTTATAACCTACAAGTTAGCCCTTGACAGCTATCTCACCTGGTGGTAAGTGATGATGCCGTCTAGGATGGTAGCGGGCTAAACTGTTAGGGGTATGGTATACCCACACTCCTAATTGGTTTCTACGCGACATCATGCCGCACGTCTTTATCGGTAGGGTGGTACCTAGCCGAAACTCCCACCAGACCAGACTCGAGCCAGGAATCGAACCCAGGACCTCCAATTTTGTAATGCGACAGCGCATGCACTGTGCCACGGAGGTTGTGAAAATATGAATACTTAGCAAGGTAGTAATTTAGTAAATGCCTATTTGAAGCATTTTATATTAATTAGCCTAGCCGTTAAGCACGCTTTTCAGCTGACGGGACTGGAAAGCGGAGATTGGCTAAGTCCAACTAACCGCGAAGCTTACTCCAAATATTAGTAACAACAATAAACCAACTGGCTGGTTTTAAGCCCGGCTGGTTTGTATTCACGTTTCTAATTCATCACCACACTAACGAAACTGCAAATTAATGTTTTGAAAGCCCTCACTACTTATCAATAGTTTACACAAAGTTATTTGAACTAAGCAGACCAAGATAGTTGTACACCGCGGGCAAGTTAGAGCAGGAGTTTCCACTTAAAGTATAACGGTTCACTTACGAAGCAAGACTAACTTACTAACCGCACTTTTATGTAGACAAAAACGCCTAAAAAGATACTGCAATGAAACCAATTCGATGTCGGATGTAATAGACAACGGGCTATGAGACAAATATGTCATTTTGTATGATAAAACCTCATGATCAACCCATTGACAGCTCCAACTCCAACAACGTTGGCCGGGTCAGCGAGTAAATTATAATTTCTAGTATTAATTTTGTGCTTTGGAATAGATGTCATCATGAACAACCCATTATCGGCTCACTACAGAGCACGGGTCTCCTCTCAATGTGAGAAGGGTTTGGCCATAGTCCACCACGCCGGCCATCCATGTGCGGATTGGCAGTCTTCACACACCTTTGAGGACATTATGGAGAACTCTCAGGCGTGCAGGTTACCTCACGATGTTTTCCTTCACCGTTGAAGAAAGTGATATTTTTTTTTTGTAATACGTTAAAGCCATAGTATGTAGGGACATAACTAGAAAGTTATAGTGAATCTGTCATTTTTAAACCTTTCCATTTATAAAATGTTGTCGAAGCTGTGATAGCCTAGTGGTTAGGACGTCCTTATCCTAATAATAAGTCAGGGGTTCGAACTCAGCACGCACCTCTAACATTTCGAGTTATGTGCGTTTCTAATCAATTAATATATCACTTGCTTCAACAGCGAAGGAAAACATCGTGAGGAAACCTGCATTCTTGTGAGTTCTCCATAATGTTCTCAAAGGCGTGTGAAGGCTGCCAATCCACACATGACCATCGTGGAGGACTATCGCCAAACCCTACTCATATTCCGAAGAGACCCGTGCTCTGTAGTGAGCCGGCAATAGGTTGATCATGAAGTTTTATCATGCGGATTGGCGCACATGGCCAGCGTGTGGTGGACTACGGCCAAGCCGGAAAGGATGCCCGTGCTCTGTAGTGAGTCCGGAAATGGGTTCATCGCGATGACGACGATAAAATGACAGATTTAACGTAGATGTGACGTTAGTTGACATGAAAACTTACACTAAGAATGAAATGAAAATGAAATGAAAATACACTTTATTGTACACCACACAAAAGAAGAAATACAGACATTAAAGAAAAACACAGAAAAGAAAACAGGTACAATAGGCGGCCTTATCGCCAAAGAGCGATCTCTGCTAGGCAACCCAGAATTACTTTTTCTCATAAATATCATTACTTGAAACATCACAACTGATTTGGCTGGTTAACAGGTTTTTTAATCCACCGATATATATTGCAGTCATGCGAAGCCGGGTTGGATTGCTTGGGAAATATATAACATTTTAATCTTCTTCTTATGCTTTTTTGTCATTTCACCAAAACCAGCACAGTAAGAGCTGCAGAGAGGATTGTCAATGCTAATTTCCGTCCCGGAAAAACAAACTCACGCGGGAGTAAATAAATCACGTGCACAAAGCAAACATTATGTTTATTTAAAAACTCACTCGAAAAGAAAAAAAGTTCAAAAGCGAAAAAGTACATTTTTGCGTTAACACAATAGTAAAAGTACATGTATTCTCGCTTAAAATAACTAAGGTTTGAAAGTGGCACGTGAAATAAGGCACTCTTAAATGCTCAGAATTCTTTTAAGCTGAGGGAAAATACGCTGCCGCTTAAAAAGTCGTAAATCAAAACGTGGGCTATTTAGGTTGGTTTAGTGCTCGGTGTCAAGAAGCGTATTTTACTGTGTAAGGTTTCTTTAGTGTGCTGAAAACTTTCGAAAACAGCTTGCCCAACGATGATGCTTGTATTCAAGTATCTTCAGCGAGCAAAGAGGCTGAATAACCTCTAGATAAATAAATAATAATGATTTGACGACCTCTGCGGCGTACCGCGTGCGCTGTTGCATTTTAAAGTTGGAGGTACAGGGTTCGATTCCCGGCTCGAGTCAGGACTGGTGGGAGGCTTCAGCCGTAGCTAGTTACAGTTAGTGGCTAGTTTAGAGTTCCAGCACGATGTCGCGTAGAAACCAATTAGGAGTGTGGGTTTACCATATCCCTAACAGATTAGCCCGCTACCATCCTAGACTGCATCATCACTTACCACCAGGTGAGATAGCAGTCAAGGGCCCACTTGTAGTGTAAAAAAAACTTTACCATACCGCCTAACAGGTTAACCCGCTACCAACTTAGACTGCATCATTACCATGTGAGATTGCCGTCGAGGGCTGACTTGTGGTGTATTAAAAAAACTTACATACTACATTTTTATTATTGTGCTTTCGTCCAAATAAATCTTAATTTTGTTTATTTTTCCTTTAATAACTTAAGGCTGGTTAAATTTTCATTACTGTGGTAGTAGTAAATTGCCAATTAAGATTTTATAGTTACTTAGCTAGGTTCAAAGTTAATTTGTTAAAAACCCGCGCTGCAGTTGATGCTGAATGGTTGACCTTTATTTGTGTCCGCATTGCCCCAAATAAGAATAATTTCTTCCTTTCATCCGTTCTATGTGCTTTTTCAGTCTATTATCTTTAGCTGTGCCAAATAAATAAGTACAAAGTTTTTATAAAATGAATGATGATTATATGTATTAACTACAACCTTTGACATGCTGAGAATAAACCTTCATATAATAAACTCCAATCATGAGTGTGGGTTTACCATGCCCCTAACAGGTTAGCCCACTACCATCTTAGACCGCATCATCACTTACCATCAGGTGAGATTGCCGTCAAGGGCTAACTTGTAGCGCTAAAAAAAAAAAACTTTTTTTTCGCGAGAATGAACCTTCATATATTAAACTCCAATCATGAGTGTGGGTTTACCATGCCCCTAACAGGTTAGCCCGCTACCATCTTAGACCGCATCATCACTTACCATCAGGTGAGATTGCCGTCAAGGGCTAACTTGTAGCGCTAAAAAAAAAACTTTTTTTCCGGAGAATGAACCTTCATATAATAAACTCCAATCATGAGTGTGGGTTTGACATGCCTCTTACAGGTTAGCCCGCTACCATCTTAGACCGCATCATCACTTACCATCAGGTGAAATGAGTTTACGGGAAACAATATACCAGAGCTGTGATAGCCTAGTGGTTAGGACGTCAGCCTCCTAATCAGAGGTCGGGGGTTCGACCCCGGGCACGCACCTCTAACTATTCGGAGTTATGTGCGTTTTTAAGCAATTAAAATATCACTTGCTTTAACGTTGAAGGAAAACAACTTTTTGGAGTGCGTTTTTAAACAATTAAAATATCCATATTGTATCCAAATTATTATTACCCACCTCTAAACCAACAAATGTTACCAACCATTCAATAAAAGATAGTAGTATTATTTGATGTAAGTCACAAAACAAAGTCATTGGAACCCATAGGGTACGGAATCCTAATAAGATTTAAAAATACATAGTAAACTAACCGCGTGTGAAGTATATAGTATGTTCGTGTAACAGAATTTTAAATGTGCTAAGTGCTGCTTACCTCACAGTTGAGTTCCGCGGAAATTTATAAACTAGCCAAGTGCATACACGTGAAATCATTTCCAGGGTTCTTGAGGCCAAGTTCCTGTGGTCGGCACATCTATTTAGCGATCAGTAATATTTTTTGACGATCAGCTGGTCTAATAAGCTAGGTCGATTAAATTGCTTTGCAAAAACTAGTTTTGTTTAATTTTCTAGTTATAATATCATGATCAACCCATTGCCAGCTCACTACAGAGCACGGGTCTCCTCTAAACATGAGAAGGGTTTGGCCATAGTCCACCACGCTGGCCATGTCCGGATTGGCAGCCTTCACACGCCTTTGAGAACATTATGGAGAACTCTCAGGCATGCAGGTTTCCTCACGATATTTTTCTTCACCGCTGAAGCAAGTGATATTTTAATGGCTTAAAACCTCCCAAACTTGCTAGTTATAACGCTACATTTATAAAACTCGCGCTTTCACTTACTGAAGTCATTAAATAAGGATCAGAGATCACTAAAGTAGAAATGAATCAATATGATAACTTTATTTGAAAAAAAGAAAAAAAATTGAATTTTTTTTTTAATAAAAAGTATCCTTTGTTATTTTCAATACCTCGAAGTATGTTCGTACAAAGTTTCATGATGATCGGTTAAATAGTTTTCGCGTGAAAGCTTAACAAACAAACTTACATTCACATTTATAATATTAGTATGGATATATAAAGAACATCTAAAACAACAAAGGTGAACCAATCATGTTATGTTGTAACGTCGGAACATTCCCAGGAGATGTTGAATTCACGTGCGTAAAGTTTATTATAGAGTGGTTCTTTGTGGTGTGGTGTAATATAATATTGAAGACATTTTTATATCACCTTATAAGTTTTCTATGTTTTCGCATCAAATATATGTATGTTCATTAAAATATTGATAAATTCAAGAAAAAAATTGACTGTATCGCACTGAACATCAGAAGTAAAAGTAAACTTGTAATACCGTTTAGTAGGCTGCACAAAATTAGTAACTCATTCAAAGGAAATTGTATTTTATTTTATAATAAATTACCTATTGATATCTTGGAGATGTCTATCAATAAGTTCAAAGTTTTTATAAAACAAAAGCTTGTAGAAAAATCATATTACGATATTAAGGATTATATAAACGATAAAAAAGCTTGGGTGTGAATTGCTCTATCTCCATAGGTACTATAGTTTATAATTCATTATGTGAGATGGTGATAACGAACAAAAGAAAAACCCCGGCTAAGTTTGTTGTGGGCTTTTTCTTAGACCGGGGCGCGTTTGGAACCCTCATAGCGTTAGTTTTAAGTTGACGAATATAGTTATCACCATGAAATAACTACTATGTAAATTATTGACGCGTCAAAAGTGCCTTTTTAAGGACTATTTGAATAAAGATTATTTTGAATTTAAATTTGAATTAAGCTTATGGATATGCCTCAAATTACCGCCTGCTTCTTCCAATAATTACCATTTTGTTCATAAAAATCAATAAAATTATAATTTGTCAAGTTAGCCAATTCAAACAGTAAACACTAGTTAGTTAATACGCTGTCAACTTTTTTTCCTTACATTCACAAACAATATTACTGAAGCAATATTCAACACCCATATTCCTTCCTGATCGACGTACATTATTTTGCATCATCGCTCACAATCATAAGGGAATCAAGAGTAATCCCATCAATTTAATATGATACTGCAATCGCTCTTGTAAATAATGGTTATTAAAAAGGCTTGATATATTTTAACTTTGATAAGTATAAAATTAAAAGTAATAAATTAACTAGAGCCTTAGATTCTGAGGCTTGTAATTAAAATAAACCTTTTAGAAAAGAAAGGGAGAAAAAAGTCTAAGAACTGGGGCTGTCAGTTGTAAAGTTAACGTTTCGGGAAGGTTTCCATAGGTAGTATCACAAGTGCGGAGGAAGTGCTTTTTGGGGGATTCAAAATGGCAGCATTGCAATGTTTGTTACGTTTGCCGAGATGGATCCCAAATGAACGAGGGATTTTAGTTACTCTCAAGCTTAGCGGAATGTAGCGAGAGGTTTACGGGCACTAAAGACGAAGACAGCATTACTCCAGCGTTAAATACCTCTTTCCACCTCAATATAAAGTTTCAAAGATAATTTTTGGAGTACTCGATAGAGTACTGTATATTCTATGGTTCGCTTTAAGGGTCAATTAAAAGGACTAGAACCCAGAGCCGTAAAGCTAGTTACTTAAAAAAAGGGCTCTGTCAAGGATGTCGTCGTTTTCTACAGATGCGGGATGTTCTTAATTCAAGTCACATTGCAGCCCATATAATATATTTCGAAGTTGACTGTGCATATAACGTTTTTAGTGTAAAGTCGTCGATTTTGATCTTCCAAGAGCAGGTCTTTGTAAAGTACAATTTTTAAGCTTTTAATAGAGGAAAAGGCTGAACCAGTCTAAGACAGATATAAGTTGTTTTATTTTTTATTAAAGTAGACTGATATTACCTACCTATAAGGTTGACACGTCTTTGTCAGTAGGGTGTTAACCAGCCACGGCCGAAGCCTCCCACCAGACCAGACTCGCTCCAGGAATTGAACCCAGGACCTCCAACTTTGAAATGCAACACCGCACGCATTGCGCCACGGGGATCGTCAAAACAAGTAAGTATTGTATACATTAAATTTCCTGATAATCCGTAACCGTAATCCGTTTAAGCAGGGGTTTAGGATTTCAATAAATGGGTACATTTCAAGTAATCGTTCACAAGCATGCCGTCCAGTCAACTTTTAAAGGTCTGAGCTAAAAATACACCAAGGCTGGCTGTTGAACAACAAAATTATCAATGTTACCACGACGCCGGGGTCTAAATATTAATATTTAAGGGGCTATTAAAAACTTGTACGAGGCATCAGAGCTTTTACGCAAAGTGCCGCCTCACGGTTTACTTTCGGGTGTAAAATGTTCAGCTTAATTTGTCAAACTCAATTTGTGTGTGAATATTTCATGTCCGCACGGTTTTCTTGTTTAGATATTCCCTCTCGCTGACTCGACAATTTGCCACAAATTGACCGTGTTGTGAATACAAATTTTCCAGATTCGTCTGCTAATTTTTGTATGGAACTAGCTAGCTGAACTTCGACCGGAAAATTAAACCTAAGGGAACTTTATCATTTCAAATCATTTATTTGCATAGATTGAGTTTTGAATTGGCGTTACATTTAACTGGAGTTGCTTACAATCTCCCGGGTAGCCGTGCAAAAATAATATTAATTTTCCATTATATTAAGTATCCCATGTGTGAGAGGTTGTTTATAAGTTGCCGTGTTCAATTCGCGATTTGGGTAATTTCTAATTTTATTGCTCGGTTTCGTTTTTTTTTACTCACTACAAGTTAGCCCTTGACGGTGAGTATATGGTATCCGGTATTTAAATAATTAAATATGTGTAATTAAATGTGTCTTGTATTTCTTCTTTAATATGGTGTAGAATATAGTTTATTATGTTGTATTATTATATTAATATATACTTTATTATTACTATTTTATACACTAAAAGTTAGTCCTTGACGGCTATCTCACCTGGTGGTAAGTAATGATGCAGTCTAGGATGGAAACAGGCTAACCTGTTAGAGGTATGGCAAGCCCACACTCCTAATTGGTTTCTACGCGACGTCGTGCCGGAACGCTTAATCGGTTGGCGACACGTTTCTGTCGGTAGGTAGCCTCCCACCAGACCAGGCTCAAGCAGGGAATTAAACCCAGGACCTCTTCCTCCTCCTTTATAATGCGACAGCGTGCGCACT
This sequence comes from Lasiommata megera, assembly GCA_928268935.1. Lineage (NCBI taxonomy): Eukaryota > Metazoa > Arthropoda > Insecta > Lepidoptera > Nymphalidae > Lasiommata > Lasiommata megera. Next base: position 7,974,729 of record OV743326.1, on the reverse strand, counting down.
GCGCCATGGTTATCTAGTTGAAGGCTTTGACCGTGGTTTGTTACAACGAAGTCGTGCCCGCAATTGATGTAGTGTTTAAGGCATAATGTTCTCCTTCAAGTTTTCAGGTACAATCATATAGACAGATATTATGTCTGACGCGAAATCCACGTTCACAATCGACTCGCACGTTATCACCGTTCGATTTTACCATCACCTTTCTCATCATACGATTTTCACATGTCCATGATCAACCCACTACCGGCTCACTACAAAGCACGGGTCTCCTCTCAATATGAGAAGGGTTTGGCCATAGTCCACCACGCTGGCCATGTGCGGATTGGCAGACTTCACACGCCTTTGAGAACAATATGGAGAACTCTCAGGCGTGCAGGTTTCCTCACGATGTTTTCCTTCACCTTTGAAGCAAGTGATATTTAATTTTTTTTAAACGCAAACAAGTCCGAAAAGTTAGAGGTGCGTGCCCGGATTCGAACTGCCGACCTCTGATTAGGAGGCTGACGCCCTAACCAGTAGGCTATCACCGCTTCGCTCACGTCTTGTTTATGAAGAAATGTATTATTAATGACTAAATAGAAATAGCACATGTAAAATCAAGCGGGATTTACCCCAGACAGCGTAAAAGATAGGAGTAAATAAACCGAATCTTTTGGGAAGTTAACACCGGAACTCCAAATAGAACCCAAAGTGCAAAGAGTTAAGGTTCAAAACTCCTAATGGGGTGAAGAGACTTCAGTGTCGGAATTTATTTGTTGGCGAGATATGTGATAAATCTAGTGAAGATTCATGAGATTCGCAATGATAGAAACAGATTGTTAGCTTTACATAGTGTTAAAGTTATTAGTCTTTCAAACACTGTTTGAGAGTTAACCGGTCTTAGCACTATAAATTATTTTTTGTTCCAATAATAGTTTCTAGTGTTGTATATAAATACATTACCTATAATAATATTATGTTATATATAAACGTGGAAGGGCAAAAGAGTAAAGGAAGACCAAAGAAGAGATGGATGGATTGTGGTAAAGAGGATATGCGGGTAAAAGGTGTGGGTAGTGACGGCTGATAGAAGTGAGTGGAAGAAGAAGACGTATTGTGCCGACCCCACATAATGTGGGATAAGGGCAAGAAGAAGAAGACATTACCTAATAATACAGTAATTTCCGACCACCTCCGTGGCGCAGCGTGTACGCTGTCGCGTAATAACGTTGGAGGTTCTGGGTTTTTTTCCCAGCTCGAGCATGATCTTGTGGGAGGCTTCGGCCTATATGCGTGGCTAATTACCACGATTTATCGTCGAGCACTATGTCGCGTAAAACCAATTGGGAGTGTGGGTTTATTAAACCCCTAACAGGTTAGCCCGCTACCATGTTCACTATATCATAACTTACCTGGTGGAGGTTGCCATCATATAATGACTAACGTATAGTCATCATCATCATAATCAACCCATTGCCGGCTCACTACAGAGTGCGGGGCACCTCTCAATATGAGAAGGTTTGGTCGCTGGCCATGTCCGGATTGGAAAATTTTACACGCCTTTGAGAACATTAAGGAGAACTCTCAGGCGTGCAGGTTCCCTCGCGATGTTTTCAGTTGAAGCAAGTGATATTTTAATCGCTCAAAATCGCACAAAACTTCGATAAGTTAGAGGTGCGTGCCCGGGTTCGAACCCCCGACCTCTGATTAGGAGGCGGAAGTCCTAACCACTAGGCTATCACAGCTTCTACGTAAAACGAAAAAAAAAGAAAGCAATATATCATCAACCCTTTATAGACGTTAGGTGTATAACGTGGTAGATAAGGAAAATTATTGTGTTTAAATTATTCAGACTGAAATAAAAAGGTATATCTTTATACTGTAAAAGACTTTGTACTGAATGACTCGCAGTCAAGCCACAGTACAAATGGCTAAACGTAGAAATTAGAAATGTTGAAAGAATATTTTTAGAGTTCCCTAGAGATGTAACTAAGTAAGAATAACAGGGCCAGGAAATAAGGATGGATTTCTTAATTCAAGTATTTACCCATTTTATTTTAAATTTCGAGGTCAATCTTTCATACGAATTTATCGCCAGGTTGAATAGAAGTTTTTTATTAGCTCCCAAGTTCTGGCAAACATCATTAATTAAATGAAACTTGGGTTTCGAGCATCATTATACGGGATTTCAGTGGATGTACGTAAAGCAATTGAAAAGGAGAGTTCTTGATGCCAACGTAAATAGTAAATTTGCAACCGCATTTTCATTGTTCAATTGTACATTCCCAAATGGAGTTTCCCATGCAAATGCTACAGTATCGCAAATTGAAACCTGAAGCCGATGAAATCAGCATCACAAGCTTCAGTAATGGAGGAATGGTACATAAAAGGAGAGACCTCCAGGTTACGCTGTGGCAACCAATAGGGTTAGCACAGCTAATTTAATGTCCGAAAAAAAATAAAAAATAAGAAAAAATAAATAAAGAGAGGGACGACGTTTCCGTAGCGCAACGCGTGCACTGTAGCATTTTAAAGTTGGAGGTCCTGGGTTCGATTCCCTGCTCGATTCTGGTATAGTGGGAGGCTCCGAAAATGGCTAGTTACTATCTTACCGACAGAGACGTGACAAGCGGTTTAGCGTTCCGGCACGATGTCGCGTAAAAACCAATTCGGAGTGTGGTCTGCCATACCCCTAACAAGTCAGCCCGCTTCCATCTTAGACTGCATCATCACTTACCATCAGGTGAATTTGCCGTCAAGGGCTAACTTGTAGTGGATAAAGAAAAAAATAAGACCGCCTTGTACAAAGGTACTGTGCAAAGGTGTTAAATTTGAAGTCTATTCATATTTTATTTTTATTTTGTTTACCTTTTTTTATGTGAAATACAGTATCAATATACAAAAATATAATAGAAATCAACTAGGAGTATACTTACCGGAAAGCAGTTATTAATCCTGTCGGATGTCCTGTCATCAACGAACTACATAGCCCAATCACTATGGGGACGATTGTCGGTCTGATGACGAATATTTAGGTCTCCTCTTTCGGAGTGGGGAAAGATCAAAATCCACCGCAGCGTATAAAAATTTGGCAATGTTGAAAATGAGTTCGGCGACTAATTGACACAAGAGTGATGGGAGCAGATATTTCAAGAAAGGGTATTTCCTTAGGAATGAATTGCCTCTTGAAATTCAACGAGCGCAAACTTTAAACAGCTCAAATTGGACGTCAAAATCATTACCTATCTTAAACTTTGTAGCCATACATTAATTCATATTTCTGTAATGTACTTTTGTTTCTGTAATGATATGTATGTTTATTTTATATATTAGTTAATATATTAGTATTTTAAAAGCTTTCAATTTTTATCTCACTTTGAATAGCTCGCTAGGCCCTTTTTTCCCCGCTGGGAAATGCGCTTACGCATCTCCTCCGGAAGCGACGCAGGCAAGACTGCGCCGCTTCCGACGGGGTATGTGGGACTCCCCGGCGGTCAGTTTGGCGACCAGAATACCCACTAAAACCCAGCGATGCTCCTTCGCGTTGCCTAGTGGCTGGGTCACGGTAACACTTGTGCACTCGACCGCAAGCTCGCTAGGCCCTACGGTTGTCACGTAGGTACCGCTATTTAGTAATAAGACCTTTGACGACCTCCATGGTGCAGCGCGTGCGCTGTCGAATTATTAAGTTGGAGGTCTTAGGTTCGAATCCCGGCTCGAGTCTGGTCTGGTGGGAAGCTTTGGCCGTGGCTAGTTACCACCCTACCGACAAAAACGTGTCGCCAAGTGATTTAGCGTTTGGGCACGATGTCGCGTAGAAACCAAGTCGGAGTGTGGGTCTACCATACCCCTAACAAGTCAGCCCGCTTCCATCTTAGACTGCATCATCACTTACCATCAGGTGAGTTTGCCGTCAAGGGCTAACTTGTAGTGGATAAAGAAAAAAATAAGACCGCCTTGTACAAAGGTACTGTACAAAGGTGTTAAATTTGAAGTTTATTCATATTTTATTTTTATTTTGTTTACCTTTTTTATGTGAAATACAGTATCAATATACAAAAATATATACTAGACGAGTGTCGAAAGGACGCTGGCTATCTCTAAATGACGTAATGTGAGGCTGACGTCATTTAACACACAGACAGACAAGCTCGCATTGAAAATCGTCCCAGAACCTCAGATAGATTGTTAATATGTGGTCTTTTACGTTCTACTGACAGGTTAATATCTGCTAATAGTAAGTAGAAACTTGAAAGGTATCTTAGACCACCTGGGATGCTAAGAATTTACAAAAAAGACAGAATTTCATATTGACTTGTGTTCTGCTAGAATGCACGATGGTTTTTTCTCTACAAAGGATCAAGGACTGTCGTGAGTAAAATTCTTGACTAAATGATATACGTTGAATTTTCGTGATTATGGCCGTCTGGTTTATAAACCATACGGAGCTCTTATTCATGAACTTGCTCGCGCGCAGCACGAATCACACTGATGCTGATGCTTGCAACCCAGGTCGATGCTCGGGGCGCTAGTTATATAAATAAATATATTACAATTTTTCTTTAAGATAGAAATTTACTTGTACAGTGTAGAAACCAACATAAATTAACTCACCACGGGCCGTCAAACTTTGAAACTCAAAGTGAAGTAATCAAAAACAAAGTTTCCCTCTTAATTAATTTCAAGATGGCTGGAATTTGAGTGGCGATCATGATTTATCATGTAAATCGGTTTTACATTTACATTTATCAGGAAGAATGGCTTAAAGCTGGTTGCACATCAGGTACAACTGCCATAGCGGTGATAGCCTAGTGGTTAGGGCGTCAGCCTCCTAATCAGAGGTCGGCGGTTCAAATCCGGGCAAGCACCTCTAACTTTACGGAGTTATGTGCGTTTAAAAAAAATATCGCTTGCTTCAACGGTGAAGGAAAACACCGTGAGGAAACCTGCACGCATTAAGTGCTCCATAATGTTCTCAAAAGTCGTGTGAAGTCTGCCAATCCGCACATGGCCAGTGTGGTAGACTATGGCCAAATCCTTCTCATATTGAGAGGAGACCCGTGCTCTGTCATTGTCACGGCACGACATGCCATTATCATAATGATGATTTGGCGTAGTAGTTATTTTAGACATTACTTTTTTAATTATTTAACACAGTCAGTAAGTAGCACAGTTTAAAGACATCATTAAAAGGAAAATTAGGTCGACTTATCTCTAATTATCTAATTGACTACTGTTTACTTCTTTCTCTCTTTCTAGAGATTTTTACCAGAAGCCCTCATTTTTTTACGAGAATGTCCATTTAACAATCAACATTCAAACTTTTTAAATTATGATGATAATAAAAAAATACATATAATTTCAATGCACTCATTTTATTATATATTTAATTGTATCGAAATTAATAAATCTGGACTGCAGAATTCAACTTGAATTTAAATTCAAAATTAAAACTTCATTCATACAAGTTGTTCACAAGCCTCGACTTTATCGAGTGGAATAAGGAGTGTTCCAAGGTTGACTGGTGGAGAAGGCTTTTAGAATTAAGTTCGCCTTATGTACAGTTTTTTTGTGCAATAAAGTTTATAAAAAAAAAAGATGGTTTTTTTTTTTAAATTATTTAGTTATCTCGTGGTGAATAACTGCCACTTGTCAGCTCTTTACAAAATAATAAGTACAAACTTAGTAGCGACTATTTTGATAGGGTACTGTTGAGACAAGTACCAGCTTGCGTCAATAAGAAACTGTGGCAGCGATTTCGTGATATCCGAGCTTTATTTAGTTGAGTATTGGATTTCAGCCAATGTATTCTGAGCAGTTTTAGAGTACAGTCAACTGGAAGCGAGAGTCCTCGTAAAATGGCCAAAGTCAACAGAAAAATCGCAGCTCGTCGGTCGATTTGATATTAAGGGAACATTTTTTCAGAAAGTGCTGCTTGTATTTTTGAAACTTTAATGGAATGAGGCGTCTGTGCCATGCAAATGGAGGCAAGGAATGGAAGCTGTAAGATTTAAAAAGGTAAATTTGTATAATTTAAGAGCAAATATATATAAAATAAACGCAATGCGAGGTTTTATTTATTCGATTTTAACCCCTGCAATCTCACTTTTTTTATACACTACAAGTTAGCTCTTGACGGCAATCTCACCTGATGGCAAGTGATGATGCAGTCTAAGATGGTAGTGAGCTAATCTGTTAGGGCTATGGTAAACCCACACTCCTAATTCGTTTCTACGCGACATCGTGCCACAATGCTAAATCGCTTGGCGACAAGTCTTTGTCGGTAGTAACTAGCCTCGGCCGAAGTCTACCACCAGACATAAAACCTTGTTGCAACTGATAGTTAAAACAAAGGGCTGTTCGTGCGATATATAAATTAGGTCCCAGAGAGTCATTAAAAGATAAATTTAAAGATTATAAAATAATGACAGTGCATAGCCAATATATATATGAAAATTTAATGTATGTTCATAAAAATATTGATAAATTCAAGAAAAAAATGGACTGTAACGCACTGAACATCAGAAGTAAAAGTAAACTTGTAGTACCATTTAGTAGGCTGCACAAAATTAGTAACTCATTCAAAGGAAATTGTATTTTATTTTATAATAAATTACCTATTGATATCTTGGAGATGTCTATCAATAAGTTCAAAGTTTTTATAAAACGAAAGCTTGTAGAAAAATCATATTACGATATTAAGGATTATATAAACGATAAAAAAGCTTGGATGTGAATTGCTCTATCTCCATAGGTACTATAGTTTCTTTATTCATTATGTGAGATGGTGATAACGAAAAAAAGAAAAACCCCGGCTAAGTTTGTTGTGGGCTTCTTCTTAGACCGGGGCGCGTTTGGAACCCTCATAGCTTTAGTTTTAAGTTTACGAATATAGTTATCACCATGAAATAACTACTATGTAAATTATTGACGCGTCAAAAGTGCCTTTTTAAGGACTATTTGAATAAAGATTATTTTGAATTTGAATTTGAATTTGAAACCCCACACTGTGAACTCGGCTAAAGTATCCCACCAGAGGGAGAAATCAGAAATGATTAATTCCCAAATTTCTCTTGAACCTGCTAACCACTTAAAATACCACCATTTCGCCAGGGAACTCCAAATGTTTAATCTAATCTTTACTTGATGCGAAGTGATGATTGATGGTGAGTTTGAAATGCTAAGGATTAACTATATCAGGTTATTGAACCCTTCATCGATTCATACGCGACATCGTTAAGAAACTTTTAATCTATTTGGAAGTACGGTATTTCTGGTAGTCTGGTACAAACTTTGTGTGTGTGTCCCAGCCAGAGATTTTTTTTTAACATTGCACGATAGAAGATTTCTATATACTTTTGCTTTAAATATAGATAGTTTATCGGTAAAATTAGATCTCATAAGGTCTTTCCAAATTATTAACCCCTTGATATTTCTACAAATGTAGACAACATCAAGTTAAGAATGAATATAGACATGAACAAAGGAGTAGGATACTAAAGGCGGCTTTATCGCTTACTAGCCATCTCTGCTACCTTAGGATTAGGAAAACACGAGGAAAATAGACCGCATGATTAGATTAAAAAAAAATTAAAAACACAACAATAATAAAATTAATAAAACCTTTATTTCCAATTCAAATTATAATGTCATGTGTTAAATAATAAAAATGACAATTTAATTTGTAAATACGTTGTCTAAAATAAAATCGTAATTTATTTTCATTGGAAACATGTTTACTAATAATTAGATACAGAACTAGAGCTAATACACTACCTTAAGCCTTTGGCCTTTGGAGAAAAAGAACCATTGTACGAGTTATTTCGTGAACAAAATCTTTAAAATCTTGTAAAATACAAACTTTCGCAAAGTAACACTACCGGTTTTTATCTAATGTGATGTTATTACTCCAGTTTATTTCAGTCTAGTTAAGAATTTATCTTGCGAGTATATAATATTAAGCCGTAAATAAAACAGTAATTAAATTAGATTGCTTAAGCAATAAGACCGCCTTTGCATACTCATGTGTTAAGTGTTCCGTGATGTTGTTTCTTTAAAATGTGTGTGCAATAAAGAGTACCTATCCATCTATCTATCTATTAAATTATGTCAAAACTGTTCGGTCATAGATCTTCATAAATATTTGTATTAAATTTTAAAGCTATCGTTAATCAAAACGGGTTCAAAATCCAATAATTAATTACAGTAAACCAACAATTGCGCGTTTGTTTTTCATTAAACGTTATCAAATAATTGTTTGAAAATACACTCCAAATTAAATAGGAAAAGCTGATCGCATTTCTAATAACCAGGCATATACTTTATGTACAACAAACTTCTAATAAGGAAGTGGTTCTATATATATTTTTATTATTTGCGTACCAGATCTATGATAATAAACACTTATGTAGGTATACTAAGTAAACATTGATATATCACTAGCCGTAGATCGATCATTAACGCTCAAAAAATGGGACGGAAAAGTAGTGCATAAATAGCGACGCGTGCACTCCTTTCCTCCAGTGTGTGACAAGGCTAGACGAAAGTCACCGATTCTAACACTCGAGCCCTATAATCCGAATGAATTACAAAGCACTACGCGCCGCTATAGATAATATAACGGCCAGATGTCTAGTGTATTAGACAGGTTGTAATACATCGATATACTGATATGTAGGAATGTATAGTTCGTTGGTGACAAATTCTCCTTCCTCCCGGACCTCGATTACGAGCAGACGTATAAACACCGCGTTAATTTGTCATTTTAAATCATTTTAAATTAAATTATACAGTAAAAATAAGTTCAGAATAATAGGAATTCAGAAATTATTAGGAGTGTAATAAGTGAACAAAGCTACAACTAAGCAGCGGAGACATCTTTATCCGAGGCGTGACAGATACGCAAGCACCGCCCAGAACAGCGCTGTCATCATAGCTGTTAGAAGAGTCACCACTACGTTGCGCCGCCCAAACGGCGTAGCCATCTCAGCTGGAGGTGTCAACCGACGCGGTTGCGCCGCCTGAATCATCTCCTGCAGTGCACTCCTTGCCGATCACATCTCTCGCGCAATCTGTTACCCTGGTACGTGATACCATAGATACATTAAATAATAGATACATTAGTTGGTGTGTGAAGTGATTGATTTAAAGAGCATAACTTGAATTCAACTTTTTTCCAGTACTCTAGTACAATAACTCTTCCAAGGTATGAACTCTTGGTATATGTAAAAGAGAACACAAGTTGTTTTTATAAATTTCTCCGTCTTTGTGAGTGCCTATTAATTTTGTTTGAAATGTCGCGCTTGGGTACACCCGATAAATCTCTGTCTGATCCCAATTTAAATAAAGACAGCAATGAAGATACCTCACATACCTTTGTCAACTTGAGAAACAAGCGAAAGAGGCGCGGCTCTTTTAACCCGGAATTTGAAGCATTTAAGGAAGAAATTAAGGAGCTCATCGAATCTTGGATGAAGCAGCATGATAACCGGCTAGGGAAAATATCAACTACTTTGGAAGGCATCCAAAAAACGAACTCGGAAATAGAAGCATCTATATCTTTCATAAATAAACAGTACGAAGAAATCAAGTGCAGGGTTGAAAGAATAGAATCAGAGAAAAAGAAAGAGCAAGAACATATACAGATACTGGAAGAAAGAATAGAAGACCTGCAAAGAAATGCTCGAAAGACTTCTCTGGAGCTGCGTAATGTCCCCAGCTTAGCGCAGAGTAAAGATGACCTAACAAAATGCTTCATACAGCTCGCCAAAAGCAGCAACTTCGAGATCACGCAAAATGATATCCACGACATCTACCGGGTAAAAGGTAACCAAAATACAAGCGGTCCAATTATAATTGAATTATCAACAGTCTCACTCAAAACGGAACTGCTTAAAGCTACTAAGACATATAACAGGAAGAATATAAATAACAAATTAAACGCATCACATCTCGGATACGTAAACAACACATCACCTATATTCTTAGCAGAGCAACTAACTAGTAAAGCTAGCAGACTGTATTTTCTGGCTCGAGAGCTTATCAAAACCAAACCATACCGTTTTTGTTGGACCGCTAATGGGAAGGTTTTTATAAGAAAGGATGAGAATTCGCCTATTATTCGCATCCTTAGCGAGGCGCAAATACAAAAGTTGGGAAGTGAAAAGTGACTATCTCTAAGGCCTATTCTAGATGTAAGGTATATAAAGCTAAGCTTCCAAGCATACACACATACAATAAACACAATCACACTTGCTCTCTGTCAGTTTACAGTTATAACATTTAAAACACACAGTAACTACACAAATATTAGTATAAGTTGTACACTATTATGCTCTTTTATTACTAAAATTAATTGGGGATTATTTATTTTTTATATGAGGATTTACACAATAAATCAATTGATGAATAATTTCTCTTTGAATAGACAGACACAAAATAAGATGTATTTCTATTTTAAATTATTACCTAATACGTCAGTACGCCCACATCTCTCATCATATAACAGGCGCAAATGTTAATGATTTAATGTCAGAAATAGAAACATTTAAAATTGCGACATCATACTTTAAATATAACCCCGAAAAATGTCTGTCTACCGTAGGGAATAATATTCATAACTTAAAAATCCTAAGTCTTAATATAAGGAGTATTTACAAAAATATATCTGAATTTGAAACGTTACACCATAGGCTCAAATTTAATTGTGACATAATTATTTTTTCCGAATGCTGGTTAAATCCTAACAAAACTCCCCCACAACTCCCAGACTATACGGCTCACTACACCTCGATAAACCGCAACCAAAACGACGGTGTGGTTGTCTACTTGCGTAATAACTTGAATTATCAAGTCGAAGAGCCGGCGTTTGAGGGGGCCAATTGCCTAATTATTAAAGATAAAAATAATTTGGCCATAATCGCACTTTACCGATCCCCTTCATTTTATAATATTGATAGTTTTCTTAACTCATTAGAACTAACCTGCAAGTCACTGAAAAACATTACAAACATTGTTATTTCAGGCGACATAAATATTGATATAAAACCTAGCAATAACTTAACCAATAACGCCTCTCGGTACCTTAACCTAACATCAGAACTAGGTTTTTTACCAGGGCATACACATCCCACGCGAGAATTAAACTGTCTTGACCATATTTTATTAAAATCCTCATCTCATCCAACTATTTTCATTCTTGATACACATATTACCGACCATTTGCCTACATTACTTTGTATAAATACTGCCCGCATACCAGTCAATTCTTTTTATATTCGTAATAAAACCAATTGGGACATGGTAGCCAAAGACCTGGATAATACTGATTTAACAGCAATTTATACGTCAAGAGATCCCGATTGTCTAATTGAATCGTTAATTACTACGATAACGCAAAAAATTATTGAAAATACTGTACAAGTTAGGACAAGTGGTAAATATCGACCACTTAAACCATGGATTACCCCGGGCTTAGTCAAGTGCATACGTAACCGTGACAAACTCCACTGCAAAGCTCGTAAATCCCCCAATAATGAAATCCTTCAAACAACATACAAGAGGTATAGGAATTTTTGCAACAATTTACTAAAAAAGCTTAAGCGGCAGTATGAACAGTCTGAGATACAAAAAAATCGTAAGAATTCAGCCAAAACCTGGCAAGCTATTAAAAAAATTGCGGATATTTCTTATCATAAAAATTCCTCTCGCGAACTTTTAATGCTAGAAAGCACGCCTATTAAATCTGTTAACGCAGTTAACTCATATTTCGTGAATGTTGGTAAAACTCTAGCTGAGAATATTCGGTCAGCTTCATCTGTGAGTTACAATAATACACCGACCGTTACTGGCAACTCCTCAAATTGTGTTAATTCTCTCGGCTTACTCCCCACAGATGAAACAGAAATTGAGACACTAATACTTAATTTAAAAAACGATTGTGCCACGGGTTGGGACAATATACCTGCTTCGTTGTTGAAAAAGATAAGACATAAAATTATACCCCTAATTACAGACATCTTTAATATTTGCCTTGACAAAGGCATTTTTCCCAAGGCATTAAAAAGAGCTATCATTCATCCGATATTCAAAGGAGGAGACAAAAACGTTGTAAGTAACTATAGACCAATTTCGGTCCTGTCAGCTCTGTCCAAATTTTTCGAAAAATTAATATATAAGAGGCTCAACACATTTTTAAATAAGTTCGGACTAATTGCTAACAACCAGTTTGGATTTAGAGCTGGCAGGTCAACTGAAGATGCAGTTAGTAAACTTGTCGACCTTATTTCGAATAGTCTTGATCGAAAGAAAAAGTGCCTAGCTATATTTATAGACCTAGCCAAGGCCTTCGATACCGTTTCTGTCCCTTCCCTCTTAGTTAAATTACAAGCAATAGGCATTAGGGGGACAGCATTAAATCTTTTTACTAGTTACCTTACCAACAGAGTCCAGAAGGTTAAGATCGAAAATTACCTGAGCGATGATCTTTCCATAGAGTACGGAGTCCCGCAGGGAAGTATCCTAGGTCCAGCTCTCTTCTTGATTTACATTAACGATCTATGCCTGATCCAATTAAAGAATGGAAACATATTTTCATTTGCGGACGATACAGCTATTGTGTTTCAGGGAGAGAGTTGGGAGGAAGTGTACTCATTGGCTCAGGAAGGATTACAAACTGTCACTCACTGGCTGAATTTAAATTTGTTGACGCTTAATGCAAGCAAGACCAAATATTTAACATTTTCAATCTCGTCGAGAACCAGCGTGCCACGTAATACAACTGGTAAATTTACAATACAAGTGCATAAATGCGATGACTTTAATTCCACAATATGTAATTGCCAACAGATCGAACGCGTACAGCAATTTAGGTACTTGGGGGTGGTTCTCGATGAACATTTGTCATGGGTCCCACAAATATGTCAGCTAACAGGACGCGTTAGGAAACTAATATGGGTATTTAAAAAGTTGAGAAATGTAGTACAATCCGACCTACTGAAAACAATCTATTTCGCTCTGTGTCAATCTATACTTTCGTATTGTGTCACTGTCTGGGGAGGTATAGGCAAATCCCATCTGATTCACCTTGAACGTGCCCAGAGATCGGTTCTCAAGGTTATGTATCACAAATGCTATCGTTTTCCTACGCACTTGCTATATGCCTCTAGTAGCGTACTCACAGTTCGGCAATTGTTTATACTATTTATCACCCTCAGGACACATTCAGCGTCAGGATTTGATCCCAAATTTCAGACTAGCAAACGCAGAAGCGATATAGTTTTTCCTTCCACGTACAGACCTCGTACATCCTTTTTCAAACGTCAGCATTCATTTCTGGCTCCCTTTTTATATAACAAAATCAACAAACAGTTGAAAATCTACCCGATGACAAAACATTTGGCTAAAACTAAAGTATCTCAATGGCTTCTACAAAAAAACTATATTCAAACCGAGGATTTGCTACCTAACAACTTATACTAATGCCCATATTATGTACTTCAACTAAACACATACACGCACACACGAACACCCACTCACACACACACACACACACACACACACACACACACACACACACACACACACACACACACACACACACACACACACACACACACACACACACAAACACACACACATAAGCTTTTACTATTGTTTAGCAAAAAAAAAAAAAGCAAATTTTCTATATAATTTTTGTTTATTGTTATATTGTAGAAGAACATTAAATTATTAATATAAGGTTCGGAGGTGGGCGGCGGCTCATGCAACACAGTTTATACTAATGCAGGGTCGTCCTTGCCATTTTTCTGTATGACTCAAGTGTTCTCTCAATAAAGATTTTTATTATTTATTATTTTATTATCTCGCCTTGTTTTTGTATGACGCGCTCTATCTATGGCTAGTGGTAAATCAATGTAAGTAAAGCTTATTTTTTAAGAGATTTTTTCCAGCCTTAGATGGCAAAAAGAAGGTCCTACCTACACTATAACAAAAATAGACAGACTAATAAATACTTAAATAATTTAAAATAAATTACAATATATAATAAAGGTTAAGGTTAAACTCCTTAAAATAATTATAATCATCTTCATCATCATTTCAACCGATAGACGTCCACTGCTCGACATAGGTCTTTTGTAGGGTGTTCCAATGGCCACGGTCTTGGGCCGCTTGTATCCAGCGGCTCCCTGCGACACGTTTGATGTCCTTTTACGGATCTCTTCATTTCTGATTTGATCACGAAGCGATACTCCTAGCATAGCTCTCTCCATTGCGCGCTGAGTGACTCTGAGCCTTCTTATGATAGTGAGCGACCACATTTCGGATCCGTAAGTCATCACTGGCTGGCGACTGCACTGGCATCAGTCACACGTACTGTTCGAAAACTTTAAAATTATATATTTTAGTTATGATATTAAATTTTTTTAGGTTTAAAGTTTAAATTTTTTTTTCCAATGCAATCCAAATCCAATTTTAAAATGTGACAGCGCACGTGCTGCGCACGGAGGTCGTCGTTTATATATTTATATACGGACTTTCACTGGACGTAATTACAGACAAAATTTATTATATTATAGTATAATCACACGAAGCTGTGATAGCCTAGTGGTTAGGACATCAGCCTTTTAATCAGAGGTTGGGGGTTCGAAACCGGGCCCGCACCTATAACTTTACGGAGTTATGTGCGTTTTTAAGCAATTAAAATATCACTCGCTTCAACGGTGAAGGAAAACATCTTGAGGCAACCTGCATGCCTGATAGTTCTCCATAATGTTCTCAAAGGTGAGTGAAGTCTGCCAATCCGCACACGGTCAGCGTGGTGGACTATGGCCAAACCCTTCTCATATTGAGAGGAAATCCGTGCTCTGTAGTGAGCCGGCAATGGGTTGATCATGATGATGATGATGATAATCACACATTTGATTGCGGTTTGTTTCCAACCTTCTGGAATATACGTTACTACTTCTACTTGTTCGAAGTAAACATGAACTTTTACTGTTTTCCAAAGTTGTGTACACTGTTTAAACTGAAGCAATGTTTTGTTTAAACCGCTCCTACTCTCGTATTTGTTTAGGTTGTAGAATGTACCTACTCACGGGATTAGGTTACGTACCGATTTTGCATTCTAGACTTAGATAAGTGTTTCCGCTCGTAGGCTTTAATTCTTTATGCTTTATATTGCAATTTCATCATCATCATCATCATCATCAGCCAACATTTATCCACTGCTGGATATAGGCCTCTTTCAAGTAGCACCAACTCATCCTGTCTCCGGCCTTTCGCATCCAGTCGATGCCTGCCACTTTTCGGAGGTCATCACTCCACCTGGCCGGAGGACCGTCACACCGTTTGCCGAGACGTGGTCTCCACTCGAGGACCTTCTGACTCCAACGTCCGTCGGTTCTCCGACAAACGTGACCAGCCCACTGCCACTTCAGCGTGCATTTATGTTTTATTGCAATTTATGTTTTATGTATTTTACTTACGGTTATTCTTTCTTACATCGAATCACTATATAGTATAAAACAAAGTCGCTTTCTCTGTCCCTATATTTAAAACTACGCAACGGATTTAGATGCGGTTTTTTTAAATAGATAGAGTGATTGAAGAAGAAGGCTTATATGTATAATAACATACATAAAATAGTGAGGAGAAATACTGTCATTTTTGGGGTTTCTAATGAGATGTCGTAAATAATTACATCTTTTCCACTTACATTACAAACGCAGGCTGAGCCCTACGAGATTTATCAAAATAATGTACTAAGTATTGTACACATTGAAATGGTCTACAGAAAACTCCGCTATGGTATTTGTCTATCTCTTATGGATATCCCACAATAACATTTTTTTGTCATTTACTGTTAACGACAAATATTAATAATTTTCGAAGCGATTTTAACCAATACAGCATTCATCCTTATCTAATAAAATACTTTAAATATATTGTTGATTTAATATAATTCTATATGACCCTATACAGCATATGATTTGAATGAATATTTTCGAAGATATTACAGATTTAAAAATAGCGGAACGTAGCGGGGAGGCGGGAGCGTGCAAAAAAGTATGAATTTAGATATTCCAAAGATAGCAGGAAATCTTCATGGTTTATGGAAAGAAGAATTCAGAGTTTTAGTGTAAATTTAACGCGTGGAGGCCACGGGCAGTAATGAATAAATCAAAACTACTGGATCAATTTTAATCATTGTAAATTTTTTCAGTAAATGATATAGGCTATATATTTTTACCCGGGCGAAGTCGGGGCGGGCCGCTAGTAGCATATATACCGACAATGACATCGTGTCAATTAACCAATTAGGAGAATTGGTTTCTACGCGTCTGTTCTCCGGGTCTACCATACCTCTAACAGGTTAGCCCGCTACCATCTTAGAATGCAACATCGCTACCAGGTGAGATTGCTGTCCAGGGCTAACTTATAATGGACAAAAAAGAAAGATATGCCTGCTGAATGAGAGGATTTGAACTGCCTGGTGGCGGCGGCTTCGGCGGTGACTAGTTACAACATACAATTGGTTTAGCGTTCCGGTGCGACGCCATAATACCGATTAAGGTTTCCCCTTCCTCCTTTTTTATCCAGCCACTGGTCGACTTTCTATTCGACCTAGGGACGTCAGCATCTGCCATGATTTATAGCAGACCGCGTTAGGTACGAGTGCGTTTTTAGGAGATCCAGGATAATTCCACTTTTATGCTGATTGTGCACTCCGAGGGTGTTTTAGTGGGTAGAAATCCCATTTAACCGAAGATCTCCCCTAGAAAGTCGGGTAGCTTAGTAAGAGATTTCTCAACAAAAACTAAAGGGGTATGGGTTTAATATACCTACTTTTTTATCCACTACAAGTTGGCCCTTGACGGCAATCCCACCTGATGGTAAGTTATGATGCAGTCTAAGATGGTAGCGGGCAAACCTGTTAGGGTAATGGTAAACCCATACCTCACACATACAAACACTAGTAATTGGTTTTTAAGCGCTGAATGGCTTGGCGACACGTCTCTGTTGATGCCCCGGCCGAACTCCCACCAAACCAGACTCGAGTCGGGAATCGAACCCAGGACCTCCAACTTTTTAATGCGACAGAGGAGCGCCACGGAGGTCGTCAATGCTATAATATAACAGTTTAACCCTCTGTTATCTTAGACAGCATATTTAGGTATTTATAGCCATAGCTCATTTGGGAAATAGAAAATAATTAAAGTTACACACCAATATGGAAGTTCCCTTGGAAAATGTTGACTTGATATCTCACAATTAGAGAAACTTTGTAAAGTACAAATTAATTATTTTGTTGCGTTTCAGCATTTCGCAACATAACTGTGTACACAATTAATCCACAGTATAAATTTAACTGCTTAATTCATTACTGAACTGTTATATTAGTTATACTGTCTAATAATCATCATCATCATCATCATCATCATGATCAACCCATTACCGGCTCACTACAGAGCACGGGTCTCCTCTTATATGAGAAGGGTTTGGCCATAGTCCGCCACCACCATGTGCGGATTGGCAGACTTAACACGCCTTTGAGAACTGAGAGTTCTCCATAGTAATAAGTAATACAATATATATTTTTTTTATACATAAATATTAGGAGATATCGCATGCGGGTTGAAAACGAGTGTGCGAGCGTGCCCGTGACCCAGCCACCAGCTGACGCGAAGGAGCATCGCTGGGTTATAGTGGGTATTCTGGTCGCCACTCTGGCCGCCAGCAAGTCCCACATACCATAAAAGCGACCCCGTTTTCAGAAGCGGCGTAGTTCTGCCTGCGTCGCTTTCGGAGGGGGTGCGTAAGCGCATTACTCAGCGTAAGAAAAGGAAATAACGCATGGTCAACTGAGTCTCTCTTAAGCGTTTTTTTGATTCGGAGTGTTTTACAGCATCTATATAGGTTACACACACACACACACACACACACACACACACACCTACTGTGTTGTTTGTAATCTTTTGGTTGATATTAATTATAAAGTTTTGTTTCTCTAGGTCTTCTTATGTCTATTCTGTTATTATAATAACATATCTTTTACAATTTTTAATTTAAGTATTCTTTTTCCAGAATTAAATATATTGCTAATAAACCCGTATTTATACCAAAATTAAAACCCGTATTTCAACCTACCCACCATTCAGTTAAATTAATAAAAAAACATAACATGTAATAATTGTGAATTATAATTATAAATGAATATAAAGTGAATTATAAATCCATCGAATCAAAATTCATGTCTGGGAACGGTTTTAACGGTAGTTTTATTAGAAACAAATTGGACTGAAAGCCGATAGCTTATAGCTAACAGGCTGACGTGTGACGTGTCATTTGTCTGGGCTTTTACGAGATTTCACCTCGGTACAGATGGGTTTTTTCATTTGTGCAATGTTTTTGAGGAGTGTAAACGTAACGAGTTACGGTTGGCCACAGGTGGGAAACAAAGAAACTTCGGATTTAAATATAATTAAATTTTATAAAGAAATTATAATTAAAATCTTACTAACTAGCAGACCATTCCGATTTTAGGAAAGTTCTCGGGATTAAAATGTAACCTACATCCTAACTAAACAATAAACAGCAAGTATAATTTGCTATATAAAAATAAAGTAAAGTAACTTTACTTTTCGCGCTTGTGAAGTCAACATCTCCTGAGGATGATCCGGTGTCGGGTCCAAACGTACGTAGAGGTTCTAGTGGAAGTGGAATTTGTGTGGTGTTATATTATACAAATCTCCCGGTTGTCGGCGGAATATAGCAAATTATACTTGCTGTTTATTGTTTATCATGGACTTCCGCACAGTAACGCCTGCTTCTATTCATTACATCCTAAGTTCCTATCACTAACACAAGTGGACTCTTCCGATGCTAGGAAAGAATTCGTGGGAACACTCTTTTCCTGCGTTCGCGGGCTCGGTAATATAACGCCGATGCTAACGCAGCGTTATCATGGCGTGGGGCGGCGTTCCGGGGCTGTGCTATAACTAACGTGTATATATTAATTTTTTTTTTCGTTTGATGGCTTTACACAGATAAGCCAATGTCAAGTTTATTATTTTATTAGTTCTCTCTTTTTATGGCTTTGCACAGATTTGCCAATTTTAAGTTTGTAGCAATGTAGAATTTACGGAGAAATAGCGGGAAATTTCGCACTCTAAGTACGCGGCTCCCTCAAACCTTTCCCAAATCAATACCTGTTAACCATTTAGAAAACCAGCCACTACACAAACGACACTAAAACTGTCCACGACACAACCAACGCCAGTCCTTTTCAAAATTAGCCAACAAACATTAATTCAAGAAAAGCGTGAAAAAACCGCGCCCGCCATATACGAAGCCTCCCGCCTTTTTTCATATTAATATTTATATTTTCAAAAGGAGCTGGTGGTTTTTTTATTGTTTACTATCGAGGTGAAAATCATTATGTTTTCTTTTGTTCCTTAACTAGTTTGCACTGGTCTAGCTCTTGACTAAGCGGGTTAAGCTGTTAGGGTTATGGCATTTATATTAAACACATACTCCGAATCAGCTTCTGAGCGACGTCATGCTGGAACTGAATTGGTGGAACGTCTTCGGCGGTAACTAACTACACCTGATCTGATCAGAAAAAAATCAGATATGAAAAATTCCCAAATCTATTTATTTATTTTGCCCTGCGAGGGATCGCAACTGGGATCTTCTTATATAAACATAGTATAATTTCATATTGTTAATTTTAAATAATTAATTCTTGATTTATATCTTTATTATTAATTTGGCAGACTTCACACGCCTTTGAGAACATTTGGAGAACTCTAAGGCGTGCAGGTTTCCTCACGATGTTTTGCTTCACCGTAGAAGCAAGTGATATTTAATTTTTTTTAAACGCACATAACTCTGAAAAGTTAGAGGTGCGTGCCCAGATTCGAACCGCCAACCTCTGATTAGGAGGCTGACACCCTAACCACTAGGCTATCACGGCTAACTTTTCGGAGTTATGTGCGTTTTTAAACAATGAAAATATCACTTGCTTCAACGGTGAAGGAAAACATCGTGAGAAAACCTGCACGCCTGGGAGTTCTCCATAATGTTCTCAAAGGCGTGTGAAGTCTGCCAATCCGCACACGGCCAGCGTGGTGGACTATGGCCAAACCCTTCTCATATTGAGAGGAGACCCGTGCTCTGTAGTGTGCCAGTAATGGGTTGATCATGATGATGTTAATGATACACGAACTTCTTCTTATAGTGTTTTAAATTTAACCGCTTAACTCACGTAAATATTATGTAACCAGCGTACATTAAGGTAAGTTTCACCTTCTTTTTGATCCATTTTCAGTATAGATAGAATATTGTCGTGTATTGCGGTTGCAGAGACGAATCGATCGCGTCAAATGTCATGTCGGCAGATCGGCGTTATTAGAGGCAAATTGGACTAAAAGCCGATAGCATACGGGCGGGCGTGTGACGTTTCATTCGTCGGAATTTTTCCAGATTGCACTCTGATGCAGGTATTCGTGAGTGGTGTTTTTTAAAGGAGTTCAGGCAGTGGCGTGCACTTCATACATGCAAGAAAGTAGGTCATACCCCCAGGAGTATCTGGAGGAATGAACAAATATTCGTGAAAAATCCCAAAGACCCATGTTATGAAAATATTTTATGCATACCCTGGTTAAAAACCCTTTTTTAATCCTAGGTAAATCCTCATGGATATCCCTGCGCCGGGAGGCACAGAGGTTAGGAGACTCCTACTGACTAAAACCCACACGTGTTCCTACTCACCGCTGTATGGTGGAGCCACGGGAAAGCTTTCGCATACAACCGCAACTCCACTTGAGGATCGTACTGTGAGTGATGGACGGCCCCGCTTCCATCGCCCACAAGTCCTCCGAAGGCACAGGAGCAAGAGAAGTGGAAGAGGAAACAAAAAAAAACCCGGCTAAGTTTATTTGATTTTGCATAGACCTGAGCTGAATTTGAACCCTCTTAGCTTGAGTTTTAAGTTGATGAGCGTAATGTAGTTATTACCATCACTTCACGAATATAAATAACTAGCTGGCGCCCGCGACTTTGTCCGCGTGGAATAAGTTTTTAAAATTCAGTCAGAATAAGTGGTAAAAATTCCTACGGGAACTCTCCTATGTCACTCTCAAGGACCTCAACTATACTTTCAAAAATTTAAAGATCGTATGTTTTATAGTTCTTGTGATCATCAGTCAGTCAGTCAGTCAGTCAGTGGTATTTCGCTTTTATATACATATATAGATTGAAAATATGATTCATAGATGCCTGCGATAGTTGCCTGCCTTTTATCTTTTATATTGCGTTTTTTTTTTGTTTTTATCTTTTATATTATTATATATTGTATAGTGACTCAAGCAATGACTTATGATTTTTCTTTCTTTGAAACTATTTGAAAACGTTGTGAAAACCTGAAAAAAGCTAAACATTTACATTAGCATATAACGTTAAATAATTGTCATGAAAAACTGTTTTAACTATTGATTTTCTGTAATAAATAAATAGGTTTAAACGAATGAAGCTATTTTAGTTTGATTTTGATTTGCTATGACTGTAATACTCGTAAAGCTCTTATGTTGTTTAACTTGCACAAACATACGCGTAGGAAATAACGTTTATCCTTATCATCTGACGCTTTAAAGATAACCGTTTATCGCGAAAATATTACGTTACCAGCTTAGGAAGCTTATCCGTGTAGGCCCATTTTCTATATTCATATTATGAAGTCGGCGTTGCTTTTCGGAAGGCAAGGATTTACCATGAAACATAAAGCTTAGTCTGCTACTCTGCGACAACAGGATAAATCTGTTCTGGACAGTTTCTTTATCACGCATCACGTAGATCTTCCAACATACTATACATATACTTCTATTCTTTATGTTTTTTTCTTTACTGTCTTGTATTTCTTCTGTTTATGTGGTGCAAAATAAAGTGTATTTTCATTTAATTTCATTTCATTCCCCTCCAACATACGACCATCCTCAGGAAACGTTTTCTCCCAAACAGAACTCAAAATGCAAATTTAGACGGCAATTATATAACGTGAGTGGAGTCTGTGTTTTTTTTATCTTTGTTGTATCGTTTATAGATAATCATCATTATCACCATCCTCACCATAGTCAACCCAATGCCAGCTCACTACAGAGCACGGGTCTCCTCTCAATATGAGGAGGGTTTGTATAGTCCACCACGCTGTCCATGTGCAGATTGGCAGACTTCACACGCCTTTGAGAACATTACGGAGAACTTTCAGGCGTGCAGCTTTCCTCACGATGTTTTCATTCAACCTTGAAGCAAGTGTTATTTTAATTATTTAAAAACGTGCATAATTCCGAAAAGCTAGTGGTGCGTGCACGGGTTCGAACCCCGACCTTCTGATTAGGAGTCGGACACCCTAACCACTATGCTATAACAGCTTCATGTATCCTAACTTCTCATAATTACAAACCGTTCATCTGTCATTTAATATAAAAGTTCAAACGTCAGCAAATAATATGATAGATTCACATCTGAATTCTTACTTTCATATGACATTTTTAGATGTATTAAGTAACACTTCAAGTAATATACTTGTGAATTATGGGCACTTATTTCTTCACTCTGATATAATAAGGGCAAAACGACGTTGGTGCGATAATTTGATACATTTAAAACGTCCATTTCCATGAAGTTACCGAGTTAAGGCAATACAGCTACCATTTGGCATTTAAATAACAGGTTCGTTTTAAGAACAGTTCAAATATAGTTATTTTAAAGTTTCTTCCCGTCCCATTATCGCTCAAAATTCTGATTTTATATTTCAGTGTATCAATTTAATCAAATGTCGACGGAATCTCCAAAATTAGAAATATACTTAATAGTTTATGGTAAACACTGAATTAATTTTAAAAGCTATACAAATATTAACGGTACGAAGATAAACAGAAATGCATTTAGCTCGTTTAACTTCGCAAAATTATACTCAAGTGGGTAATGCATCCGTAAACGTCGTGTATACTTGACATATTTTAGATATAAAAATGTTTTGTACGAAACATCACAACCACAGATAATATCCGTACATTTATATATAAATCCGTAAGTAATCCTATTCTATATACACGCATTAACTACTGAACAAATTTCGATAACATCTAGCAAAGACATCGATGCATTCTGGAGATATCTAAGAATGTTGGCTGCAATTCCACTCTGGTAAGGCAAGATGATTCTTTGCACAAAAACAGAGCCTAAGCCTCCAGAAAGGGCAATAATCCGAGGTCTAATATCTGGTAAAAAAAAAAAAACACTTTGACTTCATGGCCCCAAGGTATATACGGCAACCGTGACGGGATCCTAAAGATTAATAACGCGTAAATTAATGACGCGTCAAAAGTGCCTTTTTAAGGACTATTTGAATAAAGATTATTTTGAATTTGAATTTTGAATTTAATAAAAGTATCATATGTCCAGAAGAGGGAAATTCTCGTGTCACATTGTTTGTTCCCATACTCCTCCGTAAAGGCTCGATCGATTCTTAAGAATTTTTTATGCCTATTCAGTAAGTCAGAGAATTGGGGTGTCCACCCCAAATTTCTTTTTTAAATTTTTATGTCGACTCAATATATATATTGTGTTGATTTTCACGTGAACAAATAAATAACTTCTATCCTATTCCTTAACTAAAGAACCAAGAATTACATACGCATATCTTATATTTATCCAAGATGCTGATGTAGGGGTACGTGTGCCTAAATCCTGATACAAGCTATGCCCTTTTTGATAGGCGTACAAATTGTTAGCTTACTCTGTTATAGCACTTTTTGGCGGCGAGATGTCAATCTAGTCACGTAAATGAGATTACTTAGCGAGGAGAAACCGTGCGGGGCAATGCAGAGCTATTAAAGTCTCCGTAAAGGGCTTAAGTTCTAGGCGTGATAACTTTACGACGGTTGATATTATGGTTATGTAAAAAATGCTAAATATATATGATAGCGAGAAAATGAGCAGGTGGTCATCTGGTGTTCCTTACTGCCATCCCAACCAAACTATACTGTCAACTTTTGAGCTTTATTGAATGCCAAGCTGTAATAGCTTAGTGGTTAGGGGGGTCAGCCTCCTAATCAGAGGTCGGCGGTTCGAATCCGGGCACGCACCTCTAACTTTTCGGAGTTATGTGAGTTTTTAAACAATTATAATATAACATACGGTGAAGGAAAACATCGTGACGAAACCTGCACGCCTGAGAGTTCTCCATAATGTTCTCAA
The DNA here is from genome assembly GCA_928268935.1 of Lasiommata megera. Classification (NCBI taxonomy): domain Eukaryota; kingdom Metazoa; phylum Arthropoda; class Insecta; order Lepidoptera; family Nymphalidae; genus Lasiommata; species Lasiommata megera. The sequence continues at coordinate 7,950,495 of OV743326.1, read as the reverse complement.
AGGCGTGTGAAGTTTGCCTATCCGCACATGGCCAGCGTGGTGGACTATGGCCGAACCCTTCTCATATTGAGAGAAGACCCGTGCTCTGTAGCGAGAAGGTAATGGGTTGATCATGATGAAAGAATGCCAAATATATATGGATAGCGAGCAAATGAGCAGGTGGTCAACTGTTTACTGCCATCCTAGCCAAACTATACTGTTAACTTTTAAGCTTCATGACCACACAAAAAAGGTATGAAAACAACTCTATGCAAATTAAAATGTCAATCTGAATTTGAAGTGCGTAGTCCCAGCTGACATGTTATTTATACACGGTCAAATCATCTCTTTTATTGTTGTTTATTTTTGTCGGCTTAACCATTTAATGCTTTCGTGTTGTTGAATGTTTGCATGTATATATTTTGATTATACGGTAGTGATTGAGATACAATACCATTCAGCCTGCTAACGTTTCTCGTCAGGTTTTCTGGTTTTGATATTTCAAATGATTTTTTAATATATTTTTTATTCCCCTACAAGTAAGCCCTTGACGGCAATCTCACCTAAGTGGTAATGCAGTCTAAGTTGGTAATGTTCAGCACATTACCAACTGTTAGGAGCATGGCATACCCCAAATTGGTTTCTACACATCGTGTCGCCTAGAAACCCCATAAATAGGTACCAATAAATGGTAAGCCCGGTACCATCCTAGGCCGTATCATCACTTACCACAAGGTGAGATTGCCGTCATTGGCTAACTAACTTGTAGTGTATAAACAAAAAAGATGACGCATTTGATCTCGAAACATCGAGATCCAAACAGAAACTGACAGGCACAATCTATATGTCGGCGCGAAGGAGTTATTAACTTCATTCAGCGGCGCCAAGAAAATCAAGAATCCAATAATTACCCACATTTGAACTCTTTAAATCACTAATTAATCATTTCTTTGCTAATCAGTGTATTTAGAAGGTAGCAATCAATTTTGTACAAGCATGCTTTGGTATAAGGTTGCCTTTCGTGGCATTCTCGCTGGAGACGTCGGACCGTTCGGACCTCTTAATTATGGTCGCAATAAAAGTGTAATCCACAAGTTGTGGTTTTAATTACTATCAGCGAAAGTAAACAAAAGCGTGAAGTCAGTAATGCTGACGTCACTCTTACTAAAAAACAGCTCGGACGGCCTTCACTCGTCATATATATCATTATTATCTGTATATAGTTATTTTGGGTGTGTACCTCAATAAAGAAAATTATTATTATACCTACATGTTACTTACATTTATCGCGATACTAATGTCAATATAAATCTAACCTCATAGTATCGTCAGCGATAACACACTTAGATGAAGATGAATTAGTTCGAGACGTATCTATAATACCATTATATGAACCAGAACATAAATCGTAAAGGATTGATGATTGATGTACCACTTCAAGTCTTTGTCAACGTTTCATTACAGATGATGAATGGGATGTCGTGCGAAAAATTATCAGTGAGTATTATTCCAAGCACAGTATCAGATGTCACAGAAGAAAAATTTTGACGACCTCGATGGTGCAGCGCATGCGATGTAGCATTGTAAAGATGGAGGTCCAAGCCGGGACTGGGTTCAAGTCCCGGCTCGAGTCTGGTCTGGCGGGAGACTTCGGCCGTGTCTAGTTACCAACCTACGTAAGGCGTGTCGCCATCCAATTTAGCGTTCCGGCACGTGTTGCGTAGAAACAAATTAGGAGTATGGGTTTACCATACCCTTAACAGGTTAGCCCGCTACCATCGTAGACTGCATCATCATTTACTATCAGGTGAGTTTGCCTTCAAGGGGTAACTTGTAGTGTATAAAAAAAAAACATTAGATGATAGATGGATATATTATTGCACACAAATGATTATAAAATTATAACATAAAACACTATGTACACATAATTATACAAAGGCGGTCTTATTGCTTAAGCAATCTCTTCCATGCAACCCTTGGAGAAATAAGGTAATGAAAGAAGAGGCTTGCGGCGCAATATATAAACTAAATATAATAAATATTACCAATAAATGTAATATATAAATGTATACTTTTATGTATAAATAAATATATGTATATCAATAAACATATACCTAAAGCTATTCATTAATTATCATGGCATGTAACCAGATAAAACTTTTTAAGTCGCGATCATATAAAGTATTACAATTTTTTGTAACACTGTATGTGTTTATGGGGAAGACTAGCACCAGTCGGCCTTCCCAATTGCCAACCTCACCTGCCCGTGGTGCACCTTACCGACGAAGTGTAACATCTTTTGAATGTAACACTTCATATGATTGTAATTATTACAGTTAATTGTCACGGTTTAGTCATAGGATTGTTTGGACTATTGTTTTTGACAGACTTTGTTTAAATTGCGGATCACAAAAAGGGGTCACGATGTACTTGTATCTCGACCTCTTGATCAAAAGAGAAGGGCATTACAGAATGCCCTTCTCTTTTGACTTTTCCCCCATATACCTACAAATCAAAAAGGTTATCATTAGCATTTTCGAGGTGTTGATTTTTGCTGTTGTGTGTATGTGTTTCAGCCAATCTGTTTTTGTTTCTTACTGAAAATATTATCTAGGAAAGATCGCAAAATAGTAACGGTTAATTTGTCTGAAAACATTCCAGTTTGAGATGTACTTTAAAAATATATTCCTAAAAAGCTCCACGTTGTAGAAATTGTAAATGTTCACTAAGAGGAGCCAATATCTGGAATGCCCTTCTCTATGCACTCGCTTTTCCCCTATACACTCGTACCTTCAAATCAAAAGATCCGTTAATATCTTCGAGGTAAGTGTGATTTGAACCAAGTACTACACGACAATCTAAATCGAATATTTAAATAATATATTTCTTACTGAAAATATTATCTAGTTAAGATCGCAAAATGGCAAGGTAAAACATGTCTGAAAACATTCTAGTTTTAGACATCTAAATACTCTAAACTTTAAAAATATATTCCTAAAAAGTCTTCACGTGGTGGATTGTAGATGACCACAAAATTGGCCCTTCTCTTTTGACTCGTTTATTCTCCATACACTCGCACCTTCAAATCAAAAGGTCCATTAGCAACCTCGAAGTAAGTGTGATTTCAACCAAGTACGAATATTTAAATAATATATTTCTCACTGAAATATATTATTATGATCAAGTAACGATCGCAAAATAGTAATGTAAAACATGTCTGAAAACCATCAAGTTTGAGAATTACTTTAAAAATATATTCCAAAATGAAAGTTTGTCTTCGGTGGAAATTATCACAAAGAGGGGCCAAGATCTGGAAAGCTAAAAGAAAATTTTGACTTGCTTTTTCCCCATATACTCGTATCTTCAAAGATCATGATCCATTCACAATCAAAAGATTGAAATCTAGAAGAGCATCTTCGAGGTTAATGTGATTTCAACTAAGTACTAATCTAAGTCGAATATTAAAAATATTTCCACTTTTGAATATATTTCCTATTGAAAATATTATGTAGTAATGATCGCAAAATAGCAACGTAAAACATGTCTGAAAACATTCCAGTTTGAGATGTACTTTAAAAATACATTCCGAAATGAAAGCTTCGCCGTGGTGAAAATTGTAAATAGAGAAAAATAAAGTTAGCACTCTCGTCTCGTCTATCACGGACACTTTGATAGCTCAGCGGAAGATTTAAAATTCCGATCACGCCCCGCGGCCACTACTACTGTACTTTGCATAACTGCCATCGATGCCAGACATCGGTGTATGCTATTCAGACCGTATAACATTTTGTTCTAAATACCTATGGACATTGAATGGAGCTGTGATAGCCCAGTGGTTAGGTTGTCCGCCTCCTAATCTCTGTCGGGGGTTCGAATCCGGGCACGCAACTCATACTTTTCAGAAACTCATACTTTTATGTGCGTTTATAAGCAATTGAAATATCACTTGCTTCAACGGTAAAGGAAAACATCGTGAGGAAATCTACACGCCTGAGAGTTCTCCATGATGTTCTCAAAGGCGCGTGAAGTCTGTCAATTCGCGCATGGCAAGCGTGGTGGACTATGGCCAAACCCTTCTCATATTGAGAGGAGAGTCGTGGTATGTAGTGAGCCGAGAATTGGTTGATCGTGGTGATGACCTATCAACATTTTTCTTCACTGACAGATGATGTTTAATGATATCTAGATAAGTCGCATAGACCTATAAGATTTCTTTACCTTACCTTACCTCAAGTCTGAGCTTGAGAAACAATTTAAGTCTTGCTATCATGGACACTTTGATAGCTCAACGGGAGATTTAAAATTCCCATCACGCCCCGACTTCTTTGTATGCTATTCAGATCGTGTAACATTTGTTCTAAATACACATGGGCATTTGCTTCGCTGACAGATGATATTTAATGATATCTAGATAAGTCGCATAGACCTATAAGAGTTCTTTACCTTACCTTACCTCAAGTCTGAGCTTGAGAAACAATTTAAGTCTTGCTATCATGGACACTTTGATAGCTCAACGGAAGATTTAAAATTCCTATCACGCCCCCACATCGGTGTATGCTATTCAGACCGTGTAACATTTTGTTCTAAATACCTAGGACATTTGCTTCGCTGACAGATTTATTTATTTACTTTATTTATTCCTTATTTGAAATTTAATTTTAAGAAGAAGCTGGTTACAAAAGGAGGACTTATCGCTTACTCGTAGTGGCGATCTCTGCCAGACAGAAATAAAAAAGGAATTAATATTTAAAGGTATGATATTTAAGGATAAGATAAGTGGTTAAGTTATACTTAAGTATAACTTTTCTATTACACACTAATCCTTGATTCAGTACAAAAATCCTTATTCAGGTAATTACCCATGTGATTCAAATCTTAAACTATTATTTTAATTATATGAGAAACATTTCTTGAAAATTCTAATCAGTATAAGAAATTGTCTGACACCAGTTTGAATCGCGTCCGGGTTAAATGCTCTCGGTATTACACTTAGCAATGAAGTAAAGCAATTAAATGGAAACGGAGACGGTGTGTTAGAGAGTGTCGGAGCAGTCTGATGCAACTCGTAATTAGAAACTAGATGTTAAAGACGGTTATAACTTGCAGTCTTGAATACCTTGCGAAATTACATTTGAACAATTTCCAACACTCTACATGGAAACGCTTTGATTTCGTTTATTACTAGACAAGCTTTGTAGTCGCACTGCGTTTTTGGTTATAATAATTTACAGGCGAAAACCCCGCTAACACGCTTTGGATTATCGTGATGGGTGTTTGTTCTAAATCTCCTCTCTCCTAGAAGGCCTATGTCTAGCATGGATAAATAAAAAGGGGCCGATTGTAAAAACATAAAACACTTCGAATTCTACCCATTCTTAAACACTGGATAAGCATTTTATCTTTTTAATCAGTGGTTAATTGAAAGAGAGGAGTGTTACCTAATAGAGTACCTCTTTATACTTGCCGACCGGTGTTATCTCTTTAATTAATGTCGAGACACTAGAAAGCTCTCGTACGAAAGAATACGGCTGAAAAGCGATACAAAAGTGCTTTGACCTAACTTCGTATACTGTTCCTCATCATTATTAGGTGATTACTGCAATCATAAGTTTAAAACTATGAGAGTTGCCAGCAATCTAAAGATCTAAAAAGAAGCCCACAACAAATTATATACAAATATACTTTTAGCGTTACAACAAATAAATATACTCATCATCATCATCATGATCAACCCATTACCGGCTCACTACAGAGCACGGGTCTCCTCTCATTATGAGAAGGGTTTGGCCATAGTCCACCACGCTGGTCATGTGCGGATTGGCAGACTTCACACGCCTTTGAGAACATTATGGAGAACTCTCAGGCGTGCAGGTTTCCTCACGGTGTTTTCCTTCACCGTTGAAAAGTATCACCGCAAGCGATATTTTTTTTTTAAATAAATATACTATAACAACAAATAAAAATAATATGAAATTTAAATGGGTTCAATCAATTAACGTGTTTTGTTCCGCTTACGTTTTATATTGCAGTGGCTACAGTAACTTTCGCGTGGAAGTCGATATTTTCACTTTGCCGAACGATTTTGAAGTGTGGTGAGTACATACATATTTTTGTTTACTTGTAAAATACGCATACTACAGTTTAGAAGTTAACAATGTGTATTTGCTAAATATTTAAAACTTCGCCCCGTGCTTCTGAGAGCTTTACTAAATAATTTTCTTATTGTATTGTTTTCATAATGATAAAAAAATTATATATAAGACCGTCGTCGGAGTTGTTTTTAGTAAGAATGAGCAGCAATGCTGACGTCACGCTTTTGTTTACTTTCGCTCATAGTAATTAAAATCACAACTTGGGGATTACACTTTTATTGCGACCATAATTAAGAGGTTCGAATGGTCCGACGTCTCGAGCGAGAATGCCACGAGAGGCTTCGACCGCCAGTATTTATAGCAAAGTATGCTTGTACAATATTGATTGCTATCGCCAAAATTGTGTTATTAGTGATTTAAAAAGTTCAAATGTGGGTAATTATTGAATTCTTGAGGTTCTTGGCGCCGCTGAATGAAATTAACAACTCCTTCGCGCCGCAATATATAATAATTAACAGATAATTTACAGGTATATGGCAAATTATAACTTTTATTAGTTCATTTAAACTTACTATAAATGTATATAATAGTAACAGTCATTTTTATTTCTTTTATACATTCAAATTCGCTGTTAATGATAGGGTATGCAAAGCTTTTACGCATTTATAGAGTGTGGACATCACTGCCACTCTTCTACTGGCACAAGATATTGAAAGGTGTAATTATATCAATTAACATAAAACTCAAATACTTTAAATATCTGTGTTCAAAAATCAGGTTTTTCTTCTAAAGCCGTTAATTATATCCAAAAATAGCTTCATTTAATTAAAAAAAAAAAACATATTTTTTTTAATTTAAGTTATAGTTTTAAATATAAGGAAAAACGCCTTGAGGAAACCTGCACGCCTGATGTTTCTCCATAATATTCTCGCATTTATGAATCGCATTCGTCCAGCGTGGTGGACGACGGCTTACTTCCCGTCTCTAAGAGAACCTTGTCCTGATGGTAATTAAGTTATTCATAATGATGATGATGATGATGATGACTTAAGTACATTAAGTTATAATAAAGCGAATATGATATAAGCTGTGATAGCCCAGTGGTTAGGGCGTCAGCCTCTTAATCAGAGGTCGGCGGTTCGAATCCGGGCCCGCACCTCTAACTTTTCGGAGTTATGTGCGTTTTTAAACAATTAAAATATCATTTGCTTCAACGGTGAAGGAAAACATCGTGAGGAAACCTGCACGCCTGAGAGTTCTCCATAATGTTCTCGAAGGCGTGTGAAGTCTGCCAATCCGCACATGGCAAGCGTGGTGGACTATGGCCAAAACCCTTCTCATATTGAGAGGAGACCCGTGCTCTGTAGTGAGCCGGTAATGGGTTGATCATGATGATGATGATGAAAGCGAATATTTTGCGTTGGGCTCTCACTAATACTATCGTATTGTATTGTATACTCACTCAGCCTCTTCGATAGTCTCCGACATGGCGAGGAAGACACAGTTGAGCAGGATGGTCGCCATGACGAAGTAGTCGAAGTACTGATTGGTTGACAGGTAGACGCACGCCCGCCGCACCGGCGACCACGGCGACCACCAGAACAGCGACCGCGTCGCCGTGAAACGGTGGATGTAGTTCTTACGGAACCGCTTTGACACCACACAGAAAGTCTGCAACAAACAGAAAGGTTTACACTGTAAAATTTTGACAATCTCTGAGGCGCGTGGGCTGCCGCATTATACGGTTGGAGGCCCTGGGTTTCGGATTCCAGCTTGAGATTCCTTACCCACAAAAACGTGTCGCCAAGCGATTCAGCGTTCCGGCAACATGTCACGTAGAAACCAATTAGGAGTATGGCTTTATCATACCCCTAATAGGTATGGAGAACTCTCCTGAGTTTTCCTCACGATGTTTTCCTTCACCGTTGAAACAAGTGATATTTGATTGTTTTTTTTTAAAAAGGCACATAAGTCCGAAAGTTAGAGGTGCGTGCCCGGATTCGAACCGCCGACTTCTGATTAGGAGGCTGACGCTCTAACCACTAGGCTATCACAGCTTGATATTGCAGTATGTGAGATGAGACTCGATTGTACATCAATTAATGATGTACATTCGAGTCTTCTAGATGTGGACATGGCATGTATAAGGGAAGGACACTACAAAGAATAACTGGGCAATGTCAATATACGCTGTATCGATCTCAGCCTAATAAGTAATAATTTATCGTAATAATTTATCGTCTTATGAATTATAACGTCAATAAACGTCGAAAATTACAAGTGATATTTCACAAAGTTGTCTACTTCTCTTGCTACAACGTTTAGTTCGCCAACTTTTGAAATATTGATCATATCGTAATATGAGGCTTTTTAAATTAAAATGATAAAATGAAAGAAATAATAATAAGATTCATTAAAATAATAAGGAAGATCGAAAGGCCGCTCACTAACCAGATGGACAGAGCTGAGGGAATCTACTTAGTGCAAATTTCACACAATGGCGAGACTAGCCTCAAATAGAAGCCGGTGGAAACAATTAATCCGCACGAGGTTGCAAGGACACAACCAGGACCACGATCTTTAGTAATGAAGAAACGACTGGAGGGAGAAAAAATGATTAAATATGGAAACCAAATAGCTGTAAGTTGCAGTTTTGCCTCACAAAATTACTTCTCACCTACAATTGTGTAATAACTTGAACAACTCCAAAGTTTCGTGTAAAAGTTTTGTTATTTCCGGTTATTTAGTTATTTATTAAGGAATTACCCGCTCGTTGTTTGGTAATTTTAGTTCCTTGTACAAATACATTTTCGTTATTATAATGGGTACTGTTATCTAAATATGAAACGAAGTATTTATGTTATGGGTTCCGAAAAGGTAAGGTAATGACCAAAAAATTACCTTTAAAAGCTCCTTATGCATATTATGATTCATCATCATCATGATCAACCCATTACCGGCTCACTACAGAGCACGGGTCTCCTCTTAATATGAGAAGGGTTTGGCCATAGTCCACCACGCTGGCCATGTGCGGATTGGCAGACTTCACACGCCTTTGAGAACATTGTGGAGAACTCTCAGGCGTGCAGGTTTCCTCACGATGTTTTCCTTCACCGTTGAAGCAAATTATATTTTAATTGTTTAAAAACGCACATAACTCCGAAAAGTTAGAGGTGCGTGCCCGGATTCGAACCGCCGACCTGTGATTAGGAGGCTGAAGTCCTAACAACTAGGCTAACACAGCTTCTATATATTATGATTGTTGATGATGAAATGTTTTATTCATAATCCATGATCACGCCTTTCAATAATCCATTGCTTTGTAAACATAGATCCAACACCACCTTCTGTGATCTTACTAACGTTTAGGCTAACACTGAAAACTAGCGTGCGGCTCGCTGCACCTGATGCTGAATAGGTTGCCTTTATTTGGTCGTTATATATCTTTTTTTTATCCACTTCAAGTTAGCCCTTGACGGCAACCTCACCCGGTAATGATGCAGTCTAGGATGGTATCGGGCTAACCTGTAACGAGTATGTTAAACTCACACTCCTAATTGGTTTCTACGTGACATCGTTCCGGAAGACTAAATCGCTTGGCGACACGTCTTTGTCCTTAGGGTGGTAACTAGCCACAGCAGCCTCCCACCAGACCAGACTCGAACCGAGGGCTCCAACTTTATAATGTGACAGCGCGCGCGCTGCGTCACGGAGGTCGTCAAATTATGTTACGTACGAGTATATATCGCTTTTTTTTATCCACTACAAGGTAGCCCTTGACGGCAATCTCAGCTGATGGTAAGTGATGACGCAGATTAAGATGGTAGCGGGCTAACCTGTAACGAGTATGTTAAACTCACACTCCTGTCACGTAGAAACCAATTTTCTACGTGACATCGTTCCGGAACGCTAAATCACTTGACACTTCTTTGTACTTAGGGTGGTAACTAGCCACGGCAGAAGCCTCCCACCAGACTCGAGCCGGGAATCGAACCCAGAACCTCCAACTTTATAATGCGATAACCCGCGCTGCGTCACGGAGGTCATCACATTACGTTACGTACGAGTGTATATCGCGCCAAATAAAAACCATTTTCTTCCATTCTTTCACCTAACTTCGAGGCACAGGGTTTCACAACGCCAACTGTAAAACTCCGGCCTGGCACTGGGCTCGTTCAACATAACCTTATACTTTGGTATGGTAAGTAAATTTAGTTGACAGGTTCATGTTTTCCTCGGAAAATTCTGCGCGCGCAGACTTTCCAAGGCAAACAAGAAGGCGATGTAAAACTGCGGGTAGAAGCATTAAAAGTAAGCAATGCATCTATTAGTTTACCAGTGCAAACTTTGTAAGCTTGAGTTTTAGTTACCTAAGCACCTAACTGAACAATGTTTAGGCATTGACAACGGTAGCATACTATACAGGAGTTTCACAACAATTCACACCTTGAAATTATGAGAAACTTGTAGAAACGCTTAGTTGGTAGAATAGTTATGAACATTATTGCAAATAGTATATTGTACCCATTTTTTTGCCATTTTTAGATAAGTTTTTTTTATTACGCATCCTGAGTTAGCCTATAAGTAGAGTGTACAACATCTGGGCACGTTGTGCCGTGCCCGAGGAGTGTCTTCTGCGGCGGACTACCGCTGGTGGAGTCGCGGTTGTATGCGAGAGCGATCCCGTAGCTCCGCCATACAGCGGCGAGTAGGAACACGTGGGGGTTTTAGTCAGTAGGAGTCTGACATAACCTCTCTCACGGCTTCCCCGTGGCGCAGAGCTATCCATGAGGATTTACCCACGATAAAAAAGGAGTGTACAACAATGCAAGAGAATTGTAGAACGTGTCCTTAAATTAAGATAGTTGTATGCACGTTGGCTTCCTAATAAATAAATAAATAAAAATTGGCATTGACTATACTTTTTTTTAACACTGGGAAATGCGGTTCTTTTAGCGGGGTATATGGGACTCGCCGGCGGCCAGACTGACGACCAAAATACCCACTAAAACCCGGCGATACTCGTTCGCGTCGCCTGGTGTCTGGATCATCGGAGTACGTGCGCACCCGCAACCCAGAGAGCAGTATTGGCACCCCTACTTCAATACGCCTTTTTTCCATGTATAGAAAACCTTATGCCATTTGGTATATAATTTAGGTTTTTTTTTTATAACGCTATCTAACTCTTTGTCTGTTTCTGTTAAGTATGTATTTGTTTTATTTGTATTGTTTTTACTTCATTGCAGCTATAATGTTATTATGTTTAATTTAATTAGTGTCGTTGGATCTTGTCCGTTATAATTAAATTAAAAATAAAATTAATAAATAAATATAATAATGTTGGATCCTTAATAACAAAATAGTAATTTTGCACGTCATAGCGTCTTTCCCTTAGCAAAATTCTAAACGGATTTGTAAGGTGCAATATATACCCAACTACTGTCGTGGAATCGAACAATACGGTCGGACATGTCTAACCTAGCCCTAACCCGGTTCCTTTGCGGTCCGCTAACATTCAGGTTTCTGCCCGCGGCTACCCTCGCCTGTACCGTATTCGCACTTCCTAAGTGATTGTATTGATGCATTTCTAACTTTACCGTGTGAAAGAAGGACAACCGAACTTTCTCGTTTTTAAGTATTAAATCGGGATAAATACTATCCTTTGTTTCAAGATTCCAAATTCCATCTTAAATCCATTTAGCTATTATCATATCTGACTGACCATTTATCCCATCTATAACTGTTAATTGTTTAGAACATTACCTTTCTTTTTTATATCTTATTTTAATTAATTTAATTATGTTTTAATTACTTGTATTTGATAGGTTTATTGCTTTTTTTGTTCTTAAATCTGTTGTAACGTAAGTTTTGCTTGGGGCATTGTGAATGTTGCGTACAGTTATTATTGATATACGTATCAGTGTGTGTAATAGCATGTAATTATGTGGCGAGTGTATGATATGTATATTGTTAGTGTTCCTTTTAAATAAATAAAATAAAAAAAACATCGAACGGCACTTGGGAACCAATATCGCTTTGTATCTATCTCATAAAATTCGTGCATATAACTGGGATAAAGAATAGCAAATGACAATCCCAACAACATTTATGAAGTATGTAAAAGTCATACTGCACTTTCTGCGCCGTTGATTTCTGAAGATGAATCAAGAAAATCAATATACGGTTACAATTGACTTGAGACATATACATATAGAGATCAATTCCACATTCCACACTCAACATTCTTCTTCTTATTTGTTCACTCTTGGCAGAGTGGTCGTGGTTCTGATTTGGCCTTCACAGCAGCTCTTCCGATCTCCCTCCAGCGATTTCTGTTGGTGGTATCACGGGAGCACTCTGAGATCGATAAATCTGTAGCGGAACGGATTGAGTCCGTCCACCTAGTGAGGAGCGACCACGTGGACGTGGACACTCAACATACAAGATATAAATAGAACCACGCAAGGTTCTACAGATTGGTATCCAAAGCAAGTCCTATAGCTACAGCACAAGACACACATTTGTATCATAGGACGAAAATTAACTTGAAATACAAAAGTGTATGCACTTTCTATACAATATGATACCCATGATGCTACTAAACGAAGATGCAAGCATAACTCTTATGGTCAGGTTTATTAAATTTTTGCCTCTCTAATATCGCCTCAACAAAGGTTCGAAGCTCAAAAGCGTAGAGGTGAGTAGTTACTAGCTCAAAATCCATAACTAAAACATCAGAGGTCGAAAGTGGTTATTCACCTTATTTCGTAAATAAAAGCCACCCCGAAGTAGATGAAAATGATTGATGAATTTGTAAGAGAACCGGGCTTAAAGTGAATAATGGTTATTCAATTTTCTTTTGACCCAAGTTTAACGTGTCTAGAAAATCATTTAGGATTTTCTACGGACAACAATTTAACCAGCGAACGCTCAATTTTCATCCATTTACAACAGTATATATTAGTACGAAAAGCGGCCAAAACTAAATACCAAATCATCATCATCATCATGAACAACCCATTACTGGCACACTATAGAGCACGGGTCTCCTCTCAATATGAGAAGGGTTTGGCCATAGTCCACCACGCTGGCCACGTGCGGATTGGCAGACTTCACCTTTGAGAACATTATGGAGAAATCTAGGTTTTCTCACGATGTTTTCCTTCACCGTTGAATCAAGTGATATTTTGATTTTTTTTTAAACGCACATAACTCCGAAAAGTTAGCGGTGCGTGCCCGGATTCGAACCGCCGACCTCTGATTAGGAGTCTGATGCCCTAACCACTAGACTATCACCGCTTATATACCAAATGATATATATTTATGGAACCAACAAGTCCGTTCCGGCATAATTCTGTGATGTTCATATAAAAACGTTCCTCCTTTACCATTTTTAATTAGATCGATGGAGTAAATCATCTAAAGAACAATAGAAAACGTATCTGTATTGAAAAAAGTTAAATTCTTAATAAAAGTTTTTCTTTTGTGTTTAGTTAAATCAGCTGGAAAAAATTACTGCCGAGTTGACCGCGCGTTCTAAATTTTATACCGTTGCGTTGGTGCTTTGAGTTTTAGAGAATATCTACCCACTAGTGTTGTAAAATTACTGTATGTGTTAGAAACTGGAAATTTATATGGCCTGTACTTGCTAAGCTAAGTAAGCTTATCTTAATTGCTATCATGTATTTGTTAGTGCCCGATGATGAAATAAACATCAATACTAGGTATACATGCCGCAAGCCGAAAACATTTATCCTTGAAATATTCAAAATTCAAAATAATCTTTATGCAAATAGTCCTTTAAAAGGCACTTTTGACGCGTCAATAATTTACATAGTAGTTATTTTATGGTGATAAATATATTCGTTAACTTAAAACTAAAGCTATAAGGATTCCAAACGCGCCCCGGTCTAAGCAAAAGTCCACGACAAACTTAGTCGGTTTTTTTTTCGTTATCACCATCTCACATAATCAATAGTAAATAATAGTACCTATGGAGATAGAGCAATTTACACCCAAGCTTTTTCATCGTTTATATAATCCTTAATATCATAATATGTTTTATAAAAACTTGGAACTTATTGATAGACATCTCCAAGATATCAATAGGTAATTTATTATAAAATAAAATACAATTTCCTTTGAATGAGTTACTAATTTTGTTACTAACTAACTAGCCTACTAAACGGTAGTACAAGTTTACTTTTACTTCTGATGTTCAGTGCGTTACAGTCCATTTTTTCTTGAATTTATCAACATTTTTATGAACATACATTAAATTTTCATATATATAATTATAATTAACAACTAAAACAATGTAACTGTATTATAAACACTTAAAAACTTAAAATAAACCTTAAATTGAACCTAAAACTATAACTAAAATATATTATTAAAAGGAATCCCTTTAGGCAAGGTTCCGAAGATACTGGCAGCGTTTCCCATTTGGATTGCAAGACTAATTCGTATATCTATATTACTATAATCCCACTATGAGAATGTGAGATCACCAGTAGAGATTCCGACATTGATACTTTTATCGGTCGCTCTACCAAATTCTTTTTAAATGTAATATAATTAATAAAGTAAAATAAATAATTGTACATGGTACACCTCACTACTTCTTTATGCTTCTATAATTTGCTCCTATTAAACTTTTGTCATGCTGTGCAGTCACTTAGAATTACAATAAGATATAGAAAATGTATGTTATTTAAGATTTCATTCTAAGCTGATTGTAATTTGTTATGATTACCATTTAAGTATTAGAAAATAAATAAGATGAAACTTTCATTAAAAAAATTTAGACTATAAGTTCAATGTACTTAAGTGATTTTTTTTATAAATATTGATTCTCTATCAACCTAATTAAAAATGAGTTGACCTGCAAATAAAATTATTTATGTGCCAAACACTCAGATATTCCATGAAGTCTAAACTTTTATATCTGCAATGCGGTTTTTAAACGGATCTCGTACCTACGAGTACACCGAAAATTCCTTGCTTTTAATATTAAAATGGTTGTATTCTTAATTCTCCGCTAAATTATTTCAAAAGTTTGTCCCAGCTGCACGCGCAAAAAACCGAGAGGTTTCAGAATAAGTTACCAGTGACTACGGAGCCAAATGAAATTATGACATTGTTTTTGAGAATTCCCTTCGGATACTAATGTGACAAATTGGATGATGGCATGAACGAATTAATGAGATGTAAATGGTGACGTTTATTAAAATCTAACGGGCGAAGTATTTTTGAAGACCACTCAACAAAAGCGTTGCTTTATTGGGCTTCCACTGAAAGATCAAAGTCTTTCATGCGGCTTGCGAAAGGGCTTTTATTGGTAGGTACTGACGATTTCTCGCAAGAAGTTCTTTGGACCAAAAATTTCCCTCTTCGCTCATAGAGTAATTTATGTTTTTTATGCAATTTTTTTGACTCTTAATCGAAAAATGTAAGACTTATAGTCCTTCAGTGCACTTGATTGTCTATGGTAATATTATAAACAGAAAAAAATTATTATTTTTTGTAATAGGTAAACCCTGAAACAAATCAAGCAATTTTATAAATTGTTTCGCAATCAGTAAGATATTTTATCCCGAAAGGCTTTATTTCTTTGTGACTTTATCCGCCGAACTTTGCTATGTAAACTGTAGTTGTAGTTCAGCGACCCGCAAAATCATAGATTTTCCAGAGATTAAAAGAAACCAATTTTGAAATAGGCCCATTCAATTTCCAAAAAAAAAAAACAAATTTGATTAGTAGATCTGGCGTGAAGGAGTTACAAAAATACAAATTTAAAAATAAACTTTAACCATTTATAATATTGGTGTTAATACTAAGAATTCAGCTTGAAATAAAGGCAAAACTACATAAAATCTGCTTTTTCCAATAAGGTGGTACAAAAATACTGATCCTTAAAAGAAAAAAAAAAATAGGGCTTGTTTCTTATAAATAAGTCAAGATAACGTATTACTAGCAAAAAATATTTTAAGAGCAAGATAATCTTTTTAATAAAATTAAAACTTTAGCCCTTCAAAAAAAATTATTTGGACGTATAGATAAGAACAAAATTTGGGATGGAGGTACGGGGCTCATATTACGCCCCATATTACGTACGTTACGTATCATATTATTAATAGTATTACAACTCTGTAGTAAATCAATTACAATAATAATCAATAATATATTAAAAGTGACGTCACGTATACATAATTCATCTGAGGTTGTAAACTTATCCTCTATTTAAAAGCCCATTCTTGAGAAGCAGGTTTCAATTTAGTATGTATTGTAAGAATTTTTTTTACACTTAAAATGTAAAAAACTTTCGTTATTTTTATTAAATATTTAATATTTGTAGTAAATATAGAACAAAACACCTCTTTTTTAAATTTTCATAACGTAATGTAAAGATTATTTATATTTTGTGAACAGTTAGAAATATAGTAATAGTTATACCTATTGGATAATTCTCTATACGGAAGTGCAAAAATCAAGCCGCATCGAAATTACATAATTTCAAAAAGGCTAACTTTTGTATTTCAAGGCGTACGTCAAAAAATCTAAAGACACAATTTTACTTTAAAAAAAAAAAATTATATGAAATAAATATGTCCATTTCTGATTTTTTTTAATGACTTTCTAAAATGTTTAGTAAGTACTTATCTGGATGTTTTAACTGATGAGTACTTAACAAACGTTTAACAGATATGGATTTATTTGCGTCAGGAAATAATTAAACAGAAACAGAATTACTACAAATGTTCCACTCAACAGAACATTAACTATTGAGAATTCTCTTAAAACTGCACATGAACGATTAAATCCTAATTGGGTCGATATTGTTCAAAGTTCGGACGTTATGTAGAAACTTGCCGGCTTAGAATTAGCACAGCTCCTTTGTAGGTTGTATACTAATCCAGCGCTTTATTTGATTGGAAACTTGTGGCTTTAGTAATTACGGTAATTATTATAATGATATACTTCGTTTCTCATTAATTATTTGCCGCATTGGAGTGAGGTTTGTCTTGTTATGGTTTGGATATATATATATATCTTCTTCTTTGTTACACTCTTGACAGAGTGGTCGTGGTCATCATGAATCAGTGTCTTTGAGGTCAGATTTTATACGCCTCACGAGCATCCGCCACTTTTCTCGGCTGGCCGAAAGTCTGGTGCACTCGTGCAAAGGACCGAAGGAAAGATATATATATAGATCAGTATTAATGGTAGATACATATTTTTAAAAGAAAGCTGTAGTATTGGGGATAGCCCCAGTATTGGGGATATCAGCCGAAGATAATGATGACAATCATCATCTAAAACTAAACTTAACTTAACATAAACTTAACTAATATAGTTTATGTAGACATAATAGTTAGGTACCTCTAACCGTATATATAAATATATACGGTTAGAGGTACCTAACTATTCTATCTTCATTTTCACATGGCCAGTAAGTACTAGGCAAGCATAGCTTTATAAGATGCTTCACAAATCAATAGAGGTGTCCTCTATACGTTCCGGGACCATTGATCAGATTGTGATGAGGGTTGAGGGACTTCAAACTCAAAAAAATAAATTTATTTTAGGAAAGACGGATGGACAAACGTATGAGTCTTAGATTCCGTTGATACCCTTTGGGATATCATCATCATCATCATCAACCCATGCCCGGCCCACTTCAGGGCATGAGCTTTCTTTCTGATACTAATATTATTAATACTTTTGTTTGTTTTTTTTGTGACCTATATTTGGCTTGGAGTTTGTTTAAAGTTAGCTTGCATCCTGGACATAAGCTACTTTTTATCCCAGAAAAGCAGCCGGGATTGGTGATAAAACAATGTTATGCCTGTAAAACAAAAGCTTCTTTCGCCTAGATACTAACGCGGATAAAGTCGTAAGCTACACCTAGTTTATTATTTATATAGAAAGTATGTCGGTATGTTTGGTCAAAATTTATACAAATCTTAAGATTTTCGCAGCGTGGCTTTGCAAAATGCCTTTGTCTTTATTTCCACCACAGGGTTTGGAATTCTTAACTATCACTGATCGACGAATATTGCTTACGTGGCTTACAATAATTATTTCCAAACCTAGTGCCGTTATGCTACTACACTAATATGATATATGTACAATATAATTCGGGCGTTTCGCTTTCGGTAAATGTAATGACCCAAATAAAGCGGAGGCAAGCATTAAACTGCCGTAAACTGAAAGATATTAGCCAAGCGTCCAAGTTTGACATCGATGCCAAGTTGGAGTTTAAATACAGCGTTCGGGGGAAATTGGGTTTTCAACTTATTTTATTTTTTTAATCTGTCCATTTCAGCTCGAAACTCTTCTATAAGACAGCTGAGTTATAATAATAAAGCAAAATCCTTCCTCTAATCCTATATCCTATATATATTATAAATGTGAAAGTGTGAATGTTTCTTACTCAATCACGAAAAAACAGCTTTGGATGAAATTTGGCATGCATGTAGCCTTTGATATGGAAAATAACATAGGCTACCTTTTATCCCAATTAAGTAGTTCCCGAGGAAAAATTGAAATTAGCTTACGAGCTAAACTACTGAAATTTGGTGCTTTCTATACCGATCTCTCAAGTAGTTCCCGTTGGAAGATTAAAACATTTTCACGAGCTTTACACCGAATTCTGAAGTCCACGCAGACGATGTCGCGGGCAGAAGCTAGTTCGACCATAAATATTTATTTGGAATATCTTAGAACGAAGTTAAAAGTTTCTTCTTACTACTACGATATTATGTCTCGAAATAACGTCGTCGCGAATTTATAATGCCGACTTATTTTTTGTTTCGTGTTCGTGTCTAGCGTGGCGTCTTATCTGTTTTAAAGCTAGATTTATTCGTTTAACAGTTCAGGTGGGTGCCTTTGGGGCGTGAGTATTAATTAATACGGTACAATCACCAAGTCTCTAATATGACATCTATTACTGTACCTATTCAGTTCTGTTTAATTTTTGATCTAAATTGGTAAAAAAGGAGCATTAAAAACCAAACAAAAATCAAAGTAAAAAAGCGACGAGCATATGTTACCGCGGGAAAGTTTAGCTCAATGAGAAAAGTTTCACGGACAAAGTCACCGTAAACCGATTATTTATAACTAACCTTTTACCCGCGGCTTCGTTCGCATTGAAGCCATTAAATAAGTATCAGAGATAATCAACATAGAAATGAATCAATATGATAACTAGATTTTACTAAACCATTTTTATCTTTCGTATTTTTTTTAATAATAAGTATCCTTTGTTACTTCTAATACCTACAAACATATGTGTATAAAGTTTCAAGATGATTCATTGAGTAGTTTTTGCGTGAAAGCGTTACAAACATCCCTACATTCGCACATATCATATTAGTAAAGATAACCGTTTATTTATAATATAGTTTTATGTAAGCTTGATAAGGAATTGTTATGCTACACTTTACAGCGATAAGGTGAGAAAGTTACATCTTTATTGGCCCTTATGTTAACCTCATCTGTACGCGTCACAGCTTCGAGGTACTGGGTAAAAGAAAAGGCTCTGGTGACCAAACTTTATATAACTCTATATACAATATACAACTCGAAGCCCTGCTAAGAGATTTTAATTCCCTAAGGCTAAGAGGCTTAGGGAATTAAATAACCCCTAAAACACTGAAAGGTAATGGAAAACAATTGCACTATATTTCCAGGAAAATCCCTAAAAGGTTACTTACTCGCACATAGGTGTAATCACGATTTTACAAGGATCGACCGAAGACGACGATTTTTGACGACCGACGACCGAGTCTGGTCTGGTGGAAGGCTGCGGCCGTGGATAGTTACCACCCTACTGACAAAGTCGTGTCGCCAAGCGATTTTAGCGTTCCGGCACGATGTTGTGTAGCAACCAATTAGGAGTATGGGTTTTCCATACCCCTAACAGGTTAGCCCATCTTAGACTGCATCATCACTTACCATCAGGTGAGATTGCCGTCAAAGGCTTATTTGTAGTGGAAAAAAAGAAAAAGAGAGCGAGTTAGAGAGATGTGTGTAATCTTATGTACAAAATATCATTATCTGGTGTTTGCTCTAATAGGCTAACAACGAAATTAGGATACATCCCATCCCCGTCGTAAACGTCTCAGACACGTCCACAATAAGCGAAACGAGTTCCGACCGGCGACCCTCAGATAGCTCACTAAACACAAGTAGGCTTTTACCAGAAACTCCTTTACTAAGGGCCAAAGGAAAAGCCTTTACTATATAAAGGCTTTCCGTTATATTTTCTGCACGTTCTCGTGTTGCGACTTGCGCAACAAGGTGCAGAGTTCACCGTCCGTTCCCCTCGTTATTAAAAGCGTCGCCTAAGCCGAGGTTCAGCCTTAAAGGAGGCGCCCTTAGGCAGACGTTCCCTTAGTTTCTTCGAGCCCTAAGGCTCAAAATTTCTTCTGGCAGAGCTTCTTTCCGAAGCTCGCCAAACAGTCCGGTTACGCTGTGGCAACTAAT
This sequence comes from Lasiommata megera, assembly GCA_928268935.1. Lineage (NCBI taxonomy): Eukaryota > Metazoa > Arthropoda > Insecta > Lepidoptera > Nymphalidae > Lasiommata > Lasiommata megera. The sequence continues at coordinate 7,929,934 of OV743326.1, read as the reverse complement.
AAGGTTAGTACAGCTAATAGACAGTACGAAAAAAAAAACAAGGTGCAGAAACTGTACCTGAACGAAGATCCATTCTTATTGTTTTACATGCGAAGGTGTGCCTGTTGGTTTATCTGTGCATATTAATACTAGATGACGTTATGTTTTGATAGTTAGTTCAGGAGTTTAATGATATTATAGACTAGGTACTATTTATCTCGGATTATGCACGGATACAATTGAGTAATCCTACTGATATCATAAACGCGAAAGTTTGCCAGTATCGATGGATGGATGGATGTTTGTTACTCTTTCATGTAAAAACTACTGAATGGATTTTTGGCTACAACTTATAAAGACATTTTGAAATTGTCCAAAATATGACGATAATTTTCAAGCAAGTAGGAAAAAATCTCCCATTTGCGTGATAATTTGATTTTATTTATTTCATTTATACAACTCTATTACAATATAAAGGACATAACATACATAAAAATGACAAAACAAACAACAACATTTAATGTCATAATGTTAATTCTTTTCTACCCCGCGCTAATATCATTCACTCCAAATACTAATTCTGCGCAGACGGAGTCGCGGGCACCAGCTAGTTAAATATAATAATTGAATCAACCCACGCGTAATTCTGTTATTACTTTATAATTTTAAAGAGATAATGAAATAGATTTATTTTTAAAATCATTACATCTTATAGTAATGTAATGGGTCATTATTTAAACTCCGTAAATTTATTATTGATATAAATATTATAAATACAGAAGTATTTAAATATATAAAGATGCTAACAAAGAACCTAAAATTAAAAACCTTAAAAAATATCATATAATAACTGAAATATAATATTAAAAGGGGTCTCTTTAGGCAAGGTTCCGAAGATACTGGCAGCGTTCCCCCTTTGAATAGCAAGACTAATTCTTTGTCCGAGGTAGCTGGCAGCTCTTCTGTCTCCTTTTTGCTATTTTCTTAAAAACCCTTAATAAAAATACATAGTACATTATTTAATGCCTTATGCTATGCCACATCAAAACCATTGAAATGTGGAATGTGCTTCCATTAAATATACGGCATTCGAAATCTCTAGCAATATTTAAAAACGCTGTCTTACTATAAGTTATCAGAATAAAGAGGACCTTTTAATACTCTTATTTAAGAATTTATTTAAAACTACAATGTATATATTAGTTTATTATATATTTATTATTTTATTTATGTATTATTAGCATTAAGTTATTCGTATGTAGTTTTTTGTAATATACTTTATGCTCATCCGCAGTCTGTTTTTCTTGTGTTTTCCTAATCCTAAGACAGCCTGGCAGATATCGCTAGTAAGCGATAACGCCGCCTTTTTGTATTCTACTTCTTTCGTCATGTTTCTGTTTTTAGTATTCTTTCTAAACTTGTGATGTGGAAATAAAGTGTAATAATATAATAATAATAAATAATCAAAGTTGTTGAACGAATTTTCACTAAAGGTATCATATTTTTAATCTACTGCGTGCAACCGTATTATGGATACAGGTCTTACTGTAAAATTGGTATACGTGAAACCTATCAATGTTTTCAATTTGTCAAACTCGTTAATCCTTAGTTGGCACATCTAAAAATAAAATTGTGGTGGCGTTGAATTTAAGTCATATTTTGACGACCTCCGTGGTGCAGCGCACGCGCTGTCGCATTATAAAATAGGAGGTCCTGGGTTCGATTCCCGACTCGAGTCTCGACTGGTGGGATGCTTTTAGGTGTGGCTAGTTACCACCCTACCGACAAAGACGTGTCGCTAAGTGATTTATCGTTCCGGCACGATGTCTCGCAGAAACCAATTAGGAGTATTAGTCTACCATACCTTTAACAAGTTAGCCTGCTACCATTTTAGACTGCATCATTACTTACACCAGGTGAGATTACAGTCATGCAGTGGATAAAAAAAAACTTCTAAATTCAATCTGCTATCTTAAGATTTTGGATTCAATTGATTATCAGTATGTCAGCGCGGCCAAATCATCTCAGCAAGTGGGTCAAGATGTCCCTGCCGCATTTTGTTTTAAAGAGGTTAAACAAACACGGTATTTTCATGCGTGAAAAGAGGTTGTGTGAAAGAAGTTCTCTTTGCACAACATTTAGTTTTAAAATTGATGTGAGTTGTGAAGGACAAAATAGGGCTTTATAAAGGTTAACGTCTTGTACTTTTTATAGGTAATAATAATAATAATCAAATAAATAATATTAATGTCGTTTATTTCACGGACCAATACAAAATATATAAACGAGACAATAAAAAAATAAAAAAATTAAGATGGTAATTACCTTTATCTACAATTGTAGTTTATTTTTTTATTTATGATACTAAATTGAACGTCATCACAAAAAATAGTAAGGTTGAATATACGTGAGTGTATATATGTGAATGTGTGTGTGTGTGGGTGTTTTAGTGTGGGTAGATCTGAATAAGATGGTAGGGTGGAGGGATGCCCCACGTCTTTGCTCGCCTTAATGCAACGTAGATCGGATGGGCTAACTGCTCTAGAATTTTACTGTTATCATAAAAAAATTAGCCCTCATTCATTTTTATTATTTAAGTTAGGAAATTAGGAAAGACTAGTTAGTATAAAAAACTATTTATAAATACCTATTTTTATAAAATAAAATAAAATAAATCTTTTGTATGTTTTTATACCTATAACCCTACTCGTAGCTGCCTTGCAAAAACATTTGTAATAACGTCGGAATATAAAGCAAGAAATCATTAAGAACATTTTGGTGCGATATACATATTGTACAAATTATAATTTAACCTTATTCTGATATTGTCCAAATCATCAAACCAAACTCAGCATCAGCTGCAGCAAACCACAACCCTGGTTTTCAGTGGTAACCTAAATAGTGGTTAAATCAATAGAAATGGTATTCCATTTTTATTTTATTGATTTTATGTTATGCAGTTTTTTTTATCATTAAATTGTGTGTGGTGTGGGGCTTTAAAAGTATAACACGAAAAAGCTTGTTCTGAAAGCACCCTCCCGTTTCCATTTAACCCGGCTGAACCACGGGAACGCGCGAACGAGAGACCTGCGTTTATTTTTCTTAAGATTAAAAGCAAAATTAGAATTTAATATTCAAAACGCCGAAGTCACTTCGCACGTAATTTTAACACATAAATTACCCTAAATAAATATCATAATTTATTTCAACGAGTAAAGCGGAGCGTGATAAAGTGGGATTTAGTTTTGCATAGCCAATTAATCTGTTTCATTTGGCCAAGCGTTTCACATGTACCAAGCAACACGAGATCCTGGGTATGATATCCGGGTCGTGCTATAAACTGAAAGATTGTTTTTGGTTATATTCCATTAGAAGTTAGCTCTTGAATGTAATCTCGCTGACGAAGTCTATAAAAGCTATCGAGTGACAATTATAAACTGAAAATCACTTTACTGCATTCTTCTCCTGCCACCGCTGGTGAACCTAAATCTCAATAACACAAACTATTTTTAACTATCAGTAGCAAAAACCACGAGCGGGGTAAAAATGGCGGTAAAATTTGTGTGCTTTAATTAGGAACCTTAGGGTTTAATTTAGGAACTTTTTAGTTAAACTTCCTGAACATAAGTAACAACAAAGAATGCGATATCTACTCTCAGTTTATTTTGACTATTCGTTGATAAAAACTGTAAACGGTCAATTCTCCTTCAAATCGACAAAGTTGGTAACTCATCCATTAACTGGCTGGAGTTATTTAAAAAGGTTTTTTACAAACCTTAATCGTCATTATTAGTTATAATAACCATTTTGAAGCACATAACTTCTCGTCTCCTAAATAAAGATTATTATTTGGAAATAAGAGCTTCAACAGTATTATAATAATACTGCTTTAGCGATGTGAGGTAGTCTCCTACTTCATCATGATCAACCCATTACCGGCTCACTACAGAGCACGGGTCTCCTCTCAATATGTTTTTTTTTTTCGGACTGTCTATTAGCTGTACAAACCCTATTGGTTGCCACAGCGTAACCGGGCTGTTTGGCGAGCTTTGGAAAAAGCTCTGCCAGAAGAAATTTTGAGCCCTAGGGCTTGAAGAAACTAAGGGAACGACTGCCTAAGGGCGCCTTCTTTGAGGCCGAACCTCGGCTTAGGCGACGTTTGGGATAACAGGGGGGTCGGACGGTGAGTGGTCCGTACGTCCGAGGCCGTGGATGGAGCCCACGTCCGGATGCCTCTCAATATGAGAAGGGTTTGGCCATAGTCCACCACGCTGGCCATGTGCGGATTGGCAGACTTCCCACGCGTTTGAGAACATTATGGAGAACTCTCGAGCGTGCAGGTTTCCTCGCGATGTTTTTCTTCACCGTTGAAACAAGTGTTATGTCTTTGTCGATATAAATATTTTACTATTTATATCGACAAAGAATCAACCCACGCGCATTCATTCCGGCATCACCTCTGCCATTTTAGTAATAAATATTGATACAAAACCCGGCTAACAAAGCGGACGCTAATGGTATTGAATCAGGCATATTTGACGCCGCAACGAGATCAGCCATTAGGGATAAACAATGAGAATACTACCGTGATGAATTAGAACTCTGTTTTGTTCTTTCATTGTTTTTTTTTTACTCCATTACTAGTTAGCCATTGACAGCAATCCTACCTGGTAAAAAATTATGCAGTCTTAAATATCTTATAGGTTTCTGCGCGAAATTATACCGGAACGTTTAATCGTTTGGCAATACGTCTTCATCGGTAGGATGGTAACTAGCCAGCTATACCAGTGACAATCCAGAAATTACACATTTCCAAATAGATCCAGCGGGGGTTTGAAGTTTTTTCCCAACTCAAAACAGAAAGTTATCATTTCAACACGATAATATTACTAAAGCATTTTAACCCCTTAGGGTATTTTATAAGAAATAATTATATAATATAATTTGATTGTAGTTTTGAAAAATTGCATGAATATTTTAGCGTTTTTAGAGGAAAGTTTTTTTTTTTAAATTTAATAATATTTTATTTTATTATACAGATCACTACAGATATCAGAACTATAACAGATATTTGGGTCAATCTATTGCATCCCGTGTTTATGTTAATTCATTTAAATAACCAATTAGTGTAATTACGGTTAATCGCTTCTTCAGTTGCAAAAATACATGACTCATCACTTTTTTAGCAACGTCATTTCAGTGAATTAATATGTAGGCATGGATGGCCTTTATAGAGTAATGTATTAGAGTGAAAAGTAGTACTCAGCTATGACGGAAGCATTCCTTTATGAATGTTACGTAACAATGACGTGTGTTATCAACGAACGCTTGCTTTGTTTTTCCGAATGTTTGATATGTTTCCCTGGTAGAACAATAAACCAGAGGGTAGATATGAAATTTCTGATGACCTTCGTAGTATCTTTCGCATTATAAAGTTGGAGGTGCTAGTTTCGATTTTTGGTTCAGTTGAGAGGCTCCGGCCTTGGTAGTTAAAGATACTGACAAAGAAGTGCTGCGATTACGTAGCAACATGTCGCTTTGAAAACATGAAACCAATTAGGATTATGGTAAACACCTCTAAAAAGGTTATTCCTCTATTGTCTCAGAGAGCATCATTTACCACCAGGTGGTATTGCCACGAAGGGTTAACTTGTAGGGAATATATAAAATTTAAAATTAAAATAAATATTATATATGATCAACCCATTACCGGCTCACTACAGAGCACGGGTCTCCTCTCAAGATGAGAAGGGTTTGAGAGTCCACTACGCTAGCCATGTGCGGATTGGCAGACTCCACACGCCTTTGAGAAAATTATGGAGAACTCTCAGGCGTGCAGGTTTCCTCACGATGTTTTCCTTCACAGTTGAAGCACGTGATATTTTAAGTGTTTAAAAACGCACATAACTCCGAAAAGTTAGAGGTGCGTGCCTGGATTCGAACCGACGACCTCTGATTAGGAGGCTGACGCCCTAACAACTAGGCTATCATAGCTTCCTAGGCTATCACAGCTTAAATAAATATTAAAAATTTAAAATCATTTAATTCGACCAACCAGGATAATATATAGAATAAATACAAAGAAAAAATTTAAAGTTATTTTAATAGAAGTATTTTAGCATGAAAAGTACAGGTTATAACAAAATGTTTGGGTATCTTTAATGCATATATGAAGTGTAGTCCGCTAAAATCGAGTACCTAGAAGCAGATGTTTCCGCAAAAACATTGGGTTTGCCATTATACCTTCAGGTATATTTATTTTTATTGCCTTTTTATACCTTTTGGTATATGTATACAAATTTATGGCAGGTCAAAACCATTAGTCTAGATATCCAGATCTACAACGATAACTTGTCATTTAACACCGGCGTGCTAAAAACCTAATCGGCTGGACATGTTCCAACATGTGCCAGGCACTGTACCAGGAGAACATAAGAAACATGGAGTTTGTTTGTTATGTTTTTACGCAGTTGCCTCAAATATGACAGATGACCGCTAAAACCACCGTGGCGCAGCGCGTGTGGTGTCGCATTATAAAGTCTGAAGTCCTGGGTTCGATTCTCAACTTGAGTCTAGTCTGGTGGAAGGCTACAGCTTGGCTAGTTACCGACAAAGACGTGTCGCCAAGCGATTTAGTGTTCCGGAGCGATGTCGCGTAGAAACCAATTGGGAATATGGGCTAGCCATACTCCTAAGAGGTTCGCAGGTCCTAGACTACATCATCACTTACCATCAAGTGAGATTGCCGTCAAAGGCTAACTTGTAGCAAATACATAAAAAAGGCCAAGATCAGGTCGGAAACTACTGTCACTTGATTGACTGGGCTTAAAGGGCTCAGGAAGTATCGCTTCTTCGCGTATTAAGGAAGTAATATCTATAGGCCCGTACTCTCGAGTGTCCTAATAACCGGTTGGAGTACACTTGCATACATAGGCAAATAAGCTCGACTACCGCCATTGTGTTCTTTAATACCCAAAAATCCCGCCATCGATATGAAGCTTGTAAGGAACGAGGAAAAGTCATTTTACATTATGTTTGGTCCCTTGTAAATGAAAGGCCCTTCAAAGGTTTTATTATTAGAATACACGGGCGAACCTTTTTTGTATGATCGTTAAAATTCTTTGGTCAGTGTACTACATTATGGAAGGAAACAGGTTATTTTGGCTTTATAAAGTGGCTTTTAACTACCTTACGCACCACTAGCTCTATGCCTCATTACAAGCTATTATCTAAAGGTAAAGTACGTCATTACACTTTCCATCACGGGATTGTTTTATTTATTTATTTATTTTATTTTATTTGGCAATCTTAACAAATTGCAATCCTTATAATTAAATCTTAACTTATTGTAATTCTTATTGACTGCAAAGCATGACAAAAGTTTTATATAACAAATTACTCAAATATAAATATAAAGTTACGTGTAATACTTACTTTTTTTTTATACACCACAAGTTAGCCCTTGACGGCATCTCACCTGATGGTAAGTGATGATGCGGTCTAACATGGTAGCGGACTAACCTGTTAGGGTATGTTAAACTCATACTCCTAATTGTTTTCTACACGACCTCGTGCCGGAACGCTAAATCGCTTGGCGACACGTTTTCGTCGGTAGGGTGGTAACTAGCCACGGCCGAAGCTTCCCACCAGACAAAATTTACTGTTTACTTAATTAATCCTATCACATTCAAACAAAATTTCTTATAGTGACCGTTAAAGATATCAATTTTGGAGTCTTTACTGATAATCTCATTGTATAAATGACACATTCTTACAATGGGATTATAATACGAAGTATTGTTTCTACAAACCTCAATGATAAATGTCTTGGGCTTGCGGCATATATGCGTATATCTTGTATTGATGTTTATTTGAGATAGGGGGATTATTGTACTGAAATCCAAATAACCTGACTGTTATGTGATGAAATTAAGAACATATCGCAGGGGCCGAAATTTTTTGCACATTAAATATATATTTTTTTAAATAAGCCTGTAAGTGCTTTAAGTAATATTAAATAATAATTATCACGAAGTAAATATTCCCCTTCAAACTTTCTTCATATTTTGGATCATTTATTATACTTAACTAATAACAGCTTTAAATTTGTCTTATTTTCATACAATGTATCATTTCACGTTTAATTAGAAAATATACATTACTGTATTATAGTTATTAATTGAATTATTTAGAAGTAACTATCGCATGTTTATTCTTCTGTTTTGTCTTTTGTTATTTTATATTGGTTGTGACTAGTTTAATTATCCAATAAAAAAAAAGAAAAACCTTTTCACAGTACAAATACTGAGGAATTTCTACTTCACTAGACATCAATCTGAATTTAAATCATGAACTTGTTTTGGCTTCCTTCTATCAATAACGCGATCTAAAAAGCAACGAATTATGCTGCAAAGTTCTTATAAAATTTACTTTGTACGTTCCGATGCCATTCAAAACTGAAATAATACAACTTCACTTACTCGGAAATTCGCTTCATGAAAACATTTACGAGTATGTTGTCGAATAGTTTGACTTTTAGAATTAGTTTAAAAGAATTTTTGTTCTGTGGGTCATAACTATTCTTTTTTATTCTCCTTCTTAATTAATACTTACATTTTCCATAAACTGTACTCCCATGTTATCCCATATTTTAATATCCTCTATACTTATTGAACATAACTCGGCGGTTTCGGCTGCGCAGTTCCTATCCCGTGAGACTACGGGGATTAATTATAGCCCATGTTACTCGCTGATAATGTAGCGTTCTATAGGGGAAAAGTTTTTTTTTTAATTTCTTTGCGCCCTTTTTTAAAGCTGGGAAATGCGTTTACGCATCCCCTCTGAAAGCGACGCAGACAACCAAGGTTGACAGGTAGATAATGCCTGTGGTAGATTTTTAAGAAAAAAAATACAATAGAAAGCCTAGAAAGGCTTCATTATTAAAAATAACTACACTACACAAACACTATAAAACAAATCTTATCCGAAAGATTAAATAACTACTTACTAAATAACCTATTATTAATTTTTATACACTACAAGTTAGCCCTTGACAGCTATCTCACCTGATGGTAAGTGATGATACCGTCTAGGATGGCAGCGGGCTTTTCTATCAGGGGTATGGTAAACCCACACCCCTAATTTGTTTCTACGCGACATCGTGCCGGTACGCTAAATCAATTGGCGACACGTCTTTGTCGGTAGGGTGGTAACTAGCGATGGCCGAAGCCTCCCACCAGACCAGACTCGAGCCGGGAATCAAACTCAGTACCTACAACTTTATAATGCGACAGCGCACGCACTGCGCCAAAGAGGTCGTCAAAAACTATTTTAAGAAAAAAAAATCAATAGTATCATTCATTATTAAAAATAACTACTATTCCCAAATTATTATTCTTGACAAAGGTTTCCGTTCAAAAACATATCTTATACGAAACACGTTTTTCTCTACGAGAAATACATTTGAGCGAGACTTTAAACATGAATTTCGCAAAGTGATTTCACTTCGATTCAATAATCGCAGAGAGGAACTGTGCAAGCTGAAGAAACGTGGTCTGTGCGAGCACAAAATAAGCCGCACAGTTACCAGACGATTTACTTTGTACTCGCCGATGCCGTTCAGGAATAAAACAGATTTTTCCAAGCGTAAAATGTCTGCCATTCGAGTCGATAAGTTATACAGTAGTCAATATGCCTTTACATTCTATAAGACATGCCTCATTATCCGTGGTTTGGCATATCTTTAGCCATAATATATGACGTAAGCGTAACAAAGATATTTTTAAATGAAATTTCTTTTGAGGTGTTTTGAATATACTCATTAACTTTTGCGAATTACTTTCTCTATCTACTTTAAACTAAGATTTCGTTTCATTGCAATAGATAGAAATATTTTTTCATACTATTTTTATTTCTGGTGTTTACCAGGTAATCTTGCATTCTAACTTGTGAAATAAAGGCTTGACTCGTTGGTATGGCTGTTTAATAGATCATCTAATTTCTGGTTTGATCGTAATCCCAAATAATTTTGACGAGCTGCGTGGCGCAGCGCTCGCGCTGTCGCATTATAAAGTCCTGGGTTCGATTTCCGGCTCAAGTCTAGTCTGGTGGGTGATTTCGGCTGTGGCTAATAAACACCCTACTGATAAAGGCGTGTCGTCAAGCGGGGTTGGTTATTATTGGTATGGGTTTATTGTCCAAAATATGACGATAAATGTCACATAAGTAGGAAAAAATCTACCATCTGCGTGATAATTTAATGTCATAATTTTAGTTCTTTTCTACGCCACGCCAATATAAGCTATTTGAAATACTAATCCTGCGCAGACGAAGTCGCAAGCACAAGTTAGTATAGTCTAAGTCTAGTTTTCTTGAATATTTATTCTAGGAAGGCTTCATTGTGTTTGCGGTCACGTCAGCGTTGATCTAACGGATGTTCTAATGAGAGACTTGCGAGTTATCAATTGTTTTATCTCATCATCATCATCATCATGATCAACCCATTCTCGACTCAATACAGAGCACGGGTATCCTCTCAATCTGAGAAGGGTTTGGCCATAGTCCACCAAGCTGGCCATGTGCGGATTGGCAGACTTCACACGCCTTTGAGAACATTATGGAGAACTCTCAGGCATGCAGGTGGCCTCATGGTGTTTTCCTTCACCGTTGAAGCAAGCGATGTTTTTTAATTGCTTAAAAACGCACATAGCTCCGGAAAGTTATAGCCCGGGTTCCAACCTTTGATTAGAAGGCTGACGTCCTAACCACTAGGCTATCACAGTTTTATCTCGTTAAGGTATAATAAACAACCAACGTTCACGCAACTCTTTTTGTTTCAATAGCGAGTGCGCTAGTGATTTTGAATGTTTAATCGCAAAATGATGAGCCGAGAAAACTGCATTCATACAATCTATTCACGGATGAAAACGTCGTGTTCGCGTAACCCTCTTTGATGCAAGGTCCGACTAGTTGACATCTTGACCTACTTGCTTGACGTTGTGCCCTCCGTACGTGTACATTTCACCTCAGGACTTACCTTTCATTTTTATACCCGAGCGGAATCATTTCAAGCTTGTAAGTATGTACATGTTTATCATGTAAAAATATCATTTTCATTTTTTAACGTGTCGGTCGGTCTGGCTGGTCGTGTCGGGAGGCTTCGGCCATAACTAGACGCCAAGCGATTTAGCGTATCAGCTTGATGTCCCGTAAAATCCAATTAGGAGTGTAGATTTACCATACCCCTAACAGGTTAGCCCGCTACTATCCTGCATCATCACCTCTTTAAGTCAAGGGTTAACTTTTAGTGAATAAAAAATATAAATGAACATTTTAAACTTCCACGAACTTTTTAATTATTTGCTACAACCTGACTAGTATTAATATTTATAGACGAAATTTAAATGAAAACCAACCGTTCAATTGACAGTAACATCTTTTTTTCTCGTTTTATGGCTTTACACAGATTAGCCATAGTAACATCTATATATGCCAAATAAAATAAAAAAATGAACGTTAAGATTAACTATAATCTGCAATCACCAAAAACTATTTGTTTATAATCTATGGTAGGAGAAAGGCGGGAGACTTCGTATATGGCGGGCGCGGTTTTTTCACGCTTTTCTTGAATTAATATTGATTGGCTAACCTTGAAAAGGACTAGTGTTGGTTGTGTCGTAGACATTATAGTTTTGGTGTCGTTTGTGTAGTGGCTAGTTTTTTGAATGGTTAGCATGAATTAATTTGGGAAAGGTTTGATGGAGCCGCGTCCGCCGAGTACGAAGTTTCCCGCCATTTTTCCCTAACTTCAATTCTAAATTGCTACAAACTTGACATGGCTAAAGTCATAAAAAGAGAAAAAAATCTATGGTATATATATATATATATATATATATATTCTTTTATTCCGCTGCCATAGATAAAAAAGAATTAAAATCAAAGATAACTTAATGTTCGTTACACAAAATTATCAATAATAAGCTACCTATAACAAAGAAGAGAAGGGTGAGATAAACTTTAAAATAAATTAAAAGAATGGTTAGTGCAAAAGTTTTTTTATAATATTCAAAAATTTCTAACACTATGAGTTAACCTCAATAACAATCAAAAACACTGACATCCTTGCATTTTTCTAAAAAAAAAACTGTATGAGCAAAGTACTGGCTTCTTTTATTCAATAAATTTATCATTCATTCATATCAACCGCATATAAATTGTATAGATGACATGACCGTGTCGCATTGTCGCCGAATGCCGGAAAACAGGGAAAATTGTATACAATTTCACCACATTCGCTAAATCCATTTCACAAATAGAGGCATGTATTGTGTAACGCCTGTTTGCACGTATACACGGGAAATAATTGCCAATCATAATAATGAAGGAAACGTTCTTTGTTCGCTTTTCCTTTCATATACACTCTGAACACTGTTTATTGAAATGATATTGCTGTAATCGTTGTAAGAGTCATAATATCCACATAAATTTTGGCCCTATACGGCCCTTGACGGCAATTTCACCTGGTGTAAGTGATGATGCAGTCTAAGATGTTAACGGGCTAACCTGTTAGGAGTATGGTAAGCCCATACACCTAATGGGTTTCTACGCGACATAGTGCCGGAACGTTAAACCGCTTTGCGATACGTCTTTGTCGGTGGTAACAAGCCACGGCCGAAGCCTCCCACCAGATCAGACTAGATCCGGGAATCGAACCCAGGACCTCTAATCTTAAAATGTGATAGCGCATCGTCAAAAATATTGTAAAAGATTTTGAAGTGTGGAATTTTGTAACACTTATGTCCAGTTTTGGACGCGGCTAGTATTTTTTCTAGTATTAAAAAAGTGACGAAAGCCTACCGCCTTATTGGATTTAAGGATTCTTAGACTTTCTGCTAGCCTAGTACTTTTATGTTTCTCAAATACTGTAAACATAACGATCTTTAGATTCTTCTATACTCCCACATTGGCTTTGTACCCTCTATATGATTACTTAAAGTATCGAACTTTGAATAGCTATTCAAGGTTATGATTTCCTAGTATAACTCATCGATCGAAGTATGATGAACTAGATGGAGTCAGAAGCTTATACATGGAAAATGCAAGAAAATTGAGACCAAGCATTATATTTTCTGTCTCATACTGTCTGTTGGTTTTTCTTTCGCTTGGCTAACTTTAAAAGTTAGCCAAACAAAGTACTGCAACTGTAGTACCAGTATCACTGCTACTAAGAACCAACCAACCAATAGTATTTCTCTATTTATTTAGAACCATTCTCCAACTCATTCTCTCCTGTAACCAATAGTGTTTCTCTAATATGAGATTACTTGATAATTTGATAATAACTTGTAAAAAAGTGATGTTTTTATTTGTTTTATTTTTTTAGCTGTTTCAGCGGTCCGTATTTCTTTGGTTTGCACAGTCACATTTGAAGAAACTTTTCATAATGACACACATACATTAACCTGTTTATATTTAATATGAAGTTTCCATAAATACTTTTAATAAGGCCACAGAATATATAATATGTCGAGTGAAGGCCGGGTTGTTTTTAGTAAGAGTAACGTCGGCATTGCTGACGTCACGATCTTCTTTACTTTCGCTCATAGTAATTAAAACCACAACTTGAGGGATTACACTTGTATTACGACAATAACTACGAGGTCCGAACGGTCCGACGTCTCGAGCGAGAATGGCACGAAAAGCATCAACGCCCGTATTTATAGCAAAGCATGCTTGTACAAAATTGATTGCTACCGTCTGAATTGTGTTAACAAAATCATCAAGAGTTCAAATGTGGGTAAGTATTGAATTCTTGTTGTTCTTGGCACCGCTGAATGAAGTTAATAACTCCTTCGCGCCGACATATACTTTACGAAACAACAGAGTCCAAATTTACTTAGTGCGACAGTCACAAATTCCAATATTTATGACGTATATAAATTTTATTGTGTTTACCTAGATACGTTTTTGTAACACCGCGTAGGGAACAGTATTCCATTTCCGGACTCCCATCTCTTTTACTCTGTTGAGAGCGTACGAGGGATATGTAGTTTATTAACTGACAGGCTCGAGTATTGAATACGAGACTTGCAGGGTTATTTATGATGTACGGTAGCGTACGTAAAAAGATATAAACTACGGGCATGTGAAGCCCAGCTATAAAAAGTAGCCCGCAAGTTGTAAACTTTGGGTAGACATAAATGAGAACATGTTACCTTTTGTCTCTTATTATTTATATGTAACGCTTTTGCAGTATATCATGTTAGCCCACCGTTCTAGTATAAGAAGTAATTTTAATAGTTATGTGCGTTTTAAACAATTAAAACATCACTTGTTTCAACTGTGAAGGAAAACATCGTGAGGAAAGCGTCATGTCTGTTCTCTATAATGACCTCAAAGGCGTGTGAAGTTTGCCAATCTGCACATGGCCAGCGTGGTTGACTGTGGCCAAATCCTTCTCATATTGAGAGGAGACCCGTGCTATGTAGTGAGCCGGCAATTGATTGATCATGATGATAGAAAAGAAAGTGCAGAGAGTTTAATTATATATTCGCAAGTAATACGAAAGTACGAGTACACAATCGAGAGTACGAGATCGCTAGGCCGCTCACCAACCAGATGGACAGACCAGCTGAGGGACTTTAAGGCCTGCCGTACACGGACTGCTTCAAGCAGTTGAGACCGACTGCTTAAAGCCGCGACCGCGCGGTGAACTATAGTCATTCATTCGCTGCCGTACACACGACTGCTCGAGCAGTCGCGACCGCTTCAAGCCGTCAACTGCATGACGAAATTCCATCGTGCCGTCGACCGCTCACGAGCGGTCGCGAGGCATACACCGACTGCTCGAGCCGTTGACTGCGCTAGAGCAGTCGACAGCTCTTCCCCCCTTCCCTTGTGCTGCTAGTCTTTCTTCTGGTTGGATACTTCTCCTCATAATTGTGTCTTCACGTTTAATTTGAGACTTTAGTATAGTATTCAATTCATCAAACGAAGACATTGACATTCTAAAATAGTTGAAAAATTTTTCTCCATCACTTCTAAGTTCCATAAATAAATGATGGAATTGTCCATGTTGTTCTCTTAATTCCAAAATTGGATGAACCCAAAATTTTCTCTTTTGACGTCTCCGCCGTCGTCTCCGCTTGAGCAGAAGCAGCAAAAGCAGTGTTTCCTCGTCAGAATCCATGACTCGACTGTGGTAGAAAATCAACTGCTCGAGCGGTTGGTAGCGACAGCTCGAGCGGTCAACAACCGACCGCTCCAGCAGTCGACGCCGACCGCTCGGGCGGTCCGTGTACGTCACTCAGTCGTTAACTGCTCGAGCAGTCCGTGTACGGCAGGCCTAAGTGCAAATTTCACACAATTGCGAGACTAGACTCTGATAGAAGCCGGTGGAAATAATTAATCCGCACGAGGTTGCAAGGACACCGGGACCACGATCTTCAGTAATGAAGGAACGACTGGAGAGAGACGAGTATACGAAATATTTTATTTCTAACTGTAACTTTATGTAACTAATTCCAGGAAAGCATAATTCATTTCTGAACGATAAATTTGCTTTGTCTTTCTTATTAGTTTGCTTGAAAGTCTCGACAAAGGAAAATAAGGGTCATAATACATGCAAATGTTATGACAAAGTTTGTAATTGAATGTTCCGAAAACAAATTAGCAATAATTACTCCAGTAAATATCCATTTAATAGTTGTCTAGTCGCTATCTGCAACATATTTAACAACTTAAATATGGCTGACTGGGAACTTGTCACTCTCAGCTGGTGGTAAGTGATGAAGCAGTCTTAGATAAATAGGATTACATATCATCATTGTCATCATAATCAACCCAATGCCGGCTCACTACAGAGCATGGGTCTCCTCACAATATGAGAATGGTTAGGCCATAGTAAACCACGCTGGCCAAGTGCGGATTGGCAGACTTCACACACCTTTGAGAACATTTTGGAGAACTCTGAGGCATGCAGGTTTCCTCACCCGCAACCTATAAGGCGGACGCCCTAAACCCTCAGGTATCCACATACCAGGTGCTTCCACATACACATTTACTATACATTTACCAAAATCAAAGTTTCATCGTTACAGAAAGCACAGAGGACATTTGTACAAGAATTGATTTTTATTTATTGAAATATTTTAATAACGGTTGAAGGATATTGAATCGACGGTATAATTGACATTAATTGTGTCTGGAAGCCTCTCTGGAGATCTCTTTTGTTGTACACGTCATGTTCCAACCAAGCTTTAAATGTGTGGCTTTTATATTTCCTCGAGATATAAAAAATTCCAATATAACCAAAGGACGTTTATATACGATCAATAAATAATCATACCTTGAGATCCACTTCAGAAGCCGTCTAATGAAAAGAAAAAATGGTCGCAAATTATGATATGAAATGATAAAATCCTTATTGGAACTTAGATGGGCTCGTTTTCCAGGGACAATTCGTATATTGACGTTCGATCTATCGTGCAATAAATTTTTTCCTCTTTCGTTACTTTTATAAATTCGTTCAACAATTCCAACTGGCACCAGTCATACTATTCTCGATAAATTCACATCTTTCATAGGTATATTAAATATGTTTTACACACAAATTGGAATAAAAAAAAATATAGTTAACATTAGTTAACATTATAGCCGGTCATCATGATCAACCCATTACCGGCTCACTACAGAGCACGGGTCTCCTCTCAATATGAGAAGGGTTTGGCCATAGTCCACCACGCTGGCCATGTGCGGATTGGCAGACTTTACACGCCTTTGAGAATATTAGGGAAAACCGGGTTCGAACCCCCGACCTCTGATTAGGAGACGGATGCCCTAACCACTAGGCCATCACAGCTTCAGCCGGTACTGGTATAATATTGGTAAAATAGCAATGTTTTTTGTCATTGACGTCACATCAGCAATGTTTTTAGTAACGAGTCGTCCGAGTTGTTTTTAGTAAGGGTGACGTCAACATTGGTGACGTCACGTTTTTGTTTACTTTCGCTCATAGTAATCAAAACCACAACTTGCGGGATTACACTTTTATTACGACAATATCATGAGGTCCGAACGGTCCGACGTCTTGAGCGAGAATGCCACGAAAGGCATCGACCGCCCGTATTTATAACAAAAGATGCTTGTAAAAATTGATTGCTACCGTCGAAATTGTGTCAAAATCATCAAGAGTTCGAATGTGGGTAATTATTGAATTCTTGTTGTTCTTGATGCCGCTGAATGAAGTTAAAAACTCCTTCGCGCCGACATATATTTTACCAGTATTTTAACCTACACTGGTGGATATATAAAATTCATAAATTAAAATGGATACAAAAATTTCGGATCCGACAGAATTTTAACCCGAATGTCACCGGCGATCGCGGCCTGAGTGCTTTGCCAATTAAACAAAGTAAAAAAAATATATATTTATATAAATTTGATTTATTAATAAAAAATATAAAATTTGTCATCTGTTTGGTATTTCCCAATAAATACAAATGCACAAGTCGAAAGCATATGAATATATTATAATCTAACCTATACTTACTTTAAATTTTGGTTACTATATTAATCATATTTCCACATATACATATATGGATATTACATAACAAATTAAGCGCTCAAATAACATACCCCTTCCATACTCGTGAAATCACGCGTCTATTATCTTAGCCCATTTGACTTCTAGCTGTTTTTGCAGTAATTTTTAAATTCCTACTTGACTTTTTGTGGCCCATAAAAATGCAAATTTTTACTTTTGCTTCGATTTTGCAGTGGTTGAATCTGGACTTGAGGCCAAAACCAAAGCGAAAAACAAAATATATTTTCCTAATTGAAATCTGCACAGCCAACTAGGTATATAAGACCCGTAATATATTAATTGACCAATATTATTTTGGCAATGTTGACCTTTGAAAAGTCGATAGCTGGATGGGGTACCACTTTTTAGGTTCGAACTTGGCCTTGACCAAGTGCTCCAGAGAACACGTTAGGTGATCTCATCGCACGGACGAGTGCGCGAGTGTTCCCGTGTCCAAGCCATCAGAAATGAGGATCGCTGAGTATTAGTGGGTATTCTGGTCGCCAATCTGGCCTCCAGGGAGTCTCACATACCTCACCGGAAGCGGCGCAGTTCTGCCTGCGTCGCTTCCGGAGGGGATGCGTAAACGCATTACCCAGCGTTAAAAAAAGATGATATAATCGTAAAAGAAGAGCTCTGCGTTATTTCGGCAATGTTTATTTGATGAAGACAAATCCTTTCGTTTAACCATAGCGGAAAACATCTATACATTGACGACAATTAGAGAATGTAGTCAACACCAATATCATAAATATCAATTCAGATGTCTACGAACTAAAAGCTTCTGAAGTCTGTAATGAAGATGATGATTCGCTTAATATAGGAGATAGCCGCAGGCAAGTGTCATTTGTTAATTATGAATGACAGTTTTATCCGATAATGCACACGTTCAATACCGCAATATGCAGTGTTTGATACAGATCACAGATGCAGATAATTAAAACCGTAGACATTCTTTTTCTGAGAATAAAAAAAAAAAAAGTATCAAACTCGTACATCAATATAAAAAGTATTTATATTTCAGTTTAAACAATCTTGTAATTTAACTTACCAATTACGACACTAAACGAAATTTTAAAATTAATAGGTAGGAGGTACTTGAAATCGCGAAATTTGTATCAAGTATTCATTTAAAATGAATGATTGTTCGCTGCTGAGATCCTATTAAAAATAGCCTAAAAAAAGATATTCCATTTGAGCCAATGTTAAAAATAGATTGTTATCTTAATGGAAATGATTGTTTGCCAACTTAAAGGAAAAATTAATATTTTCGCTACATTCTTCTTCTTTTTCTTGCCTTTATCCCACATTATGTGGGGTCGCCACAACACGTCTTCTTCCACTCACTTCTATTGGCCGTCACCTCACTACCCACTCCTTTTAACCGCATATCCTCTTTTACACAATCCATCTATCTCTTCTTTGGTCTTCCTCTACTCTTTTGCCCTTCCACGTTTATAACATTCTTTTGGTGACATCACTTTCTTTCTTCCGCATTATATGACCATACGCCATTTCCATTTCGCTACATTCATACCGTTAATAAATACTAATATAAATAATTTGGTATCAATTGAAATGTTTTCATTTCTCTGTAAGGATACTTACTTGAAAACTACATCTTATAATAAAACTATAATTAAACAATTCCTCTATTATGCATTACTAACATTTTGAAAATACAGATGGACTACTTGGAACACTGTATCCCCTAGTGCCTCGAATGTGTCGGTAGGTTGGTAACTAGTCACTGCCGAATCCTCCCAACAAACTGGATAGAAAAAAAAAATTAAATTTGAATACTCATCAATCACTTACGATTTCAAAACTTTATATTGCTGAGTAAACAGACAAGCAAAATAAAAATATAAAAATGACCTCTAAAAGCAATGAATATATCACGAAATATAAAACTTAAATGAAAACAGATTGTTTCAATCTGAATGGACGAGGGATATTGTCGATTTCAGACCGCAAGGTTTAATATTGAAACACGGTTGCTAACTGCCGAACGTCTAGAACTGTATTGCAAACAATCAATAAACCGCTTGCAAGCCACAGCTCCGCAGTTAGTCCGCCAATTTGCTAAGAACAAAGAAACCCGAACCAAATCGTTTTCACGCTACTTTATTATTTATTCCTCATCCCGTTGTCGACTGTATTTCAATCTCGCCGCGTTGGAGTATGTGAAAATCTTCTGCCATTTTCTATTCTGGACGCTGCTCTATTACCTTACAACCTTAGCGAAACAAAGAATTCTATTCTCTACCAATTGAAAGAATTATAAAGACTTTGCTCAACACTTATTACTTTTCACGCCTTAGTTTAAAGATATGCTGAAATCGACACCGAGTTTTTCGAGGGATTGCCGAATGCACCGGAAAAGGAAAAGACGACCGCCTATCGTGATATTATTTGTTTTTATACTACCCGCGTTGCCGAAGATAATGAAGGTCCCAATCAGTGTGATTACTTCAAATACCTTCAAATAACTCCCACCCAATTACTGTGTATAATAACACACTTTAGTAATAATATGAAAGAAATAATTGGGATGTACTTATCAACTTATAGGAGTATAACATATAAGACTGTTTTCCTATGACGGTATACGGAATTCCCGTAACTTGGTTCTTTTACAACTTCTGATAAGTATTCCATACAAACTTTTGTACCGTATTTTATTACCTTGGTATATTTTATAACTAGGATAAGTTAATTTACATTACCTTACATTTGCACGCGGTGTTTGCCTGTAAGTGGCTAAGTATTTTGGTGCTGTACCTCAGTGCAAGGTATTGACTCTTGTAAAAATGTTTTGGCTGTTGGTGAAACATATCATCATCATCATCATGATCAACCTATTACCGGCTCACTACAGAACACGGGTCTCCTCTCAATATGAGAAGGGTTTGGCCATAGTCCACCACGCTGGCCATGTGCGGATTGGCAGACTTCACACGCCTTTGAGAACTCTCAGGCGTGCAGGTTTCCTCACGATGTTTTTCTTCACCGTTGAAGCAAGTGATATTTTAATTTTTTTTAAACGTACATAACTCCGAAAAGTTAGAGGTGCGTGCCCGGATTCAAACCGCTGACCTCTGATTAGGAGGCTGACGCCCTAACCACTAGGCTATCACTGCTTCACTTGGCGAAACAAATAAATTAAAAAAAAACACCACCGCCGTATCGCCTATTGGCACTAAAACTTCGTTTTCATTGGCTCTAGGGTCTTCATGTGATGTTTAATAACCTTAATAGACCTTCGTAAAAAATGGGGCAGTATCAATAGTCGATACTAGAATGAAAGGATAAAGGGTTATTACTTTTTAACCATCCTTGATGCTTGTGTAACCGGTCCGTCCTTTAGGAGTGGTCGCCGCTGGTACTGCTGGCACAACAGCCCCCATATTCTCTTAACTCGATAAAAATTACCGCCTTATCGAAACGGTGCTTTATTGTTTAAGATCGAAGAGTTAAAAGAATTGCTCTTGCAAACGCCAACGATATCATGTTTCAAATCAAAACTTGACGACCTCCGTCACTGTTCCATTTTAAAGTTAGAGGTCCTGGGTTCGATTCCCGGCTCGAGTCTGGTCTGGTGGGAGGCTTCGGTCGGGGCTAGTTACCACCCTACCGACAAAGACGTGTCGCCAAGCGATTTAGCGTTCCGGCACGATGTCGTGTAGAAACCAATTAGGAGTATGGGTTTACCATACCCTAACAGGTTAGTCCGCTACCATCTCAGACCGCATCATCACTTACCATCAGGTGAGATGCCGTCAAGGGCTAAGTTGTGGTGTATAAAAAAAAAACTGTTAGGTTTTATATTTGCAATAAAAATATTATTATGAACAATTGATAAGTATAAAATATTAATTTATCAGTAAAAAAGATCACTTGCGGTGATAAGACCGCTCTTACACCGTTTACGAGTAAATGTTTTTATTTTTTTAATTGTGTTTGGAGGCATTTTGTGCTCCACTTTGACCATCGGAAAAAGTTAAATTTAACTAACACATGATGTAAACAAGTATGGCGGCCAGTGCTTGACGAAAATATCCGAACTACGCCGAAATTAACCGAACGGATCCCATAGATGCGGCATAACGATTATCGCTTACGTGAAGATTGCTACCAATATATTCAACCGACCACTTTAATGAGATCGCCGTCCGACCGTTATCCCAAACGTCGCCTAAGCCGAGGTTCAGCCTCACAGGAGGCGCCCTTAAGCAGACGTAGTTAGTTTCTTCGAGCCCTAGAGCTCAAAATTTCTTTTGGCAGAGCTTCTTTCCGAAGTCCGGTTACGCTGTGAATACTGGTAGGGTTAGCACAGCTAAAAAACAGTCCAAAAAAAAATTTAGTAAATGTAATGAACTGCATTCCAATAAATATAATAACCACAGAGCTTGCGTGGCTATAAATTAAAATTTAAATAACACGTTAATACAGTGTGACAAATTATAACGTTTTATAAATAAAGAAAACCACTTAAATGCATATTATGAATATTTAATATTAATTTAAAGTGGGAATTACGCGAATGCGACACTATAGTGTCCGCGGGTTGGCCAATTCGCACGTACTTAATTGACACGAATGTTAATTCCGAAAAAGGCCGATATATTTTTAATTGGTAACAATGCTCAGTGTCTATTCAATCGCGCACAATCAATGTTTCCTATTATAATGACATCTGGCAATCACAATAGGTTGTCGTGTTTGTTTTTTTGTTTAAATGTCTTTATTTTTGTAATACAAAAATTTGCAATACAAATGCGGAGCTCTCACCATGTCCACTGCTGGATATGGGTCTTTTGTAGGGAGTTCCAATGTCCACGGTCTTGGGCCGCTTGTAGCAGCGGCGCCCTGCGACTCGTTTGATGTCGTCTGTCCACCTTGTTGGGGGTCGACCAACGCTACGTTTACCGGTGCGGGGTCGGCATTTCAGCACCTTGGGACCCCAACGTCCATCGGTTCTCCGAGCTATGTGCCCCGCCCATTGCCACTTCAACTTCGCAACTCGCTGAGCTATGTCGTTAATTCTGGTCCTTCTACGGATCTCTTCATTTCTGATTTGATCACGTAGAGATACTCCTAGCATATCTCTCTCCATTGCTCGCTGAGTGACTCTGAGCCTTCTTATGAGGCGCATAGTGAGCGACCACGTTTTGGATCCGTAAGTCATCACAACACGCACTGTTCGAAAACTTTAGTCTTCAGGCACTGAGGGATTTTGGACGAAAAAAAAAAATCTTTGTAGTGGTATAAACAAAAAAAAGCGGAGCTCTACTATAAGGTATTTACTTTCGGTTTTGTGGTACAGTTATTGTGTGCGTAGACAGCGACATTTTGAATATTGTGTTCGGAAAGAAAAAACATGTTTTCAATAAATATATAAGTCTTGCTTGTATGATTGCTGTGCCCATTAATAACGTGTACATATGATCTCCTATATACATATTGTATTTAAAATATTCAGTAAGTATATATTAAGGTCGGGAATGCCTAAAGACAAAAGTCTTCAACGCCTGTGTCTTACCGGTCATGACATACGGAGCAGAAACGTGGACACTGACGGTAGGCCTTGTCCAAAAGTTCAAAATCTCTCAGCGTGCTATGGAAAGGGCTATGCTGGGCGTTTCTTTGAGGGATAGAATCCGGAACGAGGACATCCGTAGGAGAACAAAAGTAACCGACATAGCCCAACGGATAAGCAAGCTGAAGTGGCAGTGGGCGGGTCATATCTGTCGCAGAACCGACGGCCGTTGGAGCAGACGTGTTCTGGAGTGGATACCGCGTACCCGTAAGCGCAGTGTAGGACGACCACCTGCTCGCTGGACCGACGACCTGAAAAGGATCGCTGGTGGCGGGTTGATGAGGAAGGCGGAGGACCGTGTGTGGTGGCGCGCTCTCGAAAAGGCCTATGTCCAGCAGTGGACGTCTATAGGCTGATTGATTGATATATTAAGAGAAAATGCACCGCTAGCTTCTACAATCGATGATTATTTTACCCAAGAGTTGCCTGAAAGAGATTACTTAAGAAATAAGATCACCTTTGCATACTTGAATTTTTAACAACATTTTTATTTTATTTACATTACAAGTCAGCCCTTGACGGCAATCTCACCTGTTGGTAAGTGGTACAGGTCTATGATGGTAGCGGGCTAACCTGTTAGGGGGTAAAACAATACTCCAATTGGTTTCTACAGGACATCGTGCCGGAATGTTGACTCGCTTGGCTTTGTCGGTACTGTATGTGCAATAAACTGTACCTATCTATCTATCATATATCTATATGTAAAGTTGATCTTGGAACTTGGGAGTAAGTATTTGTAATTATAATCTCATCGCTGGAAAGGTGGCTATTTAATAAGATTCATAAAAAAAATCATTAAAAATATGATTAATAATTAGAATAGAACAATCTGTAAAATTTTACATTAATAAATATTTAATATTTAACTACCCTAAATTGACGAGAATTGAGGAAGATAAAATCATCATTTTGCAAGGGTTTGGTAAATATTATCTTAAATATCACGTATCTATCTGGGTGATGAGATTCTAGGGCGTGAGAAACTGGGGTGGTGGCAGATATTAATAAAAATCAGAATGCTCATATCTATTCGGTGATGAACAGCCTTCATTTTTAAAGGTGGTTTGAAATGGAACTTGCGGTATTCTATACCGCATTCTCTTATAAAAGTCCGAGTTATTTATGGAAAGAAGCTGCTATGCGGTTAAGGTCACCGCAACTAGTAATTATAGTTCTGCGTCACATCCCGACGGCTCGTTCTTCCATTTTTCTTAAGACTGCGAAGTGGCTACGTTGCAAAAAATATGTGGGCAGTCTATTAGTATCTACTCTATAATATTACTTATAAAAAAAGTTAACTCAGAAACACGGAAAACCGTCTTACCAGTTTCTATATTAATTGCGCCCGCAAAATTTAGAACTAATATGTTACGAAATTCAATTGAATCAAATTAATATTCAAACACTCAAAACATGGAATGTGTCAATATTGCCAATCATTGCGTGCGTCAAGTTAAGTTGAACGTACTATATTTCCATTTCATTCCACAGCCAACAAATAAATCTTATTAAACATCTTCGTTGATTTGAAAAAGTAATTACCCTTGTCCAACAAAAAATATTATATCTGGCAACCCTAATACCACTGCAGCATATAAAACATTCATACTACCCCAGTGCCAAGCCCTCGCAAACTACATCGTTTCAGACAATAACGAAACGACCTATCTAAATCCTTACCACGTTTCAAAACAAACTTTATTATCTACACAATTAGGTTCAGGACTCGATGTGATAAAATTTGAGCTGCGGTAGTCACCATGAAGGTTCGTGTACACGGTTTAGGCAGTCTTAAACAAATATGAAGACCCATGTCTTTGTTAGGTCACAGTTTAGAGTAGGTAACTTAATTGAACTGCGACGTTTTACGGACAGCTATTTATTGGTAACTTTTACATTTCAATTTCTTTAATAACAGGTTCAAGGCTTTTGTGATATTCCATAGTCCTAATCTTGCCATGATCATCGGTAATAAAATATGAAAAAAAAAACTTTATTTGAAGCTATGAAATTTGTTTCCGAAGTATAATATAATATATCCATTTATTTAGTTTAAGTCATTTTTTGTTACCCAATAGCGGGCATAATGGGAAAATATTTGCAAGATTTTTGTGATGCAGACCTTTATTATAGCTAATGATAAAGATAACTAATATTATAAGTGTTTGACGACCTCCGTGGCACAGCGCGCGCTCTGTCGCATTATAAAGTTGGAGGTCCTAGGTTCGTTTCCTGGCTCGAGTCTGGTCTAGTGGGCGTCTTCGGCCGTGGTTAGTTACTACCATACCGATGTCTACTATAATATAACTTGTAGAAGAAGAAAAAAAAAAAGTTTTGCCTACGGTGCTTTCAGAGAGGATGAGGAAACGTATTTCCCAGCGTTTTATAAAAATGTCATCAAGGCCAGTGTAATCGTTGAACTGAATATAGGTACGAAACATAAACAAACTTACACATCTTCTCTTTTATTACGTTAGTATGAATTATGAAATACAAATAACCCTTATATTTCAACAATATATTACCAATGTTAATCGATCTATATTAATAACCTACGAACCTATATCCGTAGCAACTAGTGTTTGTATTCTCATTAGCAGGTGTGCGTTAACGTCACAAGCGTAGACTATTCATAAGTATGTTGCCAACACTATAATTTTTATTGAAAAAAAAAAACGGTTGCTACTGCCGAAGAAAAACATTCAAAGTAAATGATACATGAAAGGAATGTATACTAATAAATTAAAAAATTTGAATTATTAATAGCAGAGACGACAGTTCAATAATTATATCGTAAATTATTTTCTTCGTCATTCTGTATGAGTGCACATTTTTAGTCCGTAATGGTCATTAAAATAACATAGAACGTACTAGCTGATGCACGAGTCTTTGTCCGCGTAGATAAAGCTTAAAAATTTCTGTCGAATACTTCATGTTACGTTAATTGTTACAGATAATTAAATGTCCCATTTCTTTAACCGTCATCGTTTACGTCTTCATTCAAAATTTCAACTAAATTGATTCAGGAGTTCCAGTAGTTAGTCGGGGGGACCTCTCCCTGCCGATCGTGGTTCAGGCCATGGCTGGCAGTGAAAGGTCTTGGCAGGCGGTGGTCTCCTTTTACGAGGACGTGATCTCGCGAAAGGAGGCGGCGGAACGGCTGAGAGAGGACGACGTGGACTCTCAGCCGATTCGTCGTACACGTGTCGGGCGCAGGCGGCTCGCGCATCATCACCACCTATCCCCTTGAAGAGCACCTCCGGGCGTTAGATGCGGGGACGTCTAACACCCAGGAGATAGGTCCTCGAGCTGGAAGACGCACCCCGTGCTCCTGGTGCGTCTTTGGCGTTCAATTGGGGGGCACCAGATATTGCCCCCGAGCTGGCTCTGTCTGCGGGCGGACTCCGCTGGCCTGGTTGCGGACGTGTGCGCGTGCGTAACCCGTGACCCGGCGGCGGGAAGGATGCACTATGTGGGTTTAGTCGGTAAGAGGCCGACATAACCACTGCGCCTCCCCAGGTGCAGTGGTATCCATGAGGATTACCCACGTTAAAAAAAGGACATCCAGTAGTAACAAACATTGCGTATGTTACACACTTACCTTCAAGCTTTTACGTTCCGAAAATTAATATGATTTGCATATGAAGTTATAACTAGTGTAAATAAAATCGGTTGGACCTCTTTCTCGGTGCCATTTATCAGTCATTTTTTTAAGTTATTTACAAATGTACACAAGCCAAATAAAAAAAAAACTTGAGAGGTGTCAAGGGACACCCGGATGGAACGAAGTTCCTTTCGATTAATTAGTGAAGGAATTGTAATAAAATTTTATTTTATTTAAGTTATAATAATATTTTTTTTATTATTAACAAATATCATGTTATATAAACTTAATCAGTAGGCTCAATTTAGTACTCCATCAGCATTATCCGGAACTTGTGCAGAAACACTGTCAGGATTCATTATTATTCATTATTTTTTATTATTTATTATTTACAAAAAACCTGTATACACTCAACAAAAATAATCGTCGCGACACCACACTGTTCAATGCGAAATAGAAATGAAAATATCTGGCTTGCTTTCTATAAGAGAGATAGAGAGAGACAGACAGAGAAACATGCGACGCCGCACAGCTTACAATAACAAAAAGTGTCGTGACAACTTATCGTAAGAATTTTTTCCGTCTAGCCCCCTATCACAACGCGCGATAAGGAACTTCGTTCCAAAAGTTTGATAAACCTAACCGAAAGGATATCCCTTTGAACAGTGTCGCTGGCAATGAGGTCCGTTCACAAACAATTCACATATAATTTAACTCATACAAGAACTTTATTCTAAATTCGCAGTATGTCAATAATAAAAAAAAACCTTTCTGTGTTACAGAACGCCAGCAAGAGTAGTTAGTATCTAGTACAATGGGGTATAAACAATAGGCGGCTTGGATTGCTGCTTTGTTCCAGCCCCTAATTCTACATCTCCATAATGCGGACGCTCCAGTTTCCTCGTTGGGGACCGAAAGAATATATTTCGAGTGGCTTTTATTTTCACTATTGTTCCAGAATTCTACTTTAGCCCCATTAAAGAACGTTTAACCAAACTATGCAGAACAAATCTCAATTTTCATGACATACCACGTTGAGAAAAAGAAAAAGTTTTTATTTGGCGCGTTATTTATTTATATGAAAGTAATCAATAGCGTTATATCTCATATATACAATAAAGAAAGTTATAAAATAAGGCCAAAGAGATTACACAATATCAACAAAATATTCTCATACTTATAAAGGTAAAAATTTTTAAATATAACTAAATGAAATTGACACTGTAAACAACAATTAAACATTAACAATAATAGGATATAATATAGGCCTTTTCGAAGTCTGTATGAGTAAGTGGTTAACTGTTATGAATCGAAAGCAACGTACTAAAATTAGACATGTGTGCACATATGTACTTGTGTGTGTGTGTATGTATGTGTGTGTGTATGTATGTATGTCCAAGTGTTAAAAGGAGTAAAAAGTTTACTATGTAAGTAGTTTTAGTATTTCTTTCTTTAGCTGCATTTTAGTTAAGTGAAATAGGTCTAAATCGTAATAAGATTGATTGTAGGTTCTAGCCAGAAGTAGAAGAACTATTTTGTGCATAATTTGTGTGTTATACAACAGTACATAACATAATTTGACCTTATGCTGTTGTCGACCAAATAAAGGCACTCAGCATCACCTATAGCAAGCCGCACCATAAATTTTCAGTGGGATCCTAAATATTGGTAAAATCAATAGTAATGTAATAGTTATGCGGTGTTTTTTTACCTCCTTTGACGACCTCCGTGGCGCACTGCGCACTTTCGCATTATAAATTGGAGGTCCTGGGTTCGATTCCCGGTTCGAGTCTAGTCTGGGGTGAGGGTAATGGCGTATCGCCAAGCGATTAAGCGTTCCGGCACGATGTCGCGTACAATCCAATTAGAAGCGTGGGTTTACCATTAGTCCTAAAAGGTTAGCCCACTACCATCCTATACAGCATCATCACTTACCACCAGGTGTTGCCGTCAAGGGCTAACTTGTAGTGTATAAAAAAAAAACAAAACAAGAATGTCATTAAGCAAAACTAGTAATGCGCGCAAGGGGCGTCCTTGGAATACAACTGGTGGCCAAGGTCAACATGATACCTAACTTTAATTAGTGGTTGTGCCGCCATCAAGTAGGTTGTGTTAATAATAAAAAAAAATTAAATTAATTAATTAAAATAAATGGAAAAAATAATAGCAACATCAAAAACACTGCATAGTTTTCAGTCAGTTTTGACGACCTCCATGACGCAGCACGCGCCCTGTCGCTTTATAAAGTTTGAGGTCCTGGGTTCGATTCCCGGCTCGAGTCTGTTCTAGTGGGAGGCTGCGGCCGTGGCTAGTTACCACCCTACCGACAAAGACGTGTCGCCAAGCGATTTAGCGTTCCGGCACGATGTCGTGTAGAAACCAATTAAGATTATGGGTTTTCCATACCTCTAACAGGTTAGCCCGCTACCATCTTAGACTGCATCATCACTTACCATCAGGTGAGATTGCCGTCAAGGGCTAATTTGTAGTGGATAATAAAAAAAGTCATCATGATCAACCCACTGCCGGCTCACTACAGAACACGGGTCTCCTCTCAATATGAGAAGGGTCTGGCCATAGTCCACCACGCTGGCCATGCGGGGATTGGCAGACTTCACACTCCATTGAGAATATATGGAGAACTATCAAGCGTGCAGGTTTCCTCACGATGTTTTCCTTAACCGTTGAAGCAGGTGATATTTTAATAGCTTAAAAACGCACGTAACTTTGGGTTATAGGTGCGTGCCTGGGTTCAAATCCCCGACCTCTGATTAGGAGGTGGACGTCCTAACTAACACAGTTTTCAGTACGTGACAGGAAAGAAGCATACAAGGACTATGTGTCGACTATAATCACCATGCTTACTAGTAAAAGCACTTTTCTTCTTTAATATCCTTATCAGGGCTCAATCATGATTCTTTCTCCGTAAATCGTTGTAAACATAAAAAAGTCCATCGAATTTGTCAGCAATATCTATATTTAAAAGCAGCTCGTGTTATTTACTGTATTTATAACTCCAGAACGGCTGAACCGATTCGGCTGAAAATCGGTTCAGAAAATATGGGGACCAGGAGACGGACATAGGATACTTTTGATCCCGTTACATTTCCCACGGGATTTATGAGAAAATGTATTTCGCGTCAATAAACTATAACTGTAGTTTCAGCTTGCCACAGAAATTATGCACGAATTGGTAGCTTATTCCATAGGTTTTAAAAACCCCTAAGGGAGCATTCAAACATTACGTAACGCAATTTGGGGTGAGAGGGGGGCTCTTGTAAAACATTACGATGCGTTACAAGAGCGGAAGGGGGAGTATTTGAACCACGTGTTACGTACATATACAATAACAATGATATTATAATTTGTTCAACATAATTGTGACTTTAAAGGTAAATACGTTAATATTTAATCAAACATTTTACATAAAACTTAGATTAACCGAATATTAACTAAACCTTATTATTAACTAAAAATCTTAAAAAATAAATAAATATATAACATCATAACTAAAATATATTATTAAAAGGAGTCCCTTTAGGCAAGGTTCCGAAGATACTGGCAGCGTTCCCCCTTTGAATTGCTAGACTAATTCTTTGTCCGAGGTAGCTGGCAGCTCTTCGGTCCCCTGTAATGTCGACTAACCTTTTTGCTATTTCCTTAAAAAGCGTAAAAATAAAAGCGTAAATATCGTATTCGGAGCCTAGACCCCTGTATTTGCATGCTTTAGCTTTTTCAGGTAAGGTAAATTAAATGTTACTTAACGTTTAAGGAGGGGGGAGAAAAGCTCTAAAATCTTCAAAAATTAGGTTTCGTAATACTTAAATGCTCCCGAATCTACGCGGACGAATTCGCAGGCATCGACTAGTAAACACATAAAATGTAACTATATTAATGGATAACTAGGTAGTCGCTCTTTTTGCATGGCACGCGTCATAAATAACTTTAAATGTGCTATGTCATCATCATTATCAACCCATTACCGGCCTACTAACGGGCACTGGTCGCCATTTAGAATTAGAAGGATTTAGGCCGTAGTCCACTACGCTAACCAAATACGACTTCATGTCAGTACGAAATGTCAGGTGTTACATGTATTCCAAAACAGAAAATTAATACTAGAAATTATAATTTACTAGCTGACCCGGCAAACGTTATTTTGCCATATAAATTATTTCTAGGGAATTTCGATTGTAGAAAAAAAAAATTACTTATTGTGTGTAAGGATGTGGTATATGGGTGAAGGGAGCTTGGAGCACTGTGAACGGTTATGGAATATATAAATAACATAAATATTTTTTATTTTATTTTACCTATTCACCTATACATGACGAAATAGACAATACGGTAAATGCTAAGATTACCTCTCGAGTTCAATGTTTTTAAAATTAAATTGAATATGACTTATAATATGTATTTCCTTACATACAATAAGATCTTTGGTCACTTTTTTTTTTCTTAACCGCAGCTATTTACGTAAATAGGCCAAAAATTCGTGATTGAATTCTTATTTGTCGCACGCACTATTTGGCACATGCAAGCACATCTAGAAAATTCATGTTTGAAGAAATAAAATACGCAAAGTACGCTCCTAGATAATAATTAAACAGTGATTCACACACACATTCATACATACACACGATCGCGGGTTAATGTGACTTCATGTCATTACAATTTGTCATTGTCCTTTTTTAGGTAACTTTTGTATGTAGATTGAAATATATGTCGGTTGGTTGGTTGGTTCTATTGCTAAGGCGTGTCGATAGTTTGATTATTTCATTTGCAGTACGTGATTAATTTTGTTTGCTTATTGTTTATGTAAGCAGCTGTGATAGCCTAGTGGTTAGGACGTCCGCCTCCTAATCAGAGGTCGGGGGTCAAATCCGGGCATGCGCCTCTATCTTTGCGGAGTTATGTGCGTTTTTAAATAAATAAAATATCACTTGCTTCAACGGTGAAGGAAAACATCGTGAGGAAAACTGCACGCCTGAGTGTTCTCGACAATGTTTTCGAAGGCGTGTGAAGGCTGCCAATCCGCACATGGCCAGCGTGGTGAACTATGGCCAAACCCCTTCTCATATTGAGAGGAGACCCGTGCTCTTTAGTGAGCCGACAATGGGTTGTTCATGATGATGATGATGATGATTGTTTTATGTAGAGCAGAGGAGCAATAAAACAAGATGTAGCAGTCCTCTACGAATAGCCTACGTCATTGCTACGAGATATTTAGTGCTACTGCATTTTTTTAATTGTATTGAATCATTATTAGACACAAACAAAATAAAACGAAACAGAAATAGTGACTTGTGCGGATTCACACGCCTACGAGAACATTATCGAGAACGCTCATGAGTGCAGTTTTCCTCACGATGTTTTCCTTCACCGTTGAAGCAAGTGATATTTTAATTGCTTAAAAACGCACATCACTTCGAAAAGTTAGATGTGTCGAGATCGAACCCCAACCTCTGATTAGGAGACGGACGTCCTAACCACTAGGGTATCACAGAAAAAACGCTCAAACATCACAAAATCACGCGACATATAAGTACAAAGAGTATGATGGAAAGCATTGCATGTTACAATCTCAAACAAACCATTCATTTAGGTTTTATGAATTCCGTTATTTCCCTTTAATCAAAGTAAATTGCACTTGTGTGAGTGCGGTCGCATCGCAAATCTGCAAACTCTAGGTTTATAGCTCAAACGCAGATTAAACTGTGACCTCGTGTATATTTTGTATTGACGTCACAAAAATTTATAGCTAGATGTCATTCATATCAAATATATTTACCACCGTGAAACTAACAATATTTTTTTTTCTCCTCTTCTAGTTAGCCTTTGACGGCAATCTCACCTAATGGTAAGTGATGATGCAGTCTAAGATGGTAGCCGGCTACCCTGTTAGTGGTATGATAAACCCATACTCCTAATTGGTTTTTACGCGACATCGTGCCGTAACGCTAAATCGCTTAGCGACACGTCTTTGTCGGTAGGGTGGTAACTAGCCACGGCCGAAACCAACCACCAGACCAGACTCCAGCCGGGAATCGAACCCAGGACCTCCCATTATAATGCGATAGCGCGCGCGCTGCGCCACGGGGGTCGTCAAAAATTATTTGAGTATACGATCAAACCAGAAATTAGATGATCTATTAAACAGCTATACCAACAACAACAATTTCACAAGTTAGAATGCAAGATTACCTGGTAGTAACTAAGGTAATGTTTTTATTTTATTATATATAATACCCAATATTCCTCTAATATTTGCTTGAGTAATTAGGAATGCATGCTTCTGACTCTTTATTTTATTTGTTTATTTTAGTTTTTTTTTATTCCGGGCTACCCTAGTATGTACTTGTAGTAGAGTTATATTAAACTTTAACTGAATCGGTTTCTTTGCGGCGTAATACTCGAAAGCTAGATTGCTTTGCGGCATGTCTTTGACGGTACTTATAGAAGTGGCGGGAAGTGAACGGTCACAAGTTATTAAAATGTAAAAAATCGCATCTGTGGATGCAGCGTTGGTAATAACTCGACTTGATAAACAGTCGTCATTAAAATTAGAAATTCCCCACAAAAGACCAGCATCCAGTAAGTCCAACAGTAAATGTCCATAGATTTATATCATATTTGACGAATTAAAAGCCTTCGAGTTATTTTTATTAAGAGTGACGTCACGATTTTCCTTACTTTCGCTCATAGTAATTAAAACCACAACTTGAGAGATTACACTTTTATTGCGACAATAACCAAGAGGTCCGAACGGTCTGAGAGAATGCCACGAAAGGCATCGACCGCCCGTATTTATAGCAAAGCATGCTTGTACAAAATACATTGTTACCGTCTAAATTGCGTTGACAAAATCATCAATATTTCAAATGTGGGTAATTATAGAATTCTTGATGTTCTTGGCACCGCTGAATGAAGTTAATAAGTCCTTAGCGCCGACATATTATATTTTAATAATTCCAACCAGTAATATTAGTTTAATATATCCTTATAGTCACCGTGCCTAGCGTTTTTTAACTTCTAAAGTTACCAAACATTATACATTAATTGCAATAGTTTCTAAAAATGATTACATATAAAGGGTCCAGCCATATTGATTTGTTTTTTATTTCATTAAAATCAAAGAATATACCTAATTTAACTATCAAAGAGTATACCTACATTAAACTACTTAACCTAAAACCGAACGGGCTGTGTCGAGGCATTATGAGTATGTAACATTGATTTACCACCGTAGATAGAGCGCGTCATACAAAAACAAGGCGAGAATTTGTCACCAACTAACTATACATTTCTACATATCTGTCGATGTATTACAACCCGTCTAATACACTAGACATCTGGCCGTTATATTATCTATAGCGGCGCGTAGTGCTTTGTAATTCATTCGAATTATACGGCTCGAGTGTTAGAATCGGTGACTTTCGTCTAGCCTTGTCACACACTGGGGGAAAGGAGTGCACGCGTCGCTATTTGTGCACTACTTTTCCGTCCCATTTTTTGAGCGTTAATGATCGATCCACGGCTAGTGGTAAATCAATGGTATGTAATATGAAGCCGTAATCATAAACTTAATATCACGTAGGTATTATTGATATAACAAATTTATTTATAGTATGTAAACTTCGTGAGACAAAATTTTAAAATTTCAATTCTGTTTATCATAATTCAGTTTATCTTTTCAATTTACAAGGAACAAAGCGGGCGTCATATCTTACCGCAAAAGTTTTAGTTTACCGATGAACATTGTAGAATATAAAACAGTATATTCTATTCATGCGCATCGCGACCCAGATACTGCGACCCGTTAAAATTGCTGTTAATGGATGTCATTTTCGCCTTTTTATAACATCTTTATGAAAGGAAGACTGGCTTTCTTTTCGTTTGTGCACAAATTTGTGTTAATATTAAAAATTGGGCGATTGCGAGCCGGAAGTGTTCGTCGCCAGCTCCGTACGTTGTTAGGAAACATAATGTTTGGGAGAAAACGTTTCTTCGCATTTTATGTGTTATTTTTTATTTGTGTTTAGTTGCATTATCTATAGTTTATTGTGCTATATGACCCAAAAATGCCCCTTAAACTTAAGGGGAAAATTTATAAAACAGTCGTAAGACCTGTCGTGTTGTATGGATCAGAATGGTGGCAAAAAGAACGGATGAAAGAAGAGTTCATGCGACAGAAATGCGAATGTTGAGATGGATGTGTGGTGTGACAAGAATGGATCAGATAAGAAATGAATATATAAGGGGAAGTCTAAAACTAGCGCCAGTAGTGACAGAAAAGATGAGGAGTAACAGGCTGGCATGGTATGGTCATATAATGCGGAGGAAAGAAGTGATGTCACCAAAAGAATGTTATATATGAACGTGGAAGGGCGAAAAAGTAAAGAGAGACCAAAGAAGAGATGGATGGATTGTGTAAAAGAGGATATGCGGGTAAAAGGTGTGGGTAGTGAGGTGACGGCTGATAGAAGTGAGTGGAAGAAGAAGACGTGTTGTGCCGACCCCACATAATGTGGGATAAGGGCAAGAAGAAGAAGAAGATTGTGCTATATGACCCAAACGCTCTTCATTTTTGCTGTGAGGCTAAAGATGGGTGTGGTCTAGCGCTGTCGTGATGAACGTCAACACCAACCTATCTGTCGAAATATTGC
Source organism: Lasiommata megera (assembly GCA_928268935.1). Taxonomy (NCBI): domain Eukaryota; kingdom Metazoa; phylum Arthropoda; class Insecta; order Lepidoptera; family Nymphalidae; genus Lasiommata; species Lasiommata megera. Next base: position 7,894,502 of record OV743326.1, on the reverse strand, counting down.
TCTAAAAAGATAGCTGTTAATATAATTTTAAGTGGCATGTAAGACGGTGATAACAAAAAGAGAAGAAGAAATTAACCTGGCTCCGTTTGTTGTGGGCTCTTAGACCGGTGCGCGTTTGGAACCCTCATAGCTTTAGTTTTAAGTTTACGAATGTATTTATCACCATCAAATCACTACTATGTAAATTATTGACCCGTCAAAAGGACTATTCGAACAAAGATTATTTGAATTTGAATTTGATACTTTCTTTAATCTTATCAATGGTAGGCAGAAGAATCCATGGTTCTGCCCGGCAGTAAAAACTCATAATGAACATACTCGTGTATTCATAAAATAATACATTCATGATTTTTGAAAAAAAAATAAGCCGAAGCATATTAGTCTAGCCCGGACGTCCATGTCATTAAAGAGAACATCGCTTTCATACTATAAATTCTTTCACTTTTTTTTCGGATTGACTATTAGCAGTGCTAACCCTATTGGTTGCGACAGCGTAACCGGGCTTCGGAAAGAAGCTCTGCCAGAAAAAATTTTGAGTCCTAGGGCGCGAAGAAATTAAGGGACCGTCTGCCTAAGGGCGCCTCCTGTGAGGCCGACCCTCGGCTTAGGCTACGTTTGGGATAACGGGGGGGTCGGTCGGTGAGAGATTCTTTCAAGCAACGACTTTCACGTTTGTATACGCGTACAATAGTAGGAAGGTTACATACCTATACCCGCGAGAGGCAATATTGTAATTTTAATGCCCGATACATAACTCGTAACTATATTACTGTTTCAATTACTGGATAATGTAGTAGACAACTACGCAATGCGGCAATCGCTAATCTGAAGCTTCTGTCGATGGTTGGGTGAAGTTAAAATATCTATAGGTGCAATAAACCCAACTGATAACTTTCATTGTCGGAAGCAGGAAAAATTCATCACTTTATTTATGGATTTTAAGTGAAACACAAATACTGGAAAACGTTTCGCGAATTAACATTTTCCATCGCGGTGGATAAAAAACATTTGTGTTCGAAATTGATTTCGAAATCAAGTGTTTCAACTAAAAATATTTGTCATATTTCATATCGCCGGCGAAAACCGCGCCGCTCCGCATAAATGTCATATCGTTTGCGTGATGCTGAATAATATTTTTGGGCGACGAATAATTTTAAAGCCGGCGAATCAAAGTGAAACTCCGTGGCCATTAACACTGAAAGGCTGAGAGTGCATTTTCACTTAACAGAATAGTGCAGATTTGCTGATAAACATAGATATCTTGTTAAATACCATACCCCTAACAGGTTAGCCCGCTATCATCTTAGACCGTACCATCACTTACCATCAGGTTAGATGCCGTCAAGGACTACCTTGTGGTGTATAATAAAAAAAAAATAAGCATTCATGCGAAACGTCTTGTTCAAAGCAAGGATATCCGTATATAAGCTAACCCGGCTTAGTTTGTTGTGGGCTTACCACACTCCTAAGTGGTTTCTACGCGACATCGTGCCGGAACGCTAAATCGTTTGGAGACACGTCTTTGTTGGTAGGGGGGTAACTAGCCACGGCTAAAAGCCTCCCACCAGTCCAGACTCGAGCCGGGAATCGAACCCAGGACCTCCTATTTTATAATGCGACAGCGCGTGCACCACGGAGGTCGTCAAAATATGACTTAAATTCAACGCCACCACAATTTTATTTTTAGATGGGCCAACTAAGGATTAACGAGTTTGACAAATTGAAAACATTGTTAGGTTTCACGTATACCAATTTTCCAGTTATATAAAACATATATCCATAATACGGTTGCACGAAGTAGATTAAAAATATGATACCTTTAATAAAAATTCCTTCAACAACTTTATTTATTATTATTATATTATTACACTTTATTTCCACATCACAAGTTTGGAAAGAATACTAAAAAACAGAAACATGACGTGGTTACTAGTCACTGCCGGAACCTCACACCGGACGAGACTCGAGCCGGGAATCGAACCCAGGACCTCCAACTTTATAATGCGACAGCGCACGCACTGCGCCACGGAGGTCGTTAACAAGTTGAACAAGCTATTTCTCCAACAGGCAGTTTCTCCAACTTTGAGTGAAAGCATCCGGGCGTGTAAGAGCTAGTCACAGTGAAATATTGATATTAACGTTCAGATCTGCATTGCCCCACTTTGCTGTTGTCTGTCACATGACGACCGGCACTTTGTTCACTGAACTAAATACGATTTCGCTTCGTCAACGTGAAGATGGGTATATTGAAGCAAGTGATATTTTAATTGTTTACGTATGTGTCAAACTAAAATGTGTATTTAAGTTTGATTATTCATATTAAATATAAATATTTTACATTCAAATAGGTACATTTTTCAGGTTTGCAGGTTTATTTTTTCTTTGAATACTTATGGAGCAGCAGATAAGAGCGCTAGAAGAGTTAAGTACTTTATCAGGGTTTATTTTTTTATTTCAGCTGGTGGAATAGTAATAGTCATCATGGTTTTGTAGTTTTTATTACAAGTTAGCCCTTGACGGCTATCTCACCTGGTTATGTAATGCAGTCTAAGATGGTAGCAGGCTAACCAGGCAAGACAGAGAACGCACTGAGCCACGGAGGTCGTCAACAAGTTGAACAAGCTAGGCAGCTTCTTCAACTTGGAGTGAAAGCATCCGGGCGTGTAAGAGCTAGTCACAGTGAAATATTGATATTAACGTTCAGATCTGCATTGCCCCACTTTGCTGTTGTCTGTCACATGACGACCGGCACTTTGTTCACTGAACTAAATACGATCTCGCTTCGTGAACGTGAAGATGGGTATATTATAGCAGGGAAGTGTTAGATTGGATAGGATACGTCGATAACTCTTTCAGAACAGGTTAAACTAGGTAGTTAGGTAGGTAGGTACTAGTTTGACAACTACTTGAAAAAAAGGAGTTATTAGTGTACACGGTTATAACGCCTGTTAAAATCTTTTATATATGTCGGCGCGAAGAAGTAATTAACTTTATTCAGCGGCGCCAAAAACCTCAAGAATCCATTATTACCCACATTTTAATTATTGATGATTTTGCTAACACAATTTAGGCAGTAACAATCAATTTTGTACAAGCATGCTTTGTGCTATAAAAACGGGCGGTCGATGCCTTTCGCGGATTCTCTCGCTCAAGACGTCAGACTGTTCGGACCTCTTATTATCGCAATAAAAGTATAAACCGGCAAGTTGTGGTTTTAATTACTATGAGCAAAAGTAAACAAAATAGTGACGTCAGCAATGCTGATGTCACCCTTACAAAAAACAACTCGGACACCCTTGACGCGACATATACAATACAAAGTTAACCCTTGAAGGCTATCTCACCTGGTTAGTGAAGACGCAGTCTAGGATAGTAGCGGGCTAACCTGTTAGGGGTATGGTAAACCCACACTCCTAATTGGTTTCTACGCGACATCGTGCTGGAAGGCTAAATCGTTTAGTGACAGTTCTTTGTCATTAGGGTGGTAACTAGCCACGGCCGAAGCCTCTCACCAGACAAATCTATTATACAAGTCACTACAGAGCTTCATTATGATGCGCATTCCCATTGAAGCAGTGTAATAGGTTCAGTGTAAAAGTTAATGCTCTAATGACCTCTTTCTGGTATGAAATGATGCCCAACAATGAAGCATTTATGTGTAGAGAGAACGCCCATCATGATCAACCCATTACCGGCTAACTACAGAGCACGGATCTCCTCTCAATATTAGAATGGTTTGGCCATAGTCCACCACGCTGGCCATGTACGAATTGGCAGACGTCATACGCCTTTGAGAATATTATGGAGAACTCTTATGTGTGTAGTTTTCCTCACGATGTTTTCCTTAAACGTTGAAGCAAGTGATATTTTAATTGCTTAAAATCGCATACAACTCCGAAAAATTGGGAGGCGAACGCCCTAACCACTAGGCTATCACAGCTCCGTTTCATATAATTATTGAAATATATGTACAAAAGCACTATAGTCAATATACAGATCTAATATTGTTCAATAAAGATGATTTTTATCATAATTTAATAATTGTGTTAGGTAAAAGTTATCTGAGCATATCGTACGTTAACATACTCGTATGCCCTACTTTGCGGCCGTCACGACGGTAACGTGACGACCGGACTTTGATCACTGAGCTAAATACAGTTTCGCTTCTATTCACCCCCGCTCCATTATAGCGATGGTGTGAATAAATAGTATAGGATGCAAAAATATACAATTTTTCGGTCAATTGACGTCACAAACATAATTTAGGTCCAGTATGTTGTGGGGTATCCGAATCACTCCTGTATGTTCCGCGATTTTATATAGTTTTTGAGGTATGATTTTTTATTTTATCGGAGAACTATTTTAGAAACTATAATAGTTGGTCGTTTCCCGCCGGCTAATTGAAGTTAAATACTCATTTCAGATTGGGCGTCTGCCTCCTAATCAGAGGTCGGTAGTTCGAATCTGGGCACGCACCTCTAACTTTTCAGGTTATATGAGTTTTTAAGCAATTAAAATATCACTTGCTTCAACGGTGAAGGAATACATAACAATATTAATTTTTCAGTTTACGAATGATTTTAATTGTTGATAATGCGATTTAATTGTTGAAAATGTTGATAGAAGTAAATAATTAAAATTAATTAATTAGGCACGTTATCTCTTTATTTTACGTATGACAGGATTGTAAATCACTATTAGAAGATATTAATGTTAAGATGAATGTGTGGTATGATAAGAATGGATATGATAACAAATGAATATATAAGTCTTAAAGTAGCGCCAGTGACAGAAAAGATGAGGAGATATAGCTAGCGTGGTATGGTTATATAATGCGGAGGGAAGAAAACAATGTTACCAAAACAATGTCTGTATGTATGTGAAAGAGTAAAGGAGTAGAGGAAGACCAAATAAGAGACGGATGGATTGTGTAAAAGGTAAAGGTAATGAAGTGACGTTGATAGAAATGAGTGGAAGAAGACATACATATTGTACCAACCCCACATAGCGTAGGATAAGGGCAAGAAAACGAAGAAGAGAAGATGTTATAAGCTTTAAATATTGTTAAAAATCCAACAAGGAAATTTTTAACGATCAGCTTATTGACTGCAATGCAACAAGCTGTAAAATCGACCCATATTATGCAGACATTGTGTGGTAAAGGTAATGAAGTGGCGTTGATAGAAATGAGTGGAAGAAGACATACATATTGCACCAACCCCACAAGCGTAGGATAAGGGCAAGAAAATGAAGAAGAGAAGATGTTATAAGCTTTAAATATTGCTGAAAATTCAACAAGGAAATTTTTAACGATCAGCTTATTGACTTCAATGCAACAAGCTGTAAAATCGACCCATATTATGCAGACATTGTGTGGTAAAGGTAATGAAGTGACGTTGATAGAAATGAGTGGAAGAAGACATACATATTGTACCAACCCCACAAGCGTAGGATAAGGGCAAGAAAAAAAGAAATTAAGGATGTTATAAGCTTTAAATATTGCTGAAAATCCAACAAGGAAATTTTTAACGATCAGCTTATTGACTACAATGCAACAAGCTGTAAAATCGACCCACATTAAGCAGACATTGTGTGACCCTCGAGAAAGTATTGAGTGCTCTCGTTGTTCTCTTGCGAACAGAATGCCATTTGATTGGCACTTCACTGCAGCTCGAGAAAGTCGAGACAGTACACCTCCATGGCGACCTCTTTTTGCCAACCTCCGTGGCGCAGCATGTGCGCTGTCGCATTATAAAGTCGGAAGTTTTGGGTTCGATCATCATCATCATCATTATCAACCGATTGACGTCCACTCCTGGACATAGGTCTTTTGTAGGGAGTTCAAATGCTCACGGTCTTGGGCCGCTTGCTTCCAGCGGCTCCCTGCGACTCGTCTGATGTCGTCTGTCCACCTAGTTGGGGGTCGACCAACGCTACGATCGTTAAGTTCGATAAATTTTATAATATTATTTTTTGCATGCCTACCCGGCAGATTGTTAAGCATCACTAATTTAATGTAACACCAATATACCAGACACAATCTGTGCAAAATAAACGATTTGATTTGATTTTGATTTATTCGATTTCACAGTTCGAGTGTTTTCTGGTGGGAGGAGGAGATTTGGCCGTGGCTAGTTACCACCATACCGAGAAAGAAGTGTCGCCAAGCAATTCAGCGTTCCGGCACGATGTCGCGTAGAAACCTATGAGGAGTTGACTATGTAAATAACTTAATTTTAAAACGCACATATCTCCGAAATTTTTAACGTGCATGCGTGGCATCGAAATCTGGCCTTCCGAAAGGGACACCCGATGTCTTGACCAAAATTAATAATCAATCTAATCCAAAATCTTTAGTAGATTGAATTTAGTAGTACCATCCTATTACAACTGATGCCTTTCGATTGATTTTTAACCATATACGCCTTTAACGCTGGCAAATGCATTTACGCATCCCCGTCGGAATGTGGGACTCTCCGGCGGCCGTAGCGATGCAGAGCCAGCGGCGTCCGCCGAGGCAGACTCTCCTACGATGAAGACCCCCGAACTCCGTCAGAGGCGTGCCAGGATTATTGGACGTGCCTCGCGACCCGGGTAACCATATACGCCTATTTAAACAGGTAATGACTACCGCTATTACAATGACTTGTTGAATCTTTTTTGTTTTTAACGTTGAGAAATAGTTTTACGCATACCCTCCGGAAGCGGCACAGGCAGACCTGGGCCGATTCCGAAGTATGTGGGACTCCCTAGTGACTATAAACCCAGCAATGGTCTTACGCGTCGCCTGATAGATGGGTCACGGGAACGCTCGCTGACTCGTCCGCAATAATGAGTCGTTGAATCTGCTATAGCAATATCTAGCTGGGAGTTTATTGTCAACAATGTATCAGAGTGCAACAACCGACTCGATGTTTTGTACACATTGTGTGGCTATCGACAAACTATCAAGCGCACTAGAGAGCGGAATGCCAATATTGATTGGCACTTCACTGCACCCGCTTGGGGATGTCTAGCTCGTGCAGTCAATTCATATATGGAGCTTTAAGAAAATCATTTGAAATGTTTCTAATTTTTGCTCGAAGATTTACACAAATCCGAAAAAATACAGTTTAATTCCTTGTATCCTTTATCCTATATATAAAAATATATATTGTAAATGTGTAAGTGTAGTTGTTTTTTTTTTAGTCAATCATGCAAAAACGGCTGAACGGATTTGGATGAAATTTGGCCTGCATACAGCCTTTGATATGGAAAAGAAAATAGGCAATTTGGCATAGCCTTTGACATGGATAAAACATAGGCTACCTTGCATCCCGATTCCTTAAGTAATTCCCGAGGAAAAATTGAAAATTGTTTACGAGCTAAGCTGTGGGCAGACAGCTTTGAATTTTGGTATGCATGTCACCTATGCTATGGAAAAGAACATGTATTTTTTATACCGATATCTCAAACAGTTCCCGTGGGAAGATTGAAAATTGTTAACGAGCGAAGTTTTAGACATAATTTTGAAGTCTACGCAGACGAAGTCGCGGGCAGAATTAACTGTTACCGCTAATGCATTAATAAACATCTCTGCCTCTTAAAATTTTAAAGGGCGATTTAAGGAGCCAAGACTGAAATGACAAAGACGTGTCTAGGTTTGCCATACCCCTAACAAGTTAGCTCGCTACCATCTCAGACCGCAACATCACTTACCATCTGCTGAGATGCCGTCATGGGCTAACTTGTGGTGCATAAAAAAAATTGGTAAGGCAAGTTTGCGTCGATAAGATTTTTTTTATTATTTAAGAGAAATTATTAAAAATTTCAATCCTATTTAATGTCACATCAAATAAAAGCCGTTAGTTTTTATTGATCAGTTTACTCTAATCAATAAGTTAGTTTGTCATAAAAATAGTCCAACTTTCTTTGTGTACGGTTGTAATAAAAATAAAAGTTTTTATAAAATAGAGGAATGAAATGTCATCTCTAATGCGAAGTGCCTCTGTTGAAATATTTCTAATGCAAAGTGCCTCTGCTTAAATATTTGTTTGTTCCTTTCATCACAAACTTGTGGGCCACACAAATTCCAATCGAAAAGTTTTATTTGTAATTCCAACGCGTCGACAGCGCTGTCGACTGAACCACAACATTCGAAAAGTTGCATTTAAACACCGGCGACTATTCTCGAGGCAATTTTAATTCGAAGCCGACTGCAGCCGCCTTATGTATACTTGGCTCTATAAAGGCATTACTTGTAGCTTCTACCCATTAAGATATAAGAGCTATTTCTGTTGAACTTTTTTTCCGTGTGATTTACTAATAGCGGATATCAGGGTTAGTGTGTTGGGTTGGATTCCAAAATTTTAATCACATTTCTGATTAATGATGATCGAACATAACAGTATCTTTTTTAACTGAATTAAATTCCACATACTTATATATACTTCATTCAGCGGCGCCAAGAAAATCAAGAATCCAATAATTACCCACATTTGAACTCTTTAAATCACTAATTAATAATTTCTTTGCTAATTAGTGTATTTAGAAGGTAGCAATCAATTTTGTGTAAGCATGCTTTGCTATAAATACGGGCGGTTGTTACCTGTCGTAGCATTCTGGCTCGAGATTTCGGACCGTTCGGATCCCTTAGTTATTGTCGCAATAAAAGTGTAATCCCTCACGTTATGGTTTTAATTACTTTGAGCGAAAGTAAACAAAAGCGTGACGTCAGCAATAATGACGTCACTCTTTCTAAAAAACGACTCGGACGCCCTTACCTCGTCAAATATAATCGATATAAAAACGGGATTAGTTGATGATATTTACGTAATTTCCAAGTCTTTGGCGATGAAAATATATGTTTCTGGAAATTATGCAAATTGTACTACGTAAAGGCACAGGAAATACAATTACGAAGAACCATTGTGATTAGGCTTTTATATAGCGAACTAAAACCTTATTTTGGATAACTAACTCATGATTGATTGTACATCGCACGGAACGGGTTACATATTAAAGCATTTTAACGACCGACTTACGTATAGCTGTGTTTTGTTCTTGACCTAGTTACTACTTTTCTTATTAGTATTGTATTTTATATATGTTTGCATTTTATGACAATTACGTTTTTCTATACCTGAAGAAATAAAATTCCTATTGGTGGCTTTTACCCGCGGCTTCGCTCGCATTGATTCCGATTACGTTTTCGATTGAATTCCATTAAATAAGAGATTATTGCAATAGGAATTAAACAACATTATAACTGTATGTTTTTTATCTTTCGTAAAATTTTGACGACCTCCGTGGCGCAACGCGCGTGGTGTCGCATGATAAAATTGGAGGTCCTGGGTTCGATTCCCGGATTGAGTCTAGTCTGGTAGGAGGCTTCGGCCATGGCTAGTTACCACCCTACCGACAAAGACATGTCGCCAAGCGATTTAGCGTTCCGGCACGACGTCGTGTAGAAACGTCGTTTAGAAAGAAGTTAGCCCGCTACCATCTTAGACCGCATCATCACTTACCATCAGGTGAGATTGCCTTCTAGGGCTAAATTATGGTGTATAAAAAGAAAAAACTTATATAACCAAAAATATATGTATCTATCAATAAAAATGTAAAAGTATCCTATGTTATTTCTAATACCTCCAAGAATATGTGTACAAAATTTCACGATGATCGGTAAAGTAGTTTTTGCGTAAAAGCGTAACAAACATACATTCAAATTTATAATATTAGTAGGTTTTCACAAAGTAATACTTCTTATGCAAACCGATTCTACTACTTTGTGCCTCAAGAAATCATTTCTACGTTCATGAAGTCACGTGTTAATATCTCCATAACAAATTAAATTCAATTAACAGCATCTTCAAAATGGCTGAGCGTGAAACGTAAAACAATGTATATACTATTCCAGCATTATGCCAATTTCATTTGCGAGGCACTTTGGGTATAAAAATCACAAAAGGCATTAGCAATCTATTAAGAGAAAGCTTTTTTCCTTAGCAATCTGTTATGCTCCCGAGTTTCCCTCACCGCGGGAAGTAAATAATCGCAAATTAAGCTTCATTTATAACAAAACAACAGTTTCTCGGAATAGAGGGGAGGATTTAATACAGATTAGTACCTACCCTACCTTTTAACTTCGCTCAGAATTTATCCTGATGAGTTTTCTTTTCCAGCAGATGTTCAATTTTCTGTAAGAAAATTTGCAGAAACATACAACTTCCAAACTTGAGTTACAATGTTTGCATATCTACTTTCATATTTCTATATGAAACCCTTGCCTAAAGGGACCCCTTTTAATAATATTTTTTAGTTATGATGTTAAATATTTATTTATTTATTTTTTAAGATTTTATTTTAAGTTATATATGTATTCCTAACAACTAATTGTCACGAAATATATAAATATATTTTTTCTATATTTAGTTGCTTATAATAAAACGGCTTATAAGTGGCCTTTTGCCTACTTATAGTTCTATTACATATTATGCCATGATTGAAAGTGTTATGTCTCCAAAACAATTCCACAGACCATAAACGATTATCTGTCGTCCAATAAAGTGTACCATCCTTCATATTCGAAGATATGTATATGCGTGAAAAAAGTGTGTTTGGGTGTGTGTGTGTGTGTGAGGATATGTGTGGGTAAAGTGTTTTCCATATGCAAAGGTCCTTATCGCCTGGAACACAGCTTTAAAACTATAAAACAGCCTCTTGGTTCTATCTATGTCTTTGTTTCTATTGTGTTTTAATTTATTGTAAATAAAATACTAGTGGGTCAGCAAAATAATAAATTCAGCGTCTCAAAAGATCTTCGTATAAACGCGACGCAATCATCCATTCATAGTTACTTGTACCCAATCCTCAAAATCTCGAGCCAAGTTAAGCTCGAACATATTTTAATTGTCGCCTCATCAGCGTTTTCACTGTTTATAGGAACAATATCGTAGCAGATGATCGTGAAATTTTGTTTGTCTGTAAAATTTGTATTTGTATTCATAAAGAAATTATCTATACAAAACCATACAATAAATCTTCTACTAATCTTATATGTGTTTACTGGACCATTACATAATAACCACCCTTTTTGGTGTACGTACTGTTTTTCATTTACAAAGCCAGGTAAGTATAGTAAATTTTGACGACTTCTGTGGCCCAGCGCGCGCGCTATCGCATTATCAAGGTCTTGGGTTCGATTCCTGGCTCGAGTATGGTGGGAGGTTTCAGCCGTGGCCAGTTACCACCCTAACGACGTGTCGCCAAGCGATTTAGCGTTCCGGCATGATGTCGCGTAGAAACGGATTAGGAGTATAGGTTTACCATACCCCTAACAGGTTTGCCCGCTACTATCTTAGACTACATCATCACTTACCATCAGGTGAGATTGCCATCAAAAGCTAACTTGCAGTGGATAAAAAAAAAGTTGGGGGTGTACTCGTACATCAATAACTGTGCACCGAACTAGAATCCCCAGTGGCACCTGTACCGTCATATGGAATTGACACTTAAACATTAAATTAGTTAGATCTATGCATTTGGGTCATTCATGGCTATCAATACTTATTATTATCAATGCGAATGTTTGTCTATTTATTTGTTTCTTTCTTAGTTTATTCCGCTAAACTAATTTATAATGATAATATCTCGAGATTTGTCATGTTTACACTGTTTATAGAGATACAAAAATGATTTTATAAATATCCTTGAGGTTGAATTAAATGCAAGTGTTATTGCTAAGTATCATAATTGTTTTATTCTTCAAGTATTATTTAATGTGTTATTTTTGTCTTTATAATATTATCTTTTCTTTTACCGAACATTAACTAATTGATTTGTCATTAATAATATTTTTAATAGTATTTTATAAGCACAATTAAGTTAAATTTGAACTAGATACCTACCGACTTAATGTACAGTTATTCAAATTTCCAAATAAAAAAAGCATTATTTATGCGTACCTCACGGTACAACTTTTTTTATTGTAGTAGGATGATGATTATAATACATTCGTAAACTCTACAAACTTAGCCAGGGAAACGAGTTTTTGCATAACTCTATATCTGTCATATATAAGACACGTCTGTTAGGTATGAACGGTTAAATAATACTGAGAATGTTTCGTTTTTAAAGTTGAAACGAATGTATTATACCTAATTATGTTCTAGAAAATAATATCTGTTCAGCCTGTTCATGTGAAGCTACGTAGTGCTTTCATCTATTTGTATTTGATCTCTGAAACAACTGTAATATTTTGTATTAGATCTCAGAAACAACTGTAATATCAGACTTGGGTATCAGCTATTGTAACTATGCTCACTCGTAACTCGTCGCTAGAGGCACATGTTTTGGGAGGCTCGACACGTACACTCGCGTTCGTTCATAATCATGACCTCTCCTAATCGTAGATCAAGGAAATTGCCAACATTTTCCTGGTGTTTATCGAAAACTATTCTGTTTCCATACGAATAGAAAACAAAGGACTGACGAAAGGAACGCGAAATATGAAGTTTTTAGTTTTTTGTTTCCATTATGGGTAACCGAGTAGATGAGTCATCTTCATCCTCACCGTCCGACCCCCCCGTTATCCCAAACGTCGCCTAAGCCGATGTTCGGCCTTAAAGGAGGCGCCCTTAGGCAGTCGTTCCCTTAGTTTCTTCGAGCCCTAGGGCTCAAAATTTCTTCTGGCAAAGCTTCTTTCCAAAGCTCGCCAAACAGCCCGGTTACGCTGTGGCAACCAATAGGGTTTGTACAGCTAATAGACAATCCGAAAAAAAAAAAGATGAGTCACCTGATGTTATTACCTGATGATTAACGTGGCTGACGAACATCAGCAGCACCAGAGGAGCAAGCAATGCTGGGGAACGTGGTCCCCATGACCAAAATCTTAACTTAAGGCTTTACCGCTTCAATATAGAATAGGAAGAATTTAATTCTAAGACATTTTTAAATGCAGGCGTATTAAGCTGTCGACTTTAAAATTCTCAGCAACAAGTCGTTTGCATAATCTGATAGGATTATCGGGTTACGGCGGTCACTTGAATAAGCAAATGCACAGTCGTGTGGTTAACGATATTCCGTTAAGTTAACTTGTCTACAAATATCCTACTAACATTATAAACGCAAAAGTGTAAGTATGGATGGATGTTTGTTACTCTTTCACGTAAATACTACTGAATAATTTTTTTGGTTATTTATCAACCATGTAGTTTGGGGTCTTCCCCTTCCCCTTTTTCCTCCAGCCATGGAAAGGCACTTTTTCACCACGTAATCGTCAGGTCTACGCATTACATGCCCGTACCATCTGAGCCTGGATTCTGTCATTTATTGAGTTATGGCTGCAACTTTAAAGATTTTTTTTTACAGATTATGTAAAATTTTATTATTTCGTGACAATTTGTTGTTAGGAAAACAATATAGGAATACATATATAACATAAAATAAAAAGATTAACCTAAAACTAAAAATCTTAAAAAATAAATAAATATTTAACATCACTAAAATATAATATTCAAAGGAGTCCCTTTAGGCAAGGTTGCCAGAACGCTGCCAGTATCTTTGGATACTGGCAGCGTTCCCCCTTTGAATAGCAAGACTAATTCTTTGTCCGAGGTAGCTGGCAGCTCTTCGGTATTATACTAGCTTCCTGTTATATATTCATCAAAGTTAAAGGTCTCCTTTCAAATTAAATATTTTATAACACCTCATACATAAAAACAAAGTACAAAGTTAAAGAAAATTTTGGCCGTTTTAAAAAAGAAATATCGTGTCAAGCCCATCCGAAGCAACAAGTTTGTCAACTTATCTGATAAGCGATTTGCACTATCGAGGGAATACTATCCCGAACAAATATTGTGGCGGGTGACGGCGATAAACTATTATGACGTGATAAAAAGACAATAGGACCAATGAATCACGGTGTGGCCGTGGTTTTATCATCCATACTATCTCGAAATTCGTGTCAATACATTTATTGGTTTGGATGCTTCACTCATATCAAACACTAGCTGATATCCACGACTTCGTCTGCGTTGAGTGTCTGTAAGTGTGGTTGTTTGTCTTGCAATCACGAAGCATTGGATAAACCGACGACCTTGAAATAATTACAGAATAATTTGTCAAGTATCTTTTCTAACAAAAAAAAAAGAATGAGTGAAATCGGAGTACGCGGTAATAAATTACAAGTAAATACACATTTTTACTTGCATACCCTGTCCCAGGGGAACCGTGCTGAATTCCGGTATATAAACTATCCTACATCTTGAACCGGAGTATCAGCTACACCTATACCAAATTTCATTTGAATCCATTCAGTAGTTTCGGCGTGATGCGCCAACATACAGACAGGCAGACATACAAAAAAAAAATTATGCTCAGTATCGATAGTGAAGCATCCTCCAAATTTTCATAATATATTTAATGTACAGAATTCGTCCTGTTATAGTTTTATTATATTATAGATTTAATCATATCAATACTCTTATTCTATGAACACAAGATATTCGGATGGTTGGCTGTACTGGTATATCATGTTATTAAAAGCAAAGCAAATAAAAATACACATTTGCATAGTATAAAATTTGTTTAACAGAATTCTTATTATTCTGTATATCTTTTTTTTGTCGTAACACGATATGGATGATTATTCTTTTTATATGTTTACATCCGGTTCATTTCGCTTTGACGACCTCCGTGACGCAGTGCGTGCGCTGTTGTATTTTAAAAGTCCAACTTTTGGTCCTGGGTTCGATTCCCGGCTCGAGTCTGGTTTGGTCTAAAAAGAAACCCACAACAAATTTAACCGGGTTTTTGTTTTTTTGTTAACACCATCTCACATGATCAATAATAAATTATGGTACCTATGGAGATAGAATTCTCAGTTCCTCTAGTTTTAAGCTGTTAAGTTACAGATTAGCACCGAGGACAAACCTCTTTGGTTTTTTCGGTGCCTTTATTGTATAACTAATTATATTCCTTGTATATTAATAATAAATTAATAATAAATAAAGAACAATTTACACCCAAGCTTTTTTATCGTTTATATAATCGTTAATATCGTAATATGTTTTTTGTAGAAGCTTTCGTTTTATAAAAACTTTGAACTTATTCATAGACATGTCCAATATATACTAGTACTAAACCTAAAAAATCTATTTAAATACAAAATAGGTACACAAAAATACCTACTTGTATATTTTGTATATTCAATCGCAGGGGAATACTGAAATTCTCAGACTAGATTAAGTTGCGAGCAGGAGTTGACAAAACTTATTGGTTTAAAGCAATTTTGTTTCGAACTTTCCATGCATAAATACCGGATGGATCGTAAACTGATAGCTTGAAAAACTAGTTTTGGGTTCCACTTATCCGTAGTCGCTGGCTTTACGCAGTGGTTTTGCGGTTGCAAAACTCACCTAGCCTCAAATTAGCGGGTTAATCAGGCCAATATTGGGTCCATTTGGAACTTCAGCGTTGGCATGGGCTTATTAGGCATAAGGTACAATCCCGTAACCATTGGCGTTAAGGATGATCTTATTCACAAGCTCTAGTCTAGTTAAAGTTTAAGTTTAATAGTAATATTTACAGCAATTAAAATATCACTTGCTTCAACGGTGAAGGAAAACATCGTGAGGAAACCAGCACGCCTGAGAGTTCTCCATAATGTTCTCAAAGGCGTGTGAAGTCTGCCAATCCGCACATGGCCAGCTTGATGGACTATGGCCAAACCCTTCTCATATTGAGAGGAGACCCGTGCTCTGTAACGGGTAGATCCTGATGATTTACAGATTAGACAAATTAGAAGTTATGTTGTGGGCTGGGCGGTTTCGAATATTAGATCGGTGTTTAATGACGTTTTATTACCGTTAATTGGTTATTTAACGTTTCCAGCTTTACCAGCAAGGGATCTGTATAAAATATACATATGATGTATTTTAATATTTACCACGAAATTAATACACTAATTTCCATAAAATATAGTATCGTACAGAAGCACAGAAAATGCTTTTTCAATTACATGCAACTTTAGATATGTTTTTTTTCTAGTCTGGGTATGGGTATTAATGGGTATATAAGTGTATGTGATAGAAAAATAATTTACCATTTTGCTGGTACGCCTACTAATAAAAAAAACTGAGTGGTACTAATAAATGCTTAAAATATTTCATAACGAAACTTAATGACACAGTTACATCGTGGGTATGTCATGGCGGTATCAAAAGTAAAGTAAAATGACGTAAGTTTACATTTTGGCAACGCTGGTTATTCCATGAAATATTTCGGGTCTGAATGCTTCAAGGTTTACTGCTGTCTTCGTACTACATATGTACTCATTTTATAAAACAGCTAGATTTGACACTCCGTTGCAAGCGCAATTTTTTTTATTTAATAAATTCAGGGAATTCTTAGATATAGTCTATGGAACGCTAGATCGCTTGGCAACACATCTTTGTCGGTCGGGTGTCACTAACCACGGCCGAAACCTCCCACCAGACAACCTGGCAAAAACATCCTGCCAAGCGATTTAGCATTACAGTATGATGCTGAATAGAAACCGGTAAGAAGGATAGGTTTAGCCTTGAACGAACACCGGTTCGTTGAAGGCTTAACCACCTTGAAGAGAAGCCACTGGGATTCTCTGATGCTGCAGATATTCATAGGTAAGTCGAATTACTTAATATCAGCTGATGTACAATAAACAGCAAGTATAATTTGCTATATTCCGCCGACATCCGGGAGATTTGTATAATATAACACCACACAAAATCTTCCACTAGAACCTCTACGCACGTTTCGACCCGACACCGAAAAGTAAAAAACTTTACTTTTCGCGCTTGTGAAGTCAACATCTCCTGAGGATGATCCGGTGTCGGCGGAATACAAATCTCTCTCAAATATTATACAAATCTCCCGGTTGTCAGCGGAATATAGCAAATTATACTTGCTGTTTATTGTTTATCATGGACTTCCGCAAAGTAACGCCTGCTTCTATTCATTATCAGCTCATGTGTCTGATTCTTTACCGGCGTAAATATATAAAAAAAACTTATAAGCGTAGACTTTAGGCACGGTTATAGTTTCAAAACAAACCGTACAAGGGTAATATGAATCCATAATGTACACATGTTTGTCTGGTTATTTCATTACTTTTTACGACATCGTTCCGGAACACTTGTTTGGTTCTCGACTAGTCGAATTTCTGCTGAATTGCCACTTGTCTTTCCAACGAGAGCTTTATTGAAATTCTTGTATTCGCCAGGGTGGAATGAAAACGGATTTATTAAAAAATTCACAACGCTACTTTATGACAAAAGCTAGGTATTCAATATTTCCAATCTTTGATTAAAGTAAAATTATTTTATCGGTTACAATGTACATTGAAATTTGAGATAATGTTAGGGAAATATAAAAAAGGTTTTATATAAAAGCGATTTTCTTCTCTAATTGAAGCAGCCGTTCAAAAATACTCAAATTATTGTAATCCTAAGAGAGCTCTTCTCTCTCTTCTCACCTGTGCTCAGTGTATTAACGTCATAGGGGAGCGGTTTTTAGAGAAAGGGCCCACCACTCTGCTCCAATGCGTTTTGGTGGGCTCCAACATTACTAACACTTGTTATCACCAGAAAGAACATTCTTTGTCTTTCCTTATAAGTTAAAACGAGACTAATTAATACAAGATTTAATTTTGTCTCATTTTAAATGCATCTTTATTCTCAGGTATCTTAAGGATATGCACGCTTCTTAGATCTCAACCTAAATGTGCTCTCTTTTTGTCTAACTCCTGGCAAGAATGGAGATTTTTTGATAGTAGTTGCGGTACTATAATATAACCTAAGCGGTCCTCTCCGAAAGAGGAGACCTAAATATATCCTTCATGACCCTGACGATCAGATGTCTACTGACAACATACTCGTCCACCTACCACACAATCATACGCTACACACCGTCTTCGCCGGCAAAGACCAGGTCCCCGCTATCTTACGTCATCCGGACGTGGGCTCCATTTACGGCCTCGGAAACGGTACGGACCACTCAACGTCTGACCAACCCGTTATCCCATACGTCGCCTAAGCCGAGGTTCGGCCTCAAAGGTGCCCTTAGGCAGACGTTCCCTTAGTTTCTTCGAGCTCTAGGGCTCAAAATTTCTTCTGGCAAAGCTTCTTTCCCAAGGTCGCCAAACAGTCCGGTTACGCTGTGGCAACCAATAGGGTTAGCACAGCTAATAGACAGTCCGAAATAAAAAAAGATAGATTAGATAGATATTGAAATTGTCATATTCAAATGCACTAGCTTGACACATTTTCGTACGAGTTAAACTATTAATGTATGCGCTGCGCTTTCCATGAGAAAGCATACGGGACCATTAAATATGCAAAAGTTGCGCTGAATTACTTTACTACGGTAATGTATTTGCGCTTATCCTTAGAAAAGCGTCACTTCCCTAAAATTCGAGCTCGGATTGCACCGGCAATGTATTAATGTTTGTTAGGAATTAAGCCAAACTTCTTTGACGACCTCCGTGGCACAGCACGTGCGCTTTTGCATTTTAAATTTGAAGGTCCTGGGTTTGATTCCTGAATCGAGTCTGCTCTGGTGGGAAGGCTTCGGCCATGGCTAGTTACCACGTTACCACCCTATCGACAAAGACGTGTCGCGAAGCGATTTAGCGTTCCGGCACGATGTCGTGTAGAAACCAATGATGAGTGTGCGTTTACCCTACCCCTAACAGGTAATCCCGCTACCATCTTAGAATGCATCATCACTTACCATCAGGTGAGATTGCCGTCAAGGGCTAACTTGTAGTGTATTAAAAAAAAAAGAAGCACTCAACTTACTTAAAGTATTAATATATTGGTACTTGGTTAACGACGAGACGCGAGGCACGAGAAGCTGTGATAGCCTAGTGGTTAGGGCGTCAGCCTCCTAATCAGAGGTCGCCGGTTCGGATCCGGGTACGCACCTCTAACTTTTGGGAGTTATGTGCGTTTTAAAAAAAATATATCACTTGCTTCAACGGTGAAGGAAAATATCATGAGGAAACCTGCACGTCTGAGAGTCCTGCATAATGTTCTCAAAGGCGTGTGAAGTCTGCCAATCCGCAAATGGCCAGCGTGGTGGACTATGGCTAAACCCTTCTCATATTGAGAGGAGACCCGTGCTCTGTAGTGAGCCGGTAATGGGTTGATCATGATGATGATGATGACTTGGTTAAAGCAATTCATTTCCAATAGCAGTAATAGGTACAAAAATTGCAACACTAACGAACGTGACGAAACCTAAAACCTTTGTTGACGATTAAATTTGTAATTGTAAAAAATAGCAACTGTAGACTTCAGTAAACTTCCTATTTTACGACTGCTGGTCAAGAATAACGATCTTTGGTACATATATTTAAATAAATTGCCTATTAAATTTTATGTCCCTCATTCTACACTATTAACAAAAGTTTCTAACATTATATTATGCGTGTGTTATCGAAGATGAACTAATTTAGAATCGCATATAGGTATATATTTAATTTTATAATTAATATCATTCTTTTTGCGCCTTTGGTTGCCTGGAAGAAATCGCTCTTTAGCGATAAGGCCGCCAAAATGTACCTTCTATGTAACCGCTTATTGTATTTTTTTTTAATAAAAATAAAAATAAAATAAAAATCTTTATTGAGAACACTTAAGTCATACAGACAAATGGCAAGGACGGCCCTGCATTAGTAAAAACTGTGTTGCATGAGCCGCCGCCCACTTCCGAACCTAACATTAATAATTTTATGTTCTTCTAAAGAAAAAAAAACTAAATATAACGAAAAATATAAACAAAATAAAAAAGAAAATTGTTGTTGTGGTTTGTGTCTGTGTGTGTGTGTGTGTGTTTGTGTATGCATGTGCGTGTGTGTGTGTGTGTGTGTGTGTGTGTGTGTGTGGGTGTGTGTTTGCATTTTTGTATTTTTTTTCTGTGGTGTTTATTCATTAATTCGTTCAATTTTACATGAATTCTTTCATTCATTCATTCATTCTATGTAATGTATTATCTATGCATTGTATTTTATCTGTGAATCGGAACCTTTTGACTTCCAACTTCAGATGCGTATTATACCTACGTACGATAACATATAATACGAAATAGTACTTGTTCTTAGGAAGCAAGCGATAATAAGGACAAAGCCGTGAATGACTTTGTATTCACAAACGTGAACCTCTATGTCAACGTAATGCTTCTGCTTCTTGAATCGCTACCTCATTACTGAACATGGTGGCGCATAGTAAAAGTTAAATGCCTAGTTTCCACCTGTTCCTTTTCTCCGCCGCCTGGAATGTACTGTTGGCAGGAAAATCGAGTGCTTACGTCACCTGATCCCTGCTGCGTCCACGTCTCGTCTTTTATTCGATCTTTTCTATAATGCTGAGCTATTGATACGGCTAGGGGCTTTTCTGTCCTTGGAACCGTAGTACGCAGACAGATGATAGATAGCCTTACTTTTTTGCTAGGTGTATTCAATATCGTTTTACCTAAGTACCAATCAAACTAATATCTAATGAACATAGCCATTCTGATAGAATTTTACTCACAGGTAAGTGTTCAAGCATAAACAACCTTAAATTAAAAAACCAAAAATGTTCGGTCTTATTCGACGGACGTCCACTACGTGGTCTACGTAGCTATTTTTACTACCAAGAATGTTTGGTCTCATACGTTGGACGTCCACTCCATGGTTCACGTAGATATTTTTACTAGACACTTATCCCCAAAATAAAAATTTTCTGATGCTTATGTCTAGCTACTGGGAGTAAAGGAGTGTTCTTCAATCTTCTAACCATCAACCTCACCCGCTCACGTCATCCCTGCTGATCGACAAACATTATCATCATTTTAATCAACCCATTGCCGGCTCACTACAAAGCACGGGTCTCCTCTCAATATGAGAAGGGTTTGGCCATAACCCACCACGCTGGGCATCTGTAGTTTGGCAGACTTCACACGCCTTTGCAAACATTATGGAGAACTCTTAAGCATGCAGGTTTCCACACGATGTTTTCCTTCACCGTTGAAGCAAGTGATATTTTAATTGCTTAAAAACGCACATAACTCCGAAAAGTTAGAGGTGCTTGCCCGGGTTTGAACCCCCGACCTCTGATTAGGAGATGGACGTCCTAACCACTAGACTATCAGAGCAAACAGGAAACATGCGGAATTCGCTGAACCGACTAAATAACTCCTAGCCTCCTATAATAACCGTCAAGCCCAGAGATGCCAGCTTTCTACTAAGTAGGTATAACAGAACTGAAACTTACCTCATCGTAAATGAAGTTGTCGATCTCCTCGAGTGGGCGCCCGTACAGCTTGGGCGGGAAGGGTTCGAACTTCCTGGGCAGGCGAGCTCCGTCCTCCACGCTGAGCCTGCGCCGCGGCATGAACCCGAACTCCCGCACGAGCTGCGCGCCGCGCGACCCGGCTCGCTTCGCGGACTCGCGCGTGAACGGAGTGACGACCGCCCGCGGCTCTCCGTCGCTCCGCCCCACCGACTCCGAGAAGGTAACATCGAGCGGGATTCGCAGCTCCTCGCGCTTCGGCTTCTCCTCCGGCGCGTCGAGCGCATCGCGGGACTGCGACGCGACGAGCGGCGCCGCCGCCTCCGGGTTCGTGGCCTCGAGGGTGCGCACTATCTCCCCCAGCAGTCGTGAGCCATCTATCTCTTCTCCGGGCGAGTTGAGCGGCGCCGGCGGCGGGAACGACAGCCGCCTCTCGTCCTCCTCCATGCCGCTACGTCGAGCCCATCGCCCCGGCCGGCACTATTTATGGACCGATGACGTCATTTTTGCGTAATACTGCCACCTGTAAAAAAACACATCGTAAGTCACGCTTGCCGGTTCGGAATGGTTTGTTTACGGGATTTAACGTCCGTTTTTGTTAGATATTTCGAAGAACTCGGTCATTAAGGCGCGATTTGTTGCGCTGGTTTGATGATTTATCGAATGTAAAGTATCATTAAAATCGCTCGCCGGCCATGTAGTTTTTGTTTCTGTTTTCGGGTAATGTTTTAGCCGTTATTTATTGGAAAGTACTTAAGTGTCCAGAATTTCCATCTGTGGATCGTTAGCGTTAAGCTGTTTATAACCTTTTTGGAATTTCATCCTGCTTTCCAGGTCTAATTGAACATTACAAAGATAACCTTATACTATTACAATCAATTATTGGTAACCAGTTTCAGCCGCATTCCACTTCTGCCTCTCAGTTGACAAAATGCTAGCAGCGAGTTGTGAAAAGCGATCGGAAAATAACCAAAACAAAAACTGGATCTATCAAAGCTATTGAGCGAACGATGCGAAAACAATGGCCCAGCAGCTACGAGCGAATGAAGAGAAAATAGGAATCACAAAACCAATCTTGTCTGCAGATGATTGTGTCTACATTTACTAAACATTACTCTTCGCTGAGCCTATCATGATTAGGTAAAGTATTAATATATATAGGGTATGTGTCTCAGTTGCGACATTATAATTCAGTTTATTACCGTAGTTAAGTAACTAATATACTTTTACTTTGTGATTTAGAAAGAAGGCTAAGTAATAGGACCTAGTCATTATCATTAACCGGTACAATTTAAAGTACTAATAGTAACCAATCGAAAACCAGTTAATTCTTATTTTTTATATTGCCGGTAAAAACGCTTTTCTGTTACTAATAAAAGATACTGTGTTACTGACCGATCGCGATAAATCATCAAAAACTTGATAAACTTAGAAAATATAAACATTCATTACAACACAAGCAAAGTAATCTATACAAATAAATAAAATTGGAGTGTCTGTTTGTAATATTGTAATAACCGTTTTTTACTGCATGCATATGAATATATATGCGGTACATACACCAAAATAACTTTTTTTACAATTTTTGTCTGTTTGTTCCGGCTAATCTCTGAAATGGCTGGACCGATTTTTACGGGACTTTTATTGGCAGGTAGCTGATGTAACTTAGGCTACTTTTATTGTAGAAAAAGTCTTTTATTATAGAAAAATTTCGGGGCTCATTTTTTTTAGTAAAAGTAATTCAGTAGTCAAGTAATTCGGGTTAGTAATCTATTGCTTCGTGATTGAAAGACAAACAAACACACTAATTCAACGCAGACGAAGTCGCGGGCGTCAGCTAGTTTGAAATAAAACACGTGTGTTTTATATTTGTCGTAACTCGTATGTTATGAGTGTGATGAAAAATATATTATAGTATATTGTGTAATCTTTCAATGTATAATGATTCTTTTAATCTATAACGGTTTTCGATGAGTTCTCAAATAAATTGAGTTTATAGAATATTACGGAAAAAACACATATATTTACGAAAAGTAGAGATTCTTACGGCCGCGATAGAGCTGTTGAAAATAATAAAATAATTCAATTTTACCCCAGTTGTAATAAATAATAAAAGTACGAAAGAATACAGCTTTTACATCAAATACGCTTCCAAATTTCGCACAACCCTTAAAATAAAACAATCAAGTTGATGGGACAGAAAATATTTTTTACAGACTAAAGATATTGCAGCATTTCTTTAGTCTGTAAAAATTCTTGATCAAGAATTGTTACAGACTTACGTACCATTAAAATGGTGGAACCATTGTTACATTGTCCCTTGTACCTACTCGCGTCGGAAGTATTTTGCGGATAAGAAGTTCTATTTTCTCACAAACTGACGTTTGATATTAAAAATATTTTCACTGTCCTACAGCCGAAAGATCTAGAATATTTTGTTTTTTGAAACTTTCAAAAAACCGTTTTAAATGGAAAAGAAAGTAAGAAGCGGTGATAGCCTAGTGGTTAGGGCGTCAGCCTCCTAATCAGAGGTTGGTGGTTCGAATCCGGGCACGCACCTCTAACTTTTCAGAGTTATGTGCGTTTTTAAAAAATTAAAATATCACTTGCTTCAACGGTGAAGGAAAACATCGTGCGGAAACCTGCATGCCGGAGAGTTATCCATAATGTTCTCGAAGGCGTGTGAAGTCAGCCAATCCGCACATGGCCAGCGTGGTGGACTATGGCCAAACCTATGGTAATGGGTTGATCATGATGAATGGAAAAGATGCGTATCTATCAATGGGATAGATGACGACGGTAACGATTCTTCAAAAAATGTTTTAATATGGCTGTTGAACCACAAAAGGTTTATTTTTATTCCCACTTCAAACTTCTAACCGGATAAGAATATCCGGATTTTATATTAAAAGATTTCTTGCTGATCCGGCATGAGTCGTGCGAAATAATATTACTTTTGTACAAGTAATAAAGTGATTTGGAAGATCGCGAAAAGAATTTGTATTTTTATAAACGTTTTCTATAATATGCTCGAACAGAAACTGATCGGATTTTTATTATTATTTGAATATATCTAAAAAATGAAGGTCACTAGTATATTTTGATATACCTTTTATTTCTCAGGTTACACATCCTTAATTATATATGTTAGATAGAGACGTCATAAAAGTACAGTGTTCATACCATATTAATAAGTTATTAGACATATTAGCTATTTATAAGACTGAAGAATAGGTATTATGTTTTAATAAATGAATCAATAATAAAAATAAAGAAAAGCTAAAGTGCACTTGAGATTCTTTATGATCGAGGAAGTCACAGCATCTATGTATTTCATATATATTTATGCTTAATTCTAATATAAATGCTTATATTCTAATATTTTATGGATTAATATTTTTAACAACGCCAGAACGGCAGAATAGATTTTATTGAAATTTGTCACAGATAAATAGATCTGGAATAGCACATAGGTTAATTTTTATTCGCTATAGGTGCCCATGGAATACATTTTTGATCAAAGACGTGTCGCCAAGCGATTTAGCGTTCCGGCACGATGTCGCGTAGAAATCAATGAGGTAATGAGTATATCCTATCCCATATGGTATAAGCATAAGCAAGTAAGCCCGCTACCCTCTAAGACTGCATTATCGCTTACTATAAGGTGAGATTGCCGTCAAGGGCTAACTTGTATTGGATAAGAAAAACACTATTTAACAGCACGTTTAGTATCTAACATAATATCATCGATCGAAGGGTGACAATCATAAAAAGGTTTTTTTCCAAGGAACCTATGTGTGCACATATGAACGTGCACATCTATTTTGAGTAACGATAAATTCGATCGTATGAATCCAAGGGACCTTAAAGTAAGATAAGAAAGATGCTGTGTGGGTATATCTAGAAATTGCCGTCACTGGCGATTTCACAAATATACCCCACATTTTTTGTGTTATAGATAAACCGAGAATAGATAAACGTTATGAAACATTTCCAGGAGGTAAAGTTATGTTCGTTAGATGGAACCTCACGCTCTGTTGATCACGAATGCCGGTTACGGAGAGCTACGGCGCGCAAATCAAATAGAACGTCAGCTTTGACGATTCTGGTATACCCGTACCTACAATTTATGATAACTATGCGAACAAAGTATTAATCGGATCCACATTGCGCGTTTTGGTTCACGCTGAATAAACGCTCCTTGAGCGTCGCAAAAAGGCTGTTGACTGACCATTGGCGTAATTATAATATCATGGAAACATACATAGCATTGAAGCGGTGATAGCCTAGTGGTGAGGGCGTCAGCCTCCTAATCAGAGGTGGGCGGTTCGAATCCGGGCACGCACCTCTAACTTTTCAGAGCTATGTGCGTTTTTAAAAAATTAAAATATCACTTGCTTCAACGGTGAAGGAAAACATCGTGAGGAAACCTGCACGCCTGGAGTTGTCCATAATGTTCTCAAAGGCGTGTGAGGTCTGCCAATCCGCACATGGCCAGCGTGGTGGACTATGGCCAAACTCTTCTTATATTGAGAGGAGACCGGTGCTCTGTAGTGAGCCGGTAATGGGTTGATCATGATGATACATAGCATTTACATACACACAGAACTCATATGCGTTTATGTTTAACACTTGCTTTTTTTTTTAAATTAGTAACTATAAATGTTTTTTTAACAATTCCTTTTATTTTAATAAATAATAATTACTGTTACACTACTAAACGACTGATAGCCGTTTCGATTAAACTAGACAAAAAAACATTTGGCTACAGTATTATTGTGAAACAAAATAATTCAACACCCATGCGAGTTTTTATAGATATGCCTTATTTCGTCAGATAGTTCTGATCTGGCTGGGCCGCGGTCCAGTGCACAAGTGTTCCCGTGACCCAGCCACCAGGCGTCGCGAAGGAGCATCGCTGGGTTTTAGTGGGCATTCTGGTCGCCAGCCTGGCCGCCGGGGAGTCCCACATACCCCGTCGGAAGCGACGCAGTCTTGCCTGCGTCGCCTCCGGAGGGGATGCGTAAAAGCATTTCCCAGCGTGAAAAAAAAAAAAGATAGTTCTGATAGTTATTATAAGGTAAAGTAATAAAAACTATTATTAATGTTAATGCAAATGGACCATAATTGTTGTCTGAATAAATAAAATAAACAAAAATAATTACGAGCGTTTTCTTCGTTAATCCACATGCTTGATATGGACCCGGCAATTCGAATATCTGATTCCCCCGATTACCTTTCGTGATTATACTCTAAGGGCCCATTTTAATTAAAACGTTAGTCCCTATGTGATCCTACAATAGCGTTCCTAATTACTTGCGGGATGAGTTAGTTCCCTGATTAAATGGCGTAATACATACCTATTAATATAACAAATTCTAAAGCTATTTGTCAAACTCGTTTGTTGACAATTAAACTGGGATCCGCTGGGAAATGCGTATACGCATCCCCACCGGAAGCGACGCAAGCAAGACGGGGTATGTGGGACTCACCGGCGTCCAGCCTGGCGACCAGAATACCCACTAAAACCCAGCGATGCTCCTTCGCGTCGCCTGGTGTCTGGGTTACAGGAATACTCGTGCACTCACCGCAACTCTGCCGAAAATGCTGAACATATTCGGATAAACTTTTCCAACGAATGAAGTCGAGAAAATAATATCAATCTTCTGACGATGTGTAATGTGTGAAAATGTTCGCCATATTTTCCCAGCGATAAAACAAATGTAATTAGCCAAGTTTGCACAGATGATATTAAATTGATGAAGTATATTTCTAATACTGATAATTAAATAACCAAGTGTCTATTTAATCTGTGACAATAAATACAATAGTCAATCAAAGAGCTTTATTTGCTACTTAGAGTTAGGTGTTCTTTGTATTTATTGGTAATTTAACCTTAGATTATATATAGGGCTACCTCTTTTCCATGACTGGAACGTTTTTCTATACTTTGGTGGGAGGCTTCGGCCGTGGCTAGTTACCACCCTACCGACAAAAACGTGTCGCCAGACGTTTCAGCGTTCCGGCACGATGTCGTGTAGTAACCAATTAGGAGTATGGGTTTACCATACCCCTAAACTTAAGTTAAACGCTCCTATTTTATACCGCATCATCACTTAACATCAGGTGAGATGCCGTCATGGGCTAACTTGTGGTTTATAAAAAAAAAACTTCATTTAATATTAAAATAGGTTAATACATAATTTTAAGGAATTTCTCGCGAACTAACTGACCGACGTCTTGTTTTTTTTTAGTCACGGCGGTTCTCTTTTCATTCCCAGTATAAAAAGTATCCTTTGTCAGTCTCCAGAACGCAAATTTCACTATGCGTAATTTCACTACGATAAGTTAAGTTTCAAGCCATTCAAAGGTAGATAATATTCTCCGCGAACTTTTATATAGGAAAAGTGTCCATGTTACCCTGCAAGCTATATGTGTGTAAAAATTTATCAAAACCAATTCAGTGGTTGAAAGGAACACCATTGGTAATGAATAAACAACTAAACAGACATACGTTCGCACTAATAACAAAAGTATGAAAGAGTATGGAATCTATACTACGCCTTGGCGATAATTTTAGAATGTGTCTGAAAAAATGAGCCCACTACCAAAGAAATCGCATAATTAATAATTATTTAGCAATAACAATCAGACCTATTATTCTAAACTTAAATATTATTTAAAAAACAAAAAGTGGATACCTCGGTTACGACAACATTTAAGCATTGATTTTTAAAGTTCCTTTAAGAAACTAAATACTAGATAAAGAACAGTTAAACTTGTAAAAGATACTGGATGAGATACTATTGACGTTGGGTACCCAAGGTGCAAAGTGGCGACCAAGTGACAGGTAAACACAGCGTTGGTCGACTACCAAATCGGTGGACAGACGATATTATACGAGTCAACAGACCAAGAACGTGGACTTTGTAACATCACTTCAAAAGACCTATGTCTGCGAATGATTTTAAAATACAAATACCTCTTGCTAGAATAACCCATCCAAATACGAGTAACACAAAGAGGATAGAAATACATTTCTCTTATTCAGTTAAAAATACCCTTTTTTGTAAAAGATATAACAAAAAAGGGTACTTTAGAATTAACACACAATACAAATTCAACATTAAGGTATAGATCTAAATGTTGAATTTGTTTCAATTATACAATATCCCATTTCACAGCCCTGAGACATAAATTAAGCCCATAATTTATGAAGGGATAATAATAAACAATGAAATTAAACCCGAAGCTTGGATCGGTCGCCAACCGATCATTAATAAATTATTGTATCCAGTAACTAATACAACGGGAAAACTGTAATAATATAAATCAAATGCCCAATGATTTTACCTTTCAGATTATACTCGTACAAAAAAAAAACGTATATGTATTATGGCTTTCTAAAACGAACGTTATCTAATAGTCTTAGAAAAAATATTAGATCTTTAAGAGCGTTTTCTGTCGTTGTAATAACATAGGTATTGAAAACTGATGGTAACTGATGATGCAGTCTAAGATGGGTGCGGGCTAACCTGTTAGGGGTACGGTAAACCCATACTCCTAATCGGTTTGTACGCGACATCGTGCCGGAACGCTAAATCGCTTGAAGACACGTCTGTGTCGGTAGGGTGGTAACTAGTCACGCCCGAAGCCTCCCACCAGATCAGACTCGAGTCAGGAATCGAACCCAGAACCTCCCAAATTTATAATGTGACAGCGCGCGCGCTGCGCCACGGAGGTCGTTACCTAGGACCTATAGGATTAAAATTGAGTTGCTAGAGTAAATTTAAGGAACAAAGTTAGGAGATAGCAGTTTCGTTCCTTAACAAGTGGACTTTAATCGGTCAAATTTAGAACAAGGAACGAAAGCATTAAATGAACGATTGCCATGCATGAACGTTGATCTGGGTGATTGATCGCTCGTGTTCGATCTCTCATGTAGCAGCAGCGTATACATATATATACATCGCTTCTGATTCCATTCCGGTCTGAAATCGAAATGATCTAGTCCTAAGTCTTCAATAAATAATATACTAGACTGGCCCTATTAAAGCCCTATTATTTTAAGGAACTGTTTTACCTGGAGTAGAAAAGTATCTGTTTCAATTTCCAAGCTTTAAATAAGTATATGTGCAAAATAAGCGGTGATAGCCTAGTGGTTAGGGCGTCAGCCTCGATCAGCCTGGTCGCCGGTTCGAATCCGGGCACGCACCTCTAACTTTTCGGAGTAATGTGCGTTTAAAAAATAATAATATATCACTTGCTTCAACGGTGAAGCAAAACATCGTGAGGAAACTTGCACGCCTGAGACTTCTCCATAATGTTCTCAAAGGCGTGTGAAGTCTGCCAATCCGCACATGGCCAGCGTGGTGGACTATGGCCAAACCCTTCTCATCTTGAGAGGAGACCCGTGCTCTGTAGTGAGCCGGTAATTGGTTGATCATTAGATGATGATGATATGCAAAATGTTGCCATTATAAAATTTCAAATCTCTGCCTATAGCAGTTCATAACATATCTTTGACATACAGATGGAGGGATGGACAGTGTCGACGCCCGTATTCTTATCCGTAAGGTATAAAACATTCCATTACCTATAAAGAGCGGAACTTTAAAAATGAATGAATATTTCCGCCATTGTTAGAGGCAAAAAGAAAATAAACTGTGGCAACCCTAATCTGACCCAAGTATTACCACTTGTTTCTGCTTGACTATAATCAGATAATTGATCTGACTTGTTTGGATAGCGCGCGTTGCGGTTTACTGATAAAGGCGTTTACTTCCCCCTTGGCTTTATCTTGTCAGCCGTTTAGAACACGAGTATTCTACAACTTCTTAGACACTTCTCAGACATTGCGTAATCAAATTTATCTGTGTTTATAAAAGAGAAACGTTACTTACTCACTGGTTCACCGAGTGATCTATCAACTCAACGCACGAACCTCATGATAGTCCAATTATGGACAAATAGGACTAAAATTAGGCATGATCATCATCACCATCATCGTCATTTCAACCGATTGACATTAACTGCTAGGCTATGTCTTTTAAATGGAACTTAGATGTGCACGTTCTTGCGATTGTTTTCAGCGGCTAACTGCGACTTTTTCGATACCATTTATCCCCCCTTTATCTTGGGACCCCAACGTTCATCGGTCTTGGAACCCGACCATTGCCACTTCAGCTTGATGAGCTATGTCAGTAACTCTGGTTCTTTTACTAATCTCCTCATATCTGATTTGATAGCGTTGAAATAATCAGGCATTAATTAGAAATTCGCTGAGCTATGTCGGTAATACTGGCTCTTCTACGGATCTCCTCATTTCTGATTTGATGACGTAGAGATACTCCCAGCGAATTGCGAAGTTGAAGTGGCATTGGGCGGGGCACATAGCTCGGAGAACCGATGGACGTTGGGGTCCCAAGGTGCTGGAATGGCGACCCCGCACCGGTAAACGTAGCGTTGGTCGACCCCTAACTAGGTGGACAGACGACATCAAACGAGTCGCAGGGAGCCGCTGGAAGCAAGCGGCCCAAGACCGTGAGCATTGGAACTCCCTACAAAAGACCTATGACCAGCAGTGGACGTCAATCGGTTGTTAATGATGATGATGATGAATTAGAAATTCAGATAGTTATTAAATGTAGCCGTCCGCAAAGAGAGCATTTTTAAAGAAATTCATCTCAAAACAAAATGTCGATTTCGATGTTTTTTTTAGGAGTGTTAGTTTTATTGTTTATTGTATTAAATCTAATTAACAATACTATATCTATGAACAATACAAAGCATAGTGTAGCAATAACGGCTGCAATAGTGTAAACTGTGGCGCAACCATTATTGTCCACCTCCAAACCAACAAATAGTACCAGTTATAGAAAAATAGCAATGAGAGTTATTAACTTTACAAAAAATAAAAAAACATAGAATTATTTGGCATGACAGTCTCTATAAGATATATCTTAAATGAAATGAAAGTCTTTATAAGATAGAAACTATAGTATGACTTAACGAGGGCGAAGCCGAGGGCTATTGAATTTATTATTTGAATCATGTAGGATACCTTCCCAGAATTTTTCGGAACCAAGAAACCAGTTTAAGAGGTCATATTTTCGAATGAAGTCTGTCCGCCCTTATATATATCCATCGCAACAGGCGACATTTTATTTGTTACTTTCTTCTTTTGTTAATTTTGTGAATATAATTTGTTACTTTTGATTTATGATAACGATGTTTTCATGGTGAATTAAAAGAATTAAATTCTGACCGCAAAAATAAAATTCTTCGTTACATTGTTGAAGAATCTTATTTTTTTGTTATATAGGTACATCAGAGTAAGTACTGAGCTAAACCAGCTATCTATGCTGCAATATGCACTTTAGCTAAAGTGGCTAAAGAAGGAATTAACCGAAAGAACGTTTAATATATACCTATGTAGCCACGTGCACGCCTAAATCTGTATAAATACCTAGAAGGATTTAGGAGTAGCGGAGAAAGCTGAACTAAAATCTCAAAGGTGAACGTGATGAATTTGCTAGCTTGGGTACGTATGCCAACATATTTCCAACCGTATTGTTTCCTCGCACTACCTACTGGGAATTTGTTAAAGCGAAAAACACGAAGCGGATTAATATTCTAGTGAGAGTGAGAGCTCCTCAAAATGCGCAGCCACCCCCACCTGTGCAGCAAAGGATTCGGTGCTATAAAAATAATTCAGTATACCTACTAAATATTTACGTTACAATTGTATAGAACAAAGTCGTCTTCGTTAAGATATTAAATGATCGAGAACGGCTGCATAGATTTTTAAGATTTTGGATTTGTTGTTGTCTCCGCCTCAAACAAAAGAACCAATTAAAAAATGATAAATCCACGTTAAAAATTATAATGCTATATCGTTTTCTCTTACATAGTTGGCTACGAGTACTACGCCATATTATGTCTCTTAAGTAACATGTTTATGTTTATCTCTGTATGAAACATTCTTAATAATAACAAAAAAATACCAATAATGGGGTAATTCAACATTAATTATTGATTCTAAAGCAGAATAAAGTTTGCGAAGGCAGTTTAATATAAATATGAACTTTTAAGTTTTAGATTTACACTCATGTTATAAATTTGATCTTATATTCAAAAGTTCAGCCTTAAACTTTGCAAAACAGTTTAAATCGTACGGTTAAAACTGTTTAAAATATTGCTATGATATAATGCAACGCAACGGTAATGACCTAGTGGTTAAGACTTCGGACCCCCATTCTTTGAGAGGGACAGAGTTCATCCCTAGCACGCACCTATAATTTTCCGGGGCTATCCCTATTTAATTTTATTAAATATTTTTAAATTAAATATTATTCGCTTGAAATGTGAAGAAAAACAAAATGATAAATGCAAGCCTGAGAGTTCTCTGTAATGATCTCAAAGGAGTGTAGTCTACCAATCCTCATTTCACCGGTGTGCTTGACCATAACCATCCTCATGCTGAAAATATATCTGCTTCGTTTATTGGATCGGCGATGGGTTGATAATAATGATGAAGATGAAATAATGCAAGTTTATGAACCTATAGGAATACATCCTGATTAAAGATTTATTCTTACATAGTTCTTAGAGAGTGTAAATGCTACAGAACAAAGAAGGGGCTTAACGAATGTATTTTACATACAGCCTATAATTTAGAAGTATAGGCACAATTGGCTTAAATTTATTTAACCAGAACAAAGGCGCTCAATGGCTACGGTAAATTCGGGAGTCCGCATATTACCATTTGTATCGTATGTTACATATACATCAGGGAATTTGTGAAATGGTACCGTAACGAAGATAGTACTGTTAATATTCTAGCCGTGTCGGGAGCTGATTGAAACTGAGCGATACAATCTCACGATGAGCTTTAGAATTATAGAGATACACAAATGAGTATTTGTGATAAGCTAGTCTTGGTATATTGTTGAATATATCCATTCAGTAAATATATGTTTATCTTGTATATATTTGACGTAGATTATTTCTTTATATGTGATCGATCTGGAATTTCATTCTTGATTTTCCGTCAATAGTTATAATTCGAATAATAAGAGCCCTTTACTTCTGAATGAATAAAAAATAATGTTCTTTAGTGGTCTACCAATTACCACACTTATATTATACATGTAAAAGTTTGTATATATATGTGTGTTTGTTACTCCTTCACGCCGAAACAATGGAATCATGATGGCTGAAATTTTGAATGAATTTTAATTATACCCTGTATTAATATATAGGCTATTTTTATCCCGAAAAAATCCATGGTTTCCGTGAGTTTAGGGAAAACTGAATTTGCTGTAGTGTACCATATCAATGTCCTCCATTAAAATTGTATCATGTTGGGGATGGGAGTTGAAACGGGAACGGGCACAGGATTATCATCAGTTACATCAATTGCAAAAAAAAAACAAGTAAGACTATCTATTACTGCATTAAAGGTATAAATTTAATTTTTTAGATGTAAGGTTAATTTTAAGGTTGCATGCTGTGGTCATTTCCAGAAAGTCACTATCTCGTGTTTGTTCTTCTGAAATGTTTTTTGTTGTTTTTATATAGATAGTGACTAGTTTAACGATCCAATAAAAATAAAAATAAAATAAATAAAATAAAATAAAAAATAACATAAAAATAAATAAAATAAATAAATAAAATAAATTGCTTATTCCACAGGAATGTTTAAAAACCCTTCCTCTACGCCGAAGAAGACGTAGGCTATATACTTTGCGAGTATGAGAAAAATTCGGTCTAGTATTAGAAATGAATATGACAGAGATATATAAAAATACGCTGATGATGCATTGTATGTTTGCCTTCATTTGGGTTAAATATTTTAAGCGACGAAAAAAGAGAAGCGGTGGTTAATCATGAGACGCGTGCGTCACCCCTCTGAATTAAGCCCCGTCAGCAAGGCTAGCTTGTACTTCCAGCTTCATACCTAAACCACGGTAATATTATGTATAATAAAGTTGGAGGTCCTGGGTTCGATTCCCGGCTCGAGGCTGGTCTGGTGGGAGGCTTCGGCCGTGGCTAGTTACGACCCTACAGACAAATAAATTTCGCCAATAAATTTAGTATTCCGGCACGATGTCGTGTAGAAACCAATTAGGAGCGTGGGTTTATAACTCCTAACAGGTTAGCCCGCTGCCATCCTAGACCGCATCACCATTTACCACCAGGTGAGATAGCCATCGTGAGGAAACCTGCACGCCTGAAAGTTCTCCATAATGTTCTCAAAGGTGTGTGAAGTCTGCCAATCCGTACATGGCCAGCGTGGTGGACTATGGCCAAAACCCTTCTCATATTGGGAGGAGACCCGTGCTCTGTAGAGAACCGGTAATGGGTTGCTCATGATGAGATAGCCGTCAAGGGCTAACATGTAGTAAATAAAAAAATCAAGAAAAATACTTTGGAAAACGTCAGCAAGCTCGCCTTTGTTTGAAGATATTTGATCTCGCACCCGAAACAAAGTCTTTGTAGATATAAATCCAGCACTTTCTTTACATTTGAAGTGTCGAACGTGCTTGAATATCAAACGTGACGGTGTTCTTGAATTGAACCTCTATAGTGCCATGCCTATGTTTTAGATTTTATGACTAGATCTGCAGTTTTACCTGCGTTCACTATTCAAGTCAGTGTACTCCTATAAGAGATAAACAATGATAACCTCAGCTTGTAGACTCCTTTATTTCGAGATAAATTTTACATCTATAGATATACTAGCTGTTGCCCGCGACTTCGTCTGCGTAGAATTGCTGATTTCCCTTGAGATTGAGGTTACCCGTGCGGCCAATGCCCTGCTTCAGAAAGTAAGTTACAGGCAAATGTCAAATTGCCGATTTTTGTGTTTCTAAATTAAAAAACATAGGACTTTCATACAAACTTCAAACCCCTATTTTACCCCCTACCAAAATTTGAAGCTTGTAGACTTCATAATAAAAAAGCAGATAATATTTAAAAATAAAAAAAATTTGTGCCTGTAACTCTAAAAACAAATTTTTGTGCCTGTAACTCTAAAAACAAAGAAATTTCACACAAACTTCCAACCCCTATTTTACATCCTTAGGGGTGGAATTTCCAAATATCCTTTCTTAGCTGACATCTCTTAACTATCAATTACCTACTTGCTAAATTCGTCCGAGTGCCTTTTAAAGGACTATTTGAATAAAGATTATTTGAATTTGATTTCGGCCGTTTGAGGATGACACATGCGATGTAAATTCCTATTATCTTTTTTAATACATTAAAAATTAACTTATTTGTCATTTTCAAATTACATTTTTTGTTCATTTTCGCTCTTTTGTTCTGTTTAATACAACCATCGCAATGCGATTCTCATACTCTATAGGTTGTTTTATATTATACCGAATAAATAATCAGTTTTGAATTGCTACTCATTGAAATTTCCTTTTTTCACCAACAAATACTAGACATCCGACGGTTAAATTAAGCCATCGGTATAAAGCGCAAAAAAGACGTCCTTCAGAGAGCTAGAGGACCGTAATTGAATAATTGGAAAACAACTACGGAGATATGCGGGTTCGAACGTTGCTGGCACTGAAATTTTGTTAATTATGCAGAGAGCATGTAAGCTTTTAGATTAATTATTAATAATGGTAAAAAACAATGTATTTTCTCTGATTAAAAGTGTTCCATTATGATATACACTTTTGAAAGTACATTTGAACTGCAAATTTAGCCTTTATAAGTCATGAAGTAAGCACGTATTAACAAAAATGTTGCAGGCGGATTGAGGCATTGTGGAATGTTTTTAAGGCAGATAATGTTAGAAATCTAACTAAAATATAACGGTAAGTTTTAATGGATGGATATTTGTTACTCAATCACACCTAAACGGTTTTTAATGAAAGAGGGGAATTATATAGTATGGAATTGTAGACCGGTTTGTTTTTATCCCACAAAAATACGTATCCCGTGGGATAAATTTGTTTTGTAGTGAACAACACAAATAAGGTAAAAAGGTATACCTGTTGAAAACAACAGGTATACCTTGTCTTATTTGTCATTGTGGTAGTCGAGTTTGAAAAGACCGACAGTAAAAATTAACACTTAAAATATTAACGAACGACAAACCAAGTAGTCACCGTGGGCAATAGCTAGAATTTCATAAATTTATTTAGAAAGTTAATAATCATATTAACTTTTTAAATATATTTCTAAATATCATCATACCGAAAGAGTCTATTCGATATCTATCGAATAAAACTCAGATGAAACTAACAAGAGTGAATTGATTTTCCTTTCGAAGTGTAAAGAAAAGTTTAAAATCTACATCATTCCCAGTCACACTGTGCGTTCAGCATAACTCTCAAAGTTTTCTCATATCCGAGAGGATGGAGTTGCACAACGAAAATAATAAATCGCACTCAGAGTAAGAAATAGTTGTGCAGTTTTGCCTCTAAATTTAGTCCATGTGGAACTAAGGAATGCGGTGATTTATTTAATAAAATATAAGCAGCCCATTTTGCTACCGTCTGTTTACGTATTCTGTGACTTCTCTAAAATTTGCAAATCGGTAGTGACTTGTCATCTCCACGTTAAATTTTCGATTAGTCTACAGACTTTGGACGTTGACAAAGTTGCGAAAAGCAGCTGATAAAATCAATTTTCCTGGATAGCAATGTTTTCTAAAATTATTTTTTCGATTCCGTAGAAAATTTTCGATTTCGATTCCATAGAAAAATTCCATAGAAAAACACGACACGATTTTTAAAAGGGAATGAACCCTTTTAAAGGTTCATACTTACGAGTATATCGAAGAAAAAATATACTACACCGCCCAAAAAATTATTCTCGTTCAAAACAAATAATACTAATCCAAAGAAGGAAAATAACTGTTTTAATTTGTGTACAAGCCTTTTTACTTGTTGAACTCATAGTTCAAACCGTTGACCATTTAAAGTCTGGAAGTTTGCCAAATCTCTTTCAACGAAGGTTCTTCACATATGAATATTAAATAATCATACACAAACAGTTTGGTACTAACAAAATAGAATACGTAATACCGTAATTAAAAAAATTCAAACGTGATAATTCATGACGTATCGTGGTGGTCCATTACTGTAAAATATGTTTACAAACCTGGTATAACTTTTCTCGACACTTTTTAAAGCTATCGAGTAAAATAACGGATTGAGGTATGTACCCCAATCTAACGAGTCGCATCGCACGCTGCGTTATAAATTAATTTTTTTAAGTAAGTTTATAACTTACTCAAGAATTGTGCTACCTTATGCAAAAAAGAAGATTCAAACAAATCAATTCATTTTTATTGCGAATTTGCGTTGTACAATATGTAGGTCTTATTTAATAGATACAATTACATCCAGTTAAATTGAGCCTTATCTATATATATATATATATATATATATATATATATATATATATATATATATATATATATATATATATATAAACGAAAGGTCACTTACATACTTACTGATTAAACACGAGATTTCAAAAACTATTGTACGTATAAAACTAAAATTTAGCAAGTAGGTATATAGTT
The DNA here is from genome assembly GCA_928268935.1 of Lasiommata megera. Classification (NCBI taxonomy): domain Eukaryota; kingdom Metazoa; phylum Arthropoda; class Insecta; order Lepidoptera; family Nymphalidae; genus Lasiommata; species Lasiommata megera. The sequence continues at coordinate 7,856,657 of OV743326.1, read as the reverse complement.
GATAGTTAAGAGATGTCAGCTAAGAGAGCATATATTAAGAAAGGATAGGAAACCTCACCTCTAACTTTTCGGAGTTATGTGCGTTTTAAAAAATTAAAATATCACTTGCTTCAACGGTGAAGGAAAAACATCCTGAGGAAACCTGCACGCCTGAGAGTTCTCCATAATGTTCTCAAAGGCGTGTGAAGTCTGCCAATCCACACATGGCCAGCGTGGCGGACTATGGCCAAACCCTTCTCATATTGAGAGGAGACCCGTGCTCTGTAGTGAGCCGGTAATAGGTTGATCATGATGATGATGATGAATGAATTCTATTTAAGCGTGAAACGGAGGTCACGCCGTGAAATGTGGCATGCTTAAGTGGTTGATATTCAATCGACACGCATGAAATATTTTCTGTCTAATTTTCTGATACGAACCGCAAAGGTGTGGAACAATCTAACTTCACCTGTGTTTCCGGACGTATAACTTGAGTACCTTCAACGCAAGAGTGAATAGGCATTTTCTAACGCGCTCCAGTGTATACCTCATCATTGCTTTCCATAAGGCATAATTGTCGTCCAGCACAAGCGACGACCTCCGTGGCGCGCGCTGTGGCATTATAAAGTTTGAGGTGCTGGGTTCGGTTCCCAGCTCGAGTCTGGTCTGGTCTGAGGCTTCGAACGTGGATAATTACCACCCTAATGACAAAGACATGTCGGCAAGCGATTAAGCATTCCGGCACGATGTCGCGTAGAAACCAATTAGGAGTATGGTTTTACCATACAGGTTAACAGGTTAGCCCGCTACCATCCTAGACATCAACATCACTTACCACCAAGTGAGATTGCCGTCAAGGGCCTAACTTGTAGTGTATAAAAAAACAAGCCTGTCGTTAAAAAAGTTATTGAATGTTACTGCCAGTACTCTTAAGATACGGTCCATTCTCCATCCAGTGTAGACCACCCGTTGGTACCACCTTACACGATTCACCTTAAACGAGAACCTATGTTACGTAATAAAACTCACATTTTAGCAATATTAGAGTCAGTGTCAAGTCGAAGCGTCTCATTCTTTTGTTGTGGAACTGTGGAGTTCTACGCCACGCTACGTCACGTCAAAGTTAAGTGTTTTTATAAAAGATCGATAAAGGGACAGCATTGTATCCGGTAAACTGAGCAGTTTTGTCTGGTGATGAGTTGAGTAACAATAAAAAATGGTGAAAATAAAAGAACCTAGGTATATTGTTCAGTGCAAGGCCTTTTAAGCGTCATTTATTCTGTATTCAGAGCATTTTTTCATCGTCTACAATTCAAAAGTTTGCTATGCAGACTCTTTCAAGATTTGCATTAGAATTGAAGAAAATCTTTATTGCTTTGTGAATATACTTATATATAGCAAGCGTTCAAATAGACAACGTTTATGGTATTATTTTTATATATACGTCTTGCAATAGTAAAATGTAATCGACGTTGACTTGGAACAAATGAAATCTAACTTACAAAATGTTATACATATTAAATATCAATACTATCACTCTTTTTTTAAATATATTACATTTTATTGATTACAGAAATAGTATTATATTATTATTATATAAGAATAGGTATTTCGAAAGGAGTTTAATTTACCTTAAATAAAAATAAAACTCCACTCTTCCACTTCATCTTTCCAGTTTTCAACTAGTAAAATTGGATACGTCTTGGTACTGACAATTTTAAGATAAAGCATCTTATCAGATGCGAGGTTTTGGGATAATACACTATGTACGCGCAGCCTGCATATAAAACGCGTAGCCCAAGAATTTTAATCTCCGTATAAGACAGAAGAGATTTTTTAATATTGCAATGAAAGAAAAAAGAAAGATTGAGGTCAGAGGCACGTTTCAGTGAGGCACGTAGACCCTTGACACCGCGCCCTCTTCACGAGAGCTCTTCTCATAAAAATCAACATTTTTATATTATTCTATTCTAAATATTAGATTCGCTTTGTCTTAGTTATTATTATCAATACTTAGAATCATTGCTTGTAGTCAAAATTCTTGTTAACTATTTATATAAGCAATTTTTTTTATAGTTTATTATGTATAATAATAATAATATTTTAAAATTCGCAACCGAGATTTCCTTCTTTTTGAATACCTGGAAACAAATGAAAGGTAAATATTTAGATTAATTAATCAGTTTATTACAATACGGCATTATAATAAAAAAAATAACGTAAAATATTTCGGGAATTTGACACGTTTCTTTATCACTATACTATATATGGTCTAGTATTAGTATTTAATCTATATTAAAAAAAAGACATATGTTGTTCTTTGGTATGCGCATCATCTAAGAAGGGGTTGACTGATTGGGCAATTTTTTTTTTTTTTTATATTTATAAAAAGAAAATTGCCTAGTCAGCTAATGCTAAAAGCCACATCGTTTTTTTATATAAAAAGGTTTTTTGTTTTAATTTTATTCGTACTAAGGCGGTTATTGCGCTTGCCACGACTTATATGAGCCACGCGGTAGTACGCGATCGTCTGTTATAACATATACCGTCCGACCCCTCCGTTATCCCAAACGTCGCCTAAGCCGAGGTTCAGCCGCAAAGGAGGCGCCCTTAGGCAGACGTTCCCTTAGTTTCTTCGAGCCATAGGGCTCAAAATTTATTCTGGCAGAGCTTCTTTCCGAAGGCCGCCAAACAGCCCGGTTACGATGTGGCAACGAATAGGGTTAGTACAGCAAATTGACAGTCCGAAAAAAAAAATATAACATAAGTTCAAGATGAAGGTGGTAATATAATTTGTAGAGTAATAAAAAAGGTTTCTCTTAGCAATGAGGTCAGTTCAGATGCATGTCTCAGTGAGACACGTGCCACTTGACAGCGCATTCTTCCCGCGAGTGCACTCGCTGTGAATCAACACCCTTTGTGGCCCACAGCTACAAATACTTAAATAAACTGGCTTTGTGCTCCCTCTCATATGCTACTTACAAAAAAAACTCACATTATGAATAGCAAACAAGTACCTACCTAAGCGAATAACATAATTCCGGACACTACAAAAAATTTCACATTTAGAAATGGCGCCATGTAGCAGCCATATTGGTTATTTTTTACAAAAGAATAAAGTCAATGTCACTCGGAATTATACAAGGATTCTAACGACCCAATGTACATTCAAAACTGTTCAGGCATTTAGAATTTATACTGGGATGTTCTCACGCATACATACATATCATCATCATCGTCATGATCAACCCATTGCCGGCATACTACAATGCATGGGTCTCCTGTCAATATGAGTAGGGTTTGGCCATAGTCCATCACACTGGTCATATAGGGTCTAGCACACTTTACACGCCTTTGAGAACATTATGGAGAACTTTCAGTTGTGCAGGTTTCCTCACGATGTTTTCCTTCACCGTTGAAACAAGTGACATTTTAATCGCTTAAAAACGCACATAACTCCGAAAAGTTAGAGGTGCGGGCCCGGGATCGAACCCCCGTCCACTAGGCTATCACAGCTTAATTGCTTACATACATATATGAACGCTGAAAACATAACATAATGTACTATACTAAAAAGATTAATTTAAAAAATGTATGCAATTAATGAAGCGGTGATAGCCTAGTGGTAAGGGCGTCAGCCTCCTAATCAGAGGTCGGCGGGTCGAATCCGGGCACGCACCTCTAACTTTTCGGAGTTATGTGCGTTTTTAAATAATTAAAATATCACTTGCTTCAACGGTGAAGGAAAAAATCGTGAGGAAACCTGCACGCTTGAGAGTTCTCCATAATGTTCTCAAAGGCGTGTAAAGTCTGCCAATCCGCACATGGCCAGCGTGGTGGACTATGGCCAAACCCTTCTCATATTGAGAGGAGATCCGTGCTCTGTAGTGAGCTGGTAATGGGTTGATCATGATGATGATGATGATGCAATTAATCTTTGAGCTCTGAAATTATTTTTGACTCCAAACGTTGGATTATCGTAATTATGTTTAATTCGCAATTTTTATCTTTTTAATTCTTGCTGCACACTAAGGGCGTCCAATTTTAGGGGCATCGTCACTAATTGGATCCACATGCCGCTAACTAAATTTCCCGTCTGTGTAGCCCCTCGTTATTGAATTAATATCGTCACAGGAAATTAACATCGATTGTGTACGGAACATTTTCTATTTAACGGTTAAATGTGCTTACTATTAGCTGAGCACTCGTATGGTCTTTCAAATTAAACTCTGCTATTTCAAAAAAAAAACAACTTTAAATGCCATGTTACCAGAGCTGGGAAAAAACATTTTTTTTTTAATTTAAAAACAAATATTACAATATATATAAATATCATTACAAATATTATAAATGTGAATGTAGAGATGTTTGTCACGCTTTCACGAAAAACTACTCAACCGATCGGCATGAAACTTAGTACACATGTTTTTGGAGGTATTAGAAGTAGCATAAAAAAATAAAAACGGTAAAAAAACGGTTGTTTAATTATCATATTGATTCTTTTCTATTGTAATAATCTCAGATACTTATTTAACGGCTTCAAAGCCGCGGGAAAAATCTAGTATAATATAATATAAAATTCAAAATACAATAAGTTGTTCGGTTATTTATTTTAAATAATATTATGAGTACCGCCATTTGGGCAGCGTGAAGGGTCTAAAGTCTGAACCCCTCTTTAGCATGAGAAAGAAAACCTATATCCAGTAGTGGGTCATTAATAAACTCAGAATAACAATAATGATGATGAATTATAATAAATCTTTGTACAACCTAACTTGTCATGAAAAAGCTAATAGAGACAATGCCACCAACCTCAAACGTGAGAACATATTTGAGCAAAATAAGCCTGACGTATATTTTTAAATTATTAGAAAACATAAAAATCTTTACTTAACAAAAACACTCATCAAATATCTTTAGCCAAAAGAACTACTGAAGTCCAACCAAGTTAGCCAAAACAACGCTTCTACAGTTAAACTATTGTTTCGCCAATACGAAGTTAGTTGGAGTACTTTTAAAAGCTCTCCACTCAATCCGTTCAACCTACTTGTGGCCTGGTATGATGCCCGAGTTTTTCGGATCAACAAAATCATTGTTATGGCTATTTTTTTTTAACGAAGAAAAGGTTCCGTAAAGTGTTAATTCAGATTAAGGTTCAGGGCTATCCAGGGAACAGCTACCGGAATCCTTTATTTTTTATAAACACTACAAGTTAGCCCTTGACGGCTATATCACCAGATGGTAAGTGGTGGTCTAGGATGGAAGCGGACCCACCTGTTAGGGGCATGGTAAACCCAGACCCCTAATTGGGTTCTACGCGACATCGCGCCGAAACATTAAATCGCTTAGCGACACGTCTTTATCGGTAGGGTGGTAAGTAGCCACGGCCGAAGCCTCCCACCAGACCAGACTCGAGCTGGGAATGGAACTCAGGACAGCACACGCATTGCGCCATGGAGGTAGTCAATCTTAAACTGGTTAGTTATCTGTACCAAATAATATACTTATACTGATTTCTAATATTGTACGTAATGTCTGTAAAAATGATCTATCTAAAACCGATCAACTCAGTTTGATATTCAAAACAATACCAAACAATAAATCCATTAATGTCTCCTTTTTTCCCCCTTTAACCCACATTATGTGAGGTAGGCACAACACGTCTTCTTACTTCTATCCTCTTTTTCTCAATCCATCCATCTCAATATATCCTAAAATTAATATATAGTGAAACAATATTTGGTCCCAGTTTACATAGAATAAAACTTTTAATATATTTGCTTAAAAGATATCATCATATATTTACTTATCTTTTTAGATTTTATGAAAAAAAGAGGTGGTGATACAATATTTAAAAGAGAGAAAATTATATTCATATTAGAGGGGAATCTTGCTTTTAACTTAGAATTTAAAAATATAATTTCCAAGATGCTAAATTTCTCGGAAAATCTTTACAAAGGAAAGCAAGATTTCAAATTCGTATAACAATTGAGAAGTATTCTTGTGCATCCAGTAAAACGTCTGCACCAGTGTCTACTTTTGATTTTAAGAAAGAATAAAAATGCTAAATGCAATTTTTGAAATATTCACATTCGTTCCCTGTTACATTGTAAATGGTTCTATAATTACGATAATATCCTAGCCTAACAACGTTACCTCAAATCAAACTAGCCAGAATAGTTAATAATGTATGTGTTTAAGAGAAAATATAACTTATAAACTTAAATTAAACTTAATTAGTTATAAGATTTGTTTTTAGTTGTAGGTACTAACATAGGTTAAGATATATTACTAACAGTCTATGGACCGTGTCCGAAATAAAGATTTATTATTTATTATATTATTAAATTTTAAAGGGCGTTGGTACAAATAGGCGATCTTAAATCGTACAATTGCAATTTAACTCTTTTTTGCAAGATGTCGTGTTGGTAACAATATTTTATTATATTAAAGGAAAACTAATTTTATCATCAATCAAAATTAACTATTATGGCTATTAATTAAATCAAATAATTATTTCTAAGAGTAAGCATTATTAGGAGGATCATTTGATCTCAGCCCACCCCTTCAACCGTTGAGCTAACAAAGCCCCATTTACTGCATTTTTACGCGGCTTTGTTAGCGTTAGATCCATCTATTTGATCAAATTAGAGTTATTTCATAACCGACCAACTTTATAAAAGTTTCACATATGTAATTTTTTTTTTTTATAAATTTGTTTTGTCCCTATTAGGAATGAATTATCAACAATTACCTACGGTACAACAATTATCTATATACCAAATGACAGTCGAACAGTTTCTTTTATACATTTTGCGTTAAAAGTCAGTCTAACAGTCCCCTTTTTCTTTTATTTACTATATTACATACTATATTACAACGAACCTGCATGATGGATAGGTAAGATAGTTCTAGTCTAATGAAAATACATATTCACACTTGCCTTGAAGGTAGTCAACTCAAACTCTATGACAACCACTTATAAATGTCACCGACAAATGCGTTTCGGTGCTATCGTTTAAAAATTCTAAAAAGATGGTGATGATGACGTAATTAATACCCCCCCATATAATTACTATGACAATTTTTGCAATACAAAATTTTTACTAATCATCATTGCCACGTATTTATCTGATTTATGAACGTGCGTGACAATATTCAGTCTTGGAAAGTGATTTTATTAGCACTGTAATGGAGTATGGACTTTAATAACACAGTGTGTAAGTCTAAACTGCAATGTAAGAACAGAACGGTGTCATGTTTGAGCTATATAACCCTGAAATTAGGAACGGCCAAACTAATCAAAAGAACATTATTAATTCGTAGTCGTATTTAGAACAGTGCCCTTAGCACGAGATGCGCGTGCTCGAAGTACAATATATTAAAGTCGATTTCGACACCCGTTTCACTATTGCTGATATAACACTATATTTCTCTGCCAACTTAATTGATTTCTACGGTTACTAATCATTTTAAAGTATTTGAACTTGTATATTATTCGTTACATTTGCTAGAGATTTGATAAAAATCCTTGTAGATAGAGGACGGAACTCAACGTCAAATAGCCACTTACGCAATTATCACCATGTTTTAGTGAAACGCATTACAGATCTTTTTTGTTCTACAACCGATTTTATTTAACAAAGTTACCTAGAGGTTACCTAGCTTAAGGCTTTAAAACAAACATAATAAGGTCAATTGGTTTGGAGGTGGACAATAATGGTTGCGCCACAGTTTACACTATTGCAGCCGTTATTGCAACACCATACTTTGTATTGTTCATATATATTATATTGTTTATAAGATTTAATACAATTAATACAATATACCCTAAAAAAAAAAAAAAAATTACTGGGGTGATAAGGTTATTGTTTCGAAAACAATACGTACGTTTATCGTTTAACAGGTGTGCGATCTCGTACTAAAGGTACTGTATCCCTCAGTATTAATCCAAACGCTTACAACAGTTGGAATAAAGTGAATTTAACCGATTAGCCGACTGTGAAAGGGGTAGATTTTACTTTAGTAAATACATCTTACGTAAAATATCACTTTATGCATTCTAGAGATCCTTGATACGTTCTCGTCCTCGAACAGATACGCGCTTGGTTGCAACCATATTTGATGGATAGTGATTATAAAGTATATGAAATCGGGGTTGCCTACTCATCTTACTCTCGATTTGCGTCTCTCACAAATACGTGACAATTAGGTCCAATGATTCAGGGCACTGGGCGAGTATGTCTCTGTGTAAATTTGCTAAAGATGTACAATTCAACAAAATAATACGAAGTTACTGTAGGCACATTTTTTGTAAAATATCTTTTGAAATACGGAAGGACATTTAAATTTACAACAATTCGCCATACGCTAAAGCTTTTATTTAGCTAATAGTTTATTAGACTACGCGCTATCAACCCATTGCTGGCTCACTACAAAGCACAGGTCTCCTCTCAATATGAGAAGGGTTTGGTCAACCACGTTGGCCACGTTGGCGTTTTAGCAGACTTCGCACGCCTTTGAGAACATTATGGAGAACTCTCAGGCATGCAGGTTTCCTCAAGATGTTTTCCTTCACCGTCGAAGCAAGTGATATTTTAATTTCTTAAAAACATAACTTCCAAAAAGTTAGAGGTGAGTTCCCGGGATCGAACCCCGACCTCTGATTAGGAGCGGACGTCCTTACCACTAGGCTATCAAAGCTTCACAACAGCTATAGACTACGTCGTCACATAACATTAGAACAAATCAAACATAGGTTGGTGGGTTACATGGGTTGGTGGGTTACATGGGTAGGTACCAAAAATAATTATATTATCTAAGTATAATAAAAATAGAAACAATTGCATATTGTTGTGTCTAGATATAGGGAAGACACTGTCTCCTGTTTAAACTATCGCAAGAGACAGATACTTATGAAATGTAAATTATGCTTTTGATAAATAATGATTATTATGTATATATGCTTTATTTTTAATAAGAGTACCTACTTAGTAGTTATTGTATTGTAGTGTAGATTTTAAGTTTGTTCACATTATACATCTTGTCTATGCAAGCTTTAGCGAGCTTAAAGTTTCTTAAATGGGATGATAGAGTAAATTAACCGCAGTGGTGAAGTTAAACTATTGTTATTTTAGTAAGTTACACCGCAAGTTTGTTTATGTCTTACCAAACAATAACTTAAAACCACAACGGATAAAGCTTTCCAGGGTATTGTTTATCTTCCAATGATCAATCAAGCTTCCCAGTATTAAAAAAGAGTTGCTTTTTCGCAAATTCCGGACGAGAATTGCATAAAAATAGTATTTAATGTTCTCTTTTAAACAATTAAAATATCACTTGCTTCAACGGTGAAGGAAAACATCGTGAGGAAATCTGCACGCCTGAGAGTTCTCACTAATGTTCTCAAAGGCGTGTGAAGTCTGCCAATGCGCACATGGCCAGCGTGGTGGACTATGGCCAAATCCTTCTCATATTGAGAGGAGACCCGTGCTCTTTAGTGAGCCGAGAATGGGTTGATCTTGATGAATGTTCTCAAAGGCGAGTCTTCTTTTCTTATCCTACATTATTTGGGGTCAGATCAACAGGTCTTCTTCTTCCACTTACTTCTATCAGCCGTCACTTCCTCATTCTCAAAGGCGAGTCTTCTAAGTCTTGTAATCGGCACTTGGCCAACGTTGTGGATTAGGGACTTAACCCTGAGGCTAAGATCTATAAAGCGTCTACTTTGACTTTGCGTAGCCATAGTTAGTGTTAAAACGGGACAGACGTATGCCAAACGCGTTGCCTTGTTTAAACTGTTTGTTAAGTCTGAACTTGCTTTATAGTTCTAAGCCTCAGACAGAATGAGGAGACTTGTGTTCTGTAGTGAGTCGTGCTCTGTGGTCTACAAATGTCTAGTATGAGAATTTTTAGCAGAAAGCACTAATACCCAACCCCAAATAATAAAATGTTAACAACTAAATCAACGCAGCAAGTTATTTAAATATCGCAATTTTTTTTTATATATTCGTTTTATTCACATATTTGCAATCAACAGCAATTCTTATAATATATTTTCATTACAAACTTAATGCTTAAATAAGGCCAAATAAGATCACAATATTCTTAAATAAATAGATCTTCTTAAATTAAATAAATAGAATTCAAGCAACCTTTAGAGGTAGTAAAGAAATTATTGGTTGCCATCGGCTAGAAAGCTCTCCTCCATTTTGTGAAAAATATGTTTAGCACAAAACACTAATACCCAGCACCGAAGGCAAACCCTCTACGTTGATTTAGTGGTTAGCTTTTTATTCTAATCTAGAATAAAAAGCTAACCACTAAATCAACGTAGCAAATTGTATAGATATAGCAAATATTAGTAAAGAAATTATTGGTCGCCACCGCCTAGATAGCTCTACTCCATTTTGTTGAAAAAAAAACTATTTCTACATTGCACATGGAAATAATTGCCCAATCTCTTAATCCTAATTGCCGTCTGATTCCGACGGTAGAGGTTTAATTTATTAAAACTGCAATTAACGCTCACAAAACGGCAGATTGCCAGTTTTCATTCAAAGGCGAAATTTTCCGAACGTACCGCCAGATTAACCTTTTAATTTTTGCTAATTGTTTGGAGCCGCTCGCTACAGTTTGCTGGGTACAAAGTAATGTCAGGGGATTTTAAACTTTAATTTGATGGCTCAAAGTTCAGATCGAGGGGATTGCGGACGATGAGGAAACATGCCTCCTTTGATGTTGAGACAGAAGCTTTAAGCTGTGTTCAAAGTGAGGCGAACGTCGCAAGGGTAGCGGCTTGAGATTTACAAGTACTCCTGTTCAAAACCATGTTTCACAATGTCCAGATACGCTGTCTGATTGATAAATTCGACGATTTAAATAGAGAGCTGTAATTTGCAACTGACGACCTCCGTGGCGCAGTGCGTGCGCTGTCGCATAATTAAGTATAAGGTCCTAGGTTCGATTCCCGACTCGAGTCTGGTCTAGTGAAAGGCTTCGGCTGTGACTAGTTACCACCCTACTGATATCGACCTGTCGCCAAGCGATTTAGCGTTCCGGCACGATGTCGTGCAGAAACCAATTAGGAGTGTGGGTTTACCATACCCCTAACAGGTTAGCCCGCTACCAATCTAGACTGCATCATTACTTACCACCAGGTGAGATAACCGTCAGCGCCTAACCTGTATATGTATCTATATAAAAACCTCCCCATTTTCCGCTCGGAATTTGCCTCAGTTTAATCATTCTTATACACCGATACCGACCGACCCATTGAACTTTTGATTGTAAAAAGTTACCCAGGTAAACATCAAATGTAATTAATAATTTGTAAATTATTTATTATCTTGCTTGAATTTATCTCCTGATAAGTAAGTTTGAGGTGTTAGAAATACCTACTAATTGTTTGTATTTTTGTTCTTCTTTAACGCAGCAACGGAAAAATAACAGACGTGATTTTTACAATCATAAGTATGTATGTATACACAGAAGCTTTTCTTGTACCGTTCATTTTTTCAGGTTAGTAAACTGCCTATGTTACCCTTCGGCCATAATATTTTTTCAGCTAATTTCTTGCTAAGCGACAGGAGGCCTCCTGTGATTAAATATTAAATATACTAAGAAAGATATTGGAACGAAGTTCCTTATCACGCGTTGTGAAAGGGGGCTAGACGGAAAAAATTCTTACGAAAAGTTGTCACGACACTTTTTGTTATTGTAAGCTGTGCGGCTAATGAATCTTGACTTGACTTGAATCTGATGGAGTACAAAATTGAGCCTACTGATTAAGTTTATATAACATTATATTTGTTAATAATAAAAAAAATATTACTATAACTTAAATAAAATAAAATTTTATTACAATTCCTTCACTAATTAATCGGAAGCAACTTCGTTCCATCCGGGTGTCCCTTGACACCTCTCAAGTTTTTTTATTTCAAATTCATCCCCTAGGAGGCAAATAGTTACTTAAATTTCTACGAAAAATCGAACTTAACGTAAACCAAGCCAAAAATCTAGAATATAGTAATAGATTTTGAGAACTATTTTACAAGCATTTTATAGTTATTACTTCTACGTTCTTGTAAAGAACTAAATCAACTTTAGTCCTAACCTAACGCTTTGGGCCTGGTTGTCATCTAAGGGGTATGCTGAAACTGAGAATATTTTAAAAATATTAAAATAATTTACATAACGCACATACACAAACACACATTCACACTCGTTCACACACACATACATACACGCACACGCTCATACACGCCTAAATAATGTTAGCTTTAGTTTAGATTATTTATCTTTAAGATGTAATTTACTATATCCCTGGAAGGAACTACCCTCTGCAATACAGGTTTTCCTAGTGCAGAGGGTAGGGACAAATTATTATTGTAAATCGTTATTGAACAATAAAATATTATCTATCTATCTATCTATCTAACTTCATTTGGTCAGTAATCGATCACACCATCAGCAATTTTCTTCATACAACAAATAGCACCGATATACAAACACGGAAAACGGATAATTTCCCCCATTGTACACGGAATGAAATATGAGAGAGGGATGGGGGGTGGGAGATAAAGAAGCAATCGTGCCTTATTTCCTCGTGATGGGTGGAAGGGAGTCAGTGACCTCCGGCCCACAAACATCGTGTACATACATAAGAAAGCTGATCATTTGTTGAGAAATCGTTACATTAAGAATAATAAAAACATACTTATACATGTATGTTTTTATTTCACTCATGGGAAATAGGCCAATGTATATGTGAGAATTTTATGTCATATTTTTCAATTTTCTTTATTGTTAAGAAGAAAAATGCGTGTTCATTTTAGATTTAAGTGTTAATAAAGTCACGTGTGCTGGCTGGGTTGCGGTCGAGTGCACAAGTGTTCCCGTGACCCAGCCACCAGGCGACGCGAAGGAGCATCGCTGGGTTTTAGTGGGTATTCTGGTCGCCAGTCTGGCCGCCGGGGAGTCCCACATACGCGCGTGCGTAAGATGCGTAAGCGCATTTTCCAGCGGAAAAAAAAAGAAAGTCACGTGAATATATATAACTTAATTTCTTACTTTACAATGAATTCATCTAACAATTGTAAAAAAAATATAAGCGTACAATAATAATTGTACTCTCGGCGTTCATAAATTACTATAGCCATAGCTAAGCCTCAAAATACTTCTCGTCTGGTTATCGACACAGACGTGTCGCCAAGCGATTTAGCGTTCCGGTACGATGTCGCGTAGAAACCGATTAGGAGTATGGATTTTCCATACCCCTAAGTGGTTAGCTCGCTACCATCTTAGACTGCATCATAACTTACCATCAGTTGAGATGCAGTCAAGGGCCAACTTGTAGTGGATAAAAGAAAACGTCCGCCAAGAAAGGATTTTAGTAAATTCATCAGAGGTGTATTAAGCGAGTCCACTTAGCGAGCGAAGTGCAGCTAAAAGCTAGTTGTAATATTGGTACGAGATGAGATTGGGATAATGACATAACTTAAAACTATAACCTCTTTTACGACGCACATATTACAGTCTTGTATAAGACCTAGTGACATCTACATGGCCTGGCAATTTCACCACTTGTTCTTGTCCCGTTCACACATATGGAAATCCTGTTCTAGACTCTTCTAACGTTGACGTATCAGTGAGGCAGTTCCAACATGAGATGCCTCTTAGCCCTTTACTTAACCTTTCAATAATTCCAGATTATTCTTTATCTAGACCAAAAGTAAGTGACAATATTATAAACTAAGTATAACTATTTATTTGCATAATCTTTGTTTTTTGGTTGGTTGATGTGCTGTCGCTGGCAATATTTTTCTAAAATGTCAACATAGGTGGTATAGGTGATTGGTTGGGAGAGGCGCCTTCTTGGAAGCGGATGAGGGCGCTATATTTAAAAAAGGAAAAAAGAAAATAGTCTTGAAGGAAACGACAGGTTAGAAGGAAACAAAAGGAGAAGTCATCATCATTATCATGAACAACCCTTTGCCGGCTCACTACAGAGCACGGGTCTCCTTTCAATATGAGAAGGGTTTGGCCATAGCCCACCACGCTGGCCATGTGCGGATTGGCAAACTTCACACGCCTTTGAGAACATTATGGAGAACTCTCAGGCGTGCAGGTTTCCTCACGATTTTTTCCTTCACCGTTGAAGCAAGTTTTTTTTTTAAACGCACATAACTCCGAAAAGTTAGAGGTGCGTGCCCGGATTCGAACCGCCGACCTCTGTTTAGGAGGCTGACGCTCTAACCACTAGGCTATTAGCGCTTCTCTCAACTAAATAAATACCTTTAATATTAATCGCATATGCATATTCTGTGCCGCTGATTTGCAGTGTGCAAGATCGATCGAGCTTCAAGAAAAGGCAGGTACAAATATGCGTGGGTAGACCGAGATTTCGTTATGCAAAATAAATGGTGGAAAAAATGTCTGCGACAAAAATTAATCCAGTTTATAATGTCCCTGTTTTATCAACTTATGTTTACACTCACCATGTTTCTTTTCTACAGTTTTTATAAGGTTATTTGTCTATGCAAAATAAATTTAGTTGGTATTAAGAAATATAATGTATATCTTCATCATTCCTTAGCCAACTTCAATAATATTTTACAATGATGTAAAAATTTGACAAACTTCATATTTATTCATATATTAGATACTTATAATACAGAAATAATTACTTTTGCCCACCCTAAGATCCATATTCGATGGCAATGCTTTTAAGTTTGTATGAAATGCACGTAAGGTGTCTCAGTAGTTACGCTATTCAAAAAAGACGTTTTTTAATATGTTTCCATCTCTCCGGAGGCTAATGAGGTACGCATTGCTTATATGCATGTACGCAATGCACGCCATGCAAAACAGCCATTACAGTAGATACTGTATTAATTCAAATCAACCACGGCTAAATCCTCAAATATAAATTAGAAAATATACTGCGATGAACGACGAAAAGAAATTAATTATAAACGCAGTCGGTATGAAAAAAATATTCATATTTTTTTACTTACCTTCATTGAAGCAAACAGGACAATGCGAAGCCTAAATAAATTTGATAAGGGCGTTTGCTAAGCCATTTTAAAAGGTCTTCTAAAAAGCACCAGCCGCCATTTTGAATATTATCGTTCCACTTAACAATACCTTTTAGTGGTTTAAAATAAAACATATTATACATATGACTTTATTTCATCATATTAAATTAACTTATAATATGTCGAGGTATAAACTAATTTATCTTTTCGGAGTTATGCGCGTTTAAAAAAAAAAAAAAAAATATCACTTGCTTCAACGGTGAAGGAAAACATCGTGAAGAAACCTGCACGCCTGAGAGTTCTACAAAATGTTCTCAAAGGCGTGTGAAGTCTGCCAATCCGCACAAGGCCAGCATGGTGGACTATGGCCAAACCCTTCTCATATTGAGAGGAGACCCGTGCGTGCTCTGTAGTGAGCCGGTAATGGGTTGATCATGATGATGATCACTTTGGATATATCTTATGATCATTAATGATAATAGTAAATCAAAGTATTAATCAAATGTGTTTCAAAATGCTAGTTAAGTGATAAAAGGCAGTTTGAAGATCAGTTCAACAACTTGGCCCCATAAGAAGCACCCCGGGGACCTGAAAATAGAATCTTGTTTGCATCGCAAGGATTCGTACTGTTCAAAAAGGACGTCGTATAAACTCTGTTTAATTTACTAAGAAATTTCTTTTTAAATAATACATACCTACATTTCAATTAACTTTTCTTTATTTTTTATGAGAGCTATATCTCGCTTAACAATGCAGCTCATTAAATATTCAGTAGGCAATCCGTTTTATAAATTAAACCGGAGGAGTCGGAATGGGACAAAAATAATAAAAGTGCCTAATTATTGAGTTTTGACGATTTAGAGCCGACCATTTCATAGTATTTCCAACTTGTGGCAGAGGGTGTACGTTCCCGTGGAGGATCTACTTTGGCGGATGCCGCTGGTTGGGTTGCAGTCGAGCGCGCGAGGTTTCCCGTAACTCAAGCGAGGCGAAGGAACATCGCTGGGTTTTAGTGGGTATTCTGGTCGATAGTCTGGATGCCGAGGAGTCCCACATACCTCATCGGCCGCGTTGCTTCCAGAGGGGATGCGTAAGCCCAGCGATAAAAAAAGAGGGTCTACCTCTGAGTAGCTCCCAAAACTTGCGGTTCGTGTAGGTTTAAAAAAATAGTAAAGGCGAGAGGCTCCTTACAAATGTATACCTCCCTGAATAATGTATATAAAGCAATTCTGCTTCTTCGTAAAATCAGTCTAGTGTAGACGTTTCGTTATCATTTTTTTTTCGCAAAAGCAAATAGCATCAAGTAAAATTGAATAATTCTCAAATATAAATTACTGCGGTTCTCGCCAGGTCAATGTCTTCCAATAGGTTGTATAGAGATTTTGCTGGCACACCTCTCTCTCACTTAATTATCACGTTAAACTGCAAAGCAACGATAACAGAATGGCATCCACGCTCAAAATTAAAGCAAACGTGATCTTCGTCTTAATTATTTCTTCTGCTTATTTAGGTATTCACATCCACACTCTCGTTACAACAATTACGACTTGATAGATATAAGTGGATACAAATTTGTTTATTTTAGAACTAGGTGGGTTTGCTACTAACTATCCATATATGTCTATGATACAAACTATTTCATGAAGTTATAAAAGTATAACTGAACGATGCCTATACATTAACTATATACTAATGAACATACTCGTATATGCAATTTGGTATGGTATATTTATATGTGATAGTTAGCTGAAATATGCCTGAAGTATAACCCACACTGTGTTATACTTCAGTGTTTTTATACCGAAAAGAAAAAGGGTTTTTAAGTTATACAGGTTTTTTATTAATTTTAGCTCTGTTAGGTCTCAAATGATTTAGTCAATAATACTTATATGAGAAAGGTGGTTAGATTATTTTTGCCCAAAATCTCTTGAAGATGTGGTTAATGTTATTTTATATGTAACTCTTCCTTACACAACACAAAATTTTCAATGTAAACATTTTTTTGTAACCTTTTAATGTCACCAAAGTGAGCCAGACATAATAGTAATATAGTAGACTCCAAAGAGTTTACATATACTATATTCGAATACAATTTTCCCCGAACTTATATAACATTGCATATGTTACATTGCACCAGTCTATATCCGTTTTAAGATCTGCTTCGTAGCTGTCAAGTCTACACGAATATTCTATTGGCAAGATATCGCCGGCAAATTTCCTTTAACATGAAACCGCCGACATAAAAGGCCGGGCTGTGTCGGGGGGACGACTTCGTTGTTCAGACTCCTTTAAAGTGACTGCATATCATACCGTGACTGCATAGTAAAGTGACTGTATACCATTTGTGTTTGAAACATCGTATCGAAAATGTTGTATATATACATATGGATCTTTAAAGTACAAATAATTAATATACCTAATATATTTTAGTTATAATGTTATAAAAATTGTTTGTACAAATAACTAATATATTTTAGTTATAATGTTATATATTTATTTATTTTTTAAGATTGTTAGTTTTAGGTTAATCTAAGTTTTATGTAAAATGTTTGATATATAATAAATTATGATCTTTGTATTTTCATTTGTTATTTAATAAATAGTATATGTATTTAAATTTGTTATTTAATAAATTGTTTTTAATAATATATTAATAACCAATCTATTTCGGAATCAATTATCATCAAGTACAAATAAGCCGCAATAATAAGAAATTAATGTAGGTTCATTCCACTCAATACATTTGCGGGTAGATTGACATAAGCTGGATAACCTATTCATATCGCCACCGCAGTACAGCCTCTAGACCTCACCAAGTTCCCTCCCCGCCCAATATAATATTCTAGCAGTTTCTATTGTAGTTTGATTGAAACTGAACGTCGTTTTAATTAAACGCTGTCATACATTAATTTACTTGACAGCTAATTATCAGGAGGAGATTATCTGATCACCGTGTTATGGGGGTTTTGGACCGGAGTATCACACCTACCTTTGTCTCCCTATTGTTATTACTGTTACCTTTGTTTCTATACCACGTCAACTTGAGAACGTTTACAAGTAAACACAAATATGAAAAAAGCTTAAAAAGAAAATGCTATAGATGCTTGGTAGGTGGAATAACATAAAAAACCGAAAACAGATACACACAATATTCGTATACCCTTTTCTGTTCTTTTTAACTCATTTCTCATGCGATAGAATTTCTGGGTTCAGATTATGCATAAATAACTTAATGCTACCCAAGCATGCTTTATTAAAATCAACGTGAAAAGTATGAAAGACATCTCTAGGTTTAATTAAAACTACCTAACGCTACCAATGTACGTACTACTAACCAGACCATGACACTTGAGTAAATGGAAAGCGGTTCGCTGAAAGTTTACCGCGCAATTATCATCACTCATCCCTAATAACACTGTCAAGTTCACCCCCACGTTTTGAAGCTTGGAACACATATAAGACTTAAGGGATAGCAATGCATTCCGCTATGAGAGCGGTTATGGAAATCCCTGTTATGAAACGGTGATTGACTAGAACTGTACATGCAATTGACACTTAATTTTGTTATTACATTATAATACATGGAGACTTTTGTTTTGCTTTTCTTTTTGGTCGCACATTTTTATGTTATTGTTTTTTTGTTAGCACTTGTTTTGGCCAAGCTTTATTAAGTTTTAAATAAAATTACATCCAGGGGAGTTGGCACTGAAGCTGAAGCACAGGTTAACTAGTAAGGTAACACAGGTAACTGGTAAACTAGTAAGTAAGGTAAGCACTAGTTTGGCTTCAGAAGCTAACTGTTTACTTTATAATATATAATAAAACTCAATTAAATTCATAAGGCTGCATACCATACTTGTTATTTTGCATTGTTTTCGTTGTTTTGTTATTACATTGAAAATGTAAAATTTGTGAAATGTGTAAATGTGTTAAATAAATAAACTTTATTATTATTATTTATTTACCTTTGTTGTAGCTCTTAAGCGGGTGAAACTATATTGATGCGGCGGTTATATTAAACAGAGAAACAAAAGGCTATAGGTGTGATTTACTTACGTAACCACCTACAAAAATGCGTTAACGCATCCCCTCCGGAAGCAGCCATGGTATGTGGGATTCCTCAAGCAACCAGAACGCCCATTAAATCCCAGTGATGCTCCTTCTCATCGCCTGGTGCCTAGGTCACAGAAACGCTCGCGCATTTATCCGCAACCCAGCCAGAAATCGATACACCTAAGCGATTTCCTCGGAGCATAGTTACCGAACGCTAAATTCCTTGACGTCGTAGCTTGTAGGGTAGTATCAACCTATAACCGGCCCACGGAATAGCACAGGCACGCTCTTAGAGTGAAATTGTGGCCGTAATCCACCACGCTGGGACAATACAGTTCGGTTGACTAAACGCGCCGTCGTGAAAATTATGGAGATCTCTATAGCAGGTTACCTCACGATGTTTTCCTTCGCCGCTAAAGCAAATGGTATTGAATTAAATTCTTGACACAATTAAATTTAAACTCAAAATTGAGTTATGTACATTAAATAAAAATTTACTTAAATTATGTTTATCATCATCATGATAAACCCATTCTCGGCTCACTACAGAGCACTGGCCACCTCTCAATATGAGAAGGGTTTGACCAAGGGTGCGGATTGGCAGACTTCACACGCCTTTAAGAACATTAGGGAGAACTGTCAGACATGCAGGTTTCCTCTCGTTGTTTTCCTTCACCGTTGAAGCAAGTGATATTTTAATCGTTTAAAAACGCACATAACTCCGCAAAGTTATAGGTGCCCGGGTTCGTACCCCCGACCTCTGATTAGGAGGCTGACGTCCTAACCACTATGCTATCAAAGCTTAGTTTGTTGAAATTTAGTTCATGTTAAATTTACAGCGTGCTAACTTGTGTTGCGAGCATTTCCCCTGTTTACAGTTTTAAAGTGGAATATATCATCCAATATTAGATGGAGGTATGAAATGGATGCCCCAGGTGGGCATTGGTAGCGAGCCAAATTCGTATCCGCACACCTGGGAATCAGAACTCTAGTAATGAAACAACTGGACTACCGCAAATAAATAACCGCCAGTTAAGTTTTATACCAGTGTGGGAAAACAAACATAGCATTTTTATTACTAGTTTGTTTCGGATTAGAATGTACACAAAAACAACAATATAAAAATTTCGACGATCTCCGTGGCACAGCGCGTGCTCTGTCCCATTATAAAGTTGGAGGTCCTAGGATCAATTCCTGACTAGTATCTGGTCTGCTGGGCAGCTTCGGCCGTGGCTAATTACATCCTTGTAACATATATATACATATATGTATCTATATATATACATATATGTATCTATATATATATGTCTCAAATTTCACCAAGATTGTTGCACTGGCTAAGCTGAAAATAGGTAACAAACCAACAGACACAGTTTCGCATATTTGGTATAAGTACCTACGGAAGTATGGTCGTCTGAAGTAAACTCATATTTTTGACGACCTCGCATTATAAAGTTTGAGGTCCTAGGTTCGATTCCCGGCTCAAGTCTGGTCTGTTGGGAGGCTTCGGCCGTGGCTAGTCACCCTACCGACAAAGACGTGCCGCCAAGCGATTTAGCATTCCGGCACGATATCATGTAGAAACTAATTAGGAGTATAGGTTTGGTTTTGGTTCGTGGTGAAAAAGTGCCTTTCTGTAACTGCACGAAAGAGGGGAAGAGGGAAATGCTAAACTACATGTATGGAAAATGTCCTAAGGGGTATGAAATACCTCGACCTCAATGATGAGGACGCGAAATTACGATCGACGTGGTGCCGTATGATAAGAAAAGCCGACCCCGCATTACGGAATCCGGCTAGAACAAAGAAGAAGAATAAGGTTTTTCTTTTCTTTTTTTAAAGCTTTACACAGATTAGCCAATATCAAGTTTATAGCAATGGAGAATTGAAGTGAGGGTAAAATGGCGGTAAACTTTGCACTCGGCGGGCACGGCTCCCTCAAACCTTTCCCAAATTAATACATTAATTCAAGAAAAACGTGAAAAAACCACGCCCGCCAAAAACGAAGTCTCCCACTATTCTCCCCAAGAATAAGGTTACGCTCTCTATATGCAAAAAGATCTATCCATACAGATAGTGAAATTAAAAAAACTAGTATTTTTTTAAAATACTGTTGCTATTTTAATCTGTATCTTAATCTAATCTAAACTTAGGACGAGCTAGGATATAAATTTGCATAAAACGTTACTTTAGAAGTCAACTCTCGTGTACAATGTACGGATTAGCATCACATCGGTGTAGTGGAGTATCCATGTTTACTTTAGAGCTAGCTGAGCACCATCCGAAGTTGGATAGTGTAGTTAGCTGGCGGTCGGGTGGTCTATCTAAACTTTTACTTTATGCCGTGTGTGTATTTTAAACTAGCCAGCTAGCTTGTGCCGTCACCATTCATCATCATCATCATCATGATCATCCCATTCTCGGCTCACTACAGAGCACGGGTCCCCTCTCTGATATTTTAATTTTTAAAAACGCACATAACTCCGAATAGTTAGAGGTGCTTGCCCGGATTCGAACCGCCGACCTCTGATTAGGAAGCTGACGCCCTAACCACTAAGCTATCACCGCATCACCATTAGGGTCTTACAAATGAACGTGGTATATCGTCTGAATAGTTGTTATACAGTGTCTTGTCACACTTCAAGTGACAGCGCGTCTCAAATGTTAGAGCGTGACAGAACGAGCATACCTCTTTTCATCGTCACAACTTCGTCAAAGTTTCTAAACAATGTCGCATCCGCTTAATTTCAGTATATCATTTATTCTAACACTGCCATGCTTTGAATTTCATCACAATAATACACTAGGAATTTCAGTTATATTAACAACTTGATACTTGAGCGTATTCCATTTGGAACTACATACTAAGCTTAGATACTGGAATAGAATAATTTCAACTCAAAGGAAAGTTGATCAGCTTACCACAATCGTTCTTTGTCTGGGCCGAAATCCGACGTACTGTGTATAGCATTCTATATAAAAATATTTTTGAAGACCTCCGTGACGTAGTCTCTTAATAAAGTTGGAGGTTCGATTTCCGGCTCGCGTTTGGACTGCTGGGAGCCTTCGGCCGTGACTAGTTACCACCCTACCGACGGAGACATAGCGTGCTGGTACTTTCCACTACCAGTTAGCCCTTGACTGCAACCTCACCAAGCGTGAAGCACGTCGCGATAGACTAAGATGGTTGCGAACTTACCAGTTAGGGTTTTGACAGTTATTTTAAATCTAAAATCCTGATCAGCTAAGAGGCTTAGTTACCAGACCAGAAAAAAATCCGAGATTCTAAATTTCCAAATTGTCCCTGCTGGAGATCCAAACCGGTATACCTCCCTTTTATAAGATTACAGCGCTTACCACTGCGTCAACGTCTTACTAACTTTACTTTCAGCTTTCGCAAATTTTCATTGTAATTCAGTGGTCTATGCAATAGTCCAAGACCATTTAATTAACATTCGCCTTCTCAATGTAAATTTGTACGTAAATTTCTACTTTATATATACGTGTTTCTAGCTGTGATAGCCTAGTGGTTAGGGCGTCAGCCTCCTAATCAGAGGTCGGCGGTTCGAATCCGGGCACGCACCTCTAACTTTTCGGAGTTATGTGCGTTTTTAAACAATTATAATATGACATGCTTCAACGGTGAAGGAAAACATCGTGAGGAAACCTGCGTGCCTGAGAGTTCTCTTAATATTCTCAAAGGCTTGTGAAGTCTGCCAATCCACACATGGCCAGCGTGGTGGACTGTGGCCGAGCCCTTCTCATATTAAGTAGTGAGCCGGTAATGGGTTGATCATGATGATGAAACGTGTTTCAACGGGATATGAAAGTTAAGTACTAAATTTCATAACAACCAACCAACTGAGCCACTGTAGTAAGAAAAGAGAATACGAGATAAAAACGGAAATTGTAAAAAATATAATTAAGTACACGCTTTCAGATAACGCCGTTTAGTTTTAAGCGTGTTTTTATAAGTACGAAAACAAATCTTACTTGTAAGATTAAAAAAGGCAATCTTGTTTAAATTATCATGGTCAATCCATTACCGGCTCACTACAGAGCACGGGTCTCCTCTCAATATTAGAAGGGTTTGGCTATAGTCCACCATGCTGGCCATGTGCGGATTGGCAGACTTCACACGACTTTGAGAACATTATGGAGAACTCTCAGGCGTGCAGGTTTCCTCACGATTTTTTCCTTCACCGTTGAAGCAAGTGATATTTTAATTGTTTTAAAAACGCACATAACTCCGAAAAGTCAGAGGTGTGTGCCCGGATTCGAACCGCTGACCTCTGATTAGGAGGCTGACGCCCCAACCACTAGGCTATAACCCCTTTTATATTTAATTTCCTAAATTAGCTCGCGTAGGTTTTAATTAACGTGGTGAATTAAGAAAACTCATCTTACTGCATTACGCGTGTATTATAATATCTTTTAATATTCGCTTAAAGTAAAAAACTTTCGCTTTAAAAGTAGCGACGGTACGCAACGCTCTACATTTCTCAATGGGTTTAAATTGTACAAAGAGCTGGTACTCCCTATAAAAAGTGCTTGACATAAATTACTGGCGGATTAACTTCTTTGTAAGTAGTTGGCGAATGTTTTATTTTGGTTAAAGACCTCTTCTTAAAAATATAGTCAGGCATTTGGATGTTCTCTTAGCACGCGATACCTCGTAGATATTTTTTGTTTTAAGAATAATTTTATGATTTTGGGTTACTAAAATACTGAATATTTGATTTAGTTATATATACATATATATATAATCAAATATTTAGTATTCTCGTCATTGATTTACCACTAGCCGTAAATCGATCATTAACGCTCAAAAAATGGGACGGAAAAGTAGTATACAAATAGCGACGCGTGCACTCCTTTCCCCCAGTGTGTGACAAGGCTAGACGAAAGTCACCAATTCTAACACTCGAGCCGTATAATCCGAATGAATTGCAAAGCAATACGCGCCGCTATAGATAATATAACGGCCAGATGTCTAGTGTATTAGACGGGTTGTAATACATCGATATACCGATATGTAGGAATGTATAGTTAGTTGGTGACAAAGTCTCGCTTTGTTTTTGTATGACGCGCTCTATCTACGGCTAGTGGTAAATCAATGATACTCGTATATTATATATATTTTTAAATTTAACTAAAGCCTAACGAAATCTAATGAAAGTTAACTTAAGGAAACAAAATAATACATATTTTGGAAAATTGAGGTATAACGAAACTATACCTACTATTAAATTCTGCTTCTAGTGATAAGGTTATATGCAAGTATATATAGTAGACTTTTATTTCGTTAAAAGTACAAATATCTTTAAAATAATATAGTTTATAGGGTAAAAGTACTAATTCACAAAGGTCAAGCGATAATTGTATAATGATGAAACGCGTATTTCGTATCCGATGCCGCAATACAGACCTTATGTTTATATCAAACAAACATTCACGCGCATTTTCAAGATTGGGGTCTCTAAAGTTTTTCATTTCCAAAACCAACCGAGACCTTAAATGCAAGAAGCCTTCTTCTTTTTTATAAAGATAAAAATATAGTATATATTTATATATTTATTAGGAAGCCAACAGTATACAAAGAAATATTTACATATATTCTAAGACAAATTATGTATACTTAGGACTATCAATGTATACGCACTTACAGGCTAACTCGACATGCATAATATAAAACTAAAATAATAATCATAAACTAAAACATTTTTTACCAAAAAGAAAAAAAAAAACTATAATAATCTACAACTATAAAATTATATTAATTAAAAGCCAAAATACTAATTTTATGTTAACTAACAATTTAGTAACAATTATACTTACTTATAATTTACTGTGTATATATACGTATATACAGTAAATAACGTAGTTAAATGTATTAGCTATGACGAAGTGGTGGCACTCAGAACTGAACGGAGTCCAATATGGGGAATGCAATTAATATCTCAACGGGGGTAGTTCAATTAGTCGCACATCGTGGCTATGTTAGGCCTTTGGGATTACGAGTACATACGTTAAGAGACGCTATGAGAACTAATACAATATAAATTATTATATCACACTAAAGCCATTGTGGAAACTGCATTAATCAACTAAGTTATCATAGTCTTATGTGTTCAACCACTGTTTTGACTGACCTTGGCTTTTTGTCTTATATCTCCAGAGGTTCAATCTATCTCTTGCACAAACATCATCATCATCATGATGATGATGGTTGTCATCATGATCAACCCATTACTGGCTCACTGCAGAGCAAGGGTCTCCTCTCAATATGAGAAGAGTTTGGCCATAGTCTACCACGCTGGCCATGTGCGGATTGGCAGACTTCACACGCCTTTGAGAACATTATGGAGAACTCTCAGGCGTGCAGGTTTCCTCACGATGTTTTCCTTCACCGTTTAAGCAAGTGATATATATATATTTTCATATTTGAGCTGATTAGGAGGCTGACGCCCTAACCACTAGGCTATCACCGCTTCGTAACAACGCCGTAGACGCCTGGAAAGTCAGATAATAAACTAGAAGCTTTTGAGATGTTGTTAAAGGTGCGGCGATTAATTTAAAAGATCCATGCTTCCAATACAACCTTGCTACGAAAACGTAGAAGTCCATACGGATACTTAAAAGAGTGTAAAGGAAAAAACTAATATCTTGGACATAATTTCAGTACGAAAGTGACAAAAAAATGCCTGACTAGAAAAAAAATTCTAATTTCTGACTAAAACTGCGAGTGGTTCAATATGAGTAAAAAGTCACTTTTATTAGTTTAGCGTTGAAAAAGAATATATATACCTGATAAAGTAAATGCGTATTATTTTCCAGAATTATCGGTAAGAACATGTTGCTAACAATAATTGAATTGCAATATATCTACGAATATAAGCAATTAAAATATCACTCGCTTCGACGGTGAAGGAAAACATCGTGAGGAAACCTGCACGCTTCAGAGTTTTCCGTAAAGTTCTTAAAGGCGTCTGAAGTCTGCCACGGCCAGCGTGGTGGACTATGGCCGAACCCTTCTCATATTGAGAGGAGACCCGTGCTCTGAAGTGAGCCGAGAATGGGTTGATCATGATGATGATATCTACGAATACCTGTTGACTTGAAATGTTATTATCTAAAATAATAATGTAGTCCCGTTGGGGTCGTTAAACTAATTTCCCACAGTAAGTTTTTACATTTGGGAATTAAATGAAACTGTGTACAATGTGATAGATTGTTGTGGACCAAGCAAACAAAGAGGTCGGTCAATAAATCCCCGGAATTGGATTTAGGGGAACAGGGATGTATCTTGTTCGATGTATTCGAAAACAATTCTCGGTTATTTATTATTGCTCATAATATTATATATTGCTACGTTTTATCTGTTTTTATTGTAATCCCAGAAACCTAGGGTAACAGTAATATTTGAGGCCGGTGGCTTTATATCCATGACCAAACAATATGACAGAACATATCTGACTTTATTGCACACCATACAAAAAGAGAAAACTTACACACAGAAAAGAACTAGTTGCAATAGGCGACCTTATTGCTACTGAGCGATCTTGACTACCAGACAACCTAGCACAAACCAGGGATAAAATATAAAGTAAGGCGAGGTTGGGGTGTACAATTATAAATAGAAAAATAAAATATATAAACAAGTAAAAATATAAATAATATAATATTATTACAAACTTAATAAATAACTCGGTGACACTAATACAGTCTCTATACGGTTTATTTTTTAGTCCACTACAAGTGAGCCCTCGATGACGACCACACCTGGTAAGTACTTAGTAAGAAATCATGCAGTCTAAAATGTTAGCGGGCTAACCTGTTAGGGATATGGTAACATCGTGACATCGTACCGGAATTAATATTAAAAAAAAAAAAAAAAACGCTTAATCGCTTGGCAGCACGTCTTTGTCCATAAGATGGTCTCAAATCCCTCACCAGATTCCTCGAGCCGGGAATCGAACCTAGGACCTCCAATTTTATGATTCGACAGCGCACGCGCTGTGACACGGAAGTAGTCAAACTTCTCACAGACCACTTCATCCACAATTCTTTGGTTTAACTTTTCTATTATTTCTTTGTCGTACTGAACATGTCATTTCGAGGTATCAAGTTAGCGAGGTTGAAAATCGAAATATTTTGTTCTAAATTTGAATTTATATACATATATTTTGCTGCTGTATGCATAGAGTATACATACACTTTCATCTGGGAGCGTATACTCTGAGGCGTGATTACATCGTTCTATCAATGTGCAAGCGAGATGTGCATAAAAAATGTAGGACAGTGTTTTGTTTTTGTTATGCACTGTTATATCATAGTATGATGAATGAATATTCCCTCACTTCTATTTCTTTTTTGGAAAGTAAGCAAGTATTTTCATGTCGATTGGTATTTTTTAAATGTATTATTATTAATTCAAATTTGTGAGTGAATGCGATTTTCCGCGGATATTATGATTGATACTCTGTAACAACTGTTACGGTACTTGACCTGAGCAGAAAATCAAACCTAGGAACTTTGATCCATATTCGACACATACTGTACAAGTGGCTTCACAAGATCAAAGAGACAATGTTATTTTTGTTATTACCACCTCTCATTGCCACTTTCAACTATTTAAGATCGTAGAACAAACAAAACTAACATTTTCATTAGGAGTAGTATTAGTGAAGGAATTGTAATAAAATTTTATTTTATTTAAGTTATAATAATATTTTTTTATTATTAACAAATATAATGTTATATAAACTTAATCAGTAGGCTCAATTTTGTACTTCATCAGCAATATCCGGAACTTGTGCAGAAACACTGTCAGGATTCATTATTATTATTATTTTTTATTATTTATTATTTATAAAAAACCTGTATACACTCAACAAAAATAATCTTCGCGACACCACACTGTTCAATGCGAAATAGAAATGAAAATATCTGGCTTGCTTTCTATAAGAGAGAGAGAGGCAGACAGAGAAACATGCGACGCCGCACAGCTTACAATAACAAAAAGTGTCGTGACAACTTTTCGTAAGAATTTTTTCCGTCTAGCCCCCTTTCACAACGCGCGATAAGGAACTTCGTTCCAATAATATAGTAGGATTATACGTCACAAAATAATAAAACTCAGACACAGCGTCAAGAAGGCGGCAATCTAATTTGCAGGGTGACACTGCTGAAAAAAAAGTACAAATAAACCGAGTTTCTTGTTCGGTTCACAGATTAAACGTATATGCAAATCGTTAAAACACTACGTTGTTCTCCTATACTAGAACCCGAGATTCATCTTGACCCGAATATCTCCCAGGCAAAGCCTTGATGCTGGAAAGTTATTCGGGGTAAGTACATTTACTGCAAATACCTCTCAGATCTAACTTAGATCTCAACGGTAGGCAAGTTCGTGATTCTGCATCACTCGCCTCTACCCCTCTTGTATTTTTTCCTACCGATATTTGGTAGTAAAAAGAGTGAGACAACCTATCAGGGTTCCGTGAACATGTTTTGAGATGTTAGATTTTCTGTCAAAGTGGTACTCGTATAATAAATTAACTATTTTATTTAAAATATAATGTCCTTATTTTTGTTAGAATCAAGTATCCCTAAAATGGTCTTCTAGATATAGATATAAATTGTATAGGTCAGATAATTGAATGAAACGTTACTACGTTAATTTAGTTATAATTTATTATCTCAGAATTAACTGTAATATTTTGAAAGGACATAACATTATTTACAATTTAACGAATAATTTTTTGGTAGATTATAATTTATTGAAGTGAAACTATTTAATTCTAACTGTGAATGAATGGTATGCGATAGAAAGCACCTCGCTCGCTGATTGGTTGAACGTCACGTGCCCCGCACCGCCATATTTGAATGTAAATGAACATAGTGAAGAAGCGGTGATAGCCTAGTAAGAAGCGGTGATAGCCTAATGGTTAGGGCGTCAGCATCCTAATCAGAGGTCGGTGGTTCGAATCCGGGCACGCACCTCTAACTTTTCGGAGTTATGTGCGTTTCTAAAATATTAAAATATCACTTGCTTCAACGGTGAAGGAACACATCGTGAGGAAACCTGCACGCCTGAGAGTTCTCCATAATGTTCTCAAAGACGTGTGAAGTCTGCCAATCCGCACATGGCCAGCGTGGTGGACTATGGCCAACCCCTTCTCATATTGAGAGGAGACCCGTGCTCTGTAGTGAGCCGGTAATGGGTTGTTCATGTTGAACATAGTGCTTTTAAAAGACATTTTATTTAGTGCGTACTCATATATGATGTTTCAACGTTACAAAACCTAGCTAATACTGAAGTAATGCTAAGTTAGGTTAGGCCATACCGGCGCCGAACGACGGGGCGCAGGCGACGACAGACGTCTGTCTCTAACGAGGCGCATCGGGTGATGGATCCGAGGAATCCGCCACCCGGAGCTCCGGAAGCGTAGGTACATTGCTGGGTTTTAGGTATTCTTGTTGGCGACTGACCAGTGCCACATATTTCACCGGAAGCTCCGACTGCTCCGCTTCCGGAGGGGGCGTGGTAACACATTTTCACGCGTCAAAAAAAAGGATTGTTAAATGTTAACTTAAAAATATGACCCACATGGTTTTCAGCCATTCAGCGTGCACTTTGACGTCTGAACATGGTCAGTTTATAAACTTAAAAAAAAGCGTTAAATTGTAAATTTTATTTTCACAATCTATCGACAGTTTATTCTTTCAATATATTAGTATAATAATCCAGTGGCATATTATCCTTTTCCACAAAAATATCACTCAACTTATAACAATGTTCCCGAGGCGTCCATTGTTATTGCTATTTTTTGTGGACCAAACACTGTCCACCGTTTTGGCGGAATCCAAAACATGGCGGCACGACATGATGATAACCTCCTAAATACATTCATAATAGTATTCTAGTCATGTTTTATACTCTTTTGTACGTATCCAGATTAATAACATTTTAACCCTTACAAACAAATTATAAAATATATGTTATAATTAATAAATACATCATAATGTATAAATATATAGCTTCTTCGAATCGCAGCGATAACATTATATTGTAATGATAAGGTAAAATAAGTAAGTAAGCTGTCATAGCTACACAAGCTGACATAATTAATTATGATTTACAAATTAACGGGTAATATTCATTTAAGAGTATCAAACTAAAAGTCGCAGAACCCTTCACTGGGTGTACCCCGATACGTACTTGGCCGGTTTTATATTGCCATAGATAATATCTCCTCATAGAACAACAACAGTTGGAGGCGCGTTTACTTTAAATATTAAAGTCGTGCCAACGAAATACAAGATATTTTATAACTCTCTGTGACCTAGTTACCTTTTTCTACTCCTACCTACACAAGAATAAATATATAGGTCGGTTAATTGTAACCGGTGGGAATTACGCCGTGAAACAAGTTCTGTTACATAACAGTTTTGTTGTTCCGAAACAATTTTATGAATACAACGTAAACATTGTCGATTTTGTTTATGTTTGCGCGAAATGTTTGCTATTCACCCGCGCTTTATCGCTTACCCTTATAATTGTATCAAAATCAAAATAGCTTGATTCGTGTACTCGTAAACCTGTTACAGGCATCTATGAATCGTTCATATATATCACATTTTCCATTATTTATATTCGTGAAGTTATGGTGATAACTGCATTCGCCAACTTAGATCTGAAGCTAAGATCAAGTCACGCCCGGGTCTAAGAAATCTATCAAATACAAATAATCTTTATTCAAATGGTCCTTTAAAAGGCACTTTTGTTTAATTTATATATTAGTGATTTGGTGGTAACTACATTCGTAAACTTAAAACTAAAACTATGAGGGTTCCAAACGCGTCCTGCTCTAAGAAGAAGCCCACAACAAACTTAGGCAGGTAAATTTTCTTCTTGAGATATCTTATTAAAGCAATATTTCATACCCATGCTTGTTTATCATTTACATAATCCTTAACATTATAGTAGAACTTTTCTTCGTTTATAGTTTCGTCCAGCTTAAAACCACCTATATCTCAATATATTTCCGTATACAGCGGTACTCTATTCCTTTGTTCACCGACAAATTTTATAAAACTAATCTTACCTATTATTATAGCTACCTACCAATCCTTAATACCTATGTGAATGTGAAGGAATTTAGTGCCAATTGTTTTTATTTTCCCATGGTAACCCTTAACTGCAATCTCACTTTGGGGTAAGTAATGATGCAGTCTAAGATGGTAGCCGGCTAACCTGTTAGGGTATGGCAGTTTTCAGACAATTCTTAACAGAGTTGGACCTGGATAATGGAATTCTTCAGTGGCTACTTGTTAACCCTGCGAGTTTACACTTATATTATAATTGGTGAAATAATTATAAAATATAAAGTCCATTAGATTACGTTTTATAACGAGGGTATGTTAGTGGATTTTAAGAATCTTAAAAACACATGTTTCTTCAATGTCTAGGTGTAGTGACCCTAGAGACCATGGAGCCATAGGCAGCGGATTAGGAAAATAGTTAACCGTTTTTTGCCCATAGCTGACTGCAATCTGTGAATCTAGTGGGTCCACAAGCGTCAAGTTTTAGTGTCAAGAAACGAGACATATCCTGTCTTTAGTCGTTCACCCTTCACAAAGAATGTCTGTAGCGTAGATGGGGTATGAAAGCATAAGGGAGCGTTATGCCGTTTTCCGTGACGGCATAAGAGTCTATTTACGGCCAAGGCTAATACATGTATTACAGAGTAAAAAACAAACACAATTACGTATTTTAAATATCAGTATAGGTAAGGTACATCCAATAGAGTCGCAATACGTTGGTATTGATCTTTCATTGAAACGGCAAGCTTTATTTAAAGAAAAATATCGAGCTACGGCAAAGTTACAAACATTAGTTATTTGTTTTAATTAAATAAGCTAACAGCTAAGAGCATTACCGCGCTGCAGAAATAGCCCTGTGTAAATCTTCTCCGCGTGGAGTAGTACCAGGAATGCTGACTGCGCTTTCCCGCCAAATAGCTAAGTTAATTTAATAAAGTATAGTAATTATCGATAAAATAATGTATAAGCTTTTGCTTGTAGTGTTGTTTAGTTTTGACGACCTCCGTAGCGCAGCGCGCGCTGTCGCATTATAAAGTTGGAGGCCCTGGGTTCGATTCCCGGCTCGAGTCTGGTCTGGTGGGAGGCTTCAGCCGCGGCTAGTTACCACCCTACCGACAAAGACGTGTCGCCAAGTGATTTAGCGTTCCGGCACCAATTAGGAGTGTGGGTTTACTATACCCCTAACAGGTTAGCCCGCTACCATCCTCGACTCCATCATCACTTACCATCAGGTGAGATGCCGTCAAGGGCTAACTTGTGGTGTATAAAAAAAGTTAGGAAATACAAGCAAAAGTGGAAAGATATCGTGCTTTTCTATACTTTTAGTATTTTTTTTCACTCGCTTATCTTATCGCTGATGCCAATCATATTTCCTACCAAAGTCCTTACCCCGCCATGACGTCTGTCAAACATATTGGCGCAGACTCTTTTTAACCACAGATAATATACAGAGGGCAAAATTGACCTTCTGTTTGTCACCCTCTGTTGATGATCTGTGGTCAACATGGGCAGATATCTATAAATACATTATTAATGCATTCGTCTCACGCTATTATATCGAATTTATATATGTATGTCATTTACGTAACTATTTAGATGTTACGACTTTTTACATACTTATAAAAATAACTCGCTTATGATAAAGAATTTTTGACAAAAAAAAAACATGTATTTATTATTATTAACACTTTAATAAGTCAAGATTCCTTTTTATAAAAAAAAATAAAGAATATGTTTGATTAATATTTCATATTAATTAAATTATTTGAACCATATGCATATTTCTACGCAAAATAAGAAATATGTAGCAATTTCTAGGCGACCGCGATGACACATTTATCACTAGAATTATTTTTCAATAGTTAGTTCGATGAAAATGTCATTGTCTTATAATAGTTATCTACTCCTTAACATTTACAGCGCTACCAATTTGTATTGGAACAAAATAGGCAGCTTAACGTTATTAAGTAAATAATTTAAAAAAAGATCACAAATAACCGAATAACTTAATTATAATAAAAATTGCAGGAAATTTATATCAAAATAATAATGAATGAATCATAAGTTAACACGCCATGTTGATATGAAAAACCATGGAATAGCGTGATACTCGTAAATCAGTGTACAAATCTCCTCATTACCAAGACGTATGGAAGGCTGAAATTCATTAAATTTTCAACTGTATCGCTAACGGCATAGCGATGATTTTTAAACTACACGGTTAATCCAAAAACTTTTATTGTCTTATTTTATTAACCTGAATATCATCTAGATATACGGGAATATAAATGAACAATAGTTAAGATATAAACATAGGTGCTTTTGGAGCCTCTAACCGTGCCTCTTTCACGCAGCAAGAGAGCAACGCTTATAAATATAGATATAGGTAGATAGAGATGTATAGATGGAATATTCTAATTTTAACATGGACATAACCCCCTATGTAAGTAATCTACCAACGATTTCAATTTCTGTGATGGATAATTTTGTTATTACATCTTGATAGCACCTTACCTAACACAACCTAATTTTGTGACATATTCACAAAATCAAGGCCTGCCAGGGTTTCTCAGCAAAATACCTAAGGGTCAATTCATACTAGCGCAGAATTAAAGTGCATCAATCTGAGAATCAAATTCACCATTAGTCTCTCCTTTCTCTCCATTCGTCCGAATTCGTGTATTCGCGAAGAATTTAACGCTTTGATTCGGTTGAACTCGGTGCTGATATGAATTGACCCGTAACGCACTCACAAATCAAATCAAACTAAAAATAGCTTTATTCATGTAAACCTATTACAGGTACATGAATCGTTCATATGTAATTTATTTTTCATTATTTTAATTTACGATGTGATGGTGATAACTACACTAGCCAACTTAAAACTAAAGCTAAGAGGATTTCAATAAGCGCCTAGGTCCATACGTACCGAGGGAAATCATTACAGATTTATACTAATTTTGTTTAGTACGTTTTGCATATTCAAATTTTATATATTTGATGAAAATGTGTTTTTTGTTTTCATATTCTATTTCCTTGTCTAAATACCTCTTTAAAGTACAAAGAACATCACCTACATACTTATACAAATGATTTAATATAATAATACGTTACAAGAAGCTTAAGCTGAGTTAATTATTCAAACAGGTATATTATACTAATAGGGTGTATCACTAACTGAATAAGTAATATTAGGAACCAAATGTATTTTGCTAATCAATTCCTGAAGCGGTGATAACCTAATAAAGTTGTTAGGGCGTCAGCTTCCTAATCAGAGGTCAGCGATTCGAATCCAGGCCTCCACCTCTAAGTTTTCGGAGTTATGTGCGTTTAAAAAATAATTAAATATCACTTGCTTTAACGGTGAAGGGAATCGCGAGGAAACCTGCACGCCTGAGAGTTATGGGATTATATAAGGAGTTATATATATATACGCCTTCTATTCCTAAATGCTCTACTTCTATTTTAATAATGTACAGGCGTAAAAGGAGACGTTAAAAAAATTTACTAATGCTGGCGTGTTAAAATTGCATTAAAATTATCAACATATTTGATTCAAGCACATAATGTTTTGCCACAGTGATTAAAAGGGCGTCTGCAATGAAAATACTAACTTATTATTGTTATGAAATTAGCTTTTAGATTGTCAATTTTTTTTGACTATAATTAAATAATTACACGAACGCGTTTACGTTATACTGGTAAACTCTATACCTATACCGTTAGATGATAGAGAAAAAAGATATGAAAGGGTGGTATCTAAAAGTGGTGTATTTTACGAGGTGAAGCATATATTAATGTTTGTATTCTACTAGTTTAGTATGATTTTTAACAACCCCATTTCATTCTGTTCTCAGTCTTCATGCATCATAAGGCACGACAAACTAATCATATACTAAACTTGTCATTAAAGATTTAAAATAACAAAATTTCCCGCAGGAATTAAATACATTTGAAGAGAAATTCACGTTGGTTTATGCTTATATCGTTGAAAATTTAAATATAAGAAGCAAACTCTGGTAACTTATCTGCAGTATAACAAAACAAAGTCCCGCCGAGCTTTCAACACAGACAAAATGCTTTGTAAGATTTTTTGAAAACTTTATTTCATACATTAAACGAGTTTGAATCTCTGAACACATATTTAATATTCAATCCTGTGTTTACATATATATAGGATGACTACGGGGCGGGGGCGTGTCTTCGTCGGTAATTTGGGTAGACGTGGGTAGTTTCTTGCAAAGAGACCAGATACTCTTGGTAGAACAGAATTACAATTATAAGTATGGTAATTTATAAGGAGCAGACTATACGCTCCACCAAGCACGATTATGCACTACCGCGACTCGACCACCGATCCGAACCGACTGAATGCAATGAATACAATATGCCGTCCCGCGCCGGTGAGTCTTATATGAACCTGCATACGTCACAATGTTGCGTAAGGAGAGGGGGCGATGCCACTCTCTTGTCTGTCGTACATGATTCTAAAAAAAGATGGCGCTGCTCTCTGATTGCCGTCATACACATTTTCGATCATGCTCTTTAGGATCTTGTTGATTGGTAACCAAATGGTTATTTTGCGCAAAAGTTTATTGTATTTTAGGGCTACCTCCGTGGCGCAGCGCACGCGATGTCGCATTAAAAAGTTGGAGGTCCTGGGTTCGATTTCCGTTTCGAGTCTAGTCTGGTGGGAGACTTCGGCTGTGGCTAGTACCACCCTAAAACTTAAATATAAAACTTAATTTCCAATATAAAAACAACTTAAAAATAAAAGTATTAAAACTACTTTGAAAACTCAGCATATGACATTTGGCGGCAGTTCCTAATAAAATATGTTCTTGAACAGTTTATATTAAGAATGGGTTGTACGTGAGGTCGTTATCGATATTCTATAATATACGCGTGCATCGAATTCTAATTCTTTATGAATTTTTGAGATCACTTGAATAATAACGTTCTCGTATTGAAGTTTATGCAATGAAATTTTATTGGGAAAACCATTCGTATATATATTACCTCTCAGATAGTGTTCGGATGTTATTTCCATGAAACTAAAATATAAACTTAAATGTTTGACAACTTTCGTCATTTAAAAAGTATAACCGAACGCGGTTGTCTCAGAACTTAAAAGACATTTTAAGTTGGATAACTCGTTTATTCAGCACTATTCGTGTCGTATTTTCATGCTGATATATACGCGGGACACTTCGCATTAAATACAAATGAACTGTCATGTCTACTCGTATTATTTTATTCAATTTATTTGATATATGTATGTATATGTAGGATATAGAAAACTTTATTCCTGCACTAGTAGCTATACAAAAGTAAGATTATCGTGACATCGCGGTTGATCTTCATAAAAGGAAGGATGTCTATTAAAATACGTTTTAATAATTAAATGCCTAATAATGCAATCGTTATTATTTATTTATATTAATTTTATTCCACGTTGCATTAAGATATAGAAGCAGAGTTAATTAAATGAAGGAACTGGAAGGCTGAGAGTATACACCTTAACTCGTTATTTCATTCAATAGACAGAACTTTCCAGTAGTTAAACAATTCCCTCGCTTGTCCTTTCGTCGATAACAAAGTATCGAATTACTATAGTCTGGAAAATCTGAGCGCATCCTTATTTATGTGTACCTTCTACACCTGTATAACATTTAAGATTTCATTCTTTCACTCATTCTTGAAGAGCCGGGCTTTGTACATATATTTCCATATGTTAGTTAAAATCAATTATAGGGACCAACAGATTATGTATTCAGGTATGGAATCTGTGGGCAATATGAATAAATAAAATCAAAGGAGTTTTTATTTATCATGCACTAGCAATTCCCTGCGCGTTCAACCGCGTCAAGTTAGCGTCATAACGTTATTTCATAACAATGCTGCGCGGCGCTCTGTTAGTTATCCATAAACACCTCTCGTATATATTTTAATTTTGATTATACACTATAAATCCAAATAAGTTTCCTATTATTTTTTTAAGAGTTCATATCGTTATCTCATATAATGACGGTTGAAAAACACCAAAATTCACAAATAAGTTTTTGAATTATTTAATACAATTAAAGTTATAATCATCATC
Organism: Lasiommata megera; assembly: GCA_928268935.1. Taxonomy (NCBI): domain Eukaryota; kingdom Metazoa; phylum Arthropoda; class Insecta; order Lepidoptera; family Nymphalidae; genus Lasiommata; species Lasiommata megera. The sequence goes on along the minus strand of OV743326.1, from coordinate 7,819,379 downwards.
TAATAATTTTTAGACAGTGGATTGTTTGTAATGCATTTATTAATCAGGCGGAACTCATATTAATACTGAAATAAATAATAGTATTTATTACTTCAGAATAAAAAAGCTTTCCAATGGTAAAACATTTTTTTAATTGCTTCAGTAGTATTATAGTTAATCTCTTACCCACTTTGTAATACAACTTTATATGTATAATATAATTATATTTTAAATCACATAGCTCTAAAAATAACAGGTTATTTTTACTACAAAATAAAGCACGTAAAAAAATGGATTATGGACACATAAGATTTATAAGTTTCTCCAATAGATACAATCAGATATAAGTCCATCAGTCCATACAATTGGCAAAATTCGTAAAGGTACGGCATCGAAGAATATAAAGCTCACCGTACCTTTATAGGAATTTGTAAAAGGTATCACGAAAGGAATACCCATAAAGGCCCTTAAGCACTATTTGAGTCCAATTTAAGTTAACTTTATGTATCGAGGGATTCCAATGGGATCGAATCGAATGTAGTTCAAATGCTGTATGTGATTCCATTTCTATTCAAATTTTAGTGTATTGGAGAAAGATAAAAACTATGGGCAAAGTGAATAAAGCGCTAGAGGAATGGGAAACGACCACCCTGGTGCAGTTAGGAGTGGTGTGGTCTGAGACTAAGAAGTCCCTGGTTTCGTGAATGAAAAACCCTCAACGGGTTAGTTTTTTAATTACTAAATTCCAATCCCGCTGTCCTCATTAAAAGGGACGCGGTTAATGTTTACAATGGGACTACGTCGATTTAGACGACATTACAATTTGTGATAAATAGTAAAAAGACGTATAATTTCCTTTTTTTCTGGTGTGGTCTCAGCCTTCACAAATGACCATCCTACGTGCTGCACGATCCCGCTTAAAAACTGATCAGCTAGTTTGACAGATTAGCCCGCTACTACTATCTTATCAGGTCAGACGCGTTAAGTCAGAGGATTCTAACCCTATGGCAATAGCGACCTGATGCATTGCGAATTACACGACGTTACACATATACCACTGACGTGGAACTTAAATTATCTTAAGCTTAATATAGTAAGAAACATCAGAGTTGTATTTACATACTATTTGTACCCACAAATATACACCCCGGCGCCAAGGTCCATAATTGAAAAAAAAATGGTTTTATTTTAAAATCTACTTACTACACTTCTTTTGTAATTTAAAGTTTCATTTGTTTTACTATACTACTCATTTTAAGTAAAATGAGATCACATTAAGAACAGATTTTGCGAGTAAAGGCTATTTGTAAAAAATGGTACATTTTTGAACTTTTCATGTGCAAAGTGAAAATTTCAATAAAATACTGTTTTGTGATAGTTTTTTTTAGTATGTAGATACGTCCATCTTACACTTAACTTTATCTGTTTACAAATATAATCTTTATTCCACTTATGTGGTAGAATTTGGGAGATGATTTGCCATTTACTTAACGTGAATGGACTGTAATAACATGATTTTGCACCAAAAGCAGAACAAAGGTTGAAGTCAGTGAGTCAACGCACCCAACTCATTAGCAATGTAAAAACAATAGCCTATCATTAGAGTGAGGGTATTTATAAACGAGAGCTATTATTATAACCCCTTAATGGTAACACAGTGGGTTGTGAGGGAGGCACCTTTTGTGTATCGATTAAATGGCCATTTAAATTGATATTAATCATCTACGTTTTACATATTTCACTGATTATCATTATCATGATCAACCCATTACCGACTCACTACAGGGTCTTTTCTCAATATGAGAAGGGTTTGGCCATAGGCCACCACGCTGGCCATGTGCGGATTGGCAGACTTAACACGCCTTTGAGAACATTATGGAGAACTCTCAGGCGTGCAGTGATATTTTTTTTTTTTTAAACGCAACGAAAGTTTGAGGTGCGTGCCCGGATTCGAACCGCCGACCTCTGATTAGGAGGCTGACGACCTAACCACTAGGCTATAACCGCTTCAACTTCACTGATATGCATGCTTTATTTTGTGAAAGTCCATGTTATACAATGAGCATTCTGTTAGAGCTGTATAACTAACTGATCATTCAGAAGATTTTGACTTCACAACAGAAATATTTGTTATACTTGCATATTGAACAAAAGTGTAGCAATTTTCGATCATGATTATATTAAGAGATCAAGTTATAAAATCACCCATTGTTAGGAGTCAGGTTAACATACCTGCATGGCATAAAAAGATTAGAATCTGAACTCGTGTCGATAACTGAATGACTAGCCGACCAACTGTGCCATGACGTCATTACAACCCCTCCACTCGACGAAGAGCGCGTTAAGCCATCGATCGCAGAACAGCAAGCATAGCAAGTTTCTGTGACCCTAGTGTAGGTTTTATAGAAAACGTAACCAAGGAGTGAAGTTTATCTGTCAATTCAGATGTTTTGAATTTGCCCCTGTCACTTATAATTTTACATTTTTGGAACGAAGTTCCGTACGGCAGGCTTGGAGGAGATAGGGATTTTGCTGCGCGACCGAACTGAAAAAAATGTTATAGTAAAACCGTAAGAAAAGTCCGTGGAATAAAACCGTTAACTGACGTGAGACGTGCGCAAGCACGACAGTCGTATAGGTACACAAGCGAGTAATGTACAATACCTTTCTCTTTTCCACGGACTTTGTGTCGATTCTACAGTAGCCGAAGGAACTTCGTTCCTACCTGGTGTCCCACGACACCACATCTTTTTTTTTTTCAAATCTCCTAAAAGTTTTCTCAATCTACCAATTATGATGTAACCGACCAAACCAATAGGTAAATCTGTTAAACATTACGTATTTAGCCATCTAGCAATTTAGTGTTCCGGGACGATGCCGCGTTCCAAAAAAACTGTTTTAAATGGTTTTCATATAATTACCATATTACTGATACGTTATCACGCTTTCATCTTAAACTGCTTCACTTACCAGGTGATATTTCAGACATGGGTTTTTATTTTTAATCCAATATAAGCTCTTGACGGCAATCTCAGCTGATGGTAAGTGAGGATGGTAAAGGGCTAACCTGTTAGGCCTCGACATCGTGCGGGAACGCTAAATCGCTTGGCGACACGTCTTTGTCGGTAGAATGGTAACGGCTGCAGCCTCGCACCAGACCAGACTCGAGCCGTAATCGAACCCATGACGACATTTCGGTAGGGTGGTATTGTAGTAGAATATAAAAACTTCAACAATTCTGACTTCTCTTACCGACTAATCTTTAAGAGTACTTGTAGATAATTTCGTTCGTATATAAAACGTATTTATATCCAATGTGGATTTATTGATACTCATAGCACGATCTAGTTCTCCTACAGGTTCTCTAAACTGAAAGTTGAATTTAAGATATTGCTTGCAGCAAAAAGGCCGCCTAAGCATGTTTGCAATTTGTGTTTTATGAAATGTTTTATTTGTGCTAGCAAAAAAGTTTGTCTTTGTTTTTTTTTTGTTTTTTTGTATCGCAAACAGCAGAAACATTTGACAGTACACGATTCTGTACCTTGCTTAGCCACTTATACAAACACTGGATGCAAATAGTCTAGTATTTGTAGAAGGGGCCGTTCATGGCTCCCTTAACTCCGATTTATTTAAATTCCAAACCAAATCTTTATTTAAATTCACAATTTTCTTCACCAAGTCGCCGCCATATTTTTTCAACTCGTGTTTTAATAATTTTACAAAATCCAGTAGCGTTCTATAAATGAAATGTCACTGTAAAATTTCATATTATGAAAATATGAATTCTTCAGATATGGATCGAACGAGCGAATAAATTGGATATTCAAATAGCACCGTGTCGCCAACCCAAGACGTAAAATTATCACAAAAATACCAACCTGATACCAACCGTTTACCAAGGTTTTTGAACTCTCATATAATAGCAATGCAGTTTTAAGCTTATCTTGCATATAAAAAATAATTTTATGTCTTTTTCTATATCCTATGATATCATAGCATATACAATAGGACCACTATAGCGCACTAGCCACCAGGCGACGCGTAGGAGCATCGCTGGGTTTTAGTGGGTATTCTGGTCGCCAATCTGGCCGCCGGGGAGTCCCACATACCCCGTCCGAAGCGCCGCAGTCTTGATTGCGTCGCTTCCGGAGAGGATGCGTAAACGCAGTTCCCAGCGTGAAAAGAAAAGGTTTTGTAAGTGGGTAAGTAAGTAAGTCACACCCATAGCTTGATGTTTTTCTTCAGTTACCTCCAATTAAAATTCTCATTATGTACTAACATCGTCGTCACCTTTAATGAACAGAGACTTTTTCAGTAGATTGAGGGATGTAGAGCTCTTACCCAACAAGCTCTGGTGGGAGGCTTCGGCCGTGGCTGGTTACCACCCTACCACCGTGTCGTGTAGAAACCAATTAGGAGTATGAGTTTACCATACTTCTAACAGGTTAGTCCGCTACCATCTTTGACCGCATCATCACTTACCATCAGGTGAGATGCAGTCAAGGTCTAACTTGTGGTGAATAAAAAAAAAAGCTGCTTCAATAACGACCGGCTAGTTTCATCATCATCATTATCACATATTTGAGTTAACAGCCATTATCGACCTATTAATACGTGCTTTCCAGATTCGCACGCTGATTACTAACTTTGAGCAACTTAATCAAGATAGATTAGACTTAAAACTTGAGTCTTAAGATTGCGCAGCTATGGGATATCGGATCGTTGTAGTTGATTAATAACACAAAAGTTTCGTTCCAATTTACTACTGAGTCGATGATATCCCTCGTACTCTGAATTAGTCACGGCTGCGAAGTAAGATATGTACTGTCAAGAGAATAAAGCTATATTGTTGACGACTTCCGTGGTGGAGTGCGTGCGCTGTCGTATTATAAAGTTGGTGGTCCTGAGTTCGATTTCCTTCTTGAGTCTGGTCTGGTGGGAGGCTTCGACCAAGCCATTTAGCGTTCCGGTACGATGTCGCATAGAAACCAATTTGGAGCGTGGGCTTACCGTACTCCTAACAGGTTAGCCCGCTACCATCCTAGACAGCATCATCACTAACCACCAGATGATATGGCCATCAAGGGCTAACTTTTAGTGTGTAAAAATAATGTCTCCTTTATATGGACTACTGATATTATTATGTGCTAGACGATCAATCCCACTTTGCTTCGAAAACCTGTTGAATTCTGCAGCACAATTGTTATAAAAGGATATTGCTGCCCCCATTTATTATTTCAACCCCCAAGAAGGCAATCTCAAATTGATTTGCATTAAGTATCTAAAACCGAAGAGAGGTTATTCCTTAGTGAGTTCTACAGAGTTTGTATCGAAGAGTTATCAGACGATTTATGAATAAATTTTGTCCATTTACAAAGCTCAAAGTGCATCGGTAGCTCCTTTATTATAAGTATGACGGTATTCAAAGCCGTTAGATCGTTATTCAAAGATCGTAAATTTATAGTTTACTTACGGATTTCTAATATTATATGGCGATGAGGTTCTACAGTATACTTGAAAAGGAAAAGCTGTTGTTTCACTACTTTTTCCTGTATACAAGACTTTTGAGGACAAGATCTATAAAGCGAACTTTGTCTTACCATTGATTTAAGAAACGAAACAACGCTCTGTTTCCGGCATATATTTTCTATTTATGATTGTACACCCCAACCGCGCTTTACTTTATATTTCATTCCTGATTTGTGCTAGGTTGCCTGGTAGAGATCGCTATTAGCGATAAGGCCGCCTATTGCACCAATTTTTTTTCTGTGTGTGTTTATTTCTTTTCTTTTTTTTCTTTTGTATTGGTGTGCAATAAAGTATATTTTCATTTTCATTTCATTTCAAGTCCTTCTCATTTTAATTCAAATATTGGCTGAGTTAAAAACAGTTAAAATGAGAAAACGGTCTGTATCCAACATACTCGAACCCCCAACCCTCTCATAGGTGGTCTCATAGGTGAGGGAGTTTTTATACCCCCGGCAAAAGCGCTCCTCTCTGAAAGAGGAGGCCTAAGCACATCCTTCATGACCCTGACGATCACGAAACACGACTGACAGTTAATCTCACACACACGCAACAACACAGCGTCTTCACCACCGAAGACGAGGTCCCCGCTCACCCCCCATCCACCGTCCAACCCACCTGTCGCCTAAAGGTTCAGCCTCACAGGAGGTGCCCTTAGGCAGACGTTGTCAAAATTTCTTCGCACCCTAAGGATCAAATTTTCTTCTGGCACAGCTTCCGAAGCTCGCCAAACTGCCCGGTTACACTGACGCAACCAATAGGGTAAATAAAAAATATATATATTATATATAATTTATAGTAAATAAATAAAAAAGCGTCCAACATAACTCTGTCTCGGTTTGACTCTGGTTTCAAAGTAGGCTCTATAGAGTCCCCATCTAAGTGGCATATCTCAATAGGCAGCCCCACAGGTTGCGCCACTCTAGGTTCCTTAAGCTACCAAAGGTGTTCAAATAACTTACGTTACGTGCGACATGATTGAATGTCAACAACTTAAGAATTCCACCGCCGCACGATGTCTCGCTCACTACAGGATTCAATTCCCGACAAGGCACTTGAGTGTGCATAAAATTCACAATCTCCCTTTATAGCTATAACCTAGTAAACTTAGTATATTATAATCGTGTTTATGCACTATAACTATATATTTAGGCATAGCAAACGTTCTCGAAACTACAATGTTGAGAAAAGAAGCGGCAACGAGCACGGGAACAGGGATAAGAAATGTCATAATAAATATATTACAAACTTTGCTTATTGCCCGGAAATCTTTAAAATCCCTTAATCTACGCGAAAGAAGTCGCGAGCTTCAGCTATATAACTTTATTTATGCCATGTTTTATGTACGCTTATTGTTTGTAAATTTGTATTTTTTCTTGTATCAGTTGTCGAGTGATGATAGTTAAATTTTGCCTTTAAATATAATTTTCGTATATTTGATAAAAATATTGGTCGCACTATTTCTTTTGAACACAAAAAATCTGATTTCTTATAATAATAATTACGGTAAAATAATTCCCCCTTTTATATTTAAAATGGGACACACAACGGCAGATTTTGAAATTTTGAGTTCAAAAGGGGTAGTCCTTCACCCTAAATATTATTAGATTTTTCTTATTCATAATTATTATCGTAATTTTTAACTTTAACAAATCAAATTTGACGCACACCATTAAATATGTGGGTGTCTTTATTTTAAGAATTCGCTGAAGATTTTTTACCTTCCAAAATGAAGAAAACTAATAAACTTTAATGTTTTGCAACCTTTCCGCCTTTGCAGTGCATCTGTGTACTGTTAGTGATCATTATTTCTTTGTGTATGTGGCGTCAGTTTATATTTTTGGAAGAAATGAAGATTTCTTTTGTACTGACAATACATTTGTATAAAAAAATTCTTATTCTTACTTTATTGTTGAAAATCTGTCTTAAGTGGCTTTGTAGCATTATATTAAACAGTATTTATCATCCGATTTATAAATAGGTGTAACATAGCTTGCTTCTCGATTTCAAACGGATAAAATTATGTAAGAAATAATTAGTGTTAGCAATTGAGACAGTTATTTCTCTAAACAAGATTACCTCTTTATAATATTATAAGTTCACTAATCCGTTTTAAAATAGCACAGTTGGAAGAAAAAAAAATATTATAATAATACCATCATAGGATAAGACATTTCAAACAAATAGGAAGAAGCATTTTGAGCATTTTGCTATTTTGATTTGATCGCATTTTGATATCACTTGCTTCAACGGTGAAGGAAAACATCGCGAGGAAACCTGCATACTTGAGAGTTCTCCATAATGTTCTCAAAGGCGTGTGAAGTCTGCCAATCCGCACATGGCCAGCGTGGTGGACTATGGCCAAACCATTCTCATATTGTGAGGAGACCCGTGCTCTGTAGTGAGCCGGCAATGGCTTGATCATGATGAAGTAGTGTAAGTCTACATATTAAAAATAAATATTGTTCCAAAATAGAGCGGGGTCTTTCAACGCAGCATCTGTTGGTTGTCAGGCCAACACAACAGTATAGCCCAAAATCAATCGGTCCTCCAAACTATATGTCCACTAATACAACTATACACCTATACAACTGATATAAGAGAGCTCAGTTAATCTGGTTGAGACTATAGATCTTCTAATATCTAATTTATTACAGATATTGACCCTCCAACTTCACAACTCATAGAGTCACTAAGTTAATCTGGATTAAGACTACGGATTTTCTTATATCTAATTTATTAAAGATACTCGCCGCAAAGCGCCTTTCGCCGCTCGCTGATTGCCTAAGTTACCTTTTGAGATCCTTATACTAAGCCATACCATACTGTATATATAACAAATAATATATGTCAAGTAAGGGTGACATCAGCATTGCTGACGTCACGATTTTGATTACTTTCGCTCATAGTAATTAAAACCACAACTTGCCGGTTTACACTTTTATTGCGATAATAACTAAGAGGTCCGAACAGTCCGACGTCTCGAGCGAGAGAATCCGCGAAAGGCATCGACCGCTCGTATTTATAGCACAAAGCATGCTTGTACAAAATTGATTGTTACTGGCTAAATTGTGTTAGCAAAATCATCAATAGTTAAAATGTGGGTAAGTATTGAATTCTTGAGGTTTTTGGCGCCGCTTAATAAAGTTAATAACTTCTTCGCGCCGACATATAGCTTTTGGATCTGTTGTATATAAGTATCAAAAATAAAATACTTTTACCTCACACTGTATCTGCGCTTGGAAACTTTAATTGACAAAGGATGAGTATTATCTTTAGACTTGTCAATTTCGTTCAGCTTAGAAATTAATATCATCATCATCATCATTTCAACCAATTGACGTCCACTGCTGGACATAGGTCTTTTGTAGTTAGTTCCAATGGCCACGGTCTTGAGCCGCTTGTATCCAGCGGCTCCCTGCGACTCGTTTGATGTCGTCTGTCCACCTTGTTGGGGGTCGACCAACGCTACGTTTACCAGTGCGGGGTCGCCATTCCAGCACATTGGGATCCCAACATCCATCGGTTCTCCGAGCTATGTGCCCCGCCCATTGTCACTTCAACTTCGCAACTCGAAATTAATATGTCTACAACAAATTGGAACCATTGTACGTCTGAAATTATTGTATGATAAGTCTGCCTAATTTATCAACACACAGCTCATACGCTGGAAAAGTTGTAATTTCATACAGCTGAAATTATTCATACAGATTACTATCAATCAATCAATTATAATCTTCATTCAAATAATCTCTTCAAAGACGCTGTTGAGTTTGACGCATCAATAATTTACATAGCAGTGACTTGATGGTGATAACTACATACGTAAAATTAAAACTAAAGCTATAAGGGATCCAAACGCGCCCTGGTCTAACAAGAAGCCCACAGCAAACTTAGCCAGGTAAATATTATTTTTATCATCATCTCACATGCCATTCACTATTCTAACGTCACCTGCGTTATAATAGAAATACGCTACGATTGGGTATTTGGAAGTTGATTTTTGTAATATGTATAAAAAAATGACAGTTTTGAAGGCAGATACACGAGAACGTCTAACTCAACGTGAAGCAGTGAAAGCGTAACGGAAGCTAGTGAATCATCATCATCATCATGATCAACCCATTACCGGCTCACTACAGAGCACGTGTCTCCTCTCAATATGAGAAGGGTTTGGCCATAGTCCACCATGCTGTTCATGTGCGGATTGGCAGACTTCACACGCCTTTGAGAACATTATGGAGAACTCTCAGGCGTGCAAGTTTCCTCACGATGTTTTCCTTCACCGTTGAAGCAAGTGATATTTTAATTATTTTTTAAAAACGCACATGACTCCGAAAAGTTAGAGGTGCGAGCTAGAGCTAGTGCGTAGAGCTAGTGAATGATATTATTTAACTTTGACAATGAGCCCAATGACGCAAGCTTTCATGAACGCAAAACGGTGGTTTGACGACCTCCGTGGCGCAGCGCGCGCGCTGTTGGATTATAAACTTGGAGGTCCTGGGTTCGATTCCCGGCTCGAGTCTGGTCTGGTGGGAGGCTTCGGCCGTGGCTAGTTACCACCCTACCGACAAAGACGTGCCGCCAAGCGATTTAGCGTTCCGGCACGATGTCGCGTAGAAACCAATTAGGAGTGTGGGTTTACCATACCCCTAACAGGTTAGCCCGCTACCATCTTAGACTGCATCATCACTTACCATCAGGTGGGATTGCCGTCAAGGGCTAACTTGTAGTGGATAAAAAAAAAAAAACGGTTCTATTACTACCTGTTCAGCTTTGCGCGAATCAAAATCGCTATGCCGACGCCCCATTTCGTCAAAAACATAATTACAAATGGGAACGGCTCAGTTGCTACCAGCGGACGTGGCTTTCACAAGTCATTTCCGCTTTTCGTAGTTTCGTTTTGCCACTGCTGCTGAATATTTTTACAGGAATGTCTTTTCGAGCTCTCTTTATTGCCTCGTACTAACACCTTAATGGATTCTTCAAACAAACTTCATTTTGTTTGTGTAACCCTTCGTAAGCTTTATGAGGACCTCTCGCTTATTATATTATTTTATATATACTACAAGTTGAAGCGGTGATAGCCCAGTGGTTAGGGCGTCAGTCTCTAATCATAGGTCGGCGGTGCGAATCCGGGCACCCACCTCTAACTTTTCGGAGTTATGTGCGTTTTTAAACAATTAAAATATCACTTGCTCCAACGGTGAAGGAAAACATCGTGAGTAAACCTGCCCGCCTGAGAGTTCTCCATAATGTTAAAGGCGTGTGAAGTCTGCCCATCCGCACATGGCCAGCGTGGTGGACTATGGCCAAACCCTTCTCATATTGAGAGGAGATCCGTGCTCTGTAGTGAGCCGGTAATGGGTTGATCATGATGATGACTACAAGTTAGCCCTTGATGACTATCTCCCCTGGTGGTGAGTGATGATGCAGTCTAAGATGGTAGCGGGCTAACCTGTTAGGGGTATGGTAAGCCCACACTCCTAATTGGTTTCTACCTGACATCGTGCCGGAACGCTAAATCGCTTGGCGACACGTCTTCGTCGGTAGGGTGGTAACTAGCCACAGCCGAAGCCTCCCACCAGACCAAACTCGAGCCGATATTTGTCGAGAGATATTTGTTGTCTGTGTCCCGGGGTCATAAGTAAGACAAGTTTTTTTTTAACTAACTACAACTTACTTAATCCGACAAACTTTGTTCTTCCTTTTTTACTGAACTATTAATATAAGAGGATTCCTTTAAACTTGTTAAAATAAAGCGGCTTAAACAAGACCACAAAGCGGATAATTTCCAATGTAAAAAAAACTGTGCTTAATTTTTCCTTTAAGATTTTTTAATTACGAAATCTGGGATGCTCTTTCATAGGACATGCATAAAGATACGTATCAAAACATGTCACTGTCTGTCGGAAAATCTACTGTAAAGTCGTATTGAATAGCACACCGCAGATTTGCGATTCGATAAAGAGTGAGAAAGAATAGACTTTGATAAATATTCGTGTAAATACATACACTATTCAACTTATTTTTTATAGAAGCAATGTTTTAATAATCTTGTCAAAGCGAGAATTTTTAGTCAGGAGTTTAATAGGGCTGTGAAGACGAAACCGCTTCCGAAAAATATGCTTGCGTAAGCAACACAGATTAGACATGCCGGCTTACAAACAAAGAAGTTATTTAAACTAAATAATAATACTCGTATCTTCGACCTTCTTTGTAACGTTGCCTGGCTTTTAAGCGATAAGGTCACTTATTATATTTTCTTATGCCAGCTTAATTCGTGGTGAACTAATAGAAATTGCAAAAAAATGTTGCAATTTGTTTACGTAAATAAATTTAATTTGCACTGATTTCTTAATACCCGTAAATAGAAATATTTAAGAATTGTTGATAGTCTTAATTTTTTATTATTAAAAAAGTAGATATCTGTAATTCGGTGTTAATTGACTTTATATACGTTTTGGTGTGCTGTAAGTATACTAAGGATATAAATAAATAACAATCAAACTAATTAAGTCTGTACGTTGAAGATATTTCAGAGAAACTATTAATGGCTGTCTTTGTTCATACAATGAAACACAAAACAATATTTTTTATGTGTGTCTGTTCTGTATCTTTTAGTATTTTTTCTTTACTTCATGTAAAAAAAAACAGATAAATACGCCAGTTAAATTGGAACCCTTCTTCCAAAAATATCACTAAACTTATAGCAATTTGCTATTTTGCGTGGACCAATCACTTGCCACCGTTTTGGCGGGAACCAATGGCGTGGCCGCACGACATGATGACAACCAACTTGTAATATATGTCTTAATGTATACATATAGCTTCATAGGATCTCGGCGATAACATTCAATTGGTTACTTGAATCGATTTACAGAATCTCTTCAGAGATGTATGCGGCACATCAAAACTTCCACGCTAACGAGATAACGAGTAACAGCTAGTAAATAAATAAATCTTACAATGAATGATAAACTAATTTCAAGAACACTTAATTTCAACGTTATTTCGGTGCAAGTTAAGTTCTAATGCAGACGGTATGTATACGTTAACGAGTATATTCTTGAACGTCTTCTTGGCCGGAATCGCTGCATGCAAAACCACTATCGCACAGTGCGCCCCTGAATCCTGATTAATTATGAGTCAAAATTACTAACTCTATTTTGATCATTTATTACTCGCAAAGCGCCGCGTTGATAAAATATTAAACTCGGTCACGACACTGAAGGCACTAAGTGAAAAGTTTTAAATTATGGTAACTAATCTCTAAGGGAATGTTTCTTTGTTTTGAAATACCAAAGTAGATAATAATTATACGATGTCGACGACATCGGTCGCTTAATGCGTTTGCTACAGCATTATGAAGTAAGAAGTCCTGGTTTCGAGTCTGGTCTGGTCTGGGTAGTGGGCCAGTAGCAGGCAAAGACACTATCAAACTACGTAGCGTTCTAGTATGATGCGGTGTAGTAAAAGGAGGTAAATTGGGAGGGATTCTGCGGCTACGCATCGGCTACTAGGGTACTACAGATAGATTAATTTTTTATTGCACATTACAATATTTGGATTCCAAAATTTTAAAAAATAAATAACAATGCTTGTACGCAAAGGCGGTCTTATCGCTTTAAGCGATCTTCTCCAGACACCGTTTTGTGAAAGGAACATGTACATACATACAAACATACAGCATGGGCGACGTTGATCACTTGCCATCAGGTGACCCATCACGATTCTACGCGATATACCCAAGCCAAAGTTAGAATTGCGCACTGCGGAAATCGTCTGAGCCGCGATTTTTACTTTCGTAATTTTTTTACGTAGCGAGTTGTAAATTATATATACGAGTACGTTAGTCTCTTTTCCATTTATTGTTTACAAGTGTTACAGAATTGCGAAATAATAGTCACATATTTTTTTTCTATCGCATTGCGGGTTAGTTTAATTTGTTTGGATCGAGACAGTTATATCAAATGAGTGCTGAACGTCAAATATTTTCGTATGGTAGGCAATAAATGGTTTGTGTAAGTTCTAGAAAAAAGTATTAATAAGGCGTTGTTTGTACAAAATTTAAATTTTCCAGACTATTGAAGTACTATTGTACAAAAATTAAATTTTCATCCATCCTATTAAAGTCCTACTATATTTTCTGTTTAAAAATCTCAGTAATGTATATAATCTATAGCTACTTGTAGAATACGAAAAAACTATGTCTACGTTGTACAACCTATAAAGGAATAGGGTATTACCCAGCCGTGGGAAATTAATAGGCCATGGATAATGATGACGATATCGAAAGTTTTTAGAAAAGTGAAAAGTACTCTAAATGAAAATGAAAATGAAAAATATTTATTTAACCAAAAACCATTTGTCCAATTTTATATGTACATTTTTTAAATACCCATACTACACACCCACGTTAGGTTTTTATTTTAATACTCTACTCATTAGACCTTGACGGCTATCTCACCTGGTGGTAAGCGATGATGCTGTCTAGGATGGTAGCGGGCTAACCTGTTAGGAGTATGGTAAACCCACGTTCCTAATTGGTTTCTACGCGACATCGTGCCGGAATGCTAAATCGCTTAGGGACACGTATTTGTTGGTATGGTGGTAACTAGCCACGGCCGAGGCTTCCCGCCAGGCTAGACTCTAGCTGGGAATCGAACTCAGGACGTCCAACTTATAATGCGACGCGCACGCACTATGCCATGAAGGTCCAGGCATTACTGGGATCGTGTGTACAATATACGACATAGTTGTTTTATGAATAACATTAAGAACTTTATCGCATTCCTTATTGCTTCCACGCACTTATATTTTATACCCCAGGGTACCCCAGCGGCATTAAAGTTGACGTCGCGTCTTCAATAAAGTTCATAAGAAAATGAATATTTTATTAAAACGGATACAATATATTGCATTAGAATATCTATAAACAATAATAGAATAGCAGAACTCTATTTAAGTATTTCTTAATACTTTACAATATATATATTTAGGTTAGCTTTAAGTCGTGGGTTGTATATTTTATAATAATTATTAATGTTTGTCTCCGTCTGTATTACTGTAAAATATTCAATAGTTAAGAGTCCCAATAAATTAAAAAAAAAAAATTGCTGCGTTAACCTCGTGTTTAAGACGTCCGCCTCATATTCAGAGGTCAGGGTTTACATCTCGGGCACACATCTCTATCTTTTAGGATGTACGTTTTTAAGCAATTAAAATATCACTTGCTTCAACGGTAAACATCGTGAGGAAACCTGCATGCCTGAGAGTTCTTCATAATGTTCTCAAAGGCGTGTGAAATCTGCCATCCGCCATAGTCCAGCACGTCAAATTCAGATTCCTTCTCATATTCAGAGGAGACCTGTGCTCTGTAGTGCGCCGGCAATGATGACTATGGTGATGATATATTTAGGTTAACGATCTGCTTTTTTTTATCTCCCATTTAAAGTCGTTTAGTACCCAAAAGAATGGTACAGGTTTATTCACACATAAAGACTGCAATCTTTATATATATTAGTATTAATATTTAAATAAGAATTATTTGTGTGTTTATTAACATTTAAATAACAAAGTCATCCTCAACTAAGATAGACTTTCATAAATTTCAGTCTGCAATAAAAAAGTAGAATTTAGGAGATAATACAAGATTAAAATTATTGTGTAATGAAGATTGCTATGAAATAACATTTTATTAGAACCCTTAGTTTACGACCTCCGTGGCGCAGCGCGTGCGCTGTCGCTTTATATAGTTGGAGGTCCTGGATTCGATTCCCGGCTCGAGTCTGGTCTGGTGGAAGGCTTCACCGTGGCTAGTTACCACCCTACCGACAATGACGTGTCGCCACGCGATTTAGCGTTCCGGCACGATGTCGTGCAGAAACCAATAAGGAGTATGGGTTTTCCATACCCCTAACAGGTTAGCCCGCTACCATCTTAGACATCACTTACCATCAGGTGAGATTGCCGTCAAGGGCTAACTTGTAGTGGATAAAAAAAAAGTTAACGTGGTTAATATTGTGAGGAATAGCTAGTTAAATACATTAACTTCCAGTTTTTCAAGCTTCATAATTTCAGCCTACGACATGTACCTACTGCAAAAGTGACATTAAATAACTTACCATTTCACATTACACTACAGTGCAGGAAGTAATCACCAAGGAAATGTAAAAGTTTCTTCAACTCGTGATAGTTGTTTATCGTCGTGTCCTTAAATCAATTAAAAAGTTAGAGAGCCGATCCCTGTTAGCGGTGGTTTTGCGCTATTTTTACTTGAACTTTGTTCGAGAAAAATGGCTGCATCAAAGTGATGCCTTTTTTATTTTCTTTTGACTTTGCTTCAACGTTATTTGAGATCCTTACAATATACGCGGTATGTTGCATTACAGGCTGTCTAATATAAATACTTTATACGCAAAGGTTATAAATTCATGTTCATCATCTACAGGTGCATCATCTTTTTTTTTCCACTACAAGTTAGTTGAGGGCAATCTCACCTGATGGTAAGTGATGGTGAAGTCTATGATGGTAGTGGGCTAACCTGTTAGGTGTATGGTAAACCCATACTCCAAATTGGTTTCTACGCGACATCGTGTTGGAACGCTAAATCGCTTGACACGTCTTTGTCGGTAGGGTGGTAACTAGCCAGAAGCCAAAATCTACCGGTAAATTATCTACCGGTCCATCATCTTCATTTACTGGTTTCATTTGGTTTCATGATTGTTTTTGAATAAATACTATATGTATTTATTGCTGATGAAAATATATTAAGCATCTACTGATACATCATCAGTGGATTGTATTTGAGATTGATTTATCTCACTATTTATTGCTGCTGAAAAAATGTTAGGTTTTTATTTTGTTATTTATCCATATTTCAGGGGTTAACATGTTCAACTTGGAAGTTCCCAGCTCGGTAGTAATAAATAAGAGTACTCCACTCTTAAATCTTGGAGAGCACATACGTGTGTGCGGACCTCAAAGCTTTACAAAAAAAGAAGCATATAAAAACGATGTCAGACGTTACAAAGTATATTGAATGAAAGCAGTTGGGAAACATGAGAGTAAAAATGTAAACTACATGAAGAGATTTCCTTTTTTTTCTGCCGCAATAGCTCTTATATACGTTTAAATTTAATAATGTAAAAGTTTGTCAGATTTTTTTGCGTGTGTGTGTTACTTTTGTTCGGCTAAATTTTTTATAAAAAGCAAGTTTGTTAGGCACCATAAGGCAATACAAAAGTTGTGTAAAATTGTCGACCTGGCGCAGTACGTGCGCTGTGATATTATAAAGTTGGAGGTCCTGGGTTCGATTCCCAGCTCGAGTCTGGTCTGGTGGGAGGCTTCGACCGTGGCTAGTTACCACCCTACCGACAAAGACGTGTCGCCAAGCGATTTAGCGTTCGGCACGATGTCGCATAGAAACCAATTAGGAGCTTGGGTTTACCATACTCCTAACAGGTTAGCCCGCTACCATCCTAGATAGATCATCATCACTTACCACCAGGCGAGATAGCCGTCAAGAGCTAACTTAAAACATTAAACATACAATAAACATAACATTAATTAATACATTAAACATAACATATCATAATATAATTAATGAAGTATATCATAATATAACAACAAACAAAAAAACAATTAAATATATCACTTGCTTCAACCATAATGTTCTCAAAGGCGTGTGAAGTCTGCCAATCCGCACATGGCCAGCGTGGTGGACTATGACCAAACCCTTCTCATATTGAGAGGACACCCGTGCTCTGTAGTGAGCCGGTATAGGTTGATCATGATGATCATAATATAAATTGGTAAATTAATCCTCAGATTTTCTGTCACACATGTCAGCGGAAAAGAGTGAAACACTAAGATTGTCTCGCTGACAAAAGGTGATCTTTGACCATTTTTTTTATCGATTTCGTCCCTCTAATTTTGATATGTAGTATGACAAAATTCATATCAAGTGACAGTTTCAAAACGATCAATCTTTTTAGATCTACTTAAATACTCTTTGTGTCCTCCTTTCACGTCCTTTGTTCCTAATCGAATACATCAAAGACGAGACCTTTGGCCTTTAACTTCGCCAATGAAAAACATCCAGTCCCAAAGAAAGATAAATATTATCGAATCCCCCCTTCTTGTGACATTTATAACTTGTCCTACTGTGCCTCGAAACTCTGAGTTATAAAACAAAACAAAGGGAATCGTGCCAAAAATATGTAAGCAATGAAATTATTCTTGAACTTTGTTTGTCGCTTTTGTCCGCATTAGTAAATTATGTACTAAAATAAAAGGGTTATTAGGTAAACTCTCTCTGACGTAACGTCGGAATAATTTTGCAGTGTTTTGTCACACTCATTTAAAGTTGCTAATTGAAGTGTCAAAATAATACTGCTTATTTTCTTTATCCACCACAAGATAGCCCTTGACGGCATCTCACCTGATGGTAAGTGATGATGCGGTCTTATTTGGTAGAGGGCTAACCTATTAATGGCAAACTAATTAGGAGTATGGGTTTACTATGGTAAATATAGGTAAATACTCCTAATTGGTTTCTACAAGACATCGTGCCGGAACGCTAAATTGCTTGGTGACCCGTCTTTGTCAGTAGCCACGGCCGAAGCATCCCGCCAGACCAGACTCGAACCGGGAATCGAACCCAAGACCAAATTTTAAGTCCGTCACATACCTTTAATAATGCCATTACAGTAAACAGACAAAGGAACATGGCTTGTTTGGCGAAACACTACGCCCACATAGCCAAAAAGATGCGGGACCAAATCGCTCCGTTAAACATTGTTTTAAAAAATAAATATTTTATATAAATAAAATTCCTCTAATAGTAGTATTGATACACCAACATCCAAACGTTAC
Source organism: Lasiommata megera (assembly GCA_928268935.1). NCBI lineage: Eukaryota > Metazoa > Arthropoda > Insecta > Lepidoptera > Nymphalidae > Lasiommata > Lasiommata megera. Next base: position 7,800,995 of record OV743326.1, on the reverse strand, counting down.
AAGATAAAAATAAAAGCTTACAAAAGCGATGTTAAATCCCAGAAAAACGTACAGTGAAACGAAGACGACCTTCCGAGTTCCGGCGAGGGACCGACGAGCCATTTGTAAATATTTAAACAACGTAAAAAATATTTCACACGAACAGTGTCTTACGTGAAAAATCAAGAACTTCGTGGATAAATAACATATGAGATGTTGCTTCGAACACTGCGCAACCCGGTTTAATATCTATTTACCTACACGCTTGACCGGTGAGCTGCCGTAGTAAAGTCAAGTATTTCACGTGAACAATAAATCGTTTATTCAACTTTGTGATCCTTCTTGCCCCTATCCCATACTGTGTATTGTTCAAACTTTAAGACATGTTTTTTTTTTGTTTAATGGCTTTACACAGATTAGCCAATGTCAAGTTTATTATTTTATTAGTTCTCTCTTTTTATGGCTTTGCACAGACTAGCCAATGTCAAGTTTATAGCAATGTAGTAGTTAGGGAGAAATGGCGGGAAACTTCGCACTCTGCGGACGCGGATCCCTCAAACCTTTCCCAAATTAATACCTGTTAACCATTCAGAAAACCTGCCACTACAGAAACGACACCAAAACTGTCCACGACACAACCAACGCCAGTCCTTTTCAAAATTAGCCAACAAACATTAATTCAAGAAAAGCGAAAAAAAACCGCGCTCGCCATGTACGAAGTCTCCCGCCTTTCCCCCTAAGACATGTTGTTTTGGCAAATTTGTTTCAGACCAAAGAGTGTAGAAGTCAGGCGTCTCTTCGGACATGTTTTTGTGCATGGATCAACCTGCCACCTTTCAGTAATATGGATAAGGTTGTTATCGATTTTAATCACAAAGTCAGTCTATCCCTGGGCATCAGCATGTTAATATTCCAGAGCCTTTAAAGGAAACTGATTTTTATAGTAAAATCATTTGAAATGTTTATCTACTCTAAGTGAAAATACGTCTTTGATTTATAAATGTGAAATTATGATGTACAATGATTGCACTTCTGACTTATACAAAATATCTTTTAAACACTACAAGTTAGCCCTTGACGGCTATCTCACCTGGTGGTAAGTGATGATGGTAGCGGGCTAACCTGTTGGGGGTTTGGTAAACCCACACTTCTAATTGGATTCTACGCGACAATGTACCGGAACGCTAAATTGCTTGGCGACAGGTCTTTGTCGGTAGCGTAGTTACTAGTCACGGCCAAAGCCTCCCACCAGACCAGATTCGAGCCGGGAATCGAACCCAGGACCTCACTTTATAATGCGACAGCGCACGCACTGCGCCACGGAGGTCGTCACATACCTTTAATAATGCCATTACAGTAACAGACAAAGGAACATGGCAAAACACTACGCCCACGTAGCGAGAAAGATACGGGTCCAAATCTCTCCGTTAAACATTGTTTTAAAAAATTTATATTTTCTGGCTAATTTCTCTCCTAAAATAATTATCGACTGGTCAACCAAAAGTTGTGCTGTAATTCTTAATGAGTAGAATTCAAAATTAACAACATGGTTTCGCTAATCACATCTTAATTTAAAAGGCGAATAAAACATTGAGATAAAAATGTTTCTCGCATAAAATTCTTACAACTTTGATGGAAGTCTTAATGGTTCAATAAAACGAAGGGATTGTGCGGAAACCCTTTAGCCGCCACAATGAGTCGCGACTTTAGGCTGTTCTTATTACAATAAGCTCTCGAAATCGGCGTAACAGAACAACGGGTAATTTTGACAATTTAAAACCGCTTGTACATACCTTCTTGAAAGAGGTGTCTTTAGAATTTTAATTAAGAAAAAATTAACGTCAAAGACAAAAATCTTTTTTTATAATTTAATATCTTTTTTGGCTGTCTGAGATTTTGAACCTCTACTCGGATTTCTTTAAAGATCACGCATTAATTAAAACTATTCCGAACTGTTTAGAAAAAAAAATTGCATTTACTAGCTAAATGATTTACGAAGGTTATATTGGTTAACTTCACACTAACCTTACAAACCGAGCAAGTAAAGAAGGTTATTATAAACAAAGAGTGTAAACGAAGTTATAGCGCAGGCGTGCAATGCGATGCGATAAGTCGGAGGATATTGTATTGAATAGCGGATATAAATTCGTACGTCAAAAATTAACTAATCAGAATTTGTATCTATCTGTATGATTTTGCAGACCAAGTCGCGGTCAACCAATGATCACCATCATGATCAAACCATTGCCGGCTCACTATACGGGTATCCTCTCAATATGACAAGGGTTTGGCCATAGCCCACCACGCTGGCCATTTGCGGATTGACAGACTTCACAAACCTTTGAGAACATTATGGAGAACTCTCAGGCGTGCAGGTTTCCTCACGATGTTATCCATCACCGTTGAAACAAGTGATATTTTAATTACTTACAAACGCACATAACTCCGAAAAGTTGGAGGTGAACTCCCGACATCTGTTTTGGAGGCGGACGTCCTAACCACTAGGCACATGCTTATTATTAACAAAATAAATTAAACAATTACCGAATTAGTAGACTGAAATATCAACCAAAATAACGATAAAGGATTACCTAGTGTGGGCATTGATTTACCACTAGCCGTAGATCGATCATTAACGCTCAAAAAATGGGACGGAAATTTAGTGCACAAATAGCGACGCGTGCACTCCTTTCCCCCAGTGTGTGACAAGGCTAGACGAATGTCACCGATTCTAACACTCGAGACGTATAATCCGAATGAATTACAAAGCACTACGCGCCGCTATAGATAATATAACAGCCAGATGTCTAGTTTATTAGACGGGTTGTAATACATCGATATACCGATATGTAGGAATGTAAAGTTAGTTGGTGACAAATTCTCGCCTTGTTTTTGTATGACGCGCTCTATCTACGGCTAGTGGTAAATCAATGAGTGTGAGTCCCAACAGATGTACTAAACTTTGTCAAGTTGTTATTTGGCAAATAAATATTTTTCATTTCATTTACAAAATAAATTTAGATTCTAACGGCACACGACAGTAACTATTAGCTTTGCCAATTGAACAAAGCAAGACACCAAGTAGGTACTTTAAAGTATTATCTAACGCTAAAATTGTCGATAACTCTGCTTCGCAGCGTTCCACTACACGACCGTAAATAAATACGTAATGGCAGCTTGCTCGGCACACTCGGATATTTCCGGCACGTTTTCATTAACTTAAGGAAGTGACTTATCCTGATTTGCTACAATCCATTGGGGATTTTCGATTTGATACGTTACTTATACGTTTTTTTCCGATGGGATTAATTGACTAATAGTATTTATCCCATTCGCATTTCGTCGACAACCTTTCGCTCGATGATTAACTCCGTGACTTCACTGTTACGGTATGAGACAGTTATTCTCCCTTGCTGCTGTCCCCTAATATGGAACGGTGTATGTTGTGTCTATAAATCTAAATCAAATCAAATCAAAATAGCTTAATATATATAAACTTATTACAGGCTTCGATGAATCGTTCATATATATATAATCGTTCACATTTTTCATTATTTCTATTCGTGAAGTGATGGTGACAACTACACTCGCCAACTTAAAACTAGAGGGTTCAAATCGAGCCCAGGTCTAAGCAGAAGCCCATACTTAGCCGGTTTTTTTTTTGTTACCACCATCTCACATAATCAATTATAAAAAAAACATATGTATGTTAACGATTGTGAAAAATTATAACAAATTAGTCTTCTTTTTTTATAACTTTGTTATCTTGACAATAAACAACTATGTATTTTTGAAATTAACTTAAATAATAATCAATTTGACAAAAATCAATCGCGCTTGTACCGCGTCCTTCAAAAAAAAAAACGCCGCCGCTAGTTCCCGCTCTTTTTCTCCCTCACTTACGTTCGAAAACCGAAGTTGTCTCTTCTTTAAAATGAGCACTCGTTCGTCATTTAACATTTGAAATTGACAGTTTATATTCGTAATACAAATATTAAATTAATTGTACTATAATATGATCTCTAACAGTCGGCCTTTCCTGATCAATTTCCCGTCTCGGGAAACTACCGTTGCACGCATTTCCTTGCCTGTTTTGCTGAGACCCCTCAGCTATACTTGAATATTAAAATCATTATAATTTGATCAATTAATCATTGTTTCTCGTCTCGACTGAAACCCCTTCATGTTTTCAGCCTTAAACGGAGTACAAAAAACTGAGACCCCTTCATGTTCTCAGCCAAATTTGAATATTCAAATCATTATAATTTGATCAATTAATCATTGTTTCTCGTCTCGACTGAAACCCCTTCATGTTTTCAGCCTAAAACAGAGTACAAATAACTGAGACCCCTTCATGTTCTCAGTCATAAGGATTAATCAACCAATAAGTAATTTACAAATTTTAGCTTAACTGAGACCTCTTCATGTTCTCAGCCAAATTTGAATATTCAAATCATTATAATTTGATCAATTAATCATTGTTTCTCGTCTCGACTGAAACCCCTTCATGTTTTCAGCCTAAAACAGAGTACAAATAACTGAGACCCCTTCATGTTCTCAGTCATAAGGATTAATCAACCAATAAGTAATTTACAAATTTTAGCTTAACTGAGACTCCTTCATGTTCTCAGCCAAATTTGAATATTCAAATCATTATAATTTGATCAATTAATCATTGTTTCTCGTCTCGACTGAAACCCCTTCATGTTTTCAGCCTAAAACAGAGTACAAATAACTGAGACCCCTTCATGTTCTCAGTCATAAGGATTAATCAACCAATAAGTAATTTACAAATTTTAGCTTAACTGAGACCCCTTCATGTTCTCAGCCAAATTTGAATATTCAAATCATTATAATTTGATCAATTAATCATTGTTTCTCGTCTCGACTGAAACCCCTTCATGTTTTCAGCCTAAAACAGAGTACAAATAACTGAGACCCCTTCATGTTCTCAGTCATAAGGATTAATCAACCAATAAGTAATTTACAAATTTTAGCTTAACTGAGACCCCTTCATGTTCTCAGCCAAATTTGAATATTCAAATCATTATAATTTGATCAATTAATCATTGTTTCTCGTCTCGACTGAAACCCCTTCATGTTTTCAGCCTAAAACAGAGTACAAATAACTGAGACCCCTTCATGTTCTCAGTCATAAGGATTAATCAACCAATAAGTAATTTACAAATTTTAGCTTAACTGAGACCCCTTCATGTTCTCAGCCAAATTTGAATATTCAAATCATTATAATTTGATCAATTAATCATTGTTTCTCGTCTCGACTGAAACCCCTTCATGTTTTCAGCCTAAAACAGAGTACAAATAACTGAGACCCCTTCATGTTCTCAGTCATAAGTATTAATCAACCAATAAGTAATTTACAAATTTTAGCTTAACTGAGACCCCTTCATGTTCTCAGCCAAATTTGAATATTCAAATCATTATAATTTGATCAATTAATCATTGTTTCTCGTCTCGACTGAAACCCCTTCATGTTTTCAGCCTAAAACGGAGTACAAATAACTGAGACCCCTTCATGTTCTCAGTCATAAGGATTAATCAACCAATAAGTAATTTACAAATTTTAGCTTAACTTAGACTCCTTCATGCTCTGCTCGTGACTGCGCCGGCTCGTAAATGTCTAGGCGCCTATTTCACCTACGAGAGCAGCCTTTGCGCTTAGAATTCCCGGAACGTTTTCTGCTACGTGAATGACGACTGGATCTCCTTGGTCGCTTACGCACCGGAGATTCATCTCTCCGGATCGAGACGTCAGAGTCTGTCTCGGTTTCTCGACCCATTTAGTTCTGAAAAAGACGTCACAAAAGTAATTTGCTCCAAACCGTTTTAGAGTTCAAATGTTTTTTTTTTTTTTTTTTTAATAAATATTTATGAGATATTGCGCAGGTCAAATTCACATCAATAATTCACTTCACATAAATATTTTCCTTGAACTTAGTAGCTTGTAGAATTCTAACTAATAAAATCTTTTCTGTCATACACTAGCAGTCAATATACTCAGCTAAATAATCTTTATTGGGCGTGATTTCTTTCACCGCGTGTGATTGACACGAACACGATTATATCCCAAGTTCTGAACTGTTAACGATTGTGAAAAATTATAACAAATTAGTCTTCTTTTTTTATAACTTTGTTATCTTGACAATAAACAACTATGTATTTTTGAAATTAACTTAAATAATAATCAATTTGACAAAAATCAATCGCGCTTGTACCGCGTCCTTCAAAAAAAAAAACGCCGCCGCTAGTTCCCGCTCTTTTTCTCCCTCACTTACGTTCGAAAACCGAAGTTGTCTCTTCTTTAAAATGAGCACTCGTTCGTCATTTAACATTTGAAATTGACAGTTTATATTCGTAATACAAATATTAAATTAATTGTACTATAATATGATCTCTAACATGTATAAGACGACACAGATCTTGATATAAATATTCGATTAAACATGGTGTCACAAAAATGGAAAGTACATAGTCCCCTATTTAATACGTATGCATTTGATTGATTGACGATTTTGATTGAAATTCAAACCCTATAACAAACAAACTCTATTGAAATCGAAAAGTTATGCAGCGACAAAAGTGTCTGTTTCATTCACGTCACGTTCACCATTTGAACCGTTGACGTCACTGTTATCGATATTTTATATTAACCAACATAATGACTATAAAATATCAAACTATAAAATAAAACTCATTTAAATTCATAAGCATACCATACTTGTTATTTTGCATTGTTTTCTATGTTTCTTATTACAATGAAAATGTAAAGTGTGTAAAGTGTGTAAATGTGTTAAATAAATAAACTTATTACTTATTATTACTTAAATAATAAGCATAGACCCAAAAAAAAATGACACCAACTTTTCTGAGATGGGTGTCATTGAACAGTTTTTGATTTTGGATATGAATAAAAGCCTTATATGAATTAAAGCGAAATATCCAGCAATAAAATCTTCGCTTTATTGACGTCAGGTTTACCATACATTTCAACCGTTGACGTAACCAACTAATAAACATAATGAATATTAAATATCTATGACTCCAACTTTCCTATGATAGGTCTAATTGAACAGTTTTTAATTTTGATTTACTTAAAAGACCTATGATACCACCCTTCTCGCATCATCTGAGAAGGATATAGGTGAATTTCTCTAACGCTTAGAGGATACTAGCATTGATTTTGGACTCGCAATCAACCGTGACAAAACCAAGTTTATGGTAATTGATAGGAAAGCTAATAACAGACCCGAGACCACTCATATCAATAACTGTGAGGTTGTCGCCAATTACATTTACCTTGGCTCCGCTATCAATAATAACGGGAGTTGCGAGAGCGAAATTAAAAGACGCTATGCCGTGACCAGATCAGCCGTTGAGAAGCTATCGAAAATCTGGAAGGACAGAAGAATTACGAAAAACACAAAAGTTCGTCTAATGAAATGTCTGATCTTTCCGATCTTTCTATATGCGGCTGAAACATGGACCCTCAGACAAGTTGACCGAAGAAAAATAGACGCACTGGAAATGTGGTGCTGGAGACGTCTATTGCGAATAAGCTGGACAGCGCATCGAACAAACGCCTCCATACTCAAAGAGCTGAAAGTAAAACAAAGGCTTTCGTCGCTTGTACAACTACGAATCCTTAAGTTCTTTGGGCATTTAACAAGGAAGACCGGTACCATCGAACATCTCGTGGTACAAGGTCGAGTCGAGGGCACACGTCCACGTGGTCGCTCCCCTACTAGGTGGACGGACTCAATCCGTTCAGCTACAGATTTATCGATCTCCGAATGCTTCCGGGATGCTACGAACACAAATCGCTGGAGGGAGATCGTAAGAGCTGCTGTGAAGGCCAAATCATAACCACGACCACTCTGCCAAGAGTGAACGAATAAGAAGAAGGAGAAGAAAAGACCTATAGAAACAAATGCGTAGTATGCAAAGACAAATTTTGACCCTTTACTGTAAACATAATAAATATAAAATATCGATGACACCACGTTTCCTATGATAGGTCTAAACGAACAGTTTTTAATGGATTTCATTAAAAGCCCTATAGAAACAAAAGCGAAATATGCAGTGACAAGTTTTAGCTCTCTATTGACGTCACGTTTACCATACATTTGAACCATTAACGTCACTATCTTGTTAACATAATGAATATTAAATATCGATGACACCACGTTTCCAATGATAGGTCTAATTAAACAGTTTTTAATTGTGTTTTGATTAAAAGCCCTATAGAAACAAAAGCGAAATATGCAGTGACAAGTTTTAGCCCTTTATTGAGGTCACGTTTACCATACATTTGAACCATTGACGTCACTATCTTGTAAACATAATGAATATTAAATATTCATGACACCACGTTTCCAATGATAGGTCTAATTTAACAGTTTTTAATTGTGTTTTGATTAAAAGCCCTATAGAAACAAAAGCGAAATATGCAGTGACAAGTTTAAGCCCTTTATTGACGTCACGTTTACCTACATTTGAACCATTGACGTCACTATCTTGTAAACATAATGAATATTAAATATCGATGACTCCAACTTTCCCATGATAGGTCTAATTGAACAGTTTTTAATTTTGATTTGATTAAAAGCCCTATAGAAACAAAAGCGAAATATGCAGTTACAAGTTTTAGCTCTCTATTGACGTCACGTTTACCATACATTTGAACCATTGACGTCACTATCTTGTAAACATAATGAATATTAAATATCGATGACACCACGTTTCCAATGATAGGTCTAAATAAACAGTTTTTAATTTTGATTTACTTAAAAGGCCTATAGAAACAAAAGCGAAATATGCAGCGACAAATTTCAACCCTTTCTTGACGTCACGTTTACCATACATTTGAACCGTTGACGTCACTATTTAATAAACATAATGAATATTAAATATTGATGACACCACGTTTCCAATGATAGGTCTAATTAAACAGTTTTTAATTGTGTTTTGATTAAAAGCCCTATAGAAACAAAAGCGAAATATGCAGTAACAAGTTTTAGCCCTTTATTGACGTCACGTTTACCTACATTTGAAACATTGACGTCACTATCTTGTAAACAAAATGAATATTAAATATCGATAACACCACGTTTCCTATGATAGGTCTAACATGAACAGTTTTTAATTTGGATTTGATTAAAAGCCCTATAGAAACAAAATCGAGATATGCAGCGACAAATTTTACCCCTTTATTGACGTCACGTTTACCATACATTTTTCTATGTAAAAAACATAATTGATATAAAATTACGAACGAAGTTTCCTATCTAGGACAGTTTTTGATTTTGATCTGATTATTAATCCAAATTTGAAACCTACAAAGATTGATTATTGACTTCCGCAAAACTCCTGCTTCTGTTCAATATTTATAAGAACTAAATAATCGAAATCGGTGATAGCCTAGTGGTTAGGGCGTCAGCCTCCTTATCAGAGGTCGGCGGTTCAAATCCGGGCACGCATCTCTAACTTTTAGTAATTATGTGCGTATTTAAACAATTAAAATATCACTTGCTTCAACGGTGAAGGAAAACCGTGAGGAAACCTGCACGCCTACTCAAAGGCGTGTGAAGGCTGCCAATCCGCACATGGCCAGCGTGGTGGACTATGGCCAAACCCTTCTCATATTGAGAGGAGACCCGTGCTCTGTAGTGAGCCGGTAATGGGTTGATCATGATGATGATGATGAATCGAAATCTAAACATACCGCGATAAAAGTTAGCGCTTTATTGACGTCACCATGTGTATTTGAACCGTTGACGACACTATCTAACAAACATAGTGAACATAAAAATCGATGACACCAGGTTCCGGACGAGTTGACCCGCGACCTTTAGGATAACATCGACAGACGTTGGACACCTAATTGTTGGGCTAGTGCGGCATGACAATTATATTATGGACGTATTCAAAGGTAATGGGGACATTGGAAATGGTTTCTCATTGTCAGCAAAGGAGGGCAAAGAAATGTGTTTAGCGTAGGTATAAAAACGTCAGTAGGTATGCAATATCACCGTATTAGTTTGCTTATTGTAAGTATTAGATTTACAAACGCAACTAAAGATTAATCACCCTCGTGAGTACATATTTTACCTGTCTTCTTTTCTCATACGTTTATTCATTTCCCTTTCGTCTCTTCGAAACGTCCCTCCGAATCCACAAGGTCTTTTTGTGAAATTCTGAGCATACCATGAATTCACTTTGCGGGTGGGAAGGTGAAGTGCCGAGCGGCTCCCAAGATTTGCGGAGGCTTAAGCCCTTTAATCTATTCTCCTTTTTCTGTGTGGAGTTTTTTCTTTCATACCTATTACCACACAGATCCTCGAAATCTGTTTAAGGGTCGTATTCCGATTTTTATAACATAAATGTTAGTGGCAATATTTATTCTCTAATAAAAGGATCTACAAGGAGTATACATTTAGGATGGGTTATTAGGTCATATTACTAATACAATCCGGAGTAAGTGCACATACAGCGGTTTTTGTAGGTGCAAAGAAAAATATGACCAACTCTTGGATAAGGTCATGATATTATTGGAAAAGGAACCGTCAGTTTAGCATGCTACACGGGGAAAAAATATGATCAAATTTTGATTCTCCAAACTTGTTTACCTATCGAGTTACAGTAAGTACTTTAGAATTAATGTTGTGTAACATTCCCTATTTTTTCGTAATTTTCGTTTATTGACATTTATTTATTATATCGGTACGGCTATTTCCATCGTTTTCCGATGCACAAAATTTTAGTCTAATACACTGTAGTCTAAGGACTATTTGAATAAAGATTATTTGAATTTGAATTTTTTGAATTTGTACCGGCTTAGATCAACGTTGCTTTTTTTATCCACTACAAATTAGCCCTTGACGGCAATCTCACCTGATGGTAAGTGATGATGCAGTGTAAGATGGTAGCGGGCTAACCTGTAAGGGGTATGGTAAACCCATACTCCTATCGGTTTCTACGCGACATCGTGCCGGAACGCTAAATCGCTTTGCGACACGTCTTTGTCGGTAGGGTGGTAACTAGCTACGGCCGAAGCCTCCCACCAGACCAGACTCGACCCAGGCATCGAACCTAGGACCTCCAACTTTATAATCTAACAGCGTGCGCGCTGCGCCACGGAGGTCGTCAAAATCAAACACTACTCATAAAAAATCATGTCGGTATACGTTTATGTGGTGGTGATTATATTAAAAATTTTAATTCGTTCACGTATTCACTTTCATCATAAAAACGAAACCGTCTATTATATTAAAAATAATTGACACACAGGAATTCATTGTACTTTCGCGTACATTGCATAATAGGGTTGTTGACTCTAATTAAGATGATTATTTTTCACCTGCTTTTGTCATTGTGCAAAAAATTATTAAAAATAAAAACATTAGCACCGAATAGCATATATGCTATTAATAACTAATCAGCAATATCAATAATAATTATAGTACAAATTCGATTTCATTATTGTTTACAGTGTTTGTCATGATTAATATACGGGTATTACTTTTAGGAGTGTGTCAAATATCCTTCATATCATTAAAAATGTGACGTTTTGAATAATCGTCCTTATAATCCTTCAGTCTGAGGTACGACCATGGTTAACCCCTTCCCCAAAAAAGTATGAATTGGGTCGTAATGATGATGTTAAGCTTCAGCTGACAGGCATACTGAGACCGATTGATGTCTACTGCTGGACTGCTTTTTCAGAGAATTACAAATTCTACAGTCTTGAGCGGCTTGCGTCCAGCGGTTCCATGCAATTTGTTTAGTGTCCTGTTATTTGGGAGTCTACCAACACTACGCTTCCAGCCAGACGTGGCTGTCAGAATCATGGAATCCCTACATCTGTCAGTTCTTCCTGCCCTAAGGCATGCCCAATCTGTCGCGTCTAACCGGCGTCCTTGGCGGCGTTCAAGTTGGGAACTGCGTGCGACCAATCAAAAGATCCGTCCGATCAAGTCTTGTGATTGGTCCACCGCGGGACTCTAACTTGAACACTGATAAGGATGCAGGACGCCATGTTGTGGTCTTCACCTAAATTAAGAGCTAAGCAGCAAGACCAGAGATAGACTGACGATATATCTTAACGAATCGCGTAGCTGAAATAGCAATGGACGGGGCACTTAACTCGGAGATGTTACTTCGTTTTAATTGAATAGGGCAAGTTATTGGTTTAGAACTAATTCTGTTACTTGTAGACGCAAAGTGGTCACGGCATGTTGGCTATGTAAAAGGTTATGACCCGGTCTTGTAGGGTACCAATATCCGTTTCCCTTTCTGAAATAAAATAGTCGACGTCACAGTAAGACTTTTTTGCTTGACTATACCTACGCAGTCAAATAAATTAAACCTCTTGTACTGCTTTCTCTTGTCTGAAATAAAACAGTCGACGTCACAGTAAGACTTTTTTGCTTGTCTATAGCCACGCAGTCAAATAAATTAAACCTCTTGTATTGCTTTCTCTTGTCTGAAATAAAATAGTTGACGTCACTGTAAGACTTTTTTGCTTGTCTATACCTACGCAGTCAAATAAATTAAACCTCGTGTATTGCTTTCTCTTGTCTGAAATAAAATAGTCGACGTCACAGTAAGACTCTTTTGCTTGCCTATACCTACGCAGTCAAATAAATTAAACCTCTTGTATTGCTTTCTCACGGATGTGAAAACAACGTGGAGCTCGTAAATCAAACGTGTATTAGACAAAACTGTTTATTATCTCTGGGTAAATAAAGACAAATACAAATTTAGCCCAGCCTTGACTTCAAATAACTGACCGAACTAATCACCTACAGAGCTCTGGGTTTTATGTAACCGGATAATATGACTTATGAGTTATTGGTTCATTAAACCATCTTAGCCTTTCAACTTGCGTGTTTTCAGCGAGAGGATCAATTTGTAAAACAAAAATAGGACGTCATGAATCTGTCAAGTTGTATTTGTGTACTCATTGCAAGTTCTATTCTTCTAAGCAATTAAATACGCTCCGCTTGCTTATGCGGATGGAAAGCGTCGTGAGTAAACCTTCACTCGTTAATATTCTCAAAAGCGTAGGTAGTGTACCGATCCGAACTTGGCCAGCGTGGTAGACCCTTCTCATTCTGAACGAAGTTCCGAGCCTTGTTGTGTCTTCGAATTTGGTTCATAATTTCAGTATTTCGATAGTAATAATAATAATATGAAGCTGTGATATTCTAGTGGTTAGGGCGTCCGCCTCCTAATCAGATGTCAGAGGTTCGACCCACAGCAGGCACCTCTAAATTTTGGAGTGATGTTTGTTTTTAAGCAATTAAAATATAATTTGCTTCAACGGTGAAGAAAAACATCCTTAGGAAACCCGCATGCCTGAGAGTTCTCCATAATGTTCTCAAAGGCGTGTTAAGTCTGCCAATCCGCACATAGCTAGTGTGGTAGAGTATGGCCAAACCCTTCTCATATTGAGAGGAGACCCGTGCTATGTAGTGAGACGGCAATGGGTTGATCTTGATAATGATGATGAATAATAATATTAATAATATCATTCTTTATTGTGTCAATTAGACCTAATAAAAAATAAAATTAAACTCCCGACAGTTTCCAACCTACATGCAAATTTTATCAACTGTTTGTAGATAAGAGAATCTTATCGGTCTATTAGTCCTTAGAATGCTGTTGCAATTTGCCCGTCAACTCTAGCAATCTAATATTAATGATTGTAATGAATCATATTATTATTTTAAATCAATCATATGGGATTATTATCAATAAAGGTCTCCATTAAAATTAACTAAAAGTTTCTATTCGGGATTTTGAAAACAATTAAGCCATATTTTTTTCACGTTATTAAATTAAAAAAGGCACACCAATGTGTTTTTATACTCGTATCATAAAATTATAACTGACAAAATTAAAAATGAGATAGTTAAAAGTTTAGGATTTTACGCCTTCTCATTCGGTTTTTTTATTTATAATATATAGCGGTGATAGCCTAGTGGTTAGGGCGTCAGTCTCCTAATCAGAGGTCGGCGGTTCGAATCCGGGCACGCACCTCAACTTTTCGGAGTTATTTGCGTTTTTAAATAATTAAAATATCACTAGCTTCAACGGTGAAGGAAAACATCGTGAGGAAACCTGCACGCCTGAGAGTTCTCCATAACGTTCTCAAAGGCGTGTGAAGTCTGCCAATCCGCAAATGGCCAGCGTGGTGGACTACGGCCAAACCCTTCTCATATTGCGAGGAGACCCGTGCTTTATAGTGAGCCGGTAATGAGTTGAATATGATGATGATGATATTAATAAATACAATGGCACATAAATATAATTGTAGGTTCATATATAAAGTTCACATCTTCGAAAAACTAAACCCGCTAGCTGTTCTAGCACGATGCGACAAATTAAAAAAATGTTTAATGCTATTTTCCTATTGTCTAAAATCTAGGCCATGGTTAGCTATATTGGATGAACCACGCTTGTGGGAGCGTTATGGAAATGCCGTTCTCGAAATGTATACAGATATTATCTATATAAGCTAATTCCCATTGCAACCATACCTGCTCCCTAGCTAATTAACCTGCTATAATGTTAAATAATATGTGAACTCAAGCTACCCGGTCCTAATGTATGTATGGATAGTAGTTCGGAGGCGAAATTAGTTTTATGAGGTATTCAATTATTCATATTCCTAAACTAATGCCTAGTGTGTTAATGAAATTCGGAAACTAGAATGAAATCTAGTTTGCGATGAGGGTTACAAACTGCACACAAATGACTTATAATATTGGTTATTTCAAGCTAGCCAATGATGGCATCTCATCTGATGGTAAGTGATGCTGCGGTCTAAGATGGTAACGGGCTAACATGTTAGGGTTATGGTAAACCCATACTCCTAATTGGTTTCTACACGACATCGTGCCGGAACGCTAAGTCGCTTGGCGACACGTCTTCGTCGGTAGGGTGGTAACTAGCCACGCCGAAGTCTCCCACCAAACCAGACTCGAGCCGGGCAGACTCCAACTTTTAAAATGCTGCGCCACGGAGGTCGTCAAAAATTGGTGATAGTTTAGTGGTAAAGACTAAAAACCATTCCCATCTAACTTTCGGAGTTTTATATGTGGAAACCTGGATGCCATAACGTTCTCAAAGGCTTGTGAAGTCTACTAAAACGCACTTGGCTACAGCGTGATGGACAGTGGCCAAAACCGTCCTCAACCGTTATGTTACATAATGGTTTGGATTGCAATGGTTTATAATCTTATAAAGATAACAGATCCAGAGTTCCACTCCTACATACCCAATGCCGGCTCACTACAGAGCACGGGTCTCCTCTCAATATGAGAAGGGTTTGGCCGTAGTCCGCCACGCTGGTCATGTGCGGATTGGCAGACTTCACACGCCTTTGAGAACATTATGGAGAACTCTCAGGCGTGCAGGTTTCCTCACGATGTTTTCCTTACCGATGAAACAAGTGATATTTTAATTGCTTTAAAACGCACATAACTCGAAAAGTTAGAGGTCATTAAGATAAGGAATTAATTGCGGACTCAGGCGCTGTAAGAAGCTAGAACTCAGGAAATACGGTTAAACTTGCTGTGCGAGACATATAGGCTATACGCCAATATCCTAACTCGGGCTTGATAATAACTGAGATTTTTATAGCATAACACAATCTTTTTTGGGCCGACCGGGAATCATATCCAGGACGTCCTAATCTTTAATCTTAAATTTACCTGGCTAGCTTGTTGTGGGCTTCTACTTAGACCAGGGCGCATTTGAAACCCCATAGCTTTAAGTTTTAAGTTTACGAATGTAAAACGTAAGCTTATAGAAAAGTCCTACTATAGTGTAAAGGATTATGTAAATGATAAAAAAGCATGGCTATGAAATATTGCTCTCATAAGATAGCTCTTAATATAATTTTAAGTGACATGTGAGATGGTAAAAACAAAAAGAAAATTTACCTGGCCAACTTTGTTGTGGACTTCTTCTTACCAGAGCGCGTTTGGAATCCTCATAGCTTTAGTTTTACGTTTACGAATGTCGTTAGCACCATCAACTCGCTACTTAGTAAATTATTGACGCGTCAAAATGTGCCTTTTAAAGGACTATTTTAATAAAGATTATGATTGAATGTTTTCCTTCACAGTTGAAGCAAACCAACCGAAGGCGTGAGGAAACCTGCACGCCTGAGAGTTCTCCATAATGTTCTCAAAAGCGTGTGAACTCTGCCTATCCGCACATGGCCAGCGTGGTGGACTATGGCCAAACCCTTCTCATATTGAGAGGAGACCCGTGCTCTGTAGTGAGCCGGTAATGGTTTCATCATGATGATTGAATGATTGGTTGTAGTAAAACATACATAGTCCACTAGACCAACGAGACAACTTATGTGTCAGTATAAGACGCAAGAAATCTAAAAAGAAAATGTTACAGTCGAAATAACTTAAAATGACTTAAGATACAACCGAATACCGCGTCCCACTCTTACCCCGGGTTTTGGTTTAATACCTCATTAGGGGGAAACTCGATCATTTCAATTCGGCCGCTCCAATAATACTGGGATTATTTGAACTTCAAATTACCCGTTTCGTTTAATACTTAATGCGATTAATGTACGTGTTCTGTGTAATTAATAAATGAATTGCTTGATTAGGGTTTTACTTCTGTGGACCGTTTTCGTGAAAGTCCGTTTTCAGAAAGATACCCTTATTTGTTTATATAAATTAATAGAATGGGCGTATCCCTTATACCTTGAAAAAGCTGTGATAGCCTAGTGGTAAAGGCGTCAGCCTTCTTATCAGGGGTCGGCGGTTCGAATCCGGGCACGCACCTCTAACTTTTCGGAGTTATGTGCGTTTTTAATAACAATTAAAATATCACTTGCTTCAACGGTGAAGGAAAACATCGTGAGGAAACCTGCAAGCCTGAGAGTTCTCCATAATGTTCTGAAAGGCGTGTGAAGTCTGCCAATCCGCACATGGCCAGCGTGGTGGACTATGGCCAAACCCTTCTCATATTGAGAGTAGACCCGTGCTCTGTAGTGAGCCGGTAATGGGTTGATCATGATGATGATGATGGTGATCCCTTATACCTAGCCTTAAGGGCTCCGAAATGAATAATTTGGACTTGACACCCACTCGATTTAAATTAAAGAATTGATATTATTAAATACTAACGCGATATTTTTTTATCCACTACAAGTTAGCCATTGATAGCAATCTCGCCTGGTGTAAGTGATGATGCAGTCTAAGATGGTAGCGGGCTAACTTGTTAAGGGTATGGTAGACCCATATTCCTATTTGATTTTTACGCGACATCTTTCCGGAACGCTAAATCGCTTAGCGACACGTCGTTGTCAGTAGGGTGTTTACTAGCCGAATGCCGAAGAATCAGACCAGACCTGAATCGGCAATCGAACCCAGGACCTCAAACTTTATAATGCGACAGACGACCATTGAGGACACATTTACATGTTACATTTTTATTAGCTCCCCCCTTCATTATTGATCCCCCCCCCCCCCATCTTACTCATAGTTCCAGAGGTTAGCGCGTTAAAACCGAGAAACATGCTGTTTAATTTCTTAAGTCCTAAAGATATTATTAGTCCTAATAAAATTATCAAACAAAGCGATGATAGCCTAGTGGTTAGGGCGTCAGCCTCCTAATCAGAGGTCAGCGGTTCGAATCCGGGCACGCACCTCTAACTTTTCGGAGTTATTTGCGTTTTAAAAAAATTAAAATATCACTTGCTTCAACGATGAAGGAAAACATCGTGAGGAAACCTGCACGTCTGAGAGTTCTCCATAATGTTCTCAAAGGCGTGTGAAGTCTGCCAATCTGCACATGGCCAGCGTGGTGGACTGTCGACAAACCCTTCTCATATTGAGAGGAGACCCGTGCTCTGTAGTGAGCCGGCAATAGGTTGATCATGATGATAATGATGAATAAAATTGTCTAATTTATAAAACATGTATTGAGGGGATAAGACAAATATCAATGTGAATAAAAAACAACACACAGCTTTTATACAATAGCATAATACACGGAATCTGTTCATTTCGACGTTAAAATAAGTTTTATGTATCCCTTAGTTGCCATGGGGCTTTAGTTTGGCTTACTCGACCCTTGTCTATAAATCCTTGACATATCTAATCGAGTCTATATTGGAAACACATCATGGACAATTTTGGTAAACAAGAATAGAGAAAAAATCTTAAGAAAATATCCAAAATGAAACTTACATTTTTGTGATTGTGAACATATTTTCGTGATTTCAGAATCTCTCAGATGTTAGAATTATACATGTATAGTACTCTAAGTAATAGTAAATGCGGTAAAGATTATTCCATGAAATTTCATTATTCCATATTATTTAAATGATAGTTCTAGAAGCTTCCACTATCAAACAAAATTGTAATTCCCAATTTAAAACATATATATATATTTTAGTAACTAGCCACGGCCGAAGCCTTCCACCAGACCAGATTCGAGCCGGGAATCGATTCCAGGACCTCCAACTTTATAATGCGACAACGCCCGCTGCGCCACGGAGGTCATCATGAAACTACAGTAAGCGAAGGCCGGTAATTATTTAGAGTATTAACAGCAGTATTTTTGCTGCGGCATTACACACACATAGCCTATAAAATCCACAATAATCTAGTACGCGTCTATTAACTCGATATTCATATTGACGTCACGCGGTTTGAACCTTTTTACATACATGAAAATTTTGGGTATTAAGAATGCTGAAAAAATGGACAATACTTTTTTAACTTTTATTCATGCAATATTATTAATTTTAACATATCACAGACAAAGCCGATGACCGATATACGTTGGGGTCCCAAGGTGCTGGAACTGGAATGGCGACCCCGCGCCAGTAAACCTAGCGTTGGTCGACCCCCAACAAGGTGGACAGACGACATCAAACGAGTCGCAGGGAACCGCTGGATACAAGCGGCCCACGACCATTGGAACTCCCTACAAAATACCTCGTCCAGCAGTGGACGTCTATCGGTTGAAATGATGATGATGATGATGACAGACAAAGCTATGGATAGCTTAAGCTTGGAAGCTTAACTGCATATTTATATCTTCCTAAGTTTGTCAGTTTTTTTTATTCTTATGCGTTTTAAAATAAATGTGTATCTTAAACAATTTATTTTCCTCATGTAGCTAATGCGATGCAATAACGCGTGTTGCGATGTAAATGACTTTATTCAAATAAATTAAATGATGAAACATTAACGTCTGCATAGGAAATGTATTGGTACACCGTTTTCCTAATAAACACAGGATGAATATTACCTTTGCAATAACACAGACGTCCTCATATACGGACGGCATCGGTATGCGCGGAAATTGGTGCAGTAATTCAAAGAGTGTTATTATAAATGTAAAGTACAGATTTTATTCAATCTATATATCTTTTAACCATCTATATCCACCTATCTAACTATCATCATCATCATCATTTCAACCGATAGACGTCCACTGCTGGACATAGGTCTTTTGTAGGGAGTTCCAATGGCCACGGTCTTGGGCCGCTTGTATCCAGCGGCTCCCTGCGACTCGTTTAATGTCGTCTGTCCATCTTGTTGGGGGTCGAACAACGCTACGTTTACCGGTGCGGGGTCGCCATTCCAGCACCTTGAGACCCCAACATCGATCCGTTCTCCGAGCTATGTATGTGTATATTCTTTGTATCTAACTATACTTGTAATAAAACTGAGGAATTGATTAGTTTGTTTTTTGTTTAAACTCGTTGAGCAGTCAGATGTAAAAATATATTTTGTTTTGAAAAGCCCGATTTTCGGAAGGTTACATGGGCTATTGACATCGTACTAGAGATCTCACTGAGAAGAAAAACTGGCTTACTTATTCGATTCCGGCTCGAGTCTGGTTTGGTAAAAGGCTTTGAACTCGGCTAGTTTACACCCTACCGATAAAGACGTGTCGCCAAGTGATCTAGCGTTTCAACACGATGTCACGTAGGAGTATGGTTTTACCATATTCCTAAAAGGTTAACCCGCTACCATCTTAGACTGTTCACTAACGACCAGGTAAGATTGAAAACAAACGTTAACTTGTAGTAAAAACTATTAGAGTAAACATTTCGTAAATCATAAATTTTTCCTTTTGTTTAAAATAACCTCTATAAAAATAACGTGAACCCATCATGTACTAGGTATAGTTGATATACTAAGGTAACGCAAAGAAACCATATTACGAACTATCTTCTTGTATATTTTATCAAGCAGGCCTATAAAATTACTATTATAATAGCCAGCCATATTGATATTTATCGAAGGGCCGAGAAGTTTGAATGCCGGGTGATTTCAATAAATAAATATTACGCGATTTCGAAAAGTCAGCAGGAAAACCGCTACGTCATTTACTAAAGGACCATTGCCCCAAAATATGACGAATGCCTACACACAATAATCTCTTAACCAAGAAAATATTGAGGGAAAGCTCGATAAAGAAAGAACAAGGGTGTTGTGTGGTAGATGGATTAAAAAATGTTGTTATCTTATTCTATCATGGAGCTGAAGAAAAAAACCATGTGGAGATCGTATGGAAAGAGCTATATGGAAAAATACGCAAACGAATATAATTAGTTAACCAAATCATTCGTATTAGCATAAATAGTTATTTTATTCTAGTAGTACATAAGATTAGCTGATGGATATAAATCTGTTTATATACAGAATCAAATACGTTACATTGTCAATAGTGTTCCAAATTATTTTTGTGACTTTCAAGCTCAGATTTTAGAATTTATGAATGAATAATATAATCGCTGTGTAGAAAATAAAGCTGTCTTTTGCTAGTTTTGTTAATATTTAACGAAGTTTAAGTACCGTAATATCACCTACACGCAATAAATAATAAGTTTTTAGAGCACGAATAAATTTCTTCCAAGCGTGTACTAAACCACCGTCCTTTCGGTCAGCTTTAATTTAAATACATCATAAACAGACCGCTCAACGGTTGACGCTGCTTGTACATTTAAAATGAGCACAGGTACACTTTGTAAGTTGAGAAACTTGGGACGTACCTTAGTTGTCGATCATGGGGGGCGAAGATTTAATGCATCGGCATTACGTCAAATGTGGTGATCGATCTGTAATATTGAAGTAGGTCAGGACAGGCACTAGGGTCCTCATTTCGCACGCTCATTATCACTTCACGGGGTTCAGCACTAGAGTCATGTGGAATCGATGTGGGGGGGAGGTGGTGAGCCCGCGCAACAGTGTCGCGTGCTGTGACCTGTCAGATGGAGGCTCGGCGGGGGAGCGAGGCGCGCATGGCAGCCGGCGCGAGGCGAGCGATGGCGCGTTCTGCGTACCCAGCAGCTACAAAGACGGGCGGCCGGCGCGAGGCGCGAGGCGGACTGCCCGGGTCCGCCGCCGCCTCTCATTGCCCTAAATTCGCGCTACGGGCACAGTAATTCTAAAGCTGCAACCACCGCGACGGCCGCCTATCGATTCAGCGTACGTTTCGTGAAAGTAAAAAGTTAACACGATCGAATACAATGCGGTCGTGGTGTAACGCGAACCTAAACAATTGTAGGTCACAAAATAGCTTAAAACTTATTATCGATTGCCAGGCGCCGTGAGTTTATAAATAAACTTGTTAGGAATCTTTGCGGCGGCGACTTTCGTCCATTCGCAAACGGAACTTTAACATCTAGGTTGTAACTGAAAGTTTGAATCGAAACTAAACTTTTTCTAGTCAATCTATAACTAGACTAAATAAATAAGTATTAGTAAAAACCAGACGAAACCAAAAACATTATTAAAAAAAAACGTGTATTATTTTACATTTCCTCTTTCAGACATTTCATGTAATTATTTATTTTGATTATTTTTTGTAAATATTAGCTGTAGCCGGCGGCATCGTCCGCGTTTTTAGGTTTTTATCAGAAACCTGAAGCAAAAAGTTGCCTATGGGTTAAATCAGGATATAATCTCACATAGATTCCAAATTTTAGACAAATTAGTTCGGTAGTTTTTGTGCGAAAGTGCAACAAACATCAGTAAAATTTAATACTATTTATGTAATACTAATACGAACGATTTGTTTAACTAATTATATTCGTTTGCGTATTTTTCGGTGTAGCCCTTTCCATACGATCTCTACATGGTATTTTTCTTTAGCTCCATGATTAAATAAGATAACACCATTTGTAAACCCACCCACCACCGTTGTTCTTTCTTTATCAAGCCTTCGCTCAATTTTTCTCGGATTAGAGATTGTTGTCTGTAGCCATTCTTCATATTTTGGGACATGACCCTATAGTAAACGACGGAGCAGTTTTCCTGCTGACTTTTGGAAATAGCCTAATAATCTTTTATTGAAATCATGGCATTGAATAGTAATTTTATAGGTCTGCTTCGTAAGAAGATAGTTTGTATTATTGTTTCTATGCGTTACCTTAGTATATATTTTTGACGACCTCCGTGGCGCAGCGTGTGCGCTGTGGCATTATAAACTTGGAGGTCCTGGGTTCGATTCGAGTTTGGTCTGCTTCGGCTGTGGTTTAATTACCACCCTACCGTCAATGACGTGTCGCCAAGCCATTTAGCGTTCCGGTACGATGTCGCGTGGAAATTAGGAGTATAGCTAGCCAACCCCTAAAAGGTTCGCCCGCTTCCACCTTAGACTGCATCATCACTTTTTTTCCCCCGCTGGAAAATGCGTTCACGCATCCCCTCCAGAAGCGACGCAGTCTTGACTGCGTATGTGGGCCTCGCCGGCGGCCGGACTGGCGACCAAAATACCCACTAAAACCCAGCGATGCTCCTACGCGTCGCCTGGTGGCTAGGTCACGGGAACACCCGCGCACTCGACCGCAACCCAACCAGCGGCGTGTGCCGAGGCAGACCTTCCACCGGGGCCGTATGATCGAGGCCCCCAGACTGCATCATCACTTACCATCAGGTGAGATTGCCGTCAAAGGCTAACTTTTAGCATATAAAAAAACAATACAAAACTTTCCCGTTCATAGTATTAATTCGGAAGAAGGGACTCCGTAGTGCGCCTAGAGAAGGTTCGCGTAAAAGTTTTCCATAGTTTATTATCGTGTAACAAACCGCGCAATGCAGAAAGCCGCCTACGCGATGTGTTCATGTGACGACATCCATGCTACGAGGCTACGTCCGCACTTTGCTACGTAGCGCTTTGCGCATTCAATTTACAATAATTACTGGGAACTTTTCTCTTTTATTCTATGACAAATTATATATGTCCATAAAAATATTGATAATTTCAAATAAAAAATGCACTGTACATCAGAAGTAAAAGTAAACTTGTAGTACCGTTTAGTAGGCTGCACAAAATTAGTAACTCATTCAAAGGAAATTGTATTGTATTTTATAATAATACGTTATCTATTGATATCTTAGAGATGTCTTTCAATAAATTTAAAGTTTTTATAAAACAATAGCTTATTGAAAATCATTTTACGATATTAAGAATCATATAAACGATAAAAAAACTTAGATGTCAATTGCTCTATCTCCATAGCTACTATAATTTATTATTGATTATGAGAGATAGTGGTCACAAAAAAACCCGCATAAGTTTTTTGTGGGTTTCTTAGACCCGTGCGCGATTTGAACCACCATGATGCGGTCTAAGATGGTAGCGGGCTAACCTGTTAGGAGTATGGTAAACCCATACTTTTAATTGGTTTCTACACGCCATCGTGCCGCAACTCTAAATCGACAAGTCTGTGTCGGTAGGGTGGTAATTGACCACGGCCGAAGCCTCCCACCAGATCAGACACGAGCCGGGAATCGAACCCAGGACCCTAAAATGCTACAGTGCACGCGTTGCAGAGGTCGTCATAAATGCCTACAGCGTTGAAGCAAGTGATATTTTAATTGCTTAAAAAATTTAATTTAAATTAATTGTTTGACGTATGATTTAGGGTTGGTTATCAAATAAATTGCATAACCAGCCATAAACCTGGCCATAACATAGCCATAACCATAAACCTAGAAAACACTAACACAAGACCAAAGAAACATTAACAATCAATAATTATCTTCCTCATTGGAAGAGTTGTAAAAAACTTTAGGGATACCTGTAGGAATGAAGGTGTGAAGTTGACGCTATTAAAAACATATAAAAGGACTCGCCGAGGTTTTTTAACGATGTGAGGGAAATATCCTACGATATTTTACCTCCTCTACATTGGATTCATAAATCTTCACGGTTTATGCACCGCAGAACTTTTTCCTCATACGTGTTGTTATATTTTGTCAAATTTACATTTATTGAAAAAACATAGATAAATACATAAGTTAAATTGAGACCTTTCTTATAAAAATATCACAAAACTTATAATGTCCTCGTGGCGTCCATTGTTATTGCTATTTTTCGTGGACCAATCGCTTGCCACCGTTTTGGCTGGAACCAAAATATGGCGGCACGACACAATGACAACCAACTTAATACATCAATATTAGTATTCTAGTCAAGTTGTATACTTTTTATACGTATACAGATTAATAACATTTTAACCCTAGCAGCTTATACAAACATTTCGTTTCTAAAGATAATTCAATTGATATTTTTAATGACAAACTACACAATTTCAAAAATAAAATAATACAAACACTAGTCTAGTTAGATTTTGCATAGTGCGTATATACCTGTATATATTCCTTATTCTTTATTATAAACACAAGGTTACTTTTCTGTTCTTTTGCAATAAGTTCTTTTTTCTGTTTTTTGTTATTTGCTGTTTGTTAATCTAAACATTTTGCATACTATATTATTAGCGACATATTAGCGTCGACTTAAGTCATGTAGTCAGGCATGCTGTAGTTACCTCTAAATTGATTTATATGTATATCCTAGCACTTAAGGTTTTAAAATTAATAAATAAAACCCTTACAAACAACTTGTAAACTATATGTCTTAATTAATGAATACGTCATTATGTATATATATAGAATCGCGGCGATAAATATATCTATATAAAATAAAGCCTATGTGTTATTTTTATGTTTTTTAACTACTGTAAAGTTTATTTCCGTTAGCAGTGTTTGAGTGGATTTTAACAAATTCCTTATTGTCATTCATTTCAGTGATATTCTTAAGTTTTTTCAAATTAATACCATTTTTACTGTATTTCTTAACATTTTTCACGCTATTATTTAATTAGATCAACCTAATTACATTTTACAATATTTAATTAATCTTAATTGACTTATAAGAATACATATTTAATATTTTGATACCACCGAATCGACGTTAAATAACTTGAAACAATGAAATAAAAATAGAGGCAATTATACAGACAGGAACATTATAATTTTGTGTAAATTATTATTCCATCGCAATGCAATTCTGACTTTTTCTGAATCTGAATTCTGATTTTTTTTATCCACTACAAGTTAGCTCTTGACGGCAATCTCACCTGATGGTAAGTGATGATGCAGTCTAAGATGGTAGCGGACTAACCTGTTCAGAGTATGGTAAACCCACACTCCTAATTGGTTTCTACACGACATCGTGCCGGAACACGAATCGAATCGTGGCGACACGTCTTTGTCGGTAGGGTGGTAACTAGCCACGACTCGAGATCGGAATCGAACCCAGGACCTCCAACCACCACCACCAACTTTATAATGCGACAGTCAAAAAGTATTAAGTTCGATTGTATGTTATTCCTCCAAAACAGTTATTTTTAAACCATGTATTTTAGAAGTGATAAAATAACGGCCATGATGTAAAACGTAATCTAAATTAAAATCTTTATTCAGGCCTCACAGAAATATAATTTAACTTGTGACAATTACGAGAGGGTCAAAGTACTGTGAAATGTGTGTGGTGTATAAAATAAATGTATTAACCTTTATTTACAAGGTGGACAGACGACATCAAACGAGTCGCAGGGAGCCGCTGGATACAAGCGGCCCAAGACCGTGGCCATTGGAACTCCCTACAAAAGACCTATGTCCAGCAGTGGACGTCTATAGGTTGAAGTGATGATGATGATGAACCTTTATTGACTGTGGTGATACCCGTACTTATATTATAATTGCGGAGGAGTGTATGTTTGTAAGTGTATTTGTTAGTTATTAATGTTCTTGACAAATTTGTTACAGAGATAGCTCACATCCCGGAGACGAAGGTTTGGACCGTTTCCGTGGCGTGCGTGCTCTGTCGGATTAAAACGTTGGAGGTGCTGGGTTCGATTCCCGGCTCGAGTATTGTCTGGTGGGAGGCTTCGGCCGCGGCTAGTAACCACCCTACCGACAAAGACGTGTCTCCAAGTGATTAAGCGTTCTTCCTCCTCTCAACGAGTGTAGACTCCTCAAATTTTCCAATTCTCCGCTGTTCACCAGTGCGAACAGATAGATCGTGTAATGGGGGATAGTTTCCTGACTGAATTCCTAAATTACGAGTATGAATGAGTGGTACTCTTTAACCACTCGTTGTAACACGTTATTTCTGCTGCACAATTGTAAATTTTTAAATAATATGCCGTCTATTGTTCCCAACTCCAGCTTTGTATTAGTGTCTATTCTAATGCTATATTATATGTAGCGGTCACCACTCAACAGTACCACGCGCAAATTCAAATTCAAATAATCTTTATTTAAATAGTCCTTTAAAAGGCACTTTTGAGGCGTCAATAATTTCATCATCATCATCATGATCAACCCATTACCGGCTCACTACAGAGCACGGGTCTCTACTCGATATGAGAAGGGTTTGGCCATAGTCCCCCACGCTGGCCATGTGCGAATTGGCAAACTTCACACGCCTTTGAGAACATTATGGAGAACTCTCAGGCGTGCAGGTTTCCTCACGATGTTTTACTTCACCGTTGAAGCAAGTGATAATTTAATTGCTTTTAAACGCTATGTGCGTTTAAAAGTTCGAGTTGTGTTACCGGGATCGAACACCTACCTGTGATTAGGAACGCCCTAACCTCTAGGCTATCACAGCCTTTACATATATATAGACATAGTAATGAAGGTAGAGTATTAGATCTCCCGAGTAAATGTTTAGAGACCTGTGCTCTGTAGTGAGCCTGCAATGGGTAAGAGTAACTTGAATCAAACAGCTGTAGATAAAACAGGGTCTCAAAATTTAACTGTATAACTAATGCACTCGAAGGTACTCGTAATATGAAATATGACTATTTTTTTGAAAATTAATCTCTATATATAGGTATGGGGTAAACATATGGATGGCCCCTTGGTAAAATAACAGCGGTACACAAGGATCAGCCTAGTGGGTTATTACATAAAACATAACCGTTCAACCTTCAAGCCGCGGTGGGCATTCAGTGGTGCGGTCATTTAATAAGTTTTATAAGAATCAACAGCGCGGCACGCACGGCCGGCACGCGAGCAGCGGCACGCTCGCCGCAGTCGGTCGATTGGACGTGCCGCACTTACAATGGCTCGATAACCAGCCGAAAGGGCTTCAAAATCATTTCAATAGCCTCTGTAGTTTTACAACCAAGCTAAGAGAAGAAGTTAAGAGTTAAAAAGAACTTAAGAAAAGAAGTTAAAAATGATAAAAGGTTATCGAAGATGGAGTCAAAAGTTGATATAAATAATTATCATCATATCAATCAACAGACCTTCAAATGATAGGATCATGATGATCTAGCTGCAGCAGTCAATAAATTACCTGACAGACTTAAGTAATTGTGTGGAATAGAATATCTTTGTGTTTTGGAATGTTGTTCATTTTGGTCTTACAAATTTTTTTATTTGGGTGTCCTATACACTCTCAATTTCAGTCTGCTTAAACTTAATATTAAAATTAAATAATAAAATATAGAACATAACAACTAAATCCTTTTCATACTATATTAAAATTTCGCAATATTTGCCATAGAAATATCCTAACAGATACTACTATGTATTAAATTAAACACATGTATTTCAAGAGCTTAATTAATATCTTTTTGGCGTTATCCATATATATTATTTTATTTAAGCCAGTTGAGGAATCGCAATTTATAATTTATTCAGTTCAATTCATCTGTAAAGTAAGCAGTACAAAATTACCCCGTGTCATATAAATTACACCTTATTTTTTTTTTATACCAATACAAGTTAGCCTTTGACAGCAATCTTACCTGGTTGTAAGTGATAATGGTAGCGGGCTAACCGGTTAAGAATATGGTAAACCCGTACTCCATAAATCAATCAATATATTATCATGATCTTTATTCAAATGGTCCTTTTCAAAGGGTTCTTTTGTCGCGTCAATAATTCATATTGGTCCTTCAAAGTGCATGAGCGCTAAATTGCTTAACAACACGTCTTCGTCTAGTAGGGTAACTAGCACGGCCGAAAATAGACTAGCCGGGAAACGAATCCTGTTAAGTATGAACGACAGCGCATTCGCTGCACCACGGGGGTCATTTTGTTCTATTATATTTTAGTATGCGTGTTCTATTGTTGTAAGCCAGATATGACTCGATTCATGTATATTTAAGTGTATTGCCAAAGAATAAATAAATTAAAGGGAATGATATTGTATTTTGACGACCTCCGTGGCGCAGTGCGTGCGCTGTCGCATTAAAATGTTGGAGGTCCTGGGTTCGATTCCCGGCTCGAGTCTGGTCTGGTTGGAGGCTTCGGCCGTGGCTAGTTACCACC
The DNA here is from genome assembly GCA_928268935.1 of Lasiommata megera. Classification (NCBI taxonomy): domain Eukaryota; kingdom Metazoa; phylum Arthropoda; class Insecta; order Lepidoptera; family Nymphalidae; genus Lasiommata; species Lasiommata megera. The sequence goes on along the minus strand of OV743326.1, from coordinate 7,772,361 downwards.
CTACCGACAAAGACGTGTCGCAAAGCGATTTAGCGTTCCGGCACGATGTCGCGTAGAAACCAATTAGGAGTGTGTTTACCATACCCCTTACAGGTTAGCCCGCTACCATCCTAGACTGCATCATCACCTACCACCAGGTGAGATAGCCGTCAAGGGCTAATTTGTAGTGTATAAAAAAAAAAAAATCATTCAAATCAATGCCGCCCAATGATGGAGACACTGACACTTCCTATGTGCCGTAAATGATTATCGGATATACCTACTACATTTTCACTGTGCAAATAGCGAAATTGCACATGTTAGAATTTTTCCAATCAATCAATCGTTTTACTTACTTACACGCAGAACTTGATAAGCCGTATAAACTTCTACCAGATTACATAACTTTTTGATTGATGAATTGCTATTTTAGCATGACACCACTTCTTCATCATCAGCATATTAATATCCACGTGGGCGCAGTCCTCCTCTCAAATTTCTATATACAAAGGTTTAGGAGTTAGACCCACCATACTGCTCGAATTCGGGTTGGTGCGATTAACGATTATTTTGGTGATAATAACCGAGATTAGCGGGTATAACTTACCCTTTCTTAATTAACTAATAGGTTATCAGTGTGTACCGAATATTTGTCCTGATATAACCATTTATAAATAAAAATTTGTAATACAACTAAATTGCATGAAAGTACGTGACTAAATTTGTGTTTATTTATAATAAATTCAATTTTAACTCAACATTAATAAAAAGTCGAAACCTAACCCCATGTCAGGCTGAGAAAATAGATAAAAAAATCACATCATGTCAATGTAATCAAGAATATTTTTTAAAGAATTATATGAAATTGACAAAGACGTGTCGCTAAGCGATTTAGCGTTCCGGCACGATGTCGTGTAGAAACAAATTAGAAGTATGGGTTTTCCATATCCCTAACAGGTTAGCCCGCTACGACCTTAGACTGCATCATCACTTACCATCAGGTGAGATTGCCGTCAAGGGCTGACTTGTAGTGGATAAAAAAAAATGTTAAGTTAAATTAATAATTAATTACCAATAAAATATTTAATTACCGTAGTCTCTAAAACAACCACGTAATCGCATAAACAATTAACCGTCAGATCCCGCAATGGACAACTGACTAATATACCCAATATAGATAATGATGATTTGGCAGAAAAAAAACGTACAAATCTATAAAATTTATAAAAGAAAACATTCGCAACAGCAATATATTTTACCCGTTCTATAAATCCGATAAAACCAACGCGTTTAGTTATATTCATCATTCTTTGTCGATGCTTCGAGTAAATTTTTCACAAAGAATCAATGGACCCTTACGAAAATGTCCTGAATCACTTTGCTACGTCATTGCGCTTTTTCACATCTCCAAACGACGATTAATGCTCTGCGTACAAGCTATTATTTCAAACAGTGTTTCGGTTTTTCTTTAATAATGGCCGTTTAAATTTTATCGGATATAACTTTATTATAATCTTTACGGCAATTTATATAGTCTTCGACGTGATTTTTTACGTCTACTAGTATTTATGGGCCTCAGAGATACTCAGCGGGTGATGGAAAGAGTATTTCTAGTGCTTGTTTCTACAGTGTTTTGCGTAAGTACCTAGTTTTTTTTAGACAAGAAATCCCTTTACTAAAACCACGCTGGTTGTTCCAGTGCAGTCGAAGATGGTAGCGTGCTAACCGGTTTTTTTTTATCGTGGATATGCGCAGAGGTATCCTCATGGATACCTCTGCGCCACGGGGAAGCACAGAGGTTATGTCAGACTCCTTTAGACTAAAACCCCTACGTGTTCCTACTCACCGTTGTATGGTGGAGCCACGGGAAAGCTTTCGCATACAACCGCAACTCCACCAGCGGGTGTCCGCTGTCGTAGGCCCACCTCGGGCACAACGTGCCCAGTTTCGCTAGTTAGAGGTTTCACAAGTCCTCCAAAGGTACAGGAGTCAGAGAGGTGGAAGAGGGCGGCGAGCGACCACCCACCCTGGCCCACCAATCCCATACCTGCTAACCTGATTGGAGTACTTATAGCATTTATATTAAAAACACCCCAATTTTTCCACAAACTATCGTATGCATGTGGCACTTTTTCGGTAAGGGACCAAACCCGAAGCTTCTTACCGGGCAATAATTAGATCAAATCAGAGGCGGTAATTACTAAAAAAAAAATTATACCATCTATTGCATTGTATCCTCGGTGTACTTAAAAAGTTATCATTTAATAATAAATTAACGAATTGGTTTGTCCAAATTACTTCCAAAACATGTCACGAATGTGTACTCTATATTTACATACCATACTAGCTGACGCCCGCGACTTCGTCTACGTTGAGTTAGTGTGTGAAAGTGTGTTTGTTTGTTTCCAATCACGATGCAATGGATTACTAAAATGATGACCTTGAAATATTTACAGGATAAACATTAAAGTATCTCCTTTCTAACAAAAAAATGAAAGAAATCGCGTACGCGTACGCGTACGCGGTAATGAATTACAACTAAATACACTTTTTGACTTTCATCCCCTCTCCCAAGGGAACCGTTCTCAATTCTGGGATAAAAACTATCCTATATGTTAAATGGGAGTATCAGCTACTCCTTTACCAAATTTCATTCAAATCCATCCAGTAGTTTCGGCGTGATGCACGGACAAGATACAGACAGACAAAAAAATAATTGCTTTTGGCTCAGTATCGATAGTAATTTTAATTGGGGCTCCCCCAATTAAAATTTTCAAAATATATTTAATGTACAGAATTCATTCTGTTATTATTTTATTATATTATAAATTAAGGTTTAGTTAAACATACTTTTAGCAGACAACATACAGTTGTCACTTTATGTCAGTTTCTAGTAATTCGATTGCTTATGTCTCCCGCAGTATTAACATATGTAATCCGAAAGTTAACTGATTATTATCAGTAATAACGCTTACGTAAACAACTGGCTCTTAATTGAGCATAACAATATAACAATGGCATGCTAATTACGTATATAAGCTTACGGGTAATTATCACCCTGTCGATAGATAAGCGAAGTTAAACAAAGAGCCAGTTAAGCTCTGTTGTGTAAACATGGCAACTTGTCAGAGACAAAGACTTTGCGTCTAAACAAAACGTCGAAACTTACGTAATGGAAGGCGAAGGAACTTTGCGAAAGCAGAACTACCACGATCTGTTTTTCAACCTAAATCCAAGTTGTAACAAACCTAACGCTGATCACTCATCTATGCAGCGATAAAATATCTACGTTTTATTTTCGAAACTATTAAAACGAAATGCGTAGGTATATATCCACCTTTCCCCTGCAATCATTTGTCATCGGAATTATAGAGACACACCAGAAAAAAAGGTTAGTAGAGAATACAAATTACGGTATTACAAGTATTTGTAGGATCTATTAGAAGTATCTATAGGATCTATTGGTGAGTGGGGGAAAACTTATTTATTATACTCTGATCTTAAGAAAGACCACATTTTTAGTGGAAAACTACCGAAGTTAGCCCTGGACGGTAATCTCCAAATTTGGAAGCGGTATTTTTAACTTTTTATTCGGATATGGTTAACACATATTCCAAATTGGTTTCTACGCGAGATCGTGCCAGAACGCTTAATAGCTTGGCGGCACGTCTTTGTCGGTAGGGTGGTAACTAGCCACGGCTGAATCCTCCCACCAGACCGGACTCGAGCCAGGAATCGAATCCAGGACCTCCAACTTTTATAACGCGACAGCGCACGCACTGCGCCACGGTGGTCGTCAAATACGGATGCGGGAAGTCGTTCCACACCTTAGCAGTTCCTATTAGAAACGTGGAAAGAAAACGTTCCATGCGTATTGATTGTTTCTCAACCTCTGGGGTCAGAATGGCAATCAAAAACAAGTGTGCTGTGCCCTACCTGTGTGTAACCCTATTAGTTGTGACAGCGTTACCGGGCTGTATGGCGAGCTTTGGAAAGAAGCTCTGCCAGAAGAAATTTTGAGCCCTAGGGCTCGAAGAAACCAAGGGAACGTTTGCCTAAGGGCGCCTCCTTTGAGGCCGAACCTCAGCTTAGGCGACGTTTGGGAAGCACTTATAGAAATACGCTAAACAGCTTCAAAGTATTTTTAGAGATTTTCAATTACTTATATTTTTAGCGAGTTATCACGTAGACTAAACGATCACTTATCATCAGATGAGATCAGAGAATGAAAAAAAGCAATTGAAAACAAGATTGTGAATTTCCTGAGCATACTTACCGAAATCATACTATAGAAATACGATAAACAGCTTCAAAGTATTTTTTAGAAATTTTCACTTAATTGTATTTTTACCGAGTTACCACGTAGACTACATGGTCACTTATCATCAGATGTGATGAGATCAGAAAATTACGAATAGCAATTGAAAACAAGACTGAATTTCCTGAGCATGCTCACCGAAAATATACTATAGAAATACGATAAACAGCTTCAAAGTATTTTTAGAGATTTTCTCTTACTTGTATTTTTAGCGAGTTATCACGTAGACTAAACGATCACATATCATCAGATGAGATGAGATGAGAAAACGACGAATAGCAATCGTAAACAAGATTGTAAATTTCCTGAGCATAGTCACCGAAATTATACTGTAAAAAACGATAAACAGCTTTAGACAAAGTATTTTTAGTGACTTTGGCTTACTTGTATTTTTAGCGAGACAAGACGATCACTTATCATCAGGTGAGATGAGATGAAGAAAACGGCAAAACTTGTGGGCTTTCAGCTAACTTCTGAGGAGATTTTGATAAACTTAACTTCAAGGAGTTACGGTTATCAAAGTCACAGCTAACAAACCCTAAGAATCATTGAAACTTTTGTAATGGGCACGAGCGGCATTTGTGAAAATACGTGTGGCATTTTATTTTTCTTATAATATTTGGTTTATAAAGGAAATATTTTTATTTATATATCTGATATTATAGGTGTGAATGTGTCTGTTCTGAAGAAGCAGGATACAAAAGGCGGCATTATTGCTTAGTATCTCTGTAGTAGTATGTCTATCAGACAACCTTAACTAATTTTTGTTTTTTTTTTATTAAAAAAATACCCGCGTAACTCCTATTCGTTTATGTTGAATATAGATGACGTTTACGCTTTTAAGCACTTTTTCCGACAGAGATTTTCAAGAATATGCTTTCTTTTCTCCGGAACTACTGGAGTAGAATGTGCTGTTATGCAAATTAGAAGTGTACACCACTGTTTGTTTGTCAGAGTTGACCACCTAGCACCTCATTTCTACAGCCCAAGACGAGAGATGAGAACATCGGCTATACACCCGCATTCCTGTCTCCTAGTCTCGTCACCCAGAGCGTGTGGATCGGGCATATCTGTGTTAGGGTGTTGATCGGAGTCGAAATAAGGAGGCGCAATTCGTAGCAGGCAACTGAATAAAATAATACAGACGGCTAATGGTCGAGTGGCCTTCGCTTGCCTCGACTCGCACGAGGCCCTCCGCGAGACGTGCTCCCATCTTGCGTAACATAAACCAAATATAAGGAGCTACCTTACTTTACCTGTTTTTTTGACGGTAAGCTCACCTGGTGTAAGTGAGTGATGCAGTCTAAGATGGTAGCAGGCTAACTTGTTAAGGGAATAGTAAACTATACCCTACTTGGTTGGTCACGTTTTTTTTATCCACTGCAAGTTATTCCTTGACGGCAATCTCACCTGATTGTAAGTGATGATTCAGTGTAAGTTGGTAGCGGGCTAATTGGTTTCTACGCGACATCGTGCCAGAACGCTTAATCGCTTGGCGGTACGTCTTGGTCGGTATGATGGTAACTAGCCACAGCCGAAGCTTCCTGACCAGACACGAGCAGGGAATCGAACCCAGGACCGCCAACTTTATAATGCGCTGAATCCGGATGTCGACAAATGTCACTGAACCAGCGATAATTACTATTGTGTTACTTATGTTTAACAGTGTATTTAGTATTTTTCGAAACACCATCAAAACGTTTTTATGAAAAATAGGATAGGCGGTTATATTCATTGTCCGACTTTTGACTAATTTTCAACCTAATATTCCGCGATCACGGTTTATTTTTTTTTTAGATTTTTCTTGCATGCCTTTTAGGCAGAATGTGTCAGGCTACACAATATTAATATTAATTTACCACCACCTTCAAAAAACTAATTTAATTTTGATTTGAAATGAGTAAATTGAGAAACACCAAAACCTTTTTGGAACTGAACCGCTTTTAACGTGGCTTTCTACTCAGAGGAGCTTACAATGGGTAATAAAGGCATAAAATAACCCGTTTTTATAGTTTTAATAGGCATTTTTCCAGTTTGACACGAAGAGGATATTGAATTGAATGTCATATAAGACTGATTTATAACGCAGGAAATGTAATCCAAGTCCTAAACGAAGCGCTAACATAAGATTTTTTCTTTTAGCTTAGGTTCAATAAAATTGAGGGGCTTAGTTAGGAACAGGAAGGTACCAAGATATCCTTTTGTTGCCTGTTGCAAACAAAGTATAGAATTTCTTACCTCTACCTAACGAAAATATATATAAACCTTACCATAACTTCCCTGCCTGTTAAATGTCGGGTAACTCAAAGTTCGTAATCATGTTTATTTAGGACAAAACGTTCTAATGAGGTTTAGACGCATTTATGAAACCTTGTACAAAGCTCATGGAGTGGGTTTTTATTTGTTTTTATACTATAACGACTGGTTTGTTTTTGTATTTGTAAAACATAGCGCTTTAAACGAACTTGATGTTAAGTGACGGTAAGTTGTGAATGGTTATGGTCGAGCGCGTTTTTTTAGGTGCATAGATTACCTAGATTCCTTACGAACGAGCTATATGACTTGTTATTAGTTCAGAATTGCTTTAGCTGCGGCGAGCTGAAATGAGAAATTCAACCAGAAGAGTCTGCCCTAAGGGTTGACGAAGCAAGGAGAAGGTCTGCCTATGAGCGCCTCGTTTGAGGATGAACCTCAGCTTAGACGACGATTGGGATGACGGGGGTGCAGAAAGGTGAGTGGTCCGCCCGACTTCGCGTCTTCTCCACGTGCGGATGACGTAAGAAAGGGGGCCTCGTAAGCGAGATGTAGTCAGTAATATTCTGGTTGTCCTCTGACAATCAATTTTAAGACTCTTCACGAAGGATGTGTTGTGCCGCCTCATCTCCGGAGCGCTATTGTCGAGGGACCTTCTTAATATTGCTTTTTGAAAGTTTATTAAAGAATAACTTTGTTTTAGTTTAATGTAATACTATAAATTAAAATTTTAAATATATTAAAGATATGGGATAGATAAGGCGCATTTCTATTTTACTTCCTCATTCTTAACGGATTTAGGTGAAATTTAGCAGATCTTAAAAGTGGAAGTTAACTACTATTAATCTGTCACGAGAAAAGTTTAAAATTAAAATGGTGTTACAGTCGTATTTGAAAATGCAAAAACTTTTGCTAACTATAGCTTGATTTAGATCAGAAATGGTCCTTCTTGACCTTGAAATGGTCTTTCTTGATTAGATCAGAAATGTCATTTATTTGTACAGGTGTGCTAGTTAATCTTATTCAATTTATTGGATAATTTGACTCACCGCGGATGGTCATGAGACTGTTGGTGAAAATTTTGATATTAATATGGGAGCATTAGCTTAACGTTTTAGTCTTGTTAAGACTCAAACGGCGATACCTGGTGTCCTTAATCGTTATAATAGACTAGCTGTTGCCCGCGACTTCGTCTGCGTAGAATTGCTGATTTCCCTTGAGGTTGAGGTTACCCGTGCGGCCAATGCCCTGCTTCAGAAAGTAAGCTACTGGCAAATATCAAATTGCCTATTTTCTTGTTTCTAAATTAAAAAACATAGGACTTTCATACAAACTTCAAACCCCTATTTTACCCCCTTCGGGGTAGATTTGGATGAAAAAAAATTCTAACCTTATACTTACGCCCTAAAAGAAACTTATTTTCAAAATTTCAAGCTTGTAGACTTCATAATAAAAAAATAAGCAAAAACTATCATCCCCTATTTTACCACCTTTAAGAGGTAATATTTAAAAAAAAATGTATGTACATGTTTTTTATTTATTATTATTAATCTTAATGCAAATTTTTGTGTCTCTAACTCTAAAAACAAAGAAAATTCATACAAACTTCCAACCCCCCTTTTACCCTCTTAGGGGTGGAATTTCCCAATATCCTTTCTTAGCTGACATCTCTTAACTATCAACTACCTACTTGCTAAATTATAGCTTGATACGTACAATAGTTTTTGAGATCTCGTGTTTAATCAGTATGTAAGTAAGTATGTAAGTTACCTTTCGCTTTTATATATATAGATAAAACTGTTATAACTATATATAAATGAAATGAAAATACACTTTATTTTACACCATATGAAAGATGAAATACCAGACACTAAAGAAACACACAGATGTACAATAGGCGGCTTCATCGCTAAAGAGCGATCTCTGCCAGGCAACCCAAACCAGGACAATATATAGACAAGCAGGCTTAGGATGTACAATAACAAATAATACATGATAAACTACATAAACAATTAAAAAATGTATTATAATACATACAATATATTTTAATACATAATTAAATAAAAATAAACAATATGTCATAAACTAGCCAGAAGAAAGAATAATAAATAAAATGGCCGCGGGTCAACAGTATAACCGGTTTACACGGGTTTTAAATAAAAATATAAGCGCAGATATGGTGCCGAAATCATATCGAATGAAAAGCGGAAGACGTTACAAAAATAGCACTCGAAAACATTATCTCGCAAGCGCTGCAATAATTCTGTAAATCTATAAAATAAATAAAATTGGAGTGTCTGTTTGTAATATTGAAATAACCGTTTTTTACTACATGCATATGAATATATATACGGTACATACACAAAATAACATTTTTTACAATTTTTGTCTGTCTGTCTGTTTGTTCCGGCTAATCTCTGAAATAGCTGGACCGATTTTTACGGGACTTTTATTGACAGGCAGCTGATGTAATAAGGAGTAACTTAGGCTCTTTTATTTTAGAAAAATAAAGTAATGTTGCAATGTCCAAGTACTGTCCAGTACCGCGCGCAGCTCACGCGCATGCCACCGCCTGTGCCATCACGTCTCGGGCGCCTCCCGCAACTTCTCCCACCAAGTAATCAATATCCGATTTCACTCATTTTTTTTTTAGAAAGGAGTTACTTTAATGTTTATACTGTAATTATTTCAAGTAATTCGGGTTAGTAATCTATTGCTTCGTGATTGAAAGACAAACAAACACACTAACTCAACGCAGACGAAGTCGCGGGCATCAGCTAGTTTTATATATTATAACATAAAAATTAAGGATCACTCCGAATTAGAAAACGCCTGAGCTGAATGTTGTAACACAGTAAATACAACCAAAAACAGCAATTATCTTCTCGGTAGCACTCCGCCTAAATTAGTTGAACAACTACCAACGGCGTGTTATTCAATTGTATAAATGTTTCCAAATGGCCAGGCCCGTTGTTTGGACGGCCGCCAGCTTACCTGTAATTGCTACTGCTCTCAACTGAATAACTTATGTGACGACTCACCAACAAGCACTATATGATTAATTGCTGGATATTACCACGAACTGTGTGTTCATTATTATTATTTATATTTTATTTGTATGACGGCATTCGGAGAACAGCGCCATCTAGTTTTAAAATCATATACGACAGAGAAGAGAGTGTGTCTGTATCCTTAAAAACCCTTAAAAATTGTTTAACCAGCCCGGTTTACTACGAAATGAGACAAATTGTATGCAATTAAATTTTACTTCGTCCCTGTCTCTGACTCTGCCATAGAACATAACCTATAAAATCTAGAGGTCGATTGTAAAAGAATGACAGCTCATTGCCATGAATTCACTTTTCCACCCCGTCCGATCCCCCCGTTATCCCAAACGTCGCCTAAGCCGAGGTTCGGCCTCAAAGGAGACGCCCTTAGGCAGTCGTTCCCTTAGTTTCTTCGAGCCCTAGGGCAAAAAATTTCTTCTGGCAGAGCTTCTTTCCGAAGCTCGCCAAACAGCCCGGTTACGCTGTGGCAACCAATAGGGTTAGTACAGCTAATAGACAGTCCGAAAAAAAAACTTTTCCACTATTGGTTTTAATATACTAATTGCATGTAAACGGGTGTACAACCAATTAAAATAAATACGATAGACAAGTCTCGTAATTACAGACTGGATAGACGGTAGATAGGTGTTACCATATTTTATATAAAGATATAGCTTTTACATATTTTAAATGCAAAAGCGTTTTTCGATGTGTATTTATTTATATATAAATATATATATTTTATATACGTACATTCGATTGAAATTAATGCAGACGAAATTTGGGACTGAGAGATATCTTTATAGACTTTGGAACAATTTTTGCAGAGTTTTGAAAAAAAACTTTGTTTTCTATGTACCCCAATCTTGAAATAATTATTTTACAAATAAATAGCTTCCATCGTAGGAGAATGGCGTTTGAAGCGCTAAAAAAAAGCGGTTGCAGGTTTCTTCGATTCGAACATAAAACAAAAGTGAAACAAAAGTCAAGATTTTTTATTAATAAATGTCGGAAAATAGATCGATAAGAATGGAGTCGTTCTATACCGAGCCTATCTTAAGATGGTGGTATCTTTCGTGGTCTCCACAGCATTGTGGATGTAGTTGAGAGCCATTTGGAACCAAGACTTGAGAGTTTCGATAACACCAGGATCTTCTAGAGTGTTAAGAGCTAAATGGACATTACCGTCGTTGAAAATCTCACCAACCTGAGGAGCAGGCACAGGAAGATGTTCTCCTGGTAGAAATGCTTGGAATTCCGCTTCGTTTGTATTTGCAATCAAGTTTGGTGCGATCTCATTTACAGATCTGCCGGCAACCGCTGCTACGATGAATATGATTAAAAAGACTTTCATTTTCATTTGCTTTCTTTAAATTATAACAACATTATACTAAAATGCAGAAGATGAATGAAGTTAACGTCTTCAATCATCAAACGTTCACCATTAGTTCGCAAACTATTGACTTGCTTACATAAGCTGTCACTCATTTATAACTATGAACTCTTTTATAGAAAGCTGCAGGTCATTGACACTAAATCAACTATTCAAAGAAGATGTAAACACTTCGTTAAATCAAGCCAATAATTAAAAAAAAAATACATAGTTCCTCTTCCAACATTGTTGATTGTTGATATCGATCGTTGACAAAAGCGTATAAATACATACTCTTTGAGGCGTGAACCGAATGTCTCTTTGTTAGCTAAAAGTCGATAACAGAAATGAAAGCGGCGAATATTATCAAAGAAAGAATCAGAAGCAAACTTCTGCAATGCTAATAACTGAAATATGAATTAAGAAAATAAAAATAATAATATAAATATAACAAAAATAACCTTAGGTATACTGGGTGACTCCATTAATGATAATTTTGCTTTTATTTTAATTTAAAAGCAAAATATTCATTACATATTAATGATTTCTAATTCTTATCCTATTTATTTATTTATTTATTTTTATTGGATCATTAAACTAGTCACAATCAATATAAAAACAACAAAAAACATTTCAGAAGAACAAACACGAGATAGTGACTTTCTAGAAATGACCACAGCATGCAACCTTAAAATTAACCTTACATCTAAAAAATTCAATTTATACCTTTAATGCAGTAATAGACAGTCTTACTTGCTTTTTAAAGGAGGCTACAGAACTATTTAAAATATTTTAGCAGCATTTATATATATGTTTTTTTTTTGTTTTAGTTTAGTTAAGTAGCTGTAACTCCTTTGTTCACGGGTAACCTAACTATATCACTTACTTATACTTTACTTTCTTATTACTTTCAATTACAAACTACATATATATATTTGCGTTTTTAAGCAATGAAAATATCACTTGCTTCAACGGTGAAGAAAAACATCGTGAGAAAACCTTCACTCCTGAGAGTTCTCCGTTATGTTCTCAAAGGTGTGTGTAGTCTGCCAATCCGCACATGGCCAGCTTGGTGGACTATGGCTTGACCCTCCTAATATTGAGAGGAGACCCGTGTTCTGTAGTGAGCCGGCAAAGGGTTGATCATGATGATGATGATATCAATACCGAAATCTTTCTATCAATTTTGCAGGTATACTTAGGAACGCTATGATAATCTGGAATCAGATTAATTATTTTTAAAATCATTAGTATATTTTTGATATATCTCTCTGGACTTACCTTACCCGCATTTAGAACCAGTTAGAATACAAATGATAATCTGAATCCAAAAATACTTATAATACCAACCTATAAATACAACATCAAAGTGAAGTGATAAACTTTATCTATTATTTACACAATCATAGAAGTAAAATAATAATTTCAATGTTTTACGATTATGAAATATTGTGATAACGAATAATGTATTGGAATTTGTACTAATCCGAAGTTACGACTGTGTTTAAAGATATTCTTTTACATCAATGTCAATAACAGCAGATGTATCTAATAAATGAATTATTTTTACTAATATTGTTTATTACATTGTCGGTGGGGTGGTAACTAGCCACGGCTGGGAATCGAACCCAGGACCTCCGACTTTATTATGCGACAGCGCACGCACTGCGTCACGGAGTTCGTCAAAAATTAATTAATCAATTCAATTCAAATGAAATTCGCACATGTCGCCAAGCGATTTAGCGTTCCGGCACGATGTCGCGTAGAAACCAAATAGGAGTGTGGGTTTAGCATACCTCTAACAGGTTAGCCCGCTACCATCCTAGACTGCATCATCACTTACCACCACATGAGATAGTCATCAAGGGTTAACTTATAGTGCATAAAAAAATCATCAGCATCATCATGATCAACCCATTACCAGGTCACTACAGAGCACGGGTCTCCTCTCAATATGAGAAGGGTTTGGTCATAGTCCACCACGATGGCCATGTGCGGATTGGCAGACTTCACACGACTTTGAGAACATTATGGAGAACTCTCAGGCGTGCAGGTTTCCTCACAATGTTTTCCTTCACCATTGAAACAAGAGATATTTTAATTTTTTTTAAACGCACATAACTCCGAATAGTTGAAGGTGCGTGCCCGGATTCGAACCGTCGACCTCTGATTAGGAGGCTGACGCAATAACCACTAGGCTATCACCGCTTCATAAAAAAATACTTCTCTTTAAATCACGCAGGAACAGAATAACGGTTTGACGTGATTGTCGCATAGATGAACTCATAAGCCCACGGAGAGTGAAAGGCTTTTCCATCGAAAAAATCCACACTTCCCATGGCTCAAGAATTAGTTAGTTAGAAAAACATAGACCGCGATAGCCGAAGAGATGAGCTCAAATCACGACGATTCTAAAGTTTATTTCTATATAAAAAAAAAACGACAATTGAAAATTCAACAATTATTTATTTAATAACCAAATAGTATTATATTAAAATCAAAAAGATCAGTCAAAATACATTTATTACGAACAATTTACAAAGAACAATACTGTGGTATTTTTTTTCGGACCGTCTATTAGCTGTGCTAACCCTATTGGTTGCCACAGCGTATCCGGGCTGTTTGGCGAGCTTCGGAAAGAAGCTCTGCCAGAAGAAACTAAGGGAACGTCTGCCTAAGGGCGCCTCCTTTGAGGCCGAACCTCGGCTTAGGTGACGTTTGGAATAACAGGGGGGTCAGACGGTAATAACGTGGGGGCCGGACGGTACTGTTGTATTGTTCTTTGCACTTTGCAACTAAGATATTAAACTACTTATTCGGAGTCAATAGTACTAAAACTGGTTTAAACTTTCCATCCCAAGAACCGTCGTTTTCTGATCTGGGTGTTAAATCACCACTTTGGTATACTTCAGAGATGACTTCAAAGATATCTTTTAACTTCTTGTCTAGATCACCGGCGATCCCATTCTTCACATCTTCTATAGTAGCACCAGTAGGAACTACTTGTTTTCCTGTTGTGTAAGGAGTTTCCTTACCGTAATGGAGATCCATGTAATCGTTAAGGAGGCCTTCTAAAACATTGCGTATGCTCTTGTTGGAGTTATGATCTTCGATGCCTTTGGATACTTCGTCGACGGTAATTGTTGGAATCGCCATTTTCTATGTCTACAAAATAAACGTGACATTAAATTCAGAATAGCCAGAAAAAAATATGAATGTTATTTTATTGTAAGTTTAAGGTAAAGTGATTTTAAAAGTAGGTAAATGGGATAAAATTATTTCCAGAGTTCCGCACCAATTTTTTTTTTAAATCTGTTTTTAAATTTTAGTATTATTTCACGGTTAGTGGCCGTGACCACAAATGATTAAAATAAAGTTGAAATTCAAACAACTTTATTGCAAATCTTATCACTAATATCACCATCACTAATATATTATTCTCTTCCAGGCGACCATACGAGCGGAGCCAATGAGGTATTTAGTTTTATATAGTTCTAGGTCTAGGATCAAATCGTCTATATGAAACATCAAACGATGTTATATCTAAAGCACACACTATATATACCATAGCATAGTATGTATAGTATAAGATACCTGTTCATGTATCGGTGTATTATTATGTGACTATACAATTACACGTAAATAAAAAAAAATGTATAAAAGATTCGCCGATGCTCTCGAGCACCCTACAAAAGGCATATCACAATCTAATTAATGGTTTCTAAGTCTAATAAGGACACAGGTATAAACAATTTTTGTTGTTTTATATACTTAGTTATATGAACAGAGGCGTGGAATATACAAATGATCAAAGTGCCCAAAAAAGTAAAATCAACATTTATGAAGTCATCGGGCAGCCAATGCATTTCAAAAGTGCAAAGTGCCATAAATTATTTATGATTATTTTATGTTTTTCTCATCGTTGGATGCAAAACATACATTTCATTATAAATGGGTTTTGTGTTTCGTCAGAGATTTTTGTTTCCGATCATTGATTTCAAAAATTGACGAAAAAAAAACATGTAAAATTGTATTATTTTGTTTATTGTTGATGACAATGTTTTAATAAAACTGCCTCTGCCAGACCACTCTCAACTGTATAGAAATTTGTGAAATGATTAAGTATTTTCAAATATTGGTACTTAACCCTGTTATTAAAAATGTTATTTAATGTTCAAAATAGTGTTATTGGAAAGGAAAAAGAATGTCCAGTGATCATTTATATTGTTTCCAAATATAAAAATTGATATTTTTTAACTAAATCCATTTTTGTATTGCATGCGTAAACAAAGAATGTTAGATAAATCTTTTCCACGTATAATTTGTGTTTCAATATACCTACGAATATAGTATAAATCGTATAAAAGGATCCAAATAACAACAAAAGTACTTCAAAATAAATTCCAACTACAAAAACTACGTTACTTCTGTACTCAATAACAGCCCTTCTGAAATGCTAATTAACAGCGTTTCAGAAGGCATTGAAAATATATAAAATTTGAATGTTATGACGCAAGCACCTGTGCTATGCCCATAAAGATTATGAATAATCAATAAAATATCGCTATCAAATTTTAACACCGGAAGCCAAAGATAAAAACATAAAATATTGTTTATAAATATTTATAGTTTTCCTTCTCAAATACCTAAAAGTTGATGCTAGGAAATGACCAAGGTTGCTATCGATGCACTGAACGAAATACCTACCTACGGTAAAAATAAATATTGTAAAGACCTCACGACTAAAACTCCAGCCTCCTAAAGTTGGCCTATGACCTTAAAATCGGTTCTAACACAATAAAATAACATAAACTTTGAACCTGTATTGAACCTTTGTTTGTTCTAAAAGCAAACCCCATTGAAATCGGCCCTGGATTGATCTAGGACGAGATCTATAAAGTAAACAGTTAAAACAAGGAAACTTTGTCTTGTTTTAACTGTATCGAAAGTCGCAGGTAAGTCGCGTGTTAATAGATTTAGACCGAACCCTAAACGCATATCATATCCATAGAGCCCCAAGATACTTCACACTTTCTTAGACATATTTAAAATGACACAAACTCACCTTAGGATTAATAAATACTTGCTATGAACTGGACGCTACGTCATAAACTACTAAAATGGCGTCAAAGCAACACAACATAGTGTATTTATAAATCACTGTACAAACAGTCATGTCTCTCAAGATAGGGTTGGGTTTGATGCAATGATTTCATTGGTAAAAAGAGGTGTACAGGTTGTAAATTCTCTTAAAATGATACAATAAACTTAGCTAATTAGCCATCCTGAGCTTTACTATAAATGCAGCGTAATTATAATTGTGTATTCAGTTTAAATAACTTACTTGTAATCCCTACTTGCAGTTTACGTAAATGTTATATTCATGTAAATTACAGGCAGCTATGAAGCTTTCATTTTTTTTTTTTTTAATTATTTTAATGGATGACGGTGACAATTATTTTTTGGGTTAATTTAAAACTGAAGCTAAAAGTATTGTAAACGTTCTCGATTTAAGAAGAAACCCGCAACAAACTTAACTTTTTGTGTGTTAGTGACTTTATTTATCGGAAGATCCTTTTTAGCTCACAAGAAGCGTTCGGCATTGGCAAGTTACCATCGAATGGAAAAAGCTTATCAATTTTATAAAGTGATCTATATCCTCCCTTCAGACGTTAACGCGCTGGTGTCTTAGACTCAACATCATTTCAGTCATAATAATATCTCAGATATAGAATAACACGTGTTGATATTGCCCAGTTTCCAACCCAGACGAATAGCCGAAAATATTAACAAACCAATCTAAAATAATAAAGTAGTTCAAAAGTAGCTCGTAGGAGTTAAATTTTATTTTCTTTCTTATTTTTTTATTCGACTACAAGTCAGCCCTTGATGGCATTCTCACTAATTGGTAAACGATGATGCAGATAGCCTAGTGTTTAGGACGTCCGCCTCCTAATTCGAGGTCAGAGGTTCGAACCCGGGCACGCACCTGTAACTTTTCGGAGTTATGTGCGTTTTTAAGCAATTAAAATATCACTTGCTTCAACGGTGAAGGAAAACATCGTGAGGAAACCTGCATGGCTGAGAGTTCTCCATAATGTTCTCAAAGGCGTGTGAAGTCTGCCAATCCGCATATGGCCAGCGTAATGGACTATGGCCAAGACCTTCTCATGTAGAGAGGAGACCCGTGCTCTGTAGTGAGCCGGCATGAGTTGATCATGATGATGCAGTCTAAGATAGCGGCAGTAGAGGGCTAACATGTCGAAGCCTTCCACCAAACCTTATTACTGTCAAATATGTTATATTTACTATGTCTTTTACGAAATTGGTTGAGATGCTGTAGGAATTGATTGCTATGTATCTATAAAGCTGATATACTACTAGCCGATGCCCGAAACATCGTACGCGTAGATTAGGGTCTTTTTTAAAACAATAAGCCACATTTGTAATTAAAGCTTATTATCTCATGGCTAATTTCTTTTGAAATGCACGGTGATACATATTTATTATTCTGCCTGCAACAGGCTTTGCTATATTATACAACGTTCTGTCACATCCCATGGAAACAGGTTAAAAAATTATCCTTTATCCGGTTCTAAGATACCCACATTTTTCCGTCAAATCGGTTCAGCCGTTCTTGAGTTATAAATAGTGTAACTAACACTACTTTCTTCTATATATAGATTTGTAGTACTGGTATCCTGTTTTTAGTATTTTTATGTGGTGTACACTAAAAGTGTGTTCATGCATATTCTTGTTTTTTATTGAACCATGTCCAATTTAATACAGTATACAATCTATTCCACTTATAACATCATTGGTGCGTCAATACGATGATAAATCGACAAAATTTTATCAGTATTCACACGTAGCGAATATTTTCGCTATAGTTCACAAATACTGATAAAAATACCTTTGCCCCAAATACCACGTCACCTGTCTTGTGCGTGCGAATATATTTTATACGGTTTTAACTGAAAAGTAAACAACGAGTCTAATAATACATCGAATTTAGATCAACTACTAAATAAAAAAGTTAAGATTAGATACGATTCCCATGTACGTTCATACTAACATTTGTAATGTAGGTAACGGTGCCGATTTTGTTCTGATGAGCATTTTACAATAGTAATTTTGGTTTAAGTACAGAATAAAAGCACAAAATAAGTAACTTATTCAAAGGAAATTGTATTTGGTTTTATAATTACCTATTGGTATACTTCTTGCAATTCACGAAGGCGAGTGAGCTTTACTAGTGGTTGAACGTGTATATGCATATTGCTGTAGTGTGCGTGTCTGACGGAGCGATCCACGACGCTTTTTGCTACGAAGTACTGTCAGCATGTCAAAACGCAAAGTTGTTCATAACGTTGTATCTTGAAAATGTCTATCAAAGTTTTGATAAAACGAAAGCTTATACAAAAATCTTATTAAGGATGCGATATTAAGGATTATGAAGCTGTGATAGCCTAGTGGTTAGAGCGTCAGCCTCCTAATCAGAGGTCGGCGGTTCGAATCCGGGCACGCACCTCTAACTTTTCGGAGTTATGTGCGTTTTAAAAAAATTAAAATATCACTTGCTTCAACGGTGAAGGAAAACATCTTGAGGAAACCTGCACGCCTGAGAGTTCTCCATAATGTTCTCAAAGGCGTGTGAAGTCTGCCAATCCGCACATGGCCAGCGTGGTGAACTATGGCCAAACCCTTCTCATATTGAGAGGAGACCCGTGCTCTGTAGTGAGCCGGTAATGGGTTGTTCATGATGATGATGATTATTAAGGATTATATACACGATAAAAAAGCTTGGATATCAATTGCTCTGACTTTAATGACACTGTGAGATGGTTATAACAACTGCGCTTTTTTTTAGAACTGGCCACGATTGGTTCCTATTTAGCTTTAGTTAAACTCCATTTAATATCAAGATTTTTTTTTGTACCAGCACGGAATTAGAAAATAAGAAATTATTATTACTTACGAGTACATGATAGTTAAAGCTTATCTTTAAATACATATCTTTAAAAGGATTTTCAATACGTTATAAACGTTGTACAGATAAAATCCTACTTTAACAAGAAAACTAACAAAAGCTTGAACAAAAGTTAATTATGATATTTTTTTTATAAATTTCAAACGCTGTGATATCTCGGTAAGAGCCCCGGCTATTATCTTGATTCTCAAGAGACACTCGCTTGACTGGTGGATCAAAGGTCGGGTACAGAAGCCATGCACCTCTCAAGTACTTATTATAAAGATTCTCCTTTAAACGTGAAGTCCTTACTGCCGGTTGATTCACCAAATCTTTTTAGGGATGCGTCTTTAAACGACGAAACATTACGTCATGTCAATTGGCAACAGCAGATATCATCATCATCATCATCATGATCAACCCATCGCCGGCTCACTACAAATCACGGTTCTCCTCTCAATATTAGAAGGGTTCATAGTCCACCACGCTGGCCATGGCGGATTGGCAGTCTTCACACGCCTTTGAGAACGTTATGGCGAACTCTAAGGCATGCAGGTTTCCTCACGATGTTTTCCTTCACCGTTGAAGCGAATGATATTTAATTGCTTAAAAAAGCACATAACTCCAAGTTGAGGTGCGTGCCCGGGATCGAACCCCCGATCTCGAGCCCTACCACAACTTGTGACAGGTATGGGGTTACCTAATTTCTTTAGTGACAAACAAACTTTTTATCATGGACTCCATTCATAATATTTTTGACTACCTCCGTGGCGCAGCGCGTACGCTTCACATTTTTGGAGGTCCTGGATTCGATTCTCGGCTCGAGTCTGATCTGGTGGAAGGCTTCGGGCGTGGCTAGTTACCACCGTAACGACAGGGACATGCCGCAAAGCGGTTAAGCGTTCCGGCACGATGTCGCGTAGAACTCTCTCACTAGGTGAGATTGCCGTCAAGGGTTAACTTGTAGTGGATAAAAATATATGTATATTAACTATGTAATGAGAAGTACATATAACCACAATCGAGTTTATACTTCACTTGTCTTACCATACGCCGTAAGGAGTGTAAAAAGATAAAATACGAATATAATGTAAATAATAACGAAGTCTTTCATTTGTACAGTTCATTTATTTATGCAGTACATTTGTATTGTGCGGTATATTTTGCTTAACCGTTATGATTTTAGTTTCTGAGGTCAGCCAGAATGTCGGCGGGTATGTCGTCGACTACCTGAACAGGGGTAGGTTTGATTTCAGGTTCGACTTCGGTAACCTGAAAAAAAAATGCGCTATGAATCATTATACCACTGCATAACCCACTTCACGCACACGATATAGGAATATAGTTCTTTAACCCACAATACTGCTCCAATGCATGTGATTTAGGATGATTTAGGAACCATTGATCAGTATGCGAACGCTTCCGAGGTTTCGTAATCCAAAAATCTATTATGTATATAAAGGTATATTTTACGTGGCATTGCAACGCAAACCGCGTACAGTTAGCATCATAATGAGTCAATATATTATCTAAGTTACTTATTCTTCAGATGTCCTATGTATAGATTGAGTAATAAAAAAATCTTTTTAGACCGGGGCGCGTTTGGAACCTTATAACTATAAATATAACATAGCTTAAGTTTTAAGTTAACGAATGTAGTTATCACCATCTAATCACTACTATGTAAATTATCCTTCAAAAGTGCCTTCTAAAGGACTATTTGAATAAAGATTATTTGAATTTGAAACACGTTTGCCGTCATAGATAGAAAATTTGATCCAAGAACTCTATTATATTGAACGCAGTCAATTGCTCCAATAGGTTTTAATGCTACGTTTTAATGCTACGTTTATGTTGTACAATCGTTTTTATTTCTTTACGCGCCAGGTAAATTTAAAGCGATATATTTACCTGCTGTTGTTGACCGTTGACGTTGACGATGACCTGAACAAGGGGGCTTGAAACGGGGGTTTCCGGAACGGGCAAGACTATTTCAGGAACTTCCGGCTCGGGGTTCTCGGGCTCAGGGAGCACGGGTACAACTTCGATTTCCTCGACGGGTAGGTTGACCACTACAGAGTTCTGTAAAAAACACCTCATTGTTATAAAGGTTGTTCTGCTCGCATAGCCACCTTATAACATCGTCATAACTAAACATGGAAACAACAAAACATGGAACGGCTTTTGTGGTCTCAACTAAGCATGAAAAGGATTTTAGTCGTGGTTTATTTTTTTTTATACACCACAAGTTAGCCCTTGACGGCATCTCACCTGATGGTAAGTGTTAATGCGGTCTAAGATGGTCGCGGACTAACCTGTTAGGGTATGGCAAACCCATACTCCTAATTGGTTTCTACACGATATCGTGCCGGAACGCTAAATCGCTTGGCGACACGTCTTTGTCGGTAGGGTGGTAACTAGCTACGGCCGAAGCCTTCCACCAGACCAGACTCGAGCCGGGAATCGAACCCAGGACCTCCAACTTTAAAATGATACAGCGCACGCGCTGCGCCACGGAGGTTATGTTCACGAAGGCGTGGGAAGTCTGCCAATCCGCATATGGCCAGTGTGGTGGACTATGACCAAACCCTTCTCATATTGAGAGGAGACCCGTGCTCAGTAGTGAGCCGAGAATGGGTTGATCATGATGATGATGATGATACTAAAATAAATAAATATAAATCATACTATCTAATATGTACTTACAACATTCTCCCCAGAGTAGATAGCGCTCATAAGGTTATCCAACGCGGCCTCTAAAGCTGGAACGTGTTCAGGGTTGGTGTGAGAGCTCTGGAGAGCCTCAGACAGTTCCTGAAGGGTCCATGAACTGGGAGCGGTGTATACATCAATATTTGTTGGGGTAGGCACAACTATGGCTTCCTGGTAAAATAAATAATAATATAAATGCGTGTTACGCAGTCATAACGGCAGGACAACTTCTAATCAAACGACTGGCACAGCAGATTCGAACGACTAACTTTGAATATTACCTGTTTTTCCACGCTTTCAATTGGTTGTAATTATCCGGCCTAAGTTAGACACCTCGTGCCAAGTCGACAGAGCTTATTCAATATTTTAATATGACAACATTCAAATATTGAATAAGCTATAGATCTTTCATCGTGCACTATCCAATGTAAGTAAAGTGTAGGTACTTTTTTATTTGTCTCTGATATTTTTTTATACAGAAACAGCGTTCTAGAACTTCAAGTTCGGGGCTTTTAAAAAGGAACATTTGTTATCTATGCAATTAGGCACGGATTAACAGCTGTACAAAAGGTTTACGAAATTTGGGATTTTGAATAGAGACATGGTTATAAATGTAGAAAAATTTTGTCCCTCCCTGAATATTATAAAATTCCCGCGGGAGTTTTAAAAATCGTAACGCGGGCAGCACCTAGTTTATCACATTATAGAAGTCGAAATAAGTCGAAGACAAGAAGCTTTTTGCGATCCCAGGGGTCCAGATCAGATAATAGATCGAGAAAAAATATTTTTTATGTAGGATTCGAGAAATTCAGGGATTTATCAACTCCCTACAGATATCATTAAATCCTGAATCAAACATTGGTAATCCATTCTTAACTGGGGGGAAACAGGCTCACACATATCTACAGGCCTTGCAAAATAATTAAACAATTTTTTGTAGTAATTATAAGAATACATTGCCTCGTCGTAAAAGTTCTAACGCAGGTACCTCACTACAGATATCGAGGAACATAAATTTATTTCTTGGAAACAATCAATACTGTATTGGCATTTCACTAGATATAGTTGTATGAAATGATTCATCACTGAAAATATTAAA
Organism: Lasiommata megera; assembly: GCA_928268935.1. Lineage (NCBI taxonomy): Eukaryota > Metazoa > Arthropoda > Insecta > Lepidoptera > Nymphalidae > Lasiommata > Lasiommata megera. Next base: position 7,749,612 of record OV743326.1, on the reverse strand, counting down.
TTAATTTCGCCATTTCACTAGACTTAAAGAAATCCCTGATTTCATAACTTCCATGCGTCATGCATAATCTTAACTAAAATCGTAAATGTGATGGACGAATTTCATATACCTACTCTAATCTACTAGATACGCTATCAGCCGTCAAAATGTGTCCGCGAAAAATAAGAATTCACTTGCTTCTATTGACTTGTTATGTTTATTGATAAGACAATTTTCAGCTGCTAAACATCGACAAAAAAGTAAAATTGACGAATTGAATGATACATATACCTACTCATTCTTGTTCTCGTTCCAGTTTTCGCCCCCTTTAACCCAACATAAAAATCTAATATTTCATTTCATTTAATTTTTTTTTTTTTGTTTATTTATTTACTTTTTACTTACTATGTCAGAGTTTCAACTGAAAGTTTGCTAAACTATAGAGAAATATATGGAGTATATAGATGTATATGGAGCTTTAATAAGGGGTTATTAAAATATTCATGTTCATCAAAATACAGTAAATCATTTTAAAGCTTATAAGTGTATGTTTACATCAGTTTAAATTTTAATCTAAGTTTGTTGTGAGTTTCTTCTTAGACCTGGGCGCGATTTGAACCTTCTTAGCTTGAGTTTAAAATTGGCGAGTTTAGTTATCACCATCACTAATAGAAATAATGAAAAATGTTATATATATGAACGATTCATAGATGCCTATTATAGGTTTATATGAATAAAGCTATCTTTGATTTGGTACGCCTGGGTTCTGCTTGTAGCCGGTGTTCGGGTATTGTCATTGCAAACTTACCACATCGAATCCATTAGCGATTGAGTTCTTCAGTTCGTTGAGCGCAAACTGAAGGTAAGGGAGGAGGGCCGGGTTGGTGTTTGGGTTGTTGACCGCCTCCGTGAGGTCGGCAAGGCTCCACGTGTACAGAGGGTTGGCCGCAGCCACGGCGATGAAGGTAGCGAATGCAACGAAGAATTTCATCTTGCTTTATTTCTGGATGAACATAAACAATTCAAATATGGTCTGAATGAATCCATCGGTCGCTGGTTCGTATCCGGCTCGAAGGACCATATGGTGAAGTCGTAAGGTTTGATTTTGCTTGTGCCGGCGGATCAATTAATGAAACACGTCTGTCCCTTTTAAATGTATATTGGCAACTAACTTAATCGTAAAACAGAATCACCACTATACAATATCATAATCAGACAAAAAACTAGTTAATAGGTCATGCATGCAAAAGAGACCATTCCAAAAAATATTTTGAAGCGAGATTGCTATCTATGGGTTAAATTAAAAAAAAAAATCACAACAGATTTTTTTATTATTTTTGCTGAAACTGGGTCGCTAAATATGAGGCTATCAGATAACCTCAGTCAGAGAGCGATGGACGATATGCTCGGAGAGTCTTTTTAAATCAGTAATGAGGAGATCCCTAGAGAACCTGAGAGTCAGGATGCTAAAAAGGCAACGTAGTTAGACAACCGATGGAGGCTGGGATCCTAAGGTTGGTAAGGCAACGCAGTTTGGTAGACCACTCACTAGAGAATATAAACAGTGGAGTGTGGAAATCTTTTTTTTTTTATATATAGCCTTTGACAGCTATCTCACCTGGTGGTAAGTGATGCAGTCTAGCATAGTAGCGAGCTAACCTGTTAGGGGTATGGTAAACCCATAATTAGTTCCTAATTAGTTTCTACCCGACATCGTGCTGGAACGCTAAATCGCTTGACACGTCTCTGTCGGTAGGGTAAATGGTAACTAGCCACAGCTGAAGCCTCCCACCAGACCAGACTACCAGGCCAAGGACCAGGGAATCGAACCCAGGACCTCCAACTTTAAATCCTTACAAAAAATCTACGTCCAGCCGTAGAAGTCTATACCTCAAAATAAATGCAAACTTATGTAGGTATACTAGACTTTACATACAGATTATGTATACATTAAGTAGTGTCACTCAAATAAATGGTTCACTTACCGCAAACTGAGACACTATGGTATAAATTTCGAAATGTCAGGCATTTATATATGTTTCTAACGATAATAAGTATCAATAAAATATACAGCTGGGATTATACTCCACATGTATCGAAATTGCGCTATATACTTAGGTACATACTTAGGTATAATTGTACCTACGAGTGGGTATAAAAAAATCACGTGATCTTTTGCAAAAATTTTCCTAACACGCGATGTAAGTAACGAGAAGTTACGTGATAAATATACATATATATTTGTCAAATTATATTTAGCCCTTTTCTGTCTGTGAAGTCTGATGTTAAGAGCTCAAGCGATCACCAAATTTGAGGAGGGCGGAGTCTGAACCGCCATTTAGACTATCCTATTACTACTGGTATTTGCAGGTAAAGTGACCGCATTCAAATCTTATTACTTACCTGTTAAATATTTGATATAGATAACAGTGGTACTGATTTGTACAAAAATATAACTAATTTTGCAGGTCAAAAACTATTGCTGTCCTTTACCACGGAAACATTGTGAAAAGTATAACACTACTGTTGATCCTTCTAATTTCGTTTATTATCTAAAAGATTGTGCAGTAAAGTTGTAGCAAAAACCTGATCGGGTTTATCCTTACTAACTTATGAGGTGTAGCAAAAACCTGATCGGGTTTATCCATACGTCCGATTGGGTTTATCCATACATCCGATCGGGTTTATGTATACCGGTACATCGTCCAGCCCTCGAAGCTGATATTTATGAAGGTACACAGAAAATACGAACATACGGTAAAAAACCAACTTCGTGACGCAACCTGGAGTTGTATGATACATCACTCTAGCTACGACTAAACCTCGTAATCGTAACGTCGTTACGTTTAAACGGTCTTGCATAGTGATACAGAATGTGCCGATTGGGGTTCCAATAGTTAATTAATTAATTTCTGTTATAATAACTCTGCAAAATATAATCCTCGTATTTTCTCTTCACCTAAGTTTTTTGAGTTATAATCTTGTTTAAGCTGTAAGGGTAAGCTGTTCATTAGTATCGGCAAAATACAATATTTTTGCGGACGAGTGCGGTGTTCCTGTGATGCAACCACCAGGCGACACGGAGGAGCATAGCTGGGTTTTAATGGGTATTCTGGTCGCCAATCTGGCCGCCAGCTAGTCTCAAATACCCCGCCGGAAACTGCGGCAAAACACAATCTGGGGTACCAAATATTTTTTATAACATGAAAGTACAATGCTTGATTTATAAGTTATGACATTAGATTATCATTTATCATGCCTTAGACCAACGATATCGATTAGATGCCTGATAACTGATAACATAAGGCAACAACGGTACTCTCGCAAGATATCTCAACAGACTGGATAAGTTCTAGTCCTTCTTGATATTTAAAAAGTGTAACAACATACTTTCACGTAATTATCCACGTCAAAAAATACTTCTTTTTTATTATGTATCGCCGGCAAAGGAACAGCCGGAGCACCTGATGTTAAGTGATTACCATCGCCAGCTGAAACCATCATGGGCTACTACTTGGCAATATATCATACCATACCATTTTTACCAATGCCAACCATCGCTTTATTCGTTTAAATAACCTATCTACTATTTTAGGTCTTTTCTATAAGCTTGCTTTTAATATAAACTTTGAACTTATTGACAAACAACTCCAAGATGTCATCCTTACCATAGAAATCCAGAGTGGGGCATTTCCACTTAAGTAGAATTTCATAAAGAAAATTAATAGTAGTAGAAAATTAAATATAAAAGTAATTCAAAAGACAAAGAAACAAATTCAGGCGTTTAATTATGAAGATTTTCCATCCAAATCCATGATGCATTTTTCAAAATAAATAGACCAATGTCGCTGTCGATAGAAATAAAAAAAAAATGTAAAATATTCGAAAGATAAACACATTTCAGTCTTTAAAAGATTTTTATTTTTAAGTATTACTTTAAAAACTATATAACTTAAAATTTATTTAAAACTTAATATAAAGTAGATTCTTCATAAATTTTGTGCCGATCTGAAACAAAATATTGGATTACAAATAAAATTATGTTTAGTGAATTGTTTATTAAGCTCAATAATTAAAATTCACTACAATTCATATTTCTTGATCGATCTTAATAATATCAATACTGTATTCCTTACTATAACTTTGCTAAATATATTTACTATGCAACTCACTGTGGATTGCTTAACTAGCTCTAAATATTTAATAGATGCGGAAGTGCATGGTCTACCATGAACATTAAGTTTAATTTGCTGTAATCCGGGTAAAATGAGCAAATCTGCACGGTACAAATTATATATTCTTACTTAGTAAGAAATTGTGTATTTATTTGCATCGAGGACTAACCTCAGGGGTTTTTTCCGGTGTATTTTGAACTATTTATTATATGTTTTATTGATAATGATAAATAATTAAAATAGAAAATTCAACATTGTATAGTACGAAACGTTCGGTGACACGCACTCTGGAAGATCTTTATGTATAAAACGGGTTGTGTAAAAATTAAAGAGATAATAATTTACACCGTGCAGCTTTGCCCGCGTATAACTACAAAGAAAGATAAATGCTCTAATCAGCCCCAAATCGACATCATAACAAAATGTCTACAGTAATGCAATCTTCAATTTATTAATTACTAGCTTCTGTCCGCGACTTCGTCTGCGTGGACTTCAGAATTAAGTCTAAAGCTTCGCTGATTAACAATTTTAATCTTCCCACGGGAACCAGTTGAAAATCGGTATGCAAAATAAATGTCCTTTTCCATAGGATAGGTGACATGCATACCAAATTTCAAAGCTGTGCCCGCGGCTTAGCTCGTAGACAACTTTCAATTTCCTCGGGATCTACTTAAGGGATCGGGATGACAGGTAGCCTATGTTCTTTTCCATGACGAAGGCTACAAGCAAGCCAATTTTCGTCCGAATCCGTTCAGCCGTTTTTGCGTGATTGAGCAACAAACATCCACACTTTCACATTTATAATATAATAAATAGGATTATTATTCATATAAAGTATACTTACATAATTCATATAATGTATAACAATAATATGATATTTAATGATAAAATGTATTCTTTAATCTAATCTTCGGCAGCAGACACTGCCAGTAATTTCTTGAATGAGCCCGCGAGTGATTTTGCCGCCAAAAGTAGTATTTCCCTCCTGGAAACCCCCGTTGACGCCTCCTGCCACTGTGTGTGCGACACCTGAGCGACAATATGGGATAGATAATCATCATCATCATCATCATCATGATCAACCCATTCTCTGCACACCACAGAGCGCGGGTCTCCTCTCAATATGAGAAGGGTCTGGCCATAGTCCACCACCTGGCCATGTGCGGATTGGTAGACTTCACACGCCTTTGAAAACATTATGGAGAACTATCAGGCATGCAGGTTTCCTCACGATAAGTGGTACAGCGCAAAGTTATTTATTTTCAACACCCAAAAACTGCGATATGATCTAGTGTGCATATGTACAAATTTGAAATTATAAATGGTACAGCACAAAGTTCCTTAATCTCATCATCCCGATGCTATGGTAGCTTGATCTAGTTATGTTTATATGTGCAAATTTAAAATTATAAGTTGTACAGCGCAAAGTTCCTTAATCTCAACATCCCGGTGCTATGGCAGCTTGATCTAGTTATGTTTATATGTATGTGCAAATTTAAAATTATAAGTTGTACAGCGCAAAGTTCCTTAATCTCAACATCCCGGTGCTATGGCAGCTTGATCTAGTTATGTTTATATGTATGTGCAAATTTGAAATTATAAGTTGTACAGCGCAAAGTTGTTATATTCAACCTCCCGAAGCTATGGCAGCTTGATCTAGTTATGTTTATATGTGCAAATTTAAAATGATAAGTTGTACAGCGCAAAGTTCTTTATTTTCAACCTCCCTAAGCTATGGCAGCTTAATCTAGTTATGTTTATATGTGCAAATTTAAAATTATAAGTTGTACAGCGCAAAGTTCCTTAATCTCAACATCCCGGTGCTATGGCAGCTTGATCTAGTTATGTTTATATGTGCAAATTTAAAATGATAAGTTGTACAGCGCAAAGTTCCTTAATCTCAACATCCCGATGCTATGGCAGCTTGATCTAATTATGTTTATATGTGCAAATTTAAAATTATAAGTGGTACAGCGCAAAGTTATATATTTTCAACATCCCAAAGCTGCTTTACTACCTGTTTTGTGAGCACCTGAGTTGTGTGTGTGTGATCATAACTTCCACAGCTTCAAGGTATTTATTTTCAACATCTCGCATCACCTGTAAGTTGGTGGCCATGATGGATCCGATGGTGACGCTGAAGCCGGTCTGCGCGTGCGTGTAGTCTCCGTCGGTGGCCGCCCGCGCCGCCGCGACCGCCGCGGTGGGCACGGGCGTGGCCTGCGACTGCACTTGCAGCTCGATACCGAGCGACGGCTGCGAGAGTACCAGCAGAGCTAGCTCGTACCATCTTATACAGAAATAAAACCACATTTTATAAATAGACAGACAGACGGTCATCATCACCATCGTTATCATATATTTCTGTTATTTCACTACAAGTTAGCCTTTGACGGCAATCTGGTAGGTAATGGTGCGGTGTAGAAGCTGGGGTACTTTCTGCACGGTACAAATTATATATTCCCAACCCTCTCGTAGTTGCGGCTTCTTTTTACTCATCCGACCAAAGCGCTCCTCTCCGAAAGAGGAGACCTAAACATATCCTTCATGACCCTGACGATTAGATGACTACTGGCAACATACTCGTACCACCTACAACACAATCATACGCTACACACCTTCTTCGCCGGCGAAGACGAGGTCCCCGCTATCTTACGTCATCCGGACGTGGGCTCCATCCACGGCCTCTGAGACGTAAGGACCACTCACCGTCCGACCCTCCCCCCCCCCCCCCCCCCCCGGTTATCCCAAACGTCGCCTAAGCCGAGGTTCGGCCTGACAGGAGGCGCCCTTAGGAAAACGTTCCCTTAGTTTTTCTAACCATAGGGATCAAAATTTCTTCTGGCAGAACTTCTTTCCGAAGCTCGCCAAACAGCCCGGTTACGCTGTCGCAACCAATAGAGTTAGCACAGCTAATAGTCAGTCAGAAAAAAATATATATATAAGGATATAATGTCAGTAACACCCACCTGTCAGTAACAGTCTCCTGTATGAAGCCTTCAATAGCGAGTACAGGCACGTTGTTCGTTAGCTCGCTATGCACGGAGCGTATGTACGCGATGCGTTGCTTCGCCGAGGCGTACGCTGCTGCGTAGCTGACGGGTTGTTCGGCTGTGACGTCACTTTGAGCTGGATACCCGCTAAGGAAAATAAGGTAGGATTCCGATACTCCGTTTCAAGGAGTATCGCAATCTTCAAAATGCATTTTATCGCAGACTTCTTCAACATTTAATTCATAAACGACTAATAAATACTTATTTTCAATTATGAAATTTAACAACAACATTAAAATTGTTTTATTCATGCAGACCTAGCATAGTACCATCTATGAAGCGTTCACATATTTTTCATCACCTTAATGTTTTCAGGTGATGGTGATGATCACCGTTTATTTAAAACTATGTTATTAATGTAGTTATCACCATCAAATCACTAATATGTAAATTATTGATGCGCCAAAAGTACCTTTTAAAGGACTATTGGAATAAAGATTATTTGAATTTGAATTTGAACTAACGCAACCAAAAGCGCCCAGGTCTAAGAAAAAGCCTACAGCACACTAAATTGGTTTTTTTTTTATATCACCGTTTCACATAGCCAATATAAATCATTATAAATAGCTACAAAGTTAGGGCAATTCACACTAAAGCTTTGTTGTAGTTGTAATGTAATACTTTCATCACGATCAACCCATTACCGGCTCACTACAGAGCACGGGTCTCCTCTCAATATCAGAAGGGTTTGGCCATAGTCAACAACGCTGGCCATGTGCGGATTGGCAGACTTCACATGCCTTTGAGAACATGCTTCCTCACGATGTTTTCCTTCACCGTTAAAGCATGATATATTTTTTTTTAAACGCACATAACTCCGAAAAGTTAGTGGTCCGTGCCCGGATTCGAACCGCCGACCTCTGATTAGGAGGCGTCATAACCACTAGGCTACCATCTTAGACTGCATCATGACTTACCATCAGGTGAGATTTCCGTCAAGGGCCAACTTGTAATGGATTAAAAAAAAGAGTTCAGGCTTTAAGTTGGGATTACATATGAAAGGATTACATATACAAGATTACAATTGAAATTTGTATAAAATTATTTCGATAATCTCCAGACAGTTCTCCCTTCTATATTATTTACAAAGACGTTGCATTTTTATTATATATCTGATAAGTATATCTTTATATTTACGATACTCAATTTCATTTCATTCAATTATCAACTTAAAAATTTACAGCTGTTATTTATACGCAATAATCTGTTTATTTTTATGACATGTATAAATTGTGTGACTTACACAACAGTTGCTTTTCCGAAAACGGTTTGGAAAGCCTCTCGGACGGGTGATACTTTTGTTTCTTTGTCTGACGCCACCACTACGACCATATCGCCACCACTATCTGAAATAAAAAAAAAGACGGGTTGCACTCCGGGAGTGCCGGCAGAAGTGAAAACTTGATTATTAACGTTGAGCATGTTTGATATTTTGGAATGGTTAGGGAATAATTTTGCACCAATTGCTTTATCAGTATAAAAATACTATCATTTATGTGGTAGAATACAATATTCATTTATTGCGCTATCGTACACAAACATGACAATTTATATTACATTAAAAATTTAACACTTTAAAACGATTACAATTATTTCTGTCACCATCCATGGATGCGCGTGGCACGCTGTAACATACACGAACATTCGCGCAAGCGCCCTGCGCTGCCTAAACGAAACAGTAGGCCCAGGCATACATTTTCGCCGCGCCGTAGAGAGGGGATAGCTGTCTACTCTCCATCCGTCTTACGCTTTTTCGATCAGGTCACGTGTCCTGACGCGAGTTTAAGATTTTATACCCATTACAGAAAAAGTGCTCAACGCCGCTAAAGAAGTTTTCACTTCAAAAAAAAGAAAACCTTACTAGCTGTGTAGTTGTAATAGACAATGGCGTACCGGCGTTCATCAACAACATTTAATTTCGAGTATGTAACCACTATAACGTCAAAGTAAAATGCACCTCATGTTTTCAGAAAAGGGTCAAAATTCCCGTACTATTTATTTTTATTTTTCAACTTGTACGGGCTGTGGAAGTGTGCACGAATTTGAGTTTTAAAGCTAGTTGGGTACGTTTCAATTTACTATGACGTCACTTTGTCTCGATATTTGGAAACGACTCCACGGTTGTGAGCATAAAAAAACATTTGACAGCGATCTTAAGAAATGCTGAAGCGATAATAGAAGTGAGATTAGTGAATCCGTAACTCATAGCTGCGTATAGCCTAATATATGTTTAAAGAAGCTAGCTTGGGTAAAAAAACGTTTAACGTCTGGCGTTGTCAAAACACTCTGTAAAGACCGTTATTTGGTTCGCTTATCATATTGACCTAGCTTCAAACTAGCGGTGAGAAACACCGGCTGCATAAACGTGTATGCAACCAACGTCCGACGTGACAATAAACTTGCACACGCATCTAAATCATCTCCATAGGTACCTACTATAATCTATAATCGATTATGTGAGATGGCGATAAAAAATGAAACCCCCGGCTAAGTTTGTTGTGGGTTTCTTCATAGAACTGGGCGCGATTCGAACTTCTTGGCTATAGTTTTTATTTGGCGAGAGTAGTTATCACCATCACTTTACGAATAGAAATAATGAAAAATGTGATATGAATAAAGCTATTTTTGATTTGATTTTATTTGATAAAGAACACTAAGAAACGCGCAACTTTCTGTTTTAAAAAATGCTTAACAAGTGTTATAATGTTTTCTAAAAATTTATAATTTTTCAAGACTGTATCTCATGAAATAAAACAATTAAATTTAACGCCATACAGCCGAGCCAAATTTTGACCAAAAATTGACCGAAAGGCCTTCTTTATAAATATTTCTGTTTATTTATTTTATTTATTTATACAACTTTATTGCAATACTTATAAACAACATAACATATATGAAAATAACAAAACAAACACCAATCGGCGAGCTATTATGTCAGGTTAAAAACAAAACAAAAATTTAACCAGCAATTCAGTTGGATATTACTAAGATATTTGATCAGATAGTGTGGAACACATATTTATGGAAAAAGGTAAATTTTAGGTAGTTGTAAATTACGATGTTACAAGTTGAAAACATACTTAGGTATTCCTTCATTTGGGGGTCGAGAGTGGTTATCATGGAATCAACTGAACTCTTGGCCTTCTCTGCTACTCTTTGTAGAATCCCACCAGTAGAGACGGCTCCTTTCATCCAAGTAAATATACCACTGCCTGGCATTATGTCACCTGCAGATGTACCACATGTGATGTTTAGGATAATGAAAATGAAATTGCGATGAAAGGGTGGGTGGTTACAATTAGAATTAAATAGAAACAGAGGACCAAGTTTTCTAAGATGCAGGTGGGAATATGTTTATAACAAACATGCAGCTAAATACCAATCTTCTCCATCTCCATTTCTGGTGTAGAATCAGTCATTGACTCGGGTGATAGGGTTGTCAAAGAGTCCTCTGGTGACCTTATAGGTAAAGTTGGTTCTCCTTTGCATAGCGGGATAGCTGGACTGTAAAACCAAGACAGTAAGCATGTTTTAATATCCGATTTTCATTGGTTGCAAAACAAGTTATCATCTGAAATATTGGACTTCTTACTGTAAATGGGTATTCCATAATTCTATAAATAAAATTCCAGAAATGGTAAAACTAATATAGACTATTTGATCTCATCAAAAGTAAGTACAAAGATGTCACTTGCTTTTTATGTTTGTATACATCTATCTGTATACAAACATTAAAAGCAAGTGTTGTATTGCACATTTCTTGTTTGAATAAAACTTCATATCTAATTATATTATTATCGAAATAAATAGAGTAGATGTTGTCAAAATCCAATAGATGCTAATGCTAATTTGGACTAGTAATTATCACACTAATATTATAAATGCAATGAAAGAATATATATATGTATGTATGAGTATGATTCTTAGTCCGGAACTACTGAACTAATATGGCTGAAATTTTTCAAATTGAATGGAGATAGATATAGATATTCTAGATTTTGATAGAAAGGCCAGTTTTTGTGGAGGTCGCCTTTGCCGAATATTGGGAAGTGAAGCCCAATCCCATGGAAGTTTTAGGCACTTATAGGAGTGATATAGAAAGAATATTTTACCTGAATTTCTCAGGGCTCTCTGGTGAAGGTTGGTTTGGCTTTGTGCCAACATTTTGGCTCACTGGTGGTAGTTGTGATGCTGGTATCACTTGAACTACTGGTACCTTTAATTCAAAATCCAAATAACGATTTTTATAGTACTAAAAGGAAATTCAACAATTATAAATTAATTGATTTAAAGTCAATTTTGAGATGCAGGACCAAGGTGCACAAACTTTACCTCTTCAATAGAGAACAGTTCATAGTCAGCAGTTGGTAAGTAGAAATGTACCAGCATTTCAATGTACAAAAAGGAAGTACTTACAAAGGTAAGTATAAATTTGACTTCCTAGCTCAGTATTTTTTTTTTATAATTTCTGACTTTGATCACCTGGAAGGGTAAGGGTTATAGCTAGTTACCACCCTACCAAAAAAGATGCACCACCAAATGATTTAGTGTTTTAGAATTAAGTTGCATTAGTAACCAATTTGGAGCAACATTTCAGCCCAAAAGCACCCTAAAACTGCTTCATCAATTACCACCAAGTGAGAGAGAAGGTCAACCTGATTATATGGAATATTATTTAAGATCTAATTGACGTAGAGATATGAGACACAGGACACTAAGCCCATGCCACCTTCAAGTTAATCATTTATAAGGTTTGGTGAAGACCAAGACCATAATTTCTCAACATATAACAGTCACTACTAGCCATAAATGTAAGTAATCATTATACACTTTCTATTTTTGATGATCTGCTAGTCTACTAGCAGACTAGTGCAATCGACAAATCGGTTTATGTTTTTATCTACTACAAGTTAGCTAGCTAAGTGATGATGCAGTCTTAAAGATGGTAGCGGGCTAACCTGTTAGGGGAATGGTAAACCCACACTCCTAATTGGTTTCTACGCGACGTGGTGCCGGAACGCCTAATCGCTTGGCGTCACGTCTTTCTCGGTTTAGTTCTTTATATCCTTTTATCTACTTACCACTTCTGAGATCTTAGCAGCCGGTGGACTAGGCATTGCTGTTGTTGTGACAAAATTTGGTAATTCTGTTGGTGGTGCTACATTTGACAATAGATTTCCACTAGTTGCAAAAGTTGGCGCCGCTGGTATTTTATTTTTTCTATCGTTATTCATTTTATACCTAAAGAAAACACACAGAATACAATATTTCAAACGCCGAAATAAACGCAAAGAAGAGTCTATCAACTTTACATGTTTTAATATCTTACTCCTACTAACTAATTCTTTCTAATACCACATTGTAAATAAATTAAAATTCAAACTAAGTACTTAAGGAATTTATATTAAAATTTTAAATTACCATGAAATACATGAATTATTAGAGAAAAGTAAAACAATAATTATTATTTGTTATGACAGTTCCAGTATTCGCAAAATGACAACTTTTGACAGTGTTTACGTGTTCGCAAAAACTAAAAAGGTTTCTTTGAGTACCTACCTATTTCAAAATCAATACATAAAAGGCATATTCTTCAGCATACTCTTTTAATTTCAAATATAGCAATAAAAATCATAATAAAGTACAGAATAATCTCTCAGATATCTACATAAGCAAGAGAAAATATTTCAAAATTCGAAAAAAGAGCGGTGAAGGAACGCTCAAAAAGACTAGAGTCCAGTTAAGCCAGTATTCTTTCTGTCATTTGCGTTGAAATGAAATGTCATTCATGTCAACGACTGTCATCATCGTAAATCGTTTCGGTAAAGATAACTTGCTGTTTTCAGAAATAAGTGGCATTATACGTTTATCAGCTTGCTGTAGTAACTACAAATAATACAGTAAACAATGTCGGAGGTGGTTGATGCACCGTTCAGCACCGTAGAAATCAACAATGAAGACAGGGACGAGGAAGATCTATTCGCTTCAGCGGTCCAGGTATCTTAGAATTTGTTTTAATCACGCTAACACTCATCCGGCGTCGATCAGGGGCGTCAACGACCCTAAAGCGACGCCCCTTTCTACGACGTGAAATTATATTTCAGTCACTTAATGAAGTCCTTGATAATGCATTGAATTCGTAGTGTAAATTATACCACTAAGCACTAATAATTAGCCGATAATTTGATTATCATACACGCCACACACGTATCTTGTTTATATATCAGTGATGCTAGTTAATAAAACCTGTTTGTCTGGTTACCTCGACATTTTTTTTTAATACTCATTGCACCTGTGTCATCAGAGATATTTGGTTCAATGCACTTGGAAAAACATCATATATACTTGCTCAACCACATTGTAACTGTTCATCTCTTTTGTAACTATTTTCTAATCAAACATAACATATGTTCAGTTTCATATTGAAAGCAGTCTGTTTTTTTCAGACATTTTTCAATATTAAATCTATGCAGTATTATGTAAATTATATTGGATAAATACTACATTTTTATCAAGCAATAAATTTGAAAGTTTATGATTATTATTCTGTCATAGAAATAGAAAGACATTTAATGAAATTTAAACAAATGAAGCAGGCAGCTATGTATAACTCTAACAACTTAAAGTCAGCCCACTAACTAGAGTATATGTTATTTTCATAGTAGAAATCTAGACTGATTTAAGTTAAATATTATGTAAAACATTTAAGCTATGTTTGTCAATTTTATACTTTGTGTATAACAATTAGTGATATAAAAGTCCATTCTTTTAGGAAGTCAGCCTTGATCCAGAAGTGAATGGTGGTCAAGAAGATTTGGAAAAGTCTAATATGGCTGACATATCAATATCTTCACCAGCTACTATGGGCAGCCCTATAATGGAAGAGGTAAAGCAATAGTCCATAAACTGTCTACAATTAAACTCCAAACATAAATATTGCAAAAAATTATAAGTTTTTGTGAAATTTAAGAATTTAAAAATAAGACAAATTAAAAAAAACTTTTATATTATCTATCTTTATTATTCTTATTATAAGCAAAAATAACTGCTGGGGACACTTAATTTATAAAGTTACTTACAAGATGAAAAGAGAGTAGTTAAAAACTTTTATCTATTTTTGCATATTATTGAATAGATAAGAAATTATAAATAACATGATTCACTCCTCAGTAATATGATTCTATGTAACATGATTCATGGTCTGTATTTTTAACTACTTATTGGAAAAATTGTTTTGTACAAAATGTTTGATTAGATCGTGAATTGTTTAATGGCATTGTTTGCAAAAAATTACAAAATCGTTAACTCATAATTTTCTATATAATGGTGTTTGTGTTCTTGCTTTAGACATTTAGTGAAACTGTTTCGCAATGTTGTGGTAAACTTGTCCCTTTGGCCCAGTAGGACCTATAACAAGTGCTGTGTAGCAGCACCATCAATTACACATAGGTTTTTTTTTTCACTTGTCCTATAATGTAAATAAATTGATTACAATAACATTTTCTTATCAGCAAACTTTATTTTTAAACGAACTTTACACCAAATATTACAATTAATTTTTAACATTATAAGACAAATAAATAAATGAAGATTAAGTGAACTAGTAAATAAATGAAGTGAATAAGAAATTTAGTGATTCACATTAGACTTGCCGAATTGATACTGATGGCTTTTGGGTACATACATCAAGCACCTTTTGACGACCTCCATGGCGCAGTGCGTGCGCTGTCGCATTATAAAGTTGGAGGTTCTGGGTTCAATTCGGCTCAAGTCTGGTCTGGTGGGAGGCTTCGGCCACCCACCGGACAGACGTGTCGCCAAGCGATTTAGCGTTCCGTCACGATGTGGTGTAGAAACCAATTAGGAGTGTGGATTTACCATACCCCTAACAGGTTAGCCCGCTACCATCCTAGACTGTATCATCACTTACCACCAGGTGAGATAGCCGTCAAGGGCTACATTGTAGTGTATAAAAAAAAAACCCTATCATGATTATGTATATGAGATGAAGCACGATTTGTTTTCAACTCAACATAACACTTGTATCTAATGTGAAACCAGCATACTTAGCTACTGTATACAGTTTTACATACAAAGAAATTTGTCATAGAACGAACAATTGAGTACACATTCAATTATTATTTGAATGTTCATATTAAAAAAAACAATAGCAAGTCTTCGTTTATGTATGTGCAGTGTAATAATATATTATCAATTGAAATATTATACTCACAGTGAAAATGCAAAAATAATTTTATTCAACACAATGCAACTCACACCGATAGCTTGCCGACCATTGAATGCAAGGGTATAAATTATCTAGCCCAGCTTAATGGTCATGGCACACACCATAATTATATCAAAAGATATATTCATTTCCATGCTCAAATTATAACATTGAAATGTAAGCTTTATATCATTTGCCATAAAGTAGTATTTGGAGTGTACGACTCGTGGCCGCCGCTTCGTTAACGCGTATTCTACTGCCAAAGTTATTGAAAAGTGATAAGATGAATCATTTATCCATCAAATTTGTAAAATTAATGAGAGTGTCATAACGTGGTAACTATGAGCTGATCATGTCTGACTGCCTTCTATTTTTTTTTAAATTCTTTTACTATTTATTGTGTAACCATCCTAATACAACTGGCTTTCCAGCTATTGTACGGCAGAAGAGACACACTAATGAATCGCCGAATTATATTAGAAATGGACGAGATGTCGATTTGCTTTGATAGCCTAGTGGTTAGGGCGTCCGCCTCCCAATCACAGGTCGGGGATTCGAACCCGGGCACGCACCTCTAACTTTTCGGAGTTATGTGCGTTTTTAAAACTATTAAAATATTACTTGCTTCAACGGTGAAGGAAAACATCGTGAAGAAACCTGCACGCCTGAGAGTTCTCTATTAAGTTCTCAAAGGCGTGTGAAGTCTGCCAATCCGCACTTTCCAGTTTGGTGGACTATGGCCAATATTGAGAAGAGACCCGTGCTCTGTAGTGAGCCGGCAATGGGTTGATCATGATGATGATATGTCAATTTGAAAGTAAAGCGTAGATAGCTCCGTTGGGGGCTACGCTCGTAAACTCCATTACCTTCATGAAATTTGTCATAGTCTACGACTGAACGTAGATGCCACAGACAAGATAAAAAAATAAAAAAAAATTGTTTACTTATCTTTACAGATAGCCACGGAGCGGGCCAACAATATAATCATAACCATCACAGAACCACAAAAGATCGGAGAAGGCATGAGCTCTTACGTCGCATACAGGGTGCTTACTAAAACCAATATGCCTATATTCAGTAGGCACGAGTTCACCGTACTCAGGCGTTTCTCCGATTTCCTAGGTCTTCATGAGAAATTAACTGAAAAATATCTTCGTTCTGGCAGAATCATTCCACCTGCACCCGAAAAAAGTATTGTTGGTAAGTTAGTCTACACCTTTTTAATTTGTAGATAGTTAGGACTCATTTATTATTTTTAAATACAGTAATGTAAATTTTAAAACACGAGTCATTTAAAATTTTGAGCTTTGAGTTTCAGTATATTAAAATCATTTTATATAGTAGATTTCAACCAAGTATAATAGATCAGAAAGGCAGTCTCTTCTAATGGAAAGTATTCTAGCAAATAAAGTTCTTTGTAAAATTATAAAACTCTTATTCAAATGTCATTAATCGATATTAATCCGCTTACACGTCATAAAAAAGTGAGAGTGTGAGAAGTGTAAACGATAGTATATTATTTCAGGAACAACTAAACTTAAAATGACCTCAACTCCTTCAACCGAAAGTGCAAATGGTTCTAACTCATCAGCGAGTGTGCAGTCGATATTTGTGGAACGACGTCGCGCTGCGCTGGAAAGATTCCTCAACCGCGTTGCGCAGCACCCTGTATTGTGCATCGACCCGGATTTTAGAGAGTTTTTAGAGTCTGGTAAGAAAAAAAAATAAGTAAGGGCCATTTTAGTGTATCTTCATTATAATATTGCACACAAATAACTAAACATAATTGACAGGTCTCAATAAAGTTCTTCGTTTTTCTACCGAGAACATTTGGAAAATTCTGATATTATTTTTATATGCCATTTTAAGTTTTTTGTATTTAACGACTTCCGTGGCGAAGTGCGTGCGCTGTCGCATTATAAAGTTCGAGGTCCTGAGTTCGATTCCCGGCTCGAGTCTGGTCTGGAGGTGGCTAGTTACCACCCTACATGTCGCAAAGCGATTTAGCGTTCCGGCACGATGTCGCCTAGAAGCCAATTAGGAGTTTGGGCTTACCATACTCCTAACAGGTTAGCCCGCTACCATCCTAGACAGCATCATCACTTACCACCATGTAAGATAGCCGTCAAGAACTAACTTGTAGTGAATATAAAAAATAAATATATATATATATTATTAGACGCTGTTTGGTTGTGCGTATGACCTAAAAAATCAATTGAATGAGATAAATGCAATTTATATGCTATTTTTCCTGTTGATTCTAGGTTAATAAAGAATGGTAATTGCGTTTTTATAGCTATATGAATATATTAGCTTACAGTACGATCCTAAGCCATACATTGTATAAAATGTAAAAACATTGTTTGGATACGAGAATATAAAAGATTTTTCCTCATAACTACTTTAAAATCGTGATCTTTTAAATTACGAACGTCAAACTTAGATGAGTCTATCGACTTGACCATACAAACTCACTGTTGAGCTCTGTGGTGTTATATACCGGGTTCGATTCCCGTCAACAAAATTTGGAAATTATAATTAAAAAAGAAAATTCACTTGTCAGACAAGGCTTTTTTTTTCAGTGAACTCACTCGTAGTATGGAGCCTGTGAACTGTGAATAATAAACCGATAAAAATTATGGGTTCCGCTTTCTTCTACTAAACTAAATGAGGGTAGTTAACTAGGCTTTTAAATATATATATTCTTTTAATTTGTAAAAAAAATATATTGTTTTTTGACTTTACTTTGTTTGTAGTTTATCTTGTTTAAGTCTTTTAAATTATTTATATTATTACTTAGCTAAGCAGTAGTTAGCCCGTCAACCTGCTAATCAGAGGTCGGCGGTTCGAATCCGGGCACGCACCTGTAACTTTTCGAAGTTATGTGCGTTTTTATATAATTAAAATATCACTATGAAGGAAAACATCGTGAGGAAACCTGCACGCCTGAGAGTACTCCATAATGTTCTGAAAGGCGTGTGAAGTCTGCCAATCCGCACATGGCCAGTGTGGTAGACTATGGCCGAACCCTTCTCATATTGAGAGGAGACGTGTGCTCTGTCGTGAGCCGGTAATGGGTTGATCATGATGATGATGATATTATTACTTTCCGTTTACAGATACAGAGTTACCTAAAGCGACGAGCACTTCCGCCTTGAGTAGCGCAGGAATGTTACGCCTATTCAACAAAGTGGGGGAGACCGTCAATAAGATCACTTACAGGATGGACGAATCAGATCCGGTAAGACGATACGTTTATGTAGTCTTTAGACATATACAAATCATTATGTAATAAATAAACTGTACAAGTTTGGGGTCCCAAGCAACCTAGTATAGGTATTCTAAGATCTATGTATGAAATACAAATATTTATTTCTTTATTTCATTATAAAGTTATACACCATTGATACACTGTATTAGCATTAAAAATATTGCAATATAATGTCTAAGCCGAGTACAGTTATCATTGCAGTTATATACAGCATTCTAATTTCTCCGGTTAAAATTTGCTTAATATAAAGAAAATATAAAAATATACTAGACAAAGGATATATTGCTGCTAAGGAAATGACCTTATAAATATAATAAAAGAATACTTTAAATAATAGTATTAGTTAAACAAACCAGTAGAAAAAGCGAAACATATTTACTTATATATGTTCTGTAGTTGTGTATGTGCATATTTCACTATTTATAATGTATAACAATTTAAATTTAGTTCAGTTTATTTAGAAGCTGTAGCCTAGTAGTTAGGAGGTCAGTCTCCTAATCAGGAGGCTGACGTCGGTCGGCGGCCCGGGTTCGAACCGCCAACCTCTAATTAGAGGTAACCCGGGTACGCACCTGTAACTTTCAGAGTTATGTGCGTTTTTAAGCAATTAAAATATCACTTGCTTCAACAGTGAAGGAAAACATAGTGAGAAAACCTGCACACCTGGGAGTTCTCCATAATGTTCTGAAAGGTGTGTGAAGTGGTGGACTATGGCCAAACTCTCTTCAATATGAGAAGGTCATATTGAAAGGAAACCGGTGCACTGTAGTGAGCCGAGAATGGATTGATCATGATAGTGCACGCTCTCTATTTTATATTGCAAGAGAAACTCAGTAAAAATTTCCTATTCACAGCTATTTCATTCTATGTTTAGTGGTTCGAAGAACGCTGTGCGCGCATAGAGTCCCTCGAAAGTGGACTCCGTCGTTTGTGCGGGGCTTGCGAAGCGTTGGCAACGGAGAGGCGCGAACTGTCGGCGCGTGCGCACGACGCGGCGCGGTCGATCGCTGCGGCGGCTGCGGCCGACCCGCACGCACCGCTATCGCGCGCTCTCTCACACCTATCCGACCTGCACGAGAAGGTAAAGTCAATAACTTTTGGGTGACCGATATGTAACAGATTAGTTCTGTCTTTTAAGCGGATTGTATATTATTATAGTATATTATGTTGTTTTGAATTTTTTTTTATTTACACTACAAGTTAGCCCTTGACGGCAATCTCACCTGGTGTTAGTGATGATGCAGTCTAGCATGGTAGCGGGCTAACCTGTTAAGAGGTATGGTAAACCCACACTCCTAATTGGTTTCTACGCGACAACGTGCCGGAACGCTTAATTGCTTGGCACGTCTTTTCGGTAGGGTGGGGACGTAATTAGCCACGGCCGAAACCTCCTACCAGACCAGACTCGAGCCGGGAATCGATCCCAGGACCTCTAATTTTATAATGCGACAGCGCCCGCACTGTGCCACGGAGGTCGTCAAAATATTTCATGTAATTAATGTATTTTTATTGCAACAAATACAATTATGCAGAAAATCATAATGAGTCACCATATTAGAAAAGAATTCTTTTATTTGCTGTTTCTTGCTCGTATTCTTCATATTGCATCATGGTATGGAATCTACTGTCCAACTCGGTATATCTAGCATCTGCCGAAGCTTATCACCAGTGAAGAGTTGCGGTGGTTAAAAAATTTAACTCCACTCTTCCAGATTGAACACTTAAGAAATGAACAGGCCAATACCGACTTCTACGTCCTGACTGAACACATCAAAGACTATCTGGGGCTGATCGGCGCCATCAAAGATGTCTTCCACGAAAGGGTTAAGGTAAACCAGCTCTTGAAATCAATTTACACGGCCTTATATTAGACATGGTGTATTTAACTTTATTTCTGCGTCATTTCTCAAACCCTCTCTGTGTTTTAGGGAATAATGCTCTTATAAGCGGGTTGTGCATTTAAGTAAATGATTGCGTATTAAATTGATTGATGATGAAGATAGTTTTCATTTGACAGTTAATAGTAAAGGTTTGTAATAGGCTGTTGTTAACCGTTAATTAATTGAATTAATTGAAGAGCTGAAATCAAATCATCCTCAGCATATAAATGTTTTTTTATACACTACGAGTTGGCCCTTGGCGGCTATCTCACTTGGTGGGAAGTGATGATGCAGTCTAAGATGGTAGCGGGCTAACCTGTTAGGGGTATGGTAAACCCACACTCCTAATTGGTTTCTAAGCGTCATCGTGCCGGAGCGCTAAATCGCTTAGCGACACGTCTTTGTCGGTAGGGTGGTAACTAGCCACGGCCGCAGCCTCTCACCAGTCCAGACTCGAGCCGGGAATCGAACCCAGGACCTCTAACTTTATAAAATAACAGCGCACGCGCTGCGCCACGGAGGTCGTCAAATGTGTTTGAAATCGGGTGACTGCCTGTGACTATGGTGACTATGGCGTCATGGAGCACCTGGTTTTGAACCCTTGTGTACCCTTCAACGGCCAAGTCACACAACGTTAACTATAATAATAAAGAAATCGCATTAAGGAACCTTAGACTTGGCACAACTTTGTCTAGATTTCATTACTTTTTAGAGATAAACAAGGAGCTCCATCGAAACTTGGTTTTTCGTGGGATTAAATTATTATGATTAATATGATTGTGATCATGATTACTTTGTATAAATGGTATATGATTTGGTGTTAGGTGTTCCAAAACTGGCAGCACGCACAAATGCAGCTAACAAAACGAAGAGAGAACAAAGCCAAGGCCGACCTCGCGAACCGTCCAGAGAAGATTGCTCAAGCCTCCACGGAAATTATCGAGGTAAGAATAACTACAGAAGACTTTAAAGGCCTATCCGTACACAACAGTGCCGGCACAGTGCCGACACGTGGCGATCAGTAACGTATCCATCAGTGTCAGTAAAAAATGATATTGTAGCATACATTTTGTTTGACGCTATGCGTAATCGTCAGTGACAGTGACGTTCAGTGATGTCAGTACTGCGCCGACGCTCGCCGTGATCCGACGTGAATTTCTGGCGGACAATATTTTGCCTGACACGGTCGCAGTATTCCAAGATGGACGACGAATACCGAGGCATTTTCACGTGAAACTGCTGTGGTACTAGGGTAAAGATTACTGCACCTGTCGACACGGTACTGACATATATGAATAGCACGTCACGGAACTGTACGGTACGGAACTGTCGGTCACGTGCCGGCACTGTTGTGTGCGGATAAGCCTTTATGATATTATAGGAAATTTTAGGTCAATTAGGAATTAGGACTTATAAATGCATATGTTCAAATTGAAATACAAAAATGTTTCATGCATATAAACCTTATGCTGGAGACCTAGACCTTAGTTAGTTTAGAATCGCAATTTCCGTAATACTTATTTTGAGATACTGTGACACCGTGAGTGTATTTCAAATTGTGCTTTAAAAATAGGAAGATACGTATGAATTTTCTGTGACG